>CM075339.1:26844628-29344628 GCA_037788925.1 Mytilus galloprovincialis
TTGGAGAGATTTTAAAACGAATCAAGGAAAACAGTTTGAGAAATTATCCATCGATTCAAGATTTGCAAAACATTTGTCTGCATAACCATCTATTGCGGAAGCTTCCGGTTCAATATGTCGTATTTGACGTTCCGATTGTCGACTTGAAACTGATATTGGTCCAGTTTAGTGGTTGAAGATTTATCTTCAATTAGCAATATCTCAAAAGACTTTTTATATCAGCATCTTATTCTGAACTGTTTCATTTCCTTTGTTTCGATGTTACTGCGAGCAACTAATCCTATATCTGTGTTTGTCTTGTTTATAGCCTATTGAATTAGAAATTAAATGCTTTAAATTCGGACGAGCAGGGCGAGGGAGAATTTAAATGTATTTCATTTCGTTTGAAATAGGGTTTTTCCCGTTTGCTATTTGTAGTTAATATTTACAGATGGGAACTAGTATAACTAGTTCGGATACTGGTTTTGTAACAGTATGTACTATTTATAAGTTTGACGTTAGGTGCAGGAGGCACGAGGAAAGTTTTGGCGGTTTTTATGGGTGGGGTTTAAAGGTACTATATAAAGTTTGGGATTTAAATGTATTAATATCGAAGGTGCTCGCAGTTACGTCGGATTGAAGTTGGTCACATAGGTATATGTGCAGTTGCTGCTATGTTTATTGTACGTACAGGCGTTGGAGGCATTAGCCGGGGGAAAAAAACGATGCGAAAGAGGAACAATGTTATATGTCATGTGTTTATATAATGTTTCGATTGAAGAAATATGTACAATTCAGTAAAATAAAATATTGTATCGCAAGAGAAAATAAGATGTTACTGCGAGCAACTAATCCTATATCTGTGTTTGTCTTGTTTATAGCCTATTGAATTAGAAATTAAATGCTTTAAATTCGGACGAGCAGCGCGAGGGAGAATTTAATGAAGGGAAACAAACGAGTTCATTTTTTTCTCAATCTTTTTTCTGGACTCATTTTTTCTGATTGATTATAGGTTTATGCTGAATTGAAACATATTTAGAAAAAAATTTTGTATGTTTTTGGGGATATCATTCCAGGAAGATGGAAAAATATCATGTTTATTGGAAGTGGTCGGGCTTTGTAAAAACAGCAAACAGAAAGTAGAAAAAAAAAGGTTTCGACTTCAGGGTTACGTAACTTTTTATTCTTCGTGACATGACGCACTTTTTTTCAATTTATATACAATTTCACATTAGTACATACATGATATGAACATGGAAACAAATTTCTATGTACCAGTTTTTAACTGTTTTGCATGTAAGCCTATGAGCAGTTAATTACAAGATTGCAACCTAGTATATAACTATTTTAGTCTGAGAGTCACTGATGAGTCTTATATAGACAAAACACACGTCTGGTGTATATCATTATATGTCTGGTACTTTTGGTATTTATATAGACGATATTGGATTATTGTGATGTAAAAGAAGACTAAACAACGCATCATGAGGTTACAAAACCAAGAACTAGTATCCATTGTGTAATCAAATGAACACTTCTTTACGTCGTTAATAATCATAAAAAAAGTCATCATACAATTGTACGCTCTGGACTAAGTAGCAAAATTGCGCATATGCTGTATCAGTTTTGGGTTCCACAGATTTGTCAATGTGTAAAATAACACCTTAGAAAAACCTCAAAGTGCAATAAAGTAACAGGAAAACCTTATTGTGCCACTTATAGTTATAGGTGTATACTTAACAGATGCTTTATGTACACAAGGACAAAATAACATCGACTTGAAAACTTGTGTTTTTTGCTGTTACACCACTATCCATGATTATGAATGTATGAGCGCTCAAAAACATGTTTAAGGAAGCACAATACAAATCAACTAATTGTTTTAAAAATTTCATTTTCAGCTGTTTTTGCCATAAATTCCAAAACTACAGGAGAAAAACAAATTTACATGTATTGCACTGCTAATAGTCTTGATGATAATTGTTTTATAAACGTGTCTGACTGATACAAGATAAGAACATGTGGGCAGTACATTGTGGTTAATCAGTATAATCATTTGATAGCTGTATTACCACTGACCCACCATAAAAATAACAGTTACTAAAAAAAGAGGATAAAAGATTAATGGAAAAATGAAGATAATGAATTCCAATCAATAATAAATTTTTACATTGGAGCTACGAGGAGGAAAAAAACCAAACGATTTGGATAAACAGAGGTAATCAAAATATTAATGTACAGCTATTTAACTAATATATGTGTACAACAGTTAATCTTGTTGATGCATATACTATAATTATTTGAGGAACATTGTTTAAAATATGAATTCTTTTTTTTAATGAAAATAGAAATTAAATATTTCATTTTCAATCTACAAAAATGAAAAAAAAACTACTTTCTGCAAAAACACTATATTGTCAATGTATACAATTATTATTCTAGAAATCACCTATAAGGATCTTCTAGACTGACCAACTGATTATTTTGTGTACACATGCATAACTAACCTCTTGTACCAATAGAAAAACAAAATATATAATTTAATGTACTAAATGATTATAATCCATATTGAAAAAGAGTTAATGCAATGTGTAATTAAACTTCTGAGATAATTAATAGTAAATGTTTATCATGGTTGGCAGAGTTTTGACCATATCAGTAGCAACTGAGTTACAACAAGGTCAACAATAATATACACCCTGCCAGATCTAATTTTTGGTGCATAGGGTGTGCATTTTCTTTATATATTTAGAATTGCTGAAATTGATTGTTTTCTTACTGGTCAAAACCTAATTGATTTATGATTAAAGACCGATCCTGAATTATCCCTATGTTACAAGTGTGAATTTATAGAAATTAATGGGGTACAAGTAGGAAAATCCGTATTCATTTAATTGTGACACATTAAATTATGTCATGAAAATTAGTAGTTGTAAACGCATTTAGCTCATAGATTGATGCCCCTATATGCGAAATTTTCACACATGTTGTTCCCTGACCAGTTATCGTCAAAAGGTTGTCTTAGATTTTTTTAAAACCACAATAGAACAAATGTTACACCCATACAAATTTAGTGACCATTTATGAATTGAGGTTGTGACCTTCATTGAAGGTCTATGAGAGAAAGAAACACAATAGGAAACATCTGGGACATCATTTTGAAGGTCAAACTGTGTTATACAAGAATCTTTAAAATAGTTGGGGATGCTATGAATATCCAAGAGAATAATTTCATTCTCAAGTAAGGACATAACAAAACAGCAACTAATTACATACTTATTAATTTTGTATTACATCACATTGAAATTATCCCTATTTGAAAGATTAATCTTTCTTCATTCTTTTGGTACCTCATTTATAAAATTTAAAGATAAACACTAGAAATTACATCAGTTTACAGTTGTCTGATTTGGGGTGAACAAATGTTTGTATTGTACTACCTTATCTACGCAACAATATTAAATATTCTCCTCATTCCTGCTTTACATATGGCCGTTAGCTTTCACGTTTGAATAGTTTTGCAATTTTCATGTCATAAGGAGGCCGACAGTTTTTTTTTCTCTGAATGCCGAAGACTTACGATTGACTATATAATACTTTACATTTTCGTCATTTGAACCCTGGTGACAGTTGTCTCCTTGGCAATAACACCACATGCCCTTACATTTATATTACGAAAAACCTTTGTTGAGTTTGGTAAATTGATTTTTCAGCAGACTGTAGGCATTACAGCTTTTCAAATAATCGCTGCTTCATTATGTGCATTGTAGGCGTCAGTAAGTAACACAAAATCACACCTACGAAAAGAAAACAACCTGGAATAATAATCATTTGACTAATTTTTATTCGTTATGGAGTGCATTGTAGGAGGTCTAACGTTGACTTTTTTTTGCTTACATCCGCGTCATTGGACTATAGTGGATATCTATCTCAAAGACAAGTATACCATATGTTCTTAAATTTAAAAACACCAAGGCTTCAACGGGAAAAAAGAAACACCAAAGTTCACAGAATACTACACAGAGCTCAGGTTTCATATCATAAGGTTACAATCTAACTTAAACCTTATTGTTGGCAACAATAAAGGATATATGAGTATGGTGTCATTTATATTAATAGTTTTGAATCTATAGCAACACAACTAAGGAGAACCATAAATTTTGACAACATATATAGACAAGAGATCTACCCTGACGAACTAACTTTAGATAAATATTAAACTAGCAATGAACATTGCTCTTTCCGAGTTCTTGATATCTATATCTTCAACATTTTAAAAAGAATATCAAAATGTATGATTAAAGAGATGAATATTTATTTTCCGTTGTTGATTATCCATTTCAGATAGTGACGTTCCCTTTGTCCCAAAATTATGGTTTTTATACATATAGTTTCGATCGTGTATGTAACAAAGTATTTTATGTTAACCAAAAAAATCTCTGTATAACTGACAAAATAATTACACCAGGGTTTTTGATATCACAAACTTGTTTAAACATTTACCTAATGTTATCATTGGATCATTGACATCATTCGTTAATATTAATTAACTTGCATACGTATAATACGTTCAGGTATTTCACATGCAATCTGTTATTGTAATTTTCTTTACAAAGCCCAAAAATATTAGCATTCACCTCAACAGCTAACCAAACCATTGAACAGACTTATCCAGACTTTTGTCAATTCATTAAGGATATCATATGTTGGTTTTAATATTGATTCATTTATCAGGTCTTTGCATTGGAAATTGGAAATAAACACATTTATACTATAACCTATTGTTGACATGCTACAAATTATGTTCTTTTTATGTGTTTTATGATGGTACATGTAGTATGATACTAAACCACTTACGGGAGGGATGGTGTTTGATTTTTCATATGATGAAGACTTAACCTTTCAGTCAGTTTTAATGAGTTATGAAGCTGTCATTGACTGCTAGAAGTTCTTTGTGAATTTCTGCATCATTGTTGAATTATTTTCTTTTGTGACCTTTTCGAAAAATCCGAAATGGACTTCTTTTAAAATGATTTTTATAGTGCGTAATACTATGTGTTTTTTATTTTACATTGGCTAGAAGTATATGTATAGGGTAGGGTTTAAATCTCAAAAGCATGTTCAATCCCGTCCAATGTTAACCCCTGTCCCCAGTCAGAAGCCGTAAGTCTAGATCTTGTATATTTTTTTTTTAAATTTAGTTAATTTATTTGATTTGGAGTTTAGTATGACATAAAATTCATTTAACTAGTTTACATATTTATTAAGGGACATCTAATTGCAACCTCTGAGTGCAGGGTTTTCTCGCTTTGTTGAAGACATATTAGTGGCCTTATCTGCTCTTTGGTCAGGTTGTTGTTGTTATCTCTTTGACATTTCTCCCAATTCCCGATCTCAATTGTATTGTAATTTGTTTGATTGTAATATCTATGGACTCGTTTTGGCAAAGAGATAACTTGGTTTTTTCTCAGCGAGGCCGGCTCTTTTTTCATAATGAAACTGACAGAGACTTATTAACATAAGGTATCTGCTTTCTTTTCCACACTGCACATTGTAATCTATTAGGGAGCATATATTTCTTTATTCTAAAATTCATCCCAATATTATTTCGCTTTTATTATATTGCAATCAAACCTTATGAAACATATTTTATTAAAAAAAACAACTTTAACAATGTATTGTTTATAAAATTTTACAAAGATTCATGTTATCAATACTAAATAAGAATGAATATAATGCAACTAAGACAGAGGATCGACATCAAGTTATAATTCAAGGGCCTTTATAAAGTTTACATATTGGTTTACAGATAGAGAATAATAACATAGAAAGAAGGAACAGATAAAAATTAGCAAAACATACAAAATATTGAAAATAATACGCAAAAACATATAAAGAATAGCTGTTGATAAGAACATATTTATGTAGTACAATACTAATTGCGGAAAAGAGGTAGGTAGAGAATAAAGAGATAATAAAATCATATGATATTATTTTTGGAAGTTGCATATTCGTTCGAATTATTATTTTTATTGGCCATAATGTATACAATTCTATTTCTATTTAATATACCAACTTCACCTCCATATGGAATATACATTTTCCAACTTATTCGGTATTCAAGACCTTGCAGATCCTACTCAGACTTTGTAAAACGTCACCAATGTCTGAACAGAAAGTTAATGAACCATAGGTATGTCAAAGAACGTCTCGTCCTTTTTCTAAAAAAAAGTTCATTGGAAGGTACCCAGAACTTGTTGATAAATATTCCGTATCAACTTCACAAATAATACACGATGGTCTTGAAGTATAGATTTTGCGTACTGACGTTGTTTATCATCTTAATAACGTGTTATATTATTCTTTTATTTGTCTTTATTAATATTACATTTGCTTTTAAGTCTGTTTTTTGAGATATTCTTTTTGACGTAACTCTGTGCTTATGTATCCCATCATACTTTGAACGACAAAATTATTTTATGATGTGACTCTGTACCTATGAATCTTGTCAAACTTTGAATGACAAAATTATTTTATTTATTAATAGTACTTTTACTGTTACCCACTTTTTGTGATATACATTTGACGTGACTCTGTACTTATGTATCCCGTCATACTTTGAACCACACTACTATTTTATTTATTATTACTTTATACTGTTTTGTCAGTTTTTGTTATATCTATTTTGCGTGACTGTATTTATGCATCCCGTCATACTTGAACGACAAAATTATTTCATGTCTACCTGTGCGAATTTCAAACGCGCAATTTTACACCAGTACTCAAAACCCTCCTTCCTTGATGGGTGCAATTTACATAGACAAATAAAATCGTATAATGTAATCAGAGTTTTGAACAGCAGTATACTACTGTTGCCTTTAGTAATCAAAATGAGGATATTAATTTGATGTACATGTATGCCTTTTTGTGCTTCTTCGTTACATTTGTTGTTTTTACAGTGATTAAGATGATAACACAATGTTGACTGATGTACCCCTTTTTTTGACATTTTTAACCATTGTGTCTGTTTGTTTTGTTCACGCATCGCTGACAATATAATGAAATGTGATACGGCTGTCATACAAGTGAGAGGTTTAGCTAGCTCTAAAACCAGGTTCAATCCACCAGTTTCTACATTTGAAAATGCCTGTACCAAGTCAGGAATATGACAGTTCTTGTCCATTCGTTTTTGATGCGTTTTGTTATTTAATTTTGCCATGTGATTATGGACTTTCCGAATTGATTTTCCTCTGAGTTCAGTATTTCTGTGATTTTACTTTTTTCAATATATTTACTGGTCTACCGTGAAGATGTATAAATAGATCATTCGATTCAGTACATGGATTTGAAAGAAATTTCGTTTAAGAAGTAATGGCCATCAGATAATAAGTCATTGGATTCAATGCTATTAATAAGCCTACTGACTTTAATTATTTCATTTATTTTATTAAAGCTTCAATTACATTATTCCTCATTGATCTCAAACCACTGTCAATCAATCTTCTTCAGCTGCTTCCTTACCCCTAAAAAACCTAAAATAGAAAGATAAATAAGGTAAACATATACATAATAGTAGTTTGACTGTATACCTTTAATATATGTTTAATACATTGACGTATTTATTGTTGTAAAGGTCTTTCTGAAAAGTTTTGATATATAACTGATATTCATACAAGTTCTAATCAACTGGTTTTATTTCTTATGTTGAGCTCATGCACTGGTTAATTAGATGATTGTTGTATGAGGCCGTTGATTGCACTCGAGCCTATAATGGGTGACAGTTATTATTTGGGTTTGAGTGTGATGTACCATGTCAGGAATTTGACAGTTGCTGTCCATTCATTTGATGTGTTTTAGCTTTTGATTTTGCCATTTTACTAGGAACTTTCTGTTTGGAATTAACCTTAGAGGGTTCAGCATTTAAATAATTTTACTTTACTGCATATGAGGTTATGAAGCAAGGAAGTACTATAGATGAAAATGAAATATTCAAAAAAATCATAAAACCCTTTGTCCTTCTCGAGACTGCTATTGATAGATGGGGACTTAATATCATTAATTAGAATCATGAAAAAAAATATTTTGCTTTGTACATTTACTACAATGAGAAAACATTCCATTACATGTAAAAAGCAGCATTTAAAAAAGAGCTGAAACGGCTAGCCTTGTTACGAACAAAGATGAACATATTTTTTTCATATCAATGTCAAGTGTGAATCCTTTCAAAAAAATTACCATGAACATCGACAGTGGAGTTAACAATAAATGGTTAATATGTACGTTTTTTAAAATTAAATTAAAACAGCTATGTTAATATTAAAATAAATGGAAAATAATATTATAAAGAGTTATAATCTATTTGTTGATATTAATACAATATTGTAAAGATATGCGTTGTGTATTAAAAAATCGTTATCATATCAACAAACTATTAAATATTCGCTCAAATTAAACGTTAAAAATACATCGCTTTAAATGAATGACGAAACAAGAATGTATAAACTATACACAGATGCCCAATCCGCACTATCATTTTATGTGTTCAGTGGACCGTACAAATCGGGAAAAATCTCTAATTTGAAATTGGCATTCAAATTAAAAAAGATTATATCATAACGAATATGTGTCATCAGTTTCAAACTAATTGGACGTAAAAATCATTAAAAAAACTACCTCGACCAGAAACGTTAACCTGAAGCGAGTAAGTATGAGTAAGTAAATAATTCAAAACCAAAGTTTCTTTTTAGCTTTTTTTTGTGAAAATTGAACCATACTAACTGTTAAAAGCGAATTAATATTTCACTATCTGCATTTTATTAATGATTGAACAAAAAAATATATATATATATATTAGATTTGTTTTATATATCTCGTAGCTAGTGCCCCTTTAAGATGGATATTATTTAAACATTGTTCATTAAATTGTAAAAGCAACATTTAGTTTAATTTACATTTTTTTTTGTGCTTGGCAATTTTCATTTGCCAAAAGATTATACTTGATAAAGGCTACCATTACATGTATTCTGTAATAAATCGAAACTTGACAGTTTCTTCAAATTTCACTTGTGGTTTATAAAAGAGGGGCGAAAGATACCAAAGGGACAGTCAAACTCATCAATCTAAAACAAACTGACAACGCCATGGCTAAAAATGAAAAAGACAAACAAAAAACAGCACACATGACACAACATAGAAAACTAAAGAAAAAACAACACGAACCCCCCAAAATGCTAGGGTTGATCTCAGGTGCTCAGGAAGGGTAAGCAGATCCTGGTCCACATGTGGCACCCGTGGTGTTGCTTATGTGATAACAAATCCAGTAAATAGGCTAATTCGGTAGGTCACATTCATGAAAAGTGGTCGGTTTAATCGTTTAAAATACAAAAAAAACCCATATAAGAATCTAGGTCATACAGTAAAAAGTATATATATTTCTTTTACTCCGTTAGGTGAAACGTCTATCTCGGTATGTCTCTGGGTAGACTGTTTTTGAAAGTAGTTATCACGGCACTCTCATTAGTGAGTGTCTAGTTTTGAAGTAGTCAAAGTTTAAATTTGGCGCTCGCGTTGGATGAATACAATATGATGAGTGGACCATCTCAAAAAAGTTAAATTTATATATTTTTGTTACGTGTATGGATAGATGTGTTAAATACTTCTGAGATTAATCTTAGACAATTATAGCTATTAAATTACGCAGAATAAGATCAAAATAAAATTTTGTATTTTAAGAACTAATAAAGGTTACATAGATACATTTTTAGATTAATTAATATCAATCTTGTAAATAATTTATAAACAAATGGTAAAACGGTGTAATCGTATATCTAAATGTACGAAAAATCGATAAAGAAACACTACAAAAAATTGTTCCGTGAACATCGGATTGAAAATCTGTAATCGCGGATTGAAATCCGTGATCTCGGATTAAATATCTGTGTTCATAAATTGCTTATCTGTTTATACGAATTACTAATCTGTTATCACGGATTCGTAATACTGAACTAAATAATTACATGTGTGACTTTTCAATCACATTTTTATTTGATACAACTTCCATTTACCGAAAGCCAGATCAAAGTCATTTAAACATTTGGATGATGTTGTTATCTACTTTTCGCCCTCGTTCAGTAAGTGATATAATTACTTTGTGTCGTCTTAAGAAATTAAAAGTTATCAAGACATTCTGAAAAAAAAGACAAATAACTTTAGATTCAGTTGACATTGTTTCTCGCAGCTACAATCGTATATCCTACACACTAGTTCTCCGTTACAGCGCCCAACGTCAGAGTAAAAAATGATAAAATATAAATTACAGTGCAACTTGTTTATAAAGAACATAGAACATCTTCATAGTGTATTCTATCCACCCTACAAATTTCAGCATGTAAAAGAGGGACGAAAGATACCAAAGGGACAGTCAAACTCATAAATCTAAAACAAACTGACAACGCCATGGCTAAAAATGAAAAAGACAAACAGAAAAACAATAGTATACATGACACAACATAGAAAACTAAAGAATAAACAACACGAACCCCACCAAAAACTAGGGGTGATCTCAGGTGCTCCGGAAGGGTAAGCAGATCCTGCTCCACATGTGGCACCCGTCGTGTTGTTTATGTGATTACAAATCCGGTAAATAGTCTAATTCGGTAGGTCACATTCATGAAAGGGAAGGGGATTGTAGTTACGACGTAAGGAACATATCCGATATCATTTGTGAAACGGTTATTTCATAACGGTCAACCAACTCGTGATGGCGTCCGTAAAATTTACGAAGGGATGATTTCAACTTCACCATTTGGAACTCTTGGTTTAATAGCTTCCTTGTGAGCAGTAACCCTCTATCAAGAAAATCATGATAGGAAATGCAAGCACGGGAATATCGTATCAATTGGGAGATATATATCCCGTATGCAGGTGCTGCTGGAATGTTGCTACTTAGAAATGGAAAGTTCACAATTGGAAAGCTGAAATCATCTCTTTTGTCGTAAAGTTTAGTTTTCAATCGACCCTCATTGTCAATTTCTAGATGTAAGTCAAGATATGAAGCCGACTTAACTGTATCTGTAGTATCCTTTATCTCCAATTCGATGGGATAGATGCGTTCCACATAGTCACCAAATTTTGAATTGTTTAGTGAAAGAACGTCATCTATATAGCGGAAAGTGGAGTTAAAGGATATTGCTAACTTCTTATCTTTCTTCCTAAGAAGTTCCTGCATGAAGTCAGCCTCATAATAATAAAGAAACAAGTCGGCAAGTAGAGGGGCACAGTTTGTTCCCATTGGGATGTGCTATCGTAAATTTGTAATGATCGAGACAGTTTAGATGATAAAACAATAAAAAAAAAAACATTTAACGTCGTTTTATTTCCTTTGAAGTCGTGATCTTCAATGCCAAAATGCTAAAAACTTATTTTATTGATTCACGTAAACTTGTATTTCTTTTTCTTGTTAGTTGAAATTTAAGCATGATATTCAGTCATGTCTGCATTATTATTATTATATATATAATATATATATAAGTCTTTTTGTTATCTCTTTAACACAAATTAAGGTGAAGATTAAATATGCATATAATTCGCCACTGAATTCTCCTCTTTTTCGTCATCATCCTATTTACCAATCTGTGTTACAATGAATTATCATTGATGTGGTCATATTGATATCGAAAACATATATATAAATCAACTGTTTTAATTTCAAAATGCACAAGTATGGCGTATAACGCATGAATTTTCATGCTTTGAACTGTTTTGAAAAATTCTTTCGAAGCCGAAGCACAACCCGTGTATGATCTTGTATCTTTGATGGGTTACTTCCTTTGATATTCCTTAATACCTTTTTGTTCATTGTATCGAAAATTTGGGAAAAAATTGGGAGAGAGACGAGAAGTGTATATTAGTATTTTATATATATTTAGCAGACCAATGGGAGTATGTTTCTTAAAACTGAACACTTGAACACTTTAATATAACAATTAAGAAGATGTGGTATGATTGCAAATGAGACTCGAGTCTAAAATTCAAAATTCAACTAATAAAGATAGTCGGCACGATAAATTCGTTACACAGTGTGTTAGTGACCTGATACGATATACAGGGTCAGTAAATTCCATATGAGGTTCTATTTTCGCTCAAACCCCTTATGGAATTTACTGACCCCGAATTTATCGTATTAGGTAACTAACATACTGTGTAACTGATAGTATCTGACTAGAATTTAAACGAATCACTTATTTGATAATGTTTACAGTTAGTATATTACTACAACTTTAGAGGAGATACGATTTATTGATGGATGTTTTCTGGACGTACAGTGGCAAATATTTCATGCAGATTTATGAGCGGGAGAAGAATATTCAAAAAATAAATAAGATGTTACATGCGTTGTCGTTGATAAAGAATTTAAAAAAGGTTCAATATAAATATATAAAAAAGCAATGATGAGACAGACACGACAAAAAATGATCCAGCAAAATATAAATATAAAATAATTTTTCATAGACATTTTATTCATCCTCTTTGTTGGTTAGTTGTAGTCAACCAGTAACGACTAATTGAATAGCTTCTTTTTGTAGATACTCTTATACTAATAGTACTATGCATCGTATTCCGCTTGAATATCATAAAGTTATTTGAATTAATCCAAGATATAAGAGGTGGTTTTTAGATTAAAAAACAATTATGAAAAATAAGAATACGGTGAATTAAAAATAACGGAAATAAATGATTTAAAGACAAATGAAACTTTCCGTTTTCTGCATATTAAATGCATTATTGACAATATTCTAGTAGATCATTTCGAAAGAAACGTTGAACTTTCAAATTGGTTGTAAACGCAACTGGTCAAATGAAATAAGCGATGTAAATTTTATACATTCATATAAGCATCCGTTCAGTGTTTTTCGCCAAAATCACGATCTTGCATGGGTTAACTTGATATTTCGTTTCCTATTGTAGGCAGATTTAACCTTACATCCTTCTCGTATTAAATATTTAATGTTATTCACCTTAAAAAACATAGTTCGTGACAGATGTCAAACCACGCTAATCCGATAACAAAAAGATCTGCAATAGTGGTCGAAAAAAAGTTATAAATTTCATGCCTCCGAATCGGGCACTATCTTTGATTTATTTTCATCATTTACGCCTCAGCGACAAGTATTTAAAATCAAAAGAGTTGATGAGCTATATGACGAAAATGACACACAAAAAAGTCAAATCAGTCGAATGTAACATTGATTGATGAAGTTCTAAACCTTAGGTATCTTTATAATTCCAAAATATATAAATTGACCATTGATTTGAATTGTAAGGATTTGCATGCAGAATCAAAACATTGTCATAATTCGTACGTTTTAATTTTCATACTGATGCTCGAGGACGGCAGACATTGTCTTCAATTTTTTTGCTATTACATTTTTTTAGTACCAACACATATTAAATATATTTCACTATTCACCAAAACAGTTGACTGATAAGCAATGTCTCTTTCTATATTTTGTTGGACTGATGAGTAATCAATGATAAAGTCTATTTAGTGATCAAATTCTTATTTTATCCGATTTCAGATTTCTCATAATCATGTCGGTTAGCTACCGGTACTGTCATTGTTATAAAACTGAACGTTTAGCTCCTCATTACTAGCACCTCGAATCACAAGGAAAATATGATAAAGTATACCTCATATCATCTTTCCTTTTGTTTATTATCCCAGATATCCAACTGATTTCGAAGAAATTGAAATACTTTTTTTTCTCCAAGTTTTATACTTATTTTAAACATGGTATCATTTATTCAGTACAGTGACAGAATAAAAAAAGAGGGGCTATACGGAGTAGTGTCGTCATACGTATATTTTTGATACAATCAAGACACTATATATTGTCAAAATGTTATATACGGAAGTTTTCAAATGCAGGAACTGAACCCAAGAATTTTACATAGAAGGGCATATATTTCTAACTGAATAGAGAAAAATGACTAAAAGAGTTATAGAATACAGAAATGTAGATCTTTCCACTAATACAGACCGTAATATATAGCATTTTGACGGATAGTTTTGTTTAATCTATTTAACTGCTTTTAATTTCGAACAGAATGTTGTAAAAGGTGTTGTTAATAAATGTAGCGGACAATATATCATGCCCTTTCAACCGACGTCCTAATTTCGATGAAAGAAATTAAAAGCTTCTCTCCTTGTGCAACACGAAAAAAAGAAGAACAATTTTTATAGCTTTTTGCAATTGCATAACTGTTAAATCGTATTGAATTCGGAATCAAATTTATATTAATCATATAGAAGCTTCATATCTTAAATATTGAAAACAGGTCTAAATTATTTACATGCATTACGATTGATATAAAAACATCCGGTTCGTTTTTTTTTCTTCTTCTAGATTTGAGAAAGAGGAATTTTGTTACACTCAAACAATTGATTTATAAAAATTGTTACATGGTGTCTTCTTATGTCGTCTGAATTACAATATATTATTGATCTGTAAGTGATTTATTCGCCATCCATTATAACTATCTAATATGTTTATTTGGCATGCCATACTCGATAAAAGTGCGGACGTGATAGAAAGCACTCTTTACCAAAATGTCAACGGAGATTACATCCCACGGAGGTTACATTTCGACGATTTCGTCATTTATGAACCATAATATGTATATCTAAAGATTGAAGTTGTACTAAAATTTAATGTTGACACCGATATCGATCTGTTGGATGTGGAATTTATTTTCAAAATTGATGTTTTTTAAGAATTCGCTATTCCACGGAGATTACACGCTTAACAAATCTCTACAGTTTTCAACTTCGCTTCGTTTTTCAGACTGATGTAACTTGCAATAAATGACCATTGTTATAAATAAAATTATTTATGGTAACCTTATGATCAAATTAAACTCATATTACACTCTATAGTCTACTAAATATGTTGTCCTGGTTGGTCTTTTATCCATCAACGGAAATTTCAGCTTTTTAAAGAAAACATTATGGACGGCCGGTACGATCACGATCGTGGTGCAATATGTACCAACATTTATAAAAATTAAAAATATAGATAATAAAGAAATTTAAAACTCTCAGATATAAGTATAACAAGTTACGGGTATATAACTGGAAGTCGTTAGGTTTGCTTTCTTACGGTGGGACAAAATAACGTCATAAAATGGGCGCTTTAACGGAAAACCAGTGTACAACGGGTTTCATTTATGCAAATACATAAACCGTTCGTGCCCCTTCCCATAACCCCAACTACCACTGCGATCATTTAGAAGATAATGTCTGCATTTCCGATTCAAATGGTTTTTATCCTCTCGCTAACACAATTGTAATCTTTGGGATCTTGTAACGATACCGTATTTCCGTCCGTTTGTTAACTTTCGCTCCTAACACCATTGTTAACACTTTATATTCAATCATTTCAGGGTTTTCACCTCGTGAATATCTATAATCTTATAAGTTTTTTTAGGTCAAAGGTCAAGGTTAATGATGGACCTAACTTGGAATATACTTTACCCTTATAAATATCTAGAACCTAATTCATTTTCATGTTTAGCCGTCAAAAGTCAATTGACCATAAATTGTTACACCATATAAGAGACATCAATGAAAAAAAAAGCCCAGCAAAAAACGAAATGTTAAATCTTAAATATTACAGTTGTATGTGTATGTTGAACACGCAATGAGACGTTTAAAGATAAACAGGGTCGTCTGAAACTTTTTGGATAAGTCAAAGGGACAAACTAAATGAAATAAGTTAATTGTGTGACGGACTTGTGACACAATGCAACTGAATGCTTATGTTTATAGGCACGTGATCACAAAATCCCAAATTTCCATTTTAGAATAAATCATCGAGCAATGGTGAGCTTGTGACTAGTTTCCAAAATTGTTCAATTCTTATTTTTATCTTTAAAACGTCTTAGAATGATATTAAAACGATGTTTTTTTTCTATAAGGCGCGACAAAACTCTTGTTTCTTTCTTTTTTGCAAGAATTTGTTGATTTCGAAACTAAAAGAATAACATTCTCCCTCTTTCTCACAATAGGCAATAGCCTAATTGTTTTATTATATTTTGCTTTCTTTAATCAAATAATTAGTTGTGATAATTATCTTCAATGGTAGTATCCCACGTAACCTATTTTTAAATTCACATTAAGTTATTAATGTTGAATAAAAGAACGGTAAAGTATGTATACCTTTGGAGATGACCCCCACATCATATTGTATTCATCTTCAATCAAACACGAGCGCCAGCAGTAGTTTCAATTTTCCTAACACGTTTATTAAATGAAGACAATATACAATTATGGCCCGTTGAAAAGGAGAATATCCAAAATTTTCAACACCAGAAGGTTATTTCAATGAGGCCTCAGCCCGAAGTGAAATAACTTTTAAGGGTTGACAATTTTGGATATTCATCGATTTTAAGGAGCCACAATTGTTTTATTATACTGTACCAACAGTGGAAGGGCATTTCGAACACTTACTATAGTGTCTATATTTTTAACATAACACACAGACTGACGTTTGAAAATACATTTGTGTTCGAATATCTCGAATTTACAACAAAAGTAGAATCTTTTTGTGAAATATTGATGGCCCTGAAAAGGACCGTTTATAAGAGATATTATCGGCTGCTGGCACTCTCAGCTCTTTTCATGTCCAATGCCTTATTTCATCGTCTCTCGATGGGCTTCCACAGGTGTAACGTGAACGCTGCCATTTTGTTTATTTACGTCTGTGACGTCATTTTCATGGGAGGTAACTCAAGTACAAATCAACAAACTCAAAAGGTTATTCACCGGTGAATAATAGGGTTATTCATCGCTGGTGTAAATTTTAAGGGGTTATTCACCGCTGGTGTAAATTTTTAGGGTTATTCGTTCTTCCTTGCAATTGAATGAAAATTAACTGAATTATTCCATGTCACGTGCTAAGGTTTTACTCAATAGAACTGTTTGAAATATATGTAAGGTATAATAATAGATTGTATTTCACACTTAACTAAATGAGAAACCTTTACGTTAAATAGCAGTATACACTTTTAAAAAAGGAAAGGACGGTGACAGCCTTGCAAAGAACAACAATTAAAATGATATCCGTTTCGAAAATTTAGAATATTTCGTCAAATGTTTCAATTTAACTTATTAAAGTAAAATGATCATTAGTATAGACATTGATATGTATACATCTAAACGTGTCTGTTTTATTAAAAAATCGAGAAATATGAAATTATTTGATATCATGATAAATAAGAAAATTTAAAATTGACGGAAGTATCTTGTGTTGATTTCATTGATAAATGAGTAAGACAGATATGGCTTATGTATTTGAATAACATCAGAGCTAATCATAGTTTACAATAATCGTTATTAACACACCACTATTTAGATGTATAGATTATTGGATTTTCTACACATTTATATCGTAACATATCAACTGCAAGCCACAATGTGAACCTTTTTGACAAGTGAGTGTTTTATAAAATCAATGTGTATGAAAGCCGATTTGTCTTTGAATTACTGGTAATTTACCCCTGCCTAAGAAAGTTTTTTTTTCTTCACAACAACAATCTTGATAACGTCCCCTCACTCATTATAACGTCGCTCATTACTTCTTTTCAGACATCGTGACGTCACTGATAATAACTGCTCTTATCTAAAAGTCGTGATACGCGCATTTTAGAGGCTAGGTAAAGTGGCATATAGGCATAGGACAGGATACATCCTTGTATAAGTATAAACTGAGGGTTAAAGTACGTAATGTGAATGAACAATTACTATTTTGTAATAGAAATGACCTGCTTGAGACACAGCTTTTCTGTATATATTTGAGTTATAGATCCACAATGACCTACACTTATTCTTATCATTACATAATTACTTACCGGTCAATCTCCCTGAAATCATAAAACAAACGTTACTCTATTGATTATGTTATTTTGATATATGATTATTTTTCATTAAATGATTTATATGTTACCATAGTATATACAGCAGTATGATTCCCTGAACGTTGATAATGTAATGATAATGACAAAAGAAAGATAGATGATTTCAGATCAACCTAGATAATCGTTATATGACAGGACCACTAAAATGTTGATTTAAATATTATCACAAAATTAGGCATTCAATAAACAGGTGTAACAAGAGTTGTCAACTATGACGAGGTTGCAAATTATTTTTCTGAGAGATTTGCCTGTTTGAAACACCAACACTAACTAGGGGGACCTTGTGTAACATATGTAATGGTGTGTGTAATCATAACATAGTATATCATCTATATAAAAAAGAGAACATGTTTTACCATGTTGATAGACGAGCACTGGCGTTAGGATGAATTGCAAAATTTTCAACTTTTTTTTAACTCTGTTAATTCTACGGACGCCATCATGAGTTGGTTGACCGTTATGGAATAACCGTTTAATAAATTATATCGGATGTGTTACTTACGTCGTAACTACAATCCCTTTCCCTTTCATGAATGTATGCTAACCCTCCCGGACCACCTGAGATCACCCCTAGTTTTCCGTGGGGTTCGTGTTGCTTATTCTTTGGTTTTCTATGTTGTGTCATGTGTACTGTTGTTTGTCTGTTTGTCGTTTTCATGTTTAGCCATGGCGCTGTCAGTTTGTTTTCGATCTATGAGTTTGACTGTCCCTTTGGTATCTTTCGTCCCTCTTTTTTAACGGAATAATTCATAATACTGTGCCAATGAAACAGTGGACGTATAACAATTGCCTTAATAATGTATACGTTGACACATGATGAAAAAAACTATCAAATGTCAGGATATGTCAAGAGTGATATGAATTCATATAATTTATATAATATCTTTATAATTACTTGTGAATTAACCACGTAAAGAATGTTGGTTTTTATTGCTTTGAATACAAATCAAAGACATTAGGAAGAAAGGCCATATCAGATTGAACACTTATTTATTTTACCCCAAAACGTGAAATATATGAATAATCATTTGTATGGCAAATTATAGTTTGCAACATTTAAAATATCTGCAGAGACCAAACGTTATTAAGGCACCAATATAAGTATTTAAAACAACGGTTGATTGAATGTAATGTACGAGAACACGATGACGACAAAAAAAGTAAGATGAAGTCAGATGAACCTAAAAATAGTTCTATATTATGACCGTTAGGGTCTTTATCACAAAATTAGTTGTTCTATAAATTGTGGTAAGACGAGGCTGCAATTCAATTTGCTGTGAATTAACACAGTGTTGTCAACAACACTAACCAGGGGAACAATGGTACAAGTAATCTTTACAGACCATGTCATCTATGTCAGAAAAGAGGACGTGTCAAGCATTTTCAGATACGATTATTGGAAAAGATATGAATTCTAAAATTTACAAGAGAACTCTGTTAAGGGAGTAACACAGATTGTTATGATGATTAGACCTATCTTGCTTTTCCAAACATTGCACGGACCTAAAATTTAACCATTGCCTTAATACTATATACGTTGAAACATGATGAAAAGACTTCAAAATTTTGTCAGGAGATGTCGACGTCCTTACATTAAAATAGTTTTTACAGTGCAGTGCTATGAATTGACAGATTTTGAAGAGAACAGTACAGCCAATTATATAATGTGATGACTTAACACAGTAAGGGTATCACCCACTTGGGGAGATGAGTATTTCTTTTTTTTTCATATTTAACCCATCTCTTTGTATTATTCAATTATTAACCACGTGCCGAACGGTTGGTTTTATTGATTTAATTGCAAATTACAGAAATAACAAAGATAAGTCATACATGAAAATATTTGTTTTACCCCCAAACGTCAAGTGTTTAAAATACCGTTAGCATGGCAAATTATAGTTGACACCGTATACAATACCTGCTAACTTAAAGATTAAATACTGACTTGATTGGTCGTAAGTTTTGAAAACTGGTTTACTCAAAAACTATTCAATATAAATACACAATTTTTTCACAGAACTATGTTTGATTCTTAAAATTTTAAAATTCATTGATATTTATACTTGTTTCACATGTTTTCGAAATAAGTCCAGAACGAGAGTTCAATGAGACTGAAACATCAGAAGAATACATCCTTGAGATATATTGTTGTGCTAATGAAACATAAAGTATAACCATTGAATTATTACTTTATACGTTAACATGATGAAAAGACTACAAAATACCAAGAGATGTTCACGTTCATACAATAATAGAGTTATAACAGTGATATGCATTAATATTTAGATATTTTGGAGAGTACACTACGGCCAATGGCAGAATGTGATGACTCAACGTGATAAAGGTACTATCTACCTGGAGAGATTTTTTTTCTATATGTCCGTCCTTATGGCTTATATAGTATTAACCACGTAAAAAAGGTGGATTTAATTGCTTTATATACGAATTTAAAAAAAATAAGAATATAGGTCAAACAGGAAAATATATTTATTAAGGTTACCCCGAAACGTAAAGTGTTTGAATAATCAATAATACGGGGAAAATAATCGACAAAATGTACAATATCTGCTAGGACAAAACGTTATTAATACACCAATAATGATATAATCCAGTCTAACCATTCAAACTTAAGTTGACGAAACGTGATGTGCGAGAACATTTCTTGTTTAATCAATAATGTATATATATATATAAAAAGTACAGGTTCCAGCCCCGGCGTCGGGGAGGAAGTTACGAATCAAATCTACTCTAACATCGTTAGGTTGATTTTCTAGGCACTTTATATATATATATGTTTTTTACTCCTTCAGGTTAAACGTCTACCTCGGTATGTCTCCGGTTAGACTGTATTTGCATGTATGAATCACGTCACTCTTATTAGTGACTGTCTAGTTCAAAAGAGGTCACAGTCTAAAGTTGTAATAAATGACATTACATGGAGGACAATAGATTGTATTGCACACTTACCTAAATGAGAAACCTTGACGTTTAGGAGCAGTATACATATTTAAAAAGGAAGGGACGGTGAGAGCCTTGCTCATAACAACAATTGAATTAATATTCGTTTCCAACATTAAGAATGTTTCGTCAATTGTTTCAATCTCATTTATTTACGTAAAATGATCATGAATAAAGACATTTATATTCAAACATATAAACGTGTCTGTGTTATTGAAAAACGACATATGAAATAATTTGATATCATGATGAATAAAAAAAATATAATATTGACGGAAGTATCTCGTGTTGATTTCATTGATAAATGAGTAAGAAAAATATGACTTATGTATTTGAATAACATCGTAGCTAATCATAGTTTACAATTACCTCCTCAAACAATCGTTATTAGCACACAACTATTTTTATGTATAGATCATATGGGATTTCTTCACATTCGTATCGTTCAATATCAGCTGCAAGCCACAATGTGAATTGTTTTGGCATGGGAGTGTTTTACAATATTAATGTGAATAAAACCCGATAAGGAGTATGTCTTTCAATAACTGGTCTTTTTCCTCTACCTAAGACAGTTGTATGCTTAACGACATCAACCTTGATTACTTCTTCTCATATATTGTGACGTCACTGATAATGCCCGCTCTTGCCTGAAAGCCGTAATTTTAAAATGTTGGCGGCTGGGTAAGATGATGTATAGGCACATGAAAGGACTGGTATAAGTATAAACTGAGCGTTAAAGTACGTAATGTGCGGGAATCATTACTATTTTGTAATAGAAATGACCTTCTTTAGACACATCTCTTCTGTTAATATTTGAGTTACAGATCAACAATGAACTAAAATCATTCTTATAATTACATAAATACTTACTGCTTTATATTCCTGAAATCATAAAACAAACATTACTCTATTAATTATGTTATTTTGATATATGATTATTTTTCATTAAATAATTTACAATTTAGAAAAAAAGTCAATACCATATAAAAGAAATTACGAAGACAGGCCAAATAGCAAAATATATGTATTCATTTTACCCTGAAAGGGGAAAATCTATATATGGTATGTCCACCTTTTTCTCTTGTACAGAAAAGCCCCATGTCAATCTCAATAGTGACTAATCAGTTCAAACGACGTCAGATTTGACGTTAGAAGAAGTAAAAGACGAAACTTAGGACAATGACGTTTTACTGAAATGAGAAATCATTATGTTACAAAGCTGTACATACCCTTAAACATGGAGAGGGGGTAAGAAATAACCTTGTTTCGACCAAGATGAACAAAGTAGTCGTGTCCATTTTTATTCCTTTCAATAAATTATTCATGAATGTCGACATCGATACTTTTAACGTTTAAAGTGTTTGTAGTTAAACAAGATTTATTTGAAATGGATGTTGGTATGAATGACTGATAAAGAAAATTCAGTGTTTTTTTGTAATTTGTAATTGTTCTTGACTGTTAAGTTTTTATATTTGGTCCGTTGGCATTATGCTACAGATCATGGTGATCACATTAAATAGAGAAAGAGTAGAATTATTTTTTATTTGCCCGCGTCTAATGTATGAATAGTTTCTAGACATCATGTGCATTATGCAAAATTCAATGTGTAAAAAAACATAGTCGGCAAGTATTTCTACTTAGATCTGCGTAACGATACAAACAAAAAGTCATATAGTTACAAACATATTGAATGTCAAAATTCTTTTCATATCAATTAAAAGAAAAACTGAAATGCAGTCATATCAATATATGCGTTACATTGGCTAGTTTTGTTTTCCGTATCCCTTTTTTTACTATAAAATTACCTAAAGGAGGGACGAAAGATACCAAAGGGACAGTCAAACTCAAAAATCCAAAACAAGTGACAACGCCAGGGCTAAAAACGAAAAAGGCAAACAAACAACAGCACACACGACACAACATAGAAAACCAAAGAATAAACAACACGAACCCCACTTAAGAGTTAACACATTTATGTACACATTCACATTTGTCAAATCCATTTGATTAATTATGTTTCGTTTTGTTGTGAACTGGCATAATTTTAAATTTCCAAAGGTTGTGACAGTTTAGATGTTATAACTGCATTGCGGGCAGTCCTCAAACAAAAAAATCAAAAATGTCCTAACCGATCCAAGTTTGAATAATATTTCAAATTTGACAACGGTAGGGCAATTGCAATAGAAACTAAATTAAAAACTATTTAAGCCTCCCAAAGGAACAGCAGTCTAATAATGATTAGAAAAATAAGTTTGGTCTAATGAGGTAAAATAAGTGAACGTGGCTACGTACTTATACATCCATCCCGAATGAAGCCCTGTAATTTAAACTGGTATTTTAAAAAGATTTTCGAACTGTAAAGCCGGAGTTACCGGAAATAAGTGAAGACAGGAAAATGAGGGACTCATTCTATGTTTTTTCATTTATGCCCTCTGGGGCGACTGTCCGTAACTTTCTTATCCAAAATCTTTCCCGAGCGACTCTGTCGACCTTCGACCAACCCTCGTTGTGGTCTATGATTGTGATGACAAGGTTTTTGAGATCAGCTTGTGTGTGCCCAGTCGATCTCAAATGACTACTTACGGGTAGGTCGGGCTTGAAAGTGTAGTCACTTCGATGACCATTCATGCGTTTGTTGAATGGCTGCTCTGTCTCGCCAACATACTGCATGCAACATCGACACTGAAGGAGGTATACAACATTCTGGGTTTTGCAAGTTACATTGCAAAATATAGTGTACACAGACCCAGTCGAGTGGCAAGTAAATGTTTGAGTATTAAGTATTTGTTGACAAGTCAGTCTACGTCTGTTATCACATATCTTGCACCATCCTGCAATTGAACAGCTTTTATTTGAGGAGACGTCATCTCTAACAAATAAGTCTTTGAGACTTGCTGGTCTCCGAAAAGCTAAGACAGGAGGATTGGGAAAGATGTTGGATAATTTAAGGTGTTTGACAATAGTTTGCCAATTGGCACGGATCAAACGTGAAAGGTTAGTAAAGGGTGGATTGTATGTTAGAACAAACGGGACTATTTTGTTGCGCCTCTTCCGTTTGTACTGTAAGAGGTCATTGCGGCTGTTATTGTTAGCGCGCGCAAACCCCTTATCTATGTCCAATTTCTTATAACCTGGTTTTGTCAAAAATCCGCGAAGTTCCTGTAACCGTTTCGTGACAGCCTCCTCAGAGAAGCAAATCTGCTTGACTCTGAGAGCTTGATTGTACGGGATACTTTTTGTACAGTGTTTGGGGTTACAGCTATGGGGAGAAAGGTACTGATGTTTATCTGTGGGTTTACAGTAGAGGTCTGTTGATATGACACCGTCCTTTATAGATGTGGTTGTGTCTCAGAAAGATATCTTAGGAGTCGGATATTGCATACGTAAATTTAATTGAATGGTGGGCGTTGTTTGCATGTCCGATGAAATCATCCAGTTTTTTTTGGGATTCAATCCATTTCATGTCAACATCATCAATGAAACGGAACCAAGACAAATGTTTGGATAAAGATGCTGCCATAATTTTTTTTTCTAATTTGCCCATGAAAATATTGGCGTAAGACGGTGCCATTTTCGTCCCCATCGCTGTCCCGTTTATTTGAAGGTCAGCATGAGGTATCAAAACACTGTAATTTTGATACGTATCAATATTTTTAATAAAAGGAGGACATTCTAGCACCTTAAATGTATGCGAACACAAATTTGTTGTTATTGTATTGCAATATTGCTGTCCATTGTATTGTACATTGAATCCTAACACAAAAAATATGGCTGATTTACTATACAGGTATATAACTTTACAAATTAAAGTGTACATATGGTCAATTTTAGTTGATGCGGTCAAATGATTTTATTGTACAAGTCAGCATGGTCAGCATGAGGTATCAAAACTACTGAAATTTTGTTACGTATCAATATTTTGAATTAAAGGAGGACATGAAGGCACCCTAAATTTATGGAAACAAAAATTTGAAAAAAATTGCTGATTTAGTATGCTGGTATATATATAGATTTATGAATAAAAGTGCTCACATGGTCAGTTTTGGTCAACACGGTCAAATAATTTTGTTGCACAAGTCAGCAAGAGGTATCAAAACTATCGAAATTTTTTTACGTATCAATATTTTAAATAAGAGGAGGACATATGCTGGCACCCTAAATTTATGCAAACAAAAAATTGTTGTTATTGTATAGCAATATTGCTGTCCATTGTAATATACATTGAATCCTGACATAACAAATATGGCTGATTTACTATGCTGGTATATAGATTTACAAATTAAAGTGCACATATGGTCAGTTTTAGTTGATGCAGTCAAATAATTGTGTTGTACAAGTCAATATGAGGTATCAAAACTACTGAAATTTTGTTACGTATCAAAATTTTGAATAAAAGGAGGACATGCTGGCACCCTAAATTTATGCGAACAAAAATTTGAAAAAAATATGGCTGATTTACTATGCGGGTATACATGGTATATAGATTTATAAAAAAAATTGCACATATGGTCAGTTTTGGTGGAAGCGCTCAAATTATTTTGTTGTACAAGTCAGCATGAGGTATCAAAACACTGTAATTTTGAAACGTATCTATATTTTGAATAAAAGGAGGACATTCTAGCACCCTAATTGTATGCAAACACAAATTTGTTGTTATTGTATTGCAATATTGCTATCCATTGTATTGTACATTGAATCCTAACACAAAAAATATGGCTGATTTACTATACAGGTATATAACTTTACAAATTAAAGTGTACATATGGTCAGTTTTAGTTGATGCGGTCAAATAATTTTGTTGTACAAGTCAGCATGGTCAGCATGAGGTATCAAAACTACTGAAATTTTGTTACGTATCAATATTTTGAATTAAAGGAGGACATGCTGGCACCCTAAATTTATGCGAACAAAAATTTGTTGTTATTGTATTGCAATATTGCTGTCCCTTGTTTTATACATTGAATCCTGACATGAAAAATATGGCTGATTTACTATGCTGGTATGTAGATTTACAAATTAAAGTGCACATATGGTCAGTTTAAAATGATGCGGTCAAATAAGTTTGTTGGACAAGTCAGCATGAGGTATCAAAACTACTGTAATTTTGTTACGTATCAATATTTTGAATAAAAGGATGACATGCTGTCACCCTTAATTTATGCGAACAAAAATTTGTTGTTATAGTACTACATTATTGCTGTCCATTGTATTATACATTGAATCCTGACATAAAAAATATGGCTGAATAACTATGCTGGTATATAGATTTAGAAATTAAAGTGCACAAATTGTCAGTTTTAGTTGATGCAGTCAAATAATTTTGTTGTACAAGTCAGCATGAGGTATCAAAACTACTGAAATTTTGTTACGTATCAAAATTTTGAATAAAAAGAGGACATGAAGGCACCCTAAATTTATGGAAACAAAAATTTGAAAAAATATGGCTGAATAACTATGTGGGTATATAGATTTATAAAAAAAAGTTCACACATGGTCAGTTTTGGTCAACACGGTCAAATAATTTTGTTGCACAAGTCAGCAAGAGGTATCAAAACTACTGAAATTTTGTTACGTATCAATATTTTGAATAAAAGGAGGACATATGCTGGCACCCTAAATTTATGCAAACAAAAAATTGTTGTTAATGTATAGCAATATTGCTGTCCATTGTAATATACATTGAATCCTGAAATAACAAATATGGCTGATTTGCTATGCTGGTATATAGATTTACAAATTAAAGTGCACATATGGTCAGTTTTAGTTGATGCAGTCAAATAATTTTGTTGTACAAGTCAGTATGAGGTATCAAAACTACTGACATTTTGTTACGTATCAAAATTTTGAATTAAAGGAGGACATGCTGGTACCCTAAATTTATGCGAACAAAAATTTGAAAAAATATGGCTGATTTACTATGCAGATATATAAATAAAAGTGCACACATGGTCAGTTTTGGTCAACGCGGTCAAATAATTTTGTTGTACATGTCAGCATGAGGTATCAAAACGTAACTAAATTTTTTATGCATCAATATTTTGGATAAAAGGAGGACATGCTGGCACCCTAAATTTATTCGAACAAAAATATGTAGTCATGTGTTAAAATGATGCTTTCCTGTAAAATACGTCCTTTCATAGATATACATATAAATAAAGTGCAAATATGGTTGAAATTGATAGGTATTGGAATATATATTCAGTGCCCGTTATCATTGTAACCAGACCAAGATCGTTTTTTAATTTATAGATTGGCAGATCACAGATAAATTTGTGTTACAAGCAACGTTTTATGCGTACTTTATTTTCAAATATTTGTATTAAATGCTGTTTATATAACGGAAGTATTAGTTTTACTTTATTTTCGATGTTTATACTACGAAACAAAGATATTATAAAACATTTTTTTTTAAATCGATGTAGAGCGGTCCTGGTTACAAGTTAACTTAGTGTTGAGCAGACCAGTCAAAAGTTAACTTGGGAACAGGTCTGGTTTCGATCGGATTTTCAAAGCAAAAGTTAACTTATGTTAACTTTGTGGCAGGACTGGTCTCGAAGTTAACTTATGTTAACTTTACGACAGGACTGGTTCGAAGTTAACTTATATCAATAGCGGACCTGTTTCGAAGTTTACTTTTTGGCAGACATAAAAACAGTCCTAGGACCAAGTCCGCTTTTCAAGTTAACTAGATTTTGGTCCTAGGACTGGTCAGAGCAGTCCTAAATCCGGTCACAGGTTAACTTTGACCAGTCCAAATGACTGGTTATCAAGTTAACTTGCTGTACAGGTTAGGACTGCATCCATCTGTAATGATCACCATTAAAGGTGAAATTGTTGCATTTCAGGACCATATAACATATTATATATTATAACAATATGATTCCTTTAGCATTAGTGCTTAAATGAAAATGAACAAAGATAAATAGATGAATTTAGGTAGTCGCAATACTGTACCTTTGGTATATTTCGCCCCTCCTTCTGTTAAGACTATATTAGTATGATTCAGACTACAGTCGAGTATTATCAAGTAAATCAAACCAAATCAGACTGGTTGAGTAAACATCAGTAAGGTCTACTACAGATATAGGCCATTTCAGACTGTTCTGGGTTGTAGCGCTTATTGTTTCAATCGTTTACAACAATTACGTCAAATGATTCAATACCAATGTCAAGGTTGAATCCTGCTTCTTTCAGTAAATTAACCATAAACATTGATATGAATATTCTAATGATGAAATATTTGTTATTTATGACAAATCGGAACGGCCTAAGTTGTTATTCGATGTCATTGTAAAGAAATAATGAATTAACGAAAGCATTGTATGTATTGTTGATTGCTTTGCATTTGTGATAAATAAGTTTTAAAAATTTACGTTATGTATGTTTGAATAATCAAAACATTACGACCAAAGATGATAATAATGTGGGTATTCATTATATACAATATAGTTTAAAATTTGTCAATACTGTCGTCAAGTAAGAATCTTTCAAAAAATAACTATGAATATCAATAGGGATTTTTAAATGATCAATAGGTTCTGTAATTCTTATTAGTCGAGAACGCAGAAAATAATATTGATGGAAGTAGTAGAAATAACTTTGCATTAGTGATACATAGTTTTTTTCGATATGAGCGTCACTGATGAGTCTTGTGTAGACGAAACGCGCGTCTGGCGTACTAAATTATAATCCTGGTACCTTTGATAACTATTCACACCACTGGGTCGATGCCACTGCTGGTGGACGTTTCGTCCCCGAGAGTATCACCAGCCCAGTAGTCAATACTTCGGTGTTGACATGAATATCAATATTGTGGTTATTTTTATAAATTTCCTGTTTATAAAACTTTGAATTTTTCGAAAAACTAAGGATTGTCTTATCCCAGGCATAGTAGATGTATTTGGCACAACTTTTTGGAATTTAGGATTTTAAATGCTCTTCAACTTTGTTCTATTTGGCTTTATAAATATTTCGATATGAGCGTCACTGATGAGTCTTGTGTAGACGAAACGCGCGACTGGCGTACATGTACTAAATTGTAATCCTGGTACCTTTGATAACTATTTAGATATACGTTACAATCATTACTATAGCAGACCTGGTTTACAATATTCGCGAAGAGTAAACATTATATCACTTTTTATTTATCCTTGTATCGACTTTTAAGCTGAAGTTAAAGGAACAGTATGATGGAAAACAAAAAAAGAAAAAAATCACACACCTAATTAAATTGGCATTCAAAAAATCAGAATGTGAATATATATGTTCAAACTCTTTTAGGTCATTTTTTAGTAGCAATAAACAAAAAAACTATGTTAATTGGACATACTTTGATACTATATTTGCCCTTGAATTTTTACTAGATAACATTTTTGTTCGCTTTGGGGATTCCGTATATCGTCAGATTATCGGAATTCCAATGGGGACTAACGGTGCACCACTTATTGCGGACCTGTTTTTGTATTTTTATGAGTTACAATTTATGACAAAAATAAGCAAAGACCCATCGAAACAACATCTGATAAACAAATTTAATAATACTTTTAGATATTTGGATGATATTTTTGCTCTCAATAATGACGACTTCAGTATGTATATTAATGAAATTTATCCTGTTGAACTTACTTTAAATAAAGCTAATACTAACAATGACCACTGCCCTTTTCTCGATCTTGATATCTATATCACTAATGGAAAGCTGAATACTAAAATTTATGATAAAAGGGATGATTTTTCATTTCCTATCGTTAATTATCCGTTTTTAGATGGTGACGTTCCCTTGTCACCATCTTACGGTGTTTATATATCTCAACTTGTACTCCGCTCGTGTATGTAATAATGTTTTAGATTTTAACGAGAAAAATTTATGTATTACTGAAAAATTATTACACCAGGGTTTTCGATATCACAAACTAGTCAAAACATTTACTAAATGTTATCATCGGTATAAAGACATCATTCGTAAATATAGCTCAACATGCAGACTTCTAATACGTTCAAGTATTTCACATCCAATTTTTTATGGAAATATTCTTTATAAAGCACAAAGGTGTAAGTAATCACCTCAGAAACTTACAAAACCTTTGAATAGACTTATTAAGAAGGGATATAATTACGATACTGTTGTCAAGTCATTAAAGATTGCATATTTTGGCGTTAATATTGAGTCAATGATAAGGTCTTTGCATCGGAACTAAACACATTTATTCTAAAAAAAAACAGTTGTTGGCATGACACGGGTTATGTTCTTCTCATATATGTTATGATGGTATGATACTAAACCCCTAACGGGAAGGATTGTGCCTGATGTTCATATGATGAAATCACAATCTTTCAGTCAGTTTAATTGAAGTCTGGAGCTGGTATGTCAGTTAGCTGCTAGTAGTCTGTTGTTATTTATGTAGTATTGTCATTTTGTTTATTTTCTTTGGTTACATCTTCTGACATCAGACTCGGACTTCTCTTGAACTGAATTTTAATGTACGTATTGTTATGCGTTTACTTTTCTACATAGGTTAGAGGTATAGGGGGAGGGTTGAGATCTCACAAACATGTTTAACCCTGCCGCATTTTTGCGCCTGTCCCAAGTTAGGAGCCTCTGGCCTTTGTTAGTCTTGTATTATTTTAATTTTAGTTTCTTGTGTACAATTTGGAAATTAGTACGGCTATCATTATCACTGGACTAGTATATATTTGTTTAGGGGGCAGCTGAAGGACGCCTCCGGGTGCGGGAATTCTCGCTACATTGAAGACCTGTTGGAGACCCTCTGCTGTTGTTTTTTATTTGGTCGGGTTGTTGTCTCTTTGACACATTCCCCATTTCCATTCTCAATTTTATACTGTATACAAGAGCACTTATAAAAACAAATGAACAGCAAATAATTCAGATAATTATAGAAATACTTACTCTGTGTTTGTGAGCCACCTGAAATCATCAATCAGATATAACTCTTTCAATATTGTTAACTCAACAAATACATTTTCTTTATTGAATGTATTACACAGTTACATGTTACATACATTGTAGTATTATGTTTAGCAGAATGATTATCTAAACATTATTACTGAAATGAGGAGTAAAACGATAGTTTGACTAAGATATTCGTAATATATTATGGACATTTAGATTGTACGTTCAATATGATCACAACATATGGCACTCTTAAATTAGTGAAAACTAAAGCTGTGAATTATGACGAGACTCAACTTATTTTATTTTGAAATTTGAACAGTCAAAAGGTGGAATATATGTCATATTGTGTGGATTCTAAACATGTTAGAACAGAAGCATTAGTTTATTATATCGTGGTGCTACCAAGATATATCTTGCTTTTCCAAAACGTTGCACGGACCTACAGTTGGGTGCAGACCAAGCATTACATAAAGTAAACGCAAGTTAACGCGGCGTGCACATATTTCGTTAGTTGACTTTAAATTTCGCGTTTACTAGTAAACGCCCGTTTACTTCATGTACGTTAACGCTGTCAAAATGGAAATTTATAATGTCTACTCGAGTAAACGCGCGTTTACTCTGTGTCCGTTTAGTCAGTAGTAAACGGCCGTTTACTTCAGATTTCACTAGTTTAATTTTACGTGCACGTAAAAGTAAACGGGCGTTTACTACAGATTTCTTAATTGTATTTTTACATGCACTTGAGAGTAAACGCGCGTTTACTTTTCGAGTTAACTAATTGTGTATATTATAAAATAATTGTCGGATGCATTTGTACATTTATTTACGTTGTTGAAATGACTTAATATTTTACGTATATGTGTTTTGAACCTTAACAATCAAAAATACTTTTTATTAGAAATATAAACATTTATTAATTGCAAAAAAAGTCAGTTCCAAAAACTTTCAACAGCGGATTTTCTATTTTTCTGTTCAAAATTGACATGTACAAATATCGACTCACAATTAAACTGGCATATTTAAAAAAAAAAAGTGTTCAATAAATTAATTAAAGAAGTGTCATTTCATTAAATGCAATCGTCAATATGTTGATCGAAAATGGACAGATGGATATTTTGATGTACCTTATCATGTGATATATTAGGTCAGTGTATCAAGGATACGAGTACAATCTACGTTAACGCGCGTTTACTACAAACAGTAAACGGGTGTTTACTTTTTTTTACAAAAATAGAAGATACGCCTTTTTCGCGTTAAAGCGACGAAACGAGAAAGTAAACGCCCGTTTACTCTTTACAAAATTAGAAGACACGTGGTTTTCGCGTTAACGCGGAGGTAAACGCGAAAGTAAACGCCCGTTTACTATTTATGTCTACTTAAATTTCGTAGTTAACGCAGAGTTAACGCGGTGTTTACATGAAGTGCACGCGAGTAAACGCCGCGTCAACTTTTTAGGCCCGTTTGCATGTAATGCTTGGTCTCCACCCAACTGTAACGTATAACCATTGACTAAATGTCCAGTGTGTAAACATACAACTACGAAGTGTTATGAAGTGTCGACGTCATTACAACCAGAAAGTAATTACAGTGTTCAGAATTGATATTTACATATATTGGTGATAACAGACTAGCCGTAGACATTATGTGATTACCTTACGTGGTGATAATATATATGTTCTTCTAATTAACCAATCTTTATGATTACCTTTCTATAAATCATGTTGAAGGTTGTACGCAGAAGAAGATCACAATTAAATTTTGTATTTTAAGAACCAGTAAAGGTTAAATAGATACATTTTTAGATCAATTAATATTAATCTTGTAAATAATTTATACACAAATGTTAAAAGGGTGTAATCGCATATCTTACTGTACGGAAGCCATGATAAAGAAACACTACAAAACAATTGTTCCGTGAACATCGGATTGAAAATATGTCATCGCGGATTGGAATACGTGGTCTCAGATTGAATATCTGTGTTCATAAATTGCTTATTTGTTTATATGAATTATTAATCTGTAATCACGGATTAGTAATCCTGAACTAAATAACTACATGTGTGACAATTCAATTACATTTTATTTGATACAACTTCCATTTACCGAAAGCTAGATCAAAGTCATTTAAACATTTGGATGATGTTGTGATTTACTTTGCGCCAGCGTTCAGTAAGTGATATAATTATTTTGTTCCGACTTAAGAAGTTAAAAGTTATCAAGACATTCTGAAAAGAAGACAAATAACTTTAGATTTAGTTGACATTGTTTTCCGCAGCTGCAACCGTATATCCTATAACGGGTTTCATTTATGTAAATACATTAACCATTCGTGCCCCTTCCAATCACCCCCACTCCCATAGCCATCATTAAGAATAAAATGTGTCTGCAATTCAATTTCTCCTCTCGCTAGCTAACAAAATTGTAATTTTGGGAATCTTGTAACGATACCGTCTGTCCGACCGTTTGTCAACTTTCGTCCGTAACACCATTGATAACACTTTATATTCAATCGTTTTAGGATTTTTTACCTCGTGAATATCTAGAATCTTATAATTGTTTTAGGTCAAAGGTCAAGGTTACTGTTATACCTAACTTGGAATATACTTTACTCTTATGAATATCTAGAACCTCAGTTCAGTCGTCAAAAGCCAATTGACCACAAATTGTTAGACCATATAAGAGACATCAATTAAGGCGAAAAACGTCGAGCGAAAAAAAGAAATGTAAAGTCTTTAATATAACAGTGTTGTGTGTATGTTGAACACGCAATGAGACGTTTAAAAAAATTAAGAGGGTCGTCTGAAACTTTTTTGATACGTCAATGTGACTAACTTAATGAAAGAGGTGAATTGTGTGACGGACTTAACTGAATATTTATGTTTATATGTACGTGATCACAAAATCCCACATTTGCATTTTAGAATAAATCATTCAGCATTGCGGAACCTGTGATTTGTTTCCAAAATTGTTCAATTCTTTTCTTTTATTTTTAAAACGTTACGAATGACATTAAAACGATGTTGTTCTTTTTTCGATAAGGCGGGACGAAACTCTGGTTTCTTTCTTTTTTGCAAGAATTTGTTGATTTCGAAACCAAAAGAAAAACATGCTCCCCCCTTTTCCCTCAATAGACAATAGCCTAATTGTTTTATTATATTTTGCATACTTTAATAAAATCATTAGTTACATGTATTGTAGTAATTATATTCAATACTAGTATCCCACGTAACTTATTTTCAAAATCACATTAAGTTATTAATGTTGAATAAAAGAACGATAAAGTATTTATTCTTTTGGAGATGACCCCCTTATCATATTGTATTCATCTGCCATCCAACACGAGCACCAGCAGTAGTGTCGGTTTCCTTAACACGTTTATTAAATGGAAGACAATAAATTGTATTCCATACTTACTTAAATTAGTAACCTTCACGTTAAAAAGTAGTATACACGTTTTAAAAGGAAGGGACGGTGACAGCAATACAAAGAACAACAATTGAAATGATATCGGTTTCGAAAATTTAAAACATGTTTCAATCTCACTTGTTTAAGTAAAATGATCATTAGTATAGACATTGATATTTATACATCTACCCGTGTCTGTTTTATTAAAAAATTGAGACATATGAAATTATTTGATAACACGATAAATAAGAAAATTTAGAATTGACGGAAGTATGTTGTGTTGATTTCATTGATAAATGAGTAAGACAGATATGGCTTATGTATTTGAATAACATTATAGCTAATTAGAGTTTACAATAATCGTTATTAACACACCACTATTTAGATGTATAGCTGATTGGATTTTCTACACATTTATATCGTACAATATCAACTGCCAGCCGCAATGTGAACCTTTTTGACAAGTGAGTGTTTTATAAAATCAATGTGTATAAAAGCCGATTCGTCTTTGAATTACTGGTAATTTACCCCTGACAGTTTTATGCTTAACAATATCAATCTTGATAACGTCACCTCACTCATTATGACATCGCTTATTACTTCTTCTCCGACATCATGACGTCACTGATAATAACCGCTCTTATCTAAAAGTCGTGATACGAGCATTTTAGCGTCTGTGTTAAGTGGCATATAGGCATAGGATTGGACGATACATTCTGGTATAGGTATACACTGAGGGTTAAAGTACGTAAATGACCTGCTTTAGACACATCTCTTCTGTATATATATGAGCTACAGATCCACAATGACCTACACTTATTTGTATCATTAGATACTTACTTACAGGTCCTTCTCATTGAAATCATAAAACAAACATTACTATATTAATGATGTAATTTTGATAAATGATTATTTTTCATTGAATGATTTATATGTAACCATAGTATATACAACAGTATGATTTCCTGAACGTTGATACTGTAATGATAACGCCAAAAGAAAGACAGATGAACCTAAATAATCGTTATATGGTAGGACCACAAAAATGTTTATTCAAATATTATCAAAAAATTAGGCATTCAATTATCAGGGGTAACAACAGTTGTCAATTATGACGAGGTTGCAATTTATTTTTCTGAGAGATTTTCCAGTTTGAAACACCAACACTAACTAGGGGGACCTTATTAACCTATGTAATGGTTTGTGTAATCATTACATAATATATCATCTATATAAAAAGAGAGCATATTTTACCATGTTGAGTGACGAGCACTGGCGTTAGGATGAATTGCAAAATTTACAAGAGAACTCTGTTAATTCTACGGACGCCATCACGAGTTGGTTGACCGTTATGGAATAACCGTTTAATAAATGATATCGGATGTGTTACGTACGTCGTAACTACAATTCCTTTCCCTTTCATGAATGTTTTCTAACTCTCCCGGTGCACCTGAGATCACCCTTAGTTTTTCGTGGGGTTCGTGTTGCTTATTCTTTGGTTTTGTATGTTGTGTCATGCATGTGTACTGTTGTGTGTCTGTTTGTCGTTTTCATTTTTATCCATGGCATTGTCAGTTTGTTTTCGATCTATGAGCTTGAGTATCTGTCCCTTTGGTATCTTTCGTCCCTCTTTTTTTAAAGGAAAAAGTCATAATACTGTGCCAATGAGACAGTGGACGTATAACGATTGCCTAAATAATGTATACGTTGAAACATGATGAAAAAAAATATCAAATGTCCGGATATGTCAAGACTGCTATGAATTAATACTTAAAGATTTTAGAGAGAACAGTACATCCAACGACACAATGTTATGACTCAACGTAATAAGGGTATGACAAATCGTATGTGATGGGTATTTGTTTTATTCCATTATAATTATCTTTATTATTACTTGTGAATTAACCACGTAAAGAACGTTGGTTTTAATTGCTTTGAATACAAATCAAAGAAATTAAGAAGATAGGTCATATAAGAACAAACATCTATTTATTTTACCCCAAAACGTGAAATATTTGAATAATCACTAGACTATGGCAAATTATAGTTTCCAACATGTAGCATATTTGCAAAGACCAAACGTTATTAAGGCACCAATATAAGTATTTAAAACAACGGTTGATTGAATGTAATGTGCGAGAACACGATGACGACAAAAGAAAGTAAGATGAAGACGGATGAACCTAAAAATCGTTATATGTTATGACCGTTAGGATCCTGTGTTAAATTTAATCACAAAATTAGTTGTTCTATAAATTGTGGTAAGACGATGCTGCAATTCAATTTGCTGTGAATTAACACAGTGTTGTCAACAACACTAACCAGGGGAACAATGCTACATGTAATCTTTACAGAACTTATCATCTATGTCAGAAAAGAGATACGATAATTGGAAAAGATATGAATTCTAAAATTTACCAGGGAACTCTGTTAAGGGAGCAACATATATTGTTATGATGATTAGACCTATCAATCTATCATTATGTACATCAGTTTAAAACCATAAACGTTAATACTATAATGGTGACAACAGAAGATGGAGAAATGAATGTCGATAATCGTACGACAGTATAACAACTACGATTATGCGTTAAATAAAATCACAAAATAAGGCATACTTAAGGTGGTACCCAACACTTTCCCTAAAATAAATTTGGCTCGTTTAATTTTCATAAAACTTTGATAAAGTATTTACTTTGACCCTTTAACAGAAATATAAAGATTTCAAAAATTTTAAACCAACAGTTTCAGTTTTGTCAGAAAAATTACCCTGGTTATATAGTAGTTTGACAAACACCATTTTTGATCATTGAAAAGCTTAATATTCCCTTTACAACACAACGTAATTAAAACGTTAAGCTGATTTTACAGAGTTATCTCCCTGTAGTGTTAGGTACCACCTTAAACCAGGGGAAATAACGGCTGTGAAATATGAAGAAGTGGTAATTTATTGTATCGAGATATTTGCACAGTTTTATTTATCAACACTAACAAGATGGAACATATGTAAAGGTGTATGGAATTAATACAGCAAATATCATCTTTGTCAGAACTGAAGACATAGTTGAGATACGAGCATTGGAGAAAGTATAAACAAGAATTATAAGAAAACTCTGTTGGAGTATGAAATAGTGTTGTGCTAACAAGACATATATTGCTTGTGCAAACAGTTCACGGACCTAAATTAAAAAAAATGACCTTTATACTGTATACATTGACAAATGATAACAAACTACCAAATGCCAGAAGATGTCGATGTCCTTACAATAACTAAGAGAGTACAATGATATGATTTATATTTACAGATTTTGGAAAAAAAACAGTACTGTCAATGACGTAAGGTGATGATTCAGCGTGATAAGGGTATCAGTCATCTGTGGAGATGGTTATTTATTTTTTTATTACACTAATTTCTAGTATTACTTGTGTATTATCTACGTTAGGAACGTAGGGTTTTATTGCTTTAAATACAAATTACAAAAATAAAGGAGGTAGGTAAAATAAACTAGAGGCTCTAAAGAGCCTGTGTCTCTCACATTGGTCTATATGCATATTAAACAACGTACACAGATGGATTCATGAGAAAATTGTGTTTTGGTGATGGTGATGTGTTTATATATCTTACTTTACTGAGCATTCTTGAAACTTAGAATTTTCTCTATCTATACTAAACTTGACCCATTAGACATGTTAGATACAAAGGAAAATAATTTGCAAAACTTTACAAAAGTTTTCCAAATAAATGAAAAATGTTAAAAATTGACTAGGAAGGGTAATACCTTCTTAAGGGCCAACTGACCATTTGGATCATTTGACTTATTTTTAAATCTTAATTTGCTGAACATTATTGCTGTTTACAGTTTATCTCTATCCATAATAGTATTCAAGATAATAATCAAAAACAGCAAAATTACTTTAAACATTACCAATAAGGCGGCAGCAACCCCAAAACCAGTTGTCTAATTCATCTCAATATTTTTGGGCAGATATATAGTGACTTGATAAACAATTAAACCCTTGTCAGATTTGCTCTAAATTCGTTGGTTTCAGATTTATAAGCCAAAATCTACATTTTACCCCTATATTCTATTTTTAGCCATGGCGGCCATCTTGATTAGTTGGCTGAGTCACCGCACACATTTTCTAAACTAAATATCCTAAAAATGATTGTGGCTAATTGTGGTTAAATTTGACTCAGTAGTTTCAGAGGAGAAGATTTTTGTATAAGATTACAAAACTTTACGAAAAAATTTTTAAAAATGACTTTAAAGGGCAATTTCTCCTTAAGGGGTCAACTGACCATTTTGGTCATGTTGACTTATTTGCAGATCTTACTTTGGTGAATATTATTGCTTTTAACAGTTTATCCTATCTATAATAATATTCAAGATAAAAATAAAAAAAAACGACAAAATTGCCTGAAAATTACCAATTCAGGGGCAGCAACCCAACAACCGGTTGTCGCATTCATCTGAAAATTTCAGGGCAAATACATCTTGACTTGATAAACAATTAAATCCACATCAGATTTGCTCTAAATGCTTTCGTTTTAGAGTTATAAGCCAAATTCTACATTTTACTCCAATGTTCTATTTTTAGCTATGGTGGCCATCTTCGTTGGTTGGCCAGGTTACCGGGCATATTTTTAAAACAAGAGTCCGAGACCATAATGATGATTGTGGCCAAGTTTGGTTAAACTTGGCCAAACAATTTTCAGAGGAGACGATTTTTGTCAAAGTTAACGACGACGGACGACGACGACGAACGACGAACGCAAAGTCAGGCCAGGTGAGCTAAAAAAGGAAATACATTTTTATTTTCATTTTACAACGAAACGTGAAAAGTCTATTATGGTATGCCTCCAGCTGTTTTTGTTTTACAGGCAAGCCCTATGTCACTCTCAATAGAGACCGTTCAATTACAAAAAGTCAGGTTCTCACGTTATAAAAGGTCACAAAAGAAGCACAATGACGTTGTATTCGGTTCGTTGGTAAAAAAGAATAAAATATTATGTTAACACCTTAGATGGAGAAATATAAAATTTGCAAGCGTTTAATGTATAAAAAGTTTTGAGGCAAAATATGCGTTATGCTAAATCCAATGTTTAAAATTACATAGTGCATTGTATTTTTACTTATATCTGCGTTACAATACAAACAAAAAAGTAAAAGTATTACAAGCACAACGAGTGTAATAATTCTTTTTCCTATGAATTCAATTTAAATTGAATTCCAGTTATCATATCAATTTATTAGTTTAATTGAAATAGTTTTCTTTGTTTGTGTTTTTTTTATGAAATGACCTTAAATAGTTATCAAAAGTACCAGGATTATAATTTAGTACGCCAGACGCGCGTTTCGTCTACATAAGACTCATCAGTGACGCTCATATCAAAATATTTATAAAGCCAAACAAGTACAAAGTTTAAGAGCATTGAGGATCTAAAATTCCAAAAAATTGTGCCAAATACGGCTAAGGTAAGCTATGCCTGGGATAAGAAAATCCTTAGTTTTACGAAAAATTCAAAGTTTTGTAAACAGGAAATTTATAAAAATGACCACATTATTGATATTCATGTCAACACCGAAGTGTTAACTACTGGGCTGGTGAGATTTTTCACATTTATACACATTCTAACTTTATAAAACCATTTGCTTACTGATGCATTATTATTTCTTAATAAGATTACGGGTCATGGAAGAACTGTGTATGAAAACGAAACATTTAAACTAATGTCAAAGTTGTCCTTTTATTGGATAAGTACTTAATATCATTAATAGATTTATGAAATATTTTCTTGGTGGACAATATTCCAGAGGATAATAGTTTGCTTTACATATTTACTATAATAATAAACCATTCCCTCTTAGAGCATCACATATATTCGAAAAGTAAAACAAATGATTAGCCTTGTTACAAACAACGATGCATTTATATAAGACTCATCATTTACAATATTGCTCCAAAAAATATCAATACCAATGTCAAGTAAGAATATTTCAACAATATTTCCATGAGCATCGACAACGATTTTTGAATAACTAACCATTTTTGTAATTGTGTGAAATTAAATCACCGAAGGTGTTTATTAAAATCTTGAGAAATACAATAAATCTGAACTGAAGTATTATATGTACTGTTAATATCATTGCATTATTGATAAAAATGTAAAAAAAGATGTTAAAATTGTGTATTTGAATAATCATTCTCATGCAAAATATAGTTTCTATTTTTCCCTTTTTTTAACGTTATAAATACACCCCTTCTGATATATGCCAGTTTTGACATTTAAACTGAGGTTGAAGTAAAGTGATATGCGAAAACGGTTACTGGTTTCGTAATAAAAACACTTATTTAGACATGTACAGTAGATTGTCTGTTTATGTAGTTCATAAGTGTTCTCGTTTCTTGTTTTTATATATATTAGATCGTTGGTATTGCTGTTTGAATGGTTTTACAATAGTAATTTTGGGGGCCCTTTATAGCTTGCTGTTCGATGTGAGCCCAGACTCCGTGTAGGCGCCGTACCTTGACCTACAATGGTTTACTTTTATAGATTGTAACTTGGAGGGAGAGTTGGCACTCATACCACATTTTTCTATATTATATTGAGTTACAGATCAATGTTTAATGACAGCAAATAAACCGTTTAATTAAAAATAAAAATATTATTAAAACAGTTATTATGCTAATTATGTCATTTTGATATAACAACAGTATCGATTCAGGTGGTATTGGAGTCTAGTAAAAAAATGATAGAACTTGTACACAATTTGCCAAAACGTAGTATATGTTGTGATACGTTCAAAAAAATTATAAAATGATAGGTCACAGGAAAATTATAAAAATGATAGGTCACAGGAAAATTATAAAAATGACAGGTCACAGGAAAATTATAAAAATGATTGATCACATGAAAATTATAAAAATGATAGGTCACATGAAAATTACAAAAATGATAGGTCACTGGACATTTTCTCAAACAACAGGTGGTGACAAAATGGCACATTTTGTTTCGATTATACAGAAGAAGAAAAAATCATGTGATAGGAAGCTAAGCTAACTCATAGAATCGTAAAATAAAATACGAGAAAATAGCTCTGCGCAAATGCATTGAGAAAATCAAGAGACTAGATAGGGTCGCTGTGCAAGTTTTTTTTTTCGGCTAAAATATACAACATTAACCAAACCGTGCGCCCAAGACTTTCGATTTTGTTGCAATTTTTGTTTCTTAAATTCACAAACCAGGGAATTCAAATATGCAATACCAAACTTACAAGATTTAACCGAATCGTTCAGCAAAGTCATACCGAATTTCATATCGTCAATTGATCTTTCTTCAGGTTTTTTCCAAATGGGACTTTCAAACGACTCTAGCAAATATACAGCTTTTAACACATATTTTGGTACTTATAAATTCAGTCGATTACCAATGGGTTTAAAAACTGTTCCAAATACATTTCAAATGCTTATGGATAAGGTCTTGCACGGATTGAAATTTAAATCTTGTCTTTTGTCTCTGCTATTTGGACGACGTCTTGATTTGTTCCGACACATTCGAAAAATTTATCCGAAGTGAAGGAAGGATTTCAACGATTCCGTGCTGCAGGATTATTATAAGAACCACAAAAGTGTTCATTTGCAGCATCATCTTGTGTTTTTCTTGGACATCTTATCTCGAAAGACAGGATCTGCCCGCCAACTGATCGTGTAAAAGCGATTGCAGATTACCCACGACCAAAGAATATCAAGAAATTAAGACGATTGTTGGGTTTATTTAACTGGTTTAGAAAATTCATACCAAACTATAGTGCACTTGTTTTTCCATTAACTGTACTTTTGAAAGAAGAACAGATATTCACATGGCGGAGTGAACAGGAAACAGTATTTAACGATTTGAAACATGAATTGATGAATTCCGACATACTTAGTTTTCCAAAGTTCGATCTGACTTTTCGTTTAAGTGTAGATACATCAGCACGAGGTATTGGATATATGTTATATCAGCTTGACCCAGATGACGAAACACAAAAACCACGTATTATTAGGTTTGACTCTAAATCGTTGAGTCCATGGCAACAATCTTACGGTCCAACAAAATTAGAACTTCTAGGAATGGCCGTTAGCATACTTGATTGTGCGGATTATTTACGTGGGAATTCTTTTATAGCAGAATGTGACCACCAAGCATTGAAACCTTTGTACTAAAAACAATTTAAAGGAGCAATTTACGAACGTTGGATGTCAATACTTCAGCAATTCTCGTTTGTAATCGTATACAAAAAGGCAGACGACATGCACGTTCCCGATGCCTTATCTAGATGCGAAAATAGCAAAGCGGAAGTTGTAGAGAACCCTGTTGAAGATGACCCATTTTTTCCGTTCGTCGAAGACGTTTGCGGTAAAGTGAAATTACCAAATGGTCATTTTTCCGACATGATTGCGTCAAAAGCTGCCGATGTACAAGCAGTCCATTTAACTGACAATGCGTACGCCTCAGATACAGTGACCCGTATGATGCCGATACAGATGAAAATGACGATAATATCAGAAAAAAATCTGTGAGAAAAATGTCGAAACAGCGTCGAACAATGTACAAGTCAGATAACGGAATCGTTGACAAAACTTTAACAACATCTGTTTTTGAAAATATATCAATTTCTACAGAAAAATTAAAACAAATGCAACGTCAGGATATCACATTGACCAAAAATATGGACTATCTCGAAAACGACACTTTACCCGAATCTCAAAAGGAAGCTAGGCCTGTGTTTAAAATCATCTGATTACACCTTGATTGACAAAGTACTATTTCATTTTCGAATCGCTGAAGCTAAAAGAAACAAAATAATGGATCATCATCAGATTGTTGTACCTGAGGCGTTAATTAATAATGTGCTTAAAGTTGTTCATGATTTCCCCCTTGGCGGACATTGCGGGATTAACAATACTTCGGACAGGGCAAAAGAACACTTTTTCTTTCCAAGAATGGGGAAAATCATTCAAGACTATGTACAATCATGTCACCTTTGCCAAATTTGCAAGGTTTCAAATAAGAAAACAAAACAGGAAATAGTGTCTTTCCCAACGCCGGCCGAACAATTTCAGTGTGGCAGATGGCCCTATGTGGCCCTTATCCAGTTTCTGTTAATGGAAATAAATATGTGTTTACAGCGGTTGATATGTTCACTAAACTATTTGCATACCCTTTGCGAAATAAAGATGCCATAACCGTATGTGAGGCAATTAACAGGATGTTTACTACTTATGGAGTTTGCCAAACTTTAATATCGGATCGCAGTAGTGAATTTACCAATAAGTGTAAAGCCGAATTGTGTAAATTGCTTTAAGTAACACAGGAATTCACCCCAGCATTTGCCCATCATTGCTTAGGAGCGTGTGAACGCCAACATCGAACGTTAGCAGAACGTTTAACAACTCATGTTCAAAAAGGAAAATCATGGAAAAACGAACTACATTCCGTTACATTTTCAATGAACTCGTCTGTAAACAACAGCATTGATTTTTCTTCCTTTGAAATACTCTATGGGAAACGCCCAAATTTTCCGCTCATTCAATATAATAGCGCATCTTTCAAAGACATATTCGTAGATATGCGTACGTATTTTCAGGAACTCACATGTAAATTAAATACAATACATGAAATAGTATCAAACAATGCTATCGCATCCGGCTTACAAATGGAGGAAAAGGAGAATTTGAAAACTAATAACTTAAAATTATCAATTGGTGACTATGTTTTATTACAACGGGAACCTTCTGGTGTAGGAAGAAAATTTCAACCAATTTTTGATGGTCCGTATGTAGTTATTAACATTCCGAGTTCACATCTTATGAAACTCCGCGACCCAACAAGGAAAAGAAAGCTGTCCGACCCCGTACACATAAAGAGACTGAAATTAGCGCATATCCGAGCACCTGACCCTGCGCATTCTTCAGCGCCTTTTCTTGTTAAGAGTACCGAGTCCGAGGAAAATGAAACTCTCAGTTCTGATAAGAACGACGATATTGAAAAAAAACAACCGCCCGATACTATGGACAGTAAGCCTCTTGTTAGGAGGTCTACAAGAAAAGTAAACAAACCAACGCGTTTCAGAGACGAAAACTTTGTAACTTCTAATGACATTCCAAGTTCAACGGATGTCAAATCCGAAAAGGTATAACGAATTTTGGCAAAGAAAAAGAACGGAAATCAATCATTCCTATATTTAGTGCAATAAGTCGGTGAACCCTGACAAAATGCTCAATGGAGAACATTATCGCAACTATCACAAAAAACGCAAGATTTGTTAATTTCAAGAACGAGCCGCTAGTGAAATAATTTTATTGATTTCCCATATATTATATTTACATTATGTATGTGATTTATACAGTATCTTGCTAATAACTCTGTCGCCAATTACTTTGAATATTCCGAATTTTAATTTTCAACAATGTCGTTAAAGTTCAATGAGTAGTGTATATATATATATATATATATAGTCAAAGTGCGTGGTATTTCCTTGGATGGTTTTGTTTCTTTAATTTGGATTTGAAGGGTTTGGTGATAACTGTATCGCCAATAACCACTAAGTTTCTTTTTAAATACGTATTCGAATTAGAATTTAAGATCAATAAATTGCGAATATTGTCATATCAGAATGGCCCATGTGTGTTATTCTGCAAAGTTTGAAATAAAGTTTATGGTGTTTCATAAAACGGATTTGGTGAAAACTGTTTTGCCAACGTAAAATTTCGAATGGTGTACTTGTGATTAAGATGGAAAATTTACAGTTTATTTACAGACTATGACTTGAATAACATTTAATGAACATTTGTTTTTCTACGTTGTGTAGCTAATGATACATTTGTTTTATGATTGTGCGTCTGCTACCCATTTCATTTATGCACTTTTTATAGGTATATGTAATTGTGTATATTTATCTCTATGAGTAAGAACGAGTCAGAAAGTGGTGTATGAGATGTAATGATTTGCTTAGAACGAAAACCTTTCATTTTTAATGCTGTCGTATGTGAGTAGGCGAACGAGGTGTATATGGTCTCCACTGAGAAATCGCAATATTTATTGTTCAACCGATGGAATATTTAAATACTGTATCTCTATTACACTATACTTTATATTTGGTGCATTATTCGCAATATTTTTAATTGACTCTATATAATAGGTACACATGAATGTTTGGGTGCAGTGGCGAATTTTTTAGTAGGTTTTAGGAGAGAGAGAAAAATGTCTGTTCTTTTGAAATTGCATAATTATATGACTATATTTTCCTTAATTATTACAATGTTGTATTCCGTCTGTGAAACTAACAACCATTTAGAAATTCAAATAATTTCTTTCTTTCGGGGCGGGGATGTTATATATATATATATTCGTTATTAATAATGGTTGCAAGTTCACAGTCTGGCATCTATATCATTCCGGAATCGGAAAGGGTTATTCCGTATCCGGACTGATATTTACTCTCTCTTGTCGATGAGGGTAGAAGACGTTGTTTTTATTTGAGTGCAAAATATTACAACAAAAACTATCTCATTCGTTATTATATGTGTCCTTAATATACAAAAGTCCCTTAAGGATACAGAATATGGTGGGATGTTAAAAGTACGAGACTACGTCACATGTACGACAGAAACACAAAACAATTAGCACGTACAAAGCACACCAGCAAAAATAAAAGATGTTTCAAACAACACATTGATATAAAATAATCAAGAGACTAATGTTAAGTGACAAGATATATTGTGGTGCTAATAAGACATATAGTGCTTTTGCAAACAGAAAAAGGATATAACCATTGCATTCATACTCAATAAGCTGACATATCATGACAAAAACATTTTACCAATTTCAGGAGTCAGGAGATGTCCGCATCCTTACATTCAGAGATTTATTACAGCGATATCAGTTTAAATTTTCAGATTTTTGCGAGAAGATAACAGCCATGTTATGAAACAACGTGATAGATCTACACCCTAGCGAAGGGATATAAGTTTTCTTCATTTGTACAATCTCAATGATTCTATTTGTATACGTAATGTTAAGAGTGGTAAGTTTAATTACTCTAAATACAAGGTAAATGTAGAAGATATGTCATACAGAACAATATATATACATGTTTATACCAATTTAATCCCGTTAGGTGATCACAGTATGTACAAAATACTTTTTACATGTTTGAATAACTTCACTCTCATTAGTATTTGTTTAGTTCAAAAGGAGTCTAACGTTGAAACAGGTAATAGACAAAAAACTGAGATAAATTACATTGAGGACAATAGTTTGTGTAACACACTAACCTGAATGAGACACCAGTACGTTATAGAGAGGTATATACATTTAAAAAAAGGAAAGGGATAGCCTTGCTACGTACAACAATTGAAATGATATTCGTTTCTATCATTTAGAATATTTCGTCGAATGTTTTAATTCCAACGTCCACTGTAAATATGATTTTTCTCAATTTAATAACCATGACCATCGATATTGATATTTGTACATTTTGAAAATCGAGACAGGTGAAGTTATTTGATACCAATGTATTATTGACGGAAGTATCCTATCATGCTAATGTTGATTTCATTGATAAAAGTTTGAAACAAATACGTTATGTATTTCAATAATTGTTAATACGGCCAATTATTGTTCACAGTATCAGATTCAAATAATCATTTGTAATACACCACTATCTCTATGTTTAGATTTTAGGGTTTTGTAAACATGTAGATCGTAGAATATCAGCTGCAAGCCACAATGTGAACCTGTTTGACATGCGAGTGCATCGAACGGCTAAAATGTTTTACAATGTATCAAGTGGCGTATATTTTACGATATCAATATGTATCAAACCCGATTATGAGTTTATATTAAACTCAGTATACATACTAGGATCGAAATTGTATACGTAAGACGCGCGTCTGGTCTACATTAGACTCGTCATTAACCCTCTGATCAAAGAGGTTTAAAAGGCCAAATATAGTACGAAGATGAAAAGTAATACGGACCCAAAATGCATTGACGTTTTCGTCATATACATGTATGGAAATCTATTTCTGAGATACAAAAGCATTCATGTTTCGATAAATCACAGCTGTGAATTATGACAACGTTTTACCTGGGAAACTTTAACAGTTTTTTTTTTATATCAACACCATTATATTATGGTTTGAGCAATCATTGCAAAATAAATCTTTGTCAGAACGGAGAACATAGTTCATGGACGAGCATTAGAGAAAGAAAGAATTCTAAAATATACGAGAAAACATTGATATGAGAGTAAGACATAGTTATGATATTGGGGGTGTAAACAACACCAATCTTGAAATTCCAAACTGTGCACAGACCGAACGTATTGTCTAAATGCTCAATACGTTGGTGTTTGTCGAGTCGGAAGATGTCCCAGTCGAAAGAAGTCAGGGTCTAACGTCAGAATATGTAGTATTAGAAACTTCGCAAAATGATATTGATGACAAGATGTTGCTTTGCATATTTATTAATATGAGATGCCATTAATTTATTTATAATATAAAAATATTACTTAAATTTGTTAATACCAACGTCAAATGTGAAGCTTTCAATACAATTACTATAAACATCGATAGTGAAATTTAAATGATTAAAAGGTTCTGTAATTATTACACAACGACAGCAAAAGTTATAATTTGAATAATGGTACATACAAATATTGTATTGGTGGAAATAGTATCAATCGTTTTGCATTAGTAAAGGATAAGTTTTAAAGTTTAACGCCATAACCTTAATTACTATATAAGATCATACCCTACAATATTTTCGAAGATAAAACGTTATTAAGACATCTATTTTGATTTATCTAAAATTGACTTTCTGAAGTTTAACATGAAAGAATGTTACGTGAAAAAACATAAACTTTATCAAAATACACTTATAAAGACACTTCACTTCTTCATTAAATTAAGTTACAGAACAATGACAGCAAATAAACCTTATCAGTATAGCAGTACTTACTCTTGAGATGTGAACCTGAAATTATTAATAAAATATAATCATTATCATTGTTGATTTAATAAATAAATTGTATTCTTTGGATGTTTAACATGTTAACATTTCATTATGTACAGCAGTATGATTTACTAAACATTATTACTAAAATAAAGGAAAAATACGATAGGTGAATTAAGATATTCGTAATCTAGTGTAAACATTTAGATTGTGCGTTGAATATGATCACAAAATATGAAACTCTTGATTCAGGGGAAACTAGAGCTGTGAATTATGACGAGTCTAAACTTTTTTTTTTTTAATTTGAACAGTTTCGGACATCAACACTCACAAGGTGGAACATATGTCATATTGTGTGGATTCTAAACATGTCAGAACGGGGTCCTTCCGTTAGTATATCGTGGTGCTAAGAAGATATATATATATGATTCAACACAGTAAGGGTATCACCCACTCAAGGTGATGAGTATTTCTTTTTTTTTATATTTAACCCATCTCTATCTATATTCAATTATTAACCACATGCCGAACTGTTGGTTTTATTGATTTAATTGCAAATTACAGAAATTACAAAGATAAGTCATACATGAAAATATTTGTTTTACCCCGAAACGTCAAGTGTTTAAAATATCGTAAGTATGGCAAATTATAGTTGACAGCGTATACAATACCTGCTAACTTAAAGATTTAATACTGACTTGATTGGTCGTTTGGTTTCAGAGTTATGAGCCAAAATCTACATTTTACCCAAAATTTTCGACGAATTTGGTAGAAATGACTTTAAAGGGCAATTTCTCCTTAAGGGGTCAACTAACCATTTTGGTCATGTTGACTTATTTGTAGATCTTACTTTGCTGAACATTATTGCTTTTGTCATATCTATAATAATATTCAAGATAAAAACAAAAAAACGACAAAATTGCCTGAAAATTACCAATGCAGTGGCAGCAACCCAACAACCGGTTGTCTAATTCATTTGAAAATTTCAGGGCAGATACATCTTGACTTGATAAACAATTTAACCTACATTTAACTCATATTTTCTATTTTTAGCTATGGCCGCCATCTTCGTTGGTTGGCCGGGTTACCGGACATATTTTTAAAACAAGAGACCATAATGATGATTGTGGCCAAGTTTGGTTAAATTTGGCCAAGTAGTTTTCAGAGGAGACGATTTTTGTAAAAGTTAACAACGACGACAACGGACAACGAACACAAAGTAATGAGAAAAGCTCACTTGGCCCTTCGGGCCAGGTGAGCTAAAAAAGGAAATACATTTTTATTTTACAACGAAACGTGAAAATATATTAAAGTATGTCTCCAGCTGTACTTTTTTTTTACAGGCAAGCCCAATTTCACTCTCATTAGAGACCCTTCAATTCAAAAGGAGTCAGATACGGACTTTGGTATTATGATATACTGATAAAGGGAAGCCCTTTTTATTTAGTAGTTAATACTTGTCCTTGACTGTTCACTTCTTATATTCGTTTCATTAGTAAAAAGGAATAAAATATTATGCTAACACCTTAGATGGAGAAATGTAAAATTTGCAAGCGTCTAATGTATAAATAGTTTTGAGGCACAATGTGCGTTATGCTAAATCGAACGTTTATAATGACATAGTACATTGTATTTTTACTTATATCTGCGTTACGATACAAACAAAAAGTAATATTATTACAAACACAACGAATCTTATAATTCTTGTTCATATTAATCAAAGTTAAACTGAATTGCAGTTATCATAAACGCATTCTATTTGAAAAAGAGAATTTCTATTTTATTCTCTTTTTTTTGGTGGTTTCAAATTCGGTTGACGATGTGAATTGAAATAAACACTTTTTATCAACAAATCTATAAGTTAATGGAAATGCGCTTACATGATTTTATCAAATTTGAGGAAATCTCCCCACTCCATGAAGAAAACTAGTATTCTTGAATTGAAAAACGTACCAGTGGGGAAAATCCCCACATACACTACACATATAAAACCAATAACATTAGAATGGGGAAATATCCCCACATTCACATCTACAACCAAAAACATCAGAATGCCGAAATTCCCATGATAAGATTATTAATTGGAAAATACAAGCTTTAATATTGCTTACCATCAAATGGGGAAATTTCCCCATAATCTCATTATGTTCAAATCATAGAAAATATTGTTGACTATCAATTGGGGAAATTTCCCCATAATCTCATCATGTTCATATTAGATATTGTTGACTACAAATTGGGGTAATTTCCCCATAATCTCATCATGTTCATATTAGATATTGTTGACTTCAAATTGGGGAAATTTCCCCATAATCTCATACGATTCAAATTTACGACAAATCAAATAATTGTATGTACTAAAACTGTCATCCCAAGTCGTGAAATTTAGACAGTGTTTAGACAGTTGACTACTTATGAAACAAATGTGTACCAATGAGACAACTCTCCATCAGGTCCCAATTTGTAAAAAAAACCAACTTTATAGGTATAAAAAGGTCATCAACACGGAGCCTTGGCTCCTACCGAACAGCAAGCTATAAAAGGCCCAAAATGACTAGCGTAAAACCATTAAAACGGGAAAACATAAGGTCTAATCTATATCAAAAACGAGAAACGAGAAACACTTATGAACCACATCAACAAACGACATCTACTGAACATCAGATTCCTGACAAAATGTTTGAATATTTTGTGGTTATCCGTATGAAGAAGGCAGAATGTTTTGAATACAGATTGCTTTTAAACACGAGGAGCTTACTTTAAATCGTCATCATTAGGAACAGACCTCCTTAAAAGAGAGGCAAATGACACCAGAAGAAAATTCAAACTCATAAGTCGAAAATAATCGGACAACGCCATGGTTTAAAAAGAAGACCAACAGACAAACAATAGTAAAAACACAACATAGAAAACCAAAGACAAAGCAACAAGAACCCACAAAAACACAAGGGATTGTTATATTCTTACGAAACCACAAAAACCACAAAACGCACACAAACAAGGAATTTAAATCTATGGTTGTTTAAAATATAATAAGCAGACACTACCGACCGCACTACTAAAAATCAATTCCAATCAATTTGTTATACCAAATATCGATATTTTCAAATTTCAAATAGTTTTCCTGAAGCTGTTGATGTTCAGAAAATATCTATCCTGTATGTAAACGGTGGTTATGTTTTAGTGAATTTATAAAAGTAATTCTGTTAATGATGAAACTCAATAACTTGCACAAGTACATCATCATAAATTTTAATATGCTAGGATTGTGTTTACTAATTACTATAAAAAGTGCTCTATGACACATTGTTACATATTTTAATATTGCAACTATATTGAACAGCTTTATGTGCATAATGTTGTAACACACTTGGCGATTCTACGCACATCTATCTGTTGTTGATGATTTTTGCATACTTTTTCATCTATTTATTTTCGTCGTTGATGTTGTCTCATTGATGGTGTGATAATTACTTCTTATTCTACATACAGTTTGTCATATTAAATTACAAGCACATTCAGACCAAACAAGCTAATTATGTAAATGTTTGTTTTTTTTGTCATTAAGATACCATGATAATGTCCCAATATAAATTAAATAACATATATAACCTTGTTCATTCTTGTATACATGTATAAATATATAGGATCATTTGACTGATGTTAAATGTCTTTTGTTCAAGGACAAGGAAATACAGCTTCCTTTTGTTGTTGATATTGTTTATTATATCCTGTTTTGAGAACATTATCAGATGACTTGTGAGTTTCTTGTAAGTTCATATATATATGAAAGTGTTTTGTTAGCTGAATTCATCTCGGTGTCTTTTGTCGTAGATTCTGTAGACCTAACACTCTTACTAAGTTGTCGTCTGCAAATACGACTTTGTAACCTGTAAAATAGAGACTATCCAATCAAAGGGACAGAAAACCAAACACAAATTATGCATATACAATTAGATCAAACATATATACATCTTTCCTTTCATATGATGTTTCCCTAGACTTTATCGAAATGTTGACTCCTTAGGGAGTCTTTTACTTCGAATGATATGTACATTGTTTCTGTTGATTGGACATGTGATGCTCTGTGTTCTCTCCAGATACGCCAATTTTCTCAGCCAATAAATGCAAACGGTCATTTTTATATAAATTAGACCGCTCTTCGTTTTCCTGTTTGAATTGTTTTACACTAGTAATTTTTTTGGGCCCGTTATAAAAGGTGTCAGACCACCAATTAAAAGTCCCTATCTGTTCAACCAAATTTTGCAATTTTCATAGATTTCTAAATTTTTTATCTTAAGTTTAACCTCTTACAAACCAGGTATGTCCTGAATCGTACAGGTATCACCTTTCCTCATTCCAATTTTCGACATACCTTTAAAGCCATATAAGAAAGAAGAGACCTTCCGAATGGATGTACCACTAAAAATAACCCCTGGTTTTCTTGAAATCTTAAATTAGTATACTATGGAGCGCATTAATCCTCAATTTTTAATTTCAACTCATAGACAAGTAAATTTGGGCTCAAAATGGTCTTAATATATTTCTCTTTCACCAAAAGTTTCATTTTTGCAAATTTGTTGTGTAGTTTAAGTAAACAATGACATCAAATGCACTATTTTTTGTCCCGAGTAGGCCTACTTTTACGTTCTAAATTTGAGGGAGTAATTGGTGGTCTGACACCTTATAGCTTGCTGCTCGGTATGAGCCAAAGCTCCGTGTTGAAGGCCATACCTTGACTTATAATTGTTTACTTTAAAAAAAAAAATCATGGATGGAGACTTGTCTCATTGGCACACATACAACATCTTCCTATATCTATGATATAGCCTAGAGTGCACAATGTGGCCTTAAACAACAAAATAAAAAACTACCTGACAATCTATCAACTCATTACTCATCGTTATTTTGTAATCTCTCTTTAATGTATATCATGGTTTACCTGATTTAGTTTTTTCTAGGACTGTTGCATTATACCATTTCTTCTCCAGTTTCCATGCCAGAAGCCAATTACTTTTTCGTTCATTGCGAAATCCTGAGAAAAAAATTTAAACAATGTAATCTTCTTTAGAATTTCACCTCTGTTTGAATGCTGCTTTTAATTTTATTAAAATCATATGTTTTAAACTAAATAGGAATACAAAGATGTGGTATGATTTCTAGTGACAATATCACATAGACGTAAATTGATTTGGATGTAAGCAGCTATATTTTACTGTACAATATTCAACAATAAGCAATCATATGCCGTAGTGTAAGCTTAAAAAATACGATTTAACATAATGTCAAACAAGAATGTGTCCATAGTACACGGATGCCCCACTCGCACTATCATTTTCTATGTTCAGTGGACCGTGAAATTGTTGTCAAAACTTAAAATGAAGCGAACGGACGTACGGACGAACGGAGGCACAGACCAGAAAACATAATGCCCCTCTACTATTGTAGGTGGGGCATACAAATTTAAACGTGAATATCAACGGCCGATAAATAGAAATGCTTCATAGATCACAAACAGCAACCAAAACGACCACTAAATTACTGATTTGGGACAGACATTTAACATGTACAAATGTGGCCCAATTTAACGTCAAGTAAAACGCAAACAAATATTTCAATTAAGTGTGAAATCATTCCAGCAATGACACATTACTGAAAATAATTATTAGATTATTTTTGAAGTTCACAAAAAATGCAAATGTATCATGATGTTCCAGGTTTACACCCCCTCCCCACCTTTTCCGCGAACTGGATCCCAACCGGTTTTCCAAAGAAAGCTGAATTATAACACAACGTGCAAATCTGAACTTAAAAATAATATAAATATATGTTTTTGTTTTAGGTGCTCGTTGATATTTTGCGGAGAAGACAGAAATATAACGGTTGATAGCTTAAAACTACATTGCATACACATGTTATATATTTCACTGATTCACTTTGCCCAAGGCATTACAATTTTGTAATCTAAGTTTCAGTAAATTATTTCATAATCCACGACATCATGGACATGGGACTAGCAGAAACAAATAAAACATACTCATACTTCATACTCACATTTGTTACTTCCAATGATCTGATGTTTATCTGATTCTCAGGTATCTTCATTTCCTTTGAAAATAATTGAGTTTGTAAATCAAAGTAATCAGTGTTTTGTTTAATTGACTAACCACACATACTGAAACGTCTCGTCCGATTCACTAATCACTGATTTCATGTGGAAATTATTAAAGAATAAGCTCTAACTACAAGTATCGCATAAACTTGACATTTTAAAATATGATGACAATGAGCATGATGAGGTGAAGGTCAGATAAATCCTGTCAGACAGATATATACACAGAGTTCGAGTCAGCCTTATCCGGCCATCTTTTAAAAATCAAATATCTCGAAATGAGCTCCATGACATTTCAATGTATTTAGCTTATTTTGAGGCTTATCTAATGCTCTTCCGGGTAATAGTAACAATCTTAAATTCTTGCTTTATTTAATTTCACCTAAGTTCATCCTCAACTTACCTCGTTTGCATGTAAAGTTCTTGACTCGAGCTCAATTGTCATCTCTGTTTCCTATCAAAATAATATTTTGTTTTGATAAAAACTGTCACATTTTTACAAATAAAATCCTATTTTGAGGTTCAATTTATCATATTAAAAAGGTTAACCGCACAATCAGTAGTAAGCATACACTACAAACTGCTCAGAGTCTGAATTGACCATGTTGACCAGTTTTTGTGCTCGACCAGTAAAATCGAGCACACATTTTACTCGACTAGTCTCGACATTGTCTCGACTGTACTTAACTGTACTTTAGTGTACTCGACTATGTCTCGACTTTTCTTAATTAGTCTGATTCAGTACTTGATGATCTTTGTGTAGTCTGAAATGGTCTTGACCAAGGCTCGACCTGTCTCGACTAATCTTGACCTTCAAATTTAGTTTTGACTGGTGTAAATCAGTCCATCTAACTAAATTAAATATTGATCTTACAAAATTCAAGCTTATTAGGTAGTTTATTTTATTGCTGTAAAATGAAAGAATTTAATTTTACAATAGGTAAAAATTAAAATTATTATATAAATTCAGATAGGCATCTTTAATTTTTTTTATAACTTTTGCAAATCAACTTGGATTTTCATCAAACTATGTAGCTATCTTAGATATATATTAAGCTTACTAAATCCCAGGTCATTTTATTTTTTCTTGTATTGCCGTCAAATTCAAGAATTAAATTAATCTATTTATTTTTATCTATTTGTGTTACTAAGGAAGCTACCATTTAATTTCTACATCTTCAATGACTAACAAAAGTCTTACCAAGGATATGATTCCACGCCTTTAAGAAGGTTGATCTTGAAAATAAAGTCCCTTTGAACTGGTCTTTAAATAAGGATTTCTGTGTATCGAAATCTTTAAGCTGAACGCTTTGAACCTCTCCATCCACTCCTAAAACCTGAAATATTCAAATAAGTCAACGAAATGTATTGCTTGACCTTTATAGGTGTAATTTTGCAATAAAGATTAGTATTAACAAAAACCACGAAGCCTTGAACCTGATCGCGTTCAGTTATATTTAGAAAAAAATATATGCTTTGCGAATTGATGTATATCATGTATTTAGGACGCAAAAATCTAGGACGCAATTACATCGGACATTTTAAGGGCAAACGTATTTACCCATTTCAAGGCAAATATTTGTAGTCAAATATAGTTAAAAGTACAATTGCATCAATGCCAATTTTACAACAACATAAATGAATTAATATCTTCCTTTTCTTAAAAATTGTTTCACCTTTTAAATTTTTCTAGCTATTGTAGTTTTCAAGATTATAGGAAAAGTTAGCTTACTACCAATTTAATGCTTTGAACTCTGGTGGATAGTTTTCGCATTCGCATTTCCTTAAAAACGTAAAATATTGGTAAAACTCATCCTGTTACTGATAATTTGAGTATTTGTAACTTATGTGCAAATTGCGTATTGTTGATCATTTCTTGCTACATCTATTTTAGATGTTAAAATAATTGGCTATAACGCAAAAGTCATTATTATATATCATGTATATAGTGCTATAACTAAACTTCTAGATTTGATCTTTTCGGTAATGCATATATTGCCTTCATTTTTATTTTTGATGTATCTTTTATAGTAGACTATTTTGAAACAAAATGAAACTAGAGGCTCTAAAGAGCCTGTGTCGCTCACCTTGGTCTATGTGAATATTAAACAAAGGAAGCAGATGGATTCATGACAAAAACGTGTTTTGGTGATGGAAATGTGTTTGTACATCTTACTTTACTGAACATTCTTAATGCTTACAATTATCTCTATCTATAATGAACTTGGCCTAGTAGTTTCAGTGGAAAATGTTAGTAAAAATTTACAAATGACTACTAAGGACAATAACTCCTTAGGGGGTCGATTGACCATTTCGTTCATGTTGACTTATTTGTAAATCTTACTATGCTGAACATTATTGCTGTTTACAGTTTATCTTTATCTATAATAATATTCAAGATAATAACCAAAAACAGCAAAATTTCCTTAAAATTACCAATTCAGGGGCAGCAACCCAACAAAGGATTGTCCGATTCATCTGAAAATTTCAGGGCAGATAGATCTTGTCCTGATAAACAGATTAATTTTGCTCTAAATGCTTTGGTTTTTGAGTTATAAGCCAAAAACTGCATTTTACCCCTATGTTCTATTTTTAGTCATGGTGGCCATCTCGGTTGGTTGGCCGGGTCACCGGACACGTTTTTAAACTAGATACCCCAATGATGATTGTCGCCAAGTTTGGTTTAATTTGGCCCAGAAGTTTCAGAGGAGAAGCTTTTTGTAAAAGTTAACGACGACGGACGACGGACGCAAAGTGATGGGAAAAGCTCACTTGGCCCTGTGGGCCAGGTGATCTAAAAAAGAAAACCTGTTAAATTCGTCAATTAAGAAAAATAAAATTTCTCGTTAACACATGACCAGTACTGAACCATTTCCGGTCATTATCGCACCCTGGTTGATAATGACGTTTAAAGTCTTTAACATTTCTAAAACAATAACTGAAACCAAGCAAAATGTACTTTCTTGAAAGTGAATTTTAATGAACTGTTGAAATTATAAGACTTATTGATTACTTGTTGGTGTTTAATGCAACTTTCATCACTTTTGGCTATAATATTATAGTACATGTCAGCTTTTGATTGCCCAAACGCTAAATCAAAACTACAAAATGTATTGAAAAATGTAATTTTAAATTAGAAAAATGTGAAATTATAAAAAAAAATCGTTCTCATTTTTTCTGCATTGGCATAAGCCAAGACTAAGTTAACTTAAGCTACAGTACCTTTTTAAAAAAATCCTAATCCTCCAGGTATGATATATTTTATTTTTCCCCATTTGAAACGTCCAAGCACAAGATAAAAATCACCACTGTTTAATACAATGTCCCAACTTGCCATAATGAATATCCTACCAATGAGTGTTTAATTAATAATATGTTCACACTAATTTATACTTCTCACCCTAGCCTGCATGTCAATCACAGTAAAAATTTGACCCTTCTCTTGAAAACAGCCGGTATTTGACACGCCCACATCGGTCTAGATGTGTACTTTGAAATAATCGTCGATTTTATAATTCCACCATGGTTTTCCTAATTTAAAATGTGTTCTTTTTATTTCTTTCAATGCTTATGATATCCGATGCCGTATTTAGCGACAGCGAAGATGAGACAGAAAAGGGACAGGTATGTATAATTTTATTTCAACTTATTTTCAAATTAAAATCGTTATCATGGCGAATGTACGCATAATATGATATACACTTTATGAAAAAAAGCAATAAAGGTTATGTTCAAGTGCGTAAAACAAGTATTACCATTCCTTAAAACCACAAAGGAATTTCCAATATTGCAAACGTGTATTTTCAGCACATTTTTCATTCCACGCATGTATCTATTTTCTCCCCGAGTGTGATAGATATATGATATATGTACATTGTCGGAAAATATACAACTTATGTGTATGAGCATTCGAAACATGACGAAAATCAAATGGTAGCTCCCTAACATTTTACAAATATAACTAGACAGATGCATCCTGATACCTCTGCACGCAGAATACATATGTTTAGTATGTGATTCTAATACTGTCAACGGTACAGAACATTTTCTTTTTTCCCATTGCAATGAATAAAGACGATAGAATGTCTATGTTGTCTAAATTGCTAAATTGGAAAAGTTACTGACAGGGCTTTCAATAATGGCTAAAGTCATCACAAAATTATTTTGCTATCTAAGAGCATAAAACGTGTGTACATTTAGAATATATCATCTTTTAAATGCGTATATCTTAAAAAGTCAAATGTAGCACATGAAGTTGACTATAGTCCTTAAGCGTGATAAAGATATTTATTATGCTAATGTTTTTAAATTGGAAAGGTAGCAATGTTGATACGAAACTCTACTAGTACTGCCAAGCTTGTGTTTGTAATGTTCATGTAACCCCGATTTAAACTTCTCAGGGGCGGATCCAGCCATTTTAAATAGGGGGGTTCATGACCCACGACAAAAAGGGGGGGTCCCACTACATGTCCCAATTCAAATGCATTGATCGTCCAAAAAAGGGGGGTTCAAACCTTGGATCCACCACTTCTTCTCTTCTCTTCTATTCTATTCTATTTATTCGATAGGACACATTTCCACACATTTAAAACTTGACGGTGACACCGTCAAGTTTTAAATGTGTCTAATGTAATTTAATTTTGTTTTAATCTTTAATGAGGTCTTAAATTATTGATGTTATTGCATTTGTCTATCGGTTGTCCTTAATTTGCACACAGCAACAGATAAAATAAAAATAAGAATGGTTATGAATAAAGGAGGAATAAAGGTAAAACAATAAGACTGCCAAAATCATCCGTGAGCTAATATAAAAAAAAGGCATTGAAAATTTGGCGGGAAATCATTCTCTCTATATTTTTCATACATTTAACATTTGCACCTTTTTTCTTACAAAAACTTTTAAAAAAATAACAAGGATTTTATTAGATTTTTAAATAGAACTTTGTGTAATAACATTATGAAAATATATAAAAGTAGGGGTTAGCGGGCAAAATATTTTGGGAAAGTACATAAAAAAAACCCAGAGGATTCCGAATATCTTGCAAAAATCCTAAAAACAACATGAATAAACATCCTAAGACGCTTAAAAAACGTTTTACTCACTTACAAACGATTTTATGAATTAATGTATAAATACGAATAAGCATAGAGTATTACATGGTATTCATTTGTTCCGCTCTTTAACGAATGGCCAGTTTAGGTGCATCATAGATGTAATACCCATTACATCTATGGTGCATGTATAATGAACCTATCTGGTTTTCCAGATTTTTGTATACTAGTATACATAATTGTTTATTTATGATTACGATAAAATAGCTTGTGTTTGTATCATAATATGTTTACTGTCTCAGACGCGAGATGTGGTAATGTTGTTATAATTTTTACTACAAGCTTTAACTTGAGTTTTCATCGCAGATAAAGATCAGTAATTTTACATTTACAATGATTCGTTCGTTCATTAGAAACTATATTATCTCTGACATATATCAATACAATAACTAGTAATCGACTTGTCAATTGGTTTTACATTTTACATCATCTGAAAGGTGTATGCACTACACCACTCCTTTATTCAGCTACACAAGAAAGATCCCATGTGGTTTGATTCTTCAACTGCCCGGAAACGTTTAATATTAAATGATATCCGTGTTATAAAATGAATGAAAGCTAGTGTATATATGAGTGGTTTACTATTTTCGACTTTAAAACTCTTTCCATTAAACAACCATCTATGATGCATAATACATGTAATACTGTGCTAGCTATCAAACACATACAAAACAAAAGCGTAAGAAAACTAACTATTATTTACGGTATTAAACTTTTTTCAGAGAAATTTTATCTATATAGTATCATGGTAAAACAGCATAATTACTTTTTGGGATGTTTTATAGTAATTAGTCTAGATCTGATGTGTGACATGGCACAGTATTTTAAAAAAATGAACAGAACGACTGATGAAAATATTACATGTAAATAATAAATATATGATGACATGTTTTTTTTTCATAACTATTACTTTTATGTATGCACGTTTTTTAAAATTAGTGTTATAAAATAGTTATTCTAAGTTAAATGTTGTTGGGGTTGTTTTTTTTTGCGTAAATTTAACATAACAAATCACTGCATTGTGTGCAAAGTGGCGCAAAAGCATTACAATAATGCGGTCGTAAGGATTTACAGGCTACCCGTAGGTCTTTAACAATGAGAAAAAAATATCACATACTATACTCATGGTCGATTCAACAAAACTTAATCTTCTTTTCTGTATTTTGAAAATATATATATTGAATAAAATTAAGGGATATCGAGATGAAAAATATGATCGAATGGAGCTATAGATTGTTTAAAAATAATTTAGATTTAAAAACTCGTTGGAAACGCTTTACTTAAGCTTCATTCAAAAAACAAATGCATACATTTTACGAACTGGACTCGACGATCTTTCAAATCGTTCCCTCAAGATACTATGTTGTTCCCACAATATAAATATCTCGTTCCCTAAAGATGATATGTCGTTCCCTCAAGATGTTATGTTGTTCCCCCAAGATAGTCATCTTGTTCCCTCAAGATGATATGTCGTTCCCTCAAGAGATCATGTCGTTCCCTCAAGATAGTTATCTCGTTCCCTCAACATAGAAATATCAATACAATGTTAAAACTATGTTGAGGGAACAACATAGTATTTTGAGGAAACGACATAATAACTTGAGGGAACGACATAACATCTTGAGGGAACAACATAGTATCTTGAGGGAACGACATAGCATCTTGAGGGAACAACATAACATCTTGAAGGAACGACATAGTATCTTGAGGGAACGACATAACATCTTGAGGGAACAACATAGTATCTTGAGGGAACGACATAGCATCTTGAGGGAACAACATAACATCTTGAAGGAACGACATAGTATCTTGAGGGAACGACATAATATCTTGAGGGAACGACATATTATCTTGAGGGAACGAGATAACTATCTTGTGGGAACGACATAGTATCTTAAGTGAACGACATAGCATCTTGAGGGAACGAAATAGCTATCTTGTGGGAAGGACATATCATCTTGAAGGAACGACATAGTATCATGAGGGAACAACATATTTTTTTTTCTTTCATGTTCGCATTCTGCCACCGTAGTTTCATGACCAAACTACAATCTGAATGTTTTTTTTAATTGATATACATATTTAGACTAACTTAAAGACCTTATTGCTAAACAATTGATAATTCAATAAAAGGCTATTGTTACAGTTTTCAGTCATGATTTACCTCAAAATTTAGTGAGTCAGGGGCCTGGTTTTCGAAAGTATCTTATGACTAAGACATGTCTTATGATGGTCTTATGACATGTCATAGTCGTAAGATATGTTTTCGAAAGTGTCCTAAGTTACGAATTGTCATAACTTTTGTGGTAAACTTAAGACCCCTCGCGACATGACTTATGATGGTCTTATGATTGTAAACTAAAATTTTAATTACTTTTCATGTTTAATTTCATGTTAATTGCAATACAAATATTTGTTGTGTATCTCAGTTAGCTTAATAGTAAGGATTTTATTTTTCTCAACTACGTGAACTAAAATTTGAATCTCCTGCGACATATAATTTTGAATTCTTTTCTAATAGTCATGGTTTTGTATAATACATATACATATTACTTAGTTCCTAGTATAGTTAATAGAACCAGAGACATATATATGTCTCTGATAGAACTATATCAACGTATGTGCACGGGGATTTCGATAAGCGGGTACTCGATGTACCGAATCTAGAAAGTATTCACATTTAAAAAAAGTATGATTATACACGAACACGAAGTTCAAGTTTATTATTTATCACAAACTAATTTTTAACAAATTTTCAAGTCAAATATCAATTCCTTTTTATATAAAATTTCATGTCTATTATATGAAAGAAATAAAATATTCGTAAATATTAATATGTTCATACTTTTCATTTTAATTTTTATATTTATCACTTTTTAATCATTACTTAAAATATTAGAAAATAATGTTCACTTATGACAGTCGTAAGAGCATCATAGCTATGACTCTCTTAAGACAGCTTTGATTTACATCCTATGACATATCATACGATAGTCATAAGATGATCATAAAATATGTCCTAAGATATATCTTCTGACATATCTTATGATACTTTCGAAAACCAGGCCCCAGGACTCTAAATTTTTGTTGAATAATAAATGTTTGAATACAATATATATATTTCTATCTTTATAAGCCTCTTTTCGTGCTTTTAGTTTGTTAAAGGAGAAATAGTGAACAAAATTAATAAGAACAAATAACACATTATACGTTTTTAGTAAGTTAAGGTTATTTTTTTTAACATTATACTTTTGTAAACTCCATGGTATATAATGCTACTTTAATAAAATATAATCTCCAAAGTCATGAAATAGTAAATACAGAAATGGTTTGATCCTTTTGGTAATTCGGTATTTTACAGATAAATGCATGGATTCAATTTTACAGTCAACATTACGCTTTCAAAATGACAGCAGAAATCACTATTCCGTTGAAGCCTTTGCGATTTTTTTTTTATTTTCAAGCGTCATAAGTTTATTTGTCTCTATAGATTTGACCACGATGTTTATCTAGAAACAATATTTAACTTATTAAAACTGCAAGTATTCTGCATGTATGATTTATTTCTCATGCCATAGTTTATTAATTTAGAAATATTTACATAGCCATGCAGTAGTGAACAGACAATTTGTGTAGTAATCAATCCTCCTGAGAAAATAAAATTACCAACGATTGCATGATAGTTATTAAGTAATGTACGAGATAACTAATGACCGCAAAATCTGAAGTTTATCCCAACAAATTCCCATCTGCTAATTCCTCAATGTCTTGTTTCATGATTTACATGAACGATCAGATTCAGTATAATTATTTCCGGAGTTACTAACATGACTAACATGTTTAACCCCGCCACATTATTTATGTGTGTGCCTGTCCCAAGTCAGGAGCCTGTAATTCAGTGGTTGTCGTTTGTTTATGTGTTACATATTTGTTTTCATTAATTTTTTGACATAAATAAGGCCGTTAGTTTTCTCGTTTGAATTGTTTTACATTGTCTTATCGGGGCCTTATATAGCTGACTATGCGGTATGGGCTTTGTTCATTGTTGAAGGCCGTACGGTGACCTATAGTTGTTAATGTTTGTGTCATTTTGGTATTTTGTGGATAGTTGTGTCATTGGTAATTATACCACATCTTCTTTTTTATATTCTCACTAAACATGCTCAGTATACAATATATGTTATTTCAATTGAACACAACACTACTGCACAAAAACAAATACAAAATAAAACCGCGAAGAGCCTTAGGCCGCCATCATCGTCATTGTATTTAACTAAAATATTTAAGTTATAATATGAAATCTACTTCAACATAATATGCTACGAAATGAGGCCTGTATGGTTTATTGCTTAGGGCTACGTAACGTTTTCCCTTGACCCAAAATTATCCAGTTATGCAGGGTTCTGTTCGAAGAATGAAACCAAAGTACTGAAATACTGAAAATCGGATGACCGCAAGTTCTTGTGAATGGTCCTAGAAGCACTTGTCTCAGAAAAAAAACCCCATATCTATACCTGAAAATGAGGTTTTATGTGCAGATATAATTTTTTTCTTGGACAAGTTCGTGCGTAGATAAATTAATGACAGGGAATTCATCCTCACCGTAATGACTATTATATTGAAGTACGTGATACAAATCCGTATAATTACTCAGGTATATTATTGTTATATAGTATATTAATACTTGTATATTACAGTTACGTGTATTTTCATTGTATATCATTCTATTCTTCTATATTAATAATAGTGCAGTGCTAGTGCATGGTTGAGTTATCGTTGCTTAAGATTGCAAACGTTCTTGAGATATTCTACCGCATGCGTCTGCATATTTATTTTGAATGATTTTTCACTAAATGTTTATACGTATAACAAAACATTTTAATATTATTAATTTATCTTTTTAAAAAAAGTATGTGATGAGTATTCATTGAAGAAATGGATTTTTAACAAGCGATAAGGAATATAAGTTTGCACTTGATGATGTTTTCATCATGTTTATAGATCGGTTCAAAAACCCAAAACGAATATTACGTAATGGAAATCTAGGCGATAGCAATACACCGGAATGCCCTCATCCGCTGTAAAAATTGATAATTTACAACACCTGGCATTCTTGACCTTGAAATACATTTTAAAGAAACTAATTATTATATCTATATACACAGAAATACAAAAGTACTGTCAATCACAGCATGTATTCCGAGGATTTATTATAGGTGAAGCAATACGGCAAATAAGAAATATAAGTGGCCATAACAAATCAATAAACGATGTAACTAATGTCAAAGTGAAATTATTAGATAGGGGTTATTATAACGTCTAAATATGTGAAATAAAATTGAAAATGGAAATGGGGAATGTGTCAAAGAGACAACAACCCGACCAAATAAAAAAACAACAGCAGAAGGTCACCAACAGGTCTTCAATGTAGCGAGAAATTACCGCACCCGGAGGCGTCCTTCAGCTGGCCCCTAAACAAATATATGCTAGTTCAGTGATAATGAATGCCATACTAATTTCCAAATTGTACACAAGAAACTAAAATTAAAATAATACAAGACTAACAAAGGCCAGAGGCTCCTGACTTGAGACAGGCGCAAAAATGCGGCGGGGTTAAACATGTTTGTATTTATATTGATGCTTTTTATCAATTGACGTAGTGAATTATTACAACAAAACAAATCGAAACAAAAAAAAATATTCGGTTTTAATGATCTTTAAAAACTAAATATAACCCATATACATGTATACGTAAGATTAAGAAAAGTAAGTACTAAGTAAGTAAATTTTGTTTAGGGTCGGCTTATATATAGACGGTGTGCACAAAGCTGAGTCCACAAACGTAACGTCTTCAAATTACTAAAACCATTTACGACGTCGGCATTTTCCTCAAGAAAACAAGCGCGTAACAAAAACACTGGACACTTAGTTTATCACATAACTTTAAATATTTACGTTCAACATAGTTCTTTTTTCTTTCGAACAAAAAAGTGCAGCAAATGCACATTCTGGAAATATAAATAGATATATGCTAAGAGCAGTGAAATGGAAATGATTAGCGATTATGTCGTGGACCCTTTTCAGAAAATAGCGTTAAAACGTCATTTCTTAAGATTGTAACATACTAGCTGGACACTAAAAAAATGCAGGTGTTCAGTCTGGACTATCGAATCATTCATATTTTGCAGATTATTTTAAACCTCTGGTTATGCACATTTGGAATACCAAGTTATTTTGAAAATAAAAAAATTGTAATTACATATTTTTCTTGTCGATTCTTCCATTTCGATTATTAGTCCTTCCAAATTACTACTTCTTACACATAACGAAGTCCATTCCAAACTTATCTACCATGATCGTTTTTGATTTTTTTTGCGATGAATTTCGTGTGATGTCCGAGTCCGAATCCGAACAATTCTATTATACGAAAACGCAGGAAAATATGTTGAATTTGTATAAGTTTTAGGTCAAAAACTCTAATTTATGCTTATTTAATGTTACAAGTTACACCGTATTTTTGCCGTTTTCTATATGCCCGTTTCATGCTTTATAGATTAAATTCTAATTTACCTTACTAGTAATGTGGATTTTAATGGCATTCATTCATCATTTTATCATAAAAAAAATCTTATTCCTATTCTTATTCAAAAATATTTTAAACACGGTTGTATAAAACTATTTAAAAGGCGAATTTTACAGTTGCCGTCAACTTTGTGCACGCCGTCATACACAATAACAGACAAAACATGAGCTCTGACTACTGATGCTAAATTTGGTTGATTATGATATAGGGAATTACTGAAGCAGGACCGGAGCGGGCCCCCTCTTAGGCAGTCAGTGGGCCCCGGCTTGTGAAAAATTCTGGATCTGCCACTGATCAATGGTATAGTGTTTCATGTATACAAACCTTTGGATATGGTAATTAGGTGCAAATGTCAAAATAATCGGATTTATAGCATCTATGACTAGCATCAGTGGAAATACTACATTAGAATAATAGAGATTAATTAGTTTGACAAATAGCTAATGCATTTACAAGTCGACTGTGGTTTAACCGCATTAAAAATAAATACTGGCATCTGATTTGTTTCAGATACTTCTGATATTATCAAGCAAGTGATAATATGAACCCATAATTGATATTTGAATTTATCAACTATTATATATCATGTAGCAAGAAATTTTAACCTATTCCAGCGGCCCATTCCTGTCACTCATTGCATAGTAAGTGCCCCCTCTCCACCCCCGAGTAAACTTAAAGCATATCTTACGATATCATTTTATTAATGATTTTATATTAGACATTGACCATTCATTTTTTGTGGAGGTGGAGGCGGCAAGAACTTTTTAAATAATTATTGTGGGTTCCCATTGAAAATAACAGGATTTAAAAAACAAAATTGTTCATATTGAGATAAAAATCGAATGTCGAAAAAAATGATAGTCCGAGAATCAAAAATTCCTTAACACGCATGATAGTAACTACTTTCACAACGAGAGGATTTCCCTCAATAATCGTGGTTAATCCTTTAATAACAGATAGAAATATTAATATACCTATTCCAATCAAAATGTACAAATGCATTAATTATTTTGTTTATATAAAAGCTTTAAGAAGTAGGCACTTCACATCGGTGTTAATATTTACGCACCCAGCGGCAAGTTGTCATAAATCACGCACTATGAAGCTGGGGTTATAAAACGATTTTTTTTGGCACAGACATTTTATGAAGATAATATGGTATTCAAAATTAAAACTATGATTAATCTAATTGATCGATGTGTGCAGCCGATATGTTTTATTACTAGATGCTTCGTTCACTCTGCATTGTCATAAAAGGAAAATTAACATAGTTTACTCAGACCTAATAGGCCTCAAAAGAATTTTCTACTTTTTGCGTGATACTTTTTTTATTGCATAATTGATAGGCATGGGAGATACTTTTATTAAGTACAAATTGCGTTAAAAAAGCAACAGCAACCTATATTTTTTTTTTACTAAAACATACTACAATTTGTTTTAATACGGTTTCGTTCTTAAAATCAACATTCAAAGGCTCGAGAGAGAAAAAAAGGCTACTATTGTACACGTTTATGACTGAGAAAATAAAATAGTTTGTCTTGTCTTGTCGTTTTATGGGAAAATCAATTGTTTGCCCCCCCCCCCCCCCCCCCCCCCCCGAAAATGAAATGGTTGCTGCCTTAGACATGTACTAAAAAAAATGGCGATGGTCAGTTTATTTTGCTGTTGAGCATAGTTTACAAAGTCATTGCATATCGGTTTTCTTTCATAAAATAAAATAAATATATTTGGGCTAGTGAACAGGATAAAGAAGAAAAAACGGATTACTTTTGAAAAGTCACAAAATACATTCTCATGTTGTACCGTTGTACCACTGTCCCAGGTTAGGGGAGGATTATGATCCCGCGAACATGATTACCCCCCCCCCCCCATTATGTATGACTTGTATGTGCCTGTTCCATGTCATGAGCCTGTAATTCAGTGGTTGTCGTTTTTTTTATGGGTTACATATTTGTTTTTATGAATTATGACATGTGAGAAGCAAAATGTATGTTTAACACGCATATTCATTAGAATATTTTTTGTATGGAGCGCGAGAGGGTCAAAAAGCTGAATTGAGTATTGTGTTATTCAAAATCAATTTCTCGACCATGCTTTCAGGGCATCACTTAAGTATTGGCAGGCACACCAGCAGCTGCCCTTAGTCAATGCACTACTGTTGTGGCCACAAAAAACTTGTCCCGTGTTGACGTAAAGCGAATGTAGCGCTCCTCCCTTGACGATGGTTGTTTTTGGTCTACGACATATTGACCTATCCAGTGCTGTTGCAATTTGTTGATAACTGTTTTTTAGTCTATAAACTGTTGACTTATGCACATTAAATCGATCCACTACGTCAGTAACACTCATGCAAGCATCAACCATTCCAAGAGCCATCTGACGGTCATTTTCGGAGAGGCCTGGTTGACACCCCATGCAATTTTTTCAAACGTTTATGTGTTTTTCTTACCAATGGTGTGTTTCTGAACGTTAGTGCAAAAACAAATTAAATTTCGTCTTAAAAGTACAGGTACAGAAGGTAAAACATCAATTACACGCGCAAAGCTAAAATGGCGCAAAATCAATCACCTGGAAAAAAGTACGACTGCTTAAAAATACAGGTAATACTAAGGATTATATCAATGATGTTTATTAAAAAAAAATCCAGAAACAACCAAAAAAATTTAAAAAAAAAGTGTTGCTAAACTTTTTTGGCTCAGTATAGGTTAATTTAATTATTTAGGAATTGTTTAATCATGTCATTGTTTTAATGTCATTTACAATGATTATTTTATTTGACGACACATTTGTTCTGCTATTTTACACACGATTATCTCTGCCTTTGCCTTTACCTGTATTGATTTATTTGAAATAGAAAAGCATGTATTTCATAATCATAAATGATAAATTTATAGAAACCACCATTGCAGAGTGCTGGAATGTGACAAGAGATCAATGCCACCAAAAATTACAATTATAGATCACCACACAGCCTTCAACAATGAGTAAAATCAATGTCCATAATCAGCTATAAATATTACAAAACAACAATGCAAATATAGAACAATTCAAACTAGAAAATTTCAAATAGCCCTAAGTAGAAATGATCCGAAATAGTGCGATACACAGATTATCAGTTTTGTGCATACATATATTGACTGAAAAGATTCACATTATGACTGACTAAATTATGCTATTACTAGATAGTAATATCTATTAAACCGATTATCTTTACTTTTCCACTTTAAGGATGAACTACATATTAAGTTCATGGTTAATCATGAAGAGACATAAAAAAAGAAATATCATTTTTTTTTGTTATCTGTTAGAAGTCAAGCCTACTAAAATGGTACAGCCTCGGTGGTTTAGTATTCTTATAGAATATTTTGCATTATAATTGAATATAAAATCTATGAAAAATTTATATGTGTTTACATGCATACGTATGTGTTTAAGTCGACTTCTGCGGGTGTCTGGGACATTCTTAATACAATGTATCTTGATATACAAAAAGCAACAGGGATTTCAACCAATATTTTAGTCTTTTCATAATTAATACGGTTATGTTACAAATATAGCATATACCATACCACATCAAGAAGGGGGAAAACATTACAACTACGATGACAAAACAACTAAAAGCAACACGGTAGGGAGGAATAACACATATTGGTGTGTATGTTCATTGGACATACTGTACTTGCTAAGGCAGTATTATATACTTGCAATTATTTTAGTCAGCTACAGCTATTTAGTGGACAACAAACTCCTGTTTTGACACATCAAGTAATGAATGAGCAAGATAAATAAAATAACATGTTTAAGGTTTGAATTATAATTTTTGCAGGGTGGAACGTTGCCTCCAGTATTGTATATTCAAGCGGACAACTGCTGGCGGGAAAACAAAAATAAATATGTTTTATCGTTTTGCGAGTTACTGGTGCACATGAAAGCATTTCAAGAGGTAGACATTTGATATCTTATAGCCCACAGTAATCATACTACTGTTAGATAATAGAATTCCTATCTAAAAAAATTCAGGGAATACAATCATGACAATGGACACACGTATTTTTATGCCCCACCTACGATAGTAGAGGGGCATTATGTTTTCTGGTCTGTGCGTCTGTCGTACCGTTCGTCCGTCCGTTCGTCGTACCGTCCGTCCGTTCGTCCGTCTGTCCCGCTTCAGGTTAAAGTTTTTGGTCAAGGTAGTTTTTGATGAAGTTGAAGTCCAATCAACTTCAAACTTAGTACACATGTTCCCGATGATATAATCTTTCTAATTTTAATGCCAAATTAGAGTTTTTATCCCAATGTCACGGTCCACTGAACATAGAAAATGAAAGTGCGAGTGGGGCATTCGTGTACTGAGGACACATTCTTGTTCCTACTGAATTGATCGGTGATTCCTCCTACCATTTTTATAAGGGTCGTATCATTATGTATTAACATGAATAACTGTATCCAAATGAACATGATGAATAAGATATAATAAAGCGAGAAAATATACCGACGGAGAATCATAATGAAAAGTCGATTAAAATAAATCATCTCAATATTCAACAGTAAAACAACTAAGACAAACCATTACATAAAACTATAAAGTAACTCCAATACCACCGGAAAACTCGGTTAACAGCTCCTCGAGGGACACCTGTCGTATTTTTAGACTAACTGAATTCATGATATGGAACACCGTCCCTGAAATAATGTATCAAGTGTAATATATAAATACTCCACATACATCCACTATCATGACTGTCGCAATATTGCTTCAGAGAAATGTCAAAACAATTAGCAAAAGAATGCACATACAAGAATCGTAATGCGGACAGTTTTAAAATATAAATCAATATAAAATTTGATAGAATTTTTTATGAAAATATTTTTTTTTGCAGGTTCACCTTTCTTTTCTGTATGTTGGACACACACATGAGGATATTGACGCCGGTTTTCAGCAAAATAGTAGATTCCCTCCGTCGAAATGACGCAGAAAAAATCCCTGAGCTTTTGGATCTCTTACCAAATCCAAGCAACTTAATTTGGCAATACGATATTTGGAACTGGCTCAACCATTTATTGCTGATGTACGGAAACATATCAAGCCATTACATTATAGATTTACAATGGATGAAGTATCTAATAAGATTAAACTGTGTTACAAATCCAATCATGCGGGGCCTTGGAAGATTTCAACAAGTGGAATGTTCATGTTTAACGATAAAGGTGAAGTAGAATTGCCAAAGGGTGTACCAAAAGTATCCACGCCAGTTTTTGACAAAATATTTATCGAAAAAATTGAAAGTGGAATTAATGACTGGAAATGTCTCTTCACGGATCAAATGTCAAACGCGTTGTCTTTGCTTGCTAATATCACTGAGAAAACTAAATATTTATCTTCTTTTCAAATTAAATATTTTTCATTTGAGCAAAACATCTGGACGTTTTATTAGCAAACTCAACTCGAAATCGGTAATTGACTACTTTATAATATTTATTTGTTTTTCTTTAATCATCAACTAACAACATTTAAGGTCGAAACCAATCGTTGTTTTTTTATGTATTTTCAGGAAATACGAAGAGCATGACAACTAGACGCACCATATATAGCTCATATGTATATGGCTATATATGTCAAAAGAAACAGATATTTTATTCTATAATACAGGAACTAATAGAACTCATTTTCTTTTTTGATTTGATTTGTTATATACATGAGGTATCATATTTGTTGTGGCTATTTTACCTAGCAGTTGAACAACATATGGTTTCAACAGCAACAGTACAATTATGTTTTATTCAAAATAATGTGCATGCTTTAATATGTAATTTTCAAGAGTTTAAATTTTCTACTTGTGCTGTACTGACATTAAACAGTTTGTAATTATGTTTTCTCTTGAAAAAACATTGATGTCTATCTCGTTTACTTTCCTTTAATTTGATGGATACACGAATACGTGGTAGCGTGATCACCCCGAGTGCGAGAGGTCGTAGTTTGGAACCCGGCTGGATGAAAACGGAGACTTTAGAATTTGTATTTGTTGCTTCTCCGCTTAGCACGCAGCATGAAGGAGTTTGATCAAAGGATTGATTGGCTCGAAGTGATAATGCTATGTCCGTTTCGGTGGACTGTTATCTTATGAACAACGTGACGGTTGTCACATGTGAAGCAGTATTTTCTTCCCTTTCGGAGTTGCCGAGATCACCTCAAGCTTTTGGTGGGATGCGTGTTGCTTGTAGGTTTTAATTTCTTTGACGTTTCTTCCTCACTATTGTTTGTCTTTTCTTTTGTAGCCATGGCGTTAGTTTACTTTCGATTTATGAGTTTGAATGTCCCTCTGGTATCTTTTACTCCTCCTTTATGAATTAGCTTGTTGAAAATCCGACTCTGCGTGTGGTTCAAGTGAAAAGTAAAGTTATTGTTCATGTTACATTAACTTGTTCTTGTCCTGAATATGCATATTTATTTCCCGCTGGACAGTGCGAATCACCAAGATTCATCTTTTATTTCGTATTTGAATGTTTCAAAGTCATTTAAAGTCTTGCACATGTACGTTAGTTAGTGTTAATTATGACCTTCAAATCTAAGGCCCGCTATCTAACTTTGCAAAAAGAATTTAAAGCAGTATTTTCATTAGCTTGACTTGTTTGCATTATAAAAAAAATCAGTCGAAAAGTGCATTGAGAATCACACTGCTTTTCCAAGCTTCACCTGATAAATGTTCGTCATTTTTATATTCAAGATTGACATTTTTAGACGGAAAGTAAATCTTTGCAAAATGCTGTAGAAATGGATAAATACACATAATGGGGACATTTCCCCATTCCATGTATATTTTTTATTTCTTCGACATAGAAAATGACCAATTACACAGCTTGTTTTAAAGATTATTTTCATGTGGGGAAATTTCCCCAATATTGTTAAGTGTTCACGTATGTGTTGTCTTCCTGTATGGATGTTTTCCCACTACTTGTAATTTAATGGGGAAATTTCCCCATTTCGTATTCTTTTATCACCATATTGAAAGTCATATTTAATTTGGGGATATTTCCCCACTTTATTCATGATGTTAATTACAGTTACTTACACATACTTCTCAAACTTATAATTATATTTGAAGAAAAGTGGGGATATTTCCCCAGTCTGAAGGTCTTTTTTCTGGGGATATTTCCCCAGTCTAAAGGTAATTTTATTCCGGGGATATTTCCCCATTTTCATTTATTTTTAAATTCATTATGATAATAGATGAGGAAAAATTTCAATGAGTTTCATCATTCTTTGTTGCTGCATGAATATAAAGTTAACATCAGGTGTAATTCTGGATAAATTTTCACTAATTTTTAGCAACTGAATCGCCTCGCTTCTTCAAATAAAGATATTTTTTACAATAAACGTTGACAATCTTTTTGTTTACCGAATTTGAAACCACACTAAAAAGAGAATAAAATAGATTTTCTCTTTTTCAAATAGAACGCGTTCATATCAATTTATCAATTTAATTGAAATAGTTTTCTTTGTTTGTGTTTTTTTTATGAAATGACCTTAAAGAGTTATCACATTTATACACATTCTAACTCTTCAAATCCATTTGCCTACTGATGTTTTATTTTTTCTTAATGAGATTATGGGACATGGAAGTACTGTATATGAAAACGAAACATTTAAACTAATATCAAAGTTGTCCTTTTATTGGATAAGTACTTAATATCATTAATAGATTTATGAAATATTTTCTTGGTGGACAATATTCAAGAGGATAATAGTTTTAAACATTTACTATAATAAGAAACCATTCCCTTATAGAGCATCACATATATTTGAAAAATAAAAAAAAAGAATAATTTTGTTACAAACATCGATGCATTTATATAAGCTTTCATCATTTAAAATATTGCTCCAAAAAATGTCAATACCAATTTCGAGTAAGAATCTTTCAACAATATTTACATGAGCATCCATAATGATGTTTAAATAACTAGCCATTTTTGTAATTGTGTTATATTAAATCGCCGAAGGTGTTTATTAAAATCTTGAGAAATACAAAGTATATCTAAACTGAAGTATTATATGTACTCTTAATATCATTGCATTATTGATAAAAAATGTTATAAAGATGTGCGTTGTGTATTTGAAAAATCATTCTCATGCAATATATTGTTTATAACTTTCGCTTAATTTTAACGTTATGAATACACCACTTTTGATTTATGCCAGTTTTGACATTTAAACTGAGGTTGAAGGAAAGTGATATGCGAAAACATTTTCTGGTTTCGTAATAAAAACACTTATTTATACATGTACAGTAGATTGTCTGTTTATGTAGTTAAGTTGGTTTTCCTGTTTGAATGGTTTTACAATAGTAATTTTGGGGGCCCTTTATAGCTTGCTGTTCGATGTTAGCCCAGGCGCTGTGTTGAAAGCCGTACCTTGACATCCAATGGTTTACTTGTATAGATTGTAACTTGGAGGGAGAGTTGACACTCATACCACATCTTTCTATATTATATTGAGTCACAGATCAATGATCAATGACAGCAAATAAACCGTTTAATTAAAAATAAAAATGATTCAATGCACTTTTGCAAGTCCCTGATATTATAAAAACATTTATTTCGCTGATTATGTCATTTTTATATAACAACAGTATCGATTCAGGTGGTATTGGAGTCTAGTAAAAAAATGATAGAACTTGTACACAATTTACCAAAACGTAGTATATGTTGTGATAAGTTAAAAAAAATAAATCATAAGAGTGATAGGTCACAGGAAAATTATAAAAATGATAGGTCACAGGACATTTTCTCAAACAACAGGTGGTGACAAAATGGCACATTTTGTTTCGATTATACAGAAAAAGAAACATCATGTGATAGGAAGCTAAGCTAACTCATAGAATTGTAAAATAAAATACGAGCAAATAGCTTTTCGTAAATGCATTGAGATAAGGTCACTGTGCATGTATCTTTTTTTTTCGGCTGAATTACACAACATTAACCAGGGGAAACACAGTAGAATCATTACTGTAACAGAAGATAACATTTATGTAAGAAAGGAAGTCATAGTTCATGAACGATCAATGGAGGAAGTTAAATTTCTGAAATTTTAAACAAAACTTTGTTTAGAGAGTAAGGAATTATGTGTTGCTAACAAGACCTGTGTTGCTTTCCCAAACAGTTTATGGTCTAAAAGTATTATACCAAGCATTGCCGTAAGTAATGCTCAACACTTGGACACATTATAACAACATTACAATATTACGAAAACTTTTCAATGATATTTGTCAATTGTGGATGTTACTTCTTTTAATAAAATAACCATACACATCGACATACATTGATTTAGTATGTATACTGTTAATTTTATTGCATTAGTAATAAATGAATTTAAAAAAATGTATTTCATGTGTTTGAATTATCAATATCATGACAAATTTTAGTTTATAATATTAGCTTATATTACACGTTGTTAAGAGATCAATTGTTTTGCTATATGTTTATCCCAGTATTGACATTTAAACAAAGGTTGGAGGAACGTTATGTGTGAGATTGTTTACTGTTCCCGTAACAAAATGGACATATTCACTGATGCGTCTCCTGAATTAAATTGACTTGCAGATTGATAAGTAAAGACAGAAAATAAATCGTATAATTATATCACTACTTACTGAAGTATATTCCTGATATCATAAAAAAATATATATGAACGAAAATAACCTAATGAAAAAGTAAAATCACAAAAATACTGAACTTAGAGGAAAATCAATTCGGAAAGTCCATAATCACATGGCAAAATCAAAAATCAAAACGCATCAAAAACGAATGGACAAGAACTGTAATATTCCTGACTTTGTACAGGCATTTGCAAATGTAGAAAATGGTGGATTGAACCTGGTTTTATAGCGCCAACCCTCGCACTTGGATGACAGTCTTATCAAATTCCGTTATATTTACAATGATGTGTTAACTAATCAGGCACAATACATAAAATAGTCAAAATATGGGTACAGCAGTCATCATCGTGTAACAATTTTAAAAGGAACAATTTAACAGAACACACAAACATATATCTACAAACACATTCATTGATTTGCGTGTCTGACGTCTGAATATTTTATACGTCACATATATTTGTCGTTTAATGTACACACAAACAATTTTAAAATTTCACATAGTCAATGTTAGCATACAGGGTTAAAAAATCAAAAGTCAGAAATAGACCGAGATTTAAAATAGTCCAAAAGTTAAAATTTGTAAGAATCCATGATTTATAGTATTATAGTGGACGTTAATATTCATGATATTATAATCATGATACAAAAAATATAGATAGATGAATTTAGATGAGCGTAATATGTTATGATCACTACGATTTTTCCTTACTTAAATCATAAAATGAATAACATTTTAATCAGGTATCTCGAGTCATGTATTATGACGAAGCTGTAATCAATAGGGGTGAGAAATTTGCAGTTTGTTTACATCGATACTAACCAGGTTGCATATGTATTGTGACAACCTTAATATGAATCATTTAAGAATGGTTGATGTTATTGCTTTAAATACACGACTACTTATGATAGGTCAAACAGAAAGAAAATGTGTGTTTGTTTTACCCCGTTATTAGATATGTTTATCAAGGTATATGACTGAATTGTATGTACTTGTAAGAATCGCGTCACTCTCATAAGTGAATGTTAAGTTATAAAGAATTCAGTGTGAAAAATGAATAAAACGGCCATCCTTATTACGAACAAAGATGCTAAAAGTGTGAAAATTCATTACGTACATTATTTCTTAAAATTTCACTCAATTTGTAATTCTTATTGATTAAGACAGCAAAAGTTACAATGTTTATCATGATAAATACATATATTATAATGAAAGAAGTGTCAATAGTTTTGTTTTAGTGATCAATAAGTTTCAAAGATATACGTTATCATTTCTACAATCATTACCGTAGCAGATCATAGTTTACAGTATTCACGAATATTAAACGTTATGAAGACATTAATTTGGATTTATCCAAGTATTGACTTTTTAACTAAAGTTCTAGGAACGTAATGCTGAGACACATTTACTGTAAAAAAATGCACACATAAAACACTGCTCGTCTTTTTTAAATCGAGTTACAGAACAATGATCAATAACAGCAAATTAATCGTGTAATTATAGCAGTACTTACCCATGTCTGCGCATCCTGTAATAAAAAATCAAATATAACTCTATTAATATTGTTAATTTGAGAAATGCACTGTTTTCATTGAATGTGTTACTTGTTAACTTATTATGTACAGCAGTACAATTTAATTAACAGTATGACTGAAATGATGTGAAACACGAATTAGATGAATTTCGATAATTGTAATATAGTACAAGTAGTTAGAATTTGCGTTCAATATAATCCTAAAATATGGCAAACAAAAATCAGGGGAAACTAGAGCTGTGAATTATGACGCGGCTGTTTTTGTTTTGTTTTAAAAATTTGAAGCGTTTTGTACATCACCAATCACAGGATGGAACATGTATGTCATATTGTGTGGATTCTAAACATGTCAGAATGGAGGCATTCATAAGAATTAGAGGAATAACGAATTTTACAAGTGACAAAACAACTATGTTAAGGGATTAAGAAATATTGTGGTGCTAACAAGATATATCTTGCTTTTCCAAAACGTTGCACGGACCAAACGTATAAAAATTGACTAAATGTCCAATGTACTGACATACAATTACGAAGTGTCAGGAGAGGTCGACGTACATACACAGAAATTTATTACAGTGCACTGAATTTATATTTACATATATTGGTGATAACAGACTAGCCTTAGACATTATGTGATTAACTAACGTGGTGATAACATATATTTTCTTCTAATTATCCGATCTTTTTGATTACTTTTGAATAAATCATGTTGAAAGTGGTCGGTTTACTCGTTTAAAAAACACAAAAAAACATAGGAATCTAGGTCATACAGTAAAAAGTATATATATTTCTTTACTCCGTTAGGTGAAACGTCTATCTCGGTATGTCTCCGGTTAGACTGTATTTTCAAGTAGGAATCTCGGCACACTCATTAGTGAGTGTCTAGTTTTGAAGCAGGCCAAGTCTAAAGTTGTAATAGGTGATATAAGATCTGTTAGGAAAGTCGACACTACTGTTGGCGCCCGTGTTGGATGGAAGATAAATACAATATGATGTGGGGACCATCTCAAAAAGTAAAACTATATATTTTTGTTACCTGCATTATGGATAGATGTGTTTAATACCTCTGAGATTAATCTCAAACAATTATAGCTATTAAAGTACGCAGAGGAAGATCAAAATAAAATTATGTATTTTAAGAACCAGTAAAGGTTAAATAGATAAATGTTTAAATCAATTAATATTAATCTTTTAAGTAATTTAGAAACAAATGGTAAAAGGGTGTAGTCGTTTATCTAAATGTATGAAAGCCATGATAAAGGAACAATACAAAAATTGTTCCGTGAGTATCGGATTAAAAATCTGTGATCTCGGATTGAATATCTGTGTTCATGAATTGCTTATCTGTTGATATGAATTACTAGTCTGTGATCACGGATTGGTAATCCTGAACTAAATAACTACATGTATGACAATTCAATCACAATTTTATTTGATACAACTTCCATTTAGAAGACAATTTGTCTACATTTCCGATTCAAATGGTAGGTGTCCTCTCGCTAACAAAATTGTGATATTTGGGATCTTGTTACGATACCGTCTGTCCGTCAGTTTGTTAACTTTCGTCCCTAATACCATTGTAAACACTTTATATGCAATCGTTTCAGGATTTTCACCTCGTGATTATCTAGAATCTTATAAGTTTTTGAGGTCAAAGGTCAAGGTTACTCTTAGACCTTACTTGGAATATACTTTACCCTTATGAATATCTAGAACCTAATTCATTTTCAAGTTCAGCCGTCAAAAGTCAATTGCCCATAAATTGTTACACCATACAAGAGACATCAATGAAGGCAAAAAACGCCGAGCGAAAAACGAAATGTTAAATCTTAAATATTACAGTGGTATGTTTATGTTGAACACGCAATGAGACGTTTAAAGATAAACAGGGTCGTCTGAAACTTTTTGGATACGTCAAAGGGACGAACTAAATGAAATAGGTGAATTGTGTGACGGACAATGCAACTGAATGCTTATATTTATAGGCACGTGATCACAAAATCCTCAATTTGCATTTTAGAATAAATCATCGAGCATTGGAAACTTGTATTGTAATATTTATCTTTAATACTAGTATTCCACGTAAACTATTTTTAAATTCGCATTAAGTTATTAATGTTAAATAAAAGAACGGTAAAGTATTTATACTTTTGGAGATGACCCCCACATCATATTGTATTCATCTTCTATCCAACACCAGCGACAGCAGTAGTGTCGATTTTCCTAACACGTTTATTAATTGAAGACAATAGATTGTATTTCACACTTAACTAAATGAGAAACCTTTACGTTAAATAGCAGTATGCACTTTAAAAAAAGAAAGGGACGGTGACAGCCTTGCAAAGAACAACAATTAAGTGATATCCGTTTCGGAAATTTAGAATATCTCGTCAAATGTTTCAGTCTCACTTATTTAAGTAAAATGATCATTAGTATAGACATTGATATTTATACATCTAAACGTGTCTGTTTTATTAAAAAATCCAGACATATGAACTTATTTGATATCATGATAAATACGAAAATTCAAAATTGACGGAAGTATCTTGTGTTGATTTCATTGAAAAATGAGTGAGACAGATATGGCTTATGTATTTGAATAACATCATAGCTAATCATAGTTTACAATAATCGTTATTAACACACCACGATTTAGATGTATAGATTATTGGATTTTCTACACAATTATATCGTACAATATCAACTGCCAGCCGCAATGAGAACCTTTTTGACAAGTGAGTGTTTTAAAAAATCAATGTGTATAAAAGCCGATTAGTCTTTGAATTACTGGTAATTTATCCCTGACTAAGACAGTTTTATGCTTAACAACAGCAATCTTGATGACGTCACCTCACTCATTATGACGTCGCTCATTACTTCTTCTAATACACCGTGACGTCACTGATAATAACCGCTCTTATCTAAAAGTCGTGAAACGAGCATTTTAGCGGCCGGGTAAAGCGGCATATAGGCTTAGGAAAGGACGATACATCCTGATATAAGTATAAACTAAGGGTGTAAGTACGTAATGTGCGGAAACAATTACTATTTTGTAATAGAAATGACTTGCTTCAGACACATCTCTTCTGTATATATTTGAGTTACAGACCAACACTGACCTACACTAATTCTTATAATTACATAATTACTTACTGGTCTATTTTCCTGAAATAATAAAACAAACATTACTCTATTAATTATGTTATTTTGATATATGATTATTTTTCATTAAATGATTTATATGTTACCATAGTATATACAACAGTATGATTCCCTGGACGTTGATACTGTAATGATAACGACAAAAGAAAGATAGATGATTTCAGATAAACCTAGATACTCGTTTGATGGCAGGACCACTGAAATGTTGATTTAAAAATCATCGCAAAATTAGGCATTCAATAATCAGGGGTAACAAGAGTTGTCAATTATGACGAGGCTGTTTTTGTTTTGTTTTAAAAATTTGAAGCGTTTTGTACATCACCAATCACAGGATGGAACATGTATGTCATATTGTGTGGATTCTAAACATGTCAGAATGGAGGCATTCATAAGAATTAGAGGAATAACGAATTTTACAATTGACAAAACAACTATGTTAAGGGATTAAGAAATATTGTGGTGCTAACAAGATATATCTTGCTTTTCCAAAACGTTGCACGGACCAAACGTATAACAATTGACTAAATGTCCAATGTACTGACATACAATTACGAAGTGTCAGGAGAGGTCGACGTACATACACAGAAAATTATTACAGTGCACTGAATTTATATTTACATATATTGGTGATAACAGACTAGCCTTAGACATTATGTGATTGACTAACGTGGTGATAACATATATTTTCTTCTAATTATCCGATCTTTTTGATTACTTTTGAATAAATCATGTTGAAAGTGGTCGGTTTACTCGTTTAAAAAACACAAAAAAACATAGGAATCTAGGTCATACAGTAAAAAGTATATATATTTCTTTACTCCGTTAGGTGAAACGTCTATCTCGGTATGTCTCCGGTTAGACTGTATTTTCAAGTAGGAATCTCGGCACACTCATTAGTGAGTGTCTAGTTTTGAAGCAGGCCAAGTCTAAAGTTGTAATAGGTGATATAAGATCTGTTAGGAAAGTCGACACTACTGTTGGCGCCCGTGTTGGATGGAAGATAAATACAATATGATGTGGGGACCATCTCAAAAAGTAAAACTATATATTTTTGTTACCTGCATTATGGATAGATGTGTTTAATACCTCTGAGATTAATCTCAAACAATTATAGCTATTAAAGTACGCAGAGGAAGATCAAAATAAAATTATGTATTTTAAGAACCAGTAAAGGTTAAATAGATAAATGTTTAGATCAATTAATATTAATCTTTTAAATAATTTATAAACAAATGGTAAAAGGGTGTAGTCGTTTATCTAAATGTATGAAAGCCATGATAAAGGAACAATACAAAAATTGTTCCGTGAGTATCGGATTAAAAATCTGTGATCTCGGATTGAATATCTGTGTTCATGAATTGCTTATCTGTTGATATGAATTACTAGTCTGTGATCACGGATTGGTAATCCTGAACTAAATAACTACATGTATGACAATTCAATCACAATTTTATTTGATACAACTTCCATTTAGAAGACAATTTGTCTACATTTCCGATTCAAATGGTAGGTGTCCTCTCGCTAACAAAATTGTGATATTTGGGATCTTGTTACGATACCGTCTGTCCGTCAGTTTGTTAACTTTCGTCCCTAATACCATTGTAAACACTTTATATGCAATCGTTTCAGGATTTTCACCTCGTGATTATCTAGAATCTTATAAGTTTTTGAGGTCAAAGGTCAAGGTTACTCTTAGACCTTACTTGGAATATACTTTACCCTTATGAATATCTAGAACATAATTCATTTTCAAGTTCAGCCGTCAAAAGTCAATTGCCCATAAATTGTTACACCATACAAGAGACATCAATGAAGGCAAAAAACGCCGAGCGAAAAACGAAATGTTAAATCTTAAATATTACAGTGGTATGTTTATGTTGAACACGCAATGAGACGTTTAAAGATAAACAGGGTCGTCTGAAACTTTTTGGATACGTCAAAGGGACGAACTAAATGAAATAGGTGAATTGTGTGATGGACAATGCAACTGAATGCTTATATTTATAGGCACGTGATCACAAAATCCTCAATTTGCATTTTAGAATAAATCATCGAGCATTGGGAACTTGTATTGTAATATTTATCTTTAATACTAGTATCCCACGTAAACTATTTTTAAATTCGCATTAAGTTATTAATGTTAAATAAAAGAACGGTAAAGTATTTATACTTTTGGAGATGACCCCCACATCATATTGTATTCATCTTCTATCCAACACCAGCGCCAGCAGTAGTGTCGATTTTCCTAACACGTTTATTAATAGAAGACAATAGATTGTATTTCACACTTAACTAAATGAGAAACCTTTACGTTAAATAGCAGTATACACTTTAAAAAAGGAAGGGACGGTGACAGCCTTGCAAAGAACAACAATTGAAATGATATTCGTTTCGGAAATTTAGAATATCTCGTCAAATGTTTCAGTCTCACTTATTTAAGTAAAATGATCATTAGTATAGACATTGATATTTATACATCTAAACGTGTCTGTTTTATTAAAAAATCCAGACATATGAACTTATTTGATATCATGATAAATACGAAAATTCAAAATTGACGGAAGTATCTTGTGTTGATTTCATGAAAAATGAGTAAGACAGATATGGCTTATGTATTTGAATAACATCATAGCTAATCATAGTTTACAATAATCGTTATTAACACACCACGATTTAGATGTATAGATTATTGGATTTTCAACACAATTATATCGTACAATATCAACTGCCAGCCGCAATGAGAACCTTTTTGACAAGTGAGTGTTTTAAAAAATCAATGTGTATAAAAGCCGATTAGTCTTTGAATTACTGGTAATTTATCCCTGACGAAGACAGTTTTATGCTTAACAACAACAATCTTGATGACGTCACCTCACTCATTATGACGTCGCTCATTACTTCTTCTAATACATCGTGACGTCACTGATAATAACCGCTCTTATCTAAAAGTCGTGAAACGAGCATTTTAGCGGCCGGGTAAAGCGGCATATAGGCTTAGGAAAGGACGATACATCCTGGTATAAGTATAAACTGAGGGTGTAAGTACGTAATGTGCGGAAACAATTACTATTTTGTAATAGAAATGACTTGCTTCAGACACATCTCTTCTGTATATATTTGAGTTACAGATCAACACTGACTCACACTAATTCTTATAATTACATAATTACTTACTGGTCTAATTTCCTGAAATAATAAAACAAACATTACTCTATTAATTATGTTATTTTGATATATGATTATTTTTAATTAAATGATTTATATGTTACCATAGTATACACAACAGTATGATTCCCTGAACGTTGATACTGTAATGATAACGACAAAAGAAAGATAGATGATTTCAGATAAACCTAGATACTCGTTTGATGGCAGGACCACTGAAATGTTGATTTAAAAATCATCGCAAAATTAGGCATTCAATAATCAGGGGTAACAAGAGTTGTCAATTATGACGAGGTTGCACTTTATTTTCTGAGAGATTTGCCAGTTTGAAACACCAACACTAACTAGGAGGACCTTATGTAACATATGTAATGGTGTGTGTAATCATTACATAATATATCATCTATATAAAAAAGAAAACATATTTTACCATGTTGAGAGACGAGCTCTGGCGTTAGGATGAATTGCAAAATTCACAAGAGAACTACAGACGCCATCATGCGTTGGTTGACCGTTATGGTATAACCGTTTGATAAATGATATCGGATGTGTTACTTACGTCGTAACTACAATCCCTTTCCCTTTCATGAATGTGTGCTAACTCTCCCGGACCACCAGAGATCACCCCTAGTTTTCCGTGGGGTTCGTTTTGCTTATTCTTTGGTTTTCTATGTTGTGTCATGTGTACTGTTGTGTGTCTGTTTGTCGTTTTCATTTTTAGCCATGGCATTGTCAGTTTGTTTTCGATCTATGAGTTTGACTGTCCCTTTTTTATCTTTCCTATTGAAGGAATAAGTCATAATACTGTGCCAATGAGACAGTGGACGTATAACCATCGCCTTAATAATGTATACGTTGACCCATGATGAAAAAGACTATCAAATGTCAGGATATGTTAAGATTGATATGAATTAATATTTGAAGATTTTAGAGAGAACAGGACATTCAATGACACAATGTTATGACTCAACGTAATAAGGGTATGACAAATCTTATGTGGTGGGTATTTGCTTTGTTGCATTAGAATTATCTGTATTATTACTTGTGAATAAACCACGTAAAGAACGTGTTGGATGGAAGATAAATACAATATGATGTGGGGACCATCTCAAAAAGTAAAACTATATATTTTTGTTACCTGCATTATGGATAGATGTGTTTAATACCTCTGAGATTAATCTCAAACAATTATAGCTATTAAAGTACGCAGAGGAAGATCAAAATAAAATTATGTATTTTAAGAACCAGTAAAGGTTAAATAGATAAATGTTTAGATCAATTAATATTAATCTTTTAAATAATTTATAAACAAATGGTAAAAGGGTGTAGTCGTTTATCTAAATGTATGAAAGCCATGATAAAGGAACAATACAAAAATTGTTCCGTGAGTATCGGATTAAAAATCTGTGATCTCGGATTGAATATCTGTGTTCATGAATTGCTTATCTGTTGATATGAATTACTAGTCTGTGATCACGGATTGGTAATCCTGAACTAAATAACTACATGTATGACAATTCAATCACAATTTTATTTGATACAACTTCCATTTAGAAGACAATTTGTCTACATTTCCGATTCAAATGGTAGGTGTCCTCTCGCTAACAAAATTGTGATATTTGGGATCTTGTTACGATACCGTCTGTCCGTCAGTTTGTTAACTTTCGTCCCTAATACCATTGTAAACACTTTATATGCAATCGTTTCAGGATTTTCACCTCGTGATTATCTAGAATCTTATAAGTTTTTGAGGTCAAAGGTCAAGGTTACTCTTAGACCTTACTTGGAATATACTTTACCCTTATGAATATCTAGAACATAATTCATTTTCAAGTTCAGCCGTCAAAAGTCAATTGCCCATAAATTGTTACACCATACAAGAGACATCAATGAAGGCAAAAAACGCCGAGCGAAAAACGAAATGTTAAATCTTAAATATTACAGTGGTATGTTTATGTTGAACACGCAATGAGACGTTTAAAGATAAACAGGGTCGTCTGAAACTTTTTGGATACGTCAAAGGGACGAACTAAATGAAATAGGTGAATTGTGTGATGGACAATGCAACTGAATGCTTATATTTATAGGCACGTGATCACAAAATCCTCAATTTGCATTTTAGAATAAATCATCGAGCATTGGGAACTTGTATTGTAATATTTATCTTTAATACTAGTATCCCACGTAAACTATTTTTAAATTCGCATTAAGTTATTAATGTTAAATAAAAGAACGGTAAAGTATTTATACTTTTGGAGATGACCCCCACATCATATTGTATTCATCTTCTATCCAACACCAGCGCCAGCAGTAGTGTCGATTTTCCTAACACGTTTATTAATAGAAGACAATAGATTGTATTTCACACTTAACTAAATGAGAAACCTTTACGTTAAATAGCAGTATACACTTTAAAAAAGGAAGGGACGGTGACAGCCTTGCAAAGAACAACAATTGAAATGATATTCGTTTCGGAAATTTAGAATATCTCGTCAAATGTTTCAGTCTCACTTATTTAAGTAAAATGATCATTAGTATAGACATTGATATTTATACATCTAAACGTGTCTGTTTTATTAAAAAATCCAGACATATGAACTTATTTGATATCATGATAAATACGAAAATTCAAAATTGACGGAAGTATCTTGTGTTGATTTCATGAAAAATGAGTAAGACAGATATGGCTTATGTATTTGAATAACATCATAGCTAATCATAGTTTACAATAATCGTTATTAACACACCACGATTTAGATGTATAGATTATTGGATTTTCAACACAATTATATCGTACAATATCAACTGCCAGCCGCAATGAGAACCTTTTTGACAAGTGAGTGTTTTAAAAAATCAATGTGTATAAAAGCCGATTAGTCTTTGAATTACTGGTAATTTATCCCTGACGAAGACAGTTTTATGCTTAACAACAACAATCTTGATGACGTCACCTCACTCATTATGACGTCGCTCATTACTTCTTCTAATACATCGTGACGTCACTGATAATAACCGCTCTTATCTAAAAGTCGTGAAACGAGCATTTTAGCGGCCGGGTAAAGCGGCATATAGGCTTAGGAAAGGACGATACATCCTGGTATAAGTATAAACTGAGGGTGTAAGTACGTAATGTGCGGAAACAATTACTATTTTGTAATAGAAATGACTTGCTTCAGACACATCTCTTCTGTATATATTTGAGTTACAGATCAACACTGACTCACACTAATTCTTATAATTACATAATTACTTACTGGTCTAATTTCCTGAAATAATAAAACAAACATTACTCTATTAATTATGTTATTTTGATATATGATTATTTTTAATTAAATGATTTATATGTTACCATAGTATACACAACAGTATGATTCCCTGAACGTTGATACTGTAATGATAACGACAAAAGAAAGATAGATGATTTCAGATAAACCTAGATACTCGTTTGATGGCAGGACCACTGAAATGTTGATTTAAAAATCATCGCAAAATTAGGCATTCAATAATCAGGGGTAACAAGAGTTGTCAATTATGACGAGGTTGCACTTTATTTTCTGAGAGATTTGCCAGTTTGAAACACCAACACTAACTAGGAGGACCTTATGTAACATATGTAATGGTGTGTGTAATCATTACATAATATATCATCTATATAAAAAAGAAAACATATTTTACCATGTTGAGAGACGAGCTCTGGCGTTAGGATGAATTGCAAAATTCACAAGAGAACTACAGACGCCATCATGCGTTGGTTGACCGTTATGGTATAACCGTTTGATAAATGATATCGGATGTGTTACTTACGTCGTAACTACAATCCCTTTCCCTTTCATGAATGTGTGCTAACTCTCCCGGACCACCAGAGATCACCCCTAGTTTTCCGTGGGGTTCGTTTTGCTTATTCTTTGGTTTTCTATGTTGTGTCATGTGTACTGTTGTGTGTCTGTTTGTCGTTTTCATTTTTAGCCATGGCATTGTCAGTTTGTTTTCGATCTATGAGTTTGACTGTCCCTTTTTTATCTTTCCTATTGAAGGAATAAGTCATAATACTGTGCCAATGAGACAGTGGACGTATAACCATCGCCTTAATAATGTATACGTTGACCCATGATGAAAAAGACTATCAAATGTCAGGATATGTTAAGATTGATATGAATTAATATTTGAAGATTTTAGAGAGAACAGGACATTCAATGACACAATGTTATGACTCAACGTAATAAGGGTATGACAAATCTTATGTGGTGGGTATTTGCTTTGTTGCATTAGAATTATCTGTATTATTACTTGTGAATAAACCACGTAAAGAACGTTGGTTTTTATTGCTTTGAATACAAATCAAAGAAATTAAGAAGAAAGGTCATATAAGAACGAACACTTATTTATTTTACCCCAAAACGTGAAATATTTGAATAATCATTAATATGGCAAATTATAGTTTGCAACATTGCAATTCAATTTGCTGTTAATTAACTCAGTGTTGTCAACAACACTAACCAGGGGGACAATGGTACATGTAATCTTTACAGACCATATCATCTATGTCAGAAAAGAGGACGTGTCAAGCATTTTCAGATACGATTACTGGAAAAGATATGAATTCTAAAATTTACTAGAGAACTCTGTTAAGGGAGTAACATATATTGTTATGATGATTGGACCTATCGTGCTTAGGATATGTCGACGTCCTTACATTAAAATAGTTATTACAGTGCAGTGCTATGAATTGACAGATTTTGAAGAGAACAGTACAGCCAATGATATAATGTGATGATTCAAAACAGTAAGGGTATCACCCACTTGGGGAGATGAGTATTTCTTTTTTTTTATATTTAACCCATCTCTATTTATATCCAATTATTAACCACGTGCCGAACTGTTGGTTTTATTGATTTAATTGCAAATTACAGAAATTACAAAGATAAATCATACATGAAAATTTTTGTTTTACCCCGAAACGTCAAGTGTTTAAAATATCTTAAGTATGGCAAATTATAGTTGACACTGTATACAATACCTGCTAACTTAAAGATTAAATACTGACTTGATTGGTCGTTTGGTTTCAGAGTAATAAGCCAAAATCTACATTTTACCACTATATTTTATTTTTAGCCATGGCGGCCATCTTGATTAGTTGGCTGGATCACCGCACACTTTTTTAAAGTCGATATCCTAATAATGATTGTGACTAAGTTTGGTTAAATTTGACCCGAGTAGTTTCAGAGGAGAAGATTTTTGTAAAAGATTACAAAAATTTTCGACAAAGTTGTTAGAAATGACTTTAAAGGGCAATTTCCCCTTAAGGGGTCAACTTACCATTTTGGTCATGTTGATTTATTTGTTGATCTTACTTTGCTGAACATTATTGCTTTTAACAGTTTATCATATTTATAATAATATTCAAGATAAAAAAAAACAAAAAAAAACGACAAAATTGCCTGAAAATTACCAATTCAGGAGCATCAACCCCACAACCTGTTGTCCAATTCATCTGAAAATTTCAGGGCAGATACATCTCGACTTGATAAACAAATAAACCTGCATCAGATGTGCTCTAAATGCTTTGGTTTCAGAGTTATAAGCCCAAATCGACATTTTACCCCTATGTTCTATTTTTAGCTATAGTGGCCATCTTCGTTGGTTTGCCGGGTTACCGGACATATTTTTAAAACAAGAGACCATAATGATGATTGTGGCCAATTTTGGTTAAATTTGGCCAAGTAGTTTTCAGAGGAGACGATTTTTGTAAAAGTTAACAACGACGACGACGGATGACGAACGCAAAGTAATGAGAAAAGCTCATTTGGCCTTCGGGCCAGGTGAGCTAAAAAAGGAAATACATTTTAATTTCCATTTTACAATGAAACGTGAAAAGTATATTGAAGTATGTCTCCAGCTGTACTTGTTTTACAGGCAAACCCCATTTCACTCTCAAGAGAGACCGTTCAATTCAAAAGGAGTCAGAGTCTCACGTTATAATAAGTCACAAAAGAAGCACAAGACGTTTTACTTAAATGAGAAACCATTACTTTAAAGACTTTTACTTTTAACAATAAGTTATGCATGAACATCGATATTGGTATTTTAAAAATTAAAGGTTTCTGCAGTCATACAAGATTTGTTTGATACGGACTTTGGTATAATATACTGATAAAGATAAGCCCTTTTTATTTAGTAGTTAAAATGGTTAATCCTTGTCCTTGACTGTTTACTTGTTATATTCAGTTCGTTGGTAAAAAGGAATAAAATATTATGTTAACACCTTAGATGGAGAAATATAAAATTTACAAGCGTCTAATGTATAAATAGTTTTGAGGCACAGTGTGCATTATGCTAAATTCAATGTTTACAATGACATAGTACATTGTATTTTTACTTATATCTGCGTTACGATACAAACAAAAAGTAATATTATTACAAACACAACGAATGTAATATTTTTTTCATATTAATCCAAGTTAAACTGAATTGCAGTTATCATATTAATTTATTAGTTTAATTGAAATAATTTTCTTTGTTTGTGTTTTATTTTTTTATGAAAAGCCCTTAAAGAGTTTTCACATTTATCCACATTTTAACTCTTCAAATCCATTTGCCTACTGATGTTTTGTTTTTTCTTAACGATATTATTGGACATGGAAGTACTGTATATAAAAACGAAACGTTTAAACTAATATCAAAGTTGTCCTTTGTTGTACTTAATATCATAAATAGATTTATGAAATATTTTCTAGGAGGACAATATTCCAGAGGATTGCAGTTTGCTTTACACATTTACTATAATAAGAAACCATTCCCTCATAGAGCATCACATATATTTGAAAAGTAAAAAAAAATGATTAGCCTTGTTACAAACAATGATGCATTTATATAAGCTTCCATCATTTACAATATTGCTCCAAAAAATATCAATACCAATGTCAAGTAAGAATCTTTCAACAATACTTCCATGAGCATCGACAATGATGTTAAAATAACTAACCATTTTTGTAATTGTGTTAAATTAAATCGCCGAAGGTGTTTATTAAAATCTTGAGAAATACTATATCTGAACTGCAGTATTATACGTACTGTTAATATCATTGCATTATAGATAAAAATGTTATAAAGATGTGCGTTGTGTATTTGAAAAATCAAACTCATGCAAAATATAGTTTATAATTTTCGCTTTATTTTTAACTTTATAAATACACCACTTTTGATATATGCCAGTTTTGACATTTAAACTGAGGTGACCTTCTGCTGTTGTGTTTTTTTCTATGGTCGGGTTGTTGTCTCCTTGGCACATTCCCCATTTCCATTCTCAATTTTATGTTGAAGGAAAGTCACAGGCGAAAACATTTACTGGTTGTGTAATAAAAACACTTATTTATACATTCACAGTAGATTGCCTGTTTATGTATTTCATAAGTGTTTCTCGTTTCTCGTTTTTATATATATAATATCGTTGGTTATCCTTTTCAAATGGTTTTACAATAGTAATTTGGGGTTCCTTGAAAACTTTATAGCTTGCTTCGATGTGAGCCCAGGCTCCGTGTTGAACGCCGTACCTTGACCTACCTTGGTTTACTTTTAATAAGATTGTAACTTGGAAGGAGAGTTGGCACTCATACCACATCTTACTATATTATATTGAGTTACAGATCAATGATCAATGACAACAACAAAAAAAGTTAAATTAAAAATAAAATGTTACTACTAACTTTTGCAAGTCCCTGGTAATATAAAAAACAGTTATTACGCTAATTATGTCATTTTGATATAACAACAGTATCGATTCAAGTGGTAGAGGAGTCTAGATAACAAATTATAGAACTCGTACACAATTTGCCAAAACGTAGTATGTGTTGTGATAGGGTCCAGAAAAATATAAAAATGATAGGACACAGGAAAATTATAAAAATGATAGGTCACCGGAAAGTTATAAAAATGATAGGTCACAGGACATTTTCTCAAACAACAGGTGGTGACAAAATGGCACATTTTGTTTCGATTATACAGAAAAAAACATTTTGTGATAGGAAGCTAAGCTAACTCATACAATTGTAAAATAAAATTCGAGAAAATAGCTTTTCGTAAATGCTTTGAAAAAATTAGGAGAAAAGATAGGGTCACTGTGCAGGTATTTTTTTCGGCTAAAAAAATATACAACATTAACCAGGGGGAACACATGTACTATTGTGTAGAATCATTACTGTAACAGAAGATATCATTTATGTAACAAAGGAGGTCAAAGTTCATGAACCATCAATGGAGGAAGTTAGATTTCTGAAATTTAAACAGAATTTTGTTTAGAGAGTAAGAAATAATGTGTTGCTAACAAGACCTGTTTTGCTTTCCCAAACAGTTTATGGTCTTAAAGTATTATAACAAGCATTGCCGTAAGTAATGCTCAACACTTGGCCACACTATAACAATATTACACTATTACGAAAACTTTTCAATCATATTTGTTAATTGTGGATGTTACTTCTCTATACACATCGACACACATTGATATTAATACGATAAAACATATATGTAATAATGAAAAAAAAAATTGACGAAAATAGTATGTATAATGTTAATTTTTTTATGCATTAGTAATAAATGAGTTTTAAAAATGTATTTCATGCTTTTGAATTATCAATATCATGACAAATTTTAGTTTATAATATTAGCTTATATTACACGTTATTAAGAGATCAATTTTGCTATATGTTTATCCCGGTATTGACATTTAAACAAAGGTTGGAGGAACGTTGTGTGTGAGATTGTTTACTGTTCCCGTAACAAAATGGGCATATTCACACACGCGTCTCCTGTATTAAATTGATTTGCAGATTCATAAATAAAGACAGAAACTAAATCGTATAATAATATCACTACTTACTGAAGTATATTCCTGATATCATAAAAAATATTTATGAACGAAATTTACCTAATGAAAAAGTAAAATCAGAAAAATACTGAACATAGAGGAAAATCAATTCGGAAAGTTCCATAATCATGATAATCACATGGCAAAATCAAAAGAAGAAAACGCATCAAAAACGAATGGACACGAACTGTCATATTCTTGACTTGGTATTTTCAGATGTAGAAAATGGTGGATTAAACCTGGTTTTATAGCACCAACCCTCTCACTTTGATGACAGTCTCATCAAATTTCGTTAAATTTACAATGATGCGTTAACTAAACAGACACAATAAATAAAATAGTCAAAATATGTGTACAGCAGTCATCATCGTGTAACAATTTTAAAAGGATCAATTTAACAGAACACAACAACATCTATCTACAAACACATTCATGTCTAACGTCAGAATATTTTATACGTCACATATATTTCTCGTTCAATGTACACACGAACAATTTTAAAATTTCACATAGACAATGTTAACTTACACGGTTGAAAATTAAAAGTCAGAAATAGACCGAGATTTGAAATAGTCCAAAAGTTATATAGAATTTATAAGAATCCATGATTTATAGTATGATTCCTTGGACGTTAATATTATAATGATGATAAAAAAAATATAGATAGATGAATTTAGATGATCGTAATATGTTATGAACTCTAAGATTTTTCCTTACTTAAATCATAAAATGAATCACACTTTAATCAGAGGTATATCGAGTTATTTATTATGACGAAGCTGTAATCAAAAGGGGTGAAAATTTGCAGTTTGTTTACATCGATACTAACCAGGTTGCATATGTATTATGACAACCTTAACCTAAATGATGTTAAGAATGGTAGATGGTATTGTTAGATACTAGACTACTTAAGATGATAGGTCAAACAGAAAGAAAATGTTTGTTTATTTTACCCCGATATTTGGCGTACTGAATTTTAAACCGGATGCCTTTTGTTATCTATTATTCAAGTGTTTCTTTGCCTAATACGTTCACAAAACCAAGTTCAACCCACCATTTTTTTCTTTAAAAAAGTCAGAAAATGGCCATTGTTAAATTATAGTTCGTTTCTGTGTGTGTTACATTTTAACGCAGTGTTTCCGTTGTGTCGTTTTCTCTTATATGTGACACTGTACTTTTCTATCCCAAATTCATGTATTTGGTTTTGATGTTATATTTGTTATTCTCATCGGATTTTGTCTAATGCTTAGTCTGTTTCTGTGTGTATTACATTTTAATGTTGTGTCGTTGTTCTCCTCTTATATTTAATGTGTTTCTCTCAGTTTTGGTTTGTTACCCCGATTTTGTTTTTTTCCCCATAGATTTACGAGTTTTGAACAGCGGTGTACTACTGTTGCCTTTATTAAATATGTTTATCAAGGTATCTGACTGACCTGTATGTACTTGTAAGAATCGCATCACTCTCATAAGTGAATGTTAAATTATAAAGAAGTCAGTGTGAAAAGGGGATAAAACGGCCATCCCTTTACGAACAAAGATGCTAATAATGTGGTAATTCATAACGTGTATTAAATTTCAATCAATCTGTAATTCTTATTGATTAAGACAGCGAAAGTTATAATGTAAATCATGATAAATACAAATATTATTATGGAAGTAGTACCAATAGTTTTGCATTAGTGGTCAATAAGTTTTAAATATGAAAGTTATTATTTGAACAATCATTACAATAGCAGATCATGGGTTACAATATTCGCGAATTCTAAACATTATAAAGACATCATTTTGATTTATATAAGTAGTGACATTTAAACTTATGTGTAGGAATATTATGATGTAAAAATATACTGTATGAAATGCACTTATAAAGACACTTCTCTTCTTCCTTAACAGGACAATGATCAATGACAGCAAATACATTGTATAAGTGAAACAATACTTACGTTTGTCGTTTGCGCAACCTGAAATTATTAATCAAACATAATTTTATTAAAATTGTTTATTAACTAAATACGTTTTTTTTTCATTTAATATGTTTTTATGCACACCAATATGATTTACTAAACATTATTTCTGAAATGAGGGAAACAAACGATAAATGAATTAAGATATTGGTAATATAGTGATATCATTTATATTCTACAATTAGTATGATCACAAAAAATGACACATTCAAATCAGGGGAAACTAGAGCTGTGAATTATGACGAGGCTGTACTTATTATTTTTCCTAGAAATTAGCACAGTTTTGTACAGCAACAATTACATGGTGGAACATATGTCATATTGTGTGAATTCGAAACATGTCAGAACTGTTACAGAGGCCTGAGTTCAATCATGAGAATTAGAGGAAGAACGATTTCTACAAGTGACAAAACTATGTTAAGGGATTTAGAAATACTGTGGTGCTAACAAGATATATCTTGCTTTTTCAAAACGTTGAACGGACCAAATGTAAAACTATTGACTAAATGTCCAATGTGTTGACATATAACTACGAAGTGTCAGAAGTGCCGACGTCCTTACAAACAAAAAGTTATTACAGTGTTCTCAATTTATATTTACAGATTTGGTGAAAACAGACTAGCCATAGACATTATGTGATTACATTTTGGCATTTGAGTGTTTTACGATATCAATGTGTATAAAACCCGATTATGAGTTTGTCATTCAACTACTGGTCTTTCCCCCACCTAAGACATTTTTATGCTGAACGACAGCAACCTTGATAACGTCACCTTCCACGCTGTGGCGTAAGTGATCACTTATCCTCAGACATTGTTACGACACTGATAATGCTCGCTCTCGTTTCAAAGCCGTGATACGAGATTGTTGGCAGTAAGGTTTTATATAGGCATATTTTATGTGGGACGGACGATAAATCCTAGTATAAGTATAAACTGAGAGTTATAGTACGTTATGTGCGAGAACTTATACTATTTTGTAATAGAAATTACACATTTCTTCTGTATATTTTTGAGTTACAGATCCGCAATGACCTTCACTAATTCTTATAATTACAAAATAACTTATGGGATACGTTTATCACGGTATGTTTATGACCGTATTTTATGTACGTGTAAGAATCATGTCACTCTTTTGAAAGACTGTTCAGTTCTAAAGAATTTAGAGTTGAACGTTATGTTAGGAAACATATTTTGATCAAATGCTTTTTTAATAATATGAATGTTATTTATGAAAAGAGTTATATGTTAAATATATTCAAACTCAATATACACACTAGGATTGACATTGTGTACGACAGATGCACGTTTGTTCTGCTTTACCCTCTGATCAAAAAGGTGTAAAAGGCCAAATATAGTACGAAGATGAAGAGGAATACGGACCTAATATTCCTTAACGTTTTTGTTATATACATGTACGGACTATTCCTGCACAAAAGCATTCGTGTTTCCATAATTTCAAATTTTGTGTGCAGTTAATTTATTGCAATTGGCATATCAATAATACTGCATGTCAATTGATAAGTTCTGATTATTGAGCTTGTCAAACCTTCAGGGAGACAAACACAATCAGCAATGGTATCGACCTAGTGATTATAAATATTGTTTTGTACAACAATATGATTCGCTGGGCGTTAATACTTCAATGAAGACTAAAACAAAATAAAGATTAATTTAGTTAATCGTTATATTGTACGACCCCTAATATTGCGTGTTGAATACAATGACATAATTAGGCATACTAAGATTAGGAGAAACACGAGCTGTGCATTATGAAGACGTTGTTTCTGAGAACTTTAAACAGTTTTGTATACCAACACCATTATGTTATGGTTTGAGCAATCATTACATAATAAATCATATATGTCAGAACAGAGAACACAGTTCATTGACGGGCATTGGAGGAAGAAATGACGTGAAAATTTACTAGTAAACTTTGATATGAGAGTACGACATAGTCATGATATTGGGGGTGACAACAACACCAATCTTGAAGTTTCAAACTATGCAGGAACCTAACGTATTACCGTTGTCTTAATGCTCAATTCGTTGCCGTTTGACGATTCAGAAGATGTGCCGGTCAGAAGAAGTCAGGGTCTGACGTCAGAATATATCAGAAACTACGCAAAATGTCATTGATGACAATATTTTCCTTTACATATTTATTAATACGAGAAACCGTTACTTTATAGAGCAGCACATACATTTGAAATGGCTAGCACGGTTATAGCTGGCATGAACAAAGATGCTTAGCCTAATAATGTTGGTATTCATTATGCACAATATTACTTCAAATTTGTGAATACCAACGTCAAGTGTGAATCTTTCAAAAAATACTATGAACATCGACAGTAATTTTTAAATAATTAAAGGATCTGTGATTCTTATCAATCGATACAGCAAAGTTATAATTTGAAATCATGATAAATAGAAATTCCATATTGATGGAAATACTATCAATAGTTTTGCATTAATGATAAAAAAAATTAAAAAATAAGTTTTAAAGATGTACGTTAATCATTTGAATAACCATTATCCTATATATAAAACTGAGAATGGGAATGGGGAATTTGTCAAAGCGACAACAACCCAACCATAGAGAAGACAACAGTCGAAGGCCACCAATGGGTCTTCAATGTAGCGAGAAACTCCCGCACCCGTAGCCGTTCTCAAGCTGGCCCCTTAACAATATGCATACTAATTCAGTGATAATGGACAACATACAAAACTCCGAATTATACACAAAAACTAAAATTAAAAATCCTACTAGACTAATTAAGGCCAGAGGCTCCTGACAGACGCGATATTGCGGTGGGTTAACAATGTGTTTATAGATCTTAACCCTCCCCTATACCTTTAGCCAATGTAGAAAAACAAACGCACAACAATATACGCACAGTTAAACTCAGTTTAAAAGAATGATGATTAGAGTCCGATGTCAGTATACACGTGTGAAACAACAAAAATAGCTGATTACAATTTATATTATTTCTATAAGATTAAACGTTATTAAGGCATCACTATTCATTTATTTCAGTATGACATGTATACCTTTGTTAAACATGTTAAAGGATTGTAATGTGCGAAAACATTCACTGTTTTCGTAGTAAAAAAAATACTTATTTAGCCACGTCTATCATCTATTAAGAGTTCCATGATCAATAAAAGAAAGTAAATCGTATAATAATATGTATACTTGATTTTGACTAGCCCTGAACTAAGTATATAATATTAAAAAACGATGTACGTGTTAACGTGTTATATTGTACGTGTGTGATTCCCTTAATATTAAAAAGGTATTTTCACTTTAAATTTAAACAGAAATAAAGAGGATATGTCAAATCGAAAAAAAAAATACTCCATTAGTTGACATTTACGCGGTATGTCTCTATTCGTATTGTATTTATATATAATTAGATGTAAGAGTAACGTCACTCTCATTCATGCCTTTCTAGTTCAACAGAAGTAAGATGTGATAATAAAATTGAAGAAAATACTTTTTTCTACACATAAGTAACTTTCTACATTTTAAAAAATTCAGATTTTAACGGGATATTAGGTAAAAGAATAAACTTATAAAAATACTGGTGAAAAAAATTCAAATACTAGTAGTAGTTCACTTCTTTATTTGCTATATCCATTTGCAAGTACATCTTTTTTTTAAATTTGCCCATCACTTCTTATTTCGTTGTTATCAAATGGTTTGTTTCTATGAATGTTTTTGTTGCACTTTAGTGTTCCTGTTGTTTCTTTGTTTTCCTCTAACGGTTGATGTGTTTCCTTCGGTTTGAGTTTGAAATATGGATTTGTTTTCTCACAATCGATTTATGACTGTTTAACACCGATATAATACTTCTGCCTTTATTTACAACTCATTAGACTAGTATCATGAAAAAAATCACAGCTTCTCAATTAGCATTTTTCATATGTTTACTGAGAATGAAGACCAATCTTCATAAATTAAACTTTAAAAATAAATAGGTGTCAAATTCCAACTTCTCTGATTTAAATGATAAAAAAAACATATCTGAGAGATTGAATAGAAAAAAATGTCTATGTGATTTTTATCATTTATATGGATTTACGAAGATGTGGTAAGAGTGAAAATTAAACAACTCTCAATTCAAGTGCATATAGCTTTAGTAAAACCATTTACTTGATGCCCAATACGTTAACAAGAGCTGGCTGTAAATTAAAACGAGCTTATAATTATGTATGCTGAGCTGTTTGAATAGTTTCTACTACGGAAATGCCTCTACCAAGTCAGGAATATTACAGTTGTTATATATAAAAAAAAGAAGATGTGGTATGATTACCAATGAAACAACTGTCTACAAGAGACCAAAATGACACATACATTAACAGTTATAGGTCACCGTACGGCCTTCAACAATGAGCAAAGCCCATACCGTATAGTCAGCTATAAAAGCCCCGATATGACAATGTAAAACAATTCAAACGAAAACACATGAACAACTAACGGCCTTATTCATATAACAAAAATGAACAAAAACAAATATGTAACACATAAACAAACGACAACCAGTGAATAACAGGCTCCTGTTATCCATTTTTTAGATGTGTTTGAGGTTTTGATATTGCAATTTGCCTAATGACTTTCCGTTCAGAACTTTTCCCGTAGTTCGGAATTTTCGTTATTGTTACTTGTTTTAACTTCAACAGTATCTTGGGGTGACAGATGTAATGGTGTGTGAAATCATTGCAGAAGATATTTGCTATATCAGAAAGGAGAGCATAGCTCATAAACCGACTTTGGGATGAACAAATTATAAACGTCGCAATAGACGTCTGTTGACAGAATAAGACATATCGTGGTGCTAACTAGACCTATCTTACATTTCTCAATATTTTAAGGACTATTCAATACGCTATTCCCTTAATGTTTAAAAAATACTGTGGCATGTAAGACATTGTTATTTGAAACTAACACTGTGCTATTCAGGTAAGCTTATTAATTGCTAGTATATATATCATTTATATTTATATCAACTCATACTAGTTGCATTAAGCGTTAAGGTCATCATACAATTATTATTTTTTTTAATTTATAACTTTGGTATCATTTGTAGATTCCCATTAACGACAAAAAGGTTAACAGCTGGTTCATTTAGGGTTACATGACAAGAACAGGGGTATACATATTAAATACAAATCATACACTGAAACAATGTCTCTAGATGTCAACAAAACATATTTTTCAATTACAAAATATTGACTTTTAACAATAGATGTTTAAAACATTATAACAACAAATGATAGGCGTATGAAGTTTTCAAACGTATTAGCGAAATTTACGTTTGCAATACACAGGAATATCCGTCTAGTTACAAGATCACTAACTTAAAAACCTTTCAATCCGTAATTTCTTTATATCTCGAAATAAACTTTGCATGCAATTTCAATACAAAAGAAATAAAAATCGGTTGTAAATAAGTGTTTTTGTCAGTTAGGATCAACATCAAATGTGTCAAAGCCTATATATTCATTTAAGCCAAACCTGATGCTTTCAATTAAAAGAACTGTGATTTTGGTAATATACAGTTAAACGATAATTCACAAAACCATATATTTCGCGCTGTTACATGTTGTTGAAAACAAAACAAAACAAAACAATGCTATTTAGTTAATGATATACTTACAGCAATTGTTTACTAACAGTCCAAGGATTAATTAAATCAACTGATAAGTGAATTGTCTTATGCTCTGAGCACCGGTAATCAACAGTGGTTAAATCTTTAATTGATTTTCGATTAATTGTAAAATCACCGTCTTTACATGTAAATGTGTTTGTATATGATATGTTTAGATTGTAATGCTTTCGTAATGTTTCAACAAATTTATATAGGCTTGATTCCAAATCTCCGTAAGTCTTATTTGACTTACGTGAATCCCATACTTGAAGGGCTATAACATTAGGTCCTTCACAAACAACAAGTTGTTCACAACAAGACAAATCCAAATCAAATATACCAATCTGGCGATATAATGCATTTCTTTTGCTTCGATTTTCTTTATCGATAATAACATGCACCTGATACTGCTTAATATACCAGGCAATAATATGGTTGAAAAAGGCTGGAGGAAGAAACTTAAATTCTAAAGATAACCAGCTAGTTTTGTAAAATGGTGGATTTTCGTCACCAAACTGCTTTTGAACTTCAGAGAACGAGCAAGACTTTATCATGCATGGCATGTATAGTGCAGTTGACTTTTTTAAGTTCACTATAATATCAAAACGTTTCATAACTTCAATTAAATGTGCTTTGTTCTCTTCAAAGTTTAATTCTGGTTCTTTCTTGAACAGGAGAGATATGAGTGCATCTGTCAATTGACCAGTGTCTGTCAATGTTTCCCAGTCATCTGAAACTTCGATTACATTATCAATTTTATCACTAACAAGACATCTCAAGGCATTTATTAACCATTTAGGGTCCAAAATAACATGATCTGCTAAGTTTTCTTCGTCAAAGTAGACAACTGTTCCCATGTCATGACAGTATTGCAAGCATTGTTTTACTTCATTATCTTCGCTGATATCAATATCTTTATGTTTTGCCATTTTTAGCAATGCGTTCGTTGATGAAATTGGTACATTGTTGTCTTTTAACTTCAATAAGACTTTTTGAAATAAAAGCCATTTTAACGGACAGTCTTTGCCCCAATCTTCCATATCCATAGCTTGGCGTGAAATATCTTTTCTAATCTTTTCAAACACAATATCAGTATCCTCAGTATTAGAAATAAAATGAATGTTTCTCAAGTGTCCTTTCTTTTCCTGGTTATTCAAAACTTTTCTTAAATTCTTTTTGAACTGTTTTTGTCGTTTTTCTCTCTCTGAGGGTCCCTTCAATACATTAAAGGCAAAATGCATCATAATACGTCTTTGGTTAAATATTTGACGTAAAGATAAGATTAACACGAATCATGTATTTTATCGATTAAGAAGACTTTATTTCATATTTTAATTGTTTTAAGCGGCAATAACTATCGTTACTTTGATACTTATTTCTGTTGATAATTGTAGAACAATTAGCTAATCCATTTAATGGCGGGATTTGAATCATAATGGAAGGATTAATGTTGGACACTTTTTTTTATAGTTTAACGGGTATCAAAATACTATATGGTAAACTAATATTCAGGTAGGTACATAACATACTATATATTGTGGCTCTGTACTTACACACCCCGTCATTGTGTTACAAGTATTGTACTATGGTAAGGTTTAATATTCTTGTCTTCCATTTTTGCTTACGTGTTTAGTCTTTTTGCCTGTTTGTGCGTCTTTGATATAAATTTGCTTAATATGTTTTATAGTGATTAACATTATAATACAACGATGAGTTGACTGCTATATCACTATTTTTGACATGTGTACCTATCATCTCTGTTTGTTTTGTTCATATGTCGTTGTCAATATAATGGAGTTTGATGCAACTATCATACAAGTGATAGATTTAGCTAGCTATAAAACCGGGTTCGATCCAACATTTTTTACATAAATAAATACATGTTGCAAGTCAGGAATATGACAGTTGTCATATTTTAGTTTGATATGTTTGAGCCTTAATTTGATAAGGGACTTTCCGTTTTGAATTTTCCTCGGAGATAAGTATTTTTGTAATATTACTGTATGCACGCTATGTAAAACACTTGAATTGTTATATCGTTTAGATTAAACACGTTCTGTTGGTTTAATTCAAACCTAATAATTTTGATTGACATATAAAAACATGATATATACAACCCACAAAGAATTCCGTTTGCTTCTGTCATTCATTAAAATTTATGGTTGAGTGAACAGTCTACATCAATCCATTAGTTACTTTAAGACACTATATTTCAAATACGTTGGTACTATGATATAAGTGCTGGGGTCAAACACATCTGAACAACAAATGTGCACCTCAAGATGTGTCTTATGTTGATGCTAAGTGTCATCTAGAAATTGAATCTGGGTTAGAAACAATATGATACTGACATTGAATAATATTAGTCCTGTTAAAGAAATATGAAATATCTATTGAATTTGATTGATACCTATAAATTAAAGTACAGCATAGGTTTAACTTTACTGGATTTAAAAAAAGTATCAAATATGACATTTAACTTAGTGTTACCCTTCGTTTTTTGTTTTGTTTTATTTTATACAAATGTTCAATATTTACAATGAATAAATGTGTAGAAATTCCTAAATTTGGATAAAAAATCACGAATTATATATATAAATGATTTCCATAACGAATTCATCAATATAAACAAAGAAGAAGTTGTATGAATGCCAATGAGACAACTCTCCACAAAAGATCAAACGACGCAAAAATTATTATTTTTATATTACCGTACGGCCTTCTAAAATGAGCAATATCAATACCGCATAGTCAGCTAAAAGAGGCCCCGAAATGACAAAAGTAAAACAATTCAACTGAATTACCGGCTCATGACTTCGGAGAGGCACATACATACAGAAATGTGATTCATTGAGTCAGTGTGTTGTTTATCATGTGTCATCGTGTGACACTCTCGAAGTTGAGTCTACAAAAGACACACCAGTGATCCTCAAATAAAGTAAATCTGATTCAAGTGAATTAAAAAGAATTAACAGTTTAGACCAAATGTTTTACATGAATGAACATGCTTACCTTTAATTTGTCTTCGTTTGTACATACAACAATGATTGGAGGGTCAAGTCTTCCTTTCTTCGTAGTCGACCAGTAGCAGTGAATGGCGTCGAACCAGAAACTTACATACTCTGTATTGATATATGTTTACGTTATGTGAATATTATATATACATATTATTTACAAAACCCCTAGTATAAGTATTTCAAACAATTAGTCGACTATTTTAAATTATCATACAACATTTCTTTATTTTCATATTTAGACCATTAAACATTTGTGTTTAAAATTACAAAATGAGACCTTGCACGAGATATTTTCAAACAATGTTGTGAATTAGAATTCCAAAAACAGAATTGCCCTATTTCTCATATTTGTAAAATTTAACAAGGTAGCGGGGGTAGCTTGACTGATTAAAGTTTCCTATGATGCATAAAAACTGTTCAATATAATCCTATTACAACACTTTGCAGGTGTAAATTATTATCTGTCAGATAATCATTGACAGTAATGCAGAATTTAAAAGCACAACATTTTAAGGCAAGTTTTTTTTTTTTTTTGTGTCAGTTTCTAAATTCAATAACTTACGCGCAGAGCCTTCAAAATCTACCCCTTGATTTTCAGATAATCATTGACAGCAATGAAGAATTTAAAAGCACAACATTTTAAGTACAGGTCCGTGTAAGAATCAGGCAAATCAAATAAAAAATGTCCATATACACGGAATATGGTGAAATTTTGGGAACTTTGTAATCCATTAATAAAAGTGACAAAACCATAGTACTAAATCGATGTGTTCCATATTTGTCTAGAAAAAAAATAGATTGAATGCATTCGCCGTCCGCATAATACAACAGTTTATTAACCAACTAAGTACATTATAGCCAAAAATGACTATTTATTTAAAATCCTAACTGTGCTTAATATAGACAAACCGGGCATTAATACAGGGCCATTACAGAAAAACAGGGCCATTACAGAAAAACGGTGTTAATATCAAATATAATAAATCTAACATGGCCGCCGATTTTCAAAACTGATCGCCTCGAAAAAAAAGTCATCATAATTGTATTCTGTAAAATACGGTAATGCAATGGTTTTCGTAAAATCAATATTTCTGAAATAGACGATAAGTTGACCTAGTTGCGTTGACCTTAAACCGGAAGTTGACATTTTGCAGACGATCATGGCAGGCAATGCAGGAGAAAAAAAATCGTTTGCTCGCCCCTCTAAGTTCCCTACAATTACGCCTAGGAAATCGGACAGAGGGGTAAAATCAGGCGCAGAAATGATGGATATTTTAGTTGATGACATTATGCGGTATGAAAGTCTAGCCGAAATGGATGAAATGATGGTATTGGACGCCTTGATTCATGGCGACAAAGTTGAAAACACTGATAATGTCGTAGAACTTGTAGAACTAGAGGTCATGCCTATCACGGAAGTTCCAGTTAGCGATGTACAGGGGGTGGTAGCTACGGAAGAGGAAGAAGTCCTGCCACACGTGTCAAATACAGAAGCTAATTCACGCTACAAATCAGTAACCATTGAGGATACTGACAAATTCCTCCAAAACAACAAAAACAAAAATACCACCTACAAAACAAACTCTGACTTGAAGATGTTTTATGGCTGGTGTAGATCAAATGGAAATTTAAGATTGGTTGAAGATGTTCCAGCAGAGGAGCTTGATGTGTTGCTATCTCGTTTTTATATAGGTATTTATTGTTTTATTCAAACGTACACATTTAATAAACATGTCATTAAACAGTAAAATGCATGATATTTTTCAACCCCACCGTTGTGGCAGTCAAAAATAATAATCATTTTTCTCTTTATTAATTTATAACTTGTTCTCCTCTTGAATATACCTGATATTTGTTTACTGGATTTAACATCCATAATCAACAGGCAAAAAAAATATCAAATAACAATTTGTTGAACCCAAATTGTATGTAACTACATGTACATGTACCTCTTTTTTTATGTAAGAATTATTGTACAATAAAAAGATCCATGTGATTTTTTTTATTTTAGGAGTTCGAAGAAAAGATGGAGAGGAGTATAAGCCTGGACTCTAACTGGTGTCCAAAATAGTATAGATCGGCATCTAAAAGACAATAAGAGCATGATCGACATTAAGAAAGACAAATTATTTGACCACTCAAGAAAAATATTGGAAACTAAACGTAAGGAGTTAAAAGGCCAGGGTAAAGGCAACAAAAAGAACAGAGCAGAAGCAGTTGAGCCTGAAGACGTGAAATTGTTGTACAATAAACAGATACTTGGAGCTGGTATGTCTATAATGTCATCCTAAATTTTGTTTTGTTTTAGTTTGGATGTTAGATATATTTTTTGTATGATAAACGTTCCTAATTTTACTCCTAACTGAATCTTAAGTTCCCTCATGGATGGATAAGAATTTCAATTGTGATCTCGCCACATTTTATTTTAATATATAAATGTAGTTAAAACATTGATGAAGTCGGCCTAAAAAAATCAATCATTATCATGTATGGTTCTTTTGCTGTAACATTTATAAAGTAAGAAAAGTACATGGAATAACATTTGTTTTTTACTGATTTATGTGAATTGAATTTCCATTTAAAAAAAAAGCTGATATATGATATTTTTAATATTCTGCACACATTTAAAAATGTCTCTCAAACTGTTGATTAAATTTTGTTATTATAACATATTCATAACACACTCCTAAAATTTACATATTTGTACTATTTTTCTATTTTTAGCTAATCCAACATCCTTGTTGAATACTGTCTGGTTTAATAATGGAGTTTTCTTCGCATTCCGTGGACGACAAGAACATTCAACCTTACTACTAGGTGATCTTGAGATAAAAAAAAAATGCAAAAGGCTTAGAATTTGTTGAATTTAATGGTAAGATATTATATTGATATTTATATTAGGCCAAACAAAAAAGTATATGTGTTTACTGTTACATGCTGAAAAAAATAGGGTATGTAGGTAAGGATATTTTTTTACATTGAGTCTATGGGAGCAACATTGTGACTTTAACAGTGCTTAATCAAAAAAAGTCAAACAAAATTTAGGGAAAGGGTACAGTAAACACATATTTTTTTTTGTCTTATGGTTAAGAAACTATAATCTCTAATCGCCACAAATCCGAAACATACACAAGATAAAAATTACAGAAAAGGATCATTGACTTTATTGCAGTTCCATATCTTGAAAGTTGAGGTTAGATGTTATACCGAAAAATAGATTTCTCACCGTAATTTTTTTTGCAATTTTAAAACGGACCCTATAACCGGGCGGTCTATTTGATTATTAGGTTATTGAAGACAAATTGAAACTGATTGCTGGTATATTTATATTTATATTTTTTGTTTTATTAGGCATGTTAGGTGTGCATAACTTCAACATTGTTTTCGGGTCATTTTAATCTGCATATTATGATGTGAACCAATGATAGAAGCTATATTGCAACTATCAATAACTTTTTTGCATTGAAATTTATTTTATTTCAGAAAGAACAACAAAAACCCGCACCGAAGCAAAGGCTGGAGATGAAAGACCTGTGGCCCCAAAAATGTTTGCACAAGAAGATAATGACAATTGCCCTATAAGGTTATTAAAACTGTACTTGTCAAAGCGTCCATCAGATTTGAAAAATGACCCAAACTCAAGATTCTATTTACGACCACTGGTCAATGTTAATGTGGATACTGAAGTTTGGTACAGCCATCAACCATTAGGAAAAAACAAGTTGGGGGAAATGATGAAAATGATGGCTAATCAGACTCAATTGTCTGGTAGAAAAGTAAACCACTCAACAAGGAAAACATTTGCCTCTTCGTTACTGCAGTCGGAACGGCCAATTACAGAAGTGGCGCAGTTAGGAGGATGGAAAAGTGTTTCTACCCTCACTCATTACAACACTCCTTCTATTAAACAACAAAATATGGCTTCCAACATCATAGCACAAACTGCTATTCCAGATTTGAATGAAGATACAAACAGTATAAATGAACACTCATCAAATATAGAAAATGCTGATGTTACATGTAAAACTGCTGTCAGAGATGAAAACTTTAACATAACTGATGATATTACAGTTGAGAGGTACTGTACACCTTCACAGCTCCACAGTGTTAACTGTAACACGTTAGCAGTAAAAAATCGACAGGAAACAAACCCATTTAATATTCTTTGTGGTGCATCTGTAACTGGTGGAACTGTAAACATTAACATTTTTTCCGGAAAAAGAAAATTTGAGTCATCACAGGAATAGACATTTTCAAACCAACTTTACTATTGTTAATATTATATTAAATTTAGTTATGTTTTAAAAATAATATAATTACAAGACTTTTTTTGTATTTTATTTAATTTAGTGACCAGCAACCAACATTAGAGGAACCATATATAGGAATCACTGTTCATCCTGCTTTTCAACACATAACTTCTGTCAATCTAATATCTTAGATATTTGGTATATAAAAAGCTTTATTATGGTGAAGTACAAAGTATTTTTTTCAAAATTAAACTGTCATTAAAAAAGAAGAGAGTACATCAAGTTGGCAGCAACACATACACTTTTGTTCAGTTGGTTAATAAATGTATTAAGAAATGGGTGTTTTTATAATGGCCCTGTTATATGTCCTCGGTCAGTAATAATGGCCTCGGAAGTCTGTAATGGCCCTCGGCGTTGCCTCGGGCCATTACAGACTTCCTCGACCATTATTACAGACCTTGGACATATAACAGGGCCATTATAAAAACACCCATTCATTAATACTATAGTAATGCATTGAAAGTAGGTCAACTTCGATATTGATTTTCTGTAAACAGTAGATGCCTAGCACACAATTTTTTTATATTTGAAATCATTTGATACATATCTTCTCTTTCAATGAATAAAAAGTTTGGAAATTTTTATTTGAAAAATGTTATTCACTGAAGTAAAATCATCGAAACACGTCATTCACCGTATTGTTTATCTCCCTTGCTTGGTTACCTCTTTTAAAAAAAGGCGCGTAGTCTGCACAACAACAATAACAAATGGCAGACGAGTTGGTCCCGGCGCACATGAAGAGCAGTATAAGTCTGTTTTAACACATTCATGTGGGGTTTAATCCTGTATGTAATCAGGACAAAAGTGTACGAAAGCTCGCTGAATGTAATAAAGACATAACGCCGCGGCATTGACAGATCTCAGACTGCGTGAAGGTTGCCAGACTACATGAACCAGCCGTGGACAATGCCAATTAAGGAGAGTTGATAGTACTGAGATGTGGTATTTTCAGGTAAATCAATATGCTGCCTCTGTCCCCACACTCTGTTTGCACAGTAAGTAATACCATAAATACCAACAAAGATAGAACAAGTGATAACACCCATGATACACATTACATCATGTCCTTATGCCCGGTATATTTTGTTAGGTTTCCAGTTCTACAGGACTAACTACAGTCACAGGGTTTCTTAACTGGAGTCTTAAATAGGCAGCGCACCATCTATCAAGCTGTTAAGGGAGCTACCATTTACTTGTTTTAGGGGGGGGGGGGGGGGTAGGATGAAAAATGTTGCCCTGCATTTTTTTTAGTTGTAATCTCTGTCTTGCATTTTTTTCTCACTCTTTCATCGACATGTCTATTAGGCCTTGCCAATATTAATTGGGTTATCCCTTTTTTTACTTAAATTGTTATCTTGCCTTTATTTTTGCCATTTTTTTATAATCAAAACTCCTGCTCTGCCTTTTTCAAATATCATCCTAGCCCCTAATAAAAATCAAATGGTAGCACCTATGAAACAGTAGGAACAATATAGATAGTGATCAGGTGATATTTAACTAATTATCCAGCTAAAAAAACTTTAAAACAAAAACATGACCACATTGTGAGTTAACACAAACCTGAAACTAACTTCAAACTATAGAAACTGCATCCATCCACAAAGTACATGTAGTACCATACATGTATGTTCTGAGTTCTCTAAGGCTAAAAAAAACTAGTCAAAACTAGGTTGGGACAAATTTCCACAATGGGTAGGAAACCTTTTAAGATTTCCTTTGCAATTGAATTCATTATATGTATTTTTTGTATTATAATATATAAAATGTATATAATTTATGCAACAACTGTGGTACTTTCGAGATGTTTAGACCATGAAACCGTTCAGCCTTTTGTTGTTTCGCTCATTCACCAAATGTCCTAGAAATGGTTGGTTCTGTCCATTATATTTTTTTCTTAAATTTTCTATCAATGATTTGAATACAACACTAATAGGCAAGTAATTATTTCTGGATATAAGTGTGTAGATTTTTTTGATAAATTTTAAAAAGATAGTATGATGCAGAATATGGAAAATATCACAGTCAGTATTTCAGGGCCATTTACATCAGCTGACTATGCAGTAAATCTTTTGCTCATTGCTAACCGTCCTTTACCTATTCAGTGATTTTCCTAGAGTTTAGGTGAAGGGGCCCATGTAATTGGGAATAAAGTTCGTGAAATGTTGCAATTGGCTTTGAGGAAACTATATTAATTTGGTTATAAGAAGGGCACACTGCACATTGTTACATCAGCCGGTGCAACATTCAAAGGGGGTCTTGGGTAAGCCCCCCCCCCCCCCCATTTTTTTTTAAATTAGGTACAAAATCCTGGATTCTGAAATTTGAAAAGTCTGTAATGAGAACCCTGAGTTACTTCATTTGCAATCATACCACATATAGTCTTTAGATATAGGAAGATGTGGTGTGATTGCCAATGAGACAACTCTCCATCCAAATAACAATTTAAAAAAGTAAACCATTATAGGCCTTCAACACGGAGCCTTGGCTCACACCGAACAACAAGCTATAAAGGGCCCCAAAATTACTAGTGTAAAACCATTCAAACGGGAAAGCCAAAATATGCTTATTTGTAAAACATGTATAAGGTTGTTCTGAGTTTGAGACTGTTTAGCAATTTTTTTTATATATATGAAACATGATCAATTGCAACTTTATATAATTTTTCATTGTGTACTTACATGTACATGTATCACACTGACTATAAAAAACAAAAAAATCCTTGATTTAAGATTCTAATGAAATAGATTCTTATGAAATAAATATAGATAAATGTACATGTAGTCTTTTTTTTTAAATGAATTCAGTATCAACATCTATAAAAAATGTCTTGTGCATTTCTTTTTCAGCATAGAATTTTCACCCATGTTTTAGAATCTGTGAAACAGGATTGGTTTTGTGTGGCTTCACTTCTGGAGAATTTTATAATGACTATAAATATCAACTTCCTTAAGGTAAGAAGTTAGATCTTCTATCAGATAATAGAGAATGCCTCATGTACCACTGTGGACATACCTGGTTATGCTTACAAGAAATAAGTGAAAGAACAGGTAACATACAATGTATATTACAACAAAAATTGGGCTAAGTAAATATAAGGTAAAAACAGAAGACAACAATATCAGAATTAGGGACGACATCATAAGATCAATGTAGGATAAATAAAAAAACTAATATATATATATTTTTTTTTCACTGACCCCCTTACTCTCCTCTTAACTTAATTTTGGAAAAATTGATTGACCACACATAAAATCATTTCAATTAAATAAATCTTGCAGCAATTTTTACCCCCACCCCAAACTATTTGAATTAAGTTTATTATCCTTCATTGATTTTTTAATGTTTTCCCTAAGTGACAGTAGTTTAATGTTCATTTTACAGCTAATTTCTTTATGCTTGTAGAGTAAAATTTTGATTTTGAAACGTTAACCCAAGCTTTGTAATTAAGACTGACATCTTCATACAATAAATATAGGCAAACTTCAACCTGTAAATATAATGGTTAAAAGCAATTGGAATGTTACCTAAATTACTATCATGACTATTGTACAATATACAAACAAAGTAAAAAAGTCTTGCTCTACATGCATTAGGAAATTAGCTATTATAATCTTTATTTTTATTAAAGCAAAAATGTTTCTTGAGACATTGCTTTGGAAAAAACAACCTATATATATAGCTAGAGATATCATTTAATTTATATCTAAAAAATAATATAATTACAGTTTTGGGAAAACTAAAGTAGTAAAATTGTTCACCATGTCAAAAGATATATCTGACAAGAAATTTTCTAATGAATCAGACAACACTTGAAGGGTTATTGCCCTTTTTCTAAAGGAAATTTGGGTGCATTTTGTTATAACCTTGATATTATTCTAGATTTACAAATGTTACTCATAAACTTATTTTATGCCCCTGCCATAGCGTAGGGGCTTTAAGTTTAATCCTTGTTTATAAAAAAAAGGGGGATGTGGTATGATTGCAAATAAGACAACTTTCCACAAGGGACCAAATGACACATAAAGTAACAACTATACTATAGGTCACAGTACAGCCTTCAACAATGAGCAAAGCCCAAACCGCACAGTCAGCTATAAAAAGCCTCGAAATGGTGATGTAAATCAATTCAAAAGAGAAAACTAACAGCCTGATAAATGAACCAATAATGAACGAAAAACAAATATGTAACACATAAACAAACAACAACCTCTGTATGTCTGTACTCTAACTCTTTATACAAAAAAGAAGATGTGGTATGATTGCCAATGAGATAACTCGCCACGCGAGACCAAAATGACACAGAAATTAAGAACTATAGATAACCTTTAGTTTGCCTTAACCAAATGTTAGAAAACTTTTTTACAATGCTTACTACCACTAAACACAATCAAGTTTGAATTTTGGGGGCATCACTTTAGCCGTTCTAAAGTTATGCCCCTTTACAAATGGTAAAATTGCTAAATTTTTAGTTTTCTTCCTCTTTCTGTAGTTTGCCTTAATCTAACTTATACACAATACTTATTAGTTATTTTGTGTATATTTAAATTGCAGAGTAACGAATATCTTATATTTCATAGGGATCAATATTCAGGGGTATTGCTACTCTGAGGCTCATGCAGGAAAGTCATATTGTGATTCAAAGATGGCAAATATGCGCAAAAAGATGAAAAGTTGGGTTGCAAGTTGAAAAAAAAAACATTGTAACAGCAGCTGATATGAAAAATACACTTGACTCTAGAACAGGTAAATTAACAAAATGTACATTGTTCAAACAGAAAACATAATTACAACACAAACCCACTGCGAACTAAATGTGACATCTTTAAGTAAGCAAATCAGGTTCTATACACAGTTTCAGAGACAGTCTGATTCGCAGAAGTAGATTTCATTTCACAAATAAATGTGACATGATAATGTCTAAATGTTAGACTTGAGTCACAGGCTGAGGCTCGCATACACATCAGGGACAGACCCAGCCATTTTAAAAAGGCGGGTTCCCAACCCAGGACAAAAGGGGGGGTTCCAACTATATGTCCCCATTTGAATGCATTGATCGGCCAAAGAAAAGGGGGGTCCAACCCCCAAAACCCATCCCCCTGGATCCGCCAATGCACATGTTACATCACCCATATTAAACAGAAAAAATTAAAGCATTGGTTAAAATGATCCATGGCATGTTGTGTATCTATCTGCTTGACTGTTTTTCTGTCTGTTCCTTATTATACCCCCACACAACAGAATTTTATGATACTTGGTAGATAATAAGGACATATTATGTAGATGTGCATATAAACAGGAAATTAAGATTCGATTTTTTTTCTATGAGTTATGCCTCTTTAAACTTATTTGCTTTAATGTACTTCTGCAAAAGTGTCATTGCAACTCCTCTGAAACTACACAACAGAACTTCATGAAAATGTGTAGATAATAAGGACATACTATGCAGATGTGCATATCAACAGGAAATTATGATTCAATTTTTTTTCTTGCACTTTTTTTTTTACTTACACTTATTCTATTTCTTTAATGATAATTTGGGGACGTGGGGTATGTGATCGTGCTCACTTAGGTTGTTTAATTTGGTCAAAGTTAGTTCTATTGAAGTTTTAAGTCACATCAATAGAAATTTAGTACAAATCAAATTATATGCCAGATTAGGACCATATCATAAAAAAAAACTAATCAACGTTAAAACAGTTATTTTTCAGGGTAAAGGTTTTGGTCATAGTAAAAAGTTAGAATAGTTTGAAATTTAGTGCATGATTTCCTTATAATACTATCTGTCTCAATATCAAACTTTAAAATGAACCCTTGAAATGATAGTGCAAACAGCACATCATGCACTGCAACTTTTATTTTACTTTTCTAGCTCACATGGCCCTAAGGCTTTTCTCATCACTTGGCCTCTGTTTTCATTGTCTTTTAACTTTAACAAATATCTTCTCCACTAAAACTTAATTGTACCTTTATTATATTATGTATTGTTCTCTGCTATCTGTTGTTTTGTCACATTGTATATACTTGTTTATGTATTGCCATAGCATATTATTTATGCTTTCGCAAATAAAATATTCATTCATTCATTCATTCAAAACTAATCAGCCAAATTTAACCAAACTTGGCCACAATTATCATTGGGGTATTAATTTAAAAATTGTGTCCAATGACCCGGCTAACCAACCAAGATGGCCGCCATGGCTAAAAATAGATCATAGGGGTAAAATGCAGTTTTTGGCTTATAACTCAAAAACCAAAGCATTTAGAGCAAATCTGACATGGGGGTAAAATTGTTTATTAGGTCATGATCTATCTGCCCTGGAATTTTCAGATGAATTGGACAACCTGTTGTTGGGTTGCTGCCCCTGAATTGGTAATTTATGGAAATTTTGCTGTTTATTGGTTATTATCTTGAATATTATTATAGATACAGATAAACTGTAAACAGCAATCGTGTTCAGCAAAGTAAGATTTACAAATAAGTCAACATGACTGTAATGGTTAATTGACCCCCTAAGGAGTTATTGTTCTTTATAGTCAACTTTTAACAAATTTCATAAAAAATTAAAATTTTTACTAACATTTTCCACTGAAACTACTGGGTCAAGTTCATTATAGATAGAGATAATTGTAAGCAACAAGAATTTTCAGTAAAGTAAGATGTACCAACACATCACCATCACCAAAACACAATTTTGTCATGAATCCATCTGCTTCCTTTGTTTAATATTCACATAGACCAAGGTGAGTGACACAGTCTCTTTAGAGCCTCTAGTTTGAATAATGTTATAGATAGAGATAAACTGTAAACAGCAATAATGTTCAGCAAAGTAAGCTGTATAAATAAGTAAACAGGATCAAAGTTGTCAATTGACTTCATAAGGAGTTATTGCCCTTTAAAGTCAAATTTTACAAGTTTTTGTAAATATTTGCAATCTTTTACAAAAGTCTTTCCTGAAACAACATTAGGGTATTTGTTTGTATGCCCCACTTACGATAGTAGAGGGGCATTATGTTTTCTGGTCTGTGTCTCCGTCCGTCTGTGCGTCCGTTCGTCCGTTCGTCCCACTTCAGGTTAAAGTTTTTGGTCAAGGTAGTTTTTGATGAAGCTGAAGTCCAATCAACTTTAAACTTAGTACACATGTTACTTATGATATGATCTTTCTTATTTTAAAATAAAATTAGACTTTTGACACCATTTTCATGGTCCACTGAACATAGAAATTAAAGTGTCAGTTTCAGGTTAAAGTTTTTGGTCAAGGTAGTTTTTGATGAAACTGAAGTCCAATCAACTTGAAACTTAGTACACATGTTTCTTATGATATGATCTTTCATATTTTTAAACCAAATTAGACTTTTGACCCTATTTTCATGGTCCACTGAACATAGACATTAAAAGTGTGAGTTTCAGGTTAAAGTTTTAGGTCAAGGTAGTTTTTGATGAAGTTAAAGTCCAATCAACTTGAAACTTAGTACACATGTTCCTTATTAGTTGATCTTTTTACTTTTAAGGCCAAATTAGATTTTTTACCCAATTTCACGGTCCATTGAACATGAAAATGATAATGTGAGTGGGGCATCCGTGTACTTTGGACACATTCTTGTTTAAAAATGTGTCCAGTGACCCTGTCTGCCTAAAACATGGCAGACATGGCTAGAAATAGAACATACAAGGGAAACAAGAATGTGTCCATAGTACACGGATGCCCCACTCGCACTTTCATTTTCTATGTTCAGTGGACCGTGAAATTGGGGTCAAACTTATAATTTGGAATTATAATTACAAAGATCATATCATAGGGAACATGTGTACTAAGTTTCAAGTTGATGTAACTTTAACTTTATCAAAAACTACCTTGACCAAAAACTTTAACCTGAACTTTGCAGTATCATTTTCTATGTTCAGTGGACCATGAAATTAGGGTCAAAACTATAATTTGGCATTAAAATTAGAAAGATTATATCATGGGGAACATGTGTACTAAGTTTCAAGTTGATTGGACTTCAACTTCTTCAAAAACTACCTTGACCAAAAACTTTAACCTGAGGCGAACACCGCACATACGGACGCACAGACGGACGGACGAACGAACGGAGGCACAGACCAGAAAACATAATGCCCCTCTACTATCGTAGGTGGGGCATAAAAATGCAGTTTTTGACTTGTCCATACATGTATCTCTGAAACTAGAGCAACAGTATAAAGGTTCAGGTTGCATTATTCCATGCATCAATTGTAAATAAATATATCATGTGAGCAACACAGGCTCCTTGGAGCCCCTAGTTTAAAATTATTTTCTTTTCTTCAAAATATCATGTTGACCTATGTAGTAATGTACACACACTTTGTTGAAGTTAAAAACATGACCTTTGAATTGGTGTATAATTCCCCTCATTATTAATTCTTTTCACAGGTGTTGCTGGATGTCAAGTCTCTGAATGTGCTTACGACGCCTCATAACACAAACTGATAACACACAAGTTAAAAGAAATAAATGATTTTAATGAGTTGTGAGTTGAAGAAGATGGTATACTACTGAGAAAAGCCTACAAAATCGGCAAAGTAAAATGTATTCCTAATAAATCCATAGACCAAATGGGTTTTGGTAAACCGCAGGAAAATAAAACAGAATAATGACATGTGTGTTAATATCAGGATTTGATTTACCTGTTAATGTAATTGGAAAAATCAAAACACCTAAAACAGTTGGTGCAGTTAATCTCCATGAAGGACCAGAAATAAAAAAACAGAAAAGACAATGGTGAAGACTCATCCAGATTATCCTCTCGTCACTCAGAAAGTTCTGATCAAATGCTGTTCTTTTGCTCAAAAGTTGGATGTGTCACTAGATTTGCTACCTTAAATGGACTTGAAACCCATCTATTGATAGCTATATATATATATAGGAAAGCATTTTTAACAGTTGCAACAGGAAACGACCTGACACCAGTGGGCCAGGTTGTGCATTGAAGTGGTATTTACAACCAAAAATAAACCAACATCAACAGATGGGACTGAAAATGAATTTTCTACAAATAATATGAGATGGGCTTTAAAGAATATCAAGATTTCCTTATTATTTTTTTTTATAAAAGTATTTGTCACATATTATTAAAGTACTAAGCATGCTGAGCAATCACTCTTTTGAATAGAAGGTTAAGATACATATTTGATCAATGAAAACCAAGTATTATTAGAATATATGTTAAAATAATGTTGCTTGTACCATCATGACCATATAATTATTTAGTTTTTAGAAAATTAAACATTTGAACAACTTCTAATCTATCTTTTTTTTTTTATTCTTTACTTACATTATCTCCAATTGACTTTCTTCCTTGTAGTAAACATTGAATTTAAGTTCAATATTATCGATATGCAAATAAGGGTGGTTTCACTAGATATGTCATGTATGTTAAACGTTCTGTTCTAAAGGGAAAACAATTCTGTATGCAAGACCATTGACTTTTGCATATTTACATATTGAGGAAGAAAATGGGGACACCTGTTTATTTTTTTATTTAACTGCTTGTACCACTGAACAAATATTTTGCAGGAGTACCTGTTTACATTATCACATCTTAAATAAAAAAAATCAATGTGGGAGACACAAAACATAGTAATCATTTGCTAAAATTTCTATACTAAAGTGCTGTGTGATATTTTGATCAATATATTGAGAAAACTATTTGGTTCTAAGAAATCAAATCCTTCATTAATATCAATTCAGACCCTGTTGATGCTGACAAGATAACAACACAATTATTGTGGACTTTGGCTAATTACTAATGTAAATCATAACATTTTCCCCCTTGGAAATAGTTCAAGCGACCCTCCTCCTCAATCATACACAAACAAGCTTTGTATATTGTTCCACTCAAAATGCAAAAAATTAACCCTTTAAACCCTGGTATATCATATGTATAGGAATTGGCATGTCATAAGTGAATATTTCACCTAAATTTGATCAACATGGGGCGTAAAAATCATAAATAATAAAAAAAAAAAAAAAAAAACCTGAAAAATTGACGATTTTGATGGTGCTGCCACCTACAACAGCGCAATATTTCCGAACTTTTTTTTGTTTCGATTTATTTTATAGGGCTTCTACTAAAAGGGAATATATAATAAAAGTGTGAATACTCTTGCTGTTTCTTGAAAAAATAAAATGAAATTAGATGAAATTTGCATTTTTCTGAACTTCATTTTGATCACATTTCCATGGTTACGGTTGCTAGGCAAGAAAATATTTGAAAACAATTTTTAATCTGTTTTCATATCACTATACATATGAACTCTATATAAAGTATATACTTGCAACAAAAATTATATTATTAAAGCGAGATAAATTACTTTAAAAACGTGCATTTTTGTAGTTTTCCTTGCTCATTTTTAGGGGCCAACAAGTGGAAATTTGAAAATGAATATTTTTAACACAAAAATTTTTTTTAAAAAAGAATTTCATATTGAAGTTCTAATAAGGTAAATCCATATCTAGAATATGAAATTTGATCAATTTGCCAACATGGACTTATCACTGTTTGCCTGATTCTTACATGGACCTGTACTTAAGGCAGGTTATTTTTTTTTTGTGTCGGTTTCTTAATTCAATAACTTACGCGCAGAGCCTTCAAAATCTTCCCCTTGATTTTCAGCAGTGCTAAACTCTAAGCTATCAGTGACCAGCACAAACACTGCATGTTTCGACAAAAAGACTTGGTGTGTGGCATAAAAATCCTTCTGGCCAGCAAAATCCCACAACCAACAAAACGCCAACATATCATCTTGTTCCTTTTCTTTAAATTGAAGATATGATTTCATAATTGTAGAAGTCATTTCATTTATACTATCGTCGTTAACAAGGACAGACTCGTTTTCCTTTGAATAGTTGTTAATTTTGGAGTCAACCGTTTTTTCTAATTTGAAATTATTCTGTTGCATCTCATTTAAACCAGTCTCTACTGCTGCATGATCGTCTTTCTTATCAAATAGGATTAATGTTTGCATGTTTAATACATCAACACTTTCATCACTTTCGCTCTGAGAATCGTCAATAAAGCTATCTATGTCATCACTTTCATCGGAACTTGAGGAAACTTCTATGTCTGATTCACCTCTTGATTCATCTTTATTTGAACTCAAAGGTTCATGATCAGCAACAGTTTCAGTTGCTTTGCGTTCTTCATTAAGCATCTTCCCTTTAAACACTTGTCGAATCAATCTGCGTACATCATCGTCTGTCTCTGTTAACATGAAAACAATTAAGATGTGTAAAGATGTGTATGCTTTTTTTGTTTCTGTGTCACATGAAGAAAAAATGCACGATCATATGTCCAATGCATTGTTTTGTTAACTTTTGTTAGTAGCATGCAACAGTTTCCATTCAAAGATATGATACGAACAATGTCTCTAAACCTTTTGGATATAACCTATGATTTTCATATAGAAAATACAAAAAAGTAAATTCAAAAAGGGAAAACTCTATGAAACTGACAAAATCAAACGATCAATTATACCCCACAACTTAGCGAATGTAAACCAACTATCACAGGGTACAGACGTTTTACCAAAAAAAGAATTGCGTTAAATGTAATGTTAAAAGTAGCTAAACCTGCCATGTGCATGGTACTTGTTTAATATTGTCAAAATTCGGTGAGTAACGCAAACATTATAAATTTAGAACAAACATAACAGACATATTAGCAAGTTATTTAGAGATTTATACAAGTTCTAAATTAAATCTCACACAGACATTTTGGAAAACGCAAACAAAAATGCAATATAGTGATTAGCAGATACAGTACAGAAAAAAAATATCATTGAATATGCACTCTCAAAACCAAGTACAAATTAAGTAAAATATTGATACAAGGGTATAGTTTCAACTGTAGTCTCACCAGCACAAGCGACAAATAAAGATTAAAACCCAAAAGTTTAATACGTGTTCTACAAAGATCATCAGTCCTTAATCATTCAATCTATATCTTACATATGGTTCTAAAAAATTGTACTACATTGGCATTCCTGTAAGTTGGTTTTTAATCGGGCGTAGATAAACAACATATACAGCTATTTGAGATATTTGTGGGTGTTACATACCATATAGTATATCTGAATCATCTAAATTGCATTGAGATGAGAGATTTATTGTTCCATGTTGAAGGCTTCATTGTGACTTCGAAATAAAGAACAGGAATAAAAGTGCTGTTTCTTTGCTTTGTGTACGTGTGAAGCTATCTGTGCATGTAATGATTTTGGCATACTGGAAATTCGATTTGAGTTCACTGACCTATGACCTTGAAATTGATATCAAGGTTGAAGGTAAAAAAGGTCATATTCTAGATTTTGAATTTTGCTTGTATTCTTTTGAATATGGATTACAAGCAAAATTCAAAATTTAGAATATGACCTTGACCTTCAACCTTGATATCAATTTCAAGGGTCAAAGGTCAGTGAACTAAAATCGAAAGACCGGATATTAATCACTTGTGTGGTTGTGGAGAAATACTGATTTCAAATACATAAGGGGAGAAAACTCCTATAAGGGTTAACCAAAACACTTCGACTTAAATAGGTTGAAGTTGCGCCTTATTGTAAACAGTTATTTGGCAAACACATCATATCATTAACTGTTACAGTTTCTTTTGAATAACGATAACAAGCAAAATTAAGAACATGACCTTGACCTTTGACCGTGAACTCATTTTCCGTCAAATGGACTAAGGACTTCATATCAAAAGACTCTAGGCCTCTACGACTTATAACGTATGAATTTATCCAACATATCGCCTATCTTACATTTTCGAAGGGAAATAACTACCATATGATGTCTTCCGATCACTCCAGTTAAATTAACCAAATCATTCCTAAGAGTAGACAAACAATTTGGTGAAAACAGTTTGCTAAAATCTTCTACGGTTTTAGAGATATAGCGATAACAAGAAAAAGAGGGAGTGGGGAGATAACTCCTATAAAACTAAGTGTTCGGTCACACAGGGTGAGTTTTATAACCCCAATTACTGTACAACACCATTGGCCAAAAATCCATTCGATGTGTTATAAAACAAAAAAGCATCACAGACGGCAGAAGAAGAAAAAATAACCAGAAGAAGAAAAACAAAAGGTTTTTCCACGAAAAGTGGAAAGACCTAATTAATGTCAAAGATCATAATGGAAAACACTCGTTTACCTATTGAACATTTGAATGTTTAGACAGGTGATAAGAAAGACAGCTTAATTAAAACAAATCATTTTCAAATGTGAAATATACTAAGATAAGTTGGAACACCTTGAAGAATGAAATTTAATAATTGTGTACCTACATCTAGTCCTGTGACAGGTATAATGAAGATATTAACAATGCTAGGTATAACTATATTTTGTATTATATATATTTGTTTGCCTTAAACCAATGAATTAATTCACTTAAATTCTACTACTGCCTACCTAGTATCGGCTCCCTGCAATTTATGTCAATGGGTTTAAAAAGCAGTCACTTTGTTATGATGAGATCGGCTTGATGTGTAATGTAGAAGAAACTAACACTGCTTCGCGGTCTTGAGAGTGTTTCGAAAATGTAATCCAATGTTGTTATAAACAGTACCTATTTGCAAATTCTTTGAATTCACTGACTAAAACCTAAAACTGAATAAACAAAGGCGTCTTACCATTACACGGGCTCCATTTCCCATCAGCAATATTGATATTGCATTTCTCGACTTCAATCCCGTCTGTACTCTCTGTAGAAGTGACATCTTCCTTGTTGTGCCATAGTAATCGTTTCATTAAACTCGTTTTTCCTACTCCGTGTTTTCCAATAAATACAAGTCTTGCAAAATGAAGTTTGCCGCATTCACCTTTCAGAAAAAGTTCATGTATAAACTTTTGTCTTTCGTCATCTAAAAGCAAAACGAACAAATACATTTTCTATTAGTCCAAAACATGTACATGCAATTTGTGTTGATGCATTTTGGCGTGGTTATGTACATACCTTACATACAGCAATTATGTTATGTTATAATGGCGTTGTCAGTTGGTTTTAGATTTATGAGTTTGACTGTCCCTTTTGTATCTTTCGTCCCTCTTTTTTAATTGATAGGTTATGTTTTTTTTTGTCCTTCGTTTCCGATTATCTGTCTTATCTTTGTGTCATTTTGGGTTGCGTTTTGTTGTCATATTTTAGTGTTTTTTTTTTTTTTTTTGGCTGATTAAGATAAGACCAAATGTTGACCGCTGTACCACTATTAGTGATATTTTTACATATTTTGACTGTTTGGTTTGTCACGCATAGTTTTAAATATAATATAATTATACACAACTATCATACAAATGAGATGTTTTACTAGTTATAAAAACTAGGTTTACGTCTTTATTTTATACATTCAAAATGCCTGTACCATGTCAGATATATGACAGTTTTTTTTTTTAATTCGTTTGATTTGTTTGAGCTTTTGATTTTGCCATTTGATAAGGACCTGTCAATTGCGAATTTTCCTTAGAGTATATTTGTTGTTTATCTTTTGATGATAGTGCTGTTTAGTCTAATTATATTGATGAACTTAATTTTATATTTTTACAAAATTATGATTCATTAAAACTGTTACATACCTGTGTTTTCATTTCCATTTAATTGCGTGGATATGTCATCTGCAACTATAGATAGACATATCTGATCAGTAAAAGTATGTTTGCTTAAGTGTCTCAAAATATAATTTGTCTAACAGATGATTATGAAAATAAGGTATAATTGTCAGTCAATCAAGGTTTAAATTGAATGGATGCAAGCAGTTATAGTCATCCGTACTGTCTTTTAACAATTGGACAACACCATACCGTATTTTTGGCTATAAAAGACCCAAACATACATAACATGAAACAATTCATTTAAGAAAAAAACGGTTTAATAGATAACAATACATTTTACTTAAAACAAACATCACAGATATAAACCAACGACAACCATCGAACTTATCGGACCACAGATAAATTATCACGTTGTGATTGGTTAAACGCCGTCACGTGGTGACCCCCTATCAGAATGTAGGGGTTAGTAAGTTTTATTGGGGGATCATGACGCGTTAATGGTGACGTCATCTATTGCTGTTGTTGTGTTTCATTGTTTATTTTTTAACAAAACGCAGCAGAAAAAGTCCAGCGTCCGATAAATTTGTTATTCGGTTAACTACTGACCCCCATCGGATCAATAGAGATTGAATAAAATTCATAGGGGATTCGGCCTCCGTCCTCACTCCCTATGGATTTTACTAGCCCTCCATGGATCCGTATGGGGTCAGTAGCGAACCATATAACTTATAATCTTCTCCTGACAAGGAACAGAAACTTACAGAATGTGGCGGGATTTAACATGTTTGAAGGAGCCAACCCTTTCCCTAACCTGATACAGTGCTGTAACGACACAACATAATAACAATGAAGGTTAATAGAACTTGTACATACCTGTCGTTTCATTTGGTTGTATGACAACTTCATCTGCAAAATATATATCTGATTGATTAAGTGCATCAAAACATAATTTGTTCAGCAGATGAGTTGGTTTTAGGAGATACATCCCATTTAAAAATTACGGTTGTATTGATGAAGGACATATAAACAGCGGTGCACAGAGATATCTTGAATCAAACTGAATAAACATTTGTATTTCGGACCTTATAACTTTTATTGGAATCAGTGCTAACTAAATGGATGTCTAACATTTACATTTAATCTATATAGTTTATCATTTAATGTGTTTTGCTGGTCTCTTTATGTTCTGTAATTGTTCTAATAAAGTACTAGTAAAATAATTGTCAAATGCTCTCTACATAATGCGTGTTTAAAAACAAAACAAAACAAAAAACAAAACTAATAAAATACAAACAAACCAACTATCAAAAAGTACTTGGTTTTCTTATAGTATTTCTTAATCTTGTGATATCTATGAACTTTATCTTATATTCTAAATTATGAAGATTCAAATTATTTTACTTACCTATTGTTTCATTTTCATCAATTTGTGTGGATATAGCACCTGTAACTTTATATATCAAGATATAGTATGAATATGGCTCAATACATAAATGATTTCATAGATGAGTTTTGTTCCAGAAGAAAGATGATTTTAAAAATGTATTTAAAGGCCGGTTGCCAAAGTCACAAATACTTCAAGGCTATATCAGATGTCATTCGAATTGAATATATGTTTACTTTGAAATTCATTTGGTAGTCAAAAGAAAATATAGTTAAGTTTTTCATAAGTCAAGAACAAAGGTCACGTGTCGTTTTCAAGGAAAACAAAATTGAATATCTTATTATAATTTTAACCTTGTTTTAGCAGTAGAATAATTGAAAACTTGAATTTTCATCAATTACGCATACCGCCAAGTATTTATTTAGATTGACATGAATCATGATAGACATGAAAGAGACATTGCGTTATAAAAATAAACAATGTCATTACTTACTGCATCTGCATACTGGTATTCACATCCGCATCATTGTATTTGCATACAAATAATCATAATATGGCTTAGGAAATTTATCGAATCACTTAAACTAAACTTGTCTATGATTTTTTATTTTGAGTTTTGTTTAAAAAATAGACATGCTGATACACGAAATAGCAGATATGTGCTCAATACAAATAGATAAATTACTAACTATGGATACCAATTTCATTCTCCAGGTTATTGTGTGCATGTATGAAGTATTTGAAGAATTAAATAAACGCTATATCTACCTAGAATACTCTTTTTTCTTCTAAAATATAAAAATGTTATTATATTTAAGTCGTTTTTAATTTTTATCACGTTATCTTACTGTTGATTTTTATTTGTAAATAATCAATTTGCCTTAGTCTAGAATTTTAGTATATTGGAGGACTTTTTGTCTTATTTTAAAAATATGCCTTAAATTGTAAAAATAATCGAATTAGCTCTCGCCGCGATATAGCTTTTTTGTGCTAATGTGGAGTTAAGCAACCAACAATCAATCAATCACTTTTTTCTTCTATATGTTGGGTGTCTTTGTAGCTTACCAAAGTCGCTGACTTTTAACACTACGACAGCAACGACAAAATAAACTAAAAAAAAGAGAAAACGGTGTAATTATAGAAGAATACACTATAACTTGTATAACAATGTATAACAGGTATAATATCCAGGGAATTCCAAAGACATGATTATTTTTTTAATTGCATGCCTTCAGTTTAACAAATACTAACTTCGAAACTATTTCTTTGTATGTAACAAATGACAATTCAAGATGTTCAAAACAAAATCAGTTTAATAGTATTTTTCATAATGTTGGTCCTTTCACTAAGTTAAAACAAAATGTTTGACCCTCTTCGTTATGATAAAAGGTACATTGATGATTCATATCCGCTTAAAAATCAAATTTACTTAGTATTAAAGCAGTACATGATGTGTATTTAAACAAATCTGCCCAAATGAATCTTAATAATTTCAAAAAGAAAAGGTTTAAAAGTAACATCAATGAGGCCTTTTAAGATATAGCGTGATGATTCTAGTCGAGATCTATGAATATTTTTTTTCTTTAGGCAGCTCTGTTATTGTTGAAGCACGAACTGTTGCCTATGATTTGTTATATCCATTTCATTTGACATGTTTGACTTTTGGTGGATAGTTTTCTCTTTGGCAATCATACTACATCTTCCCTATGTTTATGTTTTGCTTACCAAAATAGGTTACTTTGCATGTTTTAGATATCACAAATCATTTACAGTCGTCTAGTAAACTATATTTTCCTCTCGATACAAAATTTGTTTTTTCGCAGTATACAATGTACCTACCGACTATACTAGCAATGATGAAATATGCAACGTGATGAGCACTGGAGCAGCCTGAAATAATGATATAAACATATCCTTTGTTTGAATAAGATTCGATCTCCGACTTCAAGTAACATAAAGAATGTTTATATACCAAGTGTGGATTAGACAGTTGTTTTCTATTCGTTTGATTTGTTTGTACTTTTGATTTTACTGTTTGATAAGTTGTTTTTTTTTTAGTTCTGAAATTCCCTTAGAGTTGATAATAATAATTGTTAACGGGATGTTCCCTTCCTGTCACAAAGGATGACAAGCACATTTAAAAAGTCTTGCAAATTGATAAGTCAAACATGCATTTCAGATAATTATGATCTGTAAGAGTTGCTCAATTAAAAACAAAGAAAGAAATTAAACTTCAATACGATTGTGTAGTGCATATAGTATTTGGCAATAACGACTAGGTCTACCTTTGCGTTGGATTACAAAACCTTTTTAGTTTTGAGCAACTCAATATTTTATAATAAGTCATTGGACATAAACGAACAAATCAATGTTTTCTTTGTCAATGCAGACAGCAACATCACTGGTGATACACTTGGGAACGAAATATTCACCACCAGCAGCGACAAGAAATATTGATACTATAATACAATAAGATAATTAATTACCCTGTCAACATTGGCATATACGATGAATAATGTCAACCAAACGTCATAACCAAACTTTGTTGGAAATTCAAAAGGAGATAAAAACACAAGGTCAGAGCAGGTTTTTGTACAACAAGGTTAAAAGTTTGTTTATTGGTATTATGCAATGTCAGAAGTATCTTATGTGTAACCAAACATGGCTAGATAAAGACAGCAACTAAAAGTTTTGAACAGTGTTTCATTCTGGATCCATCTTCATAGAGTCTAAAGGAACGTCATTGATGTTCCAGTGTTTTGGTGAAATATGAAATACAAAGCAATTGAAGCCAAAGCATACTTGGGTATCCTTTAGTTTTTCTTTTAATTAAAATTGAGAATGGAAATGGGGAATGTGCCAAAGAGACAACAACCCGACCATAGAGCAGACAACAGCAGAAGGTCACCAACAGGTCTTAAATGCAACGAGAAATTCTCGCAACCGGAGGCGTCCTTCAGCTGGCACCTAAACAAATATATACTGGTTCAGTGATAATAAACTAAACTCCAAATTGTACACAAGAAACTAAAAGTTAAAATAATACAAGACTAACAAAGGCCAGAGGCTCCTGACTTGGGACAGGCGCAAATTTTGTTTGTTTTTATAGTGATTTAGATTACAACACAAGACTGACTGCAGTATCCGTATTTTTTACGTTTTAACCTATAATGTCTGTTTGTTTTGATCACAAATGGTGCGTCTGTCATGACGGTAAATCAAGAAAAGCGCTTCGGACGCAAGAAATTATTAAAAGTGTCGTTTTAATTTTTTTTATTTCATACAAGTGAGAGGTTAAGCTTTAAAACCAGGTTTAATCAATCATTTTCTACACGGGAAAATGCCTTTACTAAGTCAAGAATATGGCGTTCACTGTGTTTAGGTTTTTAATTTTGCCATTTCATTAGGGACGTCCCTTTTTTAATTTTCCTCGGAGTTCATTTTTCTTGGGATTTTGCTTTTGACTTGACAAGTTTTTGACATGTTTTTTTTTTCAATATAAATATTATCTTTACATGCTAACCTTTTATGTTGCTTTCGGTTAACTGGGTTGTATTTTCATCTGTGTTGTAAGGTCTAAAAAATAGACATGTTAATAGTTCTAACAATTTACTCAATTGTATATAAAAAAAGGTCATCAATTCGGTTATCAATTCAATTATTCTTCATGCCTCATACACAGTTAATAATATTTTTATATTTCATTATCATATCACAATTATATATATCTTTCGCATTTTTTCTAAAATGTGCATTTTTAAAAACAAATCATTACTCAATGGTAAGGAAGTGATTAGGCTGTTTCTACTTTTTAACGATTTAACATGATCATGATGATTAAGGTATATATACAAAAAAAGTCTATATTACTGATTTTAGTTTTTATTCTTTAAGGAAAAAGTATTAAATCAGCAAAAAGTTCTCAATATATTTTAAAAATCTCCATTTTTAGTTTTATATATGTTTATGTTATATAATCACAACTTTAAGACCGAATTCAGCCGACTGTTTTTGCTTTCTTGACAGTGTTAACCTATTAATATGTCTATTGTAATATATATATATAAAAAATAAGACATGAAACAATATCTGATCAGATTTACAAATAATACAGCATGAGTAAATACATGAATGTTGGATGAAAAATATACACGTCTTATTTCAATAAAAATTTATACTCACCAAAACAGTCATATTTAAAACAAATTAAAAAGATCTAATACAATTACATTTCTTACAGGATAGAATATTCCAGCAACGATCTTACTTACATGTGTGGAAGTATTTTCTGGCATGTTGAATTCACCACTATCTCCCCGTCAGTGACGCATTGATAATCTATGGAGAAAATATATACATTTATTTAATCATAAATAAACTCATCATAGATACCCATATTTGAACTTTAATATACCCGAAATTCCGACAGATTTTGCCAAAAAAGGGTATGTAATCTATGAAACTTCATAGTACTTCACGTGATTGGTTTAAGTTTTACTTTAAAAGTAAAATCACAAAAATACTAAAAATCCGGAAAATCCTAATCAAATGGCAAAATAAATTGATAAATCACAACAACTTGAAAGGATGGACAACAACTGTCGTATTCCCAATTAGAACAAAAACAGATAAATATTTAATTTAGTAAGGGGACAATATTTTTTTAAAATTAGATATTCTTGGGTTTTGTTTCTCTTAGACGTTTATGTTGGGTTGTTGATTGATATATACATATGCCTTGCCAATCAATAAACAAATATGGGCAACTTGTATTGGCTATGTTAATACTAAAATAATTCAAATAGCTTGTGTAATGAATGATATCAGTTAATTGATCTCCTGTCAACACACAATTTGAAGAAAAAATGAATAATTCCAAAAATCAGCTTAGGTTTTTCGATAACTATATATGTTGATCACTTATTTCGTAAAAAAAAATCACCTGCAGACCACTGTTTACACGTCACTCTAAAACAAGAGCAATCTTCTTCAGATGGGTTACAGAAACAACTGTTTTTTGGTCTTTTTACAAACGCATACCCCTTTGTGTAGTCACAATGACAAGCAGTATCGGCGCTAGAAGAATCATTCTTGAATATGATCTGTCCATCTTCAGTACATGTGGATTTACTGTAGATACATTCACTGTTCCCATGGGTGGTGAACACGATAGGTTGATATCTTTTGGCATTACACTTTGCTAGATTAAACAATGGCTGGAACACCAGCTTAGTTCCTTTGAAAAGATAATGAACTTGATATAGCACAATATACGTACAGTCGACGATTCCTGTTCAATTATGTTTTAAATTTATTGTAACACTGTTGTCTATATAATGTAGTTTCTACTCAAAAGGGTGACACAAGGGGTACCACATGTAGAGCAGTATTTACTTGCCCATAGCATATGGGATGACTCCGAATTTTCGGTGGGGTTCGTGTTTCTCTGAATTTTTTAATATGTTACATTTTGTATACTGTTGTCTGTCTTTTGATCGGTATTAGTTTGTTTTCTACTCATGCATTTGGGCGTTGCTTTGATTTTTTTCGTCTCGTTTTCTTTTTAACTACTACAGTAGAACATCACATAGAAACGCACGTCGGACGTAAACAATATATGTTATTCAGACAGGGTACATACTGTGAAATTCCCGGCTTAGAGTGTGTATCCACTTGAGTCGAAGGCGAAGGGAATATAAGCCTTAAGCCGGAAATTTCACAGTTAACGCGTTAGGAAAGTGTTTTCAATAAAGGTTTTAGATTTCATATTTTGTGTTTGTATGTGTGTGTAGCTTTATTTTTACAACACATATATATTGAAAAACCCAACCTGATATGTTCTGCATACGTGAATGATTTTGTAATTTGCTGTGAAAATAATTTCATTGTGTCATGTGTGTATGTAATAATTTATGATAACACTTTTAACATTAAACCTAAGTATTGTAAGTGTAAATTACGTAATTTTGTATTGGAAATGTATAATGGACTAATGTACGTCATTATTTTTCCTCTGTGAGTCTCGGACATTCCTTAGTGTTCTGTATAGCTTTTGACTACGTCACATAATAACTGGTATTATGCTGACGTTTTTTAGGTTTCGTACATACCCCAATTGGAACCTTAATATATACTGACATCTCTGTCATGTCTGTCTTGTTATCCAATCACATACCTCGACATATTTGTAATCCGTAATATTCATGCATAGCCCAGGTCTCCTTGGTGAAATGTCTCATCTTTATGATATTCAATTCTTATTATTCAATACATTGCCGAACAATTAAAAATGAATTAAGAACTATGTTAGATCAGAAGATAACTTACCCATTATCACTTGTATCATCAAATGTTTACATTTAGAAAAAAATAAGTTTTACCTATGCTACTTTTATCTAAACCTAAACAAGTTTCCATATATTTCTCTTCCAGTACGTTGAGCAAACATGCATATTTGTCCTCCGAATAACATGACACGTTTGCTCTTAATCTCCATTCTGCTTTCGCTGGACATTTTAAGTCATATCCGGAAGTCGTTACAAACATCTAAAAGAGATAATGATTTGCGATTTCTTTGATTTTAATTATTTTCAATTGAGCATTTTGGACAAAGTTTTGTTTTTGTTTTGAAGCTTTAGTAAGTCATCATTTCAAGTGTCTTCTGTAACATGCCTTTTATTTAGACTGTAGTACAGATCAACTGTCTTAACATATGTACACTAATGCAAAATAAATTATCGTCATTCTTTGTTGGTCTTCACAGACTTGTGATGTGCTCGAACAAAAGCGTTCACTATAAAAATAAGGTAGATTTTCGCAGAGGTGTATTCATGTTATGTATCCATTATACTTGTTAAATTTTATATGACTTGCGATGGGTATTACGAATTTCAGACTTAAAACAAAGTATCTAATCAATTAAATTGTGAACATTATAAGGTAAAGCGTCAAATATATTAGTTGCATAGTGTGCTAGAGACTTAATATGGTATATATCGGGTCAGTGAATTCCATATGGGTTGAGAGCGAAGCTCGAATTCCCATATGGAATTTTCTGACTCCATATATATCGTATTACGTCATTAGCACACTATGTAACGAATTTATATTACCGACTATCTTAATTAACGTAAGAAATTTAGACTAGTGAACCATAAAAATGAGGAATGCTAACAATAACGACTTGTTAGGTTTAAATGTGTTTTACTAATTTATTTCAATCTTAATCATCAATTCCTTTGTCTATTGAAACCTTTACGATTTTGTTCTCAGTGTCGTTTTGTTTTTATAAAGGGTCGTAACACCATTAAATAAGCCCCACCTCCCTACTACCTAATATGTAATTTAAAGGGACGTAACTCCACTACTAACCTTGTATGAAATAAGCCCCGCCTTTCTACTAACCTAAGATTAAATATACACGGTCTCCACGAGGAAGCTTTTTAACCAAGCACATTCCTAGAAATGTATAGGAGGTAAGATAATATTAGTTACATCGTGTGCTTGTGATATAATACGATATATATGGGGTCAGTTAATTCCATATGGGATATGGAATTTACTGACCCCATGTATACCGTATTACGTCACCAGCACATGTAACGAATTTATCTTACCGACTATCCTAACGTGTAAATTTTAGACTTGTGACCTATCAAAATGAGCATGTCTTCAATACTCTCACCATTAAGAAACTACTTCCATTGATCCTATAAAAACAGATACCAACAATAACAAATTGTAGATTTAGATGTGTTTTATGAATTTATTTCCATCTTCATCATCAATTTCTTCGTCTGATGAAACATTTAAGATTTTTCTCGATACCAGTTTATTTTTATAAAGGGACGTTACACCACTACTTACCGTATATGAAATAAGTCCCGCCTCCCTTCTTACCTAATATGGATCATAAAGGGACGTTACACCACTACTAACCGTTTATGAAATAAGCCCTGCCTTCCTACTAACCTAATATAAAATATACACGGTCTCCAAGCGGACGCTTTTAACCAATCTTATTTCTAGAAATGCATAGGAGGTAAGATAATACCTGATTCTTGATGCATTCATATGTTTTGACTATTCATGAAGAGAAAGAGAGTTAAGCAGTTTGACTGTTGAAAACTCTAGTCACATAATTGTCTATATTTACCATTATTAGGAGAATAATCATTTTGCTTCATCACTTGCCAAATAAAGAACTTTACTATTCTTCTGTAAAATATATGAACAGCCAACTGCAAAAATAATTAAATAAATAAACATTGGTAAATAATAAAGTATCGCACTATCCCTCAAGTGAACAGTCCATTGTTTATATGAGATAGAGGTTATGTAAAATAATACATAAGCGTAAGTATTAGTCAATATAACTTGTCACATCATGTGTCTATTCACCAAATTTAGAAAAATCAATGTATGCATGTTTGTCATTCTTTGATTTAACATGGGTAAAAGATGAAAAAGACAAATCCCATGTTTTACTGCAATATTTTAAAATAATTATATCAAATGAACGTTTTGTAAAAGAATTTGCAAGTAGCAATGTTAACGTCAACAATATTATTTGCCAGTGGCAATATTGTTTGTGTTGACTTATTTTTACTGGTAGATATATACTTGATATGAAGACTCTACTTTAATGTTGCATTAAATTTACAATTTGGAAGGCAAAAAAAAATCGTTTTTCGCTTTTTTTTCTAACGAACCGTCATTATCAATTTGTTGATGTAAGTCAGTTATGAGGCAGACTAAACTACAATACCTTTAATTAGACTTTCAATAAGATATTTTTTTCAAAATAGCTATCAAAGGTACCAGGCTTATAATTTGATACGCAAGACGCTCGTTTCGTCTAAATGAGTCTCATCAGTGACGATCAGATCAAAATATTTAGAAAGTCTAACAATAACTTCAATTTCAAAATAGTCACCAGAATAAATAAACTTGTGAGAGGCTGTTTCTAAATAATGGAACGTGACGTTAAGAGAAATTGCCAGTTTTTATCTATCCGTCCTTAGAAGCTATTGTTTGAATAAAGGTAACAATAGAATACCGCTGTTCAATAGTCGAAAACGAAAACCGAGCGAAAAAGATAAACTATAAGAGTAAACAATGTAACAACAGAAACACTGAACGGAAACACAATCGCAAACATACCTAGCAGTCTGCGATTAAGGAAAAATGTAAAAAGCAATGTGAAGAGGATCACAGTGGGTTTATACGGCAATGCCAATAATTAACAAAGGAGCCAAGCTTTGAATTTGATACGCCAGACGCACGGTTCGTCTATATAAGACTCATAAGTGACGCTCAGATCCCAATATTTAGAAAGTAAAACAAGTGCAGAGTTTAGGAGCACTGAGAACCCACAATGCAAACAAGTTATGCCAAATAAGGGTAGTATTGTTAAAAAAACATTTATCAACTCATGTGTCTTAAGGTTTCGGATGGTTCATGTTCTATTGTTCAGTTTGTAAACTTGTGTTACCTTTAAAAAATATCACTTAAATTCCAAAAGAAAACTCTGTTAAGATATTTCTTTGTGCTGTTTTAAGAAGAGAAATAATTAAATATGAGTCCGACAAACTTCCAAAAACCCTGCCTATAATGTTTTTACCTCATGTCCACAATCTGACAAATGTATTAACGTTTTTGAAATGTCGTTCTACAAATTAAAGATACAAAGACCACTTTTTGTTTACTATTCAATTCACACAATTAGTGATTACATATTAATCCGCATCAAGGACTATAACTGAAATCTTCATTTATCTTCACATCATGTGTCTATTCACCAAATTAAGAAAAATCAATGTATGCATGTTTGTCATTCTTTGATTTAACATGGGTAAAAGATGAAAAAGACAAATCCCATGTTTTACTGCAATATTTTAAAATAATTATATCAAATGAACGTTTTGTAAAAGAATTTGCAAGTAGCAATGTTAACGTCAACAATATTATTTGCCAGTGGCAATATTGTTTGTGTTGACTTATTTTTACTGGTAGATATATACTTGATATGAAGACTCTACTTTAATGTTGCATTAAATTTACAATTTGGAAGGCAAAAAAAAATCGTTTTTCGCTTTTTTTTCTAACGAACCGTCATTATCAATTTGTTGATGTAAGTCAGTTATGAGGCAGACTAAACTACAATACCTTTAATTAGACTTTCAATAAGATATTTTTTTCAAAATAGCTATCAAAGGTACCAGGCTTATAATTTGATACGCAAGACGCTCGTTTCGTCTAAATGAGTCTCATCAGTGACGATCAGATCAAAATATTTAGAAAGTCTAACAATAACTTCAATTTCAAAATAGTCACCAGAATAAATAAACTTGTGAGAGGCTGTTTCTAAATAATGGAACGTGACGTTAAGAGAAATTGACAGTTTTTATCTATCCGTCCTTAGAAGCTATTGTTTGAATAAAGGTAACAATAGAATACCGCTGTTCAATAGTCGAATACGAAAACCGAGCGAAAAAGATAAACTATAAGAGTAAACAATGTAACAACAGAAACACTGAACGGAAACACAATCGCAAACATACCTAGCAGTCTGCGATTAAGGAAAAATGTAAAAAGCAATGTGAAGAGGATCACAGTGGGTTTATACGGCAATGCCAATAATTAACAAAGGAGCCAAGCTTTGAATTTGATACGCCAAACGCACGGTTCGTCTATATAAGACTCATAAGTGACGCTCATATCCCAATATTTAGAAAGTAAAACAAATGCAGAGTTTAGGAGCACTGAGAACCCACAATGCAAACAAGTTATGCCAAATAAGGGTAGTATTGTTAAAAAAAACATTAATCAACTCATGTGTCTTAAGGTTTCGGATGGTTCATGTTCTATTGTTCAGTTTGTAAACTTGTGTTACCTTTAAAAAATATCACTAAAATTCCAAAAGAAAACTCTGTTAAGATATTTCTTTGTGCTGTTTTAAGAAGAGAAATAATTAAATATGAAATCCGACAAACTTCCAAAAACCCTGCCTATAATGTTTTTACCTCATGTCCACAATCTGACAAATGTATTAACGTTTTTGAAATGTCGTTCTACAAATTAAAGATACAAAGACCACTTTTTGTTTACTATTCAATTCACACAATTAGTGATTACATATTAATCCGCATCAAGGACTATAACTGAAATCTTCATTTATGAGTTTATCCCAGTCTTTTTCAAAACATCAAGAAAAAACTCTAAGATATCTTTTCCTACTGGTTTATCAAAGATATTTGTATTGAATATCTTAGGAAATAGAACATGTGCTCCGTAACAAAAATCTGTTTATTTAAACTGAATATAAAACGAGTGTCCTATGTCAAGGTTGTGTTAAAAATTTAAATGTCCTTTATATAGTACGTTCAGGTATTTCTATAGTTTGGATCTTATCACAAATACATTTAACCCCATTCTACCTGTAACTGGTAAAACAAAGTGTTTTCATTTACATTTTTTTAAAACTCTAGATTACAAGTTGTAGTTTGAAAGATATAAATTCAGGTTAACGTAATATAAATCTTTTGTGGTTTTCCCACCACATTATTTGTACATTGTAAACAATGGCATGTAGCTTTTTCATATAAAATGTGTATTGCCGCTCCTTACTGATAGTTAATGAAAACCGTCAAGAAATCATTACAACTGGTGTTCTATTATTAATCAGCCAAATTATTTAGACAAATTGTGTCATGATAACGCTCATACATCTATTTTAAGTATATCAAATGCGTTGGAAAAACGAAAGTGCAATACAATTTTAAGTATATCAAATGCTTTGCAAAAACGAAAGTGCAATACAATTTTAAGTATATCAAATGCTTTGCAAATGCGAAAGTGCAATACAATTTTAAGACACGTTACTGACATTAAATACTTACTATCAGATAGTGCAAGCCTCATAAATTCGCATGATTCCTTGATACTCTATTGGTTCAATTCATGATTTTTTTTAACAATTACAGTCATCGATTTATTCGAATTGTAACTTCCGTTTATGTCATATAACTACATAGGTTATCTCCCTTTGTATGTTCATTAGGATGTTGTTGTGCCAGATCAGTTAACACATTACTGTAGCTAAAATCATTATCTACGTATACGTATTATTTCAATAGTAAAAGTATTAGTGAAATTGTCTTCAAAGATAATGATATGTTTATATTGACTAAATGTGCATCGCAGTGTCTTTGTATTTATAATATAACTTGAAAACTTAGACATGTTAGAGTGCAGTATTTACTAACAGTTGGAGATTTAAGATGCAACTTCCTTCTTTTTGTTTTCTATCTATTTGTTGTTGGAGAGTCTGCTGTTTGTGATTGTCGTAGTATGCTGTGCTGTCCAATTTTATTTACTAGTATGTGATCATTTCCACAACTTAATATGTTGATTATTCATTTCATATGAAGTTGGCTTGATTTTGTATGTGTCATTGTCATGATTGTTGTTTTCCCAGTAAAGATATAAAGAAATAAACATTGTCGAAAAGCTAAATCTAACTGCCACCGCACTGTAAAGTTAAGACGGTCCCTATAACTGGTTGGAGTGGGATGGTTTACTAAATGATTCGAATAAACGTGGTTAAATTGATCACCACCAAATCCGACCCGGACTTTGTTTTTGTGTACAGATTTGTTTCGTGTTAATCAGTAGTAGTTAACTTCGTTATCATACTGCATTGCCGATGTAGTAAATCGTTAAAACTGCAAACACATGACCAGAAACCCTACACAAATTGTATTTTATATAAAGTCATACATAACGAAAGTCTTAGAATGGAATTAAACTGCCGAAATTCTGAACTCACTTATGGAAAGACTATAATTGCTTTGGTCTCATATCTTTGATTTTATTAATCATGTTGATTGTTCCTCATCCTTGTATGCTGCTGTGTCCCAAATTTGCAACATATTATTAAAGATGTGTTCAGTGTACTTGTCACAACATCTTAACAAACATTCTTCTTGTTCTAACATCGTCACATAATACCTTTTCAACACGCCATACCATGAAAGATTTTGTGGACATCATTTTTGTGTGCGTATAAAGTAATCTGGTTAAATTCGCTGATGGCGTTTCAAATTAAAAAAAAAACCTTGTATTTTAGATAATTTTACACAACCATTTGCTTTATCCATGAGGCATTCTCCAGTACATTTATTTTAAAACACTTGCATTTTGTAAAGAATATCAAAAATATGTTTCTTTTATGTACATCAACTGTTTATGAAGTGATGAGATTTTCGAAACCTTTAATTTTTTGTATTTTGTTTGACCTGATAAGTACTTTGATGTTAGAGTTACAGGTGAGTTTTTAGACGACATAAAGTGCGTCTATCGTACCAAATAAAAAGCTTGATTTATTTTACGGTAAGATTTTTTCAAACATTATTATATATACTCGTTTAATAGATTATATTCACTTTCGGTTTTTTTGCTGTTCCATCGTTACTTTTCTTTCGATTTCGAGTTTGGTATTTTTTCTTCTCTCCTTCAAACATGACATTAATCTATTTATCGTTTTTATTTGACGTTGAGTCTTAAACCAAATGCGTTTTGTAACATTATGTGAATAGAAACTATTCTATTATCATGCATGTCATACCAAAGCTGTCATTTTCTATATAAGATTTTTCAATATTTTTCAAATAGCTAGCGTTAAACTAATTGATGTTATTACATAGCGTTTGATTTATTGTATCTACGGTTGATTAAAGGACGTTCTTTTAACATTTTGAACACAAATGAAGTAAAAGATAAACAGATTGGTTGATTTGTTTTTTGATTTAATGAGTTTATTTAGCCCGATAATTGGTGTTTGTTGTCTCTTTCGGTATAATAAAACACTTACAGACTCGATATTTTTTCAAAGATGCAAGTATCATAGTGAGATAAATATCGAACTACAAGGATTCTAAAAATAAACGCTTTTTTGTTAAATCTTCTGTTTGTGTAAAGGCTACCTACCACGTAAAGGTCGTAGACCGCCTGGTGGGTTTTATTTTAATATCTTTTTTAGCTCACCTGGCCAAAAGGGCCAAGTGAGCTTTTCTCATCACTTGGCGTCCGGCGTCCGTCGTCGTCCGTCGTCGTCGTCGTTAACTTTTACAAAAATCTCCTCTGAAACTACTTGGCCAAATTGAACCAAACTTGGCCACAATCATTATTGGGGTATCTAATTTAAAAAATGTGTGACGTGACCCTGTCAACCAACCAAGATGGCCGCCACGGCTAAAAATAGAACATAGGGGTAAAATGCAGTTTTTGGCTTATAACTCAAAAACCAAAGCATTTAGAGGAAATCTGATGTGGGTAAAAATGTTTATCAGGTCAAGATCTATCTGCCCTGAAATTTTCAGATGAATCGGTCAACTTATTGTTGGGTTGCTGCCCATGAAATGGTAATTTTGAGGAAATTTTGCCGTTTTTTGGTTATTATCTTGAATAGTATTATAGATAGAGATAAACTGTAAACAGCAATAATGTTCAGCAAAGTTAGGTTTACAAATAAGTCAACATGACCGAAATGGTCAGTTGATCCCTTAAGGAGTTATTGCCCTTTATAGTCAATTTTTAACCATTTTTCATAAATCTAAGTAATCTTTTACAAAAATTTTCTCCTCTGAAACTAATGGGCCAAATTAATTCAAAGTTGGCCACAATCATCTTTGGGGTATCTAGTTTAAAAAATGTGTGGCGTGACCCGGTCAACCAACCAAGATGGCAACCACGGCTAAAAAAAGAACAAAGGGGTAAAATGCAGTTTTTGGCTTATAACTCAAAAACCAAAACATGTAGAGGAAATCTGACAGAGTAAACATGTTTATCAGGTCAAGATCTATCTGCCCTGAAATTTTCAGATGAATCGGTCAACCCATTGTTGGGTTGCTGCCCCTGAATTGGTAATTTTGAGGAAATTTTGCTGTTTTTGGTTATTATCTTGAATAGTATTATAGATAGAGATAAACTGTAAACAGCAATAATGTTCATCAAAGTAAGATTTACAAATAAGTCAACATGACTGAAATAGTCAGTTGACCCCTCTAGGAGTTATTGCCCTTTATAGTCAATGTTTAACCATTTTTCGTAAATCTTAGTTATCTTTTACAAAAATCTTCTCCTCTGAAACTACTGGGCCAAATTAATTCAAAGTTGGCCACAATCATCTTTGAGGTACCTTGTTTGAAAAATCTGTCCGATGACCTGGCCATCCAACCAAGATAGACACCACGACTAAAAATAAAACAGGGGTAAAATGTAGTTTTTTGCTTATAACTCTGAAACCAAATCATTTAGAGGAAATCTGACAAAGCAGTTAAATTGTTAATCAAGTCAATATATATCTGCCCTGAAATATTCAAATGAATTGGACAATCGGTTGTTGGGTTGCTGCCCTCCAATTGGTAATTTTTAAAGAAATTTTGCTGTTTTTGGTTATTATCTTGAATACTATTATAGACAGCGATAAACTGTAAACAACGATAATGTTCATCAAAGTAAGATCTACAAATAAGTCACATGACCTAAATGGTCAATTGACCCCTTAAGGAGTTATTGCCCTTTATAGTCAATTTTTAACAATTTTCATTAATTTGGTAAATTTATGTAAATTTTTACCAAATATTTTTCTCTGTTACTAATGGGCAAAGTTCATTATAGATATAATTATAAGAAGCAAGAACGTTCAGTAAAGTAAGAACTTCAAAAACATCATTATCACCAAAATACAATTTTGTCATGAATCCATTTGTGTCCTTTGTTTAATATGCACATAGACCAAGGTGAGCGACACAGGCTCATTAGAGCCTCTAGTTTTATATTTCTTAATATTCTAATTGCTAGACAATTGTTAGGGTACATCAAAGGGGTTATGTTTATTTAAATACATTACAATGTTGAATAATGCCACATTTCATCTTGTAATTCATTTAAACGGAAACAAAGTTCAAATATTTAAAATATTGAAATGAAATCTGAACACCTTCTTATTTTTCGTAATCGTCAATGCCCTGTTGACTTGCCAATATATAAGAATACATCTCGTTTCCTTGGAAATGACAGTGTTCCGGGCAACAAAGAATTTGTTCAACACAAACACATTCATTACTACGAATCTGTTTTTCTTTGCAAGAACAAATCAAATCCCAAAGTTAGTCCAGTGAACAAAACTGGGGTAGAGTTGTAACATTTGTATCAACCGTTATCATAGGGTTGGCAGCTTTGCTTGATCTGATGTCATCTATAGGTTTGTGTGTATGCTTACTCTTATGACGTGTTGCTTGAATGACAATTCGTTTCGTGAAAAGCGAAACAAAAGAGCTGCTTTTTTCTAGTTGCAAATCTAACACGTAACTTGTACAAATCGTGATGACATAACTTATAATTGGCTTTTTTGGTTTTACTTCTTAGATACAAGAATTCTCACAACACAGATAGAGGTCTAAATATCTTAGTAACTTAGTTGTGATAGACATGCCAGTTCTGCAGATAAGGACTTCAACAGCTTAAACATAGACTTACCCAATTCCAACGATATCTGATGTAGTGTCCCAAGCCGTAAGAGTATGAGCTGCTGATAGAATTCAGAAATATGTCCCAAAACCTGACCGTAGGGGAGCCAGCACATTTACAGCTTCATTCCTGAATGCTTTCATTTAAGGCGCTAGATGCATGTTAACTGAAGGGGGCTATATCCTGATTCCCTGAGGATATATCATCATAAAATGTATCATATCACATAAGAAGTGCGTCCGAAATGATATCTGGTATGTTTATTAGAGGATCTGTGGAACAAAACCATACAAAATATTGATACTCATAGCGACATCATTGCCTCATATGTAAGATTAAGAGATCTAACTGCTGTGTTGGATTGTTTTCCGGTAGTTCAATGGTACATGCTGCGTAAACTCTAAAATCAACAAGTAGATCTGACAGACCCCCAGAGTTTCAATAGACGCAATACAGTATGCTACGGTGTGGGACCCTCCAAAACGAATGATATGACTCTGAAATTTAAAAGGTTTAGACCATTTGATCTGCTGTGTAATGGCATATAACTGTTGGTCAAAGGTGTGAACTGAAAACTGCTGGCCGGCTTTCATACACATATCTATATATGGAAGTGTTTAACGACCTTGACTGGCTATACAGCTCTCGCACGGTCGGATACACATATCAACACACCTTTGCATGGTAGTATATAAAGAAGCTATATCGCTTGGTTTGGAGTTTTAGGCCTTTTTTTTATCTCTTCGAACGTTTTTTGGAATTGACGTCAAATCTACCATTGTGGTAGCCTCATTTTTTCCGTTCAGTTGTGAATTATCATGACATCTTTTAAACCTACTTAACAAACAAACAGATGTGACGAGAGAAATAAAAACGGCTATTACTTTACGGTAGCAGGCAATTACTTCTCGATGTGTATTAGAGCTTGTGTAAATTAATTTTTCAGATGTTTTTTGTCGGTTTTGTGAAGTCAGTTTTTCTACTTTTTTTGTCTATGATATAGATTTCGATGATCTCCATCTTTCTAAAATATCATTTTATTGACCCGTTTGCATATTCATGTTGTAATACGTATACTGGTCTATCGTTCTGATATATTAATTGATCATGCAATTTTGACAGACACTAAATGAATCACTTATAAGAAAAGCATACATCGATAACTTGAATTACAGGGGTTCTTTATGATCATGTTCACCAGAAAATGGATCATTGAAATGAATGCAAAAGTATATACTCCGGCTTTATTTATTCTATTTATTGCACAAAAGTGTTATCAATTGTTTGCTTATCTCTTCTGAAACCACTTTCTTTCAACTACTCTGCAGCTTTCCCTTAACTGAAATAAAATAATAATCAAATGTATATGATATCTGTAGTTTCTTGAATTTATAATGTTAAGGTTATAATCGAAACAATGCAAGTATATATTTTACAAAGTTTTCAATGTACAATTTTTGCATTAAAACGTTTGCATGATATAATCAACAAAAATATTTCATTGAGTAAAAACCATTTCACTGTTAATTTATATTTACCTCTGATGTTTATTTTTGCCGACTTATTTTCTACTTATATTTTTCTGATTTTTATTTTTTATCGAATGCACCATTAACGAAATCAAAAATAGAATCAAAGAGCATTTTGAAAATAAGTTAGCTGACAGACGATGTTCTAGATTGATGTTTGATTTTTGTACTATATATTTCTTCCATGTGTTTGTATATATCAGTTTAACGTTGTAATGACAATTTTAAAAAGTGTTTTTGCATTATTGTTTGTCTTTCAAAATCTATTAACACTGTATAACGTCCACTTTTGTTCATGTTTGATCATCTTTTTTTTTATTCCAGGTGTTCCGGCGCACTTACGCTGTTCGGTAGCCGAATTAGTTAGAAGACTTCACGTGGTAAAAGTTAACGTGTACAGAAAAGCTATCTGGGAATAAGAGTACGGAAAGACATTAGCAGTACTTTTTTTTAAGATTTTGATAAGATAATGGATTTTCATTTAAAATAAACTCTGTGAACACGATGCCAGTAGTTTTACTGTGATGCATACCTTTACATCATGTAAGAAGTTTGATTTGTTTCGTTTGTGTGGAGTTTTCTTTACCAAGTTTACTATCATTTAATCCGTTCAAAGTTAAATCAACTGCTTCCAATTGAAAGTGTGAGCGCAAATCTAAATTGATTGATTTACTGATTACTGGTGTTTAACAACACTTTCGATGATGATGATGGATGTCTGTTTAACATCCAGCGGGGAATTTAATATACAGACCACATTCAGTACAATAAAGTTACGTGATATTTAATATTAATTCGTATCATGCTTCGTACTAGACCGACACGTTGAGCCAGATTATAGCATGCTAGTTTTTGAGAAAACAGTCAGCAAAAAGGAACCCTACCCGGACATAGTATTTTGACTCCGAACTGACCGGTCTATTTTTCTTTTTCATTGATGTTTCGGGCTTGGTGGAGGAGCAGCACATTTTAAAGTCGTTTAATAGACCCGGCCGGGGTTAAAACACGGAACCTCGTGCACCCAAGGCGAACACGCAACTACAAAACCATCGTGCCATATGTGGAGCAGGAACTACTCTTCCATAGCATCGTATTTTGCCCAAGGTTACATGTTGAGTTCGTGGTGCTGAGTCTGTTGTTGTTTATGGAGTGTTTTGTTATTGTTGACTGCATTTTCCTGGTTCTAATTTTTAGCCACGCTGATACTTTTGTTATCTAATCGTTTGGAACGGTCCCTTGGTATCTTTCTAAATAGGACTTCCTGTTGTGTTTTGCATGTAATTATACACATGAGAGCAAATAAATAACCGATGCTACTTCTGGGTAGTTCCGTCACAACATTGAGCAAAATACAGCCTAGGTGTGGGCTTTGTTCATTGCCTTACAGTGACCTCCAGTTATTAATATCTGTGCCATTTGGTCTCTTGTAAAGAGTTGTCTCATTGGCAATCATATCACATTTACTTTTTTTTATATCTAGCATGAGAAATGATTTAGTGTTAATAAGAATGTATATTGTCATTGTGTTGATATTTGCTTTATCATATTAACGTAAGGGGTTGGATGCGGTTTACAGAAAATAATTTGTCAGATCTACAGAAATTAGTTCAAAAAAAGTTTTAAAAAAAAAGAGAAACATAGAGCAAAATTAAAGCATAGAGTAGTGTTTAAATATAAAGAATTCTCGCGTCAGCTCTAACATATACATTTACATTTTCGGTCAAAACATGAGCTTAAACATTATAATCGATAACTTACAGCCTTATCAAAGCAGTACTTCAATCCTTTCTGTGTAAGTGCACTTGTTTCACAATATGGCAGTCTGTGAACACTGGCAAAAGTATCTGCCTCCTCTTTAGTTATACATGTGTCTGTACCTGAATCTCTTAAATCTGAAATGTGTTAAATGAATGCAACCTATGTCAACGTACTTCGTTAATCAACTCTATCAATCCTAAATCTCTTAAATAACCATACTAAAATTTTACTATTATCCGCAATAAGGTTAAAATGTAGAAAATATCAACGGGAAAAAAATGCGGGCCGAGAAAAGCAACACCAAATATGTTAAAAAAAATTAAAAAAATACAGACGAAAAATGATCAGACTAAAAAATACACGTATCTGGACAGAAATCTAAAGATTGAGCATCATGAACCTCTAAAAAACGGTCTGAACTCAGGTGCTGTTTAAGGCTAAGATGATGTAATGCTGACACATTTTGACGGGAATCATCTTCGCTAGCCAAGGGTTACGATCCACCCCCGCTCTCTCCACAGAGCGGGAGTGGATCGTAACACTTGGCTAGCGAAGATGGACGGGAATGCGCTGGTATTAATCAATGGCACCCACGAGACATAAATTTGTATAGTATCGTTATATACAATGTAGTATAGAATCTGAGTTTTTTTTTATCATCATTTTTAATGAACTACTATATGTATATCAGTATATGTCATTCTTAAACAAATACCGGTGCCAATCACTCGTTGTGAATCTATGGTCCGTACGAATTCCTTAATTACAAAGAAAAGCATAAAACTGTTTACATTTAATATTGCCGGTAGAATAGAGGTGTGCTGTGCTGAAGAATTATTACCTGTTTTACAACCAACTAACACTTTAGCTACATTTGGTAGATGGTGCTTTATTTCCGGTATCCATTTCTTTTCTATGTTTTCCAAGGATGATCTGTCGTTGATAGAGAAACACAGTAGCACAACATCTGTCTGTGGATACGACAAAGGTCTTAATCTATCATAATCCTCCTGCAATGTAAAACGACAAAGGTCTTAATCTATCATAATCCTCCTGCAATGTAAAATCAAACAACGTCTTAATTAATTTATCATAATCCTCCTGTAATGTAAAATCAAACAACGTCTTAATTTATCATAATCCTCCTGTAATGTAAAATCGATAAAGGTCTTAATCTATCATAATCCTCCTGCAATGTAAAACCTATAAGCTTCTTAACTCTCATATTTCACCTGAAATGTTTAACCGATAAAGGTCTTAAATGTGCATTAGCTACGAGACATTAATAAAATAAGAATACTATTCTTTTTTATCAATCATAAATGAAAGTGAAAAAGTGAAATGATAATTCGCTTTTAGCAAGAAAGTTTATTTAAATTTTGTCAAAATAAGCTAAGAAACATTGCCGTTGAATTATTCACTTGTAAGTGAATAATTCGACCTCACTGAATACGTATTCGTGTGACCTTCAATTTAACCCCTTATCTAGAGATTGGTTACGCATGAAATAGGCGTGTTCAGTTATTAAAATACAAGAAAGGTAAACATTGAAAGTGAAACAAGGGTAATTAACGGGTTATGTGCCGTCTTAGAAGGTCAACAACGCGATGGTTAATTAGATGACGTCTTAACTAAAACACAGACGAAATGCTGATATATATTATCGAGCCCATGCCTGTAATTTATTTTTTTCAATTCTTATAATTAAAATATACATTTTAGTATGTTATAAATCAAATATGAGAATTTGAGTCAGATCGGTGAACATGAATTTGACAGCTAATGTCCCTTTAAATTATCACTTCAATTTACGTTTATCAAACCGAAATAAATAAAATAACAATAGAGAATGGTGTTAACTATAAAGAATAAAAATAATAGCATAACAAGTAATGTGTAATGAAATTAAGACCCTACAATGCAGGGCAATAAATACTATATATATATATATACAATTCGTCTAAACATCAACCCAACAATGTTAAACCTGTAAATTTGCTTTCGCAAATTATTCGTTCTTCCCTCGCCGGGATTCGAACCCATGCTACTGAGATATCGTGACACCAAATCGCCTGCACTGTAGCCGTCCCGGCTAGATTAAAACTGACGAGGAAAAGTAACACACGGCCACTGAAAGCTTTATTATTGTAGAGCCCAGGTGGTCGTGTGGTCTAGCGGGACGGCTGCAGTGCAGGCGATTTGGTGTCACGATATCACAGTAGCATGGGTTCGAATCCCGGCGAGGGAAGAACAAAAAATTTGCGAAAGCATTAATTTACAGATCTAACATTGTTTGGTTGATGTTTAGACGAGTTGTATATATATATATATATATATATATATATATATATACATTGTATATGTACTAGAACAAACAGAAATATATTTTGTATCTACAGTAATTTTACCTGTCCAGCAGTATCCCAAAGTCCTATACCATATGGTTTCCCGTCCACCATTACATTTGCAGTATAGTTGTCAAACACGGTAGGGACATATTCACCTGGGAAAGCGTTGGTAGTGTAGGAAATCAGAAGACATGTTTTACCCACACCGCTGTCTCCGGTAACAATCAGTTTCTTATTCTCCATGTCAACCAAGGCAATACTAAAATGAAACTGTGGTTATGAAGTGATAATATCTCAGTTCTGGTTTCTGTATATAAATGAGATTGAGGTTATTTTCAGATTCATGCACCTACCCTTTAAACACGATATCACATGACAGCCAACAATAAAGTTCATTGGGTTGACCAGCAGTCAAATATTGACGGAATAGCGAAAATCAGTTTACCTTGAATCCCTAACGGATCTCTTTTTTTACCTTCGGTTAATCTTGGTTCTTCGTGTTCTGTTTTTATCTGTCTGTGCATGTAGCGGTTTTTTTTATCCAGTTTAGTAGTTTTTCTTGTTGGTTATATTTTTATTTGTCTCTCGTCGATTTGTGAAGTTTTATTTGCCCCATGACTTCTTTTTTTTTCTTCATTAATTTTGACACTTAGAAGACATAATTTTCTAACAAAATGCCGGCTATAATAATGAAATCAAACTTTAGTCTCGGTCAGTTTCTTATTTTTTGTAAACTAAACAAAAATAAGAGAAATATATTATTTACAAAATTTTAGTAAGGTCTTTCTCCAGAGAAAAAAAAATCGTAAACCTACAAAATGAACCACTGAAATAACTTGTTTTTTTTTTAAAGCTGCCAACTAAAAGTTTTATACAAAAACAATGCATATATATATCACAGCATTCAAAAAGTGAGCACAAAAACAAATGAGATCCTGATCATGAGTTTTATCACCTGAGTTCACCCCAGTTGTTGGTTGGGTTAGTGTTGCTTAGTCTTTAGTTTTCTATGTTGTGTCGTGTGTGTACTATTACTTGTCTGTTTGTCGTTTCATTCTCAGCCATGGCGTTGTCAGTTTATTTTCGATCTTTCGTTTGAATGTCCCTCTGGTATCTTTCGCCCCTTTTTTAGACTAAGGACTAAAATAATAGCGCTACAGACAGGTGACATTTAATAGAAATAAAAAGATGTGATATGAGTGCCAATGACAAAACTCTCCATCCAAGTCACATTGTGTAAAAAGTAAACAATTACAGGTATTTATTTTGAACAGTGTTTTTTTAAGGTTTTGTTTTTGTTTAAGTAGACTGTACATGTATTTATATATACTGTCACCCAATTGACCGTGTATTGGGCTACTTTGTGCACAATGACGCTTGCATGTGAAATAGCAGGTTAAAAAATATAAAAATTGACATATTTATATATGCAAAAATTATTGATGCAAAACATTGAAATATTTTATATCTATTTTTATGGTGATTATGGCAAATACAATTAAGGTGCATCATCAAAATAAAAAAACCGTGTTCCATTAATCTGTTACATGTACAACCGTTCTAAACTAATAGAGAAATAAGAAAAACTGCAATGCAATCTGATGATCAGAGTGACCCGTACCTCGAATGAACGGATATATTGGGTATGAATACGTCAATTAGACAAAATGACCCAAATACAACTAAACGACAATATACAGTTTTTAACAATAGGCTAACATTAATAAAAGATGCCAAGCTTTATATATCAATTATGTAAAAATTGAAAAAATAAATAAAATAGAACCATCACAAATTTTTCATCGCCCTTTCTAGTTGTCAAAACAAGATGATATGTTGACAGGTGAAGTCAAGCACAAATACATGGCAAAGAGCAAATGATTAGGTTGGATTGAGTATTATTTAAGTAATAGCTAGGAAACAGAAGGCGCTTCTAAAAAAATCCACATATGAAACATTAAAACCGTGTGTCACAAGGCTCAGTACTTGGGCCCTAATTATTTCTTATGTTTATACATGACAAGGCAGATGCAATTCAATGTTTAGTTATGGACTTTTGGCAGATGATAGTTTATTTATGTATTTTTTTCGAATAATGCTTTTAGAGATATAGAGAGGAAATCAAATATGGATCTATAAACTTTAAATAATCAGTCAAAACAGTGGCTTTTAGATTTTAATTCTAAAAAAAATCTATGGTGTTGAGTTTTCTTAAGGATTTCCATCCTATCAAATAGAAATTAGATAAACAATTTAATAATGACCACAAACATTTGTGTGTTATGTTTTCTAACAACTGCAAGTGGTCAGTACATTTAGATAATATTGTTGTGCCACTAAATAGAATTTTGTTCCCAGGATACTGAAATATATTCTTAACAGGAACAATCTTAATAAGATGTATCTCGCATACATACTTTCACCTTCAGAATATCGTGCGAGCTATGGGGTATATGATGTGTTCGAGATTATGAAAAACATGAGCGCTTTGAGCAAGAGGCAGCCATAATCATTACAGGACTTCTGCAATTTGTAAGCAAAAAATCTCTACTTTTTGAAACTGGATGGGAAACTTACGTTAAATAAATAGACGTAAATTATGTTTATTTCATTAAATACCGTATATTATTAATAATGTTCCAGAATATCTTATGAATTGTATGTCAGATTAGTATGCAAAAAATCATGATAACATGTTTAACTCCGCCGCATGTTTGCGCCTGTCCTTAAGTCAGGAGCCTCTGGCCTTTGTTAGTCTTGTATGAGTTTTAAATTTTAGTTCATATATATATCTCAGAGTTTAGTATGACGTCCATTATCACTGAACTAGTACATATTTTTGTTTAGGGGTCAGCTGAAGCACGCCTCTGGGTGCGGAATTTTCTCGCTGTGTTGAAGACCAATTGGTGGCTTTCGGCTGTTTTCTGCTCTATGGTCGGGTTGTTGTCTCTTAGACACGTTCCACATTTCCATTCTCAATTTTATATAATTTTTATAGTACTAGAAACCGTTCACACTATTGATGTAGATTGGACATATTTTCAATTCGTGCATGGAATTTATTGACGTTAGATATTATATCCATTCAATCATCTCAAAGTTTCAAAAATACTACATGTATCTAGCTAAATGATATTTCATTTCTGATACCTAGATATTATCTTATTGTAAATCGGATAGAAAATATATTGCATACAAAATTACGACACAGATATAATCCTTTAAAAGCTGATTTATGCAGAATTTTTTAGTTAATGACCCAAGTTGTGAATGTAGGTGCCCATTAGAAGATTGTTTATTAAGACAATAAAATATGTTGAAACAAAAACACAAAAACAGTTACAATTTTCACGTAGCCCTCTTTAATTAATATCCATTCTTCTAAATCCATTCTGTGTTGACAAGGAAAGCTTACGTTATAGAGGAATAAGATTTTGTTCACGGTAATGCATAGATATGGTAAGAAATAGATCATAAAAATATACTATTGTTCTGCGTATTCAATAATATTGTAATTTATGTAATTGTAACGAGATTGGAGATGAATTTCATTACACTTTGCAATGTACTTCTATGGCAAATTTTCGAGCACAATAAGATAAAGATAAGATAAGAATTTTATTAATCTAATCAAGAACCCATAAAGGGCATCATTTTACAACAAAATATGATTGGAAAAAGCAAAACAGAAAACTAATACATACTATAACGTTATGAACAGGATCAGAGCCTAACACAACATGTGTTTTATATACCTATTATATTAAATCTTATAACAATAAAATACTAAATTACTTCATATATTTTGTTTACATCTAGATCTTATTTCTAAACCTTTAATAATGTAATTTCCTAGGCACATGAGAGTTGGTAAATGCTCATTTGTGAACAGCCAGAAATATTTCTTATCATTAGGTAGTTCTTTAAAATTAGTACAAAAAGTTAAAACTTTATCAAATAATAATTTCCTCTGTTCATCATATAATGGACAATTTACTGTAAAATGGGTCTTATCTTCAATAGAATTTGATCCATGTGATAAGCAGTGATGACATAGACGTTGAGTTCTCTCTATGTATTTTTTTATTATATCTATCTTTCTCAATTTTAAGATCATGAGCACTTATTCTCATTTTACATATAGCTCTTCTTATACTAAAATCTTTAATTGATAAATAAGCCTCCTTTACAAAGTCAGTCTTGAGGTTGAAATAATTCTCTAATTTACTATTACCTTGTGATAAGGTTTCAGATCTTTTAACCAACCAAAATGTTTTGAAACTATTACAAAGTTTACATTTTACAAATTTAATTAATTTATTGAGCTTTGTATCTAAATTTTGTATATCAAGTGATTGAAGTACATATTTTATAGATGAATACCAACAATTAATGTTTTCTGCATCTAAAATTTTATTACAAACATAAGCATCATAAAGTAACACTGTGTAAATTTAAATTTTTTTTTAGGCTTGTTAAAAATTAAAACTTTTTGTTTTGGACAAGTTTACATGTAGACACCAGTCAATACAATAAGTAATAGATAATCAGCCTCTTTATCTAAATAAAATGATTTCTTTAAAAAATTTTAGGCTTGTTAAAAATTAAAACTTCTGTTTTGGACAAATTTACATTTAGACACCAGTCAATACAATAAGTATGCAATATATCAAGTTGGTTTTGAAGACCTTTTTTAGTGTTTGATAATACAATAATGTCATCAGCGTACATAAGACAATCAATTCTACGCCCATTGATATCAACAGCATCTGGACTTGGCTCAAATTTTGGAGGCAGATCGTTAATGAAAAGCTTAAATAAGTTGGGACTTAGAACATCCCCTTGTCTTACCCCAACTAGTGAACTGAAAGATGGTGTTAATACATTGCCCACTTTCACAGACATTTCCTTCTTGCTGTACATATCTTTTAAAATAGTATAAAATTTTCCAGATAAGTTATTTTCCAATAATTTATATTTAATACCACAGTGTATGACCCTGTCGAAAGCCTTTTTAAAGTCCACAAAGCAAGCATAGATTTTCCCCCCTTTTTTGTTAGTATATTTATCTAATATGGTTTTTAAAACAAACATATGATCAGATGTTCTACTCTTTTTTGAAAAACCAATCTGACATGGATGAATTATATTATTTTTATTAAGATATTTATTAAGATATTTGGATACTTTTTTCTTGCACAGAATTAATATACTATTTCAGTTAGAATACAAAAATAAGTTAAAAAAAGCTGTGCAAATTTATCAGGGTTATAACTTTTTAAGTGAGTATTCCTGGTTAATCACCACTCTTCGTCTCTACTGTTTATTTTATTTGCATTTTTTGTTTTATCTCATCTTGTCATGTGTATTTATGTTATGTTATAACTATTGATGAACTTCTTTGTACCATTTTAATTATGTGGTGTTTGAGAAATAAAGAATCTTGAATCTTGCTCAATACACAGCCAATTCCATCTTCAACATGAGTTGGATCAGACTTCGGTATTGCGTTAAATAATTGCAGATTAAGCCAAAAGAAATATCTTTAATTTACCTAAACACAGAATACATTTAGCATCGAACCAGTTTTAAAGATACTCACTACTCTTATTTTTTTTAACCTTTTGTAAGATATTCGGAGTCCTCTAGTTGTATCCATGTGGTTCTAATGTTATTTTTGCCGCTATAACCTACTTTCCTTTTCACATAATTTAATTACATATAGTTTCAAAAAGCTTTTCTCAATCATAAAAATATCCTTGTAATTTTTCATAGTTCTCTTAAGGTTCATGTGGACCCTATGGCTAAAATGGCCGTATTTTCACCTCAAAATTTACTCTGAGTACAGACAAATCTGCGCATCTGTAAAAAATTTCAGGCATAGCATGCCCTAGATAAATAAATTTCAAATATGTTTTATGTTTTAGAAAAATAAAAACTTACCAGGATTTTGCCGTGCACTTTTTTTCATTCCTCCAGAAGGTGCCAAAATAAACTAAGTTGGGAAACAGGTTTGAGAACTCCCCCACAGGTAATAATTGAAGTGAGCTGTATTGCTTGACATGGACATGAGATGGACAATAGATACCTGACAATAATTGGTTATTTAAACTGTGTACCTGAGTGGACCATATCAAGGTAAACTCCACTGTTTGATAATTTTATCATCTTCTGCAGGGACGAAAAAAAGTGTACGGCAAAATCCAGTTAAGTTATGAATTTTCTAAATCATACATTGCATTTGAATTCTATTTATCTAGGGCATGCTATGCCTTAAAACTTTTCCAGATGCACAGGTTTGCCTGTACTCAGAGTAAATTTTGAGGTGAAAATACGGACATTTTAGCCATAGGGTCCACATGAACCTTAAGAAAGTTAAGTGTAAGAAAACCCTAAAAGAATTATTTCTCGCCAAGTTTCTATTGATTATATCTCAAAAGCAAGGACACGGATCTGTAATTTTGTGTTTCTATTTATGTTCTATTATTAATATACTATCAATGTAAAAAAGTATTTTCAAAAAGCTTATTATTTCTAAACAGATCTAGAGGAGTGAACATCCTTAATGGACAATCTCTCACGGAACTCGCCAACTTGTTTTATTTTTATTCTATATAAATACGATTGTTTAAATATTGTTTGCCTAATTGTCCAGTGGCAATATGTTCATGGAACACGTTAATGTTGAGTAAATCGTATTGACCACTGCGAAACAGACAATAACTGGTGTAAAAAAAAATTGACCGAAGACATTTAAAAAGTAGTGTTTTTATGTACACAATGACATATTTACAATGCGAGCTCAAACATTTTTGATATTTTGACCAGATGAAGCCATCATTTGTATACTAATGATTATAAAGAGGTCTTATATGTAACATTGCACTTCGGCATATATATATATATGGTTAACATTCAAATGAAATATATCTTCTCTTACCTGCTATATATAAAATCAATTTTCTAACTGATTATCAGGGGGTTCACTCAGGCAAAACAAAACATCCCGTACATTAAAACGGGTCAATAAAAAAGACACAAATTAATAAAAAATGTTAAGAATGATTAAACTTGGGTTAAGTGTGATATATACATCCAAAATCATTTTTTTTTTTATTTTACTTCACAAGTTTAAAACCCCTATACATGTCCCCATTAAATATTGTTCGTCGTCAAAATAAGCGTATAAACAATAACAAATCGATTATTGCAAGTGTAATTAAATACTTTGTTGTGAGCTAATTTTAAATACATATTTATATATAGAAGATATTGTTGACATAGAAGACTAACGCAATCTTATCAAAATAAGTTCTCATCACTTGCTCCTCGATTTTTTATATCGAGGAGCAAGTGATGAGAACTTATTTTAATAAGATTGAGACTAACGGTGCGTACCATAATTTCTATTTTGTTAATACATAATGTGTTTCTAATTAATTAATGGTCACTTTCGCGATTTATGTATTGCAAAAAGTAAAATAACAGTAATACCGAACTCCAAGAAAAATTTAAAACGCAAAGTTCAGTCATATATCGAACGAATCGAAAATAACTGTTACATTTCTGACTTGGTTGTCCCAGTTAGCCTGCAATTTTTACTAGCAGATCTACACTAGTAGCTAAATTATCTCTTTAGGTTGTGACATCGACAACAGAACTACAATGCATCATATTGATTTTTGTTTTTAGCTTATTTATTAAAAAGGTATTTTGAAGAAATATTAATGTACATTGATCGTCATTCGTCTTTAGAAGAATATAATGCTTTCAATAGCACCCAACAAGCTTATACCATTATTTAAAGCGGTTCGGCCTTATTTTATACTTTTAACTTTAACCCCCCCACCCCCTTTTCCAAAAAAATGGAAATGCCTAAAGCTTGTTCATCTTCAGAGCAAATTCAATCATAACAGCTAGATTAAAATGAACTTATGGATGTACTTGGGTGACGTTTTTATACATTTCGTCGGTTGTTCGGACTCCTTTCTTTTTTTCCTACGATACACGGTTTAATATTTTCCCCCATTACACACATGGGAAAAATTTGGTTGATTATATAGGGAATCATTGAAGCATGACTGGAGCGGGCCCCCCTTGGGTAAGTCTGCGCCCCCCCCCCCCCCCCCTTAGGAAAAGTTCTGGATCCGCCACTTCAAGCCCCGAGTTAGCCTTTCCGGCAATTTTTTAAAACTCAAATATCTCGAAAAGGAGCTCCATAACCTATCAATATTCTAGCTTATTTTGATCCTTAACTAATGCTCTTTTGACTTATAGTATCTATTCAAAATTCTTGACTTGTAAAATTTCACCTAATCACATCCTTAAAACACGCTTAGTAAATCTTAAAATCTTTATTAACGTTTCTTGAACTTCTTGTTGTTCTTTTATCATATATCTAAATATGGAAGAATGCAACATTGACCTTGCATCAATTACATGTACTTATAAACATGTGGTTTTAGTTCAAATGAGTTATAAATGTAAGTGTAACTATTATAGGTCCCCGTACGGCCTTGAACAATGAGCTAAACTCGTACAGTAAAGTAAACTTTAAAGGACCCCGAAATGACAATCTGTAAAACAGACCAACCGAGAAAACCAAAGGTCATTTATGTACAGATCATTAAACGAGAAATAAATATGATAAACAGCAATTAACAACTACCACTGGATTACAGACTTCTAATTTAAGCACATACATACAGAATGCAGTGTTAGAATTTTTAAGATGGGAAGTTGAGGAGTTGACATTTTTATGAACATTTAATCCTTTGTCTACACTTGGATAACAGCACAACATAAAGAACAAACTGTAAAATTCAATTTAAAAAATATTGACTCATCAGATCGACACATAGTACAATAATAAACTAAGAAAAAAATTAAAGACACTTAATTCTAATGAGCTTTTAACCGACATTATTGGTCATTTATGTACAGAAAATAAACTCATCAAAGATACCAGGACTAAATTTTATATATACGCCAGACGCGCGTTTCGTCTACTAAAGACTCATCAGTGACGCTCGAGAACATTAAATGAGAAACAAATACGATAAACAGCAACTAGCAACTACCACTGGATTACAGACTCGTAATTTGGGATAAGCACATGTATAAAGATAAAGATAAAGATATTTTATTTTCTAATCATAGGGCTCATAACAAGCATGTAATCACATAAAGTAAAAATAAAAAGCCTTTCTCTCCCACTCGCATACACTCACACATACAACTATCGTTCTGATTAAGGATGATTGATTTAACAGTACAACATGTAAATGAAAAATAGAATACAGATAAAAATACAGATACAAATGTATTTTTTCTTTTAATTTTATGAGGAGAGTCAGTTGCCTACATTGTATATATATGGAACGAAGGATAACTCTTACTGCCCAGAAAAGAAAATAAACCAATTCAAGTATAATGTGACAATGAACTGGTGAAGACTATAAATAAGTTTTATAAGTTTCAGTTAAGCAAATATTTAGTTTCTCAATGTGTAAAATATGGATATAATAGTAATTCACATAATTTAGAGTTAAAATGAAGGCTATCGTTTGACATGAACCAAATAAGCAGATTACTATCGGATATTTGGGATAAATATGGGTATTTTGTATAAAGAGTTCATCCAGAAAGGTTTTTCTTTCCTTATTATAAAGGGTACATTTAAATAAAAAATGTTCTTCGTCTTCAACCGAGTTCATTGAACAAAACTGGCATGTTGTCTCTGATCTTGGCAGTGTAATATTTTTCCATGTTCATCAATTTTTTGTTCGTAACGGCCTCTCTCTATGCGGAGACAATGATTGCTTATTCTTAATCTAGTTAGTATAACTCTCTTATCTCTGTTCTTAATATTAAAGTAATCTTCAAAAGTGAAACTGTGTTTAAATTTAAAGTAGTTGTTCAATTTACTGTGAGCATCTTTTTTTATTAAGTCTTTTTGATGGCTCCAATATGTTAAAAAATCAGTTTTGATACATTTTCTAAGTAAAATTTTGAATTTATTTTTACTGAGTTTTTTACAAAGCGCTAAATTTAAACCAAGTTTTTCACTAAAAAACTTTATGTTTGCATACCACGATTGATTAGCTACAGCTTTATCAGAGGAGCTTTCAATATAAGCATCACTTAAGAGATCAGTGGGCGAGTTTTCAAGACGGTGCCAATACATAAACATTTGAATTACTATGTTTATATATATTTAGAATGCAGTGTTAGAACTTATTTTGAGGGAGAGGAATAAACATTTTTTATGAACGCTTAACCCTTTACCTACCCTTGGATAACAGCACAATGTGGGTTCGAACCCCGACCGAATCAAACAGACTGTAAAATTGGTATTTGCTGCTTCTCCATTAATTATATATAAGTATGCGGCATCAAGGAAAAAGAGTAAGGACTCGGAGTCAGAAATTAATAATTAATAATCTGGGGACGTGTCTTTCTGCAGATTACTACCGTGATAAAAAAAAAAAAAGCCGCCTCAGCGTGTCGGTTAGTACAAAGCAGGGTCCATATTCATTTTTCACTACCATGTTCTCGTCCTGAAATTGTATAACGTTTGACAATGGACGTTTTAAAGCCAGTCAAATTAAATTATAACTAATAAATTATAAAATTAATCATCTTTCACAGACTAAAACCTCTGTTAGCACACAATGATTAAGTGTATAGACACGTCATTAACAGTCTATGAATTTAAAACGCATGACCTTGTGCAAAACCAAAGTAATTAGTCTGGACAGGATGTGTACAACGAGAATTCATAACTGAACAGGAATACATATCTAGTAATGTTTAAAAGGGGCATTAGCTACGATTTAGACCATTTTTCAAAACATTTATAAACTCATATTTCTCTATACTAGCTGTCAGTTTTGTTTAATGTTGGCAAAATAAGCTCAAACCCATTGCTGCTGTATCAATGGCTTGCAAGTCATTAATTCAACCTCATTTAAATCAGTACTCATCAGAATTATAAATTGAACGTTAGCTGGAGATGGGCTTTCAACGTACTTAGAAGGTTCAGTTATTAAAAGAACAGCATGTCAACATAGAAAAGTGAAAAGGGAGAGCTGCTGGGAAGAATAATTTTGTTGACTAATTCGACCAACAAAAAAAATCATTTTCATGAATAAAAAAATAGTATTTACATATTTTTTTTAATCTATCACATAAAATATAACAGGCTTGATACGATTTTACGTGCTTCAGCCTGTCTGTGTATTTATATCTATACTGTGAAATAGACCATCGGCGTTCTTCAGAGGACATGTCGGTAGTAACTAGATGTTATATTCAATTCTATACAACCATACAATTACGAGCTGATTCAATACAGTCAAGTTGATCGGTTTTTTTTCCCTATTCATTGTTTTGGCAATGTCATAATAAGCACGTGAAGTCATGAATGTTGCATTTTTTTGAAAAATAAAATATAATCAAATACAAGGCAAAATGCATGCCCTTATCCAACATGTCATCGTTATCCAAAACCAGTCCAAATAATCCATTCTTATTATTTTCTTAGCATGACCATTATATCTCGTATATGGGCCTTCGGTTGTCGAGCGGTCTTAGTAGCTCAACTACAGAAACTGATCACTAGCCTGCCATAACTAAGACTGAGTCTAACTATATTCGAAGTTGTCAGTTCGTACCTCGCACGTGGCCGGTGCGTTCGATCAAACCTTTATAATTGACAATGACTGACAGTGTTTATGCCGAAGGTTTTTTTATCCGGGCACTCCAGATTCCTGAACTAATAAAGACTGACTGCCGCAAAATAGCCAATGTGCTGAGATTGTCAAAAACAACAACAAACGATCAATCAATTTAATTCGTTTACTGAATGATATTTGCCACTGGACATTTAAAAAAAAACAAAGTATTTCCAGAACTGCAAGTACTCTCAGATATGTACTTAGTGTCCTTTTTGTGGTAAGGATGTATAAATACCCTGCAATGTCCGGTCAGTGTTTTTGTTACTTGTTTTTCTGCTTTGTATCAATCAAATGATTTTTATAGTTTGTTCATATTTTGGGCTGTGACACCAATATCCAAGCTTAGGGTCGCCCTCAAGTTTATTTAACCCCGCCACATTCTGTATGTGTCTGTCTGAAGTCAAGAGTCAGAAATTCAGTTGTTGTCGTTTGCTGCTGTAGATCATATTTAGCATTGTTCGTTCATAATTTTGTATATAAATCAGGCCGTAAGATTTTTCATTTGAATTGTTTTACATATGTCATTTCGATCAATCTTAACGCTTAGTATGCGGTATGGGATTTACACATTGTTGAAGGCCGTGCCGTGACCTATATTTGTTAATTTCTACGTCATGTGGTCTCTTTGGGAGAGTTGTCTCATTGGCAATCATATCATCGTCTTATTTTATATCAAGAGTATTAGTACAAATACTACAAACGTAAACATTATCATCAAATAACATCGGTGTAAGTAACAACTAGAGGCTCTCAAGAGCCTGTGTCGCTCACTTTGGTCTATGTGCATATTAAACAATGGACACAGATAAATTCATGACAACATTGTGTTTTGGTGATCATGATGTGTTTGTAGATCTTACTTCATTGGACATTCTTCTTGCTACAATTATCTCTATCTATAATGAACTTGGCCCAGTATTTACAGTGGAAACGGTATTCTAAAAATTTACAAAAATTTATGAAAATTTATAAAAAATTACTATAAAGGGCAATGACTCCTTAAGGTTTAAACTGACAATTTTGGTCATGCTGACTTATTTGTAGATCTTACTTTGCTGAACATTATTGCTGTTTACAGTTTATCTCTATCTATTATAATATTCAAGATAATGAACAAAAACTGCAAAATTTCCTTAAAATTACTAATTCTGGGGCAGCAACCCAACAACAGTATGTCTGTTTTGTCTGAAAATTTCAGGGCATATAGATCATGACCTCATAGATTATTTTACCCCATGTCAGATTTGCTCTAAATGCTTTGGTTTTTGAGTTATCAGCCAAAATCTACATTTTACCCCTATGTTCTATTTTTAGCCATGGCGGCCATCTCGGTTGGTTGGCAGGGTCACGCCACACATTTTTAAAACTAGATACCCAAATGATGATTGTGGCCAAGTTTGGTTAAATTTGGCCCAGTAGTTTCAGAGGAGAAGATTTTTTAAAAGAATACTAAAATTTTAGAAAAATGGTTAAAAAATGACTATAAAGGGCAATAACTCCTTAATGCGTTAACTGACAATTTTGGTCATCGTGACTTATTTGTACATCTTTCTTTGTTGAACATTATTGCAGCTTACAGTTTATCTCTATCTATAATAATGTTCAAGATAATAAGCAAAAACTGCAAAATTTCCTTAAAATTACTAATTCAGGGGCAGCAACCCAGCAACGGGTTGTGCGATTTGTCTAAATATTTCAGGGCAGATAGATCTTGACCTAATAGATTATTTTACCCCATGTCAGATTTGCTCTAAATGCTTTGGTTTTAGAGTTATAAGCCAAAATCTACATTTTACCCCTATGTTCTATTTTTAGCCATGGCGGCCATCTTGGTTGGTTGGCAGGGTCACGCCACACATTTTTAAAACAAGAAACCCCAATGATGATTGTGGCCAAGTTTGGTTAAATTTGGCCCAGTAGTTTCAGAGGAGAAGATTTTTGTAAAAGATTACTAAGATTTACGAAAAATGGTTAAAAATTGACTATAAAGGGCAATAATTCCTAAAGGGGTCAACTGACCATTTCGGTCATGTTGACTTATTTGTAAATCTTACTCTGATAAACATTATTGCTGTTTACAATTTATCTCTATCTATAATAATATTCAAGATAATAACCAAAAACAGTAAAATTTCCTTAAAACTACCAATTTAGGGGCAGCAACCCAACAACGGGTTGTCCGATTCATCTGAAAATTTCAGGGCAGATAGATCTTGACCTGATAAACAAATATACTCATGCCAGATTTGCTCTAAATTCTTTGGTTTTTGAGTTATAAGCCAAAAACTGCATTTTAACACTATGTTCTATTTTTAGCCATGGCGGCCATCTTGGTTGGTTTTTTGAGTCACCGGACACAATTTTTAAACTAAATACCCCAATGATGATTGTGGCCAACTTTAATTGAATTTGGCCGAGTAGTTTCAGAGGAGAAGATTTTTGTAAAAGTTAACGACGACGGACGACGACGACGACGGATGACGACGGACGACGACGGACGCCGGACGCCAAGTGATGAGAGAAGCTCACTTGGCCCTGTGGGCCAGGTGAGCTAATAAAAGGATATGGGGCACATTGTGCTTAGTTTAAATATATTTGCACATTATGTACAATATTGACACACGTCAATCAGTAATCTTAATTTAACATAATTATATATAAAATAGGAGCGAAAGATACCAGAGAGACATGCAAACTCATAGATCGGAAATAAACTGACAACACCATGGCTAAAACAGAAAAAAACAAAATATTTAAGAATATTCAACATTATTTATATTGTGACAGAAAATTTGAATGGCACAAAAGAGTAAGAAGAACTCAGTGCCATTTTAATCTTTGATCTGATTGATTTTGGGGGTTTCCCATACCAATACATGGATTTAGTCATTTTAGTTTAACATTATGAATGTTATTTTAAACGGATTGCGACACACGTCTTGTTAGAAAACCCACATATTGTATGTCCTATTTTGTAAATTAAAAAACAATTATTTTTGAAAATTTCCATTTACAACATATTATATATACATAACAATATTGCAAACTGGTCGATGATGAAATACTAGAATTATCATAATCGCTAGGTATCTTCTACTTAGCGTATTTTAGGATAAAGTTAATTATAATAATGATATGTTTACCTAAGGTGAGGAAGTCATAAAATACAAAAAGTCATGACAAGTATAGTTATAATGTAACCTTGAAGATAGTACCTGGTATATACGTAATATTTTCTTACTTGGTATGTATATTAATGCTTATTTTCAAAGTCTGTAATCAAGCAATGAAATTGTATTTTGCCGTGTTTTCATGTTTAATGAAAATGTGTCGACTATTTCCCCCTTTTTTTTTTTAAAGTAAAATACCAAATGTGTGAATTTCATAATCATTATCCGGTTGTAGGAAGAACTTAAGACCCGTGCTATATATATGAATCAATGAGAAACCGTAGATAAGAAATAAAACACAAATTTATTTTGGGGAAAATATCTTAAATACAAGACAAGGAAGATAAAGAAACATTCACAAAACATAAAAATAAGAGAAAAATAAATCAATATCCACTTACATATAAAAATATTAAGGAGATGCTGTATGATTGTCATTGAGACATCTAACCACTAGAATTCAAATGGCGCGAAGATAAAAACAATCATATGTCACCGTACGGCATTAAACAACTAGAAAAACCCACTCCGCAAATACCCATTCAAATTTATAAACCGTCCTGTGTGTGCATGAAGTAATTGCCACTTGGAGTTTAGCATACAACAACAAAAAACCAACTAATCTTGGATATAGGGAAAACTTAAATGATCAGTCCTGGAGCGGTTATATACAATATATGTACATTGTCGGAAAATATAAAAAATATTTGTACGAGCTTTAGAAACAGGACGAAAAGTGATGTTCGCCGAGCTTTTCTCCTGTTTCGCAGCGAGTAAAAATACATTTTATATTTCCGACAATGTATATACCTATATATTGTTTTTATCCTGCAATTTACACCCGATACTTCAGCGTTAGTTGTTTAAATCAAAATCATTGCCTCTGATTTTTTTCAATGAAATCGACATAGTTGAAACGCGGACCGCAAAGAGGACCCAAAAATGAACTGTTACCCAGAAAGAAATATCCATATTACCGCTTCTTGCGAATTCATGCTACTAAGTCCGAAAGGCTGTATGATTTATGGCTAGAATTTGCTCTTTGGAAGTAGAGAAGGTTACAATGAAGCACGAAATTGAAAAGATAAACAATAAAACTTCTAGCTTCTAGTAACTCCTACTTAACTCAACAAAATAAACATCAAGCTCACCCCCATATGAGCCAGCATTTTAACATGGGGAAACCACCTACTAATGTACCAGTAATTCATCCTTAGCAGTTTGCACCTACTCAAGGCATATCTGTTATAATACACGACCGTATTTTGAATTGTACATGTTCCTACAGCTCAACCTAGACCAGAGCAAGTCTTCCAAATGCACACAAACTCAAATTTTGGCCCTATAACAAGGAACCATTTACAATTCAACTCTACGTATAACAACAATAATATAAGACCAATGGAAGTTCATGTGGGGCAAAAGCCCATAGTAAGAAGCAATATACCAATTTAAAAAGCACTAAGAACGTGCCCATGAAAACGGAATTGTTGTCACAAAATAACACTTCAAACAACACGACAGTGAGAGCAGTAGATGTCAAATGTGAAACTTTACCCACAAATATTTTTTTAAAGACAGGTCAAACATCAAATCATCCGCCAAGAACCCAAGGAAAATCCATAAACAACTGAGTTTTGTAACAGTGCACATTGAGTGCTTTACATCCAATAATGAAAACCAATTCAATAATTGTCATTCAGGAACATTTTCTGTATAATCGAAATTAGCTGTGAAGAACTTTTTAATATTTTGACTACAACAGCCTTTTAGGAATGTGCACCAACAATTTCTGTTGGAAAATGGAAATGCTCATGGAATTCTGCGCAACAACAACTCTGTAAACAAAGTAAGGATGCACATTGGAAATGGAAAACCCTTGGATCTCCGTCTGACAAAATCAACCCTTCAAACAGAAAACGTTTAGATATGAAAAGAGAACTCAGAAAATTTCAAAGACAACTGAATGCTGAAGAGCGACATTCTCTCTACCAGAACATTATGAACGCTCATTCTGGTGACAATGCCACATTTTATAAAATTATTCGTAAGTGAAAAACGCTTACTCGACTGTCTGATCATTGATGACGTTCACTCTGATACACCTATTGGTGAGGCGTGGACAAATTATTTTACTGACTTATCTACTCCTTCGGAAAAATTAACGTTGAGCTAGACCGTATTTTGCTTCAAGACATATCTGAGCATGAGGATGAAAAAAACTATTGAATTTGATACTGAAACTGTTCAAAAATGTATTTCAACAGTGAAAACTGGAAAAGCTTCTCACCAATTTGGAATTTCTGCTGAAACATTTTAAATTTGGAGAGAAAAAACAGCCAAAATACTGACACACTTAATAGATGAAGCCTTCAAATTTAAGCAGTGTTTCAAAGAAGGTATTGTTTCACCGTTGTTCAAAGATCATCGAAAACATATTCACCTACCAAAATCTTATCGACGTATTACAGTTTCTCCTGTGATGGGAAAACTTATGGATTCGGTGCATCTTTGAACTTTTGCGGCACTTCCCCTTACTGAGGCAATCATAGAAGCAAAAAAAGTAGGACAAACGTCATCGGCTTTTGATGCTGATATTTCAAAGTGGAATTTCAGGACAAAGTTGGGAAATTTAAAATGATTGGTACACAAATATGAGCTCCGCAGTCCGTTGGGAAGGCAAGTTATCTAAACCGTTCTCAGAACTCCAAGGTGTCCGTCAAGGCAACATATGGTCACCTTCCGTCTACAAACTTTTCGTTGATCCACTAAAAAAGAAGTTAGAGAGTGAACAAACAGTATAGGTTTTAAAATAGGAAATGTTTTTGTGGGTACCCCAATGTGTGCAGACGATCTGCTATTTGTCTCGTCCAAACCCAATGCACTTCAGACTATGATAAATTATACTTTCCATTTTGCAGACAGAAGAATACAAGATAAGTAAGGAAAAAACTAAAATTATGATCTAGAACTCATCTTTAAATTGCAACCTTTGGAACTAAATGGAAAAGTTTCACATCGGCTCAGAAGCATTAGAAACTGTAGAAAATTATACAAATATAGGAATTGATAGAAACTCTCGTGAAGTAGAGGCAACAAGAACAATCGTTGGAAATCGTCTAAAAACTGCAAGACAGAGTTCTTACGCACTGATGGGCTCAGGATTACATGTTTTAAATGGACTTAACCCAGACGTGTCATGTAAACTCTGGTCAACGTATGTGGTTCCACGTTTGTTATTTGGACTTGAAATAGTCAATCTTGGTGCAAAATGGTTTTCGTCTGGATATTTCCTGTAATAACTTCCTGAACATATTCAAAATCTTCCGGCTAGAGCCTCCAAGATGGGGCTTATTTACTTCTAGGTCAACTACCTATTAATGCACTTCTACATAGAAAGATTCTGATGACGTTTGGTACCATAGCTAGAAACGACTCTGTTGAAAATTATCTTGCTAAACGTCAACTGTCTACAAAAGGAAAACATTAAAAAAGCTGGTTTAATAGGGCTGACAAGATTTTGAAACAGTATAAATTACCGTCTGCTTCAGAAGTTTTATTTGAACTAGAGTCAAAATACATGTGGAAAATATGAGTAAAAATGTCTGTTGATGACTTTTGATCTAAAAAGCTGTTTACTGAAGCCAAAATCGATATTGTCATTGCGGTACTTAAACATCAAAAACTGTAAAATTGGTACTGTCAATTGTATTTTGAAGAGTGCAGGTTCGGAACAAATGTGTATACGTAAAACCTGTTATAAAACCAGCATGCTTTAAGATACATACATTCTATAGTACCATCGCTCAAAATTTTCAAATGGTAAAAAACTTCAATTTGTCCATTGTGTGAGGAAGGAACTGAAAACTTAGAACATTTCCTAGTCTTATGCTCTGCTTTAACATGTATTTGCTTTAACAGTTGTTGTACCAAAGATTGGAAGATTGGTCAGACATATGTGTTAGCAACTCTAAAATGTTACAATTAATCTTGGACTGTAATCTTTTTGAATGGTACTCTGTATTACATAAAATTGACATCACTTTGGTGGAATCAATTACAAGAAGTCTGTGCTACTCTCTTCATGAAAAACGAAGTGCTCTACTTGAAAGTAAATAAAACATTTATTATTTATAAGTTCTAAGGTTTACCAAACTCAGGTTTTAATAGAAAAATTGTTAACTGTATAATGACTAGAAACAGACTGTAATTAAAGAACCTTAGTGGGCACGGTCACATACCCCGACGTCCCCACATTGTCATTGGAGAAATTAAATAAGTGTAAGAAACAAAATTGTATAATAACATATTGAATAATAATTTCCTGTCAATATGCACCTCTTCATATATATTCTGTTGTGTGGTGTCAGAGGAGTTGAGATGACTTACTGTTGCAGAAGTACATTGAAGCAAATAAAATCAAAGGGGCGTAACTCCTAGAAAAAAATGAATCGTAATTTCCTGTCGATATGCACATCTACGTAGTATGTCATTATTATCTACAAAGTTTCATGAAATTCTGGTGTGGTTAATTGTTGAAGTAGTACTTTAAAGCAAATAAGTTCAAAGGGGTGTTACTCCTAGAAAAAAAAATGTATCGTAATTTCCTGTCGATATGCACATCTGCATAGTATGTCCTTATTATCTTAAAAAGTTTCATGAAATTCTGTTGTGTAGTTTCAGAGAAGTTGCGATGACAAACTTTTGCAGTAGTACATTAAAGTAAATACGTTCAAAGGAGCGTAACTCCTAGAAAAAAATTCAATCGTAATTTCCTGTCGATATGCACAACTAAATTATATGTCCTTTTATATACAAGGTTTCGTGAAATTCTGTTTGTGGTCTGAGAGTAGTTGCGATGACAAGAAACAGGACTGACGGACGGACTGACGGACGGTGCAACGGACTGACGGATGGTACGACGGACTGACGGACGGTCCGACGGACTGACGGGTCAAAACCATTATACCCTCCACAACTTCGTTGCGTGGGGTATAAATATAGAGAAAACTTTTACTGGATGAACTCCAGGTTCTCCTGATAGAGGAGGGAATTACAGAAGGTAACTGGCGACAGGTAACAGCTTGCTCAACATGGAAACGGATAACAGGAGACTTTATTTGTACATGTACAAATAAAGCAAGAAAATATTTGTGTATCTGTTATTTGTACAATATTTAGCTGTTTGCAGGATAAAAGAGTTAATTTTTAGATTGTTTCCGAAAAGTTGGTGAACTTCGGTAATAAAACAAGCTGTGAATGTGTTTAAAGGGACTGTGAAAACGACACACTGAAGTTGTAAGGTTTTCTGCAGGGAGACAAGTTCCTCAACAGTTAGCCCAATACGATAACGACTATAACGAAGTTTAAATAATGTGATACTGATTGGTGTTGAACGCCATTTTCAGCACTATTGTATAATTTCGTTGCGGTCAGTTTGTATTGGCGACCTTCAACAATGAGTTAAACCCATACCGCATAGTCAGCTATAAAAGGCCCCGAAATGACAAATGTCAAACAATTCAAACGAGAAAACTAACGGCCTGATTTATGTACAAAATAATGAACGAAAAACGAATATGATATACAGCAGCAAACGACAACCACTGAATTACAGGCTCCTGACTTGTGACATACATAATTTGGCGGGGTGAAACATGTATGCGGGAGCCCAACCCTACCCTAACCTGTGACAGTGGTGTAACAGTACAACATATGAACAAACTATAAAATCAGTTGAAAATGGCCTAACTCATTTGATCAATACAAAGCACAAACTAAAGAAGCAAAAACACACCGAGTGGACGTGGCAGGGTACTTACACATCCATCCCCTCAACAAAAAGACACCAAGTACAGATTTGAGAGTACTCGCAGTTACTGACAGCTACTTCAAAGCCAATAACAACTAATGAAAAACATTTAGTTTGATTTGCATGTATTAGACTAAAAATAGATAATGAAAGAATGCCTTATTTGGGACGTCTCAATCCTGCCAGCCAATTTCTCATAATTCAATATGTGTCTTAGAGGGACATTCACTGCGGTGAACAACCTGCTAAAAATACCGCAGCACGTCCAGAAACTACATTATGTATTTGTATTAAATGCATTTTGTCAGTTTTCAGTTTAAAAGAAGACAAGGCGCGATTCTTTTCATATAGATTACTAAACATCTAGGCGCCTATTTGTCGTGAATTTTCAAACAAACTGGACCTTACAGTGCAGTTTCTGCAACATTTGGGAAAATAGATGTAATACAACATGATAATTCTTACAAGAAAATACACGCTTTCAATCAATGCAATGAGTATATTGCGATTTTTATCCAACGCAATCATAGGTTTGAACGTTGTTTTCAATTTAGACTTTTTATATTTTTTCGTTTGGGCTTGTATTATATTTTCCTTCGGGTTTATATGATTCGTTCATCCTATTTCGACTCTTTAAAATGCAAGAGTATATCCTAAATTGAGGTAAATTATAGGGCCTTCCAAATACCCTTTCGATCCCTAACGTCACTAAAGAGACATTAATTTTCGAAATTTGGATATGGTGTACAAATTTTTGCACCTCATGTTTGTGGTATACCAAGTTTATTCTTTTCTGTTTGGTATTTAATTAATATTAAGATCCATTTGTTAGATCTGGTGATCAATTTATTATGCAATCGCCAATGGCAGTCAGCAGGGTTTAAGAACATCAGTTGTTCGACCTGTTAGTCAAATGCGTTTTGTTGAAATAGACTTTTTAACTTTTTTTGTTCTATGGGAAATTGTTGTTTGTGCTGTATTTATATCCCTCTACCAAGAAATTTGTATTTCATGCACACGTATAAATATTGCGGTTTTTATCCATATATATAGATATATATTCATAAAAACACAAAAATCAGGTAAGTAGATAATAAAATATTAATAACATTGTTCTTACGTTTTCATCCTTCACGGTAGTGTGACGTTACGCATTTAGCTTTGCTTTGAATGTCTTAATAAAGCGCCTCTCCAGAACTTTTCTATATTCCTCATCATCGCGACGACATTTGTAGAACGGGAAAATTTTGAATTTTCCATTGGCACATAAGTCTAAGTGTTCACTTAGTGGTATTTGCTGTAAGTGTGGGTGGCGGATTTGTTGTTTGTGGACACATACTCTTGCACTAAATTTCCAGGTTCCCCGATGTAATTTTCTTTACAGGTTGGGCATGTTATACAATAAATTAAATTTCCGGATTTGAAAGTCATGTCTGCATTTATAACATGAAATATTTGTCCTCTTTTAAATGTTTTTGATTCACCCGTTTTAAGATAGTTATAGTTATCTTTACTGCAAATTCCACATCTTGGCAATCATACCTTATCTCCTCATTTTAATCATTTCTATTATCGCCTGTTTAATTCAACTTTTCAGAATATAAATAAGTGCATTTTGTATTATATTTTCAAAAGCGTACATCAACATTTTGTGGTTGGTTTAAAATATTCTAAAACAATACAAATTCAAACAATGACATAACATTATTTTCGTTTTGGTGTACAAACAATAAGATTACCCATAATCCTTTAGATTCTTAAAATTATTTCTTAATTTCTTCTTTCCTTCTTTAATATGTACAATATACACATAACTCATAAGATATAATTACTTACAAGTTCAGCTATCAACAAAAAAGCTTCCTTTTATAGTCTGACTTGAATAGTGATGGTGTTGCCTTTCATCTGTATTACTATGAAGCTGTAAATTAAAAAAAAAATAACATCAGATTGTCAATGTGCTTAAGAACAGGATTGAAACAGAGCAAAAAGGAGCAAAAAGGCAAACATTCACCTTGAAATCTTAACTTTTTTTTTTAGATCTAAATGCTTTGAGCCTACCATTTAAATTTAGGTTAATAAATGAATAAATAGTTCATAAAATGAAATGAGGTCAAGAAAATTATTATATTATACAGTTTTTAAGATCAAAATGAAATTCTAGATATTCCTCAAGGTTCTGAGCATCAGTTTCAGATTGCTGTAAACTTTTCATGTCAATTTAGCTTTTAAGGTGGCTAGGCCCTTTACCAATGCGCATTTTTTAACGCATGTTTCTTTTGGAACGCGGGCGTGTATGAAAGCACCCTTGACGATGTAAACAAGTGATGCAAAACGTTCTTCAAAACAGGAAATACGAACGGTCAGAAATTCAGAGTGCTTTCTTCATGTTTTGAACAGATATATCATGTTAAGGAGGGGTATTTGCGAAAAATACCAGTCGAGAGAATGTTAAATTTCACGAGCCGTAAGGCGAGGGAAATTCATTCTCAAGACTGGTATTTTTCGCAAATACCCCTCAATAACATGATATATCTGTTTAATTACACCGAATGTTAATGTACTAAAACGCATTGATGATCGTGACGTTACAAGCGTCCAGTCGGATAGAGTATTTTTTGGCAAATACCATGGCAGAGAGGGTAAAAAAGGCATATCCTTTTAGCAAATACCCCGGCGGCGTTAAAAATGAACGATATTCATTTGATAACAGTAAATTGGTGAAAAATACACTGGCTATTAACCAATCAAAACCCCGGATTCTTACATAAGGTGTAATTACGCATAAAAGTCAAAAAGGAGAAAAATATACATGATTTAAGCATAACATTAAAAAAATATATATATAAATACTGACAAAGTCACATGTATGACGTCGACGGTATTTCTGGTGTCGCTCCCAAAACGCATGCTTATCTTACACGGTCGCCTCGTTCGTTCGTACCATATTTTGAATTCACTTAAATACCGGTTGAATTAAATGATGTCTTGGAGATTTATTTTTTAAAATGTTTTGCCAATGACGCAATGATTAACTGTAAACAAATGATAGCGATGTAAACAGTTTCATGTCATCGTACAGCTTTCAAAAACAGGTAAATTTGTGACCCGTATCAGAGACATATATGTGTATATAAGTCTCTGCCCGTATAGTATGCTTTAAAAGCATCGGGGCGGGTTTATTTTCATGCTATAATCCGTTTGGTGTTTTGTAACAGTTTGTTTCGGTCATAAATCTATTTAAAACTTGAAATATCTTTATTTCCAAGTATTTTTAGGAGTTTATTCCCGAGTATGCGATATATTTTTCCACTCGGCAAAATTTTGATAATTATAGTTAAATATTTTTTATTTTCCCAAAACAAATTTTTTAACAGACTTAATACTTGACAGGCACACCTAACATTTTCATTTAAAGATTTACGGTTTACCTGCACGAAAATCAACTGATAATTTTTCTCGTATCACAATTCCATGATTCCCGGAACACTAGACTTAGTCCTATAATCTAAGACCTCGGGGCCAATGTTTTCTATTTTTATGATACTTTTTTATTACTTATTTTGCTGAATTATTATTTTGTTGATTTGCAATTTTCTATTGTATCTATCCATAGGTCAACCGAGTTCATATTAGAAATAAAAGAAATATCAGCATTAAAACTAAAATAATTGAATCAGAGCACTGAGTGTTATTAAAATAGACTAATAGATCCAGCATCTTATTTCACTAAAATGATTATTTGTTTTCCTCCAGAAATAAAACGACACTTCAATAATATGCTGTTTTCCGCCTTTTCATGAAGATGAAAATTGATCAATCGGGGCGGATCCAGCCATTTTAAGGGGGTTCCCAACCCAGGACAAAAAGGGGGTGTTTCAACTATATTTCCCATTCAAAAGCATTGATCGTCCTAAAAAGGGGGGGTTCCAATCCCCGGAACCCTCCCCCTGGATCCACCACTGTCAAAAGTAACCGGGACTGGCCTAGTACTCCGACCTAATATATCGATCTATGATATAATTCCTCAATACTGCATGCTTTGCGGAGAACCGCAAAATTTTTGGTTTCACCATGTCGGGATTTTGCTAGGACATACACCTGCAGCGTGCCGGGCAGTCTCAACCATTACTAAAGACTTTATATATAGAAAAAATATAAACTACTACTAGGTTCAGGAAAAGTTTGAATTGTAATTTAAAAACTACGCCCAGTACACAGGAACGCTATATTAACCGGTGATGTTGGCAAACTTTAACTTCTATCTTAATTTTTGACATGCATTTTTAAAAAGTAAGCTAATAAGGAAAGTTCTTGACTAAAAAAAAATATAGTTGATTGATGTCATTGCGGCAAAAAATGTGAATGACAATTTTGTTTGTGAACATTGATTTGATCCTACCGTGGCAAAGAAATGCATAACTAATCATCGATCTATGCGTGATGATAAAAGGAGATAATGTTTTTTTTTATTTATAATATTGAATTTTAAATTTGAACTTTGGTGGATAGTTGTTTCATTGGCAATCATACCACATCTGCTTATTTTCATATCGTATGGTTAACATAGAAATATGACTAATCTGACAGATGATCCCTTGATTATACAGGGTGTTCAAACAGCTGGATGTATACATACGAAGCCTCGTAGGGTAAAAAGCGGGAATTTTGCCTATACATCGGCACCAAGCATAATTGTCTATGCATTTTCTTATGGCAGTCCATATATCTAGCTCCCGTCTTACTTTGCATAACTTTCATAATGGATACTTATCTGCATGTTCTCATTCGTATTATGCTTGAAATATTTGCCAATGATCATTCAGTATGCACAAATTAAATTTTCATTATGTGCAATCATATAAAAAAAACGTAATTTCTGGGACTTTTATTTGTTTGACTATGTGGTATATCAGTTTATATTAATTGTTGAAGTCCGTACGGGGACATAATTGTTATCTTCTATGTAAATTGGTCTCTGGTGAAGAGTTGCCTCATAAACAATGATACCCCATCTTCCTATTTTTATACCCTACGCTACGAAGTGGCGCAGGGTATAACGTTTTTGAACCGTCCGTCCATCAGCCAGTCTATAGCTATCAGTCCTGTTTCTTGTCATCACAACTCCTCTCAAACCGCCCAACAAAATTTCATAAAACCTTTTTAGATAATAAGGACATACTATGCAAATGTGCATATCGACAGGAAATTACGATTCAAACTTTTTCTAGGAGTTATGCCCTTTGAACTTATTTGCTTCAATATACTACTACATGTTTGTTATCGCATCTACTCTAAAACCGCACAATGGAATTTTATGAAAACTGTTTAGATATTAAGGACATACTATTTAGATGTACATATTTTTTTTCCAGGAGTAAGGCCCCTTTGAACTTATTTGCGTCAATATGCTACTGCAACAGTTTGTCATTGCAAACCGCACAACAGAATTTCATGAAACCTTTTTAGATAATAAAGACATACTGTGTAGATGTGCATATCGACAGGAAATTTAGTTATTTTATTTCTCCAGTGGCAATGTGGGGACTGACTGCCAAAGCGAGGCCGGCTTCAGTTATTCGCAATATAATCCACCAATGAGCCCGCACCCTATATCAGACTCTGTAACAATCATCCGATCAACCAAATATTTTGAAACATATTTAGAATTCAAGAAACAGACAAGTCCATGAAAATGAGATTAAGTTCAGATAAACCCTGCAAGACAGACATATTTGTTTTTCATTCATTATTTTGTACATAAATCACCCGTTAGTTTTCTCATTTGAAATGTTTTAAATTGTTCATTTGTCATTTCGAGGCCTTTAAAACCAACTATGCAGAAAAGGTTTTACTCATTGTTGAAGTCCATATGGTGACCTACATGTGTAGTTATTTCTGTGTTATTTGGTCTCTTGTGTCTCATTTACAATCATAGCACATCCTCTTATTTGATGTTTTAATTTGTTATAATACATTAAATAATCATTTCATACACCAAATATACATGAAGATGACCTATTGATTACACAATATAGCATATTAAAAGAGGACTTACTGTTGACCAGTGAACCATACAAATGATTATGTGGTCAATGACAATTGCCAGACAGAATTATAAATTATTACACGCAAATAGTTTATCTACTACATGTACCTTTTAGTATTTATCATTTTGAGTATATGTCCGACATGTTGACGACGGACAGTCAATGGTATACCATAATATGTCCTGAAAACTGCCGTAAAAAAAAGGCTCAACAAAATAAAATTTATGAAACTAATTGATTTTATTCCTCTAATATCTATGAGATCAAATTTATAAAACATCTATTAATATAATTAATTTCAATGTACTAGTAAACATGTAAGAATTGTTGCCATTTATACATCATGTACATGTACAATCATTAGCTGATCAGCTCTATATTTTCATTATTTTTATTCTCCTTCACTGTTTTTTTTATAAGACTCATATATATATATATGATCTGTATTCACCATTCGGACAGGTAGCTATATATATATATATATAGGTGAAGTAGGTCCTTTTGATTGAATTTTTTTTAAAGGATTTTGACAGCACTAAAGCATATATACATGTAGTTCCAATTTATAGTTGATCTTAGCTCCTTAAGTGGATTGTGACAACACATATTGCATATACATGTAGAATGTTGTTCTTAAGTTTCAGCACTTTACACATAGTTTCCAGATGCAAGACTAGAATATGATACTGGCTTCTCATGAAATTCTGTCAGTACTTTGCCAATAGTTTCCAAGTAAAGTTGAACATTCCAAGATCACTCCTTCCATTTGCAATGTACATGTACAAATGTACTTGCAGCCTGCAATTAAATATCAGAGTAATTCTGTCAGAAAATCAACAATTATTGACATTCAAAAGCATATAGATGTAGACTAGTTCATAATGGTAATGTGTCCATGGGACACAGATGAGCAGCCGCTTGCATATAAAGGATGAAAAGAGTGACACCACCCAAATTTGTACTTGATCTGAGTGTTGTAGTAAGCATTGAATATAAGTTTCAGAACATTTGGATGAAGCAAACTTGTGTAAAAGAAAGGAACAAAATTCAGCATTTTTTTAATTTGTAAAGGGGCATAACTCTAGAAAAGTAAAAGCGACCCCACCAAAAATTCAAACTTCATGTGTGTTTGTTGGTACAATGTAGAAAGCATATATATGCATTAATTGTGTATAAGTTTCATAACATTGGTAGAGGCAAACTGAAGTTGGAGAACAGAAACCAAATTTGGGAGGTACATGCAAGTTTGATAAGACTGACAATGCAAGGGTAACCTTAAAAGAAGTAGAATGGTCTAAATTAATATGTGTTTATTTGATAATAGGTTTGTTTTCATGTGTTTTTGTTTTCCCTTGAGAACACATAAAATATTTTTTTTTATAATTTAATTTGGTTGAATATATATCAAATTTCTGAACAGAAAAATAATGAAAATGAGACACACAAAAAAATATAACCAAAAAATAAACCTGTGATAATACTGCTTCTATTGGTACCAGGATGCTTAAAATTAAATTTTTTTTTTAAATGTAGTTTTAAATACAATATATATGAACAGCTAAAAATCTCAAGTGACAAATACTTATGGCCACATTCTGTACATGTTTAACCCTGATACTTCTATTACTAGACCTTAAGGCATTTTTGTATTCCTAACAGAATTAGAAGGGGGGTTAATGGTAAACAAATTGTGATTGATCAAGACGAATCCTTCAATAAGATGAATTGCCTCTTCCTCTATCATATTCTCAAGAAAATAAACAATTAAGTCAATCAAACCCCGGACCCACATACATTATTATATATGACCCTAGTCCGAGATTTCTCTAACGTCCAACGGCTGTTTTGCCAGACAAGCTTTGGCTGTGGGGTCCCCCTATAGTGTCCGAGATTACTCTGATGTCCAACTGCTGTTTTGCAGCTTGTCTGTCAAAACAGCCGTTAGACGTCAGAGTAATCTCGGACTAATATGACCCTAACTTAGCTACGAAATTAGATATTAAAAATGATGATTAAAAAAGACTAATTCATTGACACTAACGGTAGCGTAAAAATGACAGTAGATGTCATTCCTTACTCTTCGGCCGTTTGCACACGGATATTTTGCAAAACTGGCCAGACATGTTTACAACTTGTCTATAAAGGGTAAAATAAACACATAAATAAGATACCAGCTATAACGATCTATAACATTAAACATAGAACAGATGTTGAGCCCGTGCAAGGTTTCAGCCGCAGTGATTTTCAACAGTAGCGAGTATTTTGAGACAACCCCCAAGTTTGTATTTTTCGTTACACTGATAACATTTGGCTGCCTAATATATCGAAATCTATGTTTTCTTAAGTAATATATCTACCTTCATCGTTGTATATTCGCCACAATGTCTGTTATGCATGTACATGGTCGTATTCATCAATATAGTATGCAGCTCGGCAATGGCGACCTTGAAATTCCTCTGCTCCGATAATGGCGCCAAATTAGAGGGAAGAAACTCGCGCCAGACAAAATTACCGTATTTCATCAAAATAATCAAAATTTCGCTTTTTGATAATAAACAGTAATACTATAACCACATTTATATTCAGCCATCGTTTATTGATATAATTACAAACATTATTTTATTAAAGCCATCAATAAAATATTAACAATTATGTAATTAATGGAGTGCATTGAAATCAGACCTTATGGGGTAGAGGGGTTAAACAAAAGCTCGTAACTTTTTTAAAAGCCTGGTGACCCCATTTTATTTTACCTTAAAATGTTCGAAAAGTTAAGCTTTGACATATCTGTTTTTAAAAAAAATCTCCCGGGGAAATTTTACGAAAAATCGATTAAACCAATATTTTTTGCCTTATACTAAAATTAGAAAATGCAAAATTTAGACATTAATCTGGAAATAAAAGGATTTTTAATTCAAAAACAACCAAGGGAAAGGTTTACATTTCAAATTCTAATGTTTTTTCACATAAAAATCATACTGAATTGGTTTTAAAAGTCTTTGAATTTGATGTAACCGTTATTAATGGAAGGGTGGGCATGTTTGGAAATAGGGTCAAAATTTCACATTTCGCTTCAATTTGAAGGGGAAAACGAGTCTGGTCACCTCCTTTTTTTTTGCATTTTTGGATTCAGCATAAAAAAATCTACAGAATATGTAAAAATAAAAAAAATCTACTGGGGGTCACTATTGGGGTGAGCCACCTTAAGCTATTGTTGCTGTCAACATGGTAAAATCCACAATTACTGGACATTCATAACTTTAGATTTCAATTTTGAACAAGCTGTCAATAAGACAATTTATGAATTACTGAAACTCAAAATATTCAATTATCTTTGAGGAGATTTTGTGCATGCAAGTATAAAAATAACCTGCAGTATGAAGGATATCCTTTAATCAATATTTAATCAATATTTGGTTATATGGGTTGTAACAACATTATTGACCAATGAAGCCAAAAAAATGTATACACTTGTTTGCTGTCTCCTTACAGAAAGATAAGGTAGATTATGCTGTATGGGCTTTGCTCATTGTTGAAGCCCTACAGTGACCTATGGGCCTAAGGTGTTAATTTCTGAGTCATTTGGTCTCTTGTGGAGAGTTATCTCATTGGCAATCATACCACATCTTTTTTTGTTATAGAATATATACATAGATAAAATAATTGTATTTTTTTCTTTTTCTTTTATCTAATTATTAACAGATTATATACAATATGTTCTTAAACTTAAATGGTGCTTTATCAAACAAGTTTTGACTTTACCAGTACTTAACCAAAAAATGACCTCGCCCCAAAAAAAACTGTAAGGAGACGAAAGTAAAACAGAAAAAAGAACTTTATCATATTGTGACCTAAACATCAAAAAAATATTTTAGTAAAGTTGAATAGGAAATCTTCTTTCTTGTTTTACTATTAAATTACCTTCAGGTTAACTTGATTACAATCAAAATTCTACAAGCTTCTGAAGTGTGATTCTGAAGTACTGCTCAAGTATCATGTCTTCTATTCATCTTACATATATATATATTTGCCTCAAATTCAGATTTTATTTTCTGGAAAAACATAATTATATTCAAATACATGTACATGTTAATTAACATTCCTTTTGTTGTGTGATATTAAATTAAGAGACTTAATTGACTAGGATTATCAGTTTTCCTTATAAAGCTCTTAGTTTTCTCCACTAATAAAAACAGGATGCCACGAAATACATGAAATAGCACCATAGTGTTTAAAGTGGCACCAGACAGAAATCATTCAATATCGCAATTACTTTTTAGTATAAGGAAATAAAGACATCAATGAATCAATAAATGTCAATTAGTTTTTTTTAGCATATTTTAACAGTAGTTTTTTTTTTTGTATAATGGTTCTAAATATGCAGGCTTATTGTACAGTGTTAAAAATAAAATAAACAGCTACGATAGGAGTGCACGATTGCAAGCCCTCCAAATTCATATCTGTATTATCAATTTTGTTTAAAGTATAAAATGAAATATTTGTAGAAGGCAGTACATTTTTGTAGAACATTTGATTTATCATGTTTATAAATGTTTGTATGCATTACATAACATCCTTCAGTTGACAAGTGGCAAATAGTTAATGCAGAGTATTTTGTTGCAAAGTTAATTTAATATCATATGTAGCATTAATGTAACAAATGAAATATATATTCTTTTTCTGCACATTTGCTGCAAGCCAAAAAAAAAGGTTTTTTAAAGCATACTATTTTGTTAAACAATAACATTTAATAAAATGGAATAAGTGCATACATATCTGTTGGAACTTTGCTGAATTGTCCTAGACTTCTCCCTCTGTCATTTTCTTATTCTTGTCAGGAATTTTCGAATTAAACAGATCCTCCATAAACACTACTTCATTCAAGATCTGTATAATAACTGTCATATAGAAAAAAATGCATTTCATTTACAGTAACACATACACTTATTGTCAACACATACATGTACAGTTATTGTCAAAGTCTGATAAAACTTTAAAGGAAAATTACAGTGACTACCATAAGGCATATTATGATAACTATAGCCATGTTGCAATTTGGGCATAACATAATTTGATTTCAACCAAAATTGTGTGATAAATAGTGGGACAGTGAAAGTTAATTGCCTGATTACTCAAGTGTCATTCTGTGAACAATCTTGACATACATGTATATCATCATATTTATCTGGTTAAAGGAAAGGAGTTAAATGTTTAGTATGAGACAAGCATGACAAGTGAAGCTTATATACCAGTCCAGATAGATAAGTGTTATACATGTATATCATAGGTTCTAAGTACCTGTAGCAGAATATAAAAAAAATCCTCCTGTATTTGAGTTTTTGCCAGATATTCAGATTCCTCTGGCCAAAATAAAAAAAAATCCTCATAACCAAGCTCTACTTTTCTTTTCATAATCAATGATAATATCACTGGACGTTAATCAACCAACAATCAATCAATCTTTTCATAATTTTTATTATGAATGGATCTTATAGGATTAAACACATTTTTTCTAGAGGTTATTGATGTGTAAACCGGGTCTCTAACTCACAAACTTGACATAAAAGTCCGAAGGACTTTTATTCAGTTTGTGAGTTAACCGCCCCGGTTTACACATCAATAACCTCTAGAAAAAATGTGTTTAATCCTATAATATCAAGTGTCAAGTTTGTGAGTTAGAGACCCGGTTTACACATCAATAACCTCTAGAAAAAATGTGTTTAATCCTTATAATTCTTCGGCCAAACATACGCGATTATTAATTTACATTATTGCTTTGATGGCTACTACATGTACCATCAGAATCACAATGGCATGTCGTAACTAAGGAGTACGCCACCATCTTGACTTTCTATAAAAACTTAAATGTTTGATAAATGCAACAGAATCTAAAATGAACTAGCACCTACCTCAAAAACTTCATTTTAATTAGAAACTATCCGAATTTGAAGCGTACAAGTAACGAAATAATCTTCCGTCTGAAAGTTTTCAATCGTATGACGTCGTGTTTTTCCATGACGTGAGTTCGTCAAATCATTCGTGAAATTTCCCGGAATTTTATTTAAATTTTATTTTTATTCATTTTCGAAGCTTTAGTGCATTTATTTTATTTCTTTTCTTTTGGTTATATATGCATTAGAATATAAACAACTGTTTTGCAATTGTTTTATAATCTCAACTTGCAGAGAATCCAAGTATCCCTGCAAGAATGTGTATCGCGCATGAATAGATTACAAAAGTAGTTTCGGAAACATGGTTTATCGAAGTGTAAACCGAGAGAAAAACTCTACTTGACCAATCCAATTCAAGTATTTATAGATATGCAAATGATATAAGAATTATATAAGTATAAACTAAATCTACAAATGTATCTATAAATACTAACTTTAGTTCTCTTTTAAACTTCTGAAGTATATGTATATTTTATTTGGGAAAAAGGGGATCCAGGATTTTTGAAAGGGGCATCAAGATATTATTTGTTACAGAGATTATACAAAGTTGTAGTGTCTTTGGTAATTTTCTTTCAAAAGAAAGCCAAAGGCTGTGTTTTTATCAACTAATTTGCTCTCCTTTGGCACTCCACTCTTTTTACATTCACACGGTGACAACACACGAAACACGAACAATAATAAAAGTCAATATGGGAAAAAGTAACATTTTTACCTACGTAGAATATGAAAAGGTCTACATTTTTAATTAGGCTTATTTATATGAATAAGGTGGGGTAACAGAACCACAGCAGCACACCCTATCAATTAAGTACTGAGATCCCCCAAGCTCACTCCAACCTGACTGCGAGAATTTACTAGAATATAGTAGTACTACTGTCAACATGCCTAAATGGGTTGTGAGATAAAATATATATCTGTTATATCTTCATTGACTTCAAGAGTACTTGCATGGCTTTAGTTTAGGACAAGCAAGGACAGATCCGTTTTAGTTTAGCTACCTTATAATTATTCGTACGAGTGTGGATGGTAAACCCCACATTGACAGAAACAAGTGCATGTGCCGTGGTAATTTTCTTTCAAAAATTGGGAATTTTTTAGCAGGCACTTGTTTCTGTCAATGTGCGGTTTACTACCCAAACCCGAATGAAGTGATTTTTCGTAAGGGGGTGGATAGTAAACCCCACATTGACAGAAACAAGTGCCTGTGTATTTTTGTGATCATTATTGGTCTTCATGATTAACTCATAAAAATCATACCGCCCATACACGTATAAATGTTGTTGTGACAGTAAAATTTTAATGAAAAAGGACACACAACCAGTGGCGTAGCTTGCATGTATGCTCAGATGCTTAAGCATCCACATCATTTTGACAAAAAAAAAATAGCAGCAGTTTAACTCGGAAGTATCCAAATGTAACAAGGCTGGGATATAAAATTAACGTCCAGTCATTTTCGAAGCAGTATGCCTGGTCTTTCATTTCGGATAATTTAGTTTATGTTAACAAGATAGTTGAAACGCAGAATAGTGTTTCAAGTTTTTGCTCGTAAAAAAAGCGGAGAGGACTGATACGCAGACCCGTGGACATGTTTCATCTGAAATCTGATATCGTTTCTTACGACATGGTAAACGACGTGATAACAAAAATCAATTGTAATAGGCTAGTCCTAAGCTTATGAATTCCCGTTTCTATCTAGGTTCAAATACTAATTTTATTTTCAATCCGTAAAGAACAAAGATCCAATGTTCCCCGCGATGCACATTACATTTCATATTTTATCTATCAAAGGGCAAGGAACAAGGGAATAACTAAAAAAGCATTGTTTTTCTTATTTCTTTTTATTTTCAATATCTTAAGAGAAATAAAAGCTACACAGCAAATGAAATGGGATTTCCATTACAATTTATATTTCAAAGGGTCATAACTGGTTAAAAATATTTGATTACGACTAATTTTCAAATTGTCAAAGACATTGCTTATGATATGAGTTTAACTTGATCTGACAAGAATTGTGCACAAGAGAGTGCTAACAAGACCGGACGATCGGACGCCCGGTATTTTTATGTCTCCTGCAACGCGTTTAGCTTAGTAATCAAAAATCAAAAACCCAAGGTTGTAGACTCATATTCCTGGAAAGAGTAGTCACTTCAGTTCCTATATTCCGAAGTTCCTAAATTATACAGAAGTACCGCAGCGGCTGTAATGGGGTCCGTTTTTGATATGTCAAATATAAGATTGGGTGGGAAACTTTACATCAAATATTTATGAATTGAATGATGGTAGTTTCGAGGAAATAATAAAATTTGGTTAAAAATGTAAATATATGTATTGGTTGGTATTTTGAATTTAAACAAAGATCTAACTAGTGTCGGATTCTGGGGGAGTACATGTGCTTAAATAAAAAGAAAATCTGCATAAAAAGGTCCAAATTTTTTTTCGCCTCGCTCCGCTCGGGGAAACATCCACATCATTTCAACTCTGGCTACGCCACTGACAACTCACATACCTAATATATGTATGTGATTTAAATTTAAAAAATTTAAAATTTTTGTTTTATGAGGACAGGTTTTTCAAATTTTCGGGCTGTCAAGTTTTTCATGAAGACTCCTTTTATTCTGGGATTGGTATATAATAATATACTACTGTACACATGCCTTCAGAACGTGTTTGTGAAAAAAATATACCTGATATATCTCTCCAACAGCTGCATTACTCTCCGTTGCCAGTTCTGTGGTGTCAATATTCATGTCGTCTGGCAGAGACGCTCGTTTCCATAAACCGTACGGGATAATTATCTCTGAGATACGAAGCACATCAATTCTCAATTAAACTGCATTTATTGATTGCATTTCATATTCAAACCTTCAGAATATTGATTAAATTTAAAATTTAAATCATTTTTTGTTACCAGCTGGATAACAAAACAATGTTAATAAATTGATTCCTCTTCTGGGTTACACACCCATTCCGAAATTTTTCAAGGTGCGCGGTATTTCCCGCGGTTATTTTTGGCAAGCAATCTCCTTGTCCATGTGGTACCCGTTTCTTTAAATTTGACAGTCTGTGTACTGTACGATAAAGGAACTTCAGCAGTGAAAAAAAAACAACACGTGTCTGGTCTGCGTACATGTGACTTTATGAATTTGCAGTGCAGGTAAGTTCAAGAAAATTACCGGGTTTTTTTCTGATGTTTTTTACCCTAACTGGCCTAAGTTTAAGAAACAGCACCTCACTTAACACAAACTCGATAAGACACAAGTCAAGCACATTTACGAACTATTTTCCGTATTCAGTGGTCACTGGTGGATCAATAATTTTGATAAAATAAAAACCGGGGGGGGGGGGGGGGGGCATTGACTGTCTTAGGTTAAGGCTTTTAACTATATATTGGGTAGGTAAAGAATTATTTGTTTTCTTCTATATGTATATCCTTCCAATTATGGAACACCTCCTCAACGGATATTTGTCTTCATATTTTGTTTACATTGTCAGCTGAAGCATGTGGAGTTTAGAGAAATTACCGTACGAAAATTTCAACAGGAGTTCAACTGGACTTCAGCTGGACTTGAGCCGTATTCCAGTCTGACTTTGAAAAGTCCAGTCTGACATGAGCCGTACACGTACTGTTTCTTATACTTCGGTTATTTGCCAGCCGGTATTTTCTTAAAAGTCCAACCGCACTTTTTGTAATTCTGACAAGAAGATAAACACGGCTGGACTTTTGAGGGAAATTATACTTTCTGCAGAATGATCAGCAGAACTTTTGTCTTAGAAAATTTTACAGTCATTTATGAGCAGGAATTAAGACTTAGAAAATTTTCATCAGCCAAATCTGCCCTTAAAGAAATAAAAAGTTTTTCACTAGGATTCTGTTCTTTGAAAGGAACAATTTCTTTCAAAATGGAAAAGAGTTATAAATGAAAATTTGCAAGTTATAATTATGATATCCTATTTTTTTACAATATACTTTAAGATCAAACTATAAAATGTGATCTTTTCCCCTAAAATTTTCAATTTCATTATAAAATATTTAAAATAGATTTTACATGGAAAGTTGAAATTCAATATAGGTGATATAATTTTGATTGAATTATATCCCAGTTAATATGTTTTCAACAATTATTCATCATTTTTACTTTTTCATGAAATAAAACCCCTAGCAAAATTACATCTATTAATAGGTTAAATTTATACATTTTCCAGTATATTTATATTTAATAAGATGAATGCATAAAATAAATAATTATCATCATTCTTTAATATCAATTAGAAACTTGAGCCATTAACAGTGATTTAATAGCAGTAGTCTTGTAGAGAGTGTCATCTGTTTTCAATTAACCTCAGTCTAGACAGGTCACAGGAAGTAGCATCTACAAAGAGGTTGATCATGGGGCCATTTGAAGGATAACACATTTCTAAATACATATATCTGCAATAACTATCACTTTTATTGAACATTTTATAATTGAACAAATTAATAATTGATTTTCTTTTTTTAATATATCACATATTCAAAATTAAGACATATGCAAACAGTCATAAGAAGAAAAATTTTCACAGCTCCTCAAACAACCTCATGTATTGCAATACAACAAAATTTGAATTGGGAATAAACAGGAAGATGTGTCTTCTTTCTTGAACAAAATGAGAATTAAACTTTGGATGTAAAGCAAATGTTTGGAAATAGTTCTTTTCACATTATATAGAGAAGATTGATCTTTATGACTGGTATCAATGGCAATTTAGGAAGATTGCTGTTTGCTTGTAGTTTGGATTGCATACTCTGGTAAGTACAATCTGATATGCTCTTTTTTCTTCAACATATAGATGAATTGATTACAACATTATAAATAGCTTAATTTTTATTTTTCAAGAGTAAAAAGAATTAAAAAAAACTACATTACATACTTAATTATGCAAAATATTTCAGTTTGATAGATTTTCAAAGCTTTACTTTATTCTATGCTCTTTAAATTTATTTATTCTTAGTATATAATCATGATAATTATAACCACACATTTTTAGGAGTAAGCATTTAGCTTCACAATTCCCTGTTTCTTGATTTTGCCAGTAAGACAGTAGAAAAAAGAAAAAGAAATAAGCAGTATATGCATAATGCCATCTGTTTTTGTTTTTAGTTTTCAGATTATAACAAGGGATGCATATCAAATCAGAAGAATCCACCATCTGAAGAAAAACTAAGCAGTAGTAATCAAGAGGGATGGTTCTGTGGGGGTGGAACCCCCTCCCCCTCATTTTTTTGTGGATCAGCCCCTGCTGAGATCATATTTAAAGGTCAAACAGAACTTTTTGAAGTCCAGCTGAACTTTTATGAGTTCAGCTGGACTTCTTAAAGTTCAGCCGGATTTTGTAAAGTCCAGCTGAACTTTATAAAAGCCATATTTTTGCCAGAAATGCCGGCTGGATTTGTTCAGACTTACTTTTATGAAAGTCCAGCTGGACTTTCTGAACCGGACTCCTGCTAATTTAAATATTTCGAGCCGGTTCACGGCTAATTTCGCTGAAAGTCCTGCCGGGTTATCCATTATAAGACATTCAAAGAAAAGTCCAAATGATTATTATAAGTACAGTTCTCAGTACGGCTACTTTCCACCTGGTGTACGTGTCATGTTTTTCGTACGGGAATTTTAATTTAACTGTTACATAGAATTTATTTTATCTAATTGATGATATCATGTTGGTCAGCTTTGAACAGCCATCTTTTTTATTTAATGTTTAGCCTAAACTTTTATGACATTAATTTACTACCAACGTTTAAGCTACATGTGAAAAACTATTTAAAAAGTTATTTTTCTATAATTGTGTAATAAATATTATTAAACAATATTACCATTATATAAATGAAAGATTGTGTTTTATCAATTGAATAATTTGATATATGTTTTAGGGATACAACAAGTTTGTAAGTCCTAAGCTAGATAATGAAGAGATAAAATTATTGAGGAAATCATTGGGGAAACAAATTAACGAAGGAAATGTACTTTTCTATAAGGAGGAGAACTTAGTGAAAGTAGCAGGTATTATATACTTAATTAACTTGGCAGTAATAATCAATCCATTGAGATAAATGTCTATATTTCAATAAATCAGCATGTAAACAAACAATAAAATCAGTAGAGGCTTCTGTTAGTTAATACAAAGACATCAATATAAGTGTCAATACAAATGTCAAAACAAATGTCAAAAAAGAGGATGTGGTATGATTACCAATGACACAACTCTACTTAAGAGACCAAAGGATACAGGCATTAATAACTATTTGTTTGGCATCAACAAGGAGTAAAACCTGTAATGCATAGTCATCTTTAAAGATATAAAATGCCACAGAATGACAATTGTAAAACAATTTGACCGTCTCTGCTTATGAATATTATGTTAATAAATATATCAAAGATATCCAAAAATCTTGTCGTTTAATGTATATACATTGTACATTATATATTTGTTTTATATAAAGGCCTACCAGTATGCAGTTTTCAATTTTTCTGAGTGTGGTAAATATCTTGCATTCATTGACCCTCCAAAAAATGTTCCATCCTCATTTGTTTTTCATTACTTTTATTTTCAAATCCTTTAAATAAAGATTTTATTTTTATATTATTCATGATATATTTATAAAACCTCGATTTTTTGCAATTATATTATGGTATGGCATCGTCGTCCGAAGACTTTTGTTTCAAGGCAATAACTTAAGTAACTAAATGGATCTTTATGAAATTGTACCACATGGTTCCATACCTCAAAAAGAGGTTGGGTAGGAGTTATGGTTTAACAGTTTATACATAATGGGCCAAAAACTATAAAAAAAATTTAATACTTTGAACAAATTGCTCTTTTCTTGACCAAAATAACTTTTTTTATGTTTGTAGGGAATATTGGTCGAGTGAAACATCTTTTAGGAATAAAAAGAGGAAATAAGTGTCTGAAGCAGTTAATCATTATAACAACAAGACTGAAAAGAAGATATCAGAATACGAAATAAGTTTATTTCAGTTAAAAAGACTTGCTACAGAATGTACATCTTGTAATTTTATTGAAGACCAGACCATTGTCAACTTTAAGTAAAGGAAGATAATATACCATTGAAGAGAAAATGAAGGAAAAGACTCAATCATCAAAGAGCATAACAAATCATAATTCAGAATAACTCGTGTCAAGGAATAATATTGCACAGTAAACAACATACAATAACAATTTTTTGCAATTGCTGAATTTTCATGTTGTACTTTCAAAACTATTGTTACAGTACAGTAGTCTGTTTTCTATTAAATATTAATAAAACTTCAGAATTTTAAACTTTTGCTTCAAATCAGCGCAACACTAGTGATAATAACTGTACTTTTAAGTCTTGTTTGAACTGAAAGTTAAGGTACATGTTCATGTATATTACCACTTTTATTGTGACGGTACTATTTGAAGAAAAAATTTATATGATTATCATTGATGATGCGCATGCATTACCTTATATATGATACATGAACATCAAACATTGGCCAATGAAAAAATAACTTGCACTTACATATGTAATACATGTGATATTGATATAAATTTATATCATAATCATGTGAAAAAATAGACTTGAAAAGAACAAAAAAAAATTACATGTGAAATTAACACATTATTTACACGTTAAAATCACGTTAAAAACTTAACATGTGAAATTAACACGATATTTACACGTTAAAATCACGTTAAAATTTTTAAATGTGATAATAATGTGATATTTTAACGTGAATATCACGTGATCAGATTAAAACGTGATTATCACGTGAGAATATCATGTTTGTAAAATACACGTGATATAGATGTTTAACCCATGTGATACACACGTGTGAAAAAAATTGTTCTCACGTGATGAGCACAAACGTGAAACACACGTTGGAAAAAATTGCCTGTGTAAACCGTATCTACGCCGTAGTGTAGCTCGATCAAAAGTATTTCATCCCTCCACATAAGGATAGGTGAACATGCTAATTCATTGCTTATCTAAATTATTTTTATTTGAATTTTCATTATAAATACTATATAGAAGTATATATATATTCAATAATTGCCTTTTGTAACCCTTCAAAGTCCAAAACCTCATGCCCCCTCCCTTTACCTTAGTCGAGAATGACCAATAGCTATCACAAAGGTCACCATGCAGTTTTCTTGCTATTTTTGGTAACTGTTATGGGGGTTAAAAATCATTTGGAACTTTTTTTTCACGGATACTGTCAAATTCAGAAGTTATGAACCCATTACCGGTATGGCTGATTTGCAGCAACGACGAAACGAGTCGTACGGGTTATGTAAAAAGTTAAAAAAAATTTGAGTCTACGAAATGAAGCATTCAAGTGTACAATCTATGATAGTTGATTTGGGAATGTAATTATAAATGTATAATTTAAATAAGGAAACACCTTTTGCACATAAACATCGCTGCATATATGAAATAGTTCTTTGCATCAATGTTTTTTTTTTCTTCTGAATACCTATAAATGATCCAGGTGTAAAGCAAACGTTGTCAAATGAAAAGTTTTTTAATGTATTTATCTAGCAAATCGATGCTATTCGAGTCTGAATAGAAACCGGAAACGCGGATGTATCAATTTGATTGTAAACTACGAAATGAATTCGGAATTACGATACGATATTTCTTTACACGAAATATTAAATGTTTTTACTTTTTAACTTTTAAAGAAATTCTATATTATCGTTACAATACAGCAGTACTCGAGTTATTTGCGATGAAATAATAATTACTGTTTTACGTGTTATTTAGTACTTCTTAAAAAGGGGGATGCTGATTGCGTAAGTCAAAATAAAAGCACGTGTTCGACTTGTTAAACTATGTAACTAGATTATTAATTTATTTATTTAATCTGAATTATCATAAGCATTTGCGGAAACTTAGTTAAATAATTCGACAAATGAATCGTCTTTCTTCAGATAATATTCTCCTGTCTGGTTTGTTGATCTACCTGTACAAGCTCAGGTACAAGTAATCACAAGTGATTAGCGATCTTAATCCGGATATCCCTCAGGCGTTAGAACTGTATTGGATTATACTATAAAAAAAAAGCCTGAGGGTTATGCAATTACATGTATTTGATTATAATTGTGGAAAAAAAATGGCGTTAGGCTATAAAAACGATCACATTTCTGAACGATGGCGGAAGACAATTGAACGATGTCGCGAGTGATTTAACGATGGCACAAGACATTTGAACGATGGCGGGGCGCCATGTTAAACAGGCCATGGATATTCCTGCTCTTATTGTATTGATTTTGTATCTACATTGTGTCATTATTCAAATTTATTTATTCAGTGTTTGCTCACTTGTTTATGTTAATATGTCTTTTGATTGAGTTAAGTCCATTCAACTGATATTTTATAATGGGTCTTTCTATGTTGTACTGTAACACGACTATTGCTTCAGGTAAGGGTGAAGTTTGTACCTATCAAAACGTTTAAACCTTTTTTTGTACCTGTCCTAATAGTAATCAGTTCTTCAGATTTCATATGCATTCTATGTTTATTTACTCTAGGTTTCGATTTATTACTTAGTATTTTAGATTACATATGAAATGTGGATATATTACAATAGTTATATCCAATTAATTATTCTGGACCATTCCGTTCCTATCCTTAAAGTACAATTTCAAATTACAAAATCGTGTTTTCAAATGTTGGTAGATTGATTGCATTTGTAATTTATTTGATTGAATATTTGAAACGACAGTAGTTTCCATGATTTTATTTTGTTTACAAAACACAAAAAGAATTGAATCTTTCTATTGGTTCAAGGGCCCTTTTTGTTACATTGATCTGTATTTCATACAAAGTCGGTGTCAGTTTTAAACAAGCATTTGTTAATTGTTGCATATGATGACTTACACTATGTGCTAACTCAAGTCTTATGTTAAAGTTATTAAAAAATATAATAACAAAGGCTTCTATCATGTTTAAATTGAATGATCTTTTCATGATTTACATCAGATAAAGAAATTTATATAGGAAGCATGATAATTATATAAACATTTCAAAACGGCAGGAGTTTTCCATTGCCTTTATATGTTTCTTTAATACATATATGACGTGGCTGTGTAGTTATCATTTGTTATTGCACTATGGTAAATTTGTGTATTCTTGTCCTAAATGTTTGCTAAGATGCTTGGTATATACTCCATTTTAAGCTTCTTTGTAACATATTTGTTTGTTTTTATAGTGATTGAGATTATAACACAATGATTGCGATATTCCTATTTTTGACAGTTTCACCTGTTATGTCTGTTTGTTTTGTTTACACATTTTTGCCAATATAATGGAATTTAGTATGACTGTCATACAAGGGAGAGATTAAAGCTAGCTTTTAAACCAAATTTAATCCACCATTTTCTTCATAAGAAAATGCATGTACCAAGTCAGGAATATGACAGTTGTTATCCATTTGAGATTTTGCTTTTTTCATTTGATTAGGGACTTTCCTTTTTTATTTTTCCGGAGTTTAGTATTTTTGTGATTTTACTTTTTGCATATATACCTGCAATGTGAAACAAAAATAGTTTAAAAAAATCATTGTATATTGTTTTCTGTGTGTAAATGTCATACCATGCACCAAGAGTCCTTAATCGGGATAATTAGTATTCTTATATTTCTTATTTTGATATGTTTATATATATTTTAGTATGGTTGTAAAATTATGTAAAGCAGTTTCACTAGGTAAAACTTAAGTTTGGTCAAATGCCGATTAAATGGTAAAGTTATAAAAAAAAAATATGTCCTTTTTTAGCTAACCTGGCCCGAAGGGCCAAGTGAGCTTTTCTCATCACTTTGCGTCCGTCGTCGTCGTCCGGCGTCGTCTGTTAACTTTTACAAAAATCTTCTCCTCTGAAACTACTGGGCCAAATTAAACCAAACTTGGCCACAATCATTATTAGGGTATTTTGTTTAAAAAATGTGTCCGGTGACCAGCCCAACCAACCAAGATTGCCGCCATGGCTTAAATAGAACATAGGGGTAAAATGCAGTTTTTGGCTTATTACTCAAAAACCGAAGCATTTAGAGCAAATCTGACATGGGATATAATTGTTTATCAGGTCAAGATATATCTGTCATTAAATTTTCAGATGAATCGGACAACTCGTTGTTGGGTTGCTGCCCCTGAATTGGTAATTTTAAGCAAATGTTGCTGTTTTTGGTTTTTATCTTGAATATTATTATAGATAGAGATAAACTGTAAACTGCAATAATGTTCAGCAAAGTAAGATTTACAAATAAATCAACATGACCGAAGTCAGTTGACCCCTTTAGGAGTTATTGCCCTTTATAGTCAATTTTTAACCATTTTTCGTAAATCTTAGTAATCTTTTACAAAAATATTCTCCTCTGAAACTACTGGGCCAAATTAATCCAAACTTAGGCACAATCATCTGGGGTATCTAGTTTAAAACATATGTCTGGTGATCCGGGTATTCAACCAAGATGGCTGCCACGGCTGAAAATAGAACATAGGGGTAAAATACAGTTTTTGGCTTATATAACTTTTCATAAAATTTGTAAATTTTTACTAACATTTTCCACTGAAACTACTGGGCCAAGTTCATTACAGATAGAGATAATTGTAAGCAGCAAAATGTTCAGTGAAGTAAGATGTACAAACACATCTCTATCACCAAAACACAATTTTGTCATGAATCCATCTGCTTCCTTTGTTTAATATTCACATAGACCAAGTTGAGCGACACAGGCTCTTTAAAACCTTTATATTCTAAATCTTAAATAAGTGAAACTGCTGGTTTTTTGTTTGTAAATTTGTTTAAATAAACTCTTCCTAGATACCAGGACTAAATTTTGTGTATATGCCAGACGCGCGTTTCGTCTACAAAAGACTCATCAGTGACGCTCGAATCGGAAAAAGTTAAAAAGGCCAAATAAAGTACGAAGTTGAAAAGCATTGAGGACAAAAATTCCTAAAAGTTTTGCCAAATCCAGCTAAGGTAATCTATGCCTGACGTTTTTTATTCCTTTTTTTTCTTTTAAATAAACGTTTGAATGAACTATAATTTTCTTTCTGCCTTACACAATGAGATAAAAGTCATCATTTGACAAGACTAGTACACATTTATATGGATTAAAGGATATGTAAAACATATTAAGACACATAAGAAATGTTTTCGGACTAACAGTTGGACTAAAAGTTAAAAACTCCTTCCCCAAAAATCCAATAATCGACTCACATTAAATACAAGCCACAGTAGAATACCGCTTTTTGAAATTAATAAATCGATTGAGAAAAAAACCCAAATCTGGGTTATAAACTAAAACTGAGGGAAACACATCAAATATAAGAGATCTACGACGAAACACTTAAAAGAAACACACACAGAAACGAACTATAATATAACAATGGCCATGATTCTGACTTGGTTCAGGACATATTAAGAATAAAATGGTGGGTTGAACCTGGTTTTTTGGCTAGCCAAACCTCTCGCTTTTATGGCAATGTTAAATCTATACTATTAAGCGAGAAGACCGCATTTTGTGTGTCGCTTCTCTTCCTTCCACGATAAATCAATCCTTATGCCTCTGTGTTCTATAGGTAACATGCAAAGTCGCATTTGTCATCCATTCTTATAATTATTCAGATTGAGTTATTTTTGGAGTAAAACGACAAAAAAGGAGTCCGGATATTGATTCCGTCATCAGACTGACTTTCAGTCAGATGAGACTTCCGGTTTGGAACACGCACAAGTAAAACCAATCATATGATAGAAAAAAATAAGCCAATCAGAGCGTTCTCCATATTATGGTGTTTACATCGCATGAACCACAACTATTATACAGCCTTAGACAGGGCAATTATTTTTCGCATTTATCTACATGTAAACTACGATTTTACTACTTTAACATATAGAGACTCTCTGTATTCTGTCACAGTTTTCTTTGAAATGTTTACTATTTAAGGGGTCAGACCAATTGCATATATATTAAAATAAAGAAAATATGTGGAAACAAGAATGTGTCCCGGCATAGTACACGGATGCCACACATCGGCACTATATTTACTAAGTTTCGAGTTGATTGGACTTCAACTTCATCAAGCACTACCTCGACCAAAAACTTTAACCTGAAGCGTGTCAAGCGGACGGACGAACGAACAAACGCACGCACGGATGAACAGACTAGAAAACATAATGGCCATAAATGGGGCATAAAAAATATTGTTGAAAGTCAAAGTCGTGATTTGGAAAAAATGAAAGTAGGGTAGAGATTTTGGGATTGATCCTTACGGGATCCGGGAATATATACGGGATTTCGGGATATAAATTCTGCATCTCGGGATTTCATGTTTTTAAGCCCGGGATTTCAGAATTATGACCCCTCCAACCACCCCTCAAATTAGCCTTAGTTGGTCTTAGTCTGACAAGATTCATATCCTACCATTGGCATGTTAATGCTCTCTAAAGAAAAAGCACTGATGGATTGTCTTAGAAGCATATGTTATGAGACTAATAATGGTCTATATATAAGCAGTTACATTTATTTCATGTTTGAAGCGTGTTTTAATTCAATTTGACTTTTACCAAAAGATGCATTGTAGCAAAGTAGAAGAATAATTGTGGTCTGAGGCCAGACACACGAAAATAATTGAATTTAACAGAAAGGAAACAAATATCGGACTTTGGAAAAAGGGAGAGGGCTTTTGATACCATTTATGAAATTCTCCATACATAATATCTTTTACAAAAAATCATCCTACGTTCACAAGTGATATATGCCCGCGATTTCGCGGGTGTGTTCTAGTATGATTAAAACTACAACAATACACATGACAAGACTACAGTACAAATAAATGGGAGAACATATAGGACCGGTTACATCCAAATAATAGCTATCATAAGGTACCAAGTTTATAATTTAATACGCCTGACGCGCTTTTCGTCCACACAAGACTAATCATTGAAGCTCAGATCAAAAAGTTCGGATGCCAAAACAAGTGCAAAAATGTGAAGAGCATTAAGTTAGAACCCAAAGTTAAAAAAAAACTGTGCCTAATACGGCTAAGGTTATCTGCTTATCTTGACATCGTTAGTATTGAGAATAATTCATACGTTTGCAAACAGTAAATGTATAAAAATGACTATATAATAGATATACATGGTAACACCGAAGATATTTTAACTATTATCTCACTTTCAAAAATTCAGAAGAAGACAAATGAACTTGTAAATTGAAATCGAAAGTAACAAAATTATATTAATGTACATACTAAGCTTTAATCATTACTCGGAGTAAAGTCTTCGTGCTAAAAACAACAAATCCACAATTTTTAATCTGAATACAAGAGGAGAAAAATCTTGCAGAGGGAGAGTCAAACTCATCTTTCTATAATTATTCTTTTACACCCAAAAAGCCAGAATATCAATCAATCATGCATTCCAATTATATTCATTGACATTATAGATAATATTTGTATAAACAAATCATAAAAAATAATTGTATATTATTTACACGTATTTGACCCGATATTGGGATGTGAGAAATAGGGGGAGAACAAAAGTTTTGTTGGACAGGTTCAAAGGCAAAATACGGAGTTGAAGAGCATGGAGGACCAAAAATTCCGAAAGGTTTTGCCAATTAAAATTAAGCTATTTTTTTCTTGGGGTTGAAATTCATTAGAATTTCGAAGAACTCGCATGGTCATTTAACTGTAAGAAGATAACTTCGTTCAAGATTTTGTTTACAATACATTTTTTACATTCACGTGTCTAGAACACCTATCAAGTGCGTCAAATTATAACGAACAAGATAGCAAAAACAACTGTTTGTGTGTTCAAGTAGGTAGAACAATAGATATTTGTTTGGTTACAAAAACAATTAAGAGATAATAATTCGAAATGTGAAATCGAGATCTAAATACAAGTATTAAAAACAATTTAATTAAATGATCCTTTGTAATCATGGTAATACACAGTTAAATGTGCAAATAAATGTTATAGTACTTAATAGCAGTCATTTCTATTGTTTACATATATTTCCCTATGTTTTCCTATTCATTGTTGTCAAAAATACTAAATTTTTATTTGGTATTTGAGATAATATAAGTATTATTCATTCGTATTGTTTTAAATTATAATCCTGGTACCTTTGATAACTTTTTACATATCGTATCAATATACCTAGTCATAAAACCAGGTTTAGTCCACCATTTTCTACATAAGAAAATACCTGTTCAAAGTCAGGAGTATGACGGTTTTTATCCATTTGATTGATGAGTTTGACTTATGTGCTTTCTGTTTAATTTGTTGTATCGGAGTTGGGTATTTTGTTGTTTTACTTTTTACCAATTCCAAATGTTTTAAGAAATATATGAAATGTTGATGTATTGCATTAGTTATATCCAAGTCAATATTCCGGAACATTATGTTCCTGTCCTTATAGTCCAATTTGGAATTACAGACTCTTGTTTACAGAAACAATTCAATCCTTCAATTTACTTTTAAGGATACTTTTCTTGCATTGATTTGTATTTCATACAAAGTCAGTGTTACTTTGAAAGTAGTATTCATCAATGTTTGCATATGATGCAATACTGTATGTGCTGCCAAAGTGTTATGTAAAAATTATTGAAAAATATGAGAACAAACGGCATATATATTGAATGCATTCTTTAATGTTTTACTTCAGAAAAGAAATAAAGGATGGTTGATTTAAAAACAAAATTCATATATCATCTCAATTGGGAAAACAATGTTTTACAAAATCTTTTTCTGTGTGCGAATGTCATGCTATGCACCAATAGTCCTCAATTGGGACAATAACTATTCTTATTGAGTGAACCCCTGATGGTTCACGCATATATAACAGTTAGAAATATGGTCTATGGGGAATATTCGGAAGCTTAATTATCATTCATTCGGAACATTTATTTTTTCTCATCTATATCAGCTTCCTGCAACTGAGAGAAATTAATCTCTTCTACAATGGACTAGTTTGCTATGTCTCATTAATTATTTCTAGATTAATTTTATGAATGTTTATAAGCAGGTACCGTTCCGTGTTAATACTTTTTTTTTTTAGAAAGTTTACGTCTAGGAATCTATTTCTTTTTTTCTTCTGTATAATAGATGTTGAACTTTATCTTTGATTATTATATAGCAGATATCATCAGATAAAATAGCGATCTGTGAAAAGTTCTCTATTGCGACGTTTTAAATATATCTTTAATATACGGAAGCCCATTTAGACCTTAAAAATACAATAATTTGAATTCGAAATTACGAATTGAAATCGTTATCAGGAATTGTATAATTCGTTCTAACAGATTTAATTTGTGAAAACGAGTTAGTGAAAATCGGTATAACAGATTTTGTAATTCCTTTTTACATCTAAGTTCGTATTCACGTTTTTTTGTAATTTGTGATAACGATTTAAAATCGTTATTACATAATAACGATTTGTATATTTGGTTTTAACGGATTTTATTGAATTTCGTGATAAGAATTTGTGAAATTAGTTATCACAGTTTTTTTCGTAATTTGTGATATCAGATTTAAATTCTTTAACACAGATTTTGAGCTCACCTGGCCAACGGGACTACATGAGTTTTTCTCCTCATTTTGCACCCGTCGCTGTTCATTAACTTTAACAAAAATCTTTTTCACTGAGCATATTTCATTGAAACATGGTATCTTCCGGGTTAATTCTTCGAAAGTATGTCCTATCGTTCTGAAATAAAATAACTCCATAGGGGTATATATAACAACAGAAACGCGTCAATTCTTACAAATCACAAGTTCACACACAAAACACACATTTAAGAGTAGTGCAGTGTATAAATCAACATTAGTGATAATAGTGATATCATTGAATTGAATAAAAAAATTATTAACTTACAAGAGAAGTAAATTGATATAGGATACTGTAAAGAGGAAACATAATTTGTTATAAAAATGTTAAAATGCAACGGATAGACAAAAAACCTAGTAAAGACCAACAGAACCAAAAGATTTTTCACGTACTCTCTATACAAAGTTTAACCGAATGGTGAAAAACCTGAGTAAAATCATAAGATAATATTGAAAACATTGGAACAATCTGCAAAAAGACAAACATTACAGTGAACTTTTCTCCCAGGTTTCTATCATAGCATATACACGCAACTGCGAAATGAAGGTAGTAGTTAGGAGACTTTTGAACAGGTTAAAACAAAAAATCCTTAAACCCTGTAAAACTTTTAAATCATAGGCAACAAACATAAGTTAGCAAACACTGTGTAAAGTCTTGATATTTCTTACGTATGTCAGTTGAAGGAACCGCATTTCATTACAATCGAATTATCCTGCGACTGAAATGATTAGATAATATTTTGTGTCCTTACCAATGAGACAACGTTTTATCAAAGATCAAATGTCATATGTGTAAGCAATCTTGGTCACAGTGTTATTCAATTCGAACAAGATGTGAATCAATGGCCATATGTATATACAAAACGACGAAAAAAAGACACGATTGTAATAAGCAAAAAAACTAAGGTTCACGTATTCACTTTTTTTTTATTTAATTAATGCAACCAGTTTTTCATATTTTGATATGTATATAAGTATATATTTAAGTTTGATTGTAAAATTATGTAAAGCGGTTTCACTATGTAAAACCTAGTTTTGGTCAAATACCGATTAAATAGTACAATTATAAAAAAAAAACGTCCTTTGTTTAAATTCATGTTCGGAATTCTTAATTTAAAATAAGTGAGGCTGCTCATATATTGTGTAAATTGTTTAACTTTTTTGCTGACTTTTTACATTTTAATAAACGATCATATGTTCTACAACTTTTTTTTACTGTCTTACACAAGAAGCTTAAAGTTACGACACAGATGGAGTAAAAAGAATTTGAATTTTGGTTGATTGAAGGTCCTGAATTTCCTGTGAGAAGTAAAGGGATATTTTTCGATTTTGTTAGCCACTAGTACGCTGCAAAATTGTAAGACCGAGGTCTTGGGCCATGCATTCCGATGTTTTTTTAAGAAGCTCTAGATCTCTAATATCGTAACATGATAGCAACGTGTACACTCTTTATCATGGTGACTGTTTTGTCAGTTAGTAAAACAGTTGACCTCTTGTTTGACAGTTTTTTAACATCATAATTTGGATCGTTATAACGAAACGGTAATAACCATACATTTAAAATTTTAATTGACTAGTGGATCAATCTAATCTTGTTATACTTCTAAATTATTATTTAGTCAATCTTGTTATTGCATGCAATATAGTAAAATGACCCTTGATAACGTCTTTTCAATGACGAGACAACTAGAAGGATAATACGTGTATGTGAAGTTAGCAGCCGGTTCGTTATTCGAAAATCGATATTCAATATCCATATGGCTGCTAGCAGTCGGTTGGATATTTAAAATTATGTTGAAAATTATAAAAAAAACCAACTTACTAACATTAAATGCATGTTTTTCATAGTTAAGAGGACTGCTAAGATACGTAGGAAATTGTTTCGTGACCTCTTCGAGCTGTCGTAAATTCTTCTTTTTTCTCGAATATAAACCCTTTTCTAACTTGCATATTTATCTTTATGTAATATAGATTGTTGTCAATAAAAGAAACTTCAAATATGAAATTTTATACATGATATTTATTAAACCAAAAGGAAAAACCGATAACTCTAGAAAATAGTTAGGAATATCAATAGAAATATTTATGGAAAGCCCCAAAAAGAAATATATAGTGAAAACCTACATGAGACCACTTAAAAGAGTTTTAGACCCCCTGGTCTTTCAATGTCCATAAAATTTAATTAAATTAAAGACTCTGTATATATGAAGGTTGTGTTAGAAGGATTTCCCAGAATAATGTCATATTTGATATCTATGGAGGGCTTATATTGTCAGTTTTCAGCTTAAAATTATCACAATTTAAAGACAAAGGGCACAGGGCAATGGTGAGAGCCCCCTGATCCCTCAATCTTTCTAATATTATGCAGACTTTTAGTCAATTGGTAGATGAAAACGTCACTTAAAGGAATTTCGGTACACTTCCTGACGTTTATGTTTACGGAGCGCCCAATGTGCCAGTTGGATATTCAAAATATATAGTAAAAACCTACATGAGACCGCTTAAATGAGAGTGAGACCTCCCTTGTTTTTTAATGTCCAAAAAATATAATTAAATCAAAGACTTTGTATATATGAAGGTTGTGTTTAAAGGATTTCCCAGAATAATGTCATATTCGATATCTCTGGAGGAATTATATTGTCACTTTTCAGTTAAAAATTTTCAAAATTTTAGGACAAAGGGCACAAGGCAATGGTGAGAGCCACCTGATCCCTCAATTCATCTAATAATATGCAGACTTTTAGTCAATGGGTAGATACACACATCACTTAAAGGAATTTTGGTACATTTTCTCTGTCTTGTATATTTACGGAGCGCCCAAAGTGCCAGTTGGATATTCAAATATATAGTGAAAACCTACATGAGACCGCTTAAATGAGGGTGAGACCTCCCTGGTCTTTCAATCTCCTAAACATATAATTAAATCAAAGACTCTGTATATATGAAGGTTGTGTAAGAAGGATTTCCCAAAATAATGTCACATTTGATATCTATGGAGGGCTTATACTGTCACTTTTTTGCTAAAAATTATCAAAATTTTAGGACAATACACAGGGCAATGGTAAGAGCCCCCTGATCCCTCAATCTTTCTAATATTATGCAAACTTTTAGTCATTGGGAAGATACAAACGTGCCTCAAAGGATTTTTGGTAAACTTCCTGTCTTTTATGTTCACGGAACGCCCAAAGTGCCAGTTGGATATTCAAAATATATAGTGAACACCAATCTGAGACCGCTTAAATCAGTTTATCATGGAATCAAGCACGGTGACCTATATTTTTTATTTGAGATTTGGAGAAAACATGAAAAAATTGTAAATGAGGTTGAGACCCCCTGGTCTTTCAATGTTCATAAAATTTGATAAAATCAAAGACTCTGTATATATAAAGGTTGTGTTAGAAGGATTTCCCAGAATAATGTCATATTCGATATCTCTGGAGGGCTAATATTGTCAGTTTTCAGCTAAAAATTATCACAATTTAAGGACAAAGGGCACAGGGCAATGGTGGGAGCCCCCTGATCCCTCAATCTTTCTAATATTATGCAGACTTTTAGTCAATAGGTAGATGAAAATTTCTCTTATAGGAATTTTGGTACAATTCCTGACATTTATGTGTACGGAGCGCCGAAAGTGCCAGTTGGATATTCAATATATATAGTGAAAACCTACATGAGATCGCTTAAATGAGGGGAGACCTCCCTGGTCTTTCAATGTCCAAAAAATATAATTAAATCAAAGACTTTGTATATATGAAGGTTGTGTTTACAGGATTTTCCAGAATAATGTCATATTTGATATCTATGGAGGAATTATATTGTCACTTTTCAGCTAAAAAGTATCAAAATTTTAGGACAAAGGGCACAGGGCAATGGTGAGAGCCCTCTAATCCCTCAATCTTTCTAATATTATGCAGACTTTTAGTCAATGGGTAGATGAAAACATCACTTAAAGGAATTTTGGTACACTTCCTGACGTTTATGTGTACGGAGAGCCCAAAGTGCCAGTTGGATATTCAAAATATATAGTGAAAACCTACATGAGACCGCTTAAATGAGGGTGAGACCTCCCTTGTCTTTCAATGTCCAAAAAATATAACTAAATCAAAGACTTTGTATATATGAAGGCTGTGTTAGAAGGATTTCTCAGAATAATGTCATATTTGATATCTATGGAGGGCTTATACTGTCACTTTTTTGCTAAAAAGTATCAAAATTTTAGGACAAGGGCACAGGGCAATGGTAAGAACCCCCTGATCCCTCAATCTTTCTAAAAATATGCAGACTTTTAGGCATTGGGAAGATACAAACGTGCCTAAAAGGATTTTTGGTACACTTCCTGTCTTTTATGTTTACGGAGCGCCCAAAGTGCCAGTTGGATATTCAAAATATATAGTGAACACCAATCTGAGACCGCTTAAATGAGGTTGAGACCCCCTGGTCTTTCAATGTTCATAAAATTTAATTAAATCAATGATTCTGTATATAAAAAGCTTGTGTTTGAAGGATTTCCAAGAATAATGTCATATTCGATATCTATGGAGGGCCTATATTGTCAGTTTTCAGCTAAAAATTATCACAATTTAAGGACAAAGGGCACAGGGCAAGGATGAGAGCCCCCTGATCCTTCAATCTTTCTAATATTATGCAGACTTTTAGTCAATGGGTAGATGAAAACATCACTTAAAGGAATTTTGGTACACTTCCTGACGTTTATGTTAACGGAGCGCCCAAAGTGCCAGTTAGATATTCAAAATATATAGTAAAAACCTACATGAGTAATTCTTGTTTGTATCTATAATATTAGGCAGATCGAGAGATCAGGGGGCTTTCGACATTGCCCTTTGCCCTTTGTCCTGAAATTTTTGACATTTTAGCTGAAAAGTGACAATCTAAGCCCTCTGTAGAAATCGAAGATGACATTATTTTCGGAAATTCTTTTGATACAATCTTTATTTATACAGATTCTATGAATTCGTCAGTTTTATGTACCTTGAAAGAACAGGGGGTCTGACAATCATTGAAATTACTGAACTAAAATTAACATTAAGTGTCTTCTTGTTCAGGTTAATACAATGTAATTTTTTGTTGCGTTTCCGTTTTTTGTTTTTTGTTTTGCTTTTTTAAAGATTCTTTTTTTGTGCACAATCCTTTAAATTTTCTATTAAAGACATAATAAATGAACGTGACAGGTATAAATATAAATTACCGCTTTTTTTGTAAATGTAAAAGAAATCCTGATCTTTGGATTTAATTCCCTATAACTATTGTAAGCGTTGGAAATACAACACGAGACAGGATGTTATTTCTTTTTAATACTCTTCAGTCTTCAATACAACAGATTTCACTTGCCTTTTGACACAAACTATTAGTTTCAAGAGGAAATCATTTCATGATTTTATATTAAAACACAACCCTTCCCCAATAAAAAAAGACAAATGGTAAAACACTTTATATCTTAAATGCGTACAGTTGCTCTACTTAAACATGTTAAACAAATTTGTTCTAAAGACAAACAGTGTATATCATTATGCCGACTTTGACATTGTTTGATATCGTATTGTAAAATAAAGGCAACAGTAGTATACCGCTGTTTGAATCATAAATCGAATGAGAGAAAACAATTCCAGGTCAAAAACTAAAACCAAGGGAAACACATCAACTATCAAAGGAAAACAACGAAGCAAAAGAAAAACTAAGTGCAACATAATATAAACGACAATGCAGCACACAGAGAAATGAACTATAAGATAACAACTGCCATTTTTCTGACTTGGTACAGGACATTTTAAGAACAAATGATGGGTTGAACCTTATTTTGTGGCTAGCCAAACCTCGGGTTTTTATGTCCATTTTGAATATCACACTTAAATAACAACATTACTTGACAGGACTAAGGTACAAATAAATGAAAGTAGAGCAATACACTAATAAACACACAATAGTATATTCGACATGATCATATTTACAAAAGGTACCAGGTTTTAATTCCAAACACCAGACGTGTGTTTTGTCTACAAAAAAACTCATCAGTGACGCTTAGATCAAAATAATAATAAAGCTAAACAAAAACAAAGTTGAAAATCATTGATGATAACAAAAATGTTAAGGTTATATATGCTTGGAGTAAGAAAATTCTTAGTATTTAGATTAATGCATTAATGCTAACAGTAAATTTATAAAAATGACCCTAAGGTGTTTTACCTTTAAAACGTATAAACACGCTTCAATTGTTTGTACCTGTCCTAAGTCATCAAGCTGATGTTCGTTAGTTTGCGTTTGTTGATGTGGTTCATACGTTCATATCTCGTTTCTCATTTTTTTATATTAAATAAACAGTTGGTTTTCCAGTTTGAATGGCTTTACACTAGTAATTATTTGGGACCCTTAATAGCTTGCTGTTCGTGATGAGCCATGGCTCCGTGTTAAAGACCGTACCTTGTCCAAACATGGTTTACTTTTATAAATTGTGATTTGGATGGAGATTTGTCACATAGGCACCAATACCATATCTTACTATATCTATATAAATAAATTCATCATAGATAACAGAATAGAAATTTTATATTTACGCCAGAAGAGATATTCATTTCAACACCGAAGTGCTGACTAACCACAGAATAGAAACTAACATATAAAACAACCTATGACAGCACATAGCAACAACACAACAGAATTACGTATTGTTTGTCACACAACTAGAAACGAAGATAAATTTACTTTCAATAGTCAATTTGAAATTGTGTATTGATTGTAGTGAATAATGTATATTCAAACTGTGCTTTTAATTAAAATTTGTATCGTTACTAAAGGCGTAAAACCTTTTTAAACTTTTGGATCGATTAAAGCTATAAAGTCAGTACTACCTTGACTGTGCTCTTAGAAGTTATGAATTCTAGCTAATAAACATTGACTATGCATGTTTATACAGTAGTGGTATTTCTTTATAATCTTCGAGTTGCATGCCTTCAGCAATGCACCGTTAGATCATTGCGTGTAGATGCAGATAAGACTGGGGCTAGGGTAAACGGATATACATATATCACTTTCTCTAATATTGGTCCGAATGCATGTTACAATGAATGTATCCGAAGAAAAAAGTGCCGCTCATTTAACTACAACAGCATAACACGAAGATGTGACATAAACAAAATGACAAGTAGCTCAGCAACAGATTTAGTGGACGAAACAAATAGTGTTTATGTTGATATGACACAATATAGAGGGGTGAGTAAGATTGTAACTATCTTTGAGTTTCAGTTACTTACGTATTTTTTTTTATTTTTCGTTTTGTGTATTTGTGGTATATACTTTTAATTGCAGTTGTATGGTATTTTTAGTAATTTTTTTTTTGTTCGTGTTCTTTTTATTGGGAGGGTTTTTTGTAGATTTTTTAAAATTAAATTCCAAGATAATATGGATGCACTCAATATCGATTCATTACTTCATTTGACAACCTACGTGAATATTGGGTCATCAATGCTCTTCAACTTTGTACTTTGTACTTGTTTGGCTTTCTAACCATTTAAATATGAGCGTGACTGAAGAGTCTAAGGTAGACTAAACACGCATCTGGCGTTATCAAATCATAAGCGTGGTACCTTTTATAACTAATTATAAAGATTCAACATGAAACTAGTTGCATTTGCAGTTATATTACAAAACATTGAAAACTGGCCCGTATACACAGTTGTCTTTAAGACAATAAATTCAAAGCACCTGCTAGATCTATCTCAAAAAGATTTTTACATTGTAGTGTACTACTAGTAGGACAAACAATATCAAAATTATAGAAACTTCTACTAGTTCTTATTCAAAATATTGACAAGTTTGTGTTTAGGGGGTCTAAATTTCAGCTTCAGACGTAATATTTTTTTTAAATGGACCAAATTACTACTTAACATAAAGATTCAGCACCCAAATTTTTTTGACATGTTACTTCATCCCCTACCCACTACTTAAATATTTCATGCATTAAAAAAAACAAAAATAAATTGGGAAAGTGTGTCAAAATAAAAAGGAGTTAAACACTGTTCACACTAAGGACTATATTCGTAGACAACGAAAACAAAAGGACTATAAATGTGTACTTGTGCCATATGATTGACAGAGAATACAAGAGCGTGCTTCATTCTCTGACACGAATTTATAATCAATAAAATACTTGAAATTTGTGCGATAACACTTACAATGATAACGGATATGTTTTTAATTTTTGTTGCTAGCCATGGCGTTGTGAGTTTATTTTTTATCGATGAGTTTGACTGTCCCTCTGGTTTCTTTCGTCCCTCTTTAAACACTGTTAAACCGAACTGGGATAAAGTTATGAAAATAAGATGGCCCGACACATGTACTCTGTCTACTGTGACAATTTGCATTATAAGAAGATACCTTAAAAAATATATTAATTTATTATCTGTTGCCCCTCTTTAACAAGTATGTAGAAATTTGAGAGAAAAAATTCAGAAACTGCCAAATGAAAAGTAACTTTTTATGCATATAAAATTGAAAAATATAATTATAATTCGACATATCAGAAGCAAATGCATCCTGGTTTATATTTTTAAAAGCGTACACTTAATCATTGTGATTGGTTAAAAAAATTCAGACAAAGGCAATGTATTAAGGGCATACGATACAGTTTTGATCTTACGTTGAACTTTTGAATAAAAGTTGCTTTCAAGCTTATTTTCACATGGTAATTTCAAATATATATAACTAATAAAAATACACCTTCATGTACTACTTTTAGATATGAATTGGGTAAACATATATTGGAAATGTCTGTTATATATATAATGGAATTTCTACCCTTTGGAAAGACATACCTTTTCGTTTCAAAAGATAATTGTAAAATGTGCTACTTTTAGTATGAATTAAATCATACTTTTATTGGAAATGTCGGTTTTTGGAATTTGAATCCGTTTGAGAGACATACATTGTACCTTTTTCTTTCAAAAGATAATTGTAAAATATTTGGAATATATTCTCTTTATGATAAAGATGAGTTTTGGTAACAATTCTTCGGAAATAATTTATCTTTGTTCCTTTTTTAATGACTAAGGAAAACAAATGTTGCTGCAAAGGTTATCTAATGTAAAACAAAACGAAAAGAGGTCCGTGTACATTTGATTTAACTAACTTGTTATAACGGCTTTTTTATATTTAACTCGTTATAACAACTAAGCTAAGTAGCAAACTCTTTAAACCCTTAGCTAACTCGGTTGAAGCTATATTCAATTTTCTGAATTTTAGCATGCCAACAATTTGCCGATATACTTTTATTTTTCAATATCGTAAAAAGTACGTACTAGATGCTTATACATGCTGGTATTCTTTTATGGTTATTTTAATGACCCGTTTAATTTCACTGATTGTTTTCTTCTTGAAAATAAGTATAATATAAGTTTTGGATCCTTCCTCCGTTCTTGATCCGCTACTGATAAAACGAATCACACCATAAAAGGTCTTCTGTTAATTAACTCTTCCGTTTAAACTATTTATCAAAACAAATTAAACAATGTAGATTTATCAGTAAAACTCACAAATAATAAAGTAGATCAATTTCAAATATCTTTTTTGTAGTTGTACGTCTTTCAATTTTTTTTTTGAATTTGCAATTTAGTCGAAATTTAGAAATCTATAAGAAGACAATAAAAAAAAGTATGGAGGTATGTCCTGGAATTGAAGAAGGAAGATCATTCGTTTTAATGAGTTATATAATCAGCTTTGATGCTTAAACGACTTAGTTAAGTCGTTTAAATAAGTTTAAATAAGTTAGCTAAGTATTTAAAACGCGAAGTAAGATAAGATAAGTCGTTATAACGAGTAGGCTTAGTGGTGTAAGCGAGTAAGCTACGGTATTTTATCGTTAAAACGAGTTAGATAACTTGTTATAACTAGATAGTCAAGTCTTTATAACGACTGAAAAAAAATCCCTCCTTCATAATAACTGGCCTCTGTACTACGTTCGTTCAGTAACTTAGGGAAGAATATAACGAGATTTAAACTTGTATGTTTGTCCATCTGATGAGTTAAGCCTTTTTCAACAGATTTTTTTATAAATTTGGTTAAAAACGCCGGTTTCCGAATGAACAAAATTGGCTTATAAGGAAATACTTTGGGATGTACAAGTACCCGGCCACGTCCACTTGTATTTTTGTCCATCTGATGAGTTAAGCTTTTTTTAACTGATTTTAATGTTTCGTTCTTATGTTGTATTGTTATATCACTGTCCAAGGTTAGGAGAGGGTTGCAATGTCGCTTGCATGTTTAACCCCGCAACATTATGTATGTATGTGCCTCTCCCAAGTCAGGAGCCTGTAATTTAGTGGTTGTCGTTTGTTTATGAAAACAAATGTTGAGTGAACGTCATTAAAAGTGCATCTAAAGCCAGGATAGACACATATGGTGTACAAATCGTTTCACTTCAGCATTGAACAACCAAACACGTGTCTTTACATACTACAGCGTATATCATGTTGAGTCCTAATATATTGTGAGTTCATATATACATACTAGCGATTCCATGTAAACATAAACTTTTATGAATTGCCTTCCTCGTAAATTATATCATTATATAGCGTTGTAGTTTATATCAATTATGACAACAATTCGTTTTGAAATCGGCTTTATGTGCAAAAGCATTGGTTACTGACACTGTTTTTACTTTGTTTATACAATTTTTAGGACTCCTATTATGATCCATGTCCCGGCAGCGATGCTTGTGTCGAGGGAGAATTTTGCCTATCTCTGAAAGATAACATAAATATATGTAATAAAGATGTGAAAGGTAATGTAAAATTGGTTCTTCATATCATTATCATTAAAGTTGTCATTGTAGTTGAATTATCTATATCATTAAAGTACACGTCTATTCATTGTTCCATTTTACTTGTTTTTCATTCTATCTTTTGTATATATATGTATAAAACGTCTGAATAATAATAAACGATTTTTCCGACGAGTTTGCTGGATCGTTACGAGTAACGATACATGTACACAATAAAAAAATTATATAAACTCATAGAAAGTGTACACAACAATACCAATAACAAAAACAAAAAAATATAAATTTAATTATCTATAAACATTTCGGATAACTGATATACTTCATCAGTATGATTGTGATGTTAATTGAATCATATATCAGTCCAGTCTACTTAGATTAAACTATAACAATCTTGAAATATATACAATAAAAAAGTCAAACCGAACATCAGGTAAGACGCTTGCACAATTCTAGAAATTTGTTAAACACGATATAAGTTATATGGCTAATTACAACAGAGAGTTCTAATATATGCTTTAAATAAAAATAATAATGTGCGATATGAACTAGCACAATTCTAAACTTTAACGGTGACGACAGTTATGATGTAACAAGAACGATTGCGTCAATAAGAATTCCAAAAAACTGCACTGAACGATATAAATTTGTAAAAGGGCGTTTTTCAATAAAAACGTATTTTCTTGTCCTAGCCACTTTAAAAAAAATGTGTTTGATCTTTGCAAGTAATTTTTGTGCCGAGTCAGTACATTGAATTAGATTTAACATTTTTAAGCAAAGAAACAGTTTATTTTTTAGAGGGATTGATAAGATATTGACTCCTGAATGGTCCAAAACAACCAAAATGGCATGTCCCTAGACCGCCTGTTCAACATTCATACTCTAAAATATCGTAAAAAAATGAAGAAATTAATGGTTTTTTTACTTTACATAAGTTCTTTAATAATTCAAAAGTATGTTCAGAGCCAACATATTCTAATAAACAGCTTTCAATATAAGTTTTTTAATTTCAGAAGGTGTGTCCCTCACAAATTGTACACTACGAAACGAAGTCATTAAAATTTGCCAATCAACAGTTTTATAAAATCAATGTAATTTTTGTTTGCAAGAGATATAAACATTAGGGTCTTACAAAAGAAGTGATACTTTTATAACGGCAATTAAATTGTTGGTAAGAAAAATTGAGCACATCAAATGGACCAGAGTGATACCGTATTTTTGATAATGTCCCCTACGAAACGGGTCAAATCTCCTTCAGTATCTGGTTTTAAAATTATGAAAAAAATATCAGTGTACAGCTTGATAAATGCTTTGATGAATACAAACTGTCTTGTTACTATTGCAATATAGGGATTGTGGGAAAAAAATAAAGCATGCGAATACGTCCCTTACGAAACGGTCCCCTACGAAACAAGTATGGGAGAAAAACGTTTCGTAGTGGACACTACCACTACCATGTAGTCTTTTTTTAATCTTTTTTTCAATTATATTCGTGCAAAACAAATAACAAGGGTTAGTTTCATGTAATTTTTATTATGTTTTTATTAACATATAATAGGGTTGATGTCAACTACGAAACTTTTTGTCCACTACGAAACGGTTTTGTCCACTACGAAACGCATCAAAATGTCCACTACGTAACATGAGTTGAACCTTCATATGTGAAGTACTGTCTAATCTTTATCGATAAAAATGATTTTCTAATTCAGAAAAAAAATGATATTTTTCTAGTATTTAAAGTAAACAAACTAGAATTTCTATAGGAAACATTTAAAATTGCAAAAAATATGTGTGTTTAGAAGAAGTTTCGTAGGGGACAAAAGTCCCCTACGAAACAGTACACAAATTATGAAAATAATATCATTTTAAAGAATATTTAAGATTGCACTTTTTGTTTACAAACAGGTCTATTATAGAGGTATTCAAAATAACTCTTGAAATTAAATTTTAGACAAGTTGATTTTCCATTTCTTTTAGGTCTGAAATGTACGCTTTTATTGAAAAACGCCCAAATATTTTAAATTTGTCATCGGTAGAATAGTTACAACAGAGTCTGCGTATTTAAACATCGCTAACAAACGGTCGTTAAAATACAATCATACATTTTGACTAAGGTTAACTAGTTGAACGTGGCTTGGTACTTTTACATCCCTCAAAAAATTAAGCAATTTAAATAGGTATATTCAACAAATTTATTTTAAAAATTTGTAAGGTAAAGAAATAGAAACAAAACTGTTAAGTATTATAACCCAAATGTAAAGCACTGCACAGAGTCGAACTACATCTTTTCATTTATCCCATTTGGTGCCAACATTGTTAAAGTCCCTCATCAATTGGCAATATAAAACGCTCAAACATATCAAACGAAGGGATGATAACTATCCTATTCCTGACTTGGTACAAGCTTTATCTTATGTTGAAAATGGTGGAATACATCTGGTTTTATAGCTAGCCAAGATTCCTACTTGTATGACATTCGCATAATATTCCATTATATTGACGATTGAAAATTAAGCCAATACGAAATTAGGAACAGACAATGATTTTAGAAAAGTTTGCACCTGTCCTAAGTCAGGAATTTGATGTTCAATGGTTGTCGTCTGTTTATGTGGTTCATAAGTGATTCTCGTTCCTTGTTTTTATACAGATGAGACCATTGGTTTTCCCGTTTGAATGGGTTTACACAACTTATTGTTTGTGCCCTGTATAACTTGCTGTTCGTTGTGAGCCAAGGCTCCGTGTTAAAAGCCGTACCTTGATCTATAATGGTATACTTTTATAAATCGTTACTTGGATGGAGAGTTGTCTCATTGGCACTCATACCACATCTTCCTATATTTAATATATAATAGGGTGCTTAAATATAAAGAATGATTATAATCGGATGCTAAAACAAAACAAATAGACAATAGTGGTAAAAACACAAAAAGAACTAAAAAAAAATGGTCTAATAAATCAAAGAATGCAAAAATGAGGCGCCCCAATCTAGTCCATCGTCAATTTTTGTCCGACCTGGCTAATTGTAAATGGCTTCCTTCGAATACCTGTAAGAGGGTGGTAATGGGTTATTTTATTGCAACGTGTTTTCATTTCACGTGCAGCCGTGAAAAAGGTTCGTTATTCACCGTGTTTCGTAAAATCGGTGAAAAGATCAGCGTGCATAAAATTTTCAATTGTTCGTTCATCGTTAAATAGCAATTTCATTTCGCAATCCTCCGTGCAGACCCCCCCCCCCCTTTTAATGCCCCTCCTCAAAGACTTGACGTCTTATTAATTTCAACCTGTGATTTTTTTCCTTAAAATTATGACGGAGATATTCCATACTTTTAAGAATTAAAAAAAAAAGAAAAAAATTGTTTTGTTACTACAGCAATTCAATCCCAGTTTTGTGTGTTTCTGCAATATTTACAATATTATGTTGTTGTTTATAATTTCAAATAATTCAATTATACCGAACCTACAGGCATACTTCTTTTTTCATATTGAACAATAGATTTGTATCTATTAATTAAGGATTCTTGGTTTGATTCTAAAAAGTATGATGTATTTCACTCCCGCCAAAAATAAAACATAAGAATGAAAAAAGTCACAAAAACTATATGTCATCAATCTTTAAAAAAAATGTTATTTTCCTGGATTTTTTTCATTAGTTTTTTAGAAAAAAAGTTGTTTTTCTATAGAAAACTGAATCGGACGTCTTAGTACAAGTTTCCAGTAATTTTCGCAAATTATTTGATGACGTTCGTAACATATTTAAACTATAATAATAGCAACAATATACATCTAATTTAATATCTACAGTATAACATGTATAATACAAGAAAACGCATTTATGCATCAGTTTTTGTCAGATGTAATTTTATAAACCGAGAATCTCAGCTTTCGTGAAGACCGTCCTTGAAATGTCATATTTTTCGAAATCTCCTTTTACTCCGCTTTAAAAATTAGTTGTTATTTCTCCTCCCTCTCTCTGAAAAAATCATTGAAAGTAAAAAAAATGAAAATGGCAGATGACACTGCCACTGCCACGGTGTGTACGGTAACCTTCTGTGTCTCGGGTAGATATTTGTCTCATTGGCAATCATATCACATCTTCTTATTAGAATTTAAGACTATATAGTGTTTAAGGACAGAGTAGTTTATACCATGCAACTTTCTGACTTAGTCGGGCGTGTAAAAACTATTCCATCTCGTTGGTAGATGCGTAATTTTTAGATATAAAAAATCGAAGGAAGTTGAAATGATAGGTAGACATAGACAATTAATTTTTAAATGTTACATGTTAGTTGCAATTTTATTAAGAGCGATTTAACGGGCCTTGAATACAGTAAACACATAGAACAAATCAACAGGAACAAACGTCTACAGGTCTATATTTAACAATTCAACAATTTTCATTTGAACTGAAAGAAATAATCTTCCATCGGAAAAGAAAAGTATTTCACAGAACAGAATAAATGTACAAGATTACAGTTTCATGAATGGGGAAAAAAACCAAAATAGCGAAAAAAAAATTAAATCTTTCCGGTCTTTGTAGCTTCTTGTCTATTGCGTTTATTTTTTTTTTCAATTTCTACTGAATATTTATAGCTACTGTATCTCATTTTAACTTTACCTAACCTATTTTGACGCGTACATCATATTAGAATCCATGAAATATACGAAATGGGACGTTCGTATCTGCCACATTTTACCGAGCTAGACAAAACATCATAGAGCTTTCATATCATAATCCAGTTGCATTAGCTTATGCGCATATACAAACGTCATATTAGTATGTTGCTTTATTTTTTTGTCTTTCTTGTACCCATTTTACCCAGGTAGACAAATCATCATAGCGCTTTCATATCATAATCAAGTTGCTTTAGCTTATGCACATAAACAAATGTCATATAAGTATTTTTCTTTACTTTTTGTCTTTCTTGTGCCATAAAATGTTCATTATTGATATTCTTAAATCAATTTAATGATATTTCAATTCTACATTACATTTAACAACATGCATTTCAATTTACAGAATGCTTGAATGCTTGGAAATCATTTTCGAATCACTGTTATTTGTTTGTGTATACGAAGATGTCTTGGGAAAATGCAAAGGTAATTAGTAACAATATACAATTATGGCCTGCTGTGGAGGTACATATCTAAAATGATCTTCCCGAGTAAGGGTTATATTAAATGAAAACATAGTTTACAGGAATACCACGGTAGGTATCGCTAATCGACAGGAACTGCTGACAAATCAAGAACAAAGTTCAGGTCACATTCGAGATTTATACTTTTGTGACGTGTCGTGCTGCTTATGACATGTGACAAAATGTGGCAGTACTTAACATTGATTTGCAGTAATTGATATCATTGGGTTTTATTGTTAGTCACAACCGTATAGATATGTTGAAGGTTGTTCCTAAAATACATGTTTTGAGCATAGAAACATACAGGTTGTTTTACTACAACTGTGTCGATACTCTGCTCAGTCCACATAGGATACAGTGCTTTGGTATTCGCCGTTTCAAAATCTAAAGAATCATGGTTAATGTCAAAAATATTGACCCGAAAATAACGTCACATCATTGACTAAATTTCTATCGTTTACTACGTTATTATACAAAAACACGTTTTGATAAACGCTTTTGAAAAAAAATACCCATAATAAATTTGGTAACGTAGCTTTTTAATTGCGCAAAACTAATATTTAATTCTAAGTCAAATCTGACATTTGATTTAACAGTTACGTTTCAGTTGTTTAGATTTCTTATATGCTCTCCGTATTGGCCTGTTAAACTTGTGGTCATTAGTGAAATTGATATCAATAATCCTAGAAATACTACTCCTATGTTTGGTTGAACTGCTGTTCTGTCTTATCGTTGTTTTTTGTATCCGTTTTTTGACAATGATTTTGTCGATTTCTCTTCGACTTGTAGGTATCTCCTGTAACTATTATAATAAATAGTAAACAAGTTCTTTTCCGAAAGTTTTAAATAATCCAATTTCATATAACGTATTATCAATGTTATTTCAACTGATCGGGCGGAGCTTACATTTAATTTGCATAAGGACGGTCTATTTGAAAATGTGTGTGATTAGGATGATTGCCGTTATAATTAACACTGATTTATAATCACCTATCAGTGTCATAAAAGGAATTTAAAAAAATAATGACTAGACACTTCATTGATGAGTTTATCCTAAAACACCTATCTATAGATGGACTGGTTTATTATGAGCGAACCGGACAAACTCCGCCCAGTCAAGTGAAATAAATCGAGTACTTTTGTGTCCGACAATTGTATATTTGTGTTTGTAATATACACTTCTCATTTATGACAGGAACAAGTTATCAATAAATGTAATGCATATGTTGTACAAAGTAGATCAGCAACACATACAAGAGAGATATATCTGTAATATTAACTGAACTTTTAAATAGTTTTCTATTGTTAAGGTGTATTGGGCTACTTGAGGATAAAAAAAAGTTTTTTCAAACTGCTATATACCCAAAAAAATTGTGGTTCAATTTTTTTTAAATTTTTTATATTTTTGTAAGATCAAGGTTAATTTTTTGTCTTTTTTTCCCTAAATTACACGAGCAAAATTAATTTAAGTAAAGGTGTCTGCTACTACCTTAAGTGTTGAACAAAGGCAGCAGTAGTATACCGCTGCTCAATAGCCATACTTTAATTAAGCAAAAACCAACCCGGATTACAAACTGAAACACATCAACTATTAGAGGATCATTACGGAAAAACATATTCACTGAACTGGAACTAAAGTAAACTTCAACACAAATAGAAACTGATTGTGTAATAACAACTGTTATATTCATGACTTGGAACATGACATTTTATGAAAAAATGGTAAATAAAATTGTAACATCCATTAGTATTAAATTATTATATAATATTTGTTCATTAGAAAAATAACTAAAAAAGACCTATGTTAAATTGATATGAGTAGCCAACAGGATACTGAATATAGAATACAATACAACAAACCGAGCGCTGTTATTGTGGGAAGGGATATTTTTTTTACTTTATTTAAACCTTGACTATCACTATTACAATCGGTCGCCAATTTTAATGGCAGTTATATATCTAAGTGTTATCGTTATGACAGAGATCTTATATCATGCCTAATCGTTACAGATCTTACTAGTGTAATGTGATTCCAGATCAGTTATGACAGAGAAATGATTACATGTGCTAATGTTTTTTTGTAGGTTCAATGTCAGTCAAAAGGAGGGTACTTGGTGAAAATTGAAAATAGTGAGGAGAACACATGGATTAAGTCAATAGTTAAAGGTATGTCTTGTAATTATCATACAAAAAAACAGAACAGACATATTGTTGTCTCGTTGACATATCTGTTCATTTCATTTCATTCATATAACCAACACTAATGTCGGAACCAATTAAAAGGTAAGAAAATAACACCAGATCTAATACCAAGCTGACTACTAGATGTATAAATAAGGTAAAGTAACAAAAATACTGAACTCCGAGGAAAATTCAAACCGGAAAGTTCTTAATCAAATGACAAAATCAAATGTATGTTACCATTTGCGAGTATGGTCTTCAGGAACCGAGGATACACCGTCGGAAGGACACGATAAATGGCTGACCCATGCTCGCAAAAGACACCCTTTTAGATTTCGGAAAAAAGAGTTGCTTATGCCGCTACAAGGCAGCACTCGCACCCACAAAGTGTAAAGGGATTAATATAAGTTGCAATAACTTGTTTCCTAATCCACTTTAAATAAATATGTTTAAAACTAAACTAATGTATGTTGAGTGTTCAGCGCCAGAAACATGTCATTTGGAATTTATTCAAACCACACCATAGCTTTCTTCCTCTCTCACTCTAACCCATGTCAACATTCAGATTTTTTTCATCTTTCAAGTCTTTAAGATGTAAGTTGAAGCGAGATGATTTCAGCTTCCCAATTGTTAACTTTTCATTTCTATGTAGTGACTGCATACGGAGTATATACCTCCCAATTGATACGATATTTCCGCGCTTTTATTTCCTAGCACGATTTCCTTGAGGAGGATTGCTGCTCACAAGAAAGCTATCAAACCAAGAGTTCCAAATTGTGAAATTGAAAACATCCCTTCGTAAATTTTACGGATGCCATCACGAGATGGTTGACCGTTATGGAATAACCGTTTCACAGATGATATCAGATATGTTTCTTACGTCGTAACTACAATCCCCTTCCCTTTTCATGAATGTGACCTACCGAATAAGACTTTTAACCGGGTTTGTAATAACATAAGCAACACAACGGGTGCCACATGTGGAGCAGAATCTGCTTACACATCCAGAGCATCTGAGATCACCCCTAGTTTTTGGTGGGGTTCGTGTTGCTCATGCTTTAGTTTTCTATGTTGTTTCTTGTGTACTATTATCTGTCTATTTGTGTTTTTCATGTTTAAAATTTTTGAAATGATTAAAATCCGTGTACTATTATGTTATTCCATGAGCGGGATATCCGAGACTCTCAATGTAGAGTATTTGAAAAAAAAAAACGGTTTAATTGAATAAAAACAGCTGAAGAGCTTTATATCACAAAGGACCTAGCAATAAAGCCAAATCAATCAATTTCTTGCTTAAGGTATCAATTAGCCGTCCCTTTTAGCTCACCTTTCCCAAAGGGTGAAGTGGACTTTTCTCATTTTTTGCAACCGCCGTCCGTCGTCGTCCGTCGTCGTCCGTCGTCGTTTGTCATCGTCGTTTGTCGTCTGTCGTTGTCGTCGTCCGTTGTCTTCTGTAGTCCGTCGATGTCTATTGTCGTCGTCCGTTGTTAACCTTTACAAACATCTTCTTCTTTGAAACTACTCAGACAAATATAACTAAATTTGGTCACAACCATCATTAGGGTATTTAGTTTTAGAAAGATGTCTGATTACACCGCTCGCCCACAAACTATTCGAAATGGCTATAAATTGATCATTAAACGCATTTTGTTGCTTATATTTCTGATTCTTCCACGGTAAAAAACGTATTTAACATTCTTTTCAGTTCTTATAAAAAATATTATTATGCATAGAGATAAACTGTATACAGCAACAATATTCACATGGTTCAGCAAATTATGAATTACAAATAAGATACATGAGATAGTTTGACCAAAACTGTCAATTGCACAATGGAGCTATTGCCCTTTATAGTAATTTTTAAACAATTTTTCTTAAATTGTTGTAATTTCTGGACAAAATCTTCTCCACTCAAACTACTGGGCCAATTAGAATAAAACTTGGTTTTCAATAGACCATATATCCTGATTGAATGTATTAGATAACTCTTCCATTTAACCATCATAGCTAACATTGGTAAACATAAAACAAATTGGTTTACTATAGAAGTTTATTAATAAATTTTAAAAAATAAACCATTTTTAATGGTCAAGACATGAAAAATAATTTAAATAATGATAAAGGGTCTTCAGTTAATATTGTAAATAGTTATTAGAAAATGTGGTATCAGTGCCAATGAGACAACTGTCCATCCAAGTCACACTGTGTAAATGTAAACTATTATAGGTCAAGGTAAGGTCTTCAACACGGAGCCATGGCTCACACCTAACAGCACTCAATTAAGAAGCCCAGAAATTACAAGTGTAAAACAATTCCAACGGGAAAACCAACGGGTTAATTTATATAAAAAACAAGAACCACATGAACAAATGACAACCACTGAACATCAAGTTCCTGGCTGACTACATTAGAATGACCTGCTTTTTAATTTAATTTCAGACCAAATTAAACCAAACTTTGTCTCAATCATTATTATGATATCTAATGCTATCTATTAAAATAATTTAATCTTATTTTAAATGATTTCCTAAACCACCGTACAAACAGGTGCGCAATACAGGCTCTTGAGAGCCTCTAGTATTAGATAGGGGAAGGGGTGGCATGTTTTCTTTTTTCTGAATTAGCTTTTTTTCTAAATTTGAAAAAATGGTTGAATTTTATATTGTTGATTTACAAAATACCCCCTCCCCTAAAAAAGATGAAGAATAATAGGTTGTGCTTTGCTAAATGATAAAACTTTCCCATTCAGTTTTTATGATATTCTTTACTTGTTAGATGTGAGACAATTTAGTGCATGGTTTAATGTAAAGGCATGTGTCCATTGTCTGAAAACAATGTTGACCTCTAAATCGCCTAAATACTGTATATATTGCAAATAAATCAGGCAAACATATGCTAAATGTTTCTAATAAAATGAAAGTGATATTATGTAATTATGTATAACATTGCTTAAAAAAATGAATGAATAGAGTCGTGGATAGTATGAACAAATAAACCCAACTACTTAAAACAAAAATGAATTTAAATATTGTGATATTATGTAGACACGTGTCTAAGATTATTAAAGATAGTTAAAGACCTATACATATTGGCTTCCAGATATGCATGTTAACCTTTTTTATAACTCGGGAGCTTAAATTTTTCATTTTTCATCCGTCCGTTCGTTCGTCTGATTTCCTTTTTCCACACTCCTGCTTCATTTCGCTCGTATATGTAACAATGGTTTAGATTTTAACGAGAGAAATTTATGTATTACTCAAAAATTATTACACCAGGGTTTTCGATATAACAAACTAGTCAAAACATTAACTAAATTTTATCATCGGTATAAGGACATCATTCGTAAATATAGCTCCACATGCAGACTTCTTATACGTTCAGGTATTTCACATTCAATTTTTTATGGAAATATTCTTTATAAAAACACCAAAATGTCAGTATTCACCTCATAGCTAACAAATTCTTTAAATCTTTAAATAGACCTATTAAGAAGGGATATAGTTTCGATACTGTTGTCAGGTCATTAAAGACTGCATGTTTTGGCGTTAATATTGATTCACTTGTAGGGCCTTTGCATCGGAACTAAACCCATTTATTTAAAACCCAGTTGATGGCATGACACGGATTATGTTCTTCTCATATATGTTATGATGGTATGACATTAAACCCCCAACGGGAAGGATTGTGCCTCATATTCATATGATGAAGACATAATCTTTCAATCAGTTAAATTGAAGTCTGGAGCTGGCATGTTAGTTAACTGCTAGTACAAATGTAGTCTGTTGTTATTTATGTATTATTGTTATTGTGTTTATTTTCTTTGGTTGCATCTTCTGACATCAGACTCGGACTTCTCTTGAACTGAATTTTAATTTGCGTATTGTTATGCGTGTACTTTTCTACATTGGTTAGAGGTGCAGGGGAGGGTTGAGATCTTCTAAACATGTTTAACCCCGCCGCATTGTTGCGCCTGTCCCAAGTCAGGAGCCTCTGGCCTTTGTTAGTCTTGTATTATTTTTAACTTGAGTTTCTTGTGTACACTTTGGAGTTTAGTAAGACGTTCATTATCACTGAACTAGTATATATATTTATTTATGGGCCAGTTGAAGGACGCCTCCGAGTGCGGGAATTTCTCGCTGCATTAAAGACCTGTTGGTGACCTTCTGCTGTTGTCTGTTTTATGGTCGGGTTGTTGTCTCTTTGACACATTCCCCATTTCCATTCTAAATTTTATTAATGACAATCATACACAATGCTGAGTACAACAACATACAGACAGAGTTCGAATATTGGTTTTGAGTCATTAACTGTTCTACAGTTATGATCCTTTTAATCAATTAGAAAATTTAAACCTCTAAATTGCATAAAGTCTGCTCCAGCTCGAATCAATTTTGTAAAATTTTGTTAAACATTTCTCATAAAATAATAGAGATGTTATGTACAGGTTTGCATCTGTTAAAAAATAAACAGAGATGTGGGTATTATGAAAAATCCGACAACACAAAAAAAAAGCCCGGAGATTTTCATAGAATAAAAACATGTTTCTCTAATTCTTCGTCAAATTTTCCTTTTCTGCACCCAATGTATAAGAAAAATAAATCAACGTGTGGTTCGTTTGATCTCAGTTCTTCATTGGTTAAAATCCAAGTATAACGTTGAATTTTCTTGCTTTTCTCCGAATTTCTATGGTGAAGGCATGAAAAAGGTGACCAAGCCTGATGACGTCACATTGAAAGAACAAATCTTTTTTGCCGATAATTCGAAAAGAAGGGATAAATATCCACCACCAATTCTTGTGTAATACGATATGTATCCACTCTCGACAGTTAAGTATTAATTATTTAAAACGCTCGCGAGGCTGTCTCGAGTCGATAAATATCGTATTACACTTGATGCAGTGGTAGAATCTAAATGTCTCATTTCGTTAAAGATCTCTATATATATTGGTTTCTTGACATATATATACATGTTTTTACCTTTTTAATTTCACTTAATGGGTTGTTGTCTTATTGACATATAATACCCATAATCATCTTTTTGTCTACTAACTTTTTTTTAGATGAAATGTGGATAGGATTGAATGATCGTCAGACAGACGGACATTGGGTTTGGGATTCTGATAATTCATCACTCACGTATAGCGATTGGTCCCCTTATGAACCAAATGGTGGAGAAACAGAAAACTGTTGTGTGTGCTCGTTAAGTAGTAGTTACAGATGGAATGATGTTAGTTGTTATGTAGAATATGGGTATGTGTGTGAGAAACTGTTGTAAAGAGAGGTATTTTATTTAGCCTCAACATTTCTTAACCGTCCATTTTGGACTCTTTCCTTCCATTGTAAGTCAGTTTATTACATCAGTAAATAACTGTATAAGATGTTCTCTCCATTGTTTCAAATTACAACCTTTGTAAAAAGACTGTTATAAATTGATTAAAAGCAAATAAGGGAATTTAAAAATGATAAACTATAGATTTGTGTCCTTATTTTCAGAAGTATTCAATTGAAAATTTGAAGGGAAGGGATTCTCTCTTATTTCATACATTTAAAACAAGCATTTTTTTTTTTCATTTTAAAACTATAAAGAAAGAAAAACGGCAATTGTTAGATTTGTTCACCTATGACTTCTTTTTTAAGTATATGCAATATGATCAATAAAAAAAAATTAGCAGGCAATTGTGGATTTTTAAAGTATATCCAAATATTTATTTATTGCCTATTTATTGATAAAAATCTAGAAAATACAAAATTTCAGAAAAAAAGTCATAACAAGTGTAGCATAACTTCTTAAGCACATGTGTGAAATGTCATTTGAATTTTAAAACAGATATGTTCTTCAAAGATTCCGATGGTCATTCAAGAATTTAAGAATCATTGGGCTTTACCTTTTGAGTTTGAAAATTCAAGAACAGTCGGAACCACAGTAGTCATTGAGTTTTTATTCAATTTCTACAAATAAAAGCACTTGTTATATACATTTATTCATGTGGTATGGTAAAGAAAATTAATCACCGCCTTCATTTGTTAGATTTAATTTTGTTCAACGTAATCTGTACGATGTTTTACGTTTGAAGTTAGATTCAAAACAAACCGGACATAGCTATATAATAAAGTTAATTGCTACCTTAGTTTGCTATTAATAAGTATTGAAATGTGCATTGTTATTAAATGTAATCAATATTTAGTTCAAATAGAATCTTAAATCAATCCTAATTCTATCTTATTCATTCAAATGTGACGTCATTTTTCATTTTTTGATGATCTGTTTTACAAATTCAAAGGTGACGTAATTTTTTTGTCATTTTTTACAATTTCAAATATGACGTCACTTGGCGTTGAAGTTTTGACTTATTCGGATGTGTCTATTTTTTGTGTTTCATTTTGTCGGGTTATGTAATGTATTTTGGTTGTTTCCTGTAATTAGTTAATACTTCAGTTTTATCATGTATATCTTTTGTATAGTCATTTTATAAAATTTACTGTCCGCAAAAGTATAAATCAGTCTAAATAATAGGGATGTTCTGGTACCTAACAGAAAACCCTGACCTTTTTTTGGAACAACTTTTTTTAATTTTTGGTACTCGATGCTGTTCAACTTTGTACTTGTTTCGGCTTTCAAACTTTTGTATCTGGGCGTCACTAGTAAGTCTTTTGTGGACAAAATGCACTTCTGTCGTATTAAAATTTTAAACTTGTTGCCTTTTGTTAGCTATTATTCGTGTGTTTCTTTGACAATTGTGTTCTCCTATTTATTTATATTGTAGTCCTGTAATGTTGTGTTGTCATTTTAATGTTATATTTCACATGGCCATAAAAGAGGGAGGTTTGGCATGCCACTAAACCAGGTTCAACCCACCATTTTTTACTTTAAAAATGTCCTATACCTAGTCAGGAATGTGGCCATTGTTATATTATAGTTCGTTTCTGTGTGTGTTAAATTTTAACGTTGTGTTTCCGTTGTGTCGTTTGTTTTGTCTTATTTTTGAGTGTGAATTCACGGTACTTATCTATCTCAAATTCATGTATTTTTTATTCTGATAGGATTTTGTCTAATACTTAGTCCGTTTCTCTGTGTGTTACATTTTAATGTTGCGTGGTTGTTCTCCTCTTATATTAAATGCGTTTCCCTCCGTTTTAGTTTTTTACCCCGATTTTGTTTTTTGTTTATGCATTTATGAGTTTTGAACAGCGGTATACTACTGTTGCCTTTATATATGGGAACATTTTATGGGGAGACAAGAGCCCGTGTCTTTGAAGTATCTATCTATATTGAAATCATATGTGAACATATGAAAAAAGAAGTCTTTACTCGACGACTTGTGTAAAGAGAGTGCAACATACTACACATGTTTGATGGAAACATCGCAGACCCGTTGCACGGCTAACCTGTCCTTATCTAATATATCCTTATTTTCGATTTGAAATTAGAATGACTCTCCATTCATCCTGGACTTCTTTTGAGTATTCATTGTTATTAAAGGGTTTACTTTTTGTTTGTTCTCATCCTAGAATTGCATGTACAGGTTGCTTTTGGCAATATATATATATATAACCAAATATGACATAAAAACAGTCAAAGTTATATCAGCATGAAGTAACATATTAGAATCTCATATAGAGATTGCAAAGAAAAAAATAGAAGCAAATCTAACAGGCAGTAAATTATTTTTATGCCCCACCTACGATAGTAGAGGGGCATTATGTTTTCTGGGCTGTGCGTCCGTTCGTTTGTTCGTCTGTGCGTCCGTCTGTGCATCCGTTCGCTTCAGGTTAAAGTTTTTGGTCAAGGTAGTTTTTGATGAAGTTGAAGTCCAATCAACTTGAAACTTAGTACATATTTTCCCCATGATATGATCTTTCTAATTTTAATGCTAAATTATAGTTTTGACCCCAATTTCATGGTCCACTGAACATAGAAAATGATAGTGCGAAATTCAGGTTAAAGTTTTTGGTCAAGGTAGTTTTTGATGAAGTTAAAGTTACATCAACTTGAAACTTAGTACACATGTTCCCTATGATATGATATTTCTAATTTTTATTCCAAATTAAAGTTTTTATCCAATTTCACGGTCCACTGAACATAGAAAATGATAGTGCGAGTGGGGCATCCGTGTACTATGGACACATTCTTGTTCTATTATATAATTGACGTCATTAAAAGTTTAAAAATATATAGATTGAAATATGGTTATTATTTAAATCAATAGATTTCTTTTATGAGAATTAACTCAAAAGTTTTGAACTCTGATATATATTCTTCGTGATCTAGATATATCAAGGAACAAAATATTTTCAACAAGTATTGATTTACCTCATTTCTGGAAAAGATTTGTAAAAACATATATCACTTCTCTACGTCTACTCTGTGTTTTTGTTAGATGTATTTCTATATGTATTTATCTAAAGCATGTAAATAGTATGAAGCCTATTGCAACTGATTTATATTTAGTTCGTTACTATTTAACTCGTGTAAACATTCCATTCGTGTTAATTTGACCTTTAATGATAAAATTATAATGCTTTATGATATTGAATGTTTATTTATTTAGTTTATATCTCGTTTCTCTGTTTTTAAAATATACAAGCTTCGATAGTGTTTGGTTTAACTATGAATGTTCACTTCTGTTTTCGTACTATGAGTAACAAAATTATTTATTTTGTAAAAAACATTCCGGTCTCCATTACTGTATATCTTTCAACAAAATTATTTTTATTTACCAGTGTAAATTATTTTGTTGTGAGTGGCATTGTGTTTAAGATTTTGGTTAACTTTCTGAAATTGTTTAACATCAAACCTCTTATTGTATTGATTTTGTATCTACATTGTGTCATTGGTCAAATTTATTTGTTCGATGTATGTTCACTTGTTTATGTTATTATGTCTGTTGATTGAGTTAAGCCCTTTCAGTTGATATTATATAGTGTCTTTCTATGTTGTCCTGTAACACATCTATTGTTTTGGGTAAGGGTAAAGGTTTGTACCTATCAAAACGTTCAAATCCGTTGCATGTTTGCACCTGTTCTAATAGTTATCAAAGGTACCAGGCTTATAATTTAATACGCTAGACGCCCGTTTCGTCTTCATAAGACTCATCAGTGATGCTCAGATCAAAATAGTTATAAAGCCAAACAAGTACTCAGTTGAAGAGCATTGGGGACCCAAAATTACCAAATGTTGTGCCAAAAACGGCTAAGTCAGGAACCTGATGTTCAGTGGTTGTCGTTTGTTGGTGTGTTTCTAGTTTCTCGATGATTTTTATACATATTCGACCGTTGCTATTCCCAATTCAATGGTTTTACACTAGTCATTTTTTGAGACAATTTACAGCTTGCTGTTCGGTTTGAGGTCCGTGCTGAGGATCGTACTCTTACCTATTATTGGTAAACTTTCACAAATTGTGACTTGGAGAGAGAGAGCTGTCCAGTGGCTTCTTATTTCTATTATAACAAAATCCATTAAGATATTATCACAATGATAAATAACGAGAGAATAGAATATCAAAAAGCATAGTTTATTGATGTTTTTTTACACACGCAGTTTAATGAGGTAACAAATGTAATATTACTTTATGCATGCTATTGTAGTTATTTCTTTTGTAAATATTTTTCTTAAGTTTTCATATTCATAGTTTCCAAAAATTCTAAATGTGTACTTGTTGTTTTCTGTTTTCTTCGTTTTTGGTCGTGTTGTTTTTGCTTTGACATATTCCCCATATCCATTCTAAATTGTATTGGCAATTAAGATAAAAAGTAATATGCATTCTATATTTTTTTTTACTCTAGGTTTCAATAAATACTGAGTATTTTAGATAACACATGAAATTATACTTATATCCAAGTTAATATTCTGGACCATCCCGTTCCTATCCTAAAAGTACAATTTCAAATTACAAAATCGTGTTTTCAAATGTTGGTAGATTGATTGCATTTGTGATTTATGTGATTGAATATTTAAAGCTACAGTAGTTTCTATGATTTCAGTTTGTTTCCACAACACAAAAAGAATTGATTCTTTCTATACATGCTATAGGTTCAAGGGCCCTCTTTTGTTACATTGATCTGTCTTTTATACAAAGTCGATTTTAATTTGTAACAAGCATTTGTTAATTGTTGTATACGATGCATTACAGTATGGGCTGGCCCAAGTCTTATGTAAAAGTTATTGAATAAATATAATAACAGAGGCATATATCATGTATATATTGAATGATTTTTTCATGATTTACATCAGATAAAGAAATATAGGAAGCATGATAATTATACAAACATTTCAAAACGGCAGTAGTTTTCCGTTACCTTTTTATGTTTCTTTAATACATATATGACGTCGCGCTGTAGTTATCATTTGTTATTCCACTATGGTAAATTTGTGTATTCTTGTCCTAAATATTTGCTAAGATGCTTGGTCTATACGCCATTTTCAGCTTCTTTGTTACATATTTGTTTGTTTTCATAGTGATTAAGTTATTACACAATGTTGACTGTGATATCTCTATTTTTGACATTTTCACCTATTATGTCTGTTTGTTTTGTTCACACATTGTTGTCAATAAAATGGAATTTAATATGACTGTCATACAAGTAAGAGATTTTACTAGCTTTAAAATCAGGTTTAATCCATCATTTTCTACATAAGAAAATGTCAGAAATATGACAGTTGTTATTAATTTGAGCTTTTGATTTTGCAATTTGATTCAGGACTTTCCTTATTGATTTTTTCCGGAGTTCAGTATTTTTGTGATTTTACTTTTTGCATATTTCACTGCAATGTTTAAAAAAAATCATTGTATATTGTTTGTTTTCTGTGTGTAAATGTCATGCCATGCATCAATAGTCCTTAATTGGGACAATAAGTATTCTTATTTTTCTTATTTTGATATGTTTATATTTATTTTAGTATGGTTGTAAAATTATGTAAACTTTTTGCATATATCACTGCAATGTGAAACAAAAATGTTTAAAAAAAAATCATTGTATATTGTTTTCTGTGTGTAAATGTCATGCCATGCATCAATAGTCCTTAATTTGGACAATAAGTATTCTTATTCTTCTTATTTTGATATGTTTATATTTATTTTAGTATGGTTGTAAAATTATGTAAAGCAGTTTCACAAGGTAAAATTTGGTCAAATACCGATTAAATGGTACAATTATAAAAAAGAGTCATGTCCTTAGCTAGCTATAAAACCAGGTTCAATCCACCATTTTTTACATAAGAAAATGCTTGCACCAAGTCAGGAATATGACAGTTGTTATCCATTCGTTTAATGTGTTTGAACTTTTGAATTTGCCATTTGATTTGGGACTTTCCTTTTTGAATTTTCCTCGGAGTTCATTATTTTTGTAATTTTACTTTTGATTAGATTCTTGTTTGAAATTCTAAATCTAAAATAGGTGAAACTGATGATATTTTGTGTGTAAATTTGTTTAACGTTTTTTATTACTTGTTTTTCTTTTAAATAAACGTCTTTATGAACTATGAATTTCTGTCTGACTTACACAATGAGATAACCGTCATCATACACGCTAACTAAGTTAGTACGACAAATAATAGGATGTTTTATGTGTACAACGGTTAATGTGTATATGAACTTTTGTTCATTACAGATCCTGCATTTTCTGTGGGGAGTAAAGATTTGTTTTGCTTTTTTGTCACTACTCTGCTCCGTTAGCCACAAGTCCGCTGCCCTAGACTAGTAAACATTTATTTGGATTAAATTATAAGCACAAAATTTTAAGACACATAAAACATAGCCGATTATTGGTCTTCGGACTAACAGTTGAATTTTTTTTAAGGAAAAACCTCAAAAATCCAATAATCGGCTCACATTGAATAAAAGCAAAAGTAGTATACCGCTTTTCGAAAGAGAAAAAAAACAAATCCTGGTTACAAACTAAAACTGAGGGAAAAACATCAAATATAAGAGAAGAACTACGACAAAACACTAAAAAGTGACACACACGAAACGCACTATAACATAACCATGGCCATGTTTCTGACTTGGAACAGGGTATTTCAAGAAACAAATGGTGGGCTGAATCTGGTTTTGTGGCTAGCTAAACCTTTCGCTTTTATGGCAATGTTAAATGTAATTAAAATGACAACATTACATGACAGGACTACAATACAAATTAATGAGAGAACATATATGACAGAGAAACACACAAATAATAGCTATCAAAAGGTATCAGGTTTATAATTTGATACGCCAGACGCACGTTTCGTCTACACAAGACTTATAAGTGACGCTCAGATAAAATTTCGAGATCCGAAACAAATACAAAGTTGAAGAGCATTGAGGATCAAAAGTTCCAAAACATTGAGCCTAATACGGCGAAGGTTATCTGCCTGGGAAAAGAACATCATTAGTAATTAGGATTATTCATACTTTTGCAAACAGTCAATTTATAAAAATGACTATATAATAAATATACATGATAACACTGAAGATATTTTAACTAAATAATCCCACTTTGAAAAAATCTGAAGAAGACAAATGAACTTGTAAATTTAAATCGAAATTAACAAAATTATATTAAAATACAAATTATTACTCGAAGCAGAGACATATAATACAAGAGATTGGCAACTCGGCGAGATCCCGTAATATCACACGGCCACATTTAAATCTCGCGAGATCTCTTTGGGTAATAGAGTCTTTATCAAAGTTTTAAAGGACTCGAAGTAAGGGTGAATGTTTAAGCATAAATTAACTGTTTCAGTGTTAAATTTAACATAATTAATTAAATAATTTGAGTTCATGCATAACTATTTATTTCAATGTCATTTTAATTTTGATTTGTATTATTTCACTGTGTCTAAACCACACCGGCAAAATTTGTTCGGACTCGATGGTATCTAACATCAGGCATCAGGACAACATAATAAGCATAATCCAACTCACATAATCCGATTTCCCGGGTGTCCCTGTTTTCTCATTTCTTACAATATTTTAATTCGGTATACACTTTATAAGATAAGTGGCGAATCTGGAAGACGTATAGGTTGCACGCCCCCAACCCCACCTTTGGTTGCCAAAACTATACTGATTCATGTATTTAACGATTTTGTAAAGCAAAAAATAATCAAAATATTGTTCAACTCGGCGGTATGTAAAAGCTGTTCGAATAACGTCCACTTTGAAATAAACTGAATCCGTCTGTCCGTATATATTGTCAAGATATATTGACCAACGTCAGTGTACGATCACCATAACACAATGGCGACAGTACAGACCCGTTTTTTTTTTTAGTAATGTTAACAAAATAATTATTATTGAATTTTGTCGATGACCTGAGACTATTATACTAATTTGTACATAGCAGTATAGTTACAATTAGTGATAAATAAATTTTATTTTAATGCATGGTAGTTGTAATCCTACATTCATTTTCTATGTCGATTATGCATGCATATACATTTGTCTTAATATCAACGTTTATCCTTTAGAAGATTTATTTTTTAACGATGATAGAAAAGATTACATACATAGAATGATTAGATTACTTATAAAGGTGCCCACATTTGTGCGAGAAAATCACATATCAATTGTGTGTTTCGATTTTTAAGACCGTAAACTTTAATTTCAAGTTTAAACTTGTTCAACATATTTTCCCATAACTCATATAGAAAACGCATATTTAGAGAGCTTTAACCTCAATCTCCTGTTAAAAGATTTCGGAATGCAAAGTAAAATTAAAATATTTGTGTTCTATGAGAGTATAGGAATTCAAGTGTTTGCTTCTTATTTATTTGAATCTGAGACTCATATAAAAAATAAGCCGTTGTCCGGTGAAAGAAGTTGTTTTCCAACGACCCACAAAACTCCTTTTCAACTCTGAAGTTAAATAATCAATTATAATGTAATGCGATTATGATTTTTTTTATTTGACCAAACCGGGTTATGCATTGTGAAATCTATGACGAAACCGGGTGGTAAACATTGACGAAACCGGCCAGTTCTATTTTGACATGACCCCTTTCTTTCGTTCCATACACAGAAATACAAGTATTGAGATGCTCATAATGACTAGTTTTGCAATCTCCGTGTCAGTATCTATCTTCCCGTACTTTTCTTTTCGTACAAAGTGAACAATTTAACGAGAAATTAAACAATTTCGAGGCAAGGTTCACTCAATTCGTCATTTTGACATGCACTTTTACTTATTTTTCCGTTAATATAGAACGTTTGTAGAAAATATTGCATATCACAATAGAAAATAGTTGGATATGTATATATATTCTTTGATATCATGAAAAAAAAAAAGAAAATAAGGAGAAATCCAGCTTTCTTCTGTCTATTGATGTTCCGTCATTGTGCCCGATGTTACATACCATCGAGTCCGAACAAATTTTGCCGGTGTGGTTTAGACACAGTGTATTTGTATTATTGAAAAAGAGACATAATTTGATATTGAATTAAAAAAAAACGATATAAAATAGTTGACACTTAATAAATTGTATCAGAGTTCATTTTATTTGATAGTTTCATAATGGGTTTCTATTAAATATACACCTGTGTCGGAGACATAATTTCACAGTGTGACATGTATATCAGGCTTGAATTATTCGATGGTCAGGTAAATCACAACCTGTTTAAAAGAGTTTTAATTGACACCTGCTACACAAGAAGTTGTTACACCACAGGTGTCCACAATCTTTCCAAAAATACAAAATATAAAATTAATTAATGAGTAGAAAAAAAACTTAATTTGTTTGTTTATTTACCGTTAATCATGATCAACTTTGTCTTATATTCATAATTTTTATAGATTATTAAAAAATTATTACTTTTTCTGTTCATTATTAGTTGGGCATGTATTGAGTTGTTTTTTGGGGATTGTCGGTAAATTGTTTTCTAAGTGTGTTTTTCGAAATTTACATTATGAGCTTGCATTGAGTTTTTTTTTATGATTGTCGGTTAATTTATGGTTTCTCCTTTTCACGGATTGTGTATTTAGGACTTACATTTAATGATCATTTAATAGAAAATGGCAATATAAGTCTCACTTTTCACCTCGAATGTAAAGAGATTAAACCATAGTTTAAGTGTAAGGAACTGCTAAATATACGATAAAAACTCACAGCAGCAGGTATTGCTGCCTTTTCATGTAACAATTTTTGTAAGAATAAACATTCTACTATGCTATACTTCTGTTAACATGGCAAGTTAACTTCAAAGCATACACCAGTTTAAATGCCATATTGATATCTAAATGTTTTGAAATGTACATGTTTCCCTTCTTTTTAATATACTTTTTGAATAGTTAAAATCTCCTTTTAGTTTTGAAACAGACATGCACATGTGTAAATAGTTTAACAACTACTTGACTTGATTTGTTAGTTAATACCTTTTTCTTTTACTTTATACAAACTGCACGAAAATGTGTCTACCTTTATTGTTGATCAGGCTGATTTAATTGATGGTTGCCTAACGTCCAGTGGCAAATATTTCACATTTTTTACATATTGATGTGCGAGTGTATGACATTTCTTTTCTGTACAGTATATGCAATATAATATTTAACTCTCCACAAGAAACCAAATTACACAGACATTGACAACTTTAGGTAACCATAAGGCTCTTAGCAATGAGAAAAATTCATACTGCACTGTCAACTATACAAGGTCTATTTATGAAAAAGGTTTAACAATTCAATCAAGAAAACGAACGGATGTCAAGTTGGTTCAATATTCAACATTCAACATTCAACATTCAAATTTTTTTTTTTTTTTTTTTTTTTTCCTCGTATCCATTTTCAACATTCGATTTCAACATTCAACATTCGATTTCAACATTCAACATTCGACTTCAATATTCAACATTCAACATTCAATTTTTTTTTTTTTTTTTTTTTTTTTTTTTTTTTTTTTTTTTCGTATCCATTTTCAACATTCAACATTCGATTTCAACATTCAACATTCGATTTCAATATTCAACATTCAACATTCAATTTTTTTTTTTTTTTTTTTTTTTTTTTTTTCTCGTATCCATTTTCAACATTCAACATTCGATTTCAACATTCAACATTCGATTTCAATATTCAACATTCAACATTCAAAATTTTTTTTTTTTTTTTTCTCTTATCCATTTTCAACATTCAACATTCGATTTCAACATTCAACATTCGATTTCAATATTCAACATTCAACATTGAAATTTTTTTTTTTTTTTTTTTTTCTCATTCAATTTTTTTTTCTTTTTTTTCTCGTATCCATTTTTTTCAACATTCAACATTCGATTTCAACATTCAACCTTCGATTGCAATATTCAACATTCAAATTTTTTTTGTTTTTTTCTCGTATCCATTTTCAACATTCAATTTTTTTTTTTTCTTCTTCTCGTATACATTTTCAATATTCAACATTCGATTTCAACATTCAACATTCAATTTCAACATTCAACATTCGATTTCAACCTTCAACATTCGATTTCAACATTCAACATTCGATTTCAAAATTCAACATTCGATTTCAACATTCGATTTTCAACTTTCAACATTCGTTTTCAACATTCAATAATCGTTTTCAACATTCGATATTCCACTTTCAACATTCGTTTTCAACATTCAACATTCGTTTTCAACATTCGATTTTCAACTTTCAACATTCGTTTTCAACTTTCAACATTCGTTTTCAACATTCAACATTCGTTTTCAATATTCAACATTCGTTTTCAACATTCAACATTCGTTTTCAACATTCGATTTTCAACTTTCAACATTCGATTTCAACATTCAACATTCGTTTTTAACATTCAACATTCGATTTTCAACTTTCAACATTCATTTTCAACTTTCAACATTCGATTTCAACATTCAACATTCGTTTTCAACATTCAACATTCGTTTTCAACATTCAACATTCGTTTTCAACATTCGATTTTCAACTTTCAACATTCGTTTTCAACATTCAACATTCGTTTGCAACATTCGATTTTCAACTTTCAACATTCGATTTCAACATTCAACATTCAACATTCGTTTTTAACATTCAACATTCGTTTTCAATATTCAACATTCATTTTCAACATTCAACATTCGATTTCAACATTCAACATTCAATTTCAACATTCAACATTCGATTTCAACCTTCAACATTCGATTTCAACATTCAACATTCGATTTCAAAATTCAACATTCGATTTCAACATTCGATTTTCAACTTTCAACATTCGTTTTCAACAGTCAATAATCGTTTTCAACATTCGATATTCCACTTTCAACATTCGTTTTCAACATTCAACATTCGTTTTCAACATTCGATTTTCAACTTTCAACATCCGTTTTCAACATTCAACATTCGTTTTCAATATTCAACATTCGTTTTCAACATTCAACATTCGTTTTCAACATTCGATTTTCAACTTTCAACATTCGATTTCAACATTCAACATTCGTTTTTAACATTCAACATTCGATTTTCAACTTTCAACATTCATTTTCAACTTTCAACATTCGATTTCAACATTCAACATTCGTTTTCAACATTCAACATTCGTTTTCAACTTTCAACATTCGTTTTCAACATTCAACATTCGTTTTCAACATTCGATTTTCAACTTTCAACATTCGTTTTCAACATTCAACATTCGTTTGCAACATTCGATTTTCAACTTTCAACATTCGATTTCAACATTCAACATTCAACATTCGTTTTCAACATTCAACATTCGTTTTCAATATTCAACATTCGTTTTCAACATTCAACATTCGTTTTCAACATTCGATTTTCAACTTTCAACATTCGTTTTCAACATTCGTTTTCAACAGTCAACATTCGTTTTCAACATTCGATTTTCAACTTTCAACCTTCGTTTTCAACATTCAACATTCGTTTTCAACATTCAACATTCGATTTTCAACTTTCAACATTCGTTTTCAACATTCAACATTAGTTTTCAACATTCGATTTACAACTTTCAACATTCATTTTTCAACATTCCATTTTCAACTTTCAACATTCGTTTTCAATATTCAACGTTCGTTTTCAACATTCAACATTCGTTTTCATCATTCGATTTATTCAACATTCCAACAATCACAATTTGTTTTCAAAGATTACCATTCTCAATATTGAATTTTTACATTCTTGTAATTGTATCATTCAACGCTTGATTTTAAGATTCAACATTTGTTTTGAACTACGGTGATAAAGTAATCTAAGACTTTCAAATTAAATTGTTTATATCTTTGATAAAGATTAATTTGTTACATTTAGATATTAAACAGATCACAAATTTAAATTGTACAATATAATATTACATAAAGATGATACAAAAAAATAGATTGATCACAACATGACACTAACAAGGGAGGTAATTTCTTTTTAAACTGACAAGAAAACTAGCACGTTAAACTTAGAGTATAGATTCACAGGTCAGAGATTGTCAGATCAAAATTGTTTTAATCGGAGATTATGTCGACGGATCATATGCAAAAGTCTTTTTCAATCTAAACAATAAGGGTGCGTGATCTTTAGTCTTAAGTTTGGAGATGATCTAAGATGATAAGACATAACAGTGACTATCCTCTATTACTATTGTGGCTATTGTAAAATGGGTATAAATGGTCCGGTTCCGCTTATTTATTTCCCCGCAAAAACAAATACAGGGCTGCCGGTTCCTTGCCGGTATTGTCGCAAAACGTTCCGCAAGTTCACATTTAAAACCGCGAGTAGCTTTCAATTTTTTTGCCATTCGGAGTCTATACAGTATGAATATTGGTCATTTGTGAAGGCTATATGGTCACTTAAACTAGAAGCTAGGTGTGGATGGCGTTTAAGGAATAGAGAATAGCGGGGATTGAATATTAGAGACAATGGAACAAAAATGAATAAAATAGAATAATGAGGTGTTCAAATATAAAGAGAATAAGTTAACTGGCAAAAAGTATGAAAAATAGAGAAAAATGGCTCACACCATAATTTAAAGAGTATATAGAGAAACATTATTAAGGGTTTCGCGGAACCCAGTGTCTAGCCTACTTATGCTGTTAATCGCAGGCTCTACAAAAGAGGAATAAAATCAATAAAAAATATTCCTCTTAATACTATCTTATGATTCTAAGAAGCTTCTGTCCACGTTTGGTAAAAATACAGAATGTTTTAAAAACCTTAACTGCAGACTGTCTGTAATATAGACTGGAAGAAATACTAATATATAAAAAAGAAGATGTGGTATGATTGCCAATAAGACAACTATCCACAAAAGACCAAAATGACACAAACATTAACAACTATAGGTCACCGTATCGCCTTCAACAATGAGCAAAGCCCATACCACGTAGTCAGCTATAAAAGCCGAAAAGACAAAGTAAAACAATTCAAACGAGAAAACTAACGGCCTTATTTATGTAAAAAAATGAACGAAAAACAAATATGTAACACATAAACAAACGACAACGACTGAATTACAGGCTCCTGACTTGGGACAGGCACATACATAAATAATGTAAGTCCATTTATAAGTAAAATACAGATACACAGGTACAAAATTTTAACAAAATTTTCTTTTAGATACATTTTGTTCTAGCTTTTGATCATAAAAAAGCTTCTGTCCAATTTTGGTACAGGTCCAAAATAGTATAAGAAAGATATTAAAATTTTAAACACTTTAACAGGTCAGGACCACTACCTTATATAGAAATGCATAAATTAGCATACTTATGTTCTCGCACATGTAATTATTTATTTACATGTGACGCAATTTATTTTTACCTAGGTTTTTGACCAATCCACTAAATGAGTCACAATGCATGATGGACTACTACGTGTTTACAATCAACCAAGAACACGTGTTATTTACTGAAATACAACACATTTTTTCGTGCAATGCGGGATTCACAAATTCGCTTAGTTTTTCATTTTGTGTATCCTCATTTATAGTTCGTGATATAAAGTATTACTTCCATGCTCAGATTAACGAAGAGTTGTTTCTATGCGAAGAAAAAATGGTTTGAATTACCCGATATATAGCCATTAACATGTTTGATGATGGCACAGAGATTCCATGTATTTGTCCACCAGAAGCAACGAAACAACAGGGAAAAAACACAATTACCCATGAGACAAACTTACTGGTGTAAAGTAAGCCGTCGATAAAATGCAGCCGGTGCTGATATTCAAGAGTACAGCAATGTTCGTATAGATAATTAAAGGCAAATGTGGGATCCTTGAATTTTGTGTTCGTAAAAAAGGCGAATAAATATTTACATACATGGCAGTGTTAACAAAATCTATAAGTATTTTTGTTGGTCACATTTCAGTATATGGGACTTCTAAACTGTTCCCTTTTTGTTTTAAGGTAGTGAAGTCAGCAACTGTAGTTTCAGTTTGTTCTTTTTTTAACGGGCTCGGACATTTGCCAAACTGAATAAAATCATTACAGCTGATTTCTTAAACCTGAAAAGTAAAACTTTGGTGGGCTTGCTTGCTTTGTTTGTATAGTTGTTTATACAAGCTTTGAAAATAAGATTGACATCTTTAAACAATATATATATATAGGCATAGTTTAACTTGTATATTTTATATTTTGAACAATATACAAACAAAGCAAGCAAGCTAACCAAAGTTTTGCTCCACATGCATTAGGAAATAAGCTGTAATGATTTTATCCATGTGTATGTACGACAAGGTGGAAAATTTGATATGTTTTGTGAAAATTGCAGCGTTGGATCTATAATAAAAAAGAAGATGTGGTAAGATTGCCAATGAGACAGCTGTCCACAAGTGACCAAAATGACACAGAAATTAACATTTATAGATCACCGTACGGCCTCCAACAATGGGCAAAGCCCATACCGCATAGTCAGCTATAAAAGTCCCCGATATGACAATGTAAAACCATTCAAACAAGAAAACTAACGGCCTTAATTATATAAAAAAAAATGAACGAAAAACAAATATGTAACACATAAACAAACGACAACCACTGAAATACAGGCTCCTATACAATATGTTTTTTTTTATGGGATAGATTTCTTGTCCTTTTATATATTTAATTGGGCCTTTTTTTTTCTTTCTTTTTTTTTTTGGATTGTTTTACACAAGTAATTTTTGGGTCATTAATAGCTTACTTTTCAGCATTGGACCTATGACTGCTTACTTTACTAAATTATGTCTTTGTTGGAAAGATGTCTCATTTGGCACTCATACCTCATCTTCTTATTTCTATATACAAAGCACGTTTTAGAAAAAAAAATATGGTAACATGGCACCCACTATGATTCAGAGACTTTTAATATTGGAGATATTTTACATATGTCAACAGGACAGCAGCCGAACGATAAAAAAACCTCTGAGGTATCTTTTGTGATAAAATTAGCAACAAACGGATATTATCGATGGATGAAACTATAAAAATTGAGCTATATACCGTACCCGCTCAGTGGCGGATCCAGGGGGCGGGGGTTCCGGGGGATGGACTCCCTTTTTTTGGACGATCAGTGCATTTGGATGGGGACATGTAGTTGGAACCCCCTCCCCTTTTGTCCAGGGTTGTGACCCCCTTTTAAAATGGCTGGACCCGCCCCTGCCGCTTTCATAACACTTCTTTTTAGAATACTGAATATTATGATGTTCTTACTATTAGTTCAAGTCCTGATAAAAAATAAATACACATTCAGTACAGAAAGAAGTGTTTCAATGAAAGTTTCGTGTTTATCTAGGCAGAAATGATTTTGCAATGACATTATACAGGTTTAAAAGAGCTTAAATGATTTTCTTACTGGACAGTGGTCACTTCATTGGATATTTCACTGTGTCATGTCGTGAAATTAATGCAGGTTCAATTCATAACAATGCACAAAACCGGTTCAACTACTTTTGCAAGGCGAAAAAGAAAGTCGAATCGTGAAGCCAATAAACAATATTTTTTTAATCTGAGCATGCAAATTGAAGATTACGTTATACATTTTACATTAAATATATTTGCAGAATAAAAACTTTGGTAATGAGAGTCCCAGACAATATATTAATTGACTGTTTTCCCACTAATTCCACGTGTTTTAAGTAGTAGTTTACTTGTAGTAGCCCACAATGCATTGTAGTTCATTGAGTCGATTGGTCAGTTTTTCAAGGCCATATTGGCCTTGTGTTTTGGAAATTACTATGCAAATATATTCTGACGTCAGAAAATCTAGAGTTCTCGACCTGTTTAACCACAGAGTGAATGTGTTCTTTCCTGGCATAAAATCTAAGTCCATTTAAAAGTAAAATGCACAAAAAAATGGATTTATTTGTCAACAAAATTTACTTCTGTCTTAGTTTGGTACAAACCCAGGATAGTTTAAGAAAGTTATTAAAATTTCAAAAACGTTAACCACAGAGTGAATGTAATGTTTCCTGGCAGAAAGACTAAGTCCATTCTTTTAAAAGTAAAATATGGAAAAAAAGAATTTTATTTTTCCAAAATTTACTTCTGGATACTATCTTATGATCATAAACAAACTTCTGTCCAAGTTTGGTATAGTATAGTTTAAGAAATTTATTAAAATTTCAAAAAACTTAAACCAAAGGGTGAATGCAATGTTTTCTGGCAGAAAAACTAAGTATATTTATAAGTAAAATACGGAAAAAATGGAATTTTATTTTTACAAAATTTACTTCTGCATACTATCTTATGAACATAAAAAAGCTTCTGTCCAAGTTTGGTAGAAATCCAGTTTAGTTTAAGAAAGTTATTGAAATTTCAAAAACTTTAACCACAGAGTGAGTATTTGTGGACGCCGCCGACGACACCGACGCAGACGCAGACGGAATGTAGGATCGCTATGACTCGCTTTTTCGACTAAAGTCGAAGGCTCGACATATATGGCCTAAAGTAAAACTATGGTTCTAGTATTACAGAATACAGAAACGAAAACCCCCACTTTGAAACAATTATACTAGTTGTCTAAAGCAACGACGTTGCGCACGATATTGGTGTCACTTTGGAAATATGGGTTAGATGGTGGTTATTAAAATTCAAGCTCTTATCCTTTACAATAAATAGCCATGTTATGCATATCATTCGAAAGGAAATAAACCATAGAAATCAATGAAATGGATGAATTTGTGCTTTGTCTATTTTCTAATGAAAAACAAATGCTCATTTCGATGCCTATAACGTCATTTTAAGGGTGTCCCGCTGTTACAATTTTGTTTTATGCGCGTCTTTGAAATCCAAGCGCGGATTCATTAGTAAGTAGAATGGTTTAAAATTTTACAACTATATTGTATACATTTAACCTTAAATGAAGTAATAGACGTTTTTAACTATAAGAGGAGGAAGATCGTCAGAAAAAATAAATAAAAAAGAGAAAAAATGTCCCAATTTGCTGCTCAACCCGTAAAAAACTTTGGTATTAAAAGATTCGAAGCTTTACACATGAATGAAAATTCTCACAATAAATCTTTTGAGAAAAAGTACTCCTTAGTCGTGAAAATTTCAGTAAAATGTGCAATCATTTTTTTTTGTGTCACATCGACTCATTTAACAAAAAGTGTTATCAGAGAAATACTCGTATGTCATAAAATTTCAGTATAGCTAACGATTATTTTTTTTTACCTACTTTGAGTACATCTACAAATGTACCTAGCAATATGTGTATGAAAAAAAGGGTAATTACATTTAGTAGTAGTGTGACAGAATGAAGTTTAACCATAATTTCGTTTTTGACTGGTAACCGATCGTATAAATACGCGGATATATATCATCGAGTACAAAATAACATAATAATTATTTTATCGCTTGTTATAAATTCATATCTGCAATGAATACTAATAAGAACGGAAATTAATAATACAAACATATTGTGTCGTTAGAAATATTTATATGCATTAAAATCTATGCACACGTACAAAAGAAATGTGTTAACGCATGCGGAAGAATATCACAAGAAAGTTTTGTTGGAAATTATGAATGTCTTCTCAAATCCAATATATTGGAAAAATCGAATTGTGATAGAAGAGTGTCCACCATGCATGTGTACTGCACTTTTATTAGAATCGTAGAATAGAATGTTATACCATGAAAATTATACATGCATGTAACTGCTATATACAAATATTAATATAATATAAATATAAACAACACATCAGATTATACTGATTTGTATCACCACAATGTAATAGATATTAAAGCAGTGAGGTTGAATTCCCTGTCATTAATTTTATTCATCTTCCACGCACGAACTTGTCTTATAAAAACATATATATCTGTACATAAATCTCAGTTTCAGGTATAGAAATGTGATTTTTTTCTGAGACAACTGCTTGTGACCATCAACAAGAACTTGCGGTCATCCGATGTTCGGTACTTCAGTACGTTGATACTACTTGTAAAACAATGTAAATACGAATATAGAAACCAAAGAGATTGAAACCGAAAACATAAAAAATAATCAGTTCGGAAACGTTTTTTTTTTTTTAAGTCAAAGAAGATTTAGTGTAAACCGATATATATATGTTGAAAATGGAAGCGCTAGCTGAACCAAAAATAACCAATAGTATATAAAAAGTGCATGGAATGTATTCTTGGTCCATAGTTGTTAGCTTGAGAAAAAACCTTGATCCATGTAAACATGCACATATAGCAATTACTTAAAAATACACATCTAGTAAAATGAAAATAATTGTATAAAATCGTGGTTGATATTAAGATTGTGGTCTTACTTATACGTTAAAATGAATAATATGCATTATAATGTAAGTATAAGTCACTGTTTTTAAAAGGTTATAAGCAAAGACAGCCAATGTGATATGTTGTAAGCACGCTCGTCCTAAGAGTAAAGAGATTCGCCTCAGACTTGTCCTGCATTTGTTTCACTCATAGTATCAAACTAAGTTTTAATGTTTTAAAACATTTTGAAGATACAAAAACGCCAAAAAATATGTACAAAACAAACTCTTTAGTTCATTTCTTTTACAAAAATTAGGCAGTTAGTTTTCTCGTCTGAACTGTTATACGTTGTCATTTCGGGGCCTTTTATAGCAGACTATGCGATATGGGCTTTGCTTTTGAAGGCCGTACAGTGACCTATAGTTATTAATTGTTGTGTCATTTTGGTCTCTTGTAGAGAGATGTCTCATTGACAATAATACCACATCTTCTTTTTATATATTTCAATCATTTAACAAGACATCAAATTGTTATTTTGTGTTATTCTTGCATCTATAATTCTTCTCAAACAATTAAAAAAATTTCAGTTCAAATTCAATGGAATTTTGTATTTGCACCGGCTTGAAAAAATAAAACCATATAAAGAAGCAACTTCGAAAATCTCTGTACTTAAAGCGGCATTTCACATGAGTAAAATATAAGATCAACGTTTGAAATTTTCCGTGAAACAACGTCAAAATCGTTGTTTAATTAGAAACGTCGTGTAACGCTAAGTGGCACCAATACCGTGCGTAACGTCCTCGTTATTTTGTCCCTGGTAGATTGTTATTGGTTTTCATACGTTTTTTTCTTTATTCATCTCTATTATAAATAAGTACGTGAGCTTTCATAATATGTTAACATATGGTTACTGAAGTTCTTTTGCGTCCTTGTTACAAAATGTATAAAGTTTATTAATAAACTCATCATAGATATTCATTGCGTCCGAAGCATTTTTCGGGCGGGGACAACAACAGTATATTTCACCTATTGGTACTTTAGCGGAACTATTTCCTTGTGCGTGTTTTGTTTTCTATACATCAGGTTTTAGAACCTGTCTATCCCCCGCCTTTCCCGCGCAAAATATCATAATAAAACACATAATCATAGCCAATAGTTTATTCTTAACCCAGACTAGAAAACATGCCTTTAAACATAGCCACTCACAAACAAAATATATTAAAAGCAATTTTGTTTACACTTTTTTATTTTTATGTTGTTTTAGAATATAAATTTGACTTGAATTTATATGAGTATAATACATATACATGTACATGTATATACCAATCTAAGTTAGTGTATATCTTGTTTCTCGTCTTACTTTACAGTAGAGCTACTTTGATAGATCAGGTTGACTGATAAGCTGTCTATATAAAGTAATGGGACAATGCATGGAATGAAGACATCACCAAGTCACCGTATGCAACATTTAAAAAGACATCCTGAGCTTATCATATAGTCATCACCTACCAACCAACACGGTGTGGGCTCTGGTTTCCGCGTATTTATAGATTATAGATCGGTTACAAGTCCAACACGCAAGTTACGTAAAGGAAAGCTCTCTGACTCGCAACAATAGACCGGAATGACTTTACGATCATCCGCTGTAAAAGGGACAAAAAAATACAGATCCGAGAGTAATCGCAGTTACTGACAGCTAGTTCAAAGCCAATAAAAACTAATACAAAAATCATGTATCTAAGACAAATATGTCAATCAGTGCAAATCCACATCCAGTGGTTTTAGTATAAAGACGTTGTTAACAATAAGAGAAGCATAGGTAACAACAGATTGTAGTACCTTGATGTGTAAAACAATGATATTTGATATGGTTTTAAGTTACTGATAACAAAATTACTATTTATACCAATGAGAACAATATTCAAAAAATATTTTTATAGTGTTTGATTGGTATTGAAAGGACTGCTAAGTTTGCTGCCCTGATCATTTTTAATTTACATGCATTCAGTTTCTTTTACATTATTATTGATAAATACTACATTGCAGAAGAAGTGGCAATATATCTTTAAGTGAAAGATATTGTTTGTGACCTTAGGGAAATTTATTTGGATATGCCGATTATGGTCTCATTGAGATTTACCAGACCTTCATTCAATTTCAGCACATTTTTTACGTTCCATTTATGGACTTTATGCTGTTCGTTCTGTGCGTCCGTTCGTTCTTCCGTTCATCGGCCTGTTTGGCTTCAGGTTAAAGTTTTTTGGTAAAGGTAGTTTTTGATGAAGTTGCAGTCTAATCAATTTGAAACACAGTACACATATTCCATATTACAAATTGTGACTTGGATGGAGAGTTGTCTCATTGGCACTCATAACACACCTTCTTATATCTATATAATCTTTTGATCGGTTTAACTGGGGTCTTGAGCTGGCATGTCAGTTACTGCTAGTAGTTTAATTTATGAATTAGTTTCATTTTGCGTAGTTTTTTTGTTGGTACCTATTCCGACATCGGACTAGGATTTCTTTTAAACTGAGTGTTACTGTGCAAATTGTTGTGTGTTTGTTTATTCTACATTGGCTAGCTATAGTTGTATAGTTGTATAGTAGGAGGATTTAGATCTCACAAAGTATGTTTAACCCCGCCGCAATTTTTGCGCATGTCCCAAGTCAGGAGACTCTGGCCTTTGTTAGTTGTTTTATGGTGGTTTTATTTTATTTTAGTTTAGTGTAGACCTATTGGTGGCCTTCGGTTGTTTTCTGTTTTCTGCTCTTTGGTTTGGCTGTTGTCTCTTTGCCACATTCTTTATTTCCATTCTCAATTGTATTAATTGAATAATTGATTAGTTGATTGCTTGATTTGTTAATTGATTGCTTGCTTGATTGATTGATTGATTGCGGGATTTGCTCATTGTACTACAAACAAAAGTAATGATCATTTGAGAATCCTTTATTTGTATTGTAGTCTTCATTTAACCAATGAAACTCTACATTTACTTTTGCCTTAGAATTATATTATGACTGTCTGGTAACTATATATAAGACATGCAAGAAAGTGAAATATAAAAACTTATTTGGCCTTCAATATCTCAACCTTTTGAATGTATGTAACTTCTTTGTTCAGTTATATTTCGAATTTGACATTGTTTTTACAAACTACCATTATAAATTTCCAGGAAAAGTTCTGCATAAAACCCTTTGGGAAAGCACATTGACGTTATTTTCCAAACATTTATTGTAGCCCAATAATTTTATAAGGTGTTGCAACATGTAATTGTAAGGACGTTACAGCCGATTCAGTGAGTGTGTAGGCAAATGTGGTATTATTGGTTAGATTGCTTGCTACATTGTAGCTGTATGGTGAAGTCATTATTAGGTTAGGCAAACTACCCTCCATTAAGAGTAGACTGTTCCGACATATAACCAATTAAACTTCCACAGAAGGGTAGTATACCTTACCTAAAAATGACTTCACGGTTTAACAAGAAAGGTAACCAATGATATTACCTTTGTCTACACACTCAATGCAATCGGCTGCAATGAAAATGCGGAGTTTGTAAGACTAGGCTTAACCAGCCCGTCGGCAGGATCCAGCTTTCAAGGATATATAAACACAAATTTTGCATAAGACTCAAACGTACTTCAAATGTTTTTATTAATAAATAACCACTATATCACCAGTTAAGTAGTCAAAGACACCATTTAATATTTTTTTTTTAAATTTCGTTTATGGTTCATTAGTTATATACAGGTAATATAAACCGCTTTCAGTATTTTATACAGCGTGCAGCACGCTTTATATTTTAAAGAGTCAACAATTTGGTGTGTTTACAGAATCGTAAATAGTTATGATTATTTTTAAAAGATGACAAATTGCTCTATTCAATGAAATATATAGCTTTCGGAAATTCCATATTCTCGGCATCCTGTAAAATAGTTCATGAACAGTAATAATTGTTCTGCATTAAAAGAAAAGAAAGTTGCACTCTTGATTTTAACTTTTTTTTGGCCACACAAAACTGATTTTACAAAACATTCTACCTCGGAAATAATGGATTTCGCTTGATTATGATTAGACCAAAGGTTTATATTTTGTAATCACTTGTATGGTGGGCAAGGAAATTATTCATTAGCTTAAAAAGAATAATCCTAGCTATATCCAAACTTGTAATTTTGATCAAGTAGGCCCTATATCTCTAGCTTACGTTTTTGCCTAGTGCAGATAAAAGTATTTTGCCGCAGAATTGTTTTTATTAACTATCCGGTAATGGTTGGGTTTGGTATCCGACATCAAGTTGAGAACTACTTTAGAAGAAAAAAATTAAGCAGAACAACACCCTGGGTTTTTTCTACTGTAAACCTCTGCTATCAAGCTTCCCTTTGCACCTATAGTCGTGCAACTGACATCGAAAAAGACGCTTAGTTAACGAGTTTAATGGTCCGGAATAACACACAGCTGTAAATTGTTTTAAATGATAGAATAATATCTATATTTTAATTTCCGTCGGGTCGTAAAAAGTTTCCATGGTCACATTTTTGTATTTTATCCCTTTAATGGGGGTACCCCTCAATTTACGGTTTTGAGTAGTTGCCTTAAAATCCAAAAATATTTTTTTTGTTAAATTTCCCTCTATTTTCGTGAATATTTTCTATGCACATATCATCAAGGATCATCGGAATGATAAAGACATAAATATAATACCATCCCCAAGTAAAACTTTCAGACTTAAAGTTGGCTGTTTTTTAGTTAGAAATGTAACGCTCCTTTTCTTTGAAAACGAGAAAACATATGATTCAAAAACAGTATTTGACATTTTAGAGGACAAAACATATTATTGCGATACTGCATGCAAATTTTGTTGGGCAAATTCCAAACAATTTTGTCAAAAACTCAAAAATAAAAACATCATTTGTACCTTTTTTAATTACGAAACTTGTCTATCCGTCAATCAGCTCCACAATTTATTTTTTCCTTCACAATCAATTTGATAGTTTCGATGTGATTATGAAGATTTTGTAGGATAAGTTTATTTATTTTTGAGTGATTTGAATATATATAGTAGTTCTTTCGTGTATTTTCTGTAAATAAGTTATATTTGTGTTAATAAAATTTTGACTTTTCATAAAAGTTAACCAAATCCTTCGGATAAGGGTTTTTCAGGATGATGACTATAGTTGATATTGTGTGAAAATACATTGTATGTAAATGTTTAACCTCAGAGCAATAAATATGCATGCAAGTGATCGGGGGAAAAGTACTATTGCAGTTTCGCAGAGATTTGGTGTGTGACAAGGTGATGCTAAAACCAACTTCTCTTGATATTCTGCTGTCCTTGGGCGAATCATCAGTGATGTTATGAGACTTGCACAAGAAGGCAAAATTGGTGCGTCTTTAAATTAGATTGATTGATTGATTGTTGGTTGCTTAACGTCCAGTGGCAAATATTTCGTGCATCTTCAGGACGAGAACAAGTTAACAATAAAAACAATAGGTAGGTTTTGTCATAATATAGGTCATTCGGGAATTGGTCGGGAAAATTTTGACTGCCACTGGAAAATGATGGTATATTGGATTGGGACAGAATTTGCCGTTGCAACAGGCCACCTACGGACCCCTCAAAGAGTTGTTGCAAGGGTTTTTAACGTGCAGAGAACGTGGCACTCCCTTTACACGAGGCATCGGATTAAACGGCCCCATTCTGACCGGACGTGACTGCGAACTTGATACATCCCGCACAGCCAAACGGTCGTCCCACTTCGTTTAACTGCCGGTCGAGAGAAGACCAAGTGATCATATTTCGTTTCCCAAGTCACCCTTGGGGAACTTTAAAATAGAAACAACAGAAATCCATATACTGTATGTGATCAAACTGATCGACATGTATCCTCACAACCTGACACTTGTATATGATCTCGTAGTTTGGATAGGAAAACAGGGTTTTTGTTTTAAAGAAAAACCTTAAAAAAACCCAGAAAACTACACAAAACTGAGTCCTTTAAACGTGTTGACAGTCTTTTAAGGTGTGCTGTGCTAATTAATGAGAGTAATCATTTATCCATGCATAACCAAGTAAATGTACTTATTGAGGTCAACACCTGTGCAATTAAGTAAAACAGTTACTGAAAAATCAGAATTTGAACTTGCTGTCAGTTCATTAATAACGATTGTTAGTGATGTGATTTGTTCTTCCATAAGAAAAAGCCTTTCTCATGTAGCACGACCAAATACATATACCGATCACATTTACCCAAGATTGTCTCTGATGCTTAACAAACTGCCAAACTCCAGAACTAACTAGATAGTGTGACACCTTACAATTCAGACACAGTGGGGCCAAGGGATATGAAATATAGAGTTTAGCTCTATATAGGGGATGCCATATATGCTGCAGGAAAATCAAAGTCTATGTTAAGACTTTCAGAATTACACCAAGGTGTGTCTGAAAATATCAAGGGTATATTAAAAGAAGAACAACTACTTCACCCTGGCACCAGTGCTCTTATGAGCTATGTCCTCGGTTTGGTATTTCTATGGAAATGATGTCCGCATATCTTCTTAATAGATATAAGAAGATGTGGTATGAGTGTCAATGATACAACACACCATCCAAGTCACAATTTATTAAGGTAAACCATTATAGGTCACGGTCCGATTGTCAACACGGAGCCTATGCTCAAAAGTTCATTTGTTAGTTAATTTGTGAAAAATAACACAAAGGCGCTTCTGAACCGTATAGTGTCCCTAAACATTTATTTAACAAAAATTCTTAAATGTATGGCTATTACAAATTTAATCGTTTCTGTAGCAACATTCGGCCAATTACATTTGGGATTGGCAGTGCAGATATATCATGCATATGCATATGGGAATATGGGTCACGAACATTGATCGAAACTTTGTACTCACATTGCTTTTATGTTTCCTATGCAAAGGTAAGACTATATCTGACGAGTTTGACAGAATCTTGACGGTATTTACGCTCCAGATGGCATTTGTACTGTGCTATGAAAAAACTCTGTCCTGCGCCTAACTTGTTCTTATAAAAAAAGGGAAGTGTCTTGTTATGCTTATACGCGTACTTAATCCGCATATGATGACTGAGAGATTGATTCATGTCCCCATTTAATTAATGAATACTTCAGGTATCGTGTGTCGATCGCTTTTAAAAGTTATATTAGGATCATGACTGATTTTGAATTACAACATTAGAAAATTGGCATTGCATTGTGTAATTTTTCATCCTTCCCTTAAAAAAATAATGAGTTAACTTTATTTACCAGGATTAATCCACTAAAAAATGTTCATGCACCAAACTGAATTTGTTTTACACCCAATTTGTTTTCAACCTCGCATTCGCCTCGGATGACTATAGTATATTTTGTGTTATAACTGCTCTATTTAGACTTTACAAATACACAATATGTATTTATCTATAACTAGATACTATTTTTTACAAAATACACAACCTTTAAGATGCAAAATTAAAAACACTGTTTCAGCGCTTGAATTTTGTTTTTTTCAAAGATAGAAAAAAATTTGAAATAATTTAATAAACTGGTGTTTTATAGTTTAGAAAATAATTCTGTAATATACTTTAGTGAAACACTATACACAATATGAAAGTTTATGGATGTGAAAAGGACAAGGCCACTTCTTCTTTTGCTATGCCTTAAATGGAAAAAATCAGAAGGTTCCAAATCAACGCTATTTTGTAATGGCAGCTCTTCATATAAGTTGTCAAATTTGTCATTTTAACATCGTTTATAGCATATGCTTATGATCGAATTGTTTTCGCAGCATTCTATTGAATAAATATCAGAATATTTCTCCATTTTGTCCTTGTGGTTGAATTATTGATATTTTTAGGTCTGACCTTTAACCTCAATTTCACAAAATTGTGAACACTCTGGATTTTTACGACCCAATTTTTCTTATTTTATATGTTTTCCTCTTTCCGTCGTTATATAATTTAGGTGTGTGATCTTCCGGACCATTAAAGTTTTAAAAAATGACCTGTGGTTGCAGTACTACTAGTGCAGACAATTTTTATTATATTTTCGGTAAGGGTTGGGTTGGGTGTCCGACCCCGACTTTGGTCATATCTTTTGAAAATAAAATAAGCCAAATAACAACCTTGATTTTTTTCTCCAGTAGACATCAGCTAGCCTACCCAGCTCCCCTTTACACATTGTGCGGACAAATGTATGGCCGTTGAAATGTGTTTTATAATCTTTTCGGTAATGGCAGGGTAGGGTGGTTAGCTGAAGTCCACTTGAAAAAAAAGTGGCCTCCAATGTGGTTTTATGCAGAACAGTAACCCGCAAATCTATGGTAGTTTGCAAAAAATAAAAGTATTTTTTGTTATAATGTGATATGTAATATATTGGCAAATAATGAAAGCTCGTATCTTAATTAATAGACATCGAAATAAAGAGAAACCGTATGATAACCAATACAAATCTCCCAGAGACAAACTAACATTGATTAAGGCAACTAGTATGATGGTCTGAATTCATGGTTCTTAATTTCTGTATTCTTTGATATTTTAGGCCATTTTTCTCTATTCTTTATACTGTTTGCCAATTATTCTCTTCTCTTTATATTTTACACCATTATTCTAGCTTTTTTATTTATTTCTTGGTCCATTGTCTCTATAATTTATATTTTTTGTCAACTATTCTCAATAACATAATATCCCAACAACGCCCTCTAGTTCAGGTCACCATATATATAGCCTTCACAAATAAGCAAAACAAAAACCCTATAGGCTCCGAATGCCAAAATAATTGAATGCTTGTCCAGGTTTGAATTGTGAAATTGCGGAAAATTGTTTTTTAATCAATCTATCAAGCATATTATCGTCCTCGATGTTCACGGTACTGACAATACTGGCAGATGGACGTTGGTCATCAATTCTAATAATCTTAGATCGACTTTTCTAAACTTAAAAGTAAAGTTCACGCACCCGGTTCCTGATTGTTATTAAAGACTTTTGATCTGACAACCGCTGTGCATGTATACTTTAACGACTAGGCTAGTTTTCTTGTCAGTTTTAAAAAGTAATTACCTCCCTTATAAGTGTCATGTTGTAACAAATCTATTTATTTGTACCATCTTTATGAATCTTAATATTATATTGTACAATTTAAATTTGTGATTCGTTTAATATTTAAATATGATAATTTATTATTTATCAAAGGTATGAACAAGGTAATTTGAAAGTCTTTGATTATTTTATCACCGTATGTCAATTCAGAAGTCATGCGGTTTATTTTGTCTACATTATGTTGTAACATCATGGGTGGGTTTATAATGGCCTCCTGTGGCAGAATTTACAAAGAATGTGAAACTAGAAAGGAAAACTGTTTCCATTATAAATCGGCTAATAATTGAAATTGAATACTAATCTCTTTTTGAGTAAATTCGAAAACGAAAAATGGAAACTTGCACTTTAAAATTTATTTTCATTTTTAATTGGTTTTTAGTGAAATAAAAAACAAAAAATGAAAACACTTTCGTTTTCCGTTTTGGTTTTAGAAAAATAAAACACAAAAAACGAAAACACTTGTTTTTCATTTTGGTTTTCGAGAAATCAAAACCGAACAATGGAAACATTCTCGTTTTTTATTTTTTTATTTTGATATTTCAAAATGAAAAACAAATGGACTCAAATATACACAGATATCGGATGTTGAATGTTGAAAATGAATGATGAATGCTGAAAACGAATGTTGAAAGTTGAAAATCGAATGTTGAAAACGAATGTTGAATGTTGAAAATCGAATGTTGAAAACGAATGTTGAATGTTGAAAACGAATGTTGAATGTTGAATGTTGAAATCGAATGTTGAAAGTTGAAAATCGAATGTTGAAAACAAATGTTGAATGTTGAAAACGAATGTTGAATATTGAAAACGAATGTTGAATGTTGAAAACGAATGTTAAAAGTTGAAAATCGAATGTTGAAAACGAATGTTGAATGTTGAAAACGAATGTTGAATGTTGAAAACGAATGTTGAATGTTGAAATCGAATGTTGAAAGTTGAAAATGAATGTTGAAAGTTGAAAACGAATGTTGAAAGTTGAAAATCGAATGTTGAAAACGAATATTGAATGTTGAAAACGAATGTTGAATGTTGAAATCGAATGTTGAAAGTTGAAAATCAAATGTTAAAAACGAATGTTGAAAGTTGAAAATCGAATGTTGAAAACGGATGTTGAATGTTGAAAACGAATGTTGAATGTTGAAATCGAATGTTGAAAGTTGAAAATCGAATGTTGAAAACGAATGTTAAATGTTGAAAACGAATGTTGAATGTTGAAAACGAATGTTGAAAATCAAATGTTGAAAACGAATGTTGAAAATCAAATGTTGAAAACGAATGTTGAAAGATGAAAATCGAATGTTGAAAACGAATGTTGAATGTTGAAAACGAATGTTGAATGTTGAAAACGAATGTTGAATGTTGAAAACGAATGTTGAATGTTGAAATCGAATGTTGAATGTTGAAAATTGAATGTTGAATGTTGAATATTGAAATCAAATGTTGAATGTTGAAAATGGATACGAGAAAAAAAAAAAAAAAATTTTGAATGAGAAAAAAAAAAAAAAAAAATTTGAATGAGAAAAAAAAAAAAAAAAAAATTTTGAATGTTGAATATTGAAATCGAATTTTGAATGTTGAAATCGAATGTTGAATGTTGAAAATGGATACGAAAAAAAAAAAAAAAAAAAAAAAAAATTTGAATGTTGAATTTTGCAATCGAATGTTGAATGTTGAAATCGAATGTTGAATGTTGAAAAAAATGGATACGAGAAAAAAAAAAAAAGAAAAAAAAAATTGCAATGAGAAAAAAAAAAAAAAAAAAAAAAATTTTGAATGTTGAATGTTGAATATTGAAATCGAATGTTGAATGTTGAAATCGAATGTTGAATGTTGAAAATTGAATGTTGAATGTTGAATGTTGAATGTTGAATGTTGAATATTGAAATCGAATGTTGAATGTTGAAATCAAATGTTGAATGTTGAATATTGAAATCGAATGTTGAATGTTGAAATCAAATGTTGAATGTTGAAAATGGATACGATAAAAAAAAAATAAAAAAAAAAAAAATTTTGAATGAGAAAAAAAAAAAAAAAAAAATTTGAATGAGAAAAAAAAAAAAAAAAAAAAAAAATTTGAATGTTGAATGTTGAATATTGAAATCGAATGTTGATTGTTGAAATCGAATGTTGAATGTTGAAAATGGATACGAAAAAAAAAAAAAAAAAAAAATTTTGAATGTTGAATGTTGAATATTGAAATCGAATGTTGAATGTTGAAATCGAATGTTGAATGTTGAAATCGAATGTTGAATGTTGAAAATGGATACGAGAAAAAAAAAAAAAATTTGAATGTTGAATGTTGAATGTTGAATATTGAACCAACTTGACATCCGTAGAAAACTAATGGCCCGATTTATGTACAAAATAATAACAAAAAAATCCAAATATTGTATACAGCAACAAACCACAAGTGAACTGCTCTTTACTTTGGAAAGGCAAAAACATAATAAAGGCATGATGCTCTTTACTTTGGAAAGGCACAAACATAATAAAGGCATAATAATAGATTTCACAAGCCGTACAATTTTTTGTTCCTATTTGTTTTTGTTTTTTTTTTTTTTTTTTTTGTTATGTTTTTTTCCCAATCAACCAAATAACATCTGTAAAAAGAAACACGACATACATCCCAGTATTCTGAAATGAAAAGTACCAGTCAGACTGAGAATCAGAACATGTATTTATGTATACAATATATCTAGACTATCACTACATATGATTCCATCCTTTTTCAATAATTAAACCAAGATATAAGGAAACAAAAATCATTCCAGGTGTAAATAATATTTTTATTATCAAACATTCATTTATAATGTTACTGTGAATGATACATGTATCTGAGAGTTTTATGCTCATTTCCTTGCAACTGAAATGGTACAGTTCAACTATGCAAATTTCGGTATCTGTACAGCTAAGGATATATGTATCAGTGATGCTAACTTGTAATAAATTGCACAAAGTCTGAAAGGGAGAAAGGCAAGGTTCTTCATGTTCATTGTGTGTCTCATTTACTGCAAATATCTCAATTTTTTGTGTAATCAGTTGCTCTGTGCCTCCCACTGGTGCTAGAATACAATCAGCATGACAATCAAATTCGAGCGTACATATGATTAACCTTTTCATCTTCAGTGTGGATTGAACAGCAACATATATCTCTTCCATAATGGTACCAACAGCTGTACATGGCCGAGGATTACTTTTCTTTTTAACTCCTTTTGTTAACTTACTACATCTTTTCCTCTTTGGCATTCTAAATTAAAAAAAAAAATTAATATTTTAGAGTTGAAAAGAAATTTGAAGCCTATTATACAACATCTATCTGTCTTACTTTTAAACGTTACTTCCTACATGTATGTCATATAACATTCTGCAGGTTTTTATTATGCTAAATCTATTTTAAATTTCTTTTGTCATGTATATACCTTTCAAATTTGCTATTAGGTACAAATATTTGATATGTTTATCAATTGTTAAACGTCATACAGTGAACATACAATGTAAGTTGCTGACATAAACTTTATTTAGTCTCTGCTTCTATATATTTTGTAGATCTCATGAGGGTATTGAAGGGGTTTACAATGAGGGTCTGGAAGCAGGGGCGGATCCACCCATTTTAAAAAGGGAGGTTCCCCACTCAAGATAAAGGGGGTTTCAACCACATGTACCCATTCAAATGGATTGGTCGTCCAAGAAAAGGGGGGTTCCAACCCCTGGAACACCCCTCCCCTCCCTGGGTCTGCAATGGGAAGGCGTTTACAAAAGGTAAACGAACAGAAAGCCACAGGACATAAAGTCACAAATAATATGTTGACAATGTTTGTATATATAAGCATATGACAAGAGAAATATTTTTAAATATTTACTTTTTAATACATATATTCATATTAAAGTTTAAGAAATGTGTCATTATATTAGAAAAATGAAGATTTATTTAATTTTAACTTGCAAAAGAAATATTTCTTGGCACCATGAAGGCATTTAAGTGCCAAACCAGTTTGACATTTTGTTTTTTTAACAATTATTTGATCATCTTTGATATGTTTTTGATAATTTTATTTGAACTAGGTTTTTTGGTATCAATATGAAAATATTAGTCACCTTTGCTGAAATTTTTAAAAACCACTGTAGAATCGACCTTTACGAAACTTGTCTTATTTTAACAAGATAACATTTGGAAGTAATATAAGATTATTAAATTGCATATTTATTCGTTAATTTCTAAGTTTTATTAAAAAAAAATTATGGTAGTTCATAGCTGGATTTGGGTATCAATGCGAAAAAAAAAATCCCCTTTGATGGTATTTTATGAAAACACTATTTGACCAAACTATACGAAAATAGTCTCATTTTAACGGGATAACAATCGGGAGTAGAAAATCACTACAAAAATGTATATACATTTTTTAAATTTCTACGTTTTACGAAAAAAAAATGGTGGACCAGACCGGTTCTACAGTATAAGTTATATGGTTCGCTACTGACCCCCTACGGATCCATAGAGGGTTAGTAAAATTCATAGGGGGTGAGGCCGGAGGCCGAATCCCCTATGGATTTTATTCACCCTCAATGGTCCGTAGGGGGTCAGTAGTTAACCGTATAACGAATTTATCGCACGCTGGACTTTTTCTGCTGCTTTATGATAAAAATAAACAATGAATCACAACAACATTAATAGATGACGTCACCATTAACGCGTCATGAACCCCCTATGAAATTTACTAACCCCCTACGGTCTCATAGGGGGTCACCATGTGACGGCGTTAAACCAATCACAACGTGATATTTTACCCGCGGTGTGATAACAATAAAGAGGGGAAGCTGAATGGACCGACTTTAAATTAGTCTGCATTTGATTGTTATCATCATCTCAGCACATTATAGTATAAACAAATTGGTAGAATTAGTAAAATGTATCTTTTGAATATACTTACATGCTTTAGCTGTGAAAACAATGGACATAAACGATAAAAAAAATCTTTAAGCGTATCGTCTCGCTTTACAACAATGGCGGAATTTGCTCATCTTCGTCCAAAGTCACATCATCATCCCAAGCACTTCCGGTAGCCAAGTGATTTCATTGGCCGTTATATAGACTCTACTAGAGTTGCCAATCTCTTGTATTATATGTCTCTGCTCGAAGTAAAATATCCGTGCTAAAATCACCAAATCCGGAATTTTGAATCTGAATACAACTATTGTGCTCCAATTATTCTTTTATGACCAAACAAAAAGCCAGCATAAGATGCAAGAAAATCAATCAATCATGCATTCCAATGATATGCATTGACATTATTGTTAACATTTGTATAAACAAATCACAACAAATAATTGTAAATTTTATACACGTATATGACACGCTATTGGGATGTGAGAAATAGGGGGCAAACAAATGTCTTGATAGACAGGTTAAAAGGCTAAATAACGTACGAAGTTGAAGAGCATTGAGGACCCACAATTCCGAAAGGTTTTGCCAATTAAAATTAGGGTATTTTTTTTGGGGGGGGGGGGGGTGGATATTCCTTAGAATTTCGAATAACTCGCATGGTCGTTTGACTGTAAGAAGATAACTTCGCTCAAGATTTTTTTTACAATACATTTTTTACTTTCGCGTGTCTAGAGGGAAAACGGTAGTATTAAATTTTCCCAGCATTAGGTTGGCCTTTTGTGTACCCAAGGCAGGTGAAGGAAGTCAAATTAGGAGCGCTGTGATTGGATGTAAGGGTACAATATATTTTTTAATTATCTATGAATAACTGCAGTGTGTAAATTTGCAATACAAATTTTAAAACATATTGAAATATTTTCTAGAGAATTATTCGAAAAGGCTTCCAAAATTTCAAAAATTTGGTGTAAAATGACGGTGGGTATGGATAACATAAACAAGCTCCGTTGGAAATTGGTCATGATACTATTTGGCTTTAATTTTTAAAATAGAATAATAAAGTACTTACACCACACATGACTGTTTTATCCAGGTTTTTATTATAAAAAGTAGTAAATTTTGGAATTGTTAGTATTGTCGCCTATGGCAGAATAAATAGTACCGTTTTCCCTAGAACACCTATCACGTGTATGACATTATAACGGACAAGACAGCAAAAACGACTGTATGTGTTCAAGTAGGTAGAACAATGGACATTTGTTTGGTTACAAAAACAAATAAGAGATAATAATTTTATACTTGGTATTTAAGATAATATAAGCATTATGCATTCTGTATTGTTTTTTTTTTTTATATGGAATTAATATAACTAGTTACAAAAACCAGGTTTAGTCGACCCTTTTCTACATACATAAATACCTATAGTCAGGAGTATGACAGTTTTTGTCCATTCGTTTGATGAGTTTGAGTTTTTGACTTTGCTTTTTGTTAAAGTGCTTTCCGTTTAGAATTTCTATCGGAGTTCGGTATTTTTGTTGTTAAATTTTAACTTATTCTAATTGATTTAAGATATATATAAAATGTGGATATATCGCAGTAGATATATCTTTCCAAACATATGACAGTCTACAACTATCTAGAATAGATTTTATATTATTAAGCCATGGAATACTCATCCCATAAGCCTCGGTCACACCTTACCAGATAGCACGAACGGACGCCTAACGGATGAAAATAAAAGTTGTCCGTTGACAAAATTGTTATCCGTTGGGAGTCCGTTGATGTACTGACCGGATAAAACGGACGTGTAACGAATGCATAACGGAAACACACCGGATATGTAACGTACGAGAAACGGAAACGTACCGGACAGAACGGATGTCTAACGTACATTCAACGGACGAGTACCGCATAAAACGGACACCTAACGGAAGCGTACCGGATATCTTCCAAGTTCTCCATAAATCATAAAATCTGGCGTAATAATTAAGCTTCCGATTATTCCCCCGAAGACCATCAGGGGTTCACGCAATAAGAATAGTTATTGTCCCAATTGGGGACTATTGGTGCATAGCATTACATTCGCACACAGAAAAAGATTTTGTAAAAAATTGTTTTCCCAATTGAGATGATATATGATTTTTTTTTTTTTAAATCAAGCATCCTTTATTTCTTTTCTGAAATAAAACATTAAAGAATGCATTCAATATATATGCCGTTTGTTCTCATATTTTTCAATAATTTTTACATAATACTTTGGCAGAACATACAGTATTGCATCATATGCAAACATTGATAAATACTTCTTTCAAAGTAACACTGACTTTGTATGAAATACAAATCAATGCAAGAAAGGTATCCTTAAAAGTAAATTGTAAGATTGAATTGTTTCTTAGACGAGAGTCTGTAATTTCAAATTGGACTATAAGTCCAGTTACACAATTTTCCGGAATATTGACTTCTTTACATTTAACAAAATTTTACAGAATTTAAGGTGGACCCTTTCAATAACAGAATTATTGCCGACTCCCAAACTTCACTTCCATACAAAAGAATAGGCTTGACAATTTTATCGAAAAGATCGAGTTGGCATTCTATAGATAAATTATGTTTTCGACCTTTGCGGCTAACATCGTACATAGCGTGTGTGGCTTTTTCTGTTTGTGCCTTTTTTGCTTTCGAAAACCTTCCTGTTCTAGAAAAAATTACACCAAGGTACGTTTACAATTTCTAAAACAGTATAATTATATTCAAATTCTATATTTGATAACGGTCTACCTTTTGAAAAAACTACAATTTTGCTTTTATTTACATTAACCTTCAATTTCCAAAGTTCACAATAATTATACAAAGAGTCAAGCTGCTTTTGTAAGTCATTTTTTTACTCTGCCAAAAGAGCTGTGTCATCTGCATACAGAATCAGAAACAATTTTAAATAGTAGTCTAGCTCAATTTCTATATCATCGGATACTGTTTTAACCCTTCTACATCTTGTTCTTTTAAAAAATGTTCAAGATCATTAATATATGGAGAAAATAATAGAGGTGAGAGGCTTTCACCTTGACGTACACCAACATAACAATGAAAATACTCTGAAAATACACTACCATCAAAAATTCTAGATTTAATGTTACTATACATATTTACAATGGTATCATATATTTTTTCACTGATAAAATTCTCCAGAAGTTTTTGCCATAAAGCAGATCGCCAAACTCTGTCAAAGGCTTTCGCAAAGTCTATAAAAGCACAAAAAAGTTTTTTTCTTTCGCATCTTCAATAGTTCAAAAAATCTATGGTTGAATAGCCTTTTCTAAAACCTGATTAATTTTCATTTAACAATAAGTAATTTTCCAAAAAAGTGGATAGTCTTGAATTCAGAACTGAAGTGAATAGCTTTCCCATGCAGCTAAGAATTGTGATAGGTCTATATTTTTCTGGGTTTTTTTAATCACCTTTATTTTTATAGAAAGGAATAATGTTACCAACTAACCATGCTTCTGGAATTTTACCGGATTCGAAAACAATATTAAAAAATTGAACATAAATAGGCATAAAAATATGGCATGTGCTTTTAATATATTCGTTAATAATTTTGTCATCTCCACATGCCTTTCCATTTTGTTAATCTTTAATACAATTAAATATTTCTTTTTCTGTTATGATACTATTAAGAATTTCATTGAATTGGTTTGGTACTTGCGAAACAGGGATATCGTCGACTGAGTCTTTAAAGAAATGAAAGAGAGCATCGATGGAAATTTTTGGACTACGTTTTTCCCTTTTTTCATTTAATATTTTCCAGAACTCCTTAGAGTTACTGTTTTTTAAATTTTGCATCTTTTTTCTAAAAGTCTTTCTATACTCTTGTATATATATAGATTCCACAACTGCAACAAGTGTATTACGATATTTCTCCACTCGAGACAGTTAAATTTTAATATTTAAAGCGCGAGGCTTGCCGAGCTTTTTAAATTATTAAAATTTAACTGTTGAGAGTGGAGAAATATCGTAATACACGAGTTACGGTGGTAGAATCTGTTTCTCTAATGATTTTATCCTTCTTTTTCAAAGATTTGAGGAAAGTTGTGTACTTTTGATGTGACGTCATCAGACATGGTCGCATTTTTTCATGACATCACAATAAGAAAATTCAGAAGAAAACAAGAAAATTTAACGTCACAATTAAATTTCAACCAATAATTTGCCGAGAACAGATTTTTCACTAGTGAGGAAAAAATATTTCTCTCACACCGGCCAGGAAAATGTGAAAATCGCACAAAAATTAGAGAAATATAGATTCCTACACTGCAACAAGTGTATTAAAGCATTTGAGTAATCATAGCATAAATTTGAATACTAACTATATCATGTTTGCTATTTACAATATTTGAAAAATCGATATCAGAAGCAGTTCTGCTATTAAAATCACCGACAAGCATTATATATTTATGGTTAACAGAAAGTTTCAACAACTCTTGTTCTAGTTCGTTTAATGCATCGGTTACTTTGTACAGCGAATTGTCAGGAGGGATGTATACGTTTCCAATCACAAAGTCTTCATCAGTCTGTAGGAAATCTGCAGATATCTTAGCCTATAGCACTAGGCTACTGTTTGTTTCAATGATATGAATATATTTAGATATTTCATTTTTACACCCAAAAGCTATACCACCTGATTTTACTCTAGAGTGTGACTTTCGATTTTTAAATTTAAAAGAATATTCTGGTATGTTAATATTATCAACATATTGTCTGGACAGGATGTAAACCCCGAGAATTCATAACTGAACAAGAATACATATCTAACATACCCAGTAATGTTTAAAAGGGGCACTAGCTACGATTTAGACCATTTTTTCAAACATTTTCACGTGCTTAGAAGGTTCAGTTATTAAAAGAACAGAATGTCAACATAGGAAAGTGAAAAGGGAGAGCTGCTGGGAAGAATAAATTATGTTGACTAATTCGACCAACAAAAAAATCATTTTTATAAATAAAAAAATAGTATTTACATATATAGTATTTTAATCTATGACATAAAATATAACAGGCTTTATACGATTTTACGTGCTTCAGCTTGTCGTTGTATTTATATCTATACTGTGAAATAGACCATCGGCGTTCTTCAGCTTGTCGGTGTATTTATATCTATACTGTGAAATAGACCATCGGCGTTCTTCAGCTTGTCGGTGTATTTATATCTATACTGTGAAATAGACCATCGGCGTTCTTCAGAGGTCATGTCGGTAGAATCTAGGTTTCGTCAAGACTAACAATACATATTTACAAACACACCAAACTCTAAGTTTATTTAAAAAAGGTTAAGTCCATTAAAACTGACAATATAAAAAGTTAGACTTAATCAACCACACTATAAAGTGCGCATAAACAACATTTTAACACATCAATGAAGATGCAAAAAGAAGCATTTAATTCTGTTAATTGCATTTTTTTTTATACAACCATACAATTACTAGTTGATTCAATACAGTCAAGTTGATCGTTAATTTTCCTATTCATTGTTTTGGCAATGTCATTATAAGCACGCGAAGTCATAAATGTTGCATATTTTTGAAAAATAAAATATAATCAAATACAAGGCAAAATGCATGCCCTTATCCAACATGTCATCGTTATCCAGAATCAGTCCAAATTTTCCATCCTTATTCTTTTCTTAGCATAACCATTATATCCCGTATATGGGCCTCCGGTTGTCGAGCGGTCTAAGTAGCTCAAGTAAAGAAAAAAATCACTAGCCTGCCATAACTAAGACTGAGTTTACAGGGGCGGATCCAGGATTTCCAGTTAGGGGGGGCGCAAAGTTTTATTTTCGCCGAGCGGAGCGAGGCGAAAATTTTTTTGAGGTTTCTTTAGGTAAAACTATTGAAATATTCTTCTAAAGGGGTGAAATGTAGATAACTCGAACTATTGTGTGGTAAAATTAGCGAGAAATTAAAGTTTCAAGCTGAAACTGCCTTAATCCACACCTGACAACAATCTACAGATAGACGGGCGGACAGACGGACGGAAAGTGAGACGAGACAGATCATAATTGCTCACCTGGCCAATATATTTTTCAAACGAAAATTTCTACTTTTATCAGCGATTTTTAATTGTCCTTTCATACTATCTGTTTTTTACATTTTTGATTTTCGGAGGTCGTGCCAGACTTCACTGTGTTCGCCACAAAGAACTAAAATCAGAATGAGATGCATTTACGCAGGTATTTTTATTTTTTTGGGATCCCAAGCATACAGTAATACGGTACAGAATTCGGCTAAATATTTAGGTTGCAAGTGAGAAATAAATAATATGTATAGACACAGACAAACAAATTAATAAACTAACCTTTCGCTTGAAACAGTATTTCTATCTTTCATTACGGATATTATAAAAGAATCTCACTGTTTTCTTGACCGTGTCATGATGAAATTGTGAAAGTGAGTAAGGGATGTTTTGGAACTTCGATTATCAAACAAATTTATTATAAAAACCGCAAATACAATGTAACATGTTTTTACTTTAACTGCTAAAAACCTATTATATTTGTCATCAAACGCAGCTCCGCGTTTGGCACCTTCCTTTGAAGTTATTTATAGAACTTTAATAAAGCGTAGGTCATTTGATTAGTAATCACGTTGATTCTGTTAAACTGACGTTTTATATACTTTGAATGTTAAAAAAGATTGAATGGTCTCTTCTGATAATTAAATATGTTGAAGTCAACCCATGCTTTGCAAATTTTAGGGGGGGCGCACGCCCGCCACGCCCCCGCCTAAATCCGCCCCTGGTTTAACTATATTCAAAGTTGTCAGTTCGTACCTCGCACGTGGCCGGTGCGTTCGATCAAACCTTAATTGACAATGACTGTCAATGTTTATGCCGAAGGTTATTTTATCCGGGCACTCCAGATTCCTAAACCAATAAAGACTGACTGCCGCAAAATAGCCAATGTGCTGAGATTGTCAAAAACAAAAACAATCAATCAATCAATTTAATTCGTTTACTGAATGATATTTGCCACTGGACTTTAAAAAAAAAAAGTATTTCCAGAACTGCAAGTACTCTCAGATATGTACTTAGTGTCTATTTTGTGGTAAGGATGTATAAATACCCTGCAATGTGCGGTCAGTGTTTTTGTTACTTGTTTTTTATGCTTTGTATCAATCAAGTGATTTTTACAGTTTGTTCATATCTTGGGCTGTGACACCAATATCCAAGCTTAGGGTCGCCCTCAAGTTTATTTAACCCCGCCACATTCTGTATGTGTCTGTCTCAAGTCAAGAGCCAGAAATTCAGTTGTTGTCGTTTGCTGCTGTATATCATATTCAGCATTGTTCGTTCATAATTTTGTATATAAATCAGGTTTTTTCGTTTGAATTGTTTTACATTTGTCATTTCGGGGCCTCTTAACGCTTAGTTACGGTATGGGATTTACACATTGTTGAAGGCCGTGCCGTGACCTATATTTGTTAATTTCTACGTCATGTGGTCTCTTTGGGAGAGTTGTCTCATTGGCAATCATATCATCGTCTGATGTTTATATCAAGAGTATCAGTACAAATACTACAAACGTAAAAATTATCCTCAAATAACATCGGTGCAAGTAAAAATAAAAGGATATGGGGCACATGATGCTTAGTTTAAATATATTTGCATATTATGTACAAAATTGACACAATTCAATCAGTCACCCTAATTTAACATATATATAAAAGAGGAGCGAAAGATACCAGAGAGACATGCAAACTCATAGATCGGAAATAAACTGACAACGCCATGGCTAAAAAAAGAAAGAAAAAAAAACTTATAAATCTTAATGAAGTAAAATATACATTTAAATTCACCAATGCATAAAGAACAACAATAAATAGGCCAGAATGTGTCTTTTTCTGTAGAGGACAATGATCACAAAGTTTCAGAAATATATGTTCCATGACTTATGTTGGCAAAATGTGTTTTCATGTAATTGTATGTTTTATGCAGTCCATCATGGCTTAAATAAGTGTGAAACTATTTACTAAAAGCTTGCATTCCTCAATGACAATTACATTAAATACTAGTAACTAAATTCTTCCCAAAAATTTAAGAACGATTCCTAATAATTTTGGGAAATACTCCTCCCTCCAGATTTTATAGCATGCAAAGACTAAAACAATGTCTTATATGCTTATTCTGTAAAAGCAAGAGAGAGCTGAAATAGTTTTCATTGGACCACGCTTCATTATCAATATCTTTGGATCTATTCTTCAACATTTTTGGCCTTCAGCATGACTTGTGTAAATTTATAACTCAATTTTTGTTTATAAACTATAAGATCATTGCATGAGGCGAATGTCATTTTGATGTTTTAAATATATATCCTCTACTTTGAAAGCATGTATTTATGGCCTTTGGATGTTGTCTGCTGCATGGGTGGGTTGTTGTCTTTTAGACACACATCCCATTTCAATTCCCAAATTTATTTGTAGACACATCTATATCCTGGCTATCCTTTTATGTCTTTTAGTGTCAACTAGAATGAAAGTATTTTACTATTGCCTTCAAATTGGACACTCACAATTATAATTCATCAAATAAAGATATGTCCATAGATAGTCATAAGAGGATCATAAGACATGTCCTAATATATATATTATGACAGGTCTTAGGAATGCTTCGTAATACCGACCCCTGGACATTAACTGTACCAAAAAAGGACAAAATACACTAACATGAAGGAATAATAAAAAAGTATGAAAATGTTATTGAGGTCAATATCATCTGTTGCGATAATTTGTACAAGTTAAAACCATTTTTAAGCATAACAATATTGCGAACTGATCGATGATGAAATACTAGAATTGTCATAATCGCTAGGTATCTAGGTACTTAACTTATTTTAGGATAAAGTTTATGATATGGATATTTTTATCTATGGTAAGGAAGTTATAAAATAGATAGAGTGACAATTATCTATATAATGTTACCTTGAAGATAGTATAACTGGTATATACGTAATAGTTTAGCTTGGTACATATTAATGCTTACCTTTTAAGGCTGGAATCAAGCATGAAATTGCATTTTTTCGTGTTTTCATGTTGTTTAATGAAAATGTGTCGACTATTACCCCTTTTTTAAGAATACTTAATTTGTGAATTTCATTCACAAAACATGAAAATAAGAGAAAAATAAACCAATCTCCACTTACATATAAAAATAAGGAGATGTTGTATGATTGTCATTTAGACATATATCCACAAGAGTTCAAACGGCGCGAAGATAAAAACAATTATAGGTCACCGTACGGCACGGAAAAATTAGAAAAACCTATACCGCAAATACCCATTCGGATATAGAAACTGTCCTGTGTGTGAATGAAGTATTTGCCACTGAGAGTAACGCATACAAAACAAAAATTAATATTGGATATAATAGTTAAATTTGCAGATGAAAATGTCTTGTCACAGTATCTGCACTTTATGTCTAGTATGTTATCATGTACCAACTTTTACATGGAATTTCAGCTTTGGACGTCGATAATATGATTCATCACACTGCAGACAATGGTGGCGTGTTCCATCCATCTTAAACATAGATATAAATCTTACATGCACACGGGAAAAACATAGTCAATGATCATAAATCTAAACCACTTATATATACAATGTAGCCAATTCGCCTATTCAGAATCTAATGCATTCTGGGTAATTATCAAAAACGTACACCAAAACGTGATTGGTTTAAAACGTTCTAAACAATGGAAATTCAACCAATGACGTAACGTTATTTTCATTTTGGTGTACAAACCATGAAACTACCATGATAGTCCTTCAAGTTGGTTACTTATTCCCTATTCCCTATTCGTTACCTATTCCCTATTCCCTATTCGTTACCTATTCGTTACCTATTCCCTATTCCCTATTCGTTACCTATTCGTTACCTATTCCCTATTCCCTATTCGTTACCTATTCGTTACCTATTCCCTATTCCCAATTTGTTACCTATTCGTTACCTATTCCCTATTTCCTATTCGTTACCTATTCGTTACTTATTCCCTATTCCTTATTCGTTACTTATTCGATTTTTAATATCCTTCCCCCTTTTTAATTGTTTATACTCTTATATCTGGTAATAGTTCTAAATTTGTTGAGGTAAAATGATCTTTTTATGACCTATTTATATGTGTTTGTGCTCAACCGATCCTTTCAACTCAAATTTTAATACTCTGACAAACTATGTACAAATTTTAATACTCTGACAACCTATGTACAAATGAAATTCTTGAAAAAAGGCATAATAAATTCATCATTCCTCCAGTAAAAGTTTCAGACCTATTTGCTGAAATAACTAAACTAGATGTTAAGACATCTTCTGGTACTGACAATATAGGTCCTAAGATTTTAAAACTTAGTGCTCCTTTCATAGCATCTTCCTTAACATACATTTTTAATCGAATGATTGATACTGGTATTTATCCATCTGTTTTAAAAAATGCCAAAGTAGCTCCAATTTTCAAATCTGGTGAAAAAAATGTAGCTAGCAATTACAGACCAATATCTGTTTTGCCAACATTATCAAAATTAATTGAGAGACATGTATCAAAACATCTGTATAAATATTTGACAAAGTTTGATATTTTACACCCTTCCCAGTCTGGTTTTAGACCCAACCATTCATGTCAAACTGCCCTCATTAATATTATTGATAAATGGCTACACGAAATGAATAATGGAAATATCAATTTGGCAGTCCTCTTGGATTTTAAGAAAGCTTTTGATGTTGTTGATCATGAAATTCTATGTAAAAAACTTCTAATTTATGGCTTCCATGAAGATACTGTTGATTTTTTAAAATCATATTTGAGTGAAAGAACACAGCAAGTCCATATAAATAATCAGTTTTCTAATAAAAAGTTTATAAATTTTGGTGTTCCACAGGGCTCAATACTTGGTCCCATTTTGTTTGTTTTGTTCATAAATGACCTTCCATTACACATCAAAAACTGCCATACAGACTTGTATGCTGATGACACAACTATGCATACATCAGGAAAGACTATTGGTGACATGCAATTAAAAGTACAAGATGATCTCAAATGTGTTGAAAAATGGTGTCATGAAAATAGCATGTTCATAAATTCAGATAAGACGAAATGTATGGTTATAGGTGCAAGACAAAGGCTGCGTTTAAATCAAGCAGATCCAGTTCTAACTATTGAGAATAATATTCTTCAAAAATCATCAATTGAAAAACTTTTAGGTGTTAGAATTGACTCTAATCTGTCCTGGACAGGCCATATTAATTACTTATGTTCATCAATTTCATCAAGAATTTTTTTACTCTCTAAAATCAAGAAATTTCTAAATATTGATCTAAGAAAATTATTTTATAATGGTTATATTCTCCCACTGATAGATTATTGTTGTATTATTTGGAGTGGTTGTGCTAAAAATGAGCTAGTCAGAATAATAAAATTGCAAAAAAGGGCTGCAAGACTTATTTTAGATGCTGATCCACTTTCATCATCAGCTCCATTGTTTAAACAGCTTGGATGGATGACAGTAGAGAACAGAATCTCATACCACAAATCAGTTTTGATGCATAAATGCCTAAAGAATGAAGCCCCTGTATATCTCACTGAAAAGTTTAAAGAAATGCCAGAAATAAACCAATATTGTTTGAGAAATGCCTCTTGCAAAAATTTACAAGTTCCAAAAGCCAAAACAGAGCTTTATAAGAAATCTTTTATATATTCAGGATCTTTTTTATGGAATAACTTACCAATATCCCTGAAAAAATCAACCTCAAGTACAAGCTCATTCAAAAAAGATTTAAAAAATTACTTGATGGAACATTAAGAAGCTGTGCGTTTTTTATATGCATAATAATTTTCACACACTTACTCAAACTTATGATATTGTTGATGCCAATACTATACATGTCATATATGAATTTGTAACTTTTACCTGTATTGAAAACTGTATATTTCATAACAATTTTTTATTTCATTATTCATGTATGTGTGTCTGTTTGATATTTTGTAATTGTTAGTTATATTTCATTGTATTTTATGAGGGCCTCAGGGAAGATTAGCTTTACAGCTAACTGTGTAACCCTCTTTAAATAAAGAATTATTATTATATTATTATTATTATTATTTTACTTTATGTTCGATACTCATTTGTTCCTTATTTGATTTTTATACGTTCTACCTTTTAACTGCTTAATGTCCGTATGTTTGAAGATGGATCTTGGTTCGAAGGGATGAAATCACCGTGTTAGCGCTTGCATATAAAAAAAGATGTGGTATGATTGCCAATGAGACAACACCCCACAATAGACCAAAATGACACAGAAACTATCAACTATAGGTCAATGTACGGCCTTCAACAATGAGCATAGCCCAAACCGTGTAGTCACCTATAAACGACCCAGACATGACAATTTCAAACACTTCAAACAACAAAACTAACGGCCGTATTTCATATACAAAAAAATAAACGGAAAACAAATATGTAACACAAAAACAAACGATAACTACTTAATTCCAGGCTCTTGTCTAGGGACAGGCACATACTAACATAATGTGGTGGGGTTAAACATTTGAGCAGGGTGTACATCGTTTCGGAGCATGCTATTACTTTGTTTAATTCGTTCCATCACTCGCTTATAATTCGCTAATAATACGTGTATCATACGTTGCACCTTTTAAAACATGATTTTCAATTGTTTTGTTGTCTCTGGTGGTAGATTTGGGTTCTTAGAGGTGATATAACTCTTTAAGCGCATATGTACCCGTTCCAGCGCTCGGATAATACCCTGTTAAATATTCGTTACCTATTCACTTATAATACGTTTGTTGTACGTTGCACCTTTTAGAAAAAGATTTTCATTTGTGTTCATGTCTCTGGTGGTAACAATGTGTAGTTAGAGATGAAATGACCCTATTAGCGTGTATGTACCCGTTCCAGCGCTCGGTTAATACCCTGTTACCTATTCGTTACCTATTCGTTACTTATTCGCTTTTAATACGTTTTTTGTACGTTGCACCTTTAAAAAACGGATTTTCAATTGTGTTCATATCTCTGGTGGTAATAATGTGTTCTTATAGATGAAATATCCCTATTAGCGCGTATGTACCCGTTCCAGCGCTCGGATAATACCCTGTTACTTATTCGTTCCTTATTCGCTTTTAATGCGCGAGGTAAGTATACGTTGCACCTGGAAATAAATCTTTTTTTAATTATGTTCGTGTCTCTGGTGGTAACGATGTGTTTGTAGAGATGAAATGACCCTATTAGCGCGCATGTACCCGTTCCAGCGCTCGGTTGATACCCTGTTACCTATTCGTTACCTATTCACTTATAATTCGGTTGTTGTTCGTTGCACCTTTTAAAAAAGGATTTTGAATTGTGTCCATGTCTCTGGTGGTAACAATGTGTTCTTAGAGATGAAATGACCCTATTAGCGCGCATGTACCCGTTCCAGCGCTCGGTTAATACCCTGTTACCTATTCGTTACCTATTCACTTATAATACGTTTGTTCTACGTTGCACCTTTTAGAAAAGGATTTTCCATTGTTTTCATATCTCTGGTGGTTATAATGTGTTCTTATAGATGAAATACCCCTATTAGCGCGTATGTACCCGTTCCGGCGCTCGGATAATACCCTGTTACTTATTCGTTCCTTATTCGCTTTTAATGCGCGGGGTAAGTATACGTTGCACCTTGAAATAAATCGTTTTTTAATTGTGTTCATGTCTCTGGTGGTAACAATGTTTTCTTAGAGATGAAATGACCCTATTAGCGCGCATGTACCCGTTCCAGCGCTCGGTTAATACCCTGTTACCTATTCGTTACCTATTCGTTACCTATTCACTTATAATACGTTTGTTGTACGTTGCACCTTTTAGAAAAAGATTTTCACTTGTGTTCATGTCTCTGGTGGTAACAATGTGTAATTAGAGATGAAATGACCCTATTAGCGTGCATGTACCCGTTCCAGCGCTCGATTAATACCCTGTTACCTATTCGTTACCTATTTGTTACTTATTCGCTTTTAATGGAATTTAAGTTAATAGACTTAAATTCAGTTATCGCCGGGGCCACTCACGGATTGTGTTTCATGTTTTAGAATTACCCAACATGTGTGACGATATATTCTGTGACGTCATTTAGTCCTTTTTAGAATTACATCGCAGCAAGCAAGCTGTTTAAATTTTGTAAGCGGTAAACTTAAAAACCCGCCCTCCCACTCCTTTTTAGTGAACAAGATACTGCTCTTTTGTATTTATTATTCAGGTTTGTGTCGGTGATAGTGGTGATACAGATTTGACTGATGATGTTAACTCGTTTGCTGTTGAGAAAAGTGACTTTTATTTGAACTTTGAGCATCATAAATATATTTCCGTAAATGGCAGAATTCGCTGCATAGAATCTTAATGTTAACTATGAAATTTTAGGTTTTTGGATAATACAGACTACACTTGTGTATCCCACGGTGTTTTCTAAATTTAAAGCACCAGTGTATCCCACGGTGCATCTTTACATTTTCATATATATCTATCTTCACATCTATCTATCTACCTGGTTGCCATATTATCTTCGGGTAACCGACCATAGATCTATCTACATATACATGGTCTATGGTCTATCTATCTATATATATATATTATATATTGTATGAATCTATCATATTATGAATAAAAGCTGTGGCCAGATATCGCCAAACCATATATGTATTTTGTTTTAATGGCACCATCTGAGATAATACGTTTGTTGTACGTTGCACCTCTAAGAAACGAATTTTCAATTGTGTTCATATCTCTGGTGGTAATAATGTGTTCTTTTAGATGAAATACCCCAATTAGCGCGTATGTTCCCCTTCCAGCGCTCGGATAATACCATGTTACTTATTCGTTCCTTATTCGCTTTTAATGCGCGAGGTAAGTATACGTTGCACCTGGAAATAAATCTTTTTATGCCCCACCTACGATAGTAGAGGGGCATTATGTTTTCTGGTCTGTGCGTCCGTTCGTCCGTCCGTCTGTTCGTTCGTTCGTCCGTCCGTCCGTTCGTTCGTTCGTCCGTCTGTCGCGCTTCAGGTTAAAGTTTTTGGTCAAGGTAGTTTTTGATGAAGTTGAAGTCCAATCGACTTCAAACTTAGTATACATGTTCCCTATGATATGATCTTTTTAATTTTAATGCCAAATTAGAGGGTTTACTCCAATTTCACGGTCCACTGAACATAGAAAATGATAGTGCGAGTGGGGCATTCGTGTACTGGGGACACATTCTTGTTTTAATTATGTTCGTGTCTCTGGTGGTAACGATGTGTTCTTAGAGATGAAATGACCCTATTAGCGCGCATGTACCCGTTCCAGCGCTCGGTTGATACCCTGTTACCTATTCGTTACCTATTCACTTATAATTCGGTTGTTGTTCGTTGCACCTTTTAGAAAAGGATTTTGAATTGTGTCCATGTCTCTGGTGGTAATAATGTGTTCTTATAGATGAAAAACCCCTATAAGCGCGTATGTACCCGTTCCAGCGCTCGGATAATACCCGGTTACTAATTTGTTCCTTATTCGCTTTTAATGCGCAGGGTATACGTTGCACCTTGAAATAAATCGTTTTTTAATTGTGTTCATGTCTCTGGTGGTAACAATGTGTTCTTAGAGATGAAATGACCCTATTAGTGCGCATGTACCCGTTCCAGCGCTCGGTTAATACCCTGTTACCTATTCGTTACCTATTCACTTATAATACGTTTGTTGTACGTTGCACCTTTTAGAAAAGGATTTTCACTTGTGTTCATGTCTCTGGTGGTAACAATGTGTAATTAGAGATTAAATGACCCTATTAGCGCGCATGTACCCGGTCCAGCGCTCGGTTAATACCCTGTTACCTATTCGTTACTTATTCGCTTATAATACGTTTGTTGTACGTTGCACCTGTAAGAAAAAGATTTTCATTTGTGTTCATGTCTCTGGTGGTAACAATGTGTTCTTAGAAATGAAATAACCCTTTTAGCGCGTATGTACCCGTTCCAGCGCTCGACGAATACCTTGTTACTTATTCGTTACTTCTTTTATAAGGTGCAACGCATAGCACGCGTATTTAAAACGAATAAGGAACGAATAAGTAACAGGGTATCAGTCGAGCACTGAAACGGGTACATATGTTCGATTAAGGTTATTTCACCTCTAAGAACCGACATTTACCACCAGAGACACAAAAATATTTCTTTTTAAAGTGCAACGCATAACACGTTTTTAAAGCGAATAAGGAACGAATAAGTAACAGGGTATCGGTGTAGCGGTGAAATGGGTACATATGCGCTAATAGGGTTTTTTCAACTCAGAGAACACATAATTACCACCAGAGACGTGAAAGCAATCGATAATCGATTTATTTCAAGGTGCAACTTATACCACGCGTATTAAAAGTGAATAAGGAACGAATACGTTACAGGGTATAAACCGAGCGCTGAAACGGGTACATATGTTCTATTAGGGTTATTTCACCTCTAAAATTAAAAAAACCGACAGTTACCACCAGAGACACAAACATATTTCTTTTTTTAAAGTGCAACGCATAACACACGTTTTATTTTTTAATTTAAACATATTTATTTATAGTGGATTGGGAAACAAGTTTTGCAACTTATATTTATCCCTTTCCACCCTTGCGGGTGCGAGTGCCTGCCTTGTAGCGGCATCAGCCTACTCTTTTTCGAAATCTACAAAGGTGTCTTTAACGTGCAAGAGATATGGCTCTCTCTTAACACAGGTCAGCCATTTATCGTCCCCTTCCGACGGACTATCATCGTTTCCTCAAGACCATACTCGCAAATGGTGTCAAGGGAGACCCGAAAATTGAGTTCCTGAAATTTTCATCCCGAACGGGAATCGAACCAGGAACCATTGTGTTAGTAGTCCGATGCACTAACCACTACAACACGTTTTATAAGCGAATAAGAAACGAATAAGTAACAGGGTATCAGTGTTGCGCTAATAGGGTTTTTTCATTTCAGAGAATATAAATAGGTCATAAAAAGGTCATTTTACCTCAACAAATTTAGATCTATAACAAGAGATAAGAATATAAACAAGAGTGCACACGCTGAAATGTCTCGCCTTCTTTACTAATCATTGATATTATGTTGATAGTCTTAACATGTTTAACCCCGCAACATTATTTATGTATGTGCCTGTCCCAAGTCAGGAGCCTGTATATTCAGTGGTTGTCGTTTGTTTATGTGTTACATATTTGTTTTTCGTTCATTTTTTTACATAAATAAGGCCTTTAGTTTTCTCGTTTGAATTGTTTTACATTGTCTTATCGGGGCCTTTTATAGCTGACTATGCGGTATGGGCTTTGTTCATTGTTGAAGGCCGTACGGTGACCTATAGTTGTTAATGTCTGTCATTTTGGTCTTTTGTGGATAGTTGTCTCATTGGCAATCATACCACATCTTCTTTTTATATTAAGTATAAAGCTTTATAACAACTGTCACATAACTTAACATTAACCAAAATAACAAAGACCAATGAACCATGAAAATGAGGTCAAGGTCAGATGAAACATGCCAGGCAGACATGTACAGCTAACAATGCTTTCATACAACAATATTGATATATTGATTCACTTATAGGGTCTTTGCATCGGAACTAAACACATTTATTTAAAAACCAGTTGTTGGCATGACACGGGTTATGTTCTTCTCATATATGTTATGATGGTATGATACTAAACCCCTAACGGGAAGGATTGTGCCTGATGTTCATATGATGAAATCATAATCTTTCGGTCAGTTTAATTGAAGTCTGGAGCTGGCATGTCAGTTAACTGCTAGTAGTCTGTTGTTATTTATGTATTATTGTCATTTTGTTTATTTTCTTTGGTTACATCTTCTGACATCAGACTCGGACTTCTCTTGAACTGAATTTTAATGTGCGTATTGTTATGCGTTTACTTTTCTACATCGGCTAGAGGTAAAGGGGGAGGGTTGAGATCTCACAAACATGTTTAACCCCGCCGCATTTTTGCGCCTGTCCCAAGTCAGGAGCCTCTGGCCTTTGTTAGTCTTGTATTATTTTAATTTTAGTTTCTTGTGTACAATTTGGAAATTAGTATGGCGTTCATTATCACTGAACTAGTATATATTTGTTTAGGGGCCAGTTGAAGGACGCCTCCGGGTGCGGGAATTTCTCGCTACATTGAAGACCTGTTGAAGATCTTCTGCTGTTGTTTTTTTCTATGGTCGGGTTGTTGTCTCTTTGGCACATTCCCCATTTCCATTATCAATTTTAACAAATATAGTTGACCTCTTACTTATAGTTTAAGAAAAATAGACCAAAACACAAAAACTTAACACTGAGCAATGAACCGTGAAAATGAGGTCGAGGTCAAATAAAACCTGCGCGACTGACATACAGATCATATAATATTTCCATACACCAAATATAGTTGACTTATAGCATATAGTATTAGATAAAAAGACCAAAACTCAAAAACTTAACTTTGACCACTCAACCATGAAAATGAGGTCAAGGTCAGATGACATCTGCACGCTAGACATGTACACCTTACAATCATTCCATACAACAAATATTGTAGATCTATTGTGTAAAGTATGAGAAAAAGAGACCAAAACACAAAAACTTAACTATAACCACTGAACCATGAAAATAAGGTCAAGGTCAGATGACACCTGCCAGTTGGACATGGACACCTTACAGTCCTTCCATACACCGAATATACTTGCCCTATTGCTTATAGTATCTGAGATATGGACTTGACCACCAAAACTTAACCTTGTTCACTGATCTATGAAATGAGGTCGAGGTTAAGTGAAAACTGTCTGACGGGCATAAGGACCTTACAAGGTACGCACATACCAAATATAACTATCCTATTACTTAAAATAAGAGAGAATTCAACATTACAAAAAATCTTAACTTTTTTTCAAGTGGTCACTTAACCATGAAAATGAGGTCAAGGACATTTGACATGTGACTGACAGAAACTTCGTAACATGAGGCATCTATGTACAAAGTATGAAGCATCCAGTTCTTCCACCTTCTAAAAAATAAAGTTTTTAAAAAGTTAGCTAACACCGCCGCCGCCGCCGCCGCCGGATCACTATCCCTATGTCGAGCTTTCTGCAACAAAAGTTGCTAGCTCGACAAAAATTAAAAAGGGTGAGGATATCAAAAATTGAATAAGTAACGAATAAGGAATAAGTAACGAACAAGTAACGAAGAGGGAATAGAGAATAAATAACGAATAGGTAACGCATAGAGAATAGGGAATAAGTAACGAATAGGTAACAAATAGGGAATAAGTTACGAATAGGTAACGCATAGGGAATAGGGAATAAGTAACGAATAGGTAACAAATAGGTAACAGGGTATTAACCGAGCGCTGGAACGGGTACATGCGCGCTAATAGGGGTATTTCATCTATAAGAACACATTATTACTACCAGGGATATGAACACAATTAAAAAACGATTTATTTCAAGGTGCAAAGAATACCCTGTTCATTAAAAGCGAATAAGTAACCGGGTATTATCCGAGCGCTGGAACGGGTATATACGCGCTAATAGGGGTATTTCATCTATAAGAACACATTATTACCACCAGGGATATGAACACAATTGAAAATCCTTTTCTAAAAGGTGCAACGTACAACAAACGTATTAAAAGCGAATAAGTGACGAATAGGTAACAGGGTATTAACCGAGCGCTGGAACGGGTACATGCGCGCTAATATGGTCATTTAATCTCTAAGAAGACATTGTTACCACCAGAGACATGGACACAATTGAAAATCCTTTTCTAAAAGGTGCAACGAACAACAACCGTATTATAAGTGAATAGGTAACGAACGAATAGGTAACGAATAGGTAACAGGGTATTAACCGAGCGCTGGAACGGGTACATGCGCGCTAATAGGGTCATTTAATCTCTAAGAACACATTGTTACCACCAGAGACACGAACACAATTAAAAAACGATTTATTTCAAGGTGCAACGTATACCCTGCGCATTAAAAGCGAATAAGGAACGAATAAGTAACCGGGTGTTATCCGAGCGCTGGAACGGGTACATACGCGCTTATAGGGGTATTTCATCTATAAGAATACGTTATTACCACCAGAGATATGAACACAATTGAAAATCCTTTTCTAAAAGGTGCAACGTACAACAAACGTATTAAAAGCGAATTAGTAACGAATATTTAACAGGGTATTATCCGAACGCTGGAACGGGTACATATACGCTTATAGAGTTATATCACCTCTTAGAACCCAAATCTACCACCAGAGACAACAAAACAATTGAAAATCATGTTTTAAAAGGTGCAACGTATGATACACGTATCATAAGCGAATTATAAGCGAGTGATGGAACGAATTAAACAAAGTAATAGCATGCTCCGAAAGGATGTACACCCTGCTAACATGTTTAACCCCACCACATTAGGTAAGTATGACAAGAGCCTGAAGTTAAGTAGTTATCGTTTGTTTTTGTGTTACATATTTGTTTTCCGTTTATTTTTTTGTATATGAAATACGGCCGTTAGTTTTGTTGTTTGAAGTGTTTGAAATTGTCATGTCTGGGCCGTTTATAGGTGACTACACAGTTTGGGCTATGCTCATTGTTGAAGGCCGTACATTGACCTATAGTTGATAGTTTCTGTGTCATTTTGGTCTACTGTGGGGTGTTGTCTCATTGGCAATCATACCACATCTTTTTTATATGCAAGCGCTAACACGGTGATTTCATCCCTTCGAAACAAGATCCATCTTCAAACATACGGACATAAAGCAGTTAAAAGGTAGAACGTATAAAAATCAAATAAGGAACAAATGAGTATCGAACATAAAGTAAAAGGATCGGTTGAGCACAAACACATATAAATAGGTCATAAAAAGATCATTTTACCTCAACAAATTTAGAACTATTACCAGATATAAGAGTATAAACAATTAAAAAGGGGGAAGGATATTAAAAATCGAATAAGTAACGAATAAGGAATAGGGAATAAGTAACGAATAGGTAACGAATAGGGAATAGGGAATAGGTAACGAAAAGGGAATAGGGAATAGGTAACGAATTGGGAATAGGGAATAGGTAACGAATAGGGAATAGGGAATAGGTAACGAATAGGTAACGAATAGGGAATAGGGAATAGGTAACGAATAGGGAATAGGGAATAGGGAATAGGTAACGAATAGGGAATAGGGAATAGGTAACGAATAGGTAACGAATAGGGAATAGGGAATAGGTAACGAATAGGTAACGAAGAGGGAATAGGGAATAGGTAACGAATAGGGAATAGGGAATAGGTAACGAATAGGTAACGAATAGGGAATAGGGAATAGGTAACGAATAGGGAATAGGGAATAAGTAACCAACTTGACGTCCATTTTAGATTCCGCATTTAATTGACCGATGATAACACCAGTTTGTGAAAAGATATCATATATAATCAATACTAGATTGTAATATTATTTATAGCTTTCGATAAGCATGATAAGATTGGTTTGCATTTCTCCTGAAGCATTCATTATATATATGTCCTCAATCAGAACCAATCTTCTCACGCATGAAATAATAAACAATTTTTAGCCGTTTATTAAGAGGTCTATCATTTTCTGACAGCGTGTACGCCGCCCAAAACGACATTCAGTCGCGTTGAAATTTGAACTTGCAGGTCTGTTAGTGGAAACATCTCAAAAGTTTAGGGTGTAGTCTTGTTATTGATTGCTCCATAGGCTTACATGCAAAACAGCTGATGTTTGAAAATAAAAAAATAAAAAATGCTACATAAAAAAATGTTTTCATGTTCATATCATGTATGCAGTAATGTGAAATTGTGATTTAATCGAGAGAGAAAAAAAGAGGGTTGTGCCACGAAGAATAAAAAGTTATGCAACCCTGAAGTCAAAATAAACTAATTTTTTTTCTACTTTCTGTTTGCTGTTTTTACTCTAGGCCGCACCACTTCCAAAAAACGTGATATCCTTCAACTTTCCTGGACTGATATCCCCCAAAAGATGCAAGATTTGTTTTAAATCTATATAATTATATATATATGTTTCAATTCTGCATAAACTTTGAATCCAACAGAACAAATTGAGTCCAGAAATTTATTTCACTCCATGTTTTGAATGCACCGGAAACTGGAATTGTAATACAAGACTGGTACCTTTAATTTTACTGCAATTTCTAGTGCATGAGACGATTGATTTTGGCAGTTTTACTCCGTGTGTCTCTTCATAAAAGCCTTCACCAGATTTTAAAAATGTAAATACATTACTAAGCGGCGACGATGACTACACTTAAACATAATCGGAAACCCTCTCACGGTTTTTATTGCAGAACCGATTGTTCTGCTTGTGTAAATTAGTGAATTATTATATGATATCTAGAAACATGTATATATAAAAGCAAGATTTGGTAAGATTGTCGATGAGACAACTCTCCAAAAGACACCAAATGACACATAAATTAACAACTATAGGTCACCATACGGCTTTCAACAATGAGTAAAACCCATACGGCAAAGTCAGCTTTAAAAGGCCCAAAAATGATAAATGTAAAACAATTCAAACGAGAAAAATACGGGCTGATTTGTGAGCAAAATAATGAAAGAAAAAGAAATATGATATACAGCAACAAACGACAACCACTTGATTACATGCTCCTGACTTGGGACATAAATAATGTAGCCGGGCACCCAAGCCTCCTTACACTGAACAGTGGTGTAACAGTACATCATATGAACAAACTTCAAAATCAGTTGAAAATGGCTTAATTTATTAAATCGATACAAAGCACAAATTTAAAGCGGGTAACAAAAACACAGGGTAGACGTGGCAGGGTACTTATTCATCCCCTCAACAAAAGTACAGATCTAAAAGTACCCGCAAATATTGACAACTGGTTCAAAGTCAACAACAACTAGCAAAAAATATTAGTTTCATTTGCATTCAGTAGACTAAAAAAATGCCATGAAAGAATGCCTTCTTTGGGACGTGTAAGTCCTGCAAGCAAATTTCTCATAATTATAATTCAATATGTATCCGACACGGATATTCACTGTGTAGACCTAACTGTTAAAAATACCGAAGCACACTCGGTTCAAAAATCAAATAATATATTTGTATAAAATGCATTTTTTTCAGTTTGCAGTTAAAAGAAGAAAATGACGCGGTTTCTGTGACTGTTCTGAAATAAGGAGATCAGGTATGAACACTAAAACTAAGTCAAGTAAATAATTTGAGAATAAATACATATATAATGTAATTTTATTATTCTTTTATTCACAATATATATGTGGTTTTTAGCTTGATTCTGACCAATGCTTATATTCCAAATATATATATATATGTATATGCCTCTATTATTGTTGTTGTTACCAATTATGTAAATCAATTGTATCTGATTTTATGCCCTTTATGGGCCCTGTAATTTGGAAAATAAAAATATTCTATTCTATTCTATTCTATATATACGGTACAATGTCTCATGTTTGTTGCTTATATTATATCATAGTTGTTAATTGTAAATGCCCAATGTGGGACCTTTCATATACATGTATAGGTAACTGAACGTTTATGTGCCTTTTGTAGTGAATTTTCTTCTCAGATATTTTGGAAAGTTGATAATAATGCTCCATGATAATTCTTAAACTTTTTAATTTAAGATATAGTTAATACTTATAAAGTTTACATAGAAAAGTATAACTAAACCTTTTTAGTTTAATAATTTTTTGAATAGTGAAATGTCATTGCAATTTGAACGTCATGATTTTATAGTTTGTTATCGAAGTTTACATTCAAAAAGTTGTAGTTAAGTGCCAATTTGCCTAAAAAATCATGCAGTGTTGAAAAATGACACATAAAACCTGCTAAAGTTTACATTAACTTTGAGTTCAGATTGTATAATGGTGCACGAATAAAATATTCGTTTCCTTGTCCTTTGCTGGTATTTCAAGATAAAATTTGGTTAAAATGATGAGTGGAACTTTAAAATAGGATGGTTAGAAATGCGGACTTTTTTTTGTGATATTCGTTTCCTTAATTGTCCTTTGCTGGTATTTCAAGATAAAATTTGGTTAAAATGCACTAGAAATTTACAGCAAACAGAAGTTAACTCCGTAATTTGCTATGATTCTAAACAAAAGTTATCTTAAAATTTCTCGAATTTCCAGACAAGCCGAAATGAAAGACCTACCATTTCTAACTCAAGATGAGTGGAACTTCAAAATAGGATGGTTAGAAATGCGGACTTTTTTTTGTCATGTTTTGCAAATCTTTTTAACTGCCCAATTCCTACAAAGACTGACACACTTGAAGCATTCAAGTCTGGGAACAGTCTGGATAGTATAATATCATTGCATTTTGACTGTATTTTCTATTAAGTTTGCAACTACAAAAAGAGGTACAAATGTGATGAACTTCGTTCTTTTCACTTTTGAAGCTCCTGGATGTTTTGTGTTTTGTTTTGAAAACCAAACCTTTCAAATGTGTCCTAATCTTTTTGCTCATTGTCATGTAAATGAGTATATTACACAAACACGCCAACACTGTTATAAATTTTACAAATTCGAAAAATGTTCGTGCTGTTGTTAAATCATTCTCACTAAAGTCTAGAGAACTCGGATCTGTACGAATGGCAAACAGGAAACTGAAGAATTTCCGGTCAAGTTGACTGCCCGAGATTAAACGGTACGTGAATTCGTCCATTGTATTCCGTATGCTTCTTATAGTAACGAAATACGTAATATTTCCCACAATTCTTGGAATTTCGGAAATTAGAAATGCAAATAGTAAAACAAACACCATCAAAATGGATCTTGTTTCGTCTTTTGTCAAATACTTTTTGAATTTGTTCGTGCATAGTTTATATGTAATATATACGCTTGAAATCATCATGGTGAGACACATCAATATGAATATTGCCGATGTAATGAGTGGTTGATATTCATGATAGTAGTCCTCAAGGAATTCATTATGTGTGTTCATCAAGCAAGATTCTTGACCAGCTAATTTTTCATACCGAAATGAATGCGCATTTAACAAAGGAACGTTGATGGCCGCTGGGATAGCAAAGCATAAAACACAACATTCGAGAGATTTCTTCACTGTGAGATTGTTTCTGGTCCAGATCGGAAACCTCACCGCGACAACCTTCTGTAATCCTATACATGTTGTGAAAAATACAGATATTAAATGAAAGCAGTCGCATGCCAGAAGCATAGTATATACGTAAATGCTACATGCCGAGGACTGTAGGGTCACATAGGAACCATTAAAAGACGGAACAGTAATTTCTGATAGTGTGTTTAAAAAGATAGGTTCGAATCCATACATAAATACCGCTGTAAGTCCATCGGCAAGCGCAAGTCCCTGAAGTAACACTGTAGCCGGTGTAAGAAAAGGCTTCTGACAAAAAACAACAAAAACAAACACATTTCCGATCACCGCTACATAAGAAACAATTGCTGCTACTATAAACCATGGTCCCATGTCGACAGTTCTCGATAATAGAATAATCGGAATTTCATGCATTCGTCCCATTTTGGATAAGATATTGCTGGTATGGGTATGCAAACTCCGTACAGTAATCGTTTCCGTTCCAGAACAATTTTCCTTTACTCCATGTAGAGTAAACTACCGGGGAGTTTAACTCGTACGATTCTATGTCGCAGTCGTGTGTTAAAGTTTTTGATAAAGTAATCGACAAGTTCTCCGGAAATCGTTTTACAACTTTATATATATTCTATCTATTGAATACATACATGTTCGTTGAGTGTCGTTCATGCATTTTTATTTTTCAAAAAAAAAAATAATTGTTGTAAATTCCGGCAATTTATCACAACTCAAGCTTAACATTTAACAATATGCTTTTTTTGCATATCGTAACAGTTAAAATTGATATTGCAGGTAAAATTTTGCTATTACATCAATATGTAATTAACGAATTACATCTTATTTTGTTGAAACGTACTGCACTCTGATTCTGTAACAATTATAATTCGATTTCTAATATGATGTTGTTTTGAATGTTTCGCTTTCAATTTCGTCACAGTCTAGCACAAACAATAAAACAAAAACACTCGAAGCAAACACAAGAGTCATCAATTTAAGATCCTTTGATTGTTTTATAAAGTTCCTATCTACATTCGTCACAACTCGGCCGATTCCGAAAGGAGAGTAGCGGAGTCACCCGAGGATTGCCGATTGATCCTATCTACATTCGTCACAACTCGGCCGATTCCGTAAGGAGAGTAGCGGAGTCACCCGAGGATTGCCGATTGATCCTATCTACATTCGTCACAACTCGGCCGATTCCGTAAGGAGAGTAGCGGAGTCACCCGAGGATTGCCGATTGATCCTATCTACATTCGTCACAACTCGGCGTATTCCGAAAGGAGAGTAGCGGAGTCACCCGAGGATTGCCGATTGATCCAATTAACAGTTCAACGTATCAGTAATTTTTGTATAAGGCGGCTATTAAAACTGAATAAGCGACAAAATCTCTCAAAAGTCCCCCAAAAATATACAATTTCAAGTATATCCGGTTACATGTATAAATGTCCTTATATTGATATGTTTGAACACCAAAGCACTTGAAACAATCTTAAGTGCGCCAAGTTCAACAAAATTTAATATAATAAAATTTCCTTATTTAGATGTTTTTTATTTACATATCATTTTACTGATAAAATCAAAATTTTGTAAAGTTTAGTGAGTGCACTTTAAAAACCAATTTTATCTATTAAACAATAAAACTTAAGTATTCGTGTATAGATTTATCAAATATAAACTCTCAAGTGTTGTATAAAATGCATAATATTTTCCGTGTGATAAAGAATTTGAAGAGAATTGAACTTTTTATCAACTCTGTTATGGACGTTTTTATTTTTATATACATGTAACTATAGATAAATGGCGAAAGATACAAAAGGGACATTCAAACTTTAATATAAACCGAAAATAAACTGACAACTTCATGGCAAAAAATAAAAAAGACAAATACCATTACGACTGATTAACACGAATCCCATAAAAAACCGGGTTTTATCTGTGTTGTTCCAGAAGTTAGCAAATCCTGCTCCATATGTCACACACGTCGTGTTACTTCTATGTAATACGATGCCAGGTTTAAACGAGGGACGAAAGATACAAGAGGGATAGTCAAACTCATAGATTGAAAATAAACTGACAACACCATGACTAAATCTAAAAAGACAAACAGATAAATAATAGTACAGAAGACAAAACACAGAAAACTAAAGATTAATCAACACAAACCTCACTAAAAACTGGGGTGATCTCAGGTGCTCCGGAAGGGTTTGCAGATCCTGCTCCACATGTGGCACCCGTCGTGTTGTTAATGTTATCATAAATCCGGTAATTATATATAAATAGTCTAATTCGGTAGGTCACATTCGGGAAAAGGGAAGGGTATTGTAGTTAAGAAAGTTATAAGTGATGGATCATAAGCAGGGAAAGAACAGACAATTCAGTGTCCTCTATTTCAAATGCCTTCACCAAATCAGACTTAATTTTCACTGCATTTGTGTCGTTATCATGAAAACGGGAAACTTGAATATGGGACCGACAGCTAGGGTGGGAAATGGTCTTATTTTCTCATGCAAATTTCCTTATTGTCATCAAGATCAGCTCTTTCTTAATTGCATAAGACTATTCTAACGGATGTTAGAAAAAGTCACTTTTAAATAGTAATGCCTACAATGCCACCTGACCAATTCGAGTCTGTGTTACTATCTTTTCGGTGATCACATCGGTTAATATACCATTAAGGTTTCCAGGAGTCCGTCTGATAGCAGATTCGCAGATCGATTCAAAATCTCCTCTGAAAGTTGAGTATTTAAACAATATATTACCAGTGGCGGATCTAGGACGGGGAGAGTTCCGGGGTTCGAACCCCCTTTTTTGGACGATCAATGCATTTGAATGGGGACATGTTGTTGGACCCCCCCTTTTTTTAAATGGTTGGATCCGCCCCTGATTACAGTTATCCTCTTGTTGTAATTGCTACACATGGTTACACAAATATACGGTACAATGTTTGATGATGATGTACATTATAATGAATAAATATCTCGTTGTAGTTTAACGTTTGGCAGCAAAATTTTGACTATCTCAAGAAACATCTCCCAATATTTGCATGTGGGTGAGCAGCAAAGTAGATGTAACAATAATAATAGGCGGGATATAATTGTCAGTGGATATATAATTCGGTAAGAATAGTCATTGTAAGGCTTGTTTCGTCCCTGGTTTGAAGTTATGGAATCACCTCTGTACTACAAATCATTTAAAAAAAAAAAACAATATATTAGGTGATAAGAGGTCATACATTAATGATAATGAAGACAGCATGTTTAAAGCTTTAAAAACTATTGATTTACCCTTGAAAGACATGTTGTGCAATCGTACAGCTTTTTTTGTGAATTGACATGTGCTTATATATATATTGTCTGATGCGGTCAACGTATTTATATCAGGAAGTTTCTTCATAGCATAGGATACCGCAGACATAACATGTGGCATCTGGAGCTGGTATGTCAGTTACTGCTAGTAGCTATAGGCCTTTGTTAATTTATCTATAATTGCCATTTTGTTCAGTTTTTGGAAAGATTAGAACTTGTTCTAAATCTTTACTTAGGCACTGGCCTCCCTAACAACAGGACAGGTTAGCTACTGTTACTAAATGTATTCACACTGAAATATAGTTCCCTATGGTTCTCATGTATGTGCACATAATACACATATACACTGAAAAAAACTGGGTATATTATTGGAGCAGTTCATTCAAGAATGTATGTCATTAAGGTGTGTTGATGTGCAGGCTTTTAAAAAAAAACCATTTTTATTAGGTAACTGGGTATTGATTCAACTAGTATGATTGACAGCTGTCATTATCACTAAACAATCAGTGGACCTTTAATTACAATGCCCCATCTCCTAAACTGCCAATCAAATTGACCACATTACCTATCAACCTCAGTCTTACATAATTATACAGACCACTCAATATACATATAATTCTTAATACACAAGTATTTGACCTCATAATTGAATACACAAATGTGTATATTAGATGTTTGATATTTATAAGGATGATAGATTTATTTATTGCCAATTACTTTTGATCTACATTACATAAAGTGATTCTGTAAATTATCTCTGAAAGATAAATGATTAATGGATTAACAAGATCTTAAAAAAAATGAAATATGAATATAAATATGAATAAATAAAAGGTATTCAAGTAAGACCTATAATTTTACTTGATAAATTTCCAATAATCATCTGTAATTAATCAACAATAAATTTATTTTTTTTTTTTAATTTAGTACACTTTTTTTATCAGGAATTGGCTTGAAACCGTTTTAAAATTTTAAAACTTTTAATTATAACAAACCATTGTTATTAGTTTATTTCCCATCAATCATTATGTCTTTTTTTAGTCATTTGAATTTTTATTAGAAGTGAATGTATATTTTTGCAATCAAGAAAGAATCCACATTTCAATAAGATAAGTTTTTTAATTGGTTTACCTTGAAAAAGTACATTTCCAATGCCCTGTGTTGAAAAAAACTTTAAAAATTGATCAAAAGGCACTCTAAAACTTTTAATCTTCAATGCCATATAACCTCTGTTTCAACTTACAAAATGCCCCAAAACAACATTTTTCAATTTTTGTTGTCACTTTAAAGTTTTAAGCTGTTGGTCCAGATTTATGTCTTACAAGGATATGTGGTAACATTTACTAGAAATATTTTTTCATTTTATTTTGTTTTTTTTGAAACCTGTTCAGAACTGGAAACATAATTTCGATAAGAATTAGATATAAACTGCAGTTTAAATAAAATTGTGCAAATTAAGAGACCTATATTATTTAATTTGAGCTCATTTTATCCTCATACTGGAAAAGCAAGTTTCCTTTTAAAGACCTGCTGTAAATGCAATTTTCAGCAATAGTGCTTTTTAATTTTCATTTTTCCCCACCATACCTTAATATGAAATAATTCAAACTACTCTTCTAATCTTTCCATGAGTGATTTCCATCACTTTGATTTCTGGTACCTTTTGCAACATCGAATTCGGGAGTTTTGTTAGTATTGTATAAAATTGTGAATGGAAATGGGGAATGTGTCGAAGAGACAACAACCCGACCATAGAACAGACAACAGCAGAAGGTCAACAACAGGTCTTAGAACAGACAACAGCAGAAGGTCAACAACAGGTCTTAGAACAGACAACAGCAGAAGGTCAACAACAGGTCTTAGAACAGACAACAGCAGAAGGTCAACAACAGGTCTTCAATGTAGCGAGAAATTCCTTTAATGTTGATTTATTATTAAATATGTTGATTTATAAAATATGTTTCGGAGTTTTAATGGTGTGGCGTCCATTTTCGATGAACTAGTTCAGATTTTTGTTTATGGGCTAGCTGAAGCCCGCATCCGGTGCGGGATTTTCTCACTGTTTTGAAGACCGTTGATGTGTCTTGTGCATTTTTTTGCTCTTTAGTCGGGTTATTGTCACTCTTTGAAGGATATGCAAAAACTGCAACATTATTGACGATATTCTTTTTACAGATAGCAGGCTATTAAATCCTGCAAGACGTACCTTTCTTGTTCCTTTGTGGTTGACTTTAAAGGTACAGAATATTCCTCGACAAAAATCTTCCGAACTCAAACTTCATCGACAACATTGACCTTACCATTAACCCCGTCAGGAGTTGACCAAATGGGATTACGTCACGAGGAGGTTGTGTTCAGTACATACACCGAAACAGTTTTGCTCGGATAAATGAATTGGTTATTGTTGTATACGAAAAGAATAGAGGATAAGGTCGTTTTCATGGCAATTATTTTACATTTAGTTTAATAAGAGACTTCACCGAGTTTAGCTCAATGATAACACGTCCAATGCATTTTTATTGCATATTAAGGTCTCTGGTTTAATCATTTTCAATTTTGTAAAATCACATTGAAACACTCGATTTAACACAAAAACTTCGCCGCATTTCCATTCCTTTTAAATATACAAATCCTTGCTTTTACGTATAAACTTTTCAACAACGAACAATTTATGTAAAGAAATCTAAAATACATGTAGCTACAAGGCGTAATAATGTATACACCAGACGCGAGATTTACATCTTCTTTTAAATACTCACCAGAGAGGCTCGAATCAAAATAGTTAAAAAGGCAAAACTAAAGTACGCAGATGAAGACCATTGATGACCCATATTCAGAAAAAGTTGAGCCAAATACAACTAAGCTAACCGTTGGTAATATATTCCTAGAATCGACCATCCTTATTTCTTTTTTTTTTTCGAAAAATACAAAGTTTTGCACGTATTATATTTAATAATAATTTTATTTGCAAAATACACCCATATGGGTCAAGCAAACACAAATACAACATTTAATACAGACAGTGAAGAATTACAAATATAAACATAAAAAAACATAGTTATAAATGGTAATTAATGTAACCTTTGATGGACATGGACCTCATTTTCGCAATTCTAAAGATTGCTTTATAAAGTCACCAATTTCTGTCAAAAGCTCAGATTTAGGATTTAATGAATGGCTATTATTTATTTTTAATTTATTGAACCATAAAATTATTTTTTGACTCTTCACATTGAATAATATGCGAAGCGGATTATGTAAAATGTGAAGAGTCAAAAAATTATTTTATGGTTCAATAAATTCAAAATAAATTATTGCCATTCATTATAAATAAATTTCTATCAAAAAATAATGCTCAACGGACTTTTTATATTATTTATATTAACTATAACAACGTACACACATGATGGCGTATAAATACACAACGCCAGAGTGGGCGTGTCGCCATAAAAATGGACAACATTGAAAATAAAACTAATAATTTTAACCAATCAGAAGACAGTAAATACACCAAATTTATTTATACATATATATATGATTATATGATTATTGATATAAGGTCTACCAGCAATGTTTATACTAACCGAATTTATATCAAGAATGTACTTCACATTGATAACTTTAAAATGTCAAATACTATTAGGGTCACCCACTTTTATGTCAATTTTATGACAACATAATTCAAAATATTTAAAAGTGAAGAAATTGAGTCAGACGTTCTTCTAATTTTGTGAAAGTCAGAATCAAGGGAGTGTCTGTGTGGTGTTCTTCAGTTCTTTATTCTTCAATTTTTGGGAACTTTTTTTTAAATCTCTATTCCTTTATTCATTGTTACCATTATTGTCTACTTTGTAATATTTCAGCATACTATCTACTAGTACATTCTTCTTTTTTTTGCCCTGTTTTTTCTCTCTTATCCTTGTTTACTAGTATTTAATATAGGGACTTTTTTTCTGCAAATTTGGCATACTATTCTTCATTCTGTACACCCAATCCAGACCATGCAGACCATGTAGAAAAATGGTCCAAAGAAATAAAGATTAAAGAAAAAGGATAAAACAAATAAAGAATATAAACCTCCATCCAAGTACCCCCCGACATCAAACTAACAATTTAGTGATTTGTATGGTTTGATATACTATTGTAATATAAAAGTGCTCAATAATGTCGCATTGGTTTTGCAAAAAATCATAAAAGAAACTGTTTATTACTTACCCAATTTAAGTTGTGTGTTAAAATCTAATTAATCATAGGAGATATATATATATATATATATATATATATATACAACTGGTCTAAACATCAACCCAACAATGTTAGATCTGTAAATTTGCTTTCGCAAATTTTTGGTTTTTCCCTCGCCGGGATTCGAACCCATGCTGCTGTGATATCGTGACACCAAATCGCCTGCACTGCAGCCGTCCCGCTAGACCACACGACCACCTGGGCTCTCATTAAAAGAGCTTTCGCTGGCCGTGTGTTACCTTTCCTCGTCAGTTTTAATCTAGCGGCGTACTACAGTACATGATATATAAGGCATGAAGATGTTATTGTTACAGATCAGCTAAATTATCTATAGTAAAGGATCCTACAAATTAATGTAATATACAGTCACAGAAAATAATTATATTTATAAGTACGTCTGAGTCAGTGACAACTCTACAACAGATGTATCCATCGGATCGCCATCAATGATGGTGATACATGGCTGTGTACATAATATATATACAACTCGTCTAAACATCAACCAAACAATGTTAGATCTGTAAATTTGCTTTCGCAAATTTTTGGTTCTTCCCTCGCCGGGATTCGAACCCATGCTGCTGTGATATATATATATATATATATGTGTGTGTCACGATATGGGTATTTGTTTGGTTCGTTTAAGAAATAATTCATGATAGTGGTAGATTTGTTTTCATTTAACCATGGGTTGGGCATTTATATTCGATTATTTTACCCTGAGCGTTAGCAAAAACAATGCTATATGTATTGACGTTGTATACAGTTTTATATTATAGTTCGGGAAACGTTAATAAATATATTGGAAACATAATTGGCAATTTCAGAATAAGAAATCGAAAAAGTTAAACTGAAAAACCAGTATTATGTTACTTGTAATTTTGACCTGGTCTCAGACCATAACTATATTTGAGCATTCTAAATTTTATTAATAACTCATAAATCATAAATTGATTTTTGTTTGTTACAGTCAGTTAAGGATTACTAGGACATTCAGAAATTAGTATATAAACTGATCATGCCGCTATAATATTAAGGCAGTTGCTATTTGTCCGGCTAGCCGGACGAATAGTACCAGGACTATTTGTCCGGCCAATACAATGCGCATGTCACTATAATATTTGTGTGTGCGTGTAATATTATCTTTAGCATCACCAGGGGGGTAGCACATGTTTGAAATCTTTAGTGTTAGGGCCTAATCTTGTTACTGTTAATTGAAATTGTTTTCTTCATACTAGTATATAGTCCAATGTGGATAACGAATAATTAGAATAAAATCATATATATTCCATATTTTTTATATAAGAAGAGAGAAGAATTTACTTGTAAAACAAACTTGGGTAGTGTTTGACTCGTGCATTTTAAGTTAACGTAAAGGATTTTGTCTAGCTGAAAAGGGTACAAAATTATTATGTCTGTAGCTGTCAAAGAGAATTATAGACCCCTTGACATAAAGTTATCCATATTTTGAGTGAGGGGATCGGGTGTCACAGTGTACTCCTTTTCTTTTCTTGTCTTGCAAGACTAATTTTTGGATTATAACTAAGCTAAATTTCATTCAGTTAGACCTGCAATTGTAAAGGCCTTTTTCAACTACACTTGCTTTGAGCATCTTTTCCACCTATACACACTGCTGTAGCGAATCAAATAATTTTGTAAAACTAATTCTCCGATCAATTATATATAATTATCTTTTATTTCCCATTTTCCTTGTGATTTCAATTTTTTAGAGTCCCTTTCATAAGATTATATCATTCTTGGAAGCTCATAATATCGTGTTCCATTGTCAAATTCCGAAAACTGCAAAATTTATCACAAATATTTCAGCCATGATCTTAAAATTGAAAATCAGTGATCAGATTACACGCGCCTCCTTGGTGCTACAATGTACTGAAGATAATGTTACACGCACTTCCGAACGCACATTATATGACATGCGCATTACAATGGCCGGACAAATAGCCCTGACACTATTCGTCCGGCTAGCCGGACAAATAGCCACTCCGTAATATTAATAGCGAGTTTCTGAATATTCTAGGTGAGTCTCTTGGTTTTGAAAATAATTTAGATTTAAAACTATTTTTCTTTTAATTTTATTTTGGAAAAAATAAATAAAGTTTATAAGTCATTTATATTCTAATTTAGTTTTTACATGCTTTACAATTGTCGGGTTACTACATACCACAATATCAACAAAAATAATCAACACAATACATACATAACATAAATCAAGGGATGTAGTTTCTTAACCTAAATCTGTAACATGTTTCAGTATAATGCTTTGGAATCAGAAACATGATTTAATGTAATATAAAAACAATATGTTTTGAGAAAACCGAAACAAGTTTCTGTTTCATAAAACATGTTTCTTTTTTCTGTTATCTGTTTCTATAAACATGATAAAGCCAACTGTCATCAACGATCATCTAGTTGTTGTAGCAGCTCATTCCTTTCTAGAGCTGCAAAAGTCATGCTCTACAAATGATTCATGAAACTTTTAGCACAAAACCATTTCTAACTGCACAATATTTATTGTAACTGTCCACCAACAGCTGAGAAAATGCAAATAGGTGTTGTAGCTATGTTGAATTATTTGTTCTAAATTGCACTTTCAATGAGTTTCGCCAGTATTTTCGACTCACCAGAACGAGAGAAACTTTTGAAGCTATACTTTGCTACATGTATGGCTAAGCTTGAATTGCACACACATCAACATTCAGGGCTGGTATGCCAAACAATTTCTCTAGAGAAAAAGATACTCATAAATCTATGTTACTAGGGTTACCATGAATCAATCCGTGGTATTACATACAGATTGATGTTCTGAATACAATTGTTTACAAAGTAATTAAGAAGATATGTTCATCTATTGTCCACTGTGATGTTGGACAGCAACATACTACTCAAATCAACCGTATGTCTGGGATGTATGCTAGAGACAATGTAATAAGATTAATAAATATCTAAGAACAAAAATGTCTTTTTACTTTGATTTTTGAAAATAGCTTCTTAGTCTAACAGTGACCTAAAAAAAAATAAGGGGGCAAAAACTCGAAAAATATAAAATATGGGAGTACACAATCGCAATGTGTAATAAAAATTCTTTCGTTTAATTTCTTTTAGACTATATATATAGTTAGTAGTTTAGGAGTAGTAGTTAGATAAGAAAACGGTATATCATTATTGTAACTGACAGAAGGACAGATACCCCCTTGTATAATAAAAACAAAGCATCATTAATAGGAAGCTTAGCCATGCTAATTAAGAGGCTGAAGAGCTTACCTTGTTAAATTTCGTGCTCCCATATTATCTAATAGTAAATTCACAGTGGTTCAAGAGGGAATATACAAGTATGTTGACCCCCTTTTGTATTGGTTGTATTTAGTACACTTTACTTGAAGCACTTTCTTTTGGAGAGCTTAATTCTAAAATTTAAAAGATCTGTTGACAGTAGTTGCACTATAGTGTACCAACACAATTTCCTGCATTAATTATGCGAAGACGGTTCGAGGCTCGCCACCAAATATTAGAAAAGCTGTTTTTTGTAGTTGCTGACAAAAATTTACAAAAGAAAATTTATGGAATGTATATGGACATACACCGATAAAACGTTCTACTTCCCTTAAAAAAATTTAAAAAAAACGAAAACAAAAGTAAAGGTTCATAAGAGTTGAAGAACATGTTTAAGCATGCCGCATTCTGTTTATGCCTTTCTAAAGTCAAGAGCCGGTAATTCAGTGGTTGTCGTTTGTTGCTTTGTAATATATTTGTTATTTTTCATTATTTAATACATTAATTCATGTAAATTCGGCCGTTAGTTTTTTTCCTTTGAATTGTTTTACATTTGTCATTTCGATGACTTTGATAACTGACTATATATGTATGCAGTATGGGCTTTGCTCATTGTTGAAAGCTGTATAGTGACCTATAGTTGTTGATTTCTGTGCCATTTGTTTTTTTGTGGAGAGTTGTCTCATTGGCAATCATACCAAATCTTCCTTTTTTTCTTTATAAAGAACATAGTTAAAAAAAATCATCTAGACAGTCCTTATTTTTCTTTTGATTCATAAAATTTTCAAAACAATCAATGAAATGATGTGATAAACATCTTCAGCATGGTGCTCATGCATTCATGATTAACCTCTGCCTCTTTGATTACGATCTTGTGCTTACTAGTGTTACATGATGTGGGTGCAGCAGCAGTTAAAAAAGTTAATGTACGCAACATGACCGCCGTTAGGGACGACATCAAAAGTTCAATGAAGGATAAAAAAAACTTAATTCACATAGTCTTTTCACTGACCCCCCCTCCCAACCCCACCCCAGCCCCACCCCCACCCCCTCTAAACTTAATTTGGGAAAAATTGATTGACCCATAAAATGTAATCAATGTCGGATAACCAAATCTTGCTCCATTCAACCCCACCCCAAAACTATTTGAATTAAGTTTTTTTTTTTTTTTTTATCTTACATTGATCTTTTAATGTCGTCTCTTATTATTCTTTAATATCGTTTTCCGTTCATGTTTCGGACTTGAAACATTGATGACTTATGTTTCGCATAACAGTAACATGTTTCTGTTTCACTTAAATGAAACCATATGGAAATGGCGAAACATAAAAATTATTCAGAAACATGCTTCGGATTCACGTAAAAGAAATGCGCACCTGGCCTCATGGTCATAAATCTTTCGAGTATGATTTTTGTACTCAGACTCGAAAATCAACCAATCAAATTGCTGGATTTCATGTTTCGAGCATGATTTTTGTGCTCAGAGCACTTAGCAAAGTTTTTTTTGTGGGGTTCGTGTTGTTTATTCTTTAGTTTTCTATGTTGTGTCGTGTACCTGTGCTGTTGTTTGTTTGTCTTTTTCATTTTTAGCCATGGCGTTGTCAGTTTGTTTTAGATTTATGAGTTTGACTGTCCCTTTTGGTATCTTTCGTCCCTCTTTTATGCCTTCCTAAATCTATACGTTACGGTGCATTAGACTTATTTGATTAAATGGTCGTGCAAAATTGGCATAGTAAAATGGAAAACTCGTTAAAATCAATTCGTTACTGACTATTCAAACAAAAAAACTTGAATTTGAGAATTATTCTAATATTTTAGAAACCAACGAAATAATTGAACTCTGTAAGTTTTGGTCCAGGACAACAAATCACTAGCCATCCATTGAAAAGAGAGAATGACAAAATATCAAACGTGAAAATATTCTGGAATTTGCATATTGTGCGATTTTAGAGAAATTGGGTACGATTTCATTACCGTGTAATGCGGGAAATTTTCAAACATACAAAATATATTAATTCCAGAAAAATATTCAAAACGTCCGAATACTTTTTAAGTCGGACCTTCGAAGTTTATAAACTGGAAACCGCTTATATTACACTACACTCAAACTATGAACAAAGTGCAGCCGAGAACCAGCTTACAAATTTTATTGAAATAAGTTAACAAAGGGTTGTGAGATCCGGTCTGTAATCTGTGGATTTTTTTTTACCGAATTTTGAAAGAATTATTGACAAAACGTGCAGAATAATGGGAAAACATAACGAAGCAAACAGAAAAAAAGGGGGTAAACTTAAAAAAAAACCAAAAAAACAAAACAAAACAAAAATACAAGCCGAATGGGGAACACTTTAACAATTTAAAATGTCTTACATATGTGTAACATCCTTAAAATTGAACTACTTAGGATTTATGAGGTTAATTTAAATTAACGTAATCCATTTAGGGACGACATCAAAAGATCGATGTAGGATAAAAAAACTTAATTCAAATAGTTTGGGGGTGGGGGAGGGGGGGGGGGGGGGGTCAACATTGCTGCAAGTTTTGTTAATCTAAAATCGATTTTACATATATCCCTACTGGTCAATCATTTTTCCCCAAATTAAGTTAAGGGGGAGGTGTAGGGGTCAGTGAAAAAACTATGTGAATTAAGTTTTTTATCATTCATTGAACTTTTGATGTCGTCCCTTAGACATTTAATTGAAATTTATCAACTTCAGTGTAACAAAAAGGTAAAAGGGTCTAATACATTTCTTTTTTTTTTAACTCAAATGTTGAAAAATACTCCTATTTTAAGTGTCAATTCAAAAGAATTTTCCCTGATTTGCCGCTTGTTTTCGATCTGTATTATTTGTAAGTAAAACTACATGTTTATAATGACACTTGTCTAAAATGTTACACGTTTATATGTGGTTGTTAACGTTGGGAACTGGCTCGGGTCCGTAGTAGCAGTCTTATGTCAACCCTATAACGGATTACGTCCCTTAGAGTTTCAAGAATGAAAACACAAGCACGTTTTTCTCATCACTCAAATTCATTCTGTTGTTAAATGGGATAAAATAAGACTGATTATGAAAATTAAGGTTTTAAGCCGTAACCCTGATGACTATTTACGTGAAACAAAAAGAGATATTCAAAAAGGTTAGCACAAAAGTAATTTTAAGGTGCATTATTTTTGCAAACGACTAAACCTGTAAACGTGCCAACATCATATTTATAGGCATCGGTCCCTTCGGCCTGATTACATGTTCACCCTGGGTTCGTTCACAGGAGCTTGTTTAGTGGTTCAGACAAGGTTTTACTGTCAATGGCGATCACTATCCTATATTATAAAACCACACATGGGCTTGTTTAGTGGGTCAGATGAGGTTTTACTGTCAATGTAGTCCAAATAATTATGATGTCTGGCAAGGCTATTTTAATTTTTTTTCTGGGACGCCTTCCTACGACGTCATAACGCTGAATCCATTTTTTACCTCTGGAGTTTGAGAGCAAATTTTGGGGGGAACTTTGACACCTAATTTTGACAAGAAATTTTCATTGCCAGTTAGAAATTTTTACGTAGTTACAAAGTCCTACTTTTTTGTGCTTATTGGTGTAAAATATTTCCAGAAATATCTTAAAGAAAGGATTAAATAAGATACGATTCCATTTTAGTGTTTCCTGCAGCTTTTAAAAAGGGCAGGGTAATTGTTAGCTCAGAGGGCACATTAAGCGCGATGGACAACAACTTTAGGGCACAGTTTACTTAATATAAACAGGCAATTTCTATAAAATGGATTCATTTAAAACATACTAGTTTAATGCTATAAAAAGGACATATACATCTGTAATCAATCATTAAAACAAATTGTTAAACAAGAAAAAGTGTTTAAAACATATATATGAAATATTTAAAACAATAAACACAATTAAAAACAAAATCAGTTCTTTAAAAATGTTTAAAAACAAGAAAGAACTATGTCATATATATAAAAATATTGCTATGGTCATATCAATTGTCATTGACAAATCCTCCTTTTTTTCCCTAAAAACAGGTTGACACATTCCCTGATATCCAAATCATCTATTGATTTGGTATTTGCTGACACTAGAACAAGATTGTTTACAGTTGACACATTCAGTCTATTTCTGCGTTGTGTCACAAACATTCCGTGCCTCTTTGGTGCTGAAAATAAATAAATTACACATAAAACAAGAATATCTTAAATAATCTGGAATTTTTTTCATAAATTGTTCCTTTCTTAAATTAATTCAAATTAAAAACTGAAGAAGTAAATTTTAAAAAAATAATTTGATGAAAAAATGAATTAATTGAAAGTAATTAAAATTATATGCAAGTGATTTCATGAGATCCTTGGCCTAACTCAACTTTAACCTTAAATTATCCCTTTGACAAAAGTTTATTTTTACCCCCGAACTAACACCGTCACCGTTGCAAGTGCGTAACCATTTTGTAATAAAAATCTACAAACCTTTGAAAAAATTATAAAAGCTTTCTGCATTTTGCGGCCTGTTTCTCATTTTCTTCCTCACGTTTTCGCTTCATCCGATTTGTTGATGGCATGATTAGTATCTGTATTCACTTTTCAATCTATTGCAGTTTGCTAATCAGCTGATTACGAAATTGATTACCAAATGGCGTCCTAGTGAACTTTTGTTTACGTTTGAAGGGAAATAACTCTAGCGGTCGGTATTCATAAAATATGTCTTTCAGTACCGGTTGTTAATTACGACGATAAAGGCATGGCGTCAGGAATTTCGACAAAATTAGGGCAGGGCGCCAAATTTTTTTCCCAAAAAGGGCAGGGCGTCGAGAAATCGCGGCAGGGCCCCATTACACGCCATAACCACCTGTAGGAAACACTACATTTGAAGTGGGGGAATATTTATTTTGTTTGGAAATGATTTCCCACAATTACCAACGAAACGTCACTTCCGGTGAATATAAAATTTAAAATCCGTTTAGATGCATATATATACATGTATTGTAATGGTACAAGTTTGCAGTGGAACACGTTTTTCAATGTGTACATTGAAAAATGTGTTCCACTGCAAACTTGTACCATTACAATACATGTATATGCATCTAGCTGTATAGTGTACAATAACATGATCATGATGATAAAGGAAAGGGATGTTTTATGATTTTTCCCCCCTATGTATTGAAAATAATATACAATATACAAATGTTTTATGAATGTTTGATTCAGCCATGGATGCTTGATCAATGCAATCACTCTGTTTTTGAAGATGGTGCAGAACACTAAAATTATATAGAAGTTGAAGACATACATTGTTTTTTTAAACTAGTTATGCGGTTTTATAACTCCCAGAAACTTTATACACCTTGATTAGATATCCTCAACTGCCAAATATTGACGGGTTATATATATTTGCTCCTAAATTAAGAAAAGATTAGTCGAACAACAACCCTTTTATTTTAGATCTGCACTTGTAATTGCTTATAGTTCGTTTGTAAACACACTGGTAAATCAAAATTTATAAATGATAAATTCTTGGAAAATTTAAATCCTTTAGACAATGTTTAATAAAAGTATTAACACGATCCTTCAATTTTCCTTGAAGTCTCACTGTTGGGTTTTCACTTCTCCCAGAAGTCTCCCTGTTGGGTCTTCACTTCTCCCAGAAGTCTCCCTGTTGGGTCTTCACTTCTCCCTATAACTTTGAAGTGTAGTGACTGCCTTTGTGTTAGACTGTCTGACATGAATGCTAGTCGTTTGGTAGCCTGGTCATTTCGTACCTGGTGGATTTGTAACTAGGTTGATTTGTAACTAAGACGTTTAGTACCTGGTTTACAGTTATTATATGCATGTATGGTTATAAAGTTTTGTCTCTGGAAGTGTATACATAATATGTATCTATCAAAATTGTCTAAAGATTGTAGCCAAAATAAATTTCTGAAGTTTTGTTCTTGTTATTTATATTTAAAAATTATCAAACTGTGCATCTAATAATAACAATATTGTTATAATTTAATTTTTTAAAACATGTAAAAAGGGGCCGGTGTTTTTGTATTTTTTTTGTTAATCGTTTTTCTTTAGAACATTAACTTTACTATGTTGTCCTTTGTTTGCATGTGTATACTGGCATTAAACCTGATGTTTCATTTAAAAAAAAACTGGTATATACATGAAACAAAGTCTTAGTTGGCTGGAGCAGCAAAAGCAGCAGTTGGTCCGTAATCAAAAGCACATTCTTTAACAATGTTCTATATGACACCTGGTTTTGAGTATATTTATCCCAAAATGAGAATATGCATCCTTGTATGTAGCGGGTCCTATCACTCTGATACCTTTTAGGTCACCTTCGGATATATACATCAATAATAAAAATGAGAATGGAAATGGGGAATGTGCCAAAGAGACAACAACCCACCCATAGAGCAGACAACAGCAGAAGGTCACCAACAGGTCTTCAATGCAACGAGAAATTCTCGCACCCGAAGCCGTCCTTCAGCTGGCCCCTAAACAAATATATACTAGTTCAGTGATAAGTCTTTTTAGTATTTGTAATCGAAATATTTATTTAACATTATTTCCATAACCTACAACTCATATTTTTATATATTGTTATAAGGTTATGAAACGTTTCAGTTACAAAATAAACTAGTAAGTTACGAAATTCAACTATTTAGGAAACGACCAGGTTACAAAACAATCTGCACCTTCTGACATATATATATATATATATATATACATGAGTTAAAGTTGCATTTACTGGTAGTTATGTGGTTGAGTGTTTAAAATACCCCTCATAGAGATTTTGAAAGTTAACAGGTAAATGTAAAATTGAGAATGGAATTAATGGGGAATGTGCCAAAGAGACAACAACCCGACCATAGAGCAGACAACAGCAGAAGGTCACCAACAGGTCTTCAATGCAACGAGAAATTCTCACACCCAGAGCCGTCCTTCAGCTGGCCCCTAAACAAATATATACTAGTTCAGTGATAAGTCTTTTTAGTATTTGTAATCGAAATATTTATTTAACATTATTTCCATAACCTACAATTCATATTTTTATATATTGTTATAAGGTTATGAAACGTTTCAGTTACAAAATAAACTAATAAGTTACGAAATTCAACTAGTTACGAAACGACCGGGTTACAAAACGATCTGCACCCTCTGACATATATTGTTTGTGCTGTTTTTAGACCCTTCTACAACGAAATTTGTTTGACATGCACACGTATAAAAACTGCGGTTTTTATCCAACGCAGTCATAGGTTTGAACGTAGTTTTCAATTTAGACTCGTGTATATATATATATATATATATATATATATATACATGAGTTAAAGTTGCATTTACCGGTAGTTATGTGGTTGAGTGTTTAAAATACCCCTCATAGAGATCTTGAAAGTTAACAGGTAAATGTATATGTTTTAACTTTTTGAATCAATTAATACATTCATGACATTTAATACTAAATATTGAGAAATCAGTAGTTCAGTAAACATACTTTAATATCTTGTAGTACCTAGGAATTATGATCCTGCCCTCCATCCATTTGAAGCACCAAGAGAATATATACGAGCTTTGAATGCTACAAAACTAGAGCGTGTGTTTGCCAAACCCTTCCTTGGAGCACTAGATGGTCACAGAGATGGGGTTAGAAGTCTGTGTAAACATCCAACTGCACTCAGTCTGCTTCTTTCAGGAGCTTGTGATGGAGAGGTATATATAGCAATAAATAAATGATGGTTGTAGCTTCAGAGGGGAGGAATCCAGTACTGTAAATTCAGAAATTATTACAATGTTTTTATTATTGCCAAAAATGCTACAGGGTTATAATCGCAATAGTTGAAACTGGCATTTTGAAATTTTTTATACGAGTTAAACATTCTAAACAGGGCTTTTCTCTATTTCTCAAAAATTTAAATCACATTTTAGTCTAGATAAATAAAAGATGGCTGTAAATTCAGAGGGGAGGAACCCTGGGTATTAATGATGATTAGAATCAGTTATTTTATTTTAGATTGCGAATTTGGAGAACTAACTAGAAAGGGATGTTTATACTTCAAGGGTGAAAGTCATGAAAGTGACCTGTGTTCATGGTGTTTAAAAGATATATATATATATTTAGTTTTTTTAATCAGTCATGTTATTCATATAAATTTGTAGACTAAATCATCTCAGCTTTATAAATAATACCAGGGTGTATTTGAAAGGAAGGGGAATATATTATTTGAACTACCAAGAGGCAGTTACTTGTAGTTATCACACCTGCCAGCAAGGATAGGCAGACAGTACATGCTGTAGGGCTAACAAAATATATATGCATTGTATCAAAATACAACTCGTCTAAACATCAACCCAACAATGTTAGGTCTGTAAATTTGCTTTTGCAAATTTTTTGTTCTAACCCTCGCCGGGATACGAACCCATGCTACTGAGATATCGTGACACCTAATCGCCTGCACTGTAGCCGTCCCGCTAGACCACACGACCAACTGTATCAAAATATATATATATATATACATTGTATCATGTATATATCCTTTCAGCTTATTAGAACTACTATATGACTATTGTGTTGCTGTAAATTCAGAAATTATTGCGTGCATTTATTATTGGAATTTTGTCATTTTAGACCAAAATGCATTTTTTTTGGTGAAAAATCCTTTTTTAATTCATATAAAAAATTTCATATAAATGCAAGTTAGGATTATTGCAATTATAACCATGTCACATTTTTGGGGAAAGACGGCTTTAAGCCGTCAATTCCCTAATGGGGTTGGTCAGAGTATCATTCCCTCACGTCAATCATTTTGTTTTGATAGTTTGGAAACCCCCTCAAAATGTCATACTGAAATTGATGACAAGGAGAACAGATTGACTTTAAATACATTTTTTACACATTTCCCTTCTGTTTCTCGTGAAATTATCGTATATTGAGCTTTCCCTTACACTATATACGTTTCTTTTACAGTCCGGAAAAATCAGTATTACGAAATATTCTAAATATATCTAACCTAGCTATATATAGTGACGTCATTGTTGGAATGCCACACTACACAGGAATATCCTTTATTCATTATCATGATTATAAAAATCATTCACAGTATTTGTATACTAATTCAAAATCCGTATTTTTTAAATGTAAACCTAATGATGTTTGCTGTAGTGTAGATAATTCACACACCAACATGCAATGATTTAATCTGAGGCTATAATCAGATAATTTGTAGGCCAACTTTCCCGGTAAACAATGTCAATGGGGATACATGAGATTGGGGAGAGAAACGGCAGTTATCATTGTTTCTGTAAAGTTCTGTTTTTAGAATCTTCCTCCAATTCAGGAGCACCTCAATTGATGAGTAATTATACACTAAAATCAAAGTAAATGTTTCTGAACACTTAAAATGTGACATTTAGTATATGATAAGTAGTCTTCTACATAAAAAAAATATTTGTGTACCAACATAATTATTGTAATGGTTAAAAAAAAATTAAATGTTGTTTTTTGTTGTTTATATCTATTGAGATTGGGGAGAGCAACTGCAGTTTTTATTCTTTCTGTAAAGTTATGTTTTTAGAATCTTTCTCCAATTAAGGAGCACCTCCATTGATGAGTAATTACCCACTAAAATGAAAGCTAATGTATCCGAACTCTAAAAATGTCACATTAAGTATATATATGATAAGTAGTCATCAATTAAAAAATAATTTTGCGTACCAACATAATTATTGTAGTGGTCATTTTTTTTTTAAATATTGCTTTTTGTAGTTTAAAGCTATTTATTCATGAATTTTACAGATATATCAAAATGTGGGATCTGGAAACAAACTTCACACAGCTTATATCAATCATATTTGATTTTATAAGTACATTTATCCCTGTGATGAGAGTTGGAACTGGGAACTTTATCAATGGAAAATTAAAACTGAATAGATTTTTCAGTCCTCACATTCTTGAGAATACTGTCAAAAAAAAATGAGGATGGTCTTAGCCTGCCGTTCAGTTGTACATAATTAAAATTCTAAAATATATTGTAGTAGTTGTTAAATTCAATTGAATTTTAGATAATTAACTCCCAACTTTAATCAAATGTTTTGATTTAGAAGGTGCAGATCTCATTGGTCCAAATTGTCTCTATGATGAATTCTTGACTAATTAGGAAATGAAATAACAATAAACAATAATTAGTTTCATTATTGTCAGCCTGTCTATATGTTCTAGCTGTTCTTTTGCTCATTCTTTGTATGTAGACCATCAAAAGATACCCCCCCCCTAAAAATTGAAACAATGGCCATCTTTTCCCTCAGAGCTCTTCAGCTCTTTGATTCACAATAATAAAAACATCACAATCATTTCTGATTTTACAGTACAGTAACCTGTCATGCTTGTAGATAGGTATGTGTGAAGGCACACCACCATGGACAAAGGAATAAAGTAAATAAAGTGACTCTCACTTGATTGGAAATTGATTAAACTTTTATTGTATAAAGATTTGTTGTACACATTAGGTACTTGTTGTCATGCTTAGCTGTATCATGTGTATTATAACTTACCTTATCGCTATTTACGAAATTTTCCTTTGATCTTGCTGACTGATAATTTTCTTTCTCAGCGGAGTCAAATGATATGAAAATAATTGCTAGAAACTAAGAACTCATGTGCTCGTTGTCATGAAATTAACAACGTTGTCATAGGTAAAATAGTGATAAACAGATTATCATCGGTCATCTCAGCTCTATTGCTTTTCTCGCTTTTGCTGTACAGGCTCAAGCAAGAAAATCAATCTCGTTGAGATGATAACGATAATCTATAAGTAATATACATATTTTACGTTTATAGTACACTTCTTGAAATGTTGTAGGTTAAAGTATGGAGTTTAGCCAAGAGGAGCTGTTTACAGACAATCCAGGCACATGAGGGAATGGTACAAGGTTTATGTATGCACCAATCTGGAAGATATTTTTTCAGTGTAAGTAATTCTTACATTGTTCACATTTTCATTTGACACGTGACATACTATTGAGAACACAAAAAAATTATCTATACTTTCAATAGACTATCTACTACAATCACCAAGAGACAGATATCTTACAATAAGTCAAGTTTTAAATAATGCAGAATCTAGATTTAATAGAGACAAAAACATGAAGAAAAATGGTTTTATTTTTTAATACTGACTTCAACAGCAAAAATATCTAGCCAGCCTTGAAAGGCGACCTGATATTTAAGCTGATGAACAGGATGAAGTCCGTATAAAAAAAATGAAATGCCATCATGATTTATGTCATTATATTGGGCAGTTTTTTTTTTTTCGTTTGATATTATAATATAAAATGAATTTGTTAGTAAAACAATTTTTACATGTACAATTTAAACTTTGTGATAGTGTTTGTTGTATAAATGAAGTCTTTTTCATTTAATTGATAAATTAACTTGAATGTACAAAGAAGATGTGGTATGAGTGCCAATGAAACAACTCTCCATCAAAGTCACAATTTGTAAAAGTAAACCATTATAGGTCAAAGTACAGTCTACAAATGAAGCCTTGGCTTACACCAAACAGCAAGCTTATATATGGTTTGAGTTTTTGATGTCTGCTCTTTTACAGGTTGGAAATGACAAGACAATTAAACAATGGAGTTTATCAGATTGTGGTCAAATAGAAGAGGAACCTCAAAGTACTATTTTAGGAAAGGTATAATTAGGAATTATTCAGTCTTTTATCAGTGTTATCAAATGTACTGTTTATTGATTAGTGAATTGTGTTGAATAGATCTATTTACACTTGTATGCAAATTTGTCTGCCATCACACAAAATCATACAAGTTGACATCACAATTTTAAAAACTTGGTGTCAAAATAAAAAAAAGTGATTGAAGTCATAAGGTTATTCTGAGCAGATCTAAGGTCATTTGAAGACAAAATTCAGCTTAATACCAAAAGTGAAAAAAATATTTATTTATGTCACCTAAAATAAATAATTGCCTACTTACTTTACAAATTTTGCACAATGTACAATGTATGTAAAAATGCTTTTACTTTAATTACTTGTCCAGAATATACAATTTTGCTTATTTGGAGACAGTCCTGATCATCAAACATCAATCAAAATACAGATAGACAATACTATTTTGTGTTCTCTCTTTACTATAAAAATAAAGGCCCTAAGCAAGTGGTGTTGCTCCTATCCCATAAAGGAGCAGCTCCATACAAGCAAGCTTTTATTTAATCATTTAAAAGAAATGGCAAGAAATGGCATACAATTTCTACATAAGGTTTAAGATTAATGTGTTCATTTGTCAACACTTAAATATGAAAAAGGCTTTCAGTCTAGATCTTTCTTATTCAATAAAAAGTCTTGATTGTATTCTTACATCTTTTCTACAAAATGAATAATTACAAAAGAGAGGCAAAAGATACAAGATGGACATTCAAAGTCATAGAGCAAAAATAAACTGACAATGACATGGCTAATTATGAAAAATAATAGTTCACAAGACACAAAAAAGAAAACAAAAGACTAAGCAACACGAAGCGTAACCCCACCAACAACTGGGGGTGATCTCAGTTGCTTAAGATTTGTGCAATTAGAAACAAACGACAAAGGCTCATAAGCTCATCTATTACTAATGATAGTTATTTACAAAAAACATGGCTACTGTTTGATATTTGTTGGATACTGCTATGAATGAAAACAGACAAAAGTTGAAATAAAACATTTTCTTTATATACTTTAAATGTTAATGAGGTCCTGAGAAGATACCAGTATTTGATGTATATATTAACAGATGTAAATGTGTAAATAAACAGTCAGGGGACTTACTTAAATCAGTGATTTTTTAAATCACTGATTCAAGTAACATTATTTCCATAAAAGTTGGAAGTAAGAGTTGTCTTTCTTTAATAATCACCTATTTAAGTAGTACAAAATAATCACTAGAAGAAGTGATTTAATTTTACTGTAGCTTTAGATATAGAATACTTATGATCCAGGGAATAATTATGTTTCTAAACTTATCAGAACCAACATCTGTGTTGTCTTGGATGACCAGGTCATTTCAGGTGATGACCTTGTACTGAATCTAGGATAATGACATAAAAATCACTTGTTTAAGTATCATAACTCAATTTCCTTCCCAAAAATCACTTCTTTAAGTATCATTATTTTAATAACCCCCACTAATTTCAACACCCCTGAACAGTGAAATTTTTATCGGGAACAGTAGAATTTTATTACATAATCTGAAAGATAAAACCTTGAACTTTACAGGAAAAATACTCCAACTGCTGGGAAAAATCTGTTAAGAAACTATCAGTTCATTATGTAAAGCCATTATTACATCATTTTTATACGACCGCAAAAATTTTAATTTTTTGGTCGTATATTGCTATCACGTTGGCGTCGTCGTCGCCGTCGTCTGAATACTTTTAGTTTTCGCACTCTAACTTTAGTAAAAGTGAATAGAAATCAATGAAATTTTAAAACAAGGTTTATGACCACAAAAGGAAGGTTGGGATTGATTTTGGGAGTTTTGGTCCCAACATTTTAAGAATTAAGGGCCAAAAAGGGCCCAAATAAGCATTTTCTTGGTTTTCGCACTATAACTTTAGTTTAAGTGAATAGAAATCTATGAAATTTTGACACAAGGTTTATGACCACAAAAGGACGGTTGGGATTGATTTTGGGAGTTTTGGTTCCAACAGTTTAGGAATTAAGGGCCCAAATAAGCATTATTCTTGGTTTTCGCACAATAACTTTAGTATAAGTAAATAGAAATTCATGAAATTTAAACACAAGGTTTATGACCACAAAAGGAAGGTTGGGATTGATTTTTGGAGTTGAGGTCACAACAGTTTATTATTTGATATGCTGAATTTAAAAATGTACTTAGATTTTTAATTATTGGCCTAGTTTTCAAGTTGGTCCAAATGGGGGTCCAAAATTAAACTTTGTTTGATTTCATCAAAAATTGAATAAATGGGTTCTTTGATATGCCAAATCTAACTGTGTATGTAGATTCTTAATTTTTGGTCCAGTTTTCAAATTGGTCTACATTAAGGTCCAAAGGGTCCAAAATTAAACTAAGTTTGATTTTAACAAAAATTAAATTCTTGGGCTTATTTGATATGCTTTATCTAAACATGTACTTTGATTTTTGATTATGGGCCCAGTTTTCAAGTTGGTCCAAATCAGGATTCCATATCAAGTATTGTGCAATAGCAAGAAATTTTCAATTGCACAGTATTGCACAATAGCAAGAAATATCTAATTGCACAATATTGTGCAATAGCAATTAATTTTCAATTGGAGTTATCTTTCTTTGTATAGAATAGTAGTGGATAATATATGTTGGAAATTTGCCAGACATGACTATGATGTCATTTTCTATTTTTATTTGCCAATAACTTTATGTAAATAACTTCATTGGAAATTTGCCAATATAAAATGTTGCTGATGAAGTTTTTTTTATTGTTTTATACAATAAACAATGTATATTCACTTTTACTACCAACCAATCTTTACCATTCAGTGATAACAAGCACTTTATTTTACATTTTAATATTTTATGATGTATTTAAAAGAGTAGTTATTGTTGCAAACTCCATTAGAAATTTGAATTGATATCAGTTTTGGAAAAAGGGATACGGGGATGTGGGAAAAAAATGGGAAGGGGGGGGGTTAAATTTTTCTCATTTCAAATTTCATAAATAAAAAGAAAATTTCTTCAAACATTTTTTTGACAGGATTAATATTCAACAGCATAGTGAATTGCTCAAAGGCAAAAAAAAAATTTTAAGTTCATTAAATTGTGTCAGAAACCTATGCTGTGTCAACTATTTAATTTTAGATTTAAATAAGTTTGAAGAAGAAATCTTTAATTGATTTGTAAAATCTTGACATTTGTTTAAAATAAAAAAAAAAACATGTAATGTCAAAAATTTGATCACAATCCAAATTCAGAGCTGTATCACGCTTGAATGTTTTGTCCATACTTGCCCCAACTGTTCAGGGTTCGACCTCTGCGGTCGTATAAAGCTGCGCCCTGCGGAGCACCTGGTTTCAACTAAAATAGAATTTGCAACTAAATGATAGCATCAAAGGCATAAACCTTGCTACTTAAAGAAGCAAAAAATTCATCTTTTTCAATTTTACTAATGAAAAGATATTATTTAAACCTATGTGTTTAAAATTTTGGTAAAAGTACAAAATCACAAGCTGTGACAAAACTTCTAATTTGCTTCTCAAACAAGTGATTTAAAAATCACTTATTTCAATAAGTCCCCCGACTGATAAAAATTAATTTGATAAAAACACAACTTTTTTTCAGACAATATTCACATCTATTGACCATCATTGGTCCGAGAACAAGTATGCTACGTGTGGCCAACAGTTAGATATCTGGGATGAAGATAGAACAGAACCGGTCAGATCCTTTACATGGGGTGTAGACAGTCTACATGCTGTCAAATTTAATCCTATTGAGGTAAAAGAACTGTTAGTTTTAAAAAGAAGATGTGGTATGATTGCTAATGAGACAACTCTCCACAGGAGACCAAATGACACAGAAATTAACAATTATAGGTTGATGTACGGCCTCCAACAATGAGCAAATCTAGTCAGCTTTTCATTTAACTGTGGAGGAAAAGTTTTTGGCATGCTATTTTCAATGAAGGCTTTAGTTTCATCAATAAGTCATTGATTTGGCTAGCGCTGCTGATTTACGAAACGGAATTATGAATAAAGATAATTTGATTTTTAGTTCACATTGCAAAATGAAAGCAATCTTTACCCTTCAGTTTAGTTTGGTTAATTGATTCTATTTGAATAATCAAAATATAAGCTCTTTTAAATTACAAATGGGCAAATTTTCACAACATGTCACAATTGTAGAGACTCTATTTAGTAAATGTAAACATAATATATTTTTTTTCAATTTTAAACCAATATAATTGGTAGCTGTGCTCTGCTTAGTTATCAAAATGTATATATGTTTTTCAATTTCAGACCAATATAGTTGGTAGTTGTGCTTCAGACAGAAGTATTATATTGTATGACATGAGAGGAGCAGCTCCTTTGAGAAAAGTAAGTATAAGTAGTTGCATCAAAATTGAAATAAGATGTGGTATGAGTGCCAATGAGACAACTCTCTATCTAAGTCACAATTTGTAAAAAGTAAACCATTAAAGGTCAAAGTACAACCTTCAACACAGAGCCTTTGGTCACAACAAACAGCAAGCTATAAAGGTACCCAATATGACTAGTGTAAAACAATTCAAATAGGAAAACCAATGTCTAATCTATATAATAAAGGAGAAACGAGAAACACTTATGAACCTGAACAACAAATGACATTAACTGAACAGGCTCCTGACTTAGGACAGGTGCATACTAATGCAGTGGGGTATTTGTAATTAAGTTTTTTATTGGGGGTTGGGTGGACATTAAGATTTTTTTTTAACAATTTCATATACTTATGTAGGACTAGTTATTAATAAAATTTTTAGCTAAATTTAACATTCATCAACTGTCATCATATTTGCTTGATTCATTGTATATCCTTGTACATTTAGGTGATTTTAAAACTGAGATCTAACACAATAGCCTGGAATCCTATGGAAGCTTTTATATTTACTGTTGCCAATGAAGATTATAAGTAAGTATATTATAAGGTATCTCATTTGATGTTAAAAAATAAGGAGATGTGCCAATGATACAAGTATCCACCAGAATTCAAATGCCTCAACTGACAAAATGCTTCAGGTAGACAGAAAGACAGAAGACAATAGAATTACTAAAAAAAGATATCTGTCTAAAAAGGCAGAATTTTAGCTTGTTGAATAATAAACTATTAGATCATCTCTGTTTTAGGCAAGATTTCATGATGAATTGTAATTTGTATACAAAAAAATGAATTTCTTACATGTTTTACTTCTAAAAATCTTAGAGTTGTTTCCCTTGGTACACTACATACATTATTCTGGACAAGCATTAGATGCACTCAACATCTTCTATTCTATTTGACCTGAGATTTAAAGAATTTGTTAAATTTTGATAAAGACATGTAAAAAGTTTTCTCATTTTTAGCTCACCTGGGCCGAAGGGCCAAGTGAGCTTTTCACATCACTTGGCGTCCGTCGTCGTCCGTCGTCGTTAACTTTTACAAAAATCTTCTCCTCTGAAACTACGGAGCCAAATTAAACCAAACTTCGCCACAATCATCATTGGGGTATTTAGTTTAAAAAATATGTGGCGTGACCCTGCCAACCAACCAAGATGGCCGCCATGGCTAAAAATAGAACATAGGGATAAAATGCAGCTTTTGGCTTATAACTCAAAAACCAAAGCATTTAGAGCAAATCTGACATGGGGGTAAAATTGTTTATCAGGTCAATATCTATCTGCCCTCAAATTTTCAGATGAATCCGACAACACGTTATTGGGTTGCTGCCCCTGAACTGGTAATTTTAGGGAATTTTTGCTGTTTTTGGCTATTATCTTGAATATTATTATAGATAGAGATAAACTGTAAACAGCAATAATGTTCAGCAAAGTAAGATTTACAAATAAGTCAACATGACCAAAATGGTCAGTTGACCCCTTTAGGAGTTATTGCCCTTTATAGTCAATTTTTAACCATTTTTCGTAAATCTTAGTAATCTTTTACAAAAATCTTCTCCTCTGAAACTACTGGGCCAAATTAATCCAAACTTGGCCACAATCATCTTTGGGATATCTAGTTTAAAAAATGTGTGGCGTGACCCGGCCATCCAACTAAGATGGCTGCCATGGCTAAAAATAGAACATAGGGGTAAAATGCAGTTTTTGGCTTATAACTCAAAAACCAAAGCATTTAGAGCAAATCTGACATGCGGTAAAAGTGTTTATCAGGTCAACATCTATCTGTCCTGAAATTTTCACATGAATCGGACAGACTGTTGTTGGGTTGCTGCCCCTGAATTGGTAATTTTATGGAAATTTTGCTGTTTTTGTCGAGCCTGCAACTTTTGTTGCAGAAAGCTCGACATAGGGATAGTGATCCGGCGGCGGCGGCGGTGTTAGCTAACTTCTTAAAAGCTTTATATTTTAGAAGGTGGAAGACCTGGATGCTTCATACTTTGTATATAGATGCCTCATGTTACGAAGTTTCCGTCAGTCACATGTCCAATGTCCTTGACCTCATTTTCATGGTTCAGTGACCACTTGAAAAAAAAGTTCAAATTTTTTGTAATGTTGAATTCTCTCTTATTATAAGTAATAGGATAACTATATTTGATATGTGCGTACCTTGCAAGGTCCTCATGTCTGTCAGACAGTTTTCACTTGACCTCGACCTCATTTCATGGATCAGTGAACAAGGTTAAGTTTTGGTGGTCAAGTCCATATCTCAGATACTATAAGCAATAAGGCTAGTATATTCGGTGTATGGAAGGACTGTAAGGTGTACATGTCCAACTGGCAGGTGTCATCTGACCTTGACCTCATTTTCATGGTTCAGTGGTTATAGTTAAATTTTTGTGTTTTGGTCTGTTTTTTTCATACTATATGCAATAGGTCTACTATATTTGTTGTATGGATTGATTGTAAGGTGTACATGTCTAGCGGGCAGATGTCATGTGACCTTGACCTCATTTTCATGGTTCAGTGGTCAAAGTTAAGTTTTTGAGTTTTGGTCTTTTTATCTAATACTATATGCCATAGGTCAACTATATTTGGTGTATGGAAATATTTTATGATCTTTATGTCAGTAGCGCAGGTTTCTTTTGACCCTGACCTCATTTTCACGGTTCATTGCACAGTGTTAAGTTTTTGTGTTTTGGTCTATTTTTCTTTAACTATAAGTAATAGGTCAACTATATATGTTGTATAGAATCATTGTTAGCTGTACATGTCTGCCTGGCATGGTTCATCTGACCTTGACCTCATTTTCATGGTTCATTGGTCTTTGTTTAGTTATCTTGGTTAATGTTAAGTTTATGAGACAGTTGTATTAAAGCTTTATACTTAGGACTATCTACATAATATCAATGATTAGTATAGAAGGCGAGACATTTTAGCGTGTGCACTCTTGTTGGTTATTATCTTGAATATTATTATAGATAGAGATAAACTGTAAACAGCAATAATGTTCAGCAAAGTAAGATTTACAAATAAGTCAGCATACCCAAAATGGTCAGTTGACCCCTGAAGGAGTTATTGCCCTTTATAGTCAATTTTTAACCATTTTTTTCGTAAATCTCAGTAATCTTTTAGAAAAATCTTCTTCTCTGAAACTACTGGGCCAAATTAAACTAAACTTCGCCACAATCATCATTGGGGTAACTTGTTTAAAAAATGTGTGGCGTGACCCGGCCAATCAACCAAAATGGCTGCCACGGCTAATAATAGAACATAGGGGTAAAATGCAGTGTTTGGCTTATAACTCAAAAACAGAAGCATTAAGAGAAAATCTGACAGGGTTTAATTGTTTATCAGGTCAAGATCTATCTGCCCTGATGTTTTCACATGGATCGGACAACCCATTGTTAGGTTACTGTCCTGAATTGGTAATTTTAAGGAAATTTTGCCGTTTTTTGTTATTATCTTGAATATTATTATAGATAGAGGTAAACTGTATACAGCAATAACGTTCAGCAAAATAAGATCTACAAATAAGTTTACATGACCAAAATAGTCAATTGACCCCTTAAGGAGTTATTGCCCTTTATAGTTAATTTTTTACATTTTTCATAAATTTTTGTAAATTTTTAGAAAATATTTTCCACTATAATTACTGGGCCAAGTTCATTATAGATAGAGATAATTGTAGCAACAAGAATGTTCAGTAAAGTAAGATCTACAAACACATCACTATCACCAAAACACAATTATGTCATGAATTTATCCGTGTCCATTGTTTAATATGCACAAGACCAAGGTGAGCGACACAGGCTCTTTAGAGCCTCTAGTTTAAATTGTTTACTGTGGATTCATTATTCCTTGTTGGAGATCAATTTTTGTGGATTTTGGGGATAGGTGAACCATTAAATTAAATGTTCATCAGATTATGCAGACTCAGCAAAACCACAAAATCAAACATCAACAACATGTAAATTTTATCCAAGAAAATTGGTACCCTCATATAAGAAAATAAATCCACAGTAACACAAATCTATAGCATATTTTAATAATTTATTTATCTTTCAGTTTATATTCCTTTGATATGAGGAAGTTATCGATGCCAGTCACTGTTCACATGGACCATGTTTCTGCTGGTAAGTTATATATATATAGAATATAGTATCAACCTATGAATAAAGACAAAAATAATCTCTCAACCCTAGCTCTGAACAAACAAAAATTATCTTTATCATTATCATTATCCAATTAAAAATAAATAGTGTATTCTAAGAGAAAAGAATTTATGATTTTAAACAACGGCACACAAAAACCATATTCTTTATTTTGTTGATTAAAATTTTTTTGTAATATGAAAATTATGTGATAACAAATCTCAAAAGTGACATTTAAAAAGATATTCAGGAAAACATGGAAGAAATATTCACAAGTTATCAAAATACAACTTTCCTACATATTCTCTCAAGTTGTCTCCCCTGTTTTTAATGGAAAATTTCATTTGCTGGACTTTTTAAGAATTAAACTAATTTTAGAAGCACATAATTTTAGAGGGATGAATATTCCACATTTGCAGCAAACTTTTATTATGATTCAGCTTCTTTTTACAAGTAGTAAATTTTAAGAAACGGCTATTAACAGGTTATAGATTTGTAACTAATTTCGCTATCAAAATCTATTACAATACTTGATAAAAAAAACTCTTGTCAGTGACCTGCATACTTATCTTTAAAATATTATTTCAACAATAAAGGATAGGCTATGAATTAAATTGAATAGCCCATTAATTTATTATAAAGTGGCATATAAATGAAGGAAAGTTGCAGTTCTGTAAACCAACTTATTTTCACAGATACTTTATTTCTCATTTAACCCTTTCTACATTCCTAGTCCACTTCGCAGCATTTTAATTTCTCAATTTTCCAATTAACTTGATGTAGTAAAATAAGGAAAGATCCAAGTTAAACATATTCTAGACAATTAAATTTGTGTTATTTTTCTACTCGATAAAGTTGCGAAAATTAGTTGGATTGCAGTATTTTGATTTAATTTTTTCAGTGATGGATGTTGATTATTCACCAACAGGAAGAGAATTTGCTTCAGCTGGTTATGATAAAGTTGTCAGAATATTTCCAGCTGACAGAACCCACAGCAGGTATATTGTTAAAATAGAAATGAATGAATATTTTTCTTGTATTTGAGAACACAACAAAAATGCAGAAGGAGATCTTAAAAATCATTCTCAATCCAGTTTATACTTGAAATATAAAACGATCACACACAAATATTTAAATTAACATTGAAAATGATGTTATTGAGATTCATTTACTAAATAGCCAATTACTGATTTTGTTTCCAATTTAAAAAATAAATGCTAAGGGAAATAACTCTAGGAAAGGACTAACTTTATACTTATTTTTGATGGTTTTTTTGGTTATAGGGGAAACCTAAATGTAACTGGTGAACAAAAACCAATTTTCTAAAAAATTATAAGCAGGACTAGTGAATTCACTAAATCTGATATGCAAGAAAATGCACATTTTCCTAATTTCACCAAAATTAGTACACACAAAAAAGAAATGAACTGTCTTTGTCATTCCATACTGACTCCATTATGCAAGGTAGTTACTTATTCAGTTCAAGAGAAAATTGTATAGATAACATTATGACTACTCTTTTTGATATTGATATAGAGCCGCCGTGGTGTAGTGGTAAGTGCATCAGACTACTAATACTAAGGTTCCTGGTTTGATTCCCGTCTGGGATGAACATTTCAGGGACTGAATTTTCGGCGCTCTTGACACCATTTGTGAGTATGGTCTTGAGGAAACGATGATAGTCCGTCGGAAGGGGACGATAAATGGCTGACCCGTGTAAAGAGAGAGCCATATCTCTTGCACGTTAAAGACACCCTTGTAGATTTCGAAAAAGAGCAGGCTAATGCCACTACAAGGCAGCACTCGCACCTGCAAAGTGGAAAGGGATTAATATAAGTTGCAAAACTTGTTTCCCAATCCACTATAATTAAATATGTTTAAACTGATATTGTTTATAACTATTAATCATTTTATTTTTTGCAGAGAAATATATCATACGAAGCGTATGCAGCGTGTTGAAACTGTACGATGGTCTTTAGACAACAAATATATTCTTTCTGGTTCTGACGAAATGAATATTAGGATTTGGAAAGCACAAGCTTCAGAGAAACTAGGAGTGGTAAGATTAACATTGGTTGATCCAACATGAAATTGGAATGTGATGAAAAAGAAAGAGGGGGACGATACATAATTAGTAAAAATTAATAAAAAATCCTTTTAAATTATGAGATTATCCAAAGAAATGAGGCTGTTCGATTATATTTGGAACGATAAACAAAATGATTTATAACAATTATATTATTATACAATAATACATTATATATAATTGCCAATGAGAAACTTTCATTCATCATACCAAATACATCAGGGAAAAACAAATAAATTTCCTAGTTCTTTAGTACTTACTCTCAAAAATTTAAATGGGGCAGGAAGATGAGTATTTTTTTCTTTGTATTAATTTAGTTGATGAGGATTAATTTTCTTAACATCTTAACCATGTTAATAGTTTTTTGTATTGAACATAGGAAAATACAAAGTGGATGAACTTTTAAAAAACCAACACCATGGTCTAAAAGTTTGTTAATCCTTCTATCTTTTTTTTTTTTTCTAAAATAATATCTTTATTGCACTTTTCTTTGCTGTTTTGACAAATTACTCGACCTACAGCAGTTGGTTGAGTATCCCTGTGAATTAGTCACTGGATAACAAGGGAATATATTCGGTGAATCCTTCTATCTTAAGTTTTGAAGAACGACTTGTTTTGGATATAGCTGGTATTTTTGATAGACTTGTTTTATGTAGTATCTAGTTTGTTATGATAATAGATATAAGAAGATGTGGCATGAGTGTCAATGAGACAACTCTCCATCCAAGTCACAATTTGTAAGAAGTATTAACATATATTGCTTGATAATTGTAATACAAATGTGTGTTTCTTTTTCTACATAATCGGATAATATTTTTTTTTATTCTATACTCTTATCAAACCAAGAGCATTTAATTTTAATGACACAAATTCAGCAAGAGTTACTTCCCCTTTCTCACCTAAATGGAGGTTCATGTACACAATTTTGTTATCAAATCTCCTGAATTAAATTTGTAACACAGACTGCTAGACTAAATAATTTTATTTTTATTCAGCTAAAACCAAGAGAGAAAACAGCATTTAATTACAACTCAAAACTGAAAGAGAAATTTGCATTCCATCCAGAAGTGAAAAGAATCTCTCGCCATAGACATGTACCAAAGATGATCTATAACCAACAGAAGGAGATGAGAATCATCAGACAGTCACAGAAAAGAAAGTATGTTGTTTACTGTGGATTCATTTATTTTCGTGGGTACCAATTTTGGTGGATCGAAAGTGGTGCTTAAAAGTGGCACTAAAACACAAAAAAATGATCGAGAAAAACCTGCATTTTCATGGATATTTAATATTGTCGTGTTGCGAAAATCTGCATCCAAATCTATAGAAAATAAGTGATTCATTGAAAATTTAAATTCGTGGTTCACCTGTTCCCATAAAATCTATGAAAATTGATATCCAACAAATAGTATTTGTTTTTCTGACCAAAGTGTTTTATGAGGACAAACAAAAGCTTTATTGATTTTTTCCAAGAAATTTCGGATGATTATCTTGAAGTGAACCATAACCAAAAAATGAGCAAGGCTCTGGGAACCATCTAATTTCTTCTCTGCCACCATTCCCTCCATGAATGAAATAAAAAAATCTGTCTAAGTTGTAGTGTATTATAGATGGCTCAAAGGTGGTCTGTGAAAATTAAATAACTCCATATATACATTTATAAGAACTATTGAAAATTCATGTTCTGATTACTGTAAACCAACTTATTTTCGCAACTTTCACGAGAAATAACACGAAAATAAATCATCGCGGTTATATAAATCTTGGATCTATCCTAATCAAACTACATCAAGTAAATTAGAAAGTCATGAAATTAAATAGCCATCAAGTTGACTAGAAAGAAGAAAACGCGAAATAAAGTATCTGCAAAAATAAGTTGGTTTACAGTAGTTGTGCAATCATTTTCTCAAAACGTGCTACTATTATCATAGGCATTAATTTTTGTGGATATTTGATTTCATGGTTTTGTCAAATTCTCCATACAAAGCCCAGGGGTTGAAGTCATAAAACTTTGCTCAGTGCTCGGAGCACAAAAATCATGCTCGAAACACAAAATCCAGTATTTTGATTGGTTGATTCTTGAGTCTGACATGTCTGAGTTCAAAAATCATGCTCAAAAGTTTTATGACCGCAAGCCCAGAAAGTTTTAATTAGTTGAACATTTGAATTAGTTGTTTACCTTTACCAAAGAAACCAATGAAAATTGGTATTTAACAAATAATAATGACTCCATAGTATTCAGGTATTAGAACAAATACTTGTTACTCATTAAAATTATTTTAAAGCTAGATATCAGTTTTAATAATAAGATTTTGTGTGAAGAGTCTCTGAACTTATGTAGATGTATAATTTTCTTTTCCCATAGTGAGATTCAAAAAGCTTTTGTGTTTAAAAGATGCAGTGTCAAACAGTTTCTCGTCGGTTGAAAACATCTGTCAACCAATAGATTGGTTTTAATAGACACAAAATTCAGAAAGAGTTACTTCCCCTTTGTCACCAAGATGGAGGTCCATGTTCACAAATGTGTTATCAAATCTCTTGAATTAAATTTGTAATACGAACTGCTAGACTTCTGAACAATTTTGATTTCTTCACCACCATCTTATTAATAAGGATCTTTTATCAGTTTTGTTTGTACTAAATGTTTTACTTTCTTGATTCTAATAAGAAAATCAACCATTTATCCCACCAAAATAATGACTAAGAAAAATAACAACAACAACTCGAATTGTGCCATATTGAATAAGACATTCTTATTTCTGATTGATTATATTAATTGCAGTTAATTTAACATAGGAAAATACTAATGAAAAACTAGAAAACCTGATGAACCCATACAATGGCTAGAATTAGCGTTTATAATTACTCCTGATTTTCAACAGATGAAACATTGACATATACAAATGAAATGTGCTAATATTTCAAGCTCTTTGAAAGAAATGTTGATCTTTCTTGATTACAATAAACAATCTCGTCTCTGTTGTTCATTATATGATTGTCACATGTTGCTACTTAAACTAATATACATTTTTTTTCTTTTTTTAGGGAGGCTAATCGCCGTAAGCACAGCAAGCCTGGCGCTGTACCATTTGTACCTGAGAGGAAGAAATCTATTATTAAAGAAGTTGAGTGAAGCTGTCAGATTTTACAAGTGGGAAAAAGTGCAATCCGCCATTTTAATCACTGTAAAAATGTGGTACATTTTAACTTTGCAAACTTAAGAGACACAAATAGATTATGTGTATTGATATGATATCTGTATTAAGAATCAAATACGAAGACTTTTAAAATTTATTAACCATCAGATGTCTCATGTTTAGCAGATTTGAACCTACAATAAATTGGACAGATATCTTTAACCTCAATTATATTATTACCAATGATCTGCTGGACTGCTAGATATTTTTATGTATTAATTAAAATTATATGGATTCATTTATTTTAGTGGGCTCCAATTATGGTGGATTTTTTGTGAACATTGGATTTCATCATTTTGCCAAAGTTTGCATAAAAGCCTGTATAAAATTTGTACTTCATTGAAAATTTAAATCTGTGATTCACCTTTACCCTGAAAATCCACTAAAATTAGTATCCACGAATATTCATGCATCCACAGTTTGTCATCTTATTAACCAGATGATTATCAATTTACATTCATCATGTAACAAATGTGAACTGTTGCTTATTGTAATAATAGCAATAAATGAATGAAATAGATTAAATCTGGATTGTATTTTATTAATATAGTAAACCATCTCAAAGTTCACTTTGTTTCAAAGAGAAATGAGTAAAATATCAACAAGTTTCATGTCTGTAGAAATATTCATGCCACCCATGTTAGTTAAACAGAATTTGTTACAATTCTTCATCATTTGAAACACTTTGAATCCATTTTATCTTTTTATCAATCAGAAACGTTTTTCTAATGTTCGATTGATGAGAAGTATACCGTTGTGTTAGCATGAACTACCTTGATGTTGTTGCAGTCTTTTCATGAGTGCTAGAGGCCATATTTTTTACCTGAAGCTGGGTCAAATCTAAGACTTGAAAATTTACTGCTGTAATAAGCACTTTGGATTAAGGAGCAAGACCAAAGACTGCTTGGCTCAGAGTTAGAATAATGTCTAGCCCCAAGTAGGGCAATATGTCTCATATGATCACAGGCTGTTACTTTGTAATACTTTGTAAAATAGTATGTTTAAAATCAGACTTAGCATTTTCGTCTAGTTCATGCAGGTTTAACAATCATATTTTATATTTGTACATCAACAAAATCTGGTTCTATCATCCATTGCCAATGACTGTTAAACACCAATCCATCCATATGTGCATCCATGCATGCATTTTTGCTTTTGCAAGCATTATCAAAAATCTAGTCGTGAAGTGAATTTGGATTTTGTACATTGTTAAGTTCACTCAGTATTTGTGCAGAAGTATTCATTGATACCATTGACACACATAATACCCTTAAGGGCATACGATACAGTTACAGGGGAGGTAATGACGTTGCTAACGTAAATTGTTATTTTTGCGACGTCAAACTATGACGTATCGTGAAAAGATTCAGTTTTTGACTGATTTTTACCATTCAAACTTAAATTGAAAACGAGTTCATGGACCCCTCTTTTTTTAAATGCCATTTGGTTTAATTACGTGAGGTCTATTCCAGAAAAAAAATGTATGGGGGGGTTGGAAGGCACATTATATTAATAATACATGGGTGATGGGTATCAGAGCAACTTTTCACACTATAATGCACTATAATTCTCAATTACAATTGTCTGGGTGGCGGGTGCTGACAAAAACTGCCTTCCAACCCCCCCATACATTTTTTTCTGGAATAGCCCTGAGAAGATTATGTGTGCCAATTTTCATGTAAACGTAAATAGTGCATTTTTTTTTAAATTTGATAAATATACAGCAAAAAATGATGTTTTTTTTTTACATTCATGAACATTTGATAAATATGAGTTATTTCTGAATAAAACATGTATAAATTTTTAGGATACTTATAAAATACAGAAATTACAAATATTTAACAAAAAACAATTTGTGTTTATCTTTTAAGTCTTTCTTTCTAAAGGGAAAATACGGCCACAAATCTGAATTTTGAGCAAACATACAAAATTTCGACCTCATTTTATTCAAAAAGTAGCACATGAAGGTATATTTTTTATTACATATTTGATTTAATCAGGTAAAAAATAGTCTATATGGAATTCCTTATCAAACTGTAAATACGGGATCAAAACTGTATCGTATGCCCTTAATTACTTTAAGAGTGGGTTGATGTGTTTCCCTCTGTTTTAGATTGTAATGCTGATTCAAATCATATGTAAAATTGATGTCAAGATCAGAATCAAACTTGATATTCAGTGGTTGTAATGGTTTATAAGTGTTTCCCCTTTTTAGTAATTTATATAGATTAGACTATTGGTTTTCCTATTTGAATGGTTTCACACTAGAAATGTTTGGGGACCTTAATAGCTTGCTGTTCGGTGTGAGCCAAGGCTCCCTGTTGAAGACTGTACTTAGCCCTTTAGCCAATGAGTCCCGGTTTACCAGGATTCACGCTTCAGACAGCTGACGATGAGTCCTGTTTTACCGGGATCGGAAAACCTCTTTTATATTTCCCGCTTAAAACAGTGCAAACACAAGTTATCTTTGTTGACAACCCGGTTGAAAGTGTAAACATGGCGCTTCTATTTGTTGAAAACTGTATCAAAATCAGAGGAAGTTTATGGAATTAACGAAAATTTGAAATGAGAGAACATTTTTATTGAAAGAATATATGGAAGAATTGAAGCCAAACTAGTATACTTTTTTGACATTAAATGTCCTTTATGTACAAAACACTTGGAATGGAAATCGTTCAGTGAAAGGAATTTGTACAGCCTCATTAAATTTTTTTAAATTTTGCCATTTTGGGTTAAAAAATTACGATTTTGGGTCAAAGAGCAGAATTTTGAGAATTTTATCTAAATAATGCTGAAAATTGGAAAATTTGAATATTTTATGAAGAAAAAATTATCAAAACATGAACAAAACTGTGAACATGGTGTTTTACAGACCAAGTCTAAGTTAACAAAGTTAAATGAACATACATATTTGTTTAATTTTTTACATAAATAAGGCCGTTAGTTTTCTCGTTTGAATTGTTTTACATTGTCTTATCGGGGCCTATTATAGTTGACTATGCAGTATGGGCTTTGCTCATTGTTGAAGGCTGTACAGTGACCTATAGTTGTTAATGTCTGTGTCATTTTGGTCTTTTGTGGATAGTTGTCTCATTGGCAATCATACCACATCTTCTTTTTTATAATACACATTTCCTAACCATAGCAATATTTAATTCCCTGCAACTTTGTAATCAAAGACTAACAAGTCTAAATAAAATCAAACTACACTATGAACATTCTGTAAAGAAATTGAAAAAAATCTTGAGTTGAATTAAAATTTAATAATTAAATATAATAACAAAAAAACTATTAATAACAATGCATTTGTTTTGAACAAGAAAATCTTGAAATTGAACAATAAAATATTCATGAAATTCTAGTCTACAATACATCCAATTAAAACCATATTAAAATTGACTTCATGATGAGATAGAAATGTACTAATGGCAATGCTGATGTAATGATCGAGTAATTGAATTTGATTTGATAAAATTTGATAGTCCGGTACTGAATCTGTAGTAAGTAATTGTTTACATAAAATTTTATAGTCCGGTACTGATTCTATATCGAGTAATTGATGACATAACAAAGACAGTCCAGTGCCGATTGTGTAGTTTATATTCTAGTGCCTCCTCTGGTCTTGGACATGGACTGTTCAATTGCTTTTTCAGTCCTTGCATTCTCTCCAAAGTGGTCAATAAACTTTCTCTTAGACTAAAATATATAAATTTAAAATAACTAAAAAATCAAGATTTTGATTTTACAACTATTCATATTACTCAGAGTAAACTTAATACACAGTATGAGTTTTGCTCATTGTTGAAGGATATACGGTGACCTTTAGTGAACAACTACACCATTTGGTCTCTGAAGGAGAGTTGTCTCATTGGCAATCATACCACAATTTCTTATTTTTACTGTCAGTATCCAATCACCTTTGTTGTACCTATTGCCTGACCAGTATAAAAATTGTCAACACAATTTGTCCATTTAAATTGTACAATAGGTATTGTGAGAGCTCATCAACAGGTGGTCATTTAACTACCCAGTAAAAAATCTTCACTATTCCTAAAAGGTAAAATTTAAATGACTGATAGCTAGCTTGCTTTCCTCATGTAGACTATTCTATTTAGATATGGGACATTTTAAGCCATTTCTTTTTGTGTCTCTAAATAGTCAAGATGGAAATTTCAATCAGTGAATTTAGTTTATAAAAAAAGTAGATATATATGTTTGCTTCATGGTGTTTTTAATGTGGGATGTATTTTAAGTTTCTGATTCCTGATATGGAATTAAGTGTTTGTGAAATGGATTTTTTTGGATAGCCCATCTAATTGTGAATAATTCTACAAGATGAATTATGTGTGGCTTGGTGTTCTCTAATGGGATATATTTTCATGTTATATTACGATTCCTGAAATGGAATAGTAGTGATGCTAAGTTTCATTTAATATTCAGGATCTACTTCAATTGGAATTACTGTTAAAAATTTATTTTCAATATATCAAAAAAAGTACAAATGGCTTAGTGAATAGAAATTTAAGTGCTTTATTCTTCATTATGAAAGTGGGATTTACCAGCAATGATTCATTTGTGATTGTAAGCAAAATAAATAAATTTACAATAAATATCTTCATAAGAAAAAACAAATAGTGAATTAAATGTAAAATGTCCCACACCTAAATAGAATAGTCCATTCAGGACATTGGACATGAGGAAAGCAAGCTAGCTATCATTCATTTAAATTATCTCTGTCAAAAACAAACCAGGTAAATCTACAGGTACTTAAATGAACACCTGTTGATAATAGCTCTCACAATACCTATTGTACAATTTAAATGGACAAATTGTGTTGACAATTTTTTAAACTGGTCAGGCAATAGGTAATTCACTACCGCAAAGGTTATTGAATAAACACAGTAAATTCTCAACAAGACTAGCTAAAGAATAAACAAAAGAGCCTGTAATATCTATTTTTTGTTTTCTTTATATCCCAAATAGTCAAGGGTCACAACATATTGACTACCGACGATGTCATTTCTTCTTTCCATAATTCCAAAATTCAACAATTGCAATCATCTCCCATATCATTCAAGTTGCAGTCCATACCAAATACCAATGAATAATTTAAGATTTTTTTTTCTTACTTCAAGTTTCTTTAGACATAATCAGGAATAATCTTTCAATAAAAATTATGTTGTGTATCATATGGTCTCTGGTAGAGAGATACCACATAGATCTTCTTATTTTTATAATATAATGTATCCATTGTAAGGTGCCCTTACATAAAATTGAGAATGGAAATGGGAAATATGTCAAAGAGACAACTACTCGACCAAATCAACAAAAACAGCCAAAGGCTACCAATGGGTCTTCAACACAGCGAGGAAAGCATCAGCTGACCCCGAAATATAAATGTGTATTAGTTCAGTGAAAGTTCATATAAAGGGAGGTATGACAATTTGTTATCAAAGCAGGTAAACATATGCATGTATCTTAACATTCTTCACAATTTTGTTCCTTACCTATTTATGCTCTGATATGTAAACCTATGTACTGTACACTGTTCCTGTCTTTTCATTAGCTTGGACTGGGTTTTTTCTGGATTTAATTTTTGGGTGCATAGGTTTAATTTAGTATCAATAACTACTTAATACAAATGCAGATTCCTACTGGTAAAATGGCATGTCAATTAAACTTATTTTATTTAAAATGACACTAACCTTGTATATTTTGTCTTTTTCCATCATAATTGTACGTCTCTTGATTGCCTGAGTGAAATACACAAAACAATTATTAAAATGTCCATCAGATATCAGCTAAAATGTTATAGTTGTACTCTATCTAACACAAGTTAAAAAAATTGGAATTGAAGGCAGATTTTGTAGTTTATGAAAAGTACGAAGAACAATTTTTTAGGTTCACTATTAACTGTTGTATTCTAGTATCCATTTTCTTAGCACATTGTATTTTCATGCTTAATTCACCGTTGAAGTTTTATTTTGGAGAAGAATGGTTGAAGTCACAAATAAAGTAATAACTTCATAATATATATTCATACTATAGTATAGCATTATTAATCCTGTTAAGTAAAAGGAAATTATTTTTTTGTTGGATGTGGAGGAGGGGGTAGTGTTTATTGGGATACGATTGCTTTCAAGCAATCTGTAGGCTTATACCATTGACTCAGGGCCATGCCCTCACATTCTAAACATTAAGGAACATCTCAGATTCTTATGATTGTCTTGCTTTAAAAGGTAAAAACAAACAAAAGGATTGGATTTAAACAACTTTCCTATAATGTTCTTCTCATAATCTTCATGTTTGATATTTCCCTGGACTTATATGCATGTTTTTAAGAACACCGAAAATCAGAAGTAAGCAGTATTTATATTTAGTGTTTTAATAAATTTAGAACCACGTCAGAGGGAATCTTTCAGGAATTCCATAGTTTTGATAAAATGCGAGAGTTCTCTGAATTCCGATAAATCTATTTTTGTCATATAAAAACTGAAGTGGAGTTTTTCTTATATGTCACCGTTATTAAACTGATATTTGATATTGTACTCTCAAAAAGAAATGGAGAACCATCTAGGTCATTTAATTAAAATTTAATATACGTTCTTGCTCCAAATTACAAGTCTAGGGTTTGTTTATGTAATTATGCACATGTGTATAGTTTTCTTGACTTCAAGGGGTATCAGATTGAATGGTTGCTCTGGATTCCCCACTCTATTGATTAATTTGAAACTCATGGGCTCCTTTCTATGTCTGTCTGCTATTGAGGGTAATTGTTGTTGCATAATTTTAAATCATATGCATCATTTAAACAAGTGAAACTGCGAGCTACTGCTCACTGATGATACCCCCGCCGCAAGTGGATAATATTAATAGTGTAAAAATATGCAAGTGTTCGGTAAACAGGAAGTTGTCGAGTGATGAATCTGAAAACGCATCACACGGTATAGCTGACTTATATAAATCCTGAAACCAAATTTCAGAAATCCTTGTATTGTAGTTCCTGAGAAAAATGTGACGAAAATTTTCAACTTGGCTATCATGTGTAAAATCATACAAGTGTTCGGTAAACAGGAAGTTGTCAAGTGATCAATCTGAAAACGCATCACACGGTATAGCTGACTTAGATAAACCCTGAAACCAAATTTCAGAAATCCTTGTATTATAGTTCCTGAGAAAATTGCGACGAAAAATATTCATGGGACGAACGGACTGACTGACGGAAGGACAGACAGAGGTAAAACAGTATACCCCCCTTTTTTAAAGCGGGGGTATAATTATAATAAAGGTAGTCCACATCGTAGATTCATCGTACAGGTGTAACTACAACACCCCTTCAGCCAAAATGGAGTCTTCTATATTATCGTTTCGAGTTGTCTCCCTTCCTGAAGTAACTTCTGTCAAAATCAAAATACTATATGACACGTCAAGAAAAAATAACTTGTTAGAGGTCGATAAACGTCGTATTATATTAAAAACGAACGCATTTAAACAGAGAAGTGTGTATGGAAAGGAGTCATGCCCACTGACCCAAAGGAAATTAAATATTTAAAGAGTTAGAAATGGGGTTCCTCCTAGAATTAACGTAGGAGAATAGGTGATAAGATACGAAGTGAAATACCTTCTCTCACTCTCAGTGACTGCTGTGGAAAGTAAACTTGGAATTGATAGTACAAAAATACAACACAATAAGTACATTGTTCATACACTTGTATCCGGGATTGGCTATTTTTAAAGTTGAGTAACTATTCAGATTACGTAAATTACATTTTACATGTGCAGTTGAATTAGTTTTGAAAATATTACTATCCAGCAATACATGTACATGTGTCAATGAAAACAATGGCAATCATATCCCTCAGAGCAATCTGCTCTTTGATCTTTTATATTGTTCTGTTCTGACAAAAACATTTTTTCTTATAGTTCTCCCAACTTATCTTCAAAATTTTGAAACTATATATTATTTCCCAGTTGATATTAAGTATGCAGATGAAAACATACTGGAAGCCACATGTTGAGCAGGATGGGCTAATTACTCTTCCAAAGCACCCAGTGATTTATTGGGTTTTTCTTCCTTGAGGTCTTTAGTTTTTCATGTAGTTCTTTATAGAATGTTATTTTTTACCACAATGTTGATGAAAGCTTTTTCAGGTTATGACATTGATTCTATCTTTGGTATCGTTTGCCTCTTATTTTTTGGTTAAACATAATACCCAATAACAATTATTCTTACAAAAATGGGAGATAACTGGTGAAATAGTTGAATGACATCTGCTAAAAAATCCTTTTAATTTGCCATTTTTAGGACATTCATGAGATGATAAATAAATGAATACTATAAAAATAAAGAGTGAAGAACGCAGTACTTAAAAGTGTAGACCTTGGTTCAGGGAGATAACTCTTTAAATTAGTTATGAGTTTGTCAAGTTTCATCAATGTGTTTTAAGCATTTACCTAAAACAGATTGGAAATAACCTATGTAACGTAGAAGCTTAGAATATATTTATGAAAATGGTTGACAAAACATACTAGTGATTATTAGAATTATTTCCCATAACCTAGGTCTTCCTCCTTGAGCAACTAGTTTAAAATAAAAAGTTAAATCAAAGTAAACTTACTGTTAGTCTCATGTAAATAGCAAAAATCACATGAAAAGCTATGAAAATGCCAAGCAGGGTAATAATGGAATAGTTGTCATACTGGTTTATCTGAGCCTCAGTGTATTTGATGGACATATATCTGATAATAGCATGCTGTGCAGAAGTCAGTCCAAGGAATACTAAAGCTGCTATAACATACAGATCCTGGAAATAACAAGAATACAGTGATTAGTTATAGATCTGAGCCTCTGGGTATTTGATGGACATATATCTGATAATAGCATGCTGTGCAGAAGTCAGTCCAAGGAATACTAAGGCTGCTATAACATACAAATCCTGGAAATAACAAGAATACAGTGATTAGTTATAGATCTGAGCCTCTGGGTATTTGATGGACATATATCTGATAATAGCATGCTGTGCAGAAGTCAGTCCAAGGAATACTAAGGCTGCTATAACATACAAATCCTGGAAATAACAAGAATACAGTGATTAGTTATAGATCTGAGCCTCTGGGTATTTGATGGACATATATCTGATAATAGCATGCTGTGCAGAAGTCAGTCCAAGGAATACTAAGGCTGCTATAACATACAGATCCTGGAAATAACAAGACTACAGTGATTAGTTATAGATCTGAGCCTCTGGGTATTTGATGGACATATATCTGATAATAGCATGCTGTGCAGAAGTCAGTCCAAGGAATACTAAGGCTGCTATAACATACAAATCCTGGAAATAACAAGAATACAGTGATTAGTTATAGATCTGATTCTCTGGGTATTTGATGGACACATATGCTGTGCAGAAGTCAGTCCCAGGAATACTATTAGGCTTCTATAACATACAAATCCTGGAAATAACAAGAATACAGCTATTAGTTGGAAAGAACTTTAAATTTTTAACACAAGTCAAATGTATTTATTGTTTAATGTCCTTCAATGCAGGTAAAATTATTTAATGAATGTCAACTGGTGGTAAAGTTTGTTCCTATATTCCTTGTTCCTGTTTCTAACGAGGCAACATTCTTTTAAATGGAATATTCTAAGAATAAAACTAAATATCAGTTACACCCAGTCATATTTATGAGCTCGGCTCCCCAAATTAAAAAAAAGATATTGAAGTATGGAAACTTATTACCTCCTCTCTTACATTTTGAAGCTCTATGCATATCCTGACATGATGTACATAGCCATATAAAGTAATACAATTCATGTCAGTGAGCCTGAGGTTGATGTAGTGTGCTACTGTAAAGCAAAATTATATCTGGGTGAAATTTGATCCGGAGGAAAAAATGTCACAGTAGTTGTTGTTATTTTTTTATCAGGAGGAAACTATTTCCCTGGGATATTTTATCCTTTGCCGTGAAATTCTATCTGGGTAGTTAACTTATTGAATAGTTATTAGAAAAAAATTATCCTTTAAAAATACAATGAAATAATAATAGTGTATTTGAAATAAAGCGAAATTGTTAAAAAAAAATATATTATAATGGGAAATAATTTCACAAATTATCCTTGAAAAAATTTTCTGAAATATTCAAGTCAATATCATCCTTATAATAAGAAAATTATCATGAAACATAGGGAAGAAAATCAGAAGTAATTTCAAAGGTTGTAATTGTGAAAATAATATCATGATTAAATAAGGTTAGTGAAATTCATGTAAAAGTGAGTTGTTTTCAGATCTCAGTACAAATATAAATTTAAAAGTAGGGTAGAAATATAGTTGCATATTGCTACTGTTAACAGTAATAGAAGAATTCGATTATGATGATATTTTTAACTATATAAATAGTTTTGTCTGGGGACAGAGATGTAGTTGTTGATTATATGGAAATCAGGTAAATCATAGCATAACAATATATTGGAACAATAGCATGTTTAACAGCTGGATAGTTTTTACCTGTGAAATGTTATCTGTCTTATTAAATCGAGTTGTAAGTCATCTTTTTATATAAATGAATATATAAAAAAAAAGATTCAAAGAAAAATTTCGCTATAAAATAGATTCAGAAATATATTATATATTAATGTCTTTAAAATATAAATTGCTCATAATTACCTCCCTTTGATAAATTATGCAAATTTACTCTACCTTTGTGAAACATTTTATAATTATAGTCAGGTATATATTGATTGTGAGTAACTTACATAGTAGTTAATGGGACTCTATTTCACACAGTTCTGTGAAATATAGTACGGCAAATATATACCGGTACATACTATCCGCATAACACAGATAGATTTTCACTCCTCTGGAAAAAATCAACCTGTGAAATACCATGCCTGGAAAAAAATTACCGGGACAAATTATCCTCAGGATAAAATATCACAGAGGAAGAAATAAACCGTTACACTACCACTGTGTGAGTTTTAGCAATATCACTCTTGTCATTTAGTATGTTGTAAAAGCGTATAATATAACAGAGCCAGAGGATGAACAGGCAAGGAGATTCTCATCTATCCCTTAAACTTTGTGATGACATTGAAAATTTTCCAGTTTCTTGAACTTGAGAGCAATTCTAATTTTTATGTCACTATAATCTATCCCTTTGTCTGACATCATATAAAAATACTATGTAAAGTTTGTGTTTTAAAACTAGAAAACAGTCTGCAGTGGCGGATCCAGGGGGGGGGGGGGGGTTCCGGGGGTTGGAACCCCCCCTTTTTTTTGGCCGATCAATGCATTTGAATGGGGACATATAGTTGGAACCCCACCTTTGTCCTGGGTTGGGAACCCCCCCTTTTTAAAATGGCTGGATCCGCCACTGGTCTGGGAGGTAAATCTGTATAATTTTCTATATAGATCTATACTTACCAAATAAGTTAGGTATGATATTGTTGGTAGACTTTGCTTGACTATCAGTTTGAACGTAACAGAAGTGAGGAGTAGTGTTATAGTCACACCGAGACGATCTGCTGAGGATGGTTCAATGGAGAATGTTGTAAAGGTTAACACTGTAATCAATGACTGAAAAAGAAGTAAATCGTAACATAATAAAAAAAAAAATATTATGAAAGTATAAGCTGAAAATTGTTTGAAAGGTTCAAATACAAATCAAAGCATTAAGATTGATAAATAAAAACATCTCAATAAATACAGTTGATTAGGAATTTTATAATATTTTGGAGTAAAATTGAACTTTTAATGTGTTTTTTTTGTTGCTATGTCAAAAACTTTTACAGTGTCAATAACAAATTTTTACTTTGAACTTTTGCAGTGCCAAAAACTATTTTTAAAATATCAACCAGGGGGTGTCCCATCCCCCATCACAAAAAAAAAATGTTCAATATATAATAATTAAAAATCCTTTTGATTGCAAAAATGTCTCTAATTTCATGACAGCCATTCAATTTGCTCCGAAAATTCAAAATCTCCAATTCAAGACTTAATAATTAGTACATCTTTTCTAAATATTATACAACCATAAGTTTAAGTGACAGATAGTGGGCAAACACATGTTGTTTTTAAATAGTAGTCAACTTTCGAATGCATTCCATTAAAAACTTTGGTTTTAGTGAACATTATTGGTAGTTTAGGGGCTTTGTCACTTCTGTTCCCATTTTGAGCAAGTGGTTAGAAAATATGATGCTTATAAATGCATGAATTTTTTGGTAAATCAAAATCTCATATTTGACAATCAACACTGAGAACTCTTGTTGGGAATTGTGATTATGTACATACAGAACAAACATTATCTCTAGTTTATCCTGCACAATGATAATCACTTAGATGCTTGTTGAATGTTAATAGTGCAGGGAAACAGCCATCCACTCTATCTGGTAAATGAGGTCATAAAGGCGTGCCTAATTGACATATTTTTCCAGTGAAGGACAATTTTTAACTCAAAGTGGTCTACCGTATTCATTTAAACCAAATTTATAAAATTCCCTTTGATGGATAAACAAGATGTAAAAAGTATGATTATGATGATATAATATACAAGAAGAACTAAAGGAGACAGCTTAAAGTGTGCTTATATGGCAATTTTTGGGTCAATAATTTGTTTATCATTCTATAATATCATTTAAATGATACCTTACCACAATAAATACGATATTCCACAAGAAATAACCAACTTTTCTCTTAACTCTACACTGTGCATAAAAGATGGGATGGGTTTCATCACTGGCATATTCCAACGTTGTTTTACCCTCATATGTCTCAACATGTGTATATATGTCCCATTCTTGTGCATCCATAAACGTCCCAGTATTTACTCCACTCAAAGAACTACTGTCTTCAATCAAGTCAATCTCCTCATCTGATCGTTCTGTTGTTAGTGATATGGTTAGGTCCTAAATTATAAAATAAATACTTAACTTTAAGTTTTAATAAGTAATATATTTTTTTTCCTAATTAAACTGCATGAAAACCAACTAATTTTCACAAGCGATTTATTTTGGCAACATGCACAGAAAGGAAAATAATGTGCATTATTATAATCTAGCATTTGAGTGTTCCCTAACAAAAATACATAAAATAAGTTAGAAAATCATGAAATTAAATTGCTTTAAACAGTTTTATATAGAAAATTATATATAGAAATTCTTTATTGATCCAACTAGATATCATTGAGATGGGAGCCATCTCTGTGGGCCCCGCTGTCAATAACGTGGGGTAAATAAGTTGTATGGATAATCTGATATGAAGCATTATTTGAAGTTATTACATAGTCTCATGTGTGATTTTGATCTAAGATTTTAAGTTAAAACTGATAAATATTCTCATCTTACTTTCATAGTATAATAGTGATATGACTGCATGATGTGAACTCATTGATTACTACTCTAAGGTGACTTCTGGATATATGGATTGATGTTTGAACAATATGTTTAAAGGTGCTGCCCAATTGATATTTGTCACATATTTTTAGAATTATGCCTTCAATATATTATGACCCACCAAGTATAAAGTATGAAATATTAATGGTTCTCGAGAGGTAGAGCGGACACAATTTGTTAAGAACAACGAACAGATGGACAGACCGACAGACTGATCTTAGACCTAGGATGCATACATTATGACACATTCTCTTGTGTTGGTTAATATATATGTTAAGTTGAAAATGTTTGTCAGGTATAAAGTATGAAATAATAACAGCTGTCCTCTCAAAATATAATGTGGATCAAATTTGTTAGCGATGGACAGACCAACAGACAGACAGACCTTTGACCTAGGAAGTGGTACATATATCATGACACACCCTCTGGTGTTGGTTAAAATAGATGTCAAGTATAATATTTGAAATCATAACGGTTTTCAAGATATAGAGCGGACACAATCTTCACCACAGGACACAGGGTTGTCAACTGAAACCAAAGTTTTTTTGACGTTGACCTTTGACCTAGGAAGTTGTACATACATCATGACACGCCCTCTGGTGGTGGTTAAAATGTATGACAAGTATATACTTTGAAATCATAACGATTATCTAGATATGGAGCGGACACGATCTTCACCACAGGACACAGGATTGTCAACTCGAAACCAAAGTTTTTGACCTTGACCTTTGACCTAGGAAGTTGTACATACATCATGACACACCCTCTGGTGGTTGTTAAAATGGATGTCAAGTATAAACTTTGAAATCATAATGGTTATCTAGATATGGAGCGGACACGATCATCACCACAGGACACGGGGTTGTCAACTGAAACCAAAGTTTTTGACCTTGACCTTTGACCTAGGAAGTTGTACATACAACATGACACACCCTCTGGTGTTGGTTAATAATCATGTTAAGTATTAAGTATGAAATCATAACGGTTCTCTAGATATGGAGCGGACACGAAAGTGTTACGGACGGACAGACGGACAGACTGATCACTATAGGGCGACCCGCCGTCGGCGGGGCCCTAATTATATATGGACCTTGCAGGTTTTAAATTGCATACACTGATTACAAGGATTTTTGCTATATGACAATGAAATAATAAAATACAGCACAATGGAACACTAAAATAGTTTTTGCATGCACATGGAAGAAAAAAGTTAATAGGGGAGACAATCAATAAATATGTAAGGGGTTATTTCCCTTAGAAACTTTGTACTTCAGCTGAGCATATAAATTCCTGGTTGATCTATATACCTACGAAACATCATTCACGTCTCAGTCATTACAGCTGAACGGACGTGCTGGGCCAGCTCTCCTTTACCCGCTATCTTCGATGAGGGTTTACAGTTAGATATCAACGACTTACTACTTAAGATGACAGAAACCAATCCATGCCGTACAGATAGACGTAGTAGTTGGCGTACCCGCGTTAACATGCACTCCAAAACCATTGTATCATGGGGAGTGTTATGCCAATTAACGTCCGAGGGCTGTATCCTAGGCTGTTGGGTGATACGACCTTCATTTCACTGCCTCACGGCTTTGGTCCTGATAACGCTTCCTGTCATCTTTCGAACTACGTCCGAGATCATCTACCAGTACTCCATCATCGAGGCTAGCGGGCTGCCAAGCTGACCAAACTGGCCATGAAAGCAGCCGTTGTGAAGTGAAACCAACATCAAAATAGTCAACAAAAGAAAAACAACTTACCAAAACCAAGATGGCGGCCTACATATGGCGTCCTCTACTACCTGTTCCTGACCCACGGCATCAAAATATGATAAAGCTCACCAATCGCCTTCGGGCACCGAGCCGACCGTGCGAGGGCTGTACAGCCAGTCAAGGTCATTAAACACTTCCATATATATACCTACGAAATCCACTAAAACTAGTACTGTGAATTCATTATTATTCATTGGATACCAATTTTCGTGGATTTCGTGGGTACATGGAAACCACAAATTTAAATGTTCAACGAATTGCATATCTGCTGTATAATTATATGCATTGTTTTGAAAAACCACAAAATCAAATATCCACAAATACATATGCAAGTTTTTCGTCAATCCACGAAAATTGGTACCCACGAAAATAACTGAATCCACAGTATCCCTAAATTGAATTCCAATTACACATAATACCTGTACGTCAATAGGGAAATGTGCCAGTTCTAAGTTTTCCTTGAAGAATCCTTTGAATCTCCACAGCCAGACAACCAATGGCGCTCCATATCCAGGTGCATTGTGGACCACTTTGTAACAGTGCTTATCAATAATAAAGCCACCATCCAAATTCAGCACTATCAAATTAGGAACCCACATTGTGTGTGGATCAAACACCTAAAGTCAAATAATAATAAATTGATTATTTAGTCCTTCAATTTTTTAATCACCACATTGTGTGTCAGGCTCAATAATTTTTTATGTCAAATAATAATAAATCAATTTGAGACTCAAAACCCTTTTTTAAGTCCAATAATAATAAATTCATATTTTAGTCCTTCAAATTTATGGACACAACAATAATGAATCAACATTTTTAGTGGCTAAAAATCCTTTCAAGCCAATTAATAATAAATTGATATTTTATTCCTTCTATTTCTTGGACACCACATTCTTTTTGGCTCAAACCTTTTCAGTCAAATAATAATAATAAATTGATATTAATTAGTCCTTCAACTGTTGGTCACAATCACACCACATTGTTTGTGGATTAGAAAATCTTTGAAATTCAAGTCAAATAATAATAAATTAATATTTTAGCCTCTCAATTAAAACTTTAAACTTTCAAAATATTTGTTATGCTTAGAAACTGATTAGGAAACACAATTGTATGGCAAATTACTTGTTTAAATTTCATGTAAAACACAAATACATTGAACCTACAACATCAAATTTTCCATCTAGTAATGGTTCCATCCATTTTGCTCTGACCAGTATTTCAGCCTCAAACTGCTGGGTAACTGTGTCTATGTCTGTGATCTTCATAAATGTCAATCGGAGCTCCACCACCATCTAAAAAAAGATAATCTATGACCTTTGAAATCACTGAAATAGCACTCAAATCATAATATATGTCATCTTAACATGCAGAGATCTCAAAAATTGGTCTGAAGATTTTGACCACCTAAATATTGCAAAGCTTTGCTGATTTGACCAACACAATTTCTGTAACTGCAATTAAAAAAATAATGAATAGTGATGCTGGGAAATTCAGCAGGTTTTTTTTTGGTGAAAAATTTCATTTTGAGGCACAATGCAGTTAATTACCATCTAAAAAGTTTTTTTCTTAACATTTTCAAGTTAACTGATTTAATATTTCCCACAGATTTCTGTGGCTGACATACTGATCGACATTTCTGATTTTCTTGAAAATTGTAAGACAAATTATATCTTCATCAATCTATATTGTGATGTAAGATAATCTAAACTGGCTTCTTTAAGGAATGTGCTGTGTTCATGGTTTTTTGGTAGAGAGTTGTCTCATTTTTTTATAATAGTATATCAATTAAAAAAATAAATAATAAATATAGCAGCACTGTGAGTGAGGATTTACTAGTAGAAACATTCACATATCAAAGTTTATTTAAACTTAACTGGTTTGATAAAATTTTACTTGCAAATTGAAATATATAATACTGGGCTAGCTATATTTTTTGATCGCAAGGAAACTGTTTGTTGGTTAAGCCGTCTGGAAATCATCATACTACAATTATTAAATAACCAAATTTTCCCTTGGAAAACCCAGTCAAAAATGGTACCAGAAATGTTTTTAAGCTCCTCAGTATTTTCCAGATACCTACCATGCCTAAGGAAATATAAGATAAAAATTGGTTAAACATTATCAGAAAATTCTGTTTTAAATACCCTTTATATTAGTTTCATGCTAGTTCACAAAACATATTTTTAACATGGCTGCATCTTTTTCTTGCCATTAAAGATTTTTGAAGCACCCAGATACATGTAAATACATGAACGATTATATATTATAACCTTTATTTTGAAATTTTGTAAAGAATGTAATTAATTAAATTTTCTGAATACTCAAACTGACAAATATAGAACTATACTTTATAGATAATTTATTTCATTCTAGATATTGACCTTTTCTTGCCTTTTTTCTTTACTATTATGATGAATTTCCTCTGCTAAATGGGGAGTCTGAACTTTGGATGCAGGATGAATTCCTTCATTAATAGGATGTTGTGCTTGTCTTATAAAATTAACGGTTTGTTCCAATATTTTTGTATTGGCATCCAGAGAGGTCATTAACTGTTTAAAAGTATGTCCCAGATGTGTTTCTTTCTCGGGTGATTTGTGCTCCTTCAAAGGAGATTGGTGCGCCTTTTCAGAAGATTTATGCAACTTCTCAGGGGACTTGAGCAACTTCTCTGGTGATTTGCGTGACGACCCTGGTATCTGATTTTTCTCATCATTAGGTTTTTCTGTACGTCTTTGGTCTCTTTTTTTCTCAGCAGTTTTCCGTAGTTCTTTCTCTTTAATGAGTGTGTTAACTTCCAGTAGTTTGCTTGCAGCATTGAACTGAAAATAATATAACTTTTATTGAACTATAATATTTTATATTTAAATAAACCAAATAAACATATATATATATATATATATATATATATATATATATATATATATATATATATATATATATATATATATATATATATATATATTATATTGCAACACATTATTTTTAAAGAACCCAAAAAGAACTCCAACATATATCTGGATGTTTATGTGTAATTACATAGGACTATTCATTTATGCATTGCAAAAGGTCAAACAATTTTTCAGACAAAGCGGAGGAAATATAATCTCAGTTGTCAGTTGAAAAAAAAGAGTTTCATTATCTATCTGTTACTGTTAAAAAATGTAATAAAGAATATAACAATACGCAGCCTAGGTTATCCTTGAAAAGGCTAGCTGCTTCATTTTGCATTATTCATGATATTAAAGTTATGAGGAACTTATCACTTTTCATTACCCGTTAACAAATTAGTTAAAATATTGTAATTATATTAAATTAATATGTTCTAATGCATATTTTGGCGTTAATATTGATTCACTTATAGGGTCTTTGCAGCGGAACTAAACACATAATTTATTATTAATTAATTTAATAAACCAGTTGTTGGCATGACACGGGTTATGTTCTTCTCATATATGCTTTGATGGCAATGATACTAAACCCCTCATGGGGAGGATTGTGCCTGATATTCATATGATGAAGACATAATTTTTCAATCAGTTTAATTGAAGTCTGGAGCTGGCATGTCAGTTAACTGCTAGTAGTCTGATGTTATTTATGTATTATTGTCATTTTGTTTATTTTCTTTGGTTACATCTGACTTCTGACATCAGACTCGAACTTCTCTTGAACTGAATTTTAATGTGCGTATTGTTATGCATTTACTTTTCTGCATTGGCTAGAGGTATAGGGGGAGGGTTGAGATCTCACAAACATGTTTAACCCCGCGGCATTTTTGCGCCTGTCCCAAGTCAGGAGCCTCTGGCCTTTGCTTGTCTTGTATTATTTTAACTTTTAGTTTCTTGTGTACAATTTGGAGTTTAGTATGGCGTTCATTATCACTGAACTAGTATATATATTTGTTTAGGGGCCAGCTGAAGGATGCCTCCGGGTACGGGAATTTCTCGTTGCATTGAAGACCTGTTGGTGACCTTCTGCTGTTGTCTGCTCTATGGTCAGGTTGTTGTCTCTTTGGCACATTCCCCATTTCCATTCTCAATTGTATCTGTACTAGGAACAATAAATCTTATTATGTATTTTGCCTCTTGTATTTATATATCTGAGAGTTTCAAAATATGTTTAAAGTATATATTGCATTGGTTTTGGTAGTATAAAATTCTATTTTGGTGCATCAAAACATTTCATATTCATTTGGAACATGTGGAAAAAGATGATTTTTTTTCAACTGATTGAAATCGTTAGGCCAAAAAAAAAAATATGTGTGTTTCCTATTACATGGAATTTCAAAATAGGGTAGGTAGGTGTTTTTTTTTTTTTTAATAAAAGGGGGGTTGAAATTCAACATATTTATTGAACGTAATACTTGATGTATATATTAAACAGTTTTATTACCTTTTCATTTCAGCAATGGTTGATCCCATGAAAAGATTTATGTCTTTGATATATTCATTGTTTTGTTGATTCTATACATGCTTTTAATTTTGAACTCCTTTGCTAATAAACTGAGAATTGTACAAATCATCTTAAGTGAGCCTTACAGTCCAAACAAAAGAATGCAACTGTACTGTATTGAATTCGTTAATTATAAAAGAAAGGTTAACCATTTATCATCAATGTACTAGCATTATCATCAAAGACAAACTGTGGAAGAGATAAGACGCACAAGGACAAACAATACCAATCAACTACAAAAACTAAAAACAAATGAAAAACTAGGGTTACCTCAGGTGCACTGGAAGGAATAGCAGCTCCAGCTTCTTACATAAGATAACCACTATGATGCTCACACAGGTTATTTCAGAAACGATTAAAAGGAATATGGACCATAATTTGGTATTCGGCCTTTGGTTTCTTTTTGTATCCTTTTTTATAAGTTCTAAAACTTTAACTTTTATTCTGTGGGTTGTGTTGGTGTTAGAATAGTATTAATGGAACAATTGAATTTTTCAAGAAAAAATTAATACATTTTGATTCACCGTTTACGTGACAGGAAACCAAACAGGAAATCAATCTTTATTTTCTTTATTTTGCGCAATATATTTCAAAATACATAAATGAACACCATTACTATAGTGTTACTTGCTTCATGTTAATATTTAAAATCTATTTTCAATGTTAAATTAAAGTTTTTTTTAAAGGCGACAGGAAACCTTAAGAAACCGAAAGCATTTTTTTAGTTTTATTTTATTGCAAAATCTGCTTAAAATAATCTGAACAGTATACTTTTTCTTAAAATCCATCTTAAATATAACAGTATTATAAAACTCCTAAATATGTGCTTGTTTTGAAAACAATTAGGCCAAATAAAAATATATGTGTGGTTCCAGTTACATACTTTTGAAGAATAGGGTCGGTAGGTCGGCAAATTTTATTTATTTTTTTCTAAATTTTATTAAGGATTGTCAAAATCCGGAAAAAAAATGTGTGTTTACCGAAATTGTTTCCAGTATTACACATGTCAATACTGGAAGTCGGCCAGTTTAAAAGCGTTTGGTTGCAAAATAAAGACAGTCATTTACGCTTTTCATTAATTTTGTTGCATTTTGACAACAAATTGTTATAAATTCTTGCATTTTACCAATAACAGATACTTCTTATGGAAATTCATATGACAGAAATCTACGAATTCTATATTATTTTAATTCACAATTCTCAAAATTAGATCGTTTGAAATTTATTTTTCAGAAATGAAAAAAAAAGTTCTAGGGTCGGAGGGTTTAAACTAGGGTCGGTCGGGTTACTGGAACCACATATATATTTTTATTTGGCCTTAGTACAATTTATTCAGAAATTTCCATATTTTCTTCATTGATACAGGATACCATAATCGTTGTATCTTGATGTTTTAGCCAAAAAAATGTATTTATATTTGGTTTTGAAATTCCAGTTATATACAATTTATTCCAAATCATTGGCAATGTAAAATTCTTTAAATCCAGTAAAGAAAATTTTTTTTTTTAACTGGGAATTAAAATCTTTAAAATAGGCACCATGTGATATTTGTGACCTGTACACCATCTACATGGTTTCCACATTTTAACCTACTTTAGTGGGCTAAAATCAATAAAGTACTTCCTTTCAAGTCATGCATGGTAAAAGTTTACTTCTCCTTTGACAAGTTTATTGCGTTTCTGAAAAGTGTTTGCAGAACATGAATAAAAAAAAATAATTAAAAATTGTGACAAAGATACCAACTTTGTACATTCCAAGTGTAACGGTATATTAACATGTATTTTTTATTAAATTATCTTTATTCACCTAAAATATCCAGTAATATTTACTGCTGAAGCAAAATCAATCACACGAGCATCGGCACAATGATAAGAGACGTAATGTCGATTGAATTTTCCAAGGACCCTTTACATCGTTATCCGGAAACGAAGTGTGTTATAACGTCTGTCAAATCTGAAATCGATTTTGTCAAGTCATTGGGCATTTATTTTCACACAAGATCGTATGTAACATTACGCACATAGATAAAATAATAGACCCCGGCGCAATCTCTTTGAAAATTGTATTTTCCTTTTTTAAACAAGACGAAACAAGTCTACAGATTATGTTTGCTAACATCCCATTGGAAACAAAAACAATAATTAGACCTAGTATTTCATATATCCGGCCGTAAGGGCGTGATCACATGTTAGTCACATGTTTCACGTATGACCGGAAATGATTAGAACTGAACGACAAAAACAATTTTAATAAAAAAAAGGAAATAACTGGGCTTCTGTTTCGTGTGAAATGTAACGCATAACGATAACGTCATTTTCTAACTTAATTATTACGAAGAACAAAACTAGAATGTAAATCATCTCTGATTTACCTGTTTGAACATCTCGCGAGAATTCATATTTGCATATTGTTATAAAGAATTCTATTACAACAAAGTAGATTACATCATCTAAAATTTGCGTTACGAAATCGGAAACCAAAGTAACGCTAGTGTTCTTACACCTGCTACAGAAATACTTATAGTTCTCGGCATTTTCTTCTGACTATTCTTATTGGTCGATGTTCTTTATTATTTGAAAGCATTGTTTTAAAGTTACGAATTTGACGGTGACGATTATCTATAAATCAGTCAGCGTTATGCACTACGGAAGCGAAAAGTAACGTGAGAAACGACACAAAAATACGGCCTTATAATCTTTGAAATTTGTTAATTTCAATTTTTTTTCTAAGGAAGAGTAGCATACACTTGTATGTTGATAAAAACAAAGGCATCTTTAGATGTAGTTACAACTTTTCTTACAGTAATACACATTTTTATCACTTTTCTATCGTTATAGGAAACGAGCCCAATAGCAAATTATGGTCCATATATGACATCTGAAAAGGCAGTACTGTGACCTACTATTGCATATATATTAACTTCTTCAGGTCTTCAATAAGAAATTGTCTCTTTGGCAAATATACCAAATCTTTTTGTGTTTATATGCTGATGATATTTGGGACACAGACACCCCTCAATAGTCGATCAACTCAAAAATTTGCACATGACGTAAAGTTAGAAAAATTTTAACAACTTGATGCACCAATGACCAACACAATTCCAGACTGGGTTGAACATGATTTTTAGATACCTTAGTATGTGTAAAGCACTCCTAATTCTGTCTATAAATCAAATACAAAAGTTGATAACTAAAAAATTATTAAACAACGCAACAGTAAGCCCACTCCATATTGAACTTACATGGATAAGAAATGTGTAAAAAGACAAATCCTAAAATTTCAAACTTTTTAACAAATGATAAGAAAACAAATATTAAATTGCAAATAAAACAAAATGAACAAAAATGTCAGAAACAAAATGAAAATGTCAGGAGTATTTGGAACATCTTTGACAACGAAATTTATATAACAAAAAAAAATTGTCACTTTTTCTTTGATGTTCCTTTTCAGCCTGAGGTGTCCGTAGACGTATACATTGCAGGTCACTGTCAATTGAAAACCTTTATTAGGCAGCTCTCCATGGTTTTATGTAAAAAACATCCAACAGGGTCCTCCTATTTTCAATGCATAGGATTGCATTTTTATCTACTACAAGGTGCTGGCATTTGTTTATCCGTACAGCCAACAAACTTGTTGCTGTCAACAAATGCGCAGCCATTAAGAGTTTTATGTAATAAAAGATATGGTTACGGAAAAAATACATAGTTTTTCCGGAATTTTTCGGAAATCGTCAAAAAAAAGTTTAGGGTCCAGATTTTGACTGGAAAAAAATAGGGTAGGTTGGGTAACCGGAAACACACATATCTTTATTTTGACCTTATGAAGCTTAATAAGAAGCACATATGACTATTGCTTTTTTAAATGATATTTGACTTCAGTTGGAATATTGTTAGTAGATTTATTTCATTTATGGTGGATTGTTTTCAAGATTAAAAAGTAGGGTTTACTTTTGTTTGTTACATTTTTTCTTTGTTTTTAGTATATTTATACATTTTTTTTTTCATTTTTTAATATCAGATTTTATATTATTTTTTTTTTAAAGATTTCAGATGTGTAATCAAGCAGCACATTGTGGGTTTCTGTTATATAGTGCTTTTATTGTTCACATTGTATCATGTATGGCAGCTTCTATTTATCTTCTTGATGCCTGTGGCAGCTGTTTTAGGGATATTATTTGTCTGTAGATTTATAATAACAGTTATCTGCAAAGAGTATGATTTTTTGCTACATGGTTGATGTATTCTGGGAGGTCAGTGGTGGATCCAGAACTTTTTGTAAGGGGGCCTTGCTGACTGACCTAAAAAGAGGGGGGTGCTCCAGTCCTGCTTCAGTGATTCCCTAAAACCAAATTTTTCCTACAAAAAGGGTGGGGGACCCGGGGTATTGCCCCACCCCCCTTTTAATCCACTATGGAGGTAGTCCAAATAATTATGACGGCGTCCCAGAAAAAAAAGCCTTGTCAGACGTATTTGGACTACTACTGTATGCCATGGAGGTTATTTATGTAACTATGTAAATACTAAATTACAAATCAGCAGTGGGACACCTAATCATTAATGTAAGAGATTCTTTTTTTAGACATGACATGTTTGAGTTCTTTTTGTTAATAATAAAGACTATCAATAGAGCTTCTGGTAGAAGCTTTAACAGAATTATTTGTACACGTTGTAGAATTTTTCCATTCCCGTGATACATGTCGAAAAAGTATTTCATTTTGCATATTAAACGAATTAATATTCTTTCATCTGATACCCGATGTGTATTTATATTGTGCTCTATTCGAAAAGCATGGCCATGATATATTTACCATCTTAGATTCTTTAGCATATGATCTTTGACATCGTCCTTAAAAAAAATGCAGACGACAAATAAAGAAGGCGAATGTTTGAAAAGGGGAGCTAACTTTGTAAAAATTCCCGCCTTTTAACCTGATTATCTCCCATTCCTTACGATATGATTTTTCTAATTTAAATTGCCAAATTAGAGTTTTGACACCATTTTCACGATCCATTAAACATAGAAAATGACAGTGCGTATGGGCAGAGACACATAATATGTCTCTGGTATGGGGCATCCGTATACTATGTACACACTCTTGCATGCCTATATAGTATATATGAGGGGGAGCTAGAGGGGGTCTCATCCCGATTTCCCAGTTTTTTTTGTCACAAAATCCCGAAATCCCGGACATATTTTGGTAAAAATCCCAATCCCGATAAACAAGAAATCACCATTTAATTAATAAAGAGGTCCTCCACTATTTTAGGTAACGAATACTAGTAGACACATCTGACACAACTTTTAAAGGAGGCCGTCCTGGTAAACTTTGAAAATTAAACCCTCCGAGTAATGTTAATCTTAAATATTTGCTTTCAATTTGTGCATTTTGACCAATATATTTAGTACGTATACATTTTAAACACGTCAAGTTGGGGTATTTGTTTTCTTCAAAATTGCTGCTGCAGAATGCCATAAAATATTTGTATATGATATTCGATTATAAAGAAGACTGTGTCTGTGAAATTATATGTGTAGTAAGGCCAAGAAAAATACATGTGTTTAAGGTAACATCCCCTAAAAAATTAAGTTAGGTAGAAACAGTCAGGGGACTTACATAAATGAGACCAGTGATTTTTAAATCACTTATTTAAGTAGCAAATTAGAAATTTTGTTATAAATTTTGATTTTGTAGTTATACTAAAATTTTAAACACATAGCATAATATCTTTTCATTAGTAAAATTGAAAAAAATGAACATTTTGCTTCTTTCAAGTAGAAAGGTTTATGCCTTTGGTGCAATAATTTAGCTGCAAATTCTATTTGGGTGGATAAAATGCTATAATAATGGCCTAACTTAATGAACTGATACTTTCTTAACAGATTTTCCCCAGCAGTGGGAGTATTTTTCCTGTAAAGTTCAAGGTTTCATCTTTCAGATTATGTAATAAAATTCTACTGTTCGCGATAAAAATTTCACTGTTCGGGGGTGTTAGTGAGGGTTATTAGAATAATGATACTTAAAGAAGTGATTTTGCTAGCAAAAATAGTTTGTTTTTTTCAAACGTTTTTGACTGGTTCATATGGGAGAAAAATATTGACTCTACAAGTGCTTGTCCACCATGTCCACATAACATAAAAAAAACTTTTAAGAGTAGAGTTAGATTATAGGTACTTAAAAATAGGGTAGATATATATATATAGGGGTACCGGAAACACATGTGTTTTCTTTTCGGTCTTACATGATCTTACTCTTATTGAAAATATCCAAATCAAGTCTAACTTTTGGGAAGGGTTGTAAAGAGGCGTTATGTTCAGGGATAAACGCGAAATAAAATTCCAATTTCACGATGAACGAATAATAAAAAAAATGCTTGCACGTTGCCGTTTTTACCAATTTCACAGTGAAGCACAAATTTTTTTCACGGAAAGTTGTAAATTAAAAAAGCCAAAACACGTTGCACGAAAAAAACCTTTACCACACTCTTTGGGTATACTGATACTCTAAATCAGAGCGACACTAATACCAAGGAGCTTATACATTTATCATGAATTTTGGTGAGCATTTCATTCGCGTACAGATTTATTTTTTGTGATGTGTCAAAGGCATTTGATCGTGTATGGCACATGGGACTTCTATATAAGTTAAGAAAATATGGAATAAAGGGTAATTTGCTTAACTGGTTCAAAAGTTATCTTTCTGATAGACAACAAAGGGTTGGAGTAAATGGGGTTTTTTCTAACTGGAATACTGTCCAGGCAGGAGTCCCTCAAGGGTCCATCTTTGGCCCTTTTCTGTTTTTATTGTTTGTGAATGACATAGTAGATGTGGTAACAAACAAAATAAAACTGTTTGCAGATGACTTCTTGTCTATATTGTGTTGTACATGATGAGAGATCAGCAGCTGAATCCCTGGGGCAAGATCTAGAATCATTAGGTCAATGGGCAGGAGAATGGGGTGTTGTAACCTTCAATGCAGACAAAACCAAATCTATATGTACTTTACGAGAAAAAGTAATATTGATGTCACATCACTATGCATGAATGATGCACCTCTAGAAAATGTCTCAAAACATAAACATCTTGGTATAACCTTATCATCTAATGCCAAATGGTCTAGTCACTTACAGGATATTTATTCAAAAGCTTGTAAACGTCTTAATATTATGAGATATTTAAAACATAAGATTGATGGACAGTCTCTGGAAAGACTTTACATTGCATTTATAAGGCCTATTTTAGAATATGGGAACATAATTTGGGATAACTGCACACAAGAAGAATCAGATCTAATTGAGTGTACAACAAGCTGCTGCCAGAATTGTAACTGGGCTTCGAAAGGGAACTCCTAGATGGAAATTATATAAGGAATTAGGTTGGGATTCCCTTCAGAATAGACGTCAGAAAAACAAATTATTGTTTCTTCATAAAACTATTTCTGGAGATATTCCTATTTATATTGCTGCTGATATCTTGTCGTATACAAACACTTATGACAAGTATGGACTGAGAAAAAAAAGGGAATTTAAAACTCCTCAGTGTCGAACCACAGCCTACATGGCCTATAAGAACAGTTTTATTCCACATACTCTTGAAAAGTGGAATTCACTTGATGGAGAAGTTAAAAATATTTTAAGCTTTACAGGATTTAAAAGAAAACTGAATGAGGACATAAGTCCTTGTCCTGTTTTCTTTTCCACTGGTTCACGTAAAGTTAATAGAATCATATTCAAAACAGTGTAGCTGTGGCCATTGATTGACGACCTTAAATTATCCCATTGACTGGGGCAGATTATGTGAATGTTTGTCTGTAACTACCGCTGGTCACTGTGCACTTGTTAAGGACACTTAAACTGTGGGGTCACAAAAGTTTCTTAACACCTAAATAAAGTAATTAGAAAAACTAATCAGGAATAACACGATGTTTTGATTTGTATCAATAATATAAATCAAAACATAAAGTTATTCCTGATTAATTTTTCAAATTATTTTTAATATTAAAGGCGTTTAGAACCTTTGGTGACCCCACAATTTAAATTCTATAATAAGTAAGTAGTGAGCAGACAAACGTTCACATAATCTGCCCCAGTCACTGGGATAATTTAAGGTTGTCAATCAATGGCCACAGCTACACTGTTTTGAATATGATTCTATAATCCACTGCCAATTAAGAAATGAGGCTAGTGATCTAAAAGATCATCTCTTCTGTGATCATTTGTCGGACAGCTCTATATGTGCCTGTGGAGATCCAGTAGAAGATAATTTTCATTTCTTTTATGTTTGTCTATTTTACATTTATCAGAGATATGAGCTCTTTCGACAAATAAGTAACTTTAATAATGTCAATATTGATGTCCTACGACAGGGTTGCTCAGACTTAAATATTGATGAAAACACTGAGATATTTACATATGTACAACAATATATTCATGAAACTGGTAGATTTTTATAATATTTCATGTGCTACTATACTGCTTAGAAATCAGCTTATAACCACAGTGTACCACTCTTTAGTCTTAATTAAAGACAAACCTAACTTTTAACACAAAAAAAAAACAACCAATTGTGTTTAGCATCTTTTTGCAAATAAATTTATACATATTTTATTTTATTTTTTGTATTAGTAATTATATTTTCAAAAATCAAGAAATTAATAGTCTTGTAATAAGATGGTACACTAAATTACTTATGTATTGCAAAAAAGGGCCAATCAATTCTTGTTATTCATATAAATAGAACAACTTTGTTGCAGTGAGTTTGTGAATTTGAGTAAAAAAATAACTTAATGATCTACTTGATTCCTAACCAACACTTATTGATGTGGTATAAAATTTGACACTACCTTCAGTAGGTCTTGCTTTGACTTTGTTAACATAGTTATTTATATATGTATACACAATAAAATACTTCAAGAAGTGGGGGAATTGCCTCCCCTGACTCACTGCAACAACGTATTATGATCTATTAAATTATCAGAAAATTATATACTACTGTATCATGCATGTTATTCAATCCATCTTGTATGGGAAAGGATTTGTATAGGCACTGCCTTTTGTCCAATCCCTTTGTTTAAATGTACATTTGATATTTGAACAATAAAATATTTTGAATTGAATTCGCGTACAGTGGATATTAAAGCTGAAATCATCTCTTTTGTCGTAAAGTTTTGTTTTCAACCGACCCTCATTGTCAATTTCTAGATGTAAGACAAGATATCATCAGGATTTTGATAAGATATACTGGATTGGTCCTGGACCCGATTGATTTTAAAAAGTATCCCCATAAGAGAAATCAAATTTAAACTATTCTACATATATTACAAAGGAGGAAACAAATAGGCTAGGGATACCTGATGAGGATAAGCCTAGGTCAACATGACCATAACCGAAACACCTTTTTTTAATACAGACACAGAAATTATTATACTACAAACATGCAATTGTGAATTTCTAGAAAAATATGGAAATAAATTTTGAAGAATATATTCCATAACCGGAAATATATATTTATCATACACTGAGTTTATCAGCTCTTAATTATTCTAAATGTATGCACATAGAAAATTGAATTAAAAGCGAAGGATTTTGATAAGATATACTGGATTGGTCCTGGACCCGATTGATTTTAAAAAAATCATATATGCTGTTTTGTTTTGTTTTATTTTATGTTTTTGTCGAGCCTTTGACTTTACAGTCTTTAAATTATTGCTTTTACAACTCTGTCGCATTTTTCGCAATAATAAAAACCTCGCAATAATTTCTGAATTTACAGTAGTCGAAAAAGCGAAACATAGCTAGTGATCCTACATTCCGTCGGCGTCGTCGTCGTCGGCGGCGGCGTCCATAAATATTCACTCTGCGGTTAAAGTTTTTGAAATTTTAATCACTTTCGTATTTAAACTATACTGGATTTCTACCAAACTTTGACAAGCTTGTTTAGGGGACGACCATTTGATATTCTGGGGGGGGGGGGGGGGGGGGAGGATTTGTTTTTGATCGGTTATTTATTTTTGTAAACTAAGAGGACAGATTATTCATTTTCTGCACTATTGAAGCAAGATTTTTCATTTTCATTAAAGCAATTAAGGGACTGATTATTCATTTTCACACCTATATTTATGATATTCGAAAACATACGATTTTTAAATGATTTGTTTATTATAAATAATACATGTATAGTCAAGTCATTAATATGTACCATTTTAATCAGAATTAATCATCATCCTCTGCAGAAATGAATCTTTTATATTCCCAATTGCATATACATGTATTGCATACATACATAGTATTAAAGTTTGGTTGTAACGCCTTTCAAAAGTATTGCCAAACATATTTCGCCGAGCGGAGCGGAGCGAGCCACTGAAGGCCCAAGAAGCTATACAACAAATGATGCAAAATCATGCTTTCTGAGTGTTCCGAAGACCCTTTCATAATCTGAAAATGCAAGTTTTGTATTAATAATTTTTTGAAAATATTTTGGTCTCAAGCATAATGTATAAATTCAGTGTAAGACTTAAGTTTATAGGGACAACATCATAAGACCAATGTGCATGATAAAGTAAAAATGGAATTCACATAGTTAAGTCTGTGGCTGCCGTTTTTTTTTAAACTCATGATCAAGTTCATAACAAAATTACTAGATTACAAAAGGAATGCAACACCTACAGAATACAGAAGGGCAATCAATGAACAAAAGACAAATAAATAAGAAATATTGATCCCGAAAAATCAGGGCTACGTCTATGGGAAAACAGAATTTGCTTCTTGCAAGGCACTCGCTGTGAACACAATTTGATATGGAGACAAGCGTTTAGTTTGAAATTTCCTACATAAAGCATTTAAAATATGTTAAAATAAAAGTGAGGTAAGATTTCCTGAGATGAGATACCTCAAGTTAAATAAAGCCAATTTTCAGACATACCAAGTATATTTAAATAATACTTATACTTTAATTATTAAAAAATTTGGGAAGTGTTTCGCGATTTTTTTTGGGGAAAAGATGAATTTACGAAGAATCTGGTGCCATCTCATACGTTCGATTAGACCTGCTGAGTTATTTATTTTCAATACATTGCCAGTCAGGTAATTTATATTCAAACTACCACAGAACAAACCATTTATTTTTGTGATTATCATGGCTGAGTTTTCTATTTTCAAAATCCTCCTGCCCCCCCCCCCCCCCCCCAATGGTCGTCCCCTTATGATCATAAGATACAGTTTTGAAGAAAAAAACAATCCATTTTTCCGTATTAGTTTTTTTCTCTCAGTTAACATTACAATACCATCTACAGTTTAAGTTTTTAAAGCATTTATTAGATTCATAAACTATCCTGGATTCTTACAAAACTTGGACAGAAGTTTCTTACAATCAAAAGATAGTATCAAAAGGTAAAATTTTATTGATTTTCCCCTTCGTTTTGTGACCCCCCCTCATTGGTCTCACTTGTAACATGAAATGGGGGGGGGGGGGGCTGGGCTTAGGTAAACAAAACAAAAATGACACACCTTATAGAAGGGTTGAATGGAGTTAATAGTATTGTAATCTTCAATCTGCATGTTTATTTTTTTCCACATTTATTACGGGAAGATAAAGTTAACACTTTATTATACTCCGGACATAATTGATCGACAATTTATAAGATTTTGGTTCCTTTTTAATTTTATCTAACAATTTATTATCAATATTATCAAATTTAGAACTTCCTTCTACCCTACTTTTTCAGCTATTTGGAATTGCACCAGATTATTATGAGAGAATACCCAATTTTCAATATATGTAAACTTCAAAATTATCTTACAACTTATTTTAATGTTTGGGTTCAGCCATATTGCCTGGGTCAGAATATCAGTATTGTTTTCTTCTTAAACTTATTTTGCATCTTAGAAACATTACACCAGAATGCCATGCCAAAAAGGATTGACTATTTTGCTAAATAAATCTATCCATCTTGACTTAAGGGTAAAATTTGTTACACCAAAATTTATGTATACAACAAGGCAGCAACACTTTCCAAGGGGGGGGGGGGGGGGGGGTAATTTTGTGGGTCTAGAAATTTGTAATGCCAAGTAATTTTTACAATATAGAAAAATAGTAAATATGAGCCAACTTAAGACCGCCATTACAGAAATACCGAATCATAAGTAAGGTTTATATCTAGTAAATTCCGATTATTTAACAAATAATGAAAAGGAAGACATGTCTTCCTGTGTGTAATATTGACTGACACGTCGACTTAGATTTTCAAGGAAATACCAATTAAGGTAAAATTTCCCATGTAATGCCGTCATAATGTATAGTCTTATGTGGTTACTGATATATTTGTTCAGACTCTAAGCAGTCGACTCATCGATTCTATGACTATCAAAGCATAGCGCTTAGTAAGAAGAAGCAGGTGGAATGTTGGGACAAAGACAGTTCTCGCATTTGCTATACGATACAAATGGCGTTTTTTTTCTGTCTTTTTTCTGTGACTAGTTTAAAGCTAGTTATCTTCTAAAATTGGCCAGATAAATAACTTTGCCCCCTGCTTTTTTGACAGATAATTCCAAATTGATTATTTCGATGAATTGCAGATTTTTTCGCTAATCAATGAATTGTCAGTTGACAGTCTATTATGCAACGTAAATTCCGTTGAGACAAAATGTTATAACATTATAGTTAATTTAAAATCTGTAGAAATTTAGAACAAATTTTGTATGAATTATATATTGGTGTCTTATAATTATTTCCATGAAATCGATGTCTCCACGTGTGAATTATTTCATTTCTGTTAAAAAGCAGTTTCGAAGAACCATTCGATGATTTTTGAATAATCAGGATGTGACGACTTAACTTGGTTGTTGTATCAAGAACAAAAAATATGTGTTTCCATTATATGTGTGAATATCCTTAGGGCCAATTGATTGAGATAATCTAGGATTTTCTCAGAAATTGAAAATAAACTTGAATAGTATATACTTTATTATTTGACAAGTATTTTTTTTAATATCCCAGATTATACCAAAAATTCATTAAAAATATTCATAACTCGTTTTATTTTGATTTAAAAGTATCGTTTCATAATTTATTATAATCGATAGTTAACATACAATATAGTGCTCCTATATACCGTCTATGAACAGTATATTTGTCTATACCTACCGTCGGATCAATCTTTGTTAATTATGTCATTTCAGTTTGATTTTAGAAGGAGTATTGAAGATTCATTCGATTTCTGTTATTCATCAGAATGAGACGAGTTAATTTGGCTGTATGTTTTCTATTTTATGGGACAAAACTATTCGTTTCCTTCGTTTTTGTGAATATACATATGGTCAATGGTAAGTATTGATTATGTTGACAGACTTGAAATAGACGGAGAATTTCGAAAAGCAATCGTACTGTTTAGCGTTTTATATTTGTGTGATTCTGTACGTTTAAGGGGTAAGGCAGTAACCATTTGATATTCTGGGGGGGGGGCTGTGGATTTTTTTCTAGACAAACTTTGTTTTTTCGCCTTTGGCGAAAAACAATCTATTTTTTTTGGCGAGGAGTCGAAAACAATTTTTTTCTTTCAATTTTTGTACATCGGTATGACTGAAAACTGTTATGGAAAAAGACAGCAGAGGAGGAAATTTTGTGTGTAAGGTATTCAATGTTATTATTATACCTTACATTATACAGTAAATACTCGATTGGTAATAGTTTAATTTCGAAGTTTTTTTTTTACGAAAATTGGCTGGAGCGATGAATAATATTAACAAACTGAAGCCTTCATCAAACAACCCTATTATTCCTGGGTTAATAACCCAGACAAATTGAAACCTCCATCGAACAACCTTAGTATTCAACGGCGAATAAGCCTTGTCGTACTCAATGATCAAGAGTTGACTCCCTGTAAAGTTTGACGTCACTTAACGTCAGAGAAACTAACAAATATGGCAAAGGTCAGGTTAGGAGTCCACCAAGTGACGACAAAACAAGACCATACAAGGGTTGAAAATTTATCTAGTGTCGGTGATATCTCTTGTAAACGGTCATTCACATTTACCTTTGTAATGTTTACGCAAAATGTCAATAGACACAAAATAATTTTCTAACGTACTAATTGTTTTGACAGTTTGTTACATTTTTGTATAATAATTTACTTTTAATAGTAGTATATGTTCGAAAAAAATAACAATTATGGCCCATTGAGCCAATGAATATCCCAAATGGTCAACCCTCGTGGAATCGCCCTTACTCGGGTTGACCATTTTGGATATTTCACCTCGCGAGCGAGTTACAATTGTAGAAGAGTAAGATTCTAGTGGGAAATAATATGTGTTATTTATCAAATAAACAGCATGGGAAACTCCAGTGAAGTATTTTCAAAAAATCAAATAGTACCATTCATTGCAAACATAAGATTTTCGTTGTACATTCCAAGGAATAAGTATAAAAGGAAGTTTCATACATATTTTATATATATAAGACTACTATTGTAGTACTACTTAGAATACAAACGATTTATTTTCTTTAATTGATTTGATTTGTTTATGTTTTGTTTATTTAGTGTTTAAACACTGTCGTTAACTCAGTACCTTTCAGAAGATTCAGTCAATCAAAATAAACGTAGTCTACGTTCAGATTGTTTATTGGCTATTCTAACATTCTGAGCGTCACTGATAAGTCTTATGTAGACGAAACGCGCGTCTTGCGTACTAAATTATAATCCTGGTACCTTTGCTAACTATATAGACATCAGCACAATACTGCATTATCTAAATAGCTACAAACCACATCTGTATTGCATGACAACCAATCATTATAATAGTACTAAATTTGCAGCAGTGGATATGTCTAAAAACAAAATGAAAGACAGCACATGACTACTAGTTTTATAATTTTAAGACGACGTTAAGTTAAAAATGACCATTTCAGACTCACTTTCATGTACTAATGAACAATGAATTGTATGTTTAAAAACGAAATGATATTTCATACAGAATAAAAACAGACAAATTGTGAAAACGTAATAGAGTTACATACAAAAAAATAATATATTTATATCACTCTGCATTCACCACACTTTCAATGTACATTTTTATAAACAGGTCAGAACATTGCTTTAGGAAAACAGACTAAACAGTCATCTTATCATTACATACAACAAAAAAGTTCTTATTTAGCAGTGGACGGAAGTACGTACATGTACGACAATAAAGGGAACAGATGCACGCATACACAACAAGAATTAAACAGCTGGTGGTCTGTCGATCTTGGTGCAATATATCTCATATCTCGTGTAGTTATTTGGGGACGAAACGATTGCTGCAGTGAGTATTATTGATTATGATATACGTATCGGGTATAAGTAAGTAAGTAAGTAAATTGTTTATTATAGTGACATGTGTTTTTCACAAAATATTATATAATACAGTGAAATATAAAAACAATAATTAGAACACCCGACCTTTTGGGTCTATAAGTCACTTTAAACATCAATTTCAATAGTACGACGAACAAAAATAAATAAATGTTATCGAAAATTTTCATATAAAAAGTTTTTTCTCTCACTGAAAGCTTGCAAAAGATATTTAGCAGTTTTTCTCGGATGTTGACTTAGTAAATATTTAAACTGTTCTTCATTTGATAGTATACATAAATTGTCTATTTGTGAGAAATGTTGCAGTCGCAGATTGTTATAAAAGTTACAGTTGATAAGGAAATGAAATTCGTTTTCCACACAGTTATCGCTACACATTTTACACAAACGGTCACATTCGTCTTCACCTACAAAACGTCCAGTTTCTAACCTGAGAGGAAGAATGCCACACCTGAGTTGCGCTATTATGGATCGTTCAGTACGGTTAAGATTAAGTTCAATGTATTGTTCACAGCAGTATTCAGATTTTATGAGCCTGTATGTTCGTAGTTTCGGAAAGTTTGTTAAACCTTTCTGCCAATTTTCGGATCATTTATCTTTGAGTAATGTTTGACACATCAATAAATCGCAGGTGTTTTTGGTAATGAAATTGCTCTCTAGTCCTATAACTGACATAATGTTTTTCACTTCGAGTGACCAATTGTTCGTGCATTTTTCGTAGTCCCAATTGAAGACGCATTTACATATACGAGTGTCGTCCATTGATATAAGTTTGTTCCAATACCTTATCATATTGCACCATCACTGTTCCTTTGCATTCACCCAACCAACTTCACCGTTTATTGCCAATGTTGGTACAAATTTAAGGACGAAAAGAAAATAACGAATTGCCTTGTTCTGGATTTGATTCATGCAAGCGAAGTCTTTGTATCCCCAGATCGAAGAGCTGTAGTCAAGCACTGGTACTACACACGAGGTAAAAAGTTTCTCAAAAGTTTTAATTCCAAAGTCTTTTAGATGATGAATCTTGGATATAACTCCTCCTAAAGCTTTACCTCCAGCTTCCGATAGTCTATTTTCATTATCTTTAAATTCCTTTAGGTCGTGAAATGTTACACCGAGGTATTTGTATGTGTCAGTTAATTGAAGAAGATTGTTACCGATTTTGAAATGAAATTTACTTCTTTTAGATCGAGACGGACGAAAATGCATAACTTTTGATTTCTCTGTATTTATCAAAACACGCCATCGCTTGCACCACTCATGGACTTTATCAAGCATACATTGCATGTCAGTTTCGGATGATGCCAATAAGACTATGTCGTCCGCATATAAAAGTAACGAAAGCCTTGAGTCGCCAATATTTATTTATTTTAAGTTCGAGACTGTTTACTTCCTCTACCAGATCGTTGATAAAAATCGAAAATAACGTCGGGGATAAATTATCCCCTTGTTTAACCCCAGAACTGCATACAAACCACTGTGAAAGTCTGTTGTTCACACGAACACAAGCAGAAGTACTAACTAAAGGTAAATGTTTTTAATGGAGTTGTAAATTTTCCCATCAATGTTATTTAACAAAAGCTTATATAACAGCAAATCTCGGTCAACAAAATCGAACGCTTTCTTTAGATCAATAAAAGTTGCAAATGAAGTCTTGAGGTTTCTCGATACAGCATTAAGAGTAAATACATGATCCTAACACGATCGATCGGAGCGAAAAACCATTTTGTTCGTCTGCTAAAATATCGTTGGACTCTAAATATGATGATAATCGACTGTTTTTGAATGCACTGTACAGTTTTGATATACAAGAAAGTAAACTAATTCCTCGGTAATTGAGAGGTACACGTGGATCTGAAGATTTGTCTTTTAGAATTGGACAAAGTATAGCCTGTCTCCAAACAGATGGAATGATACCGGTTTCAAAAATCAGTTGGAACAATGAATGAATCACGACCACTATATGTTCGTATGGAATACTATCTATACCACAACTTTTGCCGTTTTTTGTTTTGTACACAAGCCGTCTAATATTTTCGATGGTTATAGTCGTATTTCTATCTTGATTTGCATTATAAAGCGGGTCAAGCATTTTGTCCTCTAATGACGATTTGTGTGTTGAAACTTGCCTATAAAATTCATCGTCGAAATTTGAAGCGGCATTATCCGTATTGTATATGTTCTGAAATTCTGTTTTCCATTTATTCAATATAGTTTCATCATCCGTGAGAATCGTTCCATCTTCGCCGTATACCTCCATCGGGATTCTCTGGGTTTTACGAGGTCCGAGTTTTTTTAAATTTTTTCCCAAAATTCATTAGGGTTCGATGTTGTCATGTTTTCAACTTCAACACAAAACGAATGTCTAAATTGTCGTTCACATCGCTTTAAAGTGCGGTCAAATATATTTTGGGCAGTATGAAATTCTTCACGGAGTTTACGTTTAACGGACAAGTTCCCTCTGAATTTAAGAAATCCTTTTTCCTTATTACGCATTGAATGCCACAGTGAGCCAAGATGGTCATTCCAATAAGGTTTTCCCACTTTAAAACTTTTACTTGTCCTTCTACTAGTGTCGAAAACCGGAATTTTAGCGTTCATTTCGTCAATGATTATATTACACAAATCTGAATATATATTATCCATATTTGTCTGGTTTTCTCTTGTGGTTTCTATTCTGAATATCAAATTTTGCAAAGCGGTTTTACGCATGTCCGACGCTAGAAAATCAATTGGTATCGAGTTTAATTTGTATCGTTTTGACAGAGAACGCGTAACTTGGTAGGGTTCGTTAGCTTCCTCGTAGGTATTGAATTCTGCTAATATAACGGAATGATCACGAATTTTACTTCTTTCTCCAAGAGACTCAAAAAGATTGAAATCTTATAATATTGGGTATAATTGGGTATTGAATATTTTTGACATATTTTTGCAGTAAAGCAGAGGAAGATACAAGAAAAAAAATAGAAATTCGAAGAAAAATATTTAGAATTGAAACAACTTATACCAAAAGTTTGTACATATAATTTTATTAAAAAACATCATGTTGCACAATAGTACAGTTCGTCCTAGCTTTGCGTAATAGCTACTCTTATTTTGATTGATCGTTTTAGTTCTCTTTACACATGTCTTAAAATATGCCAATCATTGTAGAGTCACCGCTAAATAAATGTTATTATGAATATCAGCCATTTTTTTTTTGGTGCGCTCGTTTCTCATCACTACAATTTCTAGTTTCTCGTCATTTTGTTCATGTATAAATATCATACGCGATGTTTGAGTTAATGATTTACAAAGGCAAATATTAAAATATGTAATTAAGCTGTCAGACAACATCAGTACCTAAAATATATATACGTCAAAACCATTATGTATTATTTGTGTAATTCATACGGAATATTTATCAACAATAATGATAACCATTATACTTATGCTGTGTAAATTTTCGTGGACCTTCTTGAAAGTTAAAATAAACTCGTTTTTCAAAGATTAATGTTATATGTTGTTAGTCTATTGTCAATATCGAGGAACGATCAAGACATGACGTAGATCTTCTAGTTTAGAAAGTAAATTTGAAAAAGAAAATATATGGGGAATGTGTCAAAGATACAACATCCCAACCACAAGGCGTGCCTCCGCTGATTCCAAAGCAAAAATGTGTACTAATTCAGTAATAACGGACGTCATACTTAATCCCGAAATATAGAAATAAATGAAAATTAAAAATAATAAAGGACAAACAAAGGTCAGATGTTCTTGTCTTGGGACAGGCGTAAAAAAGCGGCGGGGTTCAACAAGTGTTTTGAGATCTCAACCTTCCCCCTATAAGTCTAACCAATGTAGAAAAACCCACAGCAATACGCACAGTTAAACTGAGATTAAGGAAATTCCAAGTCTAACGTCAGAATCGGTAACAAAAGAAACTATAAAAAAATGATAATGATTTATAAATTAACAAAGACTGCTAGCAGTTACTGACATGCCAGCTTCAGACCTCAATTCAAATGACTGAACGATTATGTAGTAGCCTCATCTCCAATTCGATTGGATATATGAGATCGCTCAAATGTGAATTACTCCTATCAAAATCAATATTTTCTTGAAAGCAGTTACAGTATTACAACACATTTTGCGATTTGAGATAGCGGACCCAATCGTAATCATGAGTTTGTACATTGTTAAAAATACTGCACACTAACTTACGTTTTTGACCCAAAGTCATTTGTATACAATTGTTTGGTTAGCAATCGTAACAAATCACTTTCGTACCGTTTATCTTTTATTTTGAAGAAATACACAATTAACTTATAGACAATAAGCAAGAAGGAAATGTAAACCTCTTATTTACATTCCGCATAGGATATGCACAAAGAACTATAGACTATATTATTTTCATACTTTAAACGACAAAAATTATTTCATATATCTACCTGTGTACGTTTACATTCTGATGTCTGGTGCGCTATCCTTCATTAGAGCCATGCTGATCTGACCATTCAATCCCAGAGTCTTTCATTTGCTTATATATGTATTTAACATACATAAATGGAATTCAAAAATAAGAAAGCAGCTAATGATGTTGTTAAGTTTGCTAAATATAATAAATATTTTTTTGTTTTTATTGTTATTATGATACTTGTTGTATTTGTATGTGTTGTCATTATATTCATGATATTCTAATATTCGTGTTTTGCATTTTTGCCAATGTTTTTTGTCTATATGGCTCTGGGTGTTACTTCGAAAACTTGTTTGTTGTTTGTGTTTCAGTGTTGTTATTTACTTTGTCTATATACCTTTTTATGTTGCTTTGTCACATATATGACGTGGCTCTGTACTTTTTTATGTTGCTTTGTCACATATATGACGTGGCTCTGTACTTATATACATCACGCCATTGTGTAATTGTACTAAGGTCAATTTTCATATTCTTGTCTTTAACTTTTGCTTAAATGATTGAGCCATTTTGTGCTTGTTTGTTTCATATTTGTATGTTTTTCAGTGATTAAGATTATAGCACAATGTTGTCTGCTGTACTTTTGACATTGTATGTCTGTTTGTTTGGTTCACGCATTGTTGTAAATATAATGGAATTCTGCCTTTTTAAAATATGTTGATAGTTTAACTTTTTTTGAGTGCAACAAATACGACTGTAACTTGTATCCTGGGTCTATTTTGTATAAAAAAAAAAATAGTATTTCAATATTTGATAATGTATATGTTACCAGCAATACGTCAAATTAAGTATTTTGCTTGAATTCTAGGCAATAAGCTAACATCTAGACATTAAGTTATTGCCTGAAATGTTCAGGCATTAAGCTTATTTCCTGAAATCTGAAGATGATTATTTAACCTATTGGCGAACATAATTTTAGACAATACATGAACTCTGGAATTAATGTATATTCGGTGATTTATTATTGAAACAAACATGACAAAGTAGTTTCTTAGTTACTGCAAGCATTTTATGTATTTGACAGAACTTCAAGTTTTAGTAAGTTTTTGGATTATTTTTAGCAGTTCAAAAACAGAATGAACGACGTAATTTTCTGCATGATGTGTCAGTCTCTTTAAAATCTCGTTTTGGATCATTTCACAAACATGTGATAGAAGTGGAAAATATCAATGAATTTTAAAAATGTTATGACCAAACCTACATAACTTTATGTAAACATTGTGTATCTACAATAAGTAGTTTTTGAGTAATAAATTGTTCAAATGTCATTTTCAATCTAGTAATTAATAGATATAGGAAGATGTGGTGTGAGTTCCAATGAGACAACTCTCCATCCAAATAACAATTTAAAAAAGATTAACCATTATAGGTCAATGTAAGGCCTTCAACACGGAGCCTTGGTTCACACCAAACAACAAGCTATAGAGGGCCCCAAAACTACTAGACGTGTAAAACCATTCAAACGGGAAAACCAACGGTCTAATCTATATAAAATAAAAAAAACGAGAAACGAGAAACACGTATAAAGTACATAAACAAACGACAACTACTGTACATCAAATTCCTGACTTAGGACAGGTGCAAACATTTGCAGCGGGATTAAACTTTAAAAATTAAGTTTTCTGAGCCAAAAATGAGCAAAAGAGGGACAAAAAAGTGTTTACCAGAAACATGACATTGTACAACATGTACCAATATATTTCCCATATCACTTTTTTTTTCTTTTTAAATTTCTTAAATATGTATTTTTGCAATCTTTTATAATAAAGCTGTTGAAAGAATAAATATTTTGGTCCTAAAACAGAGAAAAATTACTAATTTACAAAATTTACAACATGGTAAATTTGACAAGAAAAAGACTTAAGTTTGATAACATTTCTTGTATTACACCAAATCCTATATTTTTTTAAAGTTAAATCTATTAAGATTGGTTCACTTCATCTTTATTGAAAATATGAATAAAATTTAAATATTTGACTGTGATTTTTTTTCACGATAATACACCCAAATCATCTAAAGATGGTTCTTTCTAAGGGCAGTAGCAAAAACGAAGTGCACCACTATAAGATGTTTTCTTCATCAATTATTCTTTTATATAAATCCGAAAATCAGGTTAAGAAAAACACTTTTAATCAAGAATTTTTTCTGGCTCCTCAGAGGTGTACATCATTAACTCATACTTTTATGTGGTATTGCACATTAAACAGTGGTGTAATTCTATATAATAGTTATAATAATAATTTGGAAATTTTTACACTTCAGTTGTCGAGTTGGTTACTGGTTAAAGGTAGACAAGTTAAGATATGATTGTTTGCTTAAACCATTTTCCAATGTTTTTGGGGATAAGTATTTTTTCTGTTAACAGTTCCACAACTTGTGATTACAAATGGTTTTAGATTTTTAAATAAAGTATTATTTGATGAGATTTAATATCAATGAATAACATGTATTATGAGTGATATTATTTCCGGTAGATGAGACTTTAAGCTTCCGTTCTAGTAATGTTAATATTATGTAACAAATGCTATTTTTTTTAAATGAATAAATGTCTTTCATTTACACGCATTTATATTTAAGGCATTAATGTTAATGCCTGCATACATTTTTACAGGAGTTAAGCTTAAATCCTAATGTAGGCAATATAATTACTAACTAGGCGTTAGCTTATTGACTTGGATTTAATCTTAATGCCTTATTGTACTTATTGCCGCTAATATATCTATGTATATTACCATGATGAGTCAATGTAACCAATATCATGGAAAATATGAATATATGATTTCAGTTGAAAGACTTTCATCGTTTACCATTGATGCCATTATGCCAGTAAAGCCTCGTAAATGTGGACCCTATCAATTTGGTAACTGGACCGACTTTTTCATGGGAGATATTTCCGAATGTCATTATCAAAACGAGAAAGTCGTCTTTCTAAATGCAACCTGTCAGCAAAATACGGTGGGACAGTTCGTTCGTATTCAGTTAGAGAAAACAGACCATCTTTCATTGTGCGAGGTTGAGATATATGGCAGACAGTTACCATCAGAATATATAGGTATAAGAGCATTATTTCCGTCTTATTTTTTTAATTTTTTTATGGTAATTGTTTTGTATTTATTATAAATGTTTGTGTCTTTGTGTACATTTTGTCATTAGATTTTTTAAATGATCATTTGAAAATAGCAAGAAAAACATTCGATGGATTTTATTAGAAAAAAAAGCATTTTAAACTATATGTAATGAAATTCTTAATAGAAAAAGTAAGGGTAGGCGAACAAAATTTATATTTAGAAGATTCCGAATATTTTATAATAGCCAAAAACAAGAAAAGCGAACATACTTTTAAAGTCTGAATTGAGCACAGTTTGAGATATTGTGTTACGCTTTACGAGTTATGTCTATCTTATTTCAACAGGTGGTAAAGGGTCTTACAAGTGTGGAGCATCTGGACACAGAATTGAAGAGGACTTTGTGGAGACAGCCTTTGCAAGAAGTATCATTGAATGTGTTTACCTGTGTTCAGTACGCCACGAATGTTACGCTTCAAGCTACAACAAAGCAACACAAGAATGTCAGCAGCATGTAGCTGAAAAGGAAAGCAACCCTTTGACGAATATGATACAGGATCCAGACTGGGACGTTTTTGGATCTTTGTAAAAAAATCATGACCGGAACAGCTTCAGATGATGATTTTGGCAGCATTGTATAATCGGTTACTAGTATCTTAGTGTGTGCTTTTTGGGAAAAATGGCGATTGGTGTGATTTTTATCTTGTTAATGCCTACTAGATAGTTTTGTAATTTATCTAAGTAACATGTAATAGCTTTGTCGTGCATACCTTTTCATCATTAGAATTTCATGGTGATCTGATTACGTTTCCCATATTTGCTGAATATTTTGAGTTTTTAAATAGTCAAGGTGTTATATTGTCATCTTTTAAAAAGCATCAGAAATTATAATTTACATATGCGTTTACTACAGTAATGATAATTTACAATTTTATACACCTAATACAATGAGCTTGCGCAAAGATAAAAGTTAGTAGTTACTATAATGTTTAAATAATTTTATGTACCACAAGATGATTTTGAAATCAATATCTCTTTTTTTTGGAAGGGGGGACATGGAAACATCGGTTCGTTTATTTTAGATGGTCTTTGTCATGCTGTCCTTAGTGTTTTATGTCTTTTTTGGTCATTGGTCAAGTTGGTATCATCTTACTTTGTTGTAATGATCATTTATTGTTTATGAACTACCAAACAACTACATTTTTTTCCCTTTTTGGATAATGGACAAAAATGCAAGATTAGTCATCTGCAGACAAAAATATGTATCAGATATAAAATGCGAGTTCTGAGTAATGCGATAATCACCAAATTGCATTATTCGCATTAATAAAACCCGCGCATTATTTTTTTTTATTTAAATTTTCTGCTGAGTTATCTTGTATCTGATAATAAATAAATTTGGTGTATTTACTGTCTTCTGATTTGTTAAAATTATTAGTTTTATTTTCAATGTTGTCAATTTTTATGGGGACACGCCCACTCTGACGTTGTATATTCAGACGCCAACTTGTGTGTACTTTGTTATTGTTTTAATATAATTAATATAAAAAGTTCTTTGAGCCTTATTTTTGATAGAAATTTATTTATAATGAATGGCAATAATTTATTTTGATTTTATTGAACCATAAAACTAATTTTTGACTCTTCACATTGAATAATCCGCGAAGCTTGTATCTGACAATACATATACTTGGACAAAGTACATTTAGCTTTATTAACCATGAAATTATTATTAATAAATATTCCTGACCTAGGAAATCATGGGTATTAAATTTATCCTGTAATCAAATTTCCTTAATGAATGGTTTAGTGTTTTAAACAGAAAATATATTTTCATTACGCAGAAATGTTTGCTGGCATGTTTATAGACATGTTTTCATTATCTTATAGCTTGTGTTATGCTTATCCCCTATCATTCTATTTTACTGCAATAACGTGGCACTTATTTGCTGAATATGTTTATGTATTGCTTTCGATTAAAATGAGATATAAAATTCTTTTTGTTTTCAATTTGATTAAAATTGTTGTCAATACCTTCCCTATCAGTTCCTTTAGGTGTAATACCAACAATGATTTCCCTATTAGTCTTTGTTAAATTTGCACTTTTCAAAAACATGTGCAGAATTTATCTTTGTTTCAAATAAAGAAATACTTGGCATGAGTATAGTTTTATCCTGTCCAGTTCTATAGAAAAAAAATTCACAGAACATTGCATTCAATTTAAGAAAAAAACCATCAATGGAAGTTAACAAATTTCTCCCTATATTGTATCAGTGTACAAGGTTTAGTCACCATGTAACCTCAAGATTACAAAATAATGGTGTTTTGAAATACCCAAAAAGTAAAATCACAAAAATACTGAACTTAGAGGAAAATCAATTCGGAAAGTCCATAATCACATTGCAAAATCAAATGACAAAACACATCAAAAACAAAACGCCTCAAAAACGAATGGACAACAACTGTCATATTCCTGATTTGGTACAGGTTCAAATGTAGAAAATGATGGATTAAACCTGGTTTTATAGCGCTAACCCTCTCACTTTGATGACAGTCTCATCAAATTCCGTTATATTTACAATGATGCGTTAACTAGACAGACAATAAATAAAATAGTCAAAATATGGGTACATCAGTCATCATCGTATAACAATTTTAAAAGGAACAATTTAACAGAACACAAAAACATATATCTACAAACACATTCATTGATTTGTGTGTCTGACGTCAGAAAATTGTATACGTACATAGATTTATCGTTCAATGTGCATAAAACAATTTTAAAATTTACATAGGCAATGTTCATTGTTAGCATATAGGCTTAAAAAATAAAATGTATGTAAGAAATAGACCGAGATTGAAAATAGTCCAAAAGTTATATATAGAATTTATAAGAATCCACAAACATATGTTTATGACACAGAAATGGTTTTACTGTAATAAAATGTAGGATTAATTACCTACAACGGTCAAATTTAAGGGAATATTTTTTTCGACCTACTTTGGTGGTATTACACCTTCAGAACTTATTTTGTTCTAAATGTGTTTCGGTCCTTCGTCCGCCTATGAACCTTTCTTGTAAACTTTTTAACATATTTCCCTCACGATTAGTCAGCCGAGTAATACATGTGTTGTAGTAATGAATTTAAAACATGTGAATAACAGATCTGTCAGACACCTACTTCCTGTTTTTAGTAACATGTATTCAAGAGTTGTGATGCGCTAAGTGTGATAACGCGTCGGCTGCTCGCACGACTAGTTTTTTAAAATAAGGAAGCGCAATAAAACATAAGTGGCAACTCTATATAAAAATTTTATTCAAAGATTATCAAAAAATCGTAAGAATACATCCATTCTTTCTTAAACTGATTAAATCAAGTATACTATGATGATATCATTTATAGATCATTAAATAATCGAAATTTGATTTGAAAGAAATATAGATTCCAACACTGCAACAAGTGTATTACGATATTTCTCCACTCGAGACAGTTAAATTGTATTACTTAAACATGTTAAAGCGTGAGGCTTGTCGAGCTTTTTAAATAATTAAAATTTAACTGTCGAGAGTGGAGAAATATCATAATACACGAGTTATAGTGTTGAAATTTTTTTCTCTGGTGATTTTTATCATTCTTTTTCAAATTTTTTTAGAAACTTTTGTTCTTTATATGCGACGTCATCAAGCAAGGTCGACTTTGTCCATGACGTCACAATCGGAAAATTCAGATGAAAACAAAACATGTTGACGACATAATCAAATTTCGACTAATCATTTGCCGAGAAAAGATGTTTCACATGTGAGGAGAAATATTTTTCTCACACCGGTCGGGAAATGTGAAAATAGAACAAACATTAGAGAAATGTTGTTTTCTGTTTAATCAAAATATTTGCATTGTCTCATTATTTAGAAGGAGGCGCAAACGAGAGGCGAAAGATATCAGAGCAAATTTCAAACACATAATCAAAATTGTACTAGCAAAGTCCTGGCAAAAAAGAGACATTCAGACACACAATAGTACACAAAACACAATATACAAAACTAATAAAGAGTAAGCAACAAGAACCCCACTAAGTACTGGGGGTGATCTAATGTGCTCCGGAAGGGTAATCGGATCCTGCTATACATGTTACACCCGTCGTGCTGCTCGTGCAAGAAAAAACATGGTAACAAGTCTGATACGGTTGTGCACAGTCTATATAAGCAGAAAGGATGATAGTTACGACATTAGGAGCATAACTGTTATCATCATTGAATTAGATATTCTATAACGGCCAACCAACTCGTGATGGCGTCAGAAAATTTCCGGACGACTTCAAGAACTTTATTTAAAACTCTTGGTTTAATAGCTTCCATGGAAAATAATTGAATATGACATCCTGAAAATTACGTATATTGTTGCCTATCGTTTACCTTTAAAAAGTTTCACTTTCGAATTGTACCTTGTCTATATGAAAAAGAGGATGTGGTATGATTGCCAATGAGACCAACTATCCACAAGAGACCAGATGACATTAAAATTAACAACTATATGTCACCCTACAGCCTTCAACAATGAGCAAAGACCATACCTCGCAGTCAGTTTTTTAATGCCCCGATTGGATAATGAAAAACATCTAAAAGAAAAAAACTAACGGTCTAATGGATGTACAAAAAATGAAAAAAAAAAATATGTTACACATTAACACACGACAACCACTAAAATTATAGGCTTTTCACTTGTGACAAGCACATTCATACAGAATGTGGCAGAGTTAAATATGTAAGCGGTATCCCATCCCTACCCTCTAACTTGGGACAGTGGTGTAACAGTACAAAATAAGAACGTACTATAAAAAACAGTTGAAAAAGCGTTAATCATCAGATGGATACAAATACAAGTACTACACAGAGTACACGTTGTTGAATGGTCTATTAAAATCAAATTATATCTTTTACCATTTCTTTGCGTGCAGGATTTTTATTAAAAAATAATCGTTTGAACAAAAACAGACATGTAATGTTTCCTATAATTGCATATATTCACTTCATTTGAAATTTGGTAGACAGTTGGCTCATTGGCGATCATACCATATCTCACTAATTTTATATATAAGGGACCAAAAAAGAAAACAAAGATACCATAGGGCAAAAAGTAACAGAAAAAATCACAAATCAATGGGAAAAACATCATTTCGCCTTTTCAGTATAAAATTGCATTCTGGGTAATATTCTTAACAGTGGGCGCCAAAGCGTGATTGGTAACAATCGTTCTGAACAATGAGAATTCGACAAGTGACGTACAGTTATTTCCCTTTTGAAGAAACGCGTTTAAATTATCCAAATTCCTTTTGATTCAAAACGGTCAATTACAAAACACTTCACATGCCATAGAAATTGAGCAACAAAAGTCAAACCATGGATAAACGTGTTCCTCATTTTGATAATGAAAATAAGATGACACTTTTCATTCGGTAATGTTGCAATTTATTCGATTATATATGGTACACATGTTTCTAATTGCGATCAAAATAATTCTTCAGAAGAGACGACTTCAACTTTAATCTTAATACACAAAGTTTCGATCTTGATCTTTTCATCCTATGCATTTAAAGTACTTAGGACTGCTTAGTCCTTGTGAGCGAGGTCCACTTAGTCAAGTAAACTGTATCATTTCATTTTATTAAGACTCCACAGCCCTAGTGGGAGAGGTCCACTAAGTCAAGGAAACTATATCCTTGCATTTGATTAAGACTCCTCAGTCATAGAGAAAAATCCACTAAGTCAAAGAAACTTTATCCTTTCATTTGATTAAGAATCCTCAGTCCTAGGAAGAGAGATCCATTAAGTCAAGGATGCTATATATTTGAGTTTGATTAAAACTCCTCAGTCCTATTTGGAGAGGTCCACTTAGTCAAAGAAACTTTATCCTTTCATTTGATTAAGAATCCTTATCCCTATTTAGAGAGGTCCACTTAGTCAAGGAAACTATATCCTTTCATTTGATTAAGAATCCTTGGCCCTATTTAGAGAGGTCAACTAAGTCAAGGAAACTATATCCTTTCATTTGATTAAGATTCATCAGTCCTAGTGGGAGATGTCCACTAAATCAAGGACACTATATCCTTTCATTTGATTAAGATTCATCAGTCCTAGTGGGAGATGTCCACTTAGTCAAGGAAACTATATCCTTTCATTTGATTAAGACTCCTCAGCCCTTTAGGGAGAGGTCAACTAAGTCAAGGAAACTATATCTTTTCATTTGATTAAGATTCCTCAGTCTTAGTGCAGGAGGTTCACTATGTCCAGAAAACTATATCCTTTCATTTTCATGTTTTTTTCGTCTTTAATATCTACAAAAGCTAGGAAGTAAAATCGTTATTAGATAAAAAAAAAAAAAACTTTTTTCAGAATAAAACATTTTAAAAGGCCTAAATACTACAGGAATAGAACAATTATAAAAGAAAATGAAAACGAACTTGTCATCACCAGAGTGTCGGGTTTTTGTGGAACTTATATAATGAGCTTAAAAACCTCCAAATGCACTGGACATTTATGTACTCATCCGAATTTCATGTTTTAACAAGGTTATTTGAAAAAAATATTTTAACAGCTTTCGGTAAACCGTTACAAATACAACTTACACTATTTATGCATATAAAAGAGGGACGAAAGATACCAAAGGGACAGTCAAAATCTAAAACAAACTGACAACGCCATGGCTAAAAATGAAAAAGACAAACAAACAACAGCACACACGACACAACATAGAAAACTAAAGAATAAACAACACGAACCCCACCAAAAATCTAGGGGTGATCTCAGGTGCTCCGCAAGGGTAAGCAGATCCTGCTCCACACGCGGCACCCGTCGTGTTGCTTATGAGATAACACATCCGGTAAATAGTCTTATTCGGTATGTCACATTCATGAAAGGGAAGGGGATTGTAGTTACAACGTAAGGAACATATCCGATATCATTTGTGAAACGGTTATTCCATAACGGTCAACCAACTCGTGATGGCGTCCGTAAAATTTACGAAGGGATGATTTCAACTTAACCATTTGGAACTCTTGGTTTAATAGCTTCCTTGTGAGCAGCAACCCTCTATCAAGAAAATCATGATAGGACATGCAATCACGGGAATATCGTTTCAATTGGGAGATATATACCCCGTATGCAGGTATACCCTAATTGTCAATTTCTAGATGTAAGTCAAGATATGAGGCCGACTTAACTGTATATGTAGTATCCTTTATCTCTAGCTCGATTGGATAGATCCGTTCCACATAGTCACCAAATTTTGAATTATTTAGTGAAAGAACATCATCTATATAGCGAAAAGTAGAGTTAAAGGATATTGCTAACTTCTTATCTTTCTTCCTAAGAAGTTCCTGCATGAAGTCAGCCTCATAATAATAAAGAAACAAGTCGGCAAGTAGAGGGGCACAGTTTGTTCCTATTGGAATGCCGACAGTCTGTTGAAAAACACGTCCTCCGAACGCAACAAATATGTTGTCAATCAAGAAAATAAGCATCTTGATAGTATCAGTTTCAGAGAATTTTTTGTTCGAATCAGAGTGATCCTTTACAAAGTAGGATTTATTCCTCCCTAAGACAAGATACTTGTATCTACGTTGGCCATTCTTTTTTACGAAGCAAAGCAATACCAACTCTTTCAATTTGTCTTTTAGTTTGGAATGTGGAATACTAGTGTACAGAGTAGAAAAGTCAAATGTTTTAATACTGTTACAAGATGAAAGAGAATTAGATTGTATGTACTCTAAAAGATCTTTGGAATTTTTAAGTATCCACATCTGATTCACGCCCCCTCTAGAATAGGCAGTTTCACAATAACTTTGAAGCCCGTCTTTGATTGCTGATAAAATAGATGTTAATAATTTAGAAAGAGGTTTCGTGGAGCAATATACCGTTGTTTGTAAGGACACTTATGTAGTTTAGGTATCCAATACAGTGATGGCAGATCCAGTTCTTCATCTTTGGTTGAAATTCCAAAGGAACACAGAACAGACCTATGATTATCCAGGATTTCCTCTTTGGTCAGTGTAAATAATCAGATAATCATTAGAAATCACTTCTTCATATGAAAGTACGTTTTGGGAAACAGCAGTGATGATCACCGGTCAGAGGTAGCAAAACACAGTTGGAAATTTGGTTTCGCATTTTGGCCATTTGGAATTTTTCAAATATGAAAGTTTTTGTACAAAAAAAATGATTTTTTGATAGTACAAGAAGAAATTTGTAGCCTTCCAAGTAGTTTTATATGAACATTTGGATTGATTTTAACATGTTTTAGGGGCCATTTGTCTGTTTGAAGGTCCGTATTCTAACATCCGTGTTGCTTTAAACTTTGATCTTTACAATTAATTTTTATGGAAAAACGAGCAGAAATTCATATGTTTTTTTTTGTGGACATGTGTCTGCCGAAAGTCAGAAGCCTGTAATTCAGTCGTTGACGTTTGATTATGTATTACATATTTGTTTTTCGTTCATTTTGTGTACATAAACTAGACCGTTAGTTTTCGTTTTTGAATTGCTTAACATTGGCAATTTGGGGCCTTTTATAGCTGACTGTTCGGTATGGGTATTGCTCATTGTCGGAGGCCGAAGGGTGACACAATTGTTAATTCCAGTGTCATCTGGTCTCTTGTGGATAGTTGTGTCATTGGCAATCATACCACGTCATCTTTTTTATATAGACAAGTTGTAATTCAAAACCTATTTATGCGGTTAATCGAATCATACCAAAGTTAAAGGTAATCGAAAGACAATTGTGTCAATTTCAATATAACATATTCGAATATTTAACATGGAGCTATTAAACCAAGAGTTCCAAATAAAGTTTTTGAAATCGTCCGAACATTTTACAGACGCCATCACGAGTTTGTTGACCGTGGTGGAAGATCTGTTTCACTGATGATAACAGATATGTTACTAATGTCATAACTACCATCCTATACGATATTTCTTTGATCATGTCGACGTGTCAGTTAATATTATAAACAGGAAGACATGTCTTTCTCATTCTTATTATTAAATAAATCATCAGAATCTACTAAAATTTATAGAAAAAATATATTACTCACTTATGATTCAGTATTTGTAAAAGAGCATATAACATTGTAGCTATGAATAGATAAAATCAAGAAGAATATTGACAAGTCCGTATAGAAGAATGAACCTGACAGACAATGACATAATGTCACAGTATTCTGTCTTGTTTAACTTGACAACGTTAACAGACTCTTGACAAGTCCGTATAGAAGAATGAACTTAACAGACAATGGCATAATGACACAGTCTCCTTTCCTGTTTAACTTAAAAACGTTAACAGACTCTTGAAAAGTCCCCGTAGAAGAATGAACTGAACAGACAATGGCATAATCTTGCAGTCTCCTTTCCTGTTTTCCTTGACAACGTTTACAGAATATTGATAAGTCCATATAAAAGAATGAACTTAACAGACAATAGCATAATGTTGTAGTCTCCACTCCTGTTTAATTTGACAACGTAACAGACTCTTGACAAGTCCCCGTAGAAGTATGAACTTAACAGACAATAGCACAATGTTGTAGTCTCTACTCCTGTTTATTTTGACAACGTTAACATAATCTTGACAAGTTCCCATAGAAGAACGAACTTTACAGACAATGGCATAATGTCACAGTCTTCTCTCCTGTTATTCTTGTCAACGTTAACAGAATCCCTATGGAAGTATAAAAGACAATGACATAATTGTATAGTCTCCTCTCCTCTTTCCTTTGAATCCGTACACGTCCCTATACAATGCTATATAGGAATGAATGCGCTTGATAAAAGAAAACAATCTTTTTATAAGTTTTATGCATTTATGTTAGTTTATAGTTATTTATTATTTAAAATATACATTCCTGCACTGAGGAAATATCTTGTGTAGACATTTATATTGCTTGTCTTTGAAGAAAGAAATATGTGTCTTATTGCTGATGAAGTGCGATAGGTTGAATAAAATATAAAAGATTTGTTATATTTTAACATGTGACATTCTGCAGAATCTGATGTAGTCACAATATAGATATAGATAAATCGGTTCGTAAGATAAGTTGAATAAACAATAAAAGACATATATAGACATGCATCATCAGAAATTGTAAAATTTGCATAATCAATAAGATTAACAAAGGAAAGTAGAGTCTGTCACAAATCAATTTCGCACACCTTTTTTTAGTTTTGTCTTATATATTTAACTTGATACAAATAATGTCCAAGCAGCTTTTGCTATGACTGTAGGCATGAAAAAAAGTGATATGATTGCCAATAAATGAGACAACCTTCACAAAAGACCAAATGATAAAGGAGTTTAAAAGTAAAGGTCATTGTTCGACCGTCAACAATGTTCAAAACTCTCACCGAAAAGTCAGATATAAAAGCCCCCAAAAGACAAAGTTTAACGTAAATCAATTTGAACGAGAAACCTAAAGACCTGATATATGTACATAACAATGATACAGCAACTAAAGACATCCACTGAATTACAATGATTTTGGAAAGGCACATACAGAATATGGCGGGGTTAATCATGTTTGTAGGTACCCAACCCGCCTGGTCTTGGACAATTGTGTAACAGCACAACATTTGAACAAACTATACAAATTAATTGAAAAGGGCTAGACTCAACAGATCCATACAACATGTACAATGTCTGCTTTACATCTGAATGGACATACCTTTATAAATGTAAGGAAAACATACAAAATGAAAAAAAGAAACAAGCGATATTATTTGTAAATAATATCAGATCATATTATTTGTCTATGTCTTTATAAATTAATACGGTCAATCATTTCTAACTTAATCTAATTCAGGGTTATCTTCTTGCCTATTTTGATTTAAATTGCATTCTATAGTTTCTTGTGTAGGGGAAACATGCGTATGGCGTGCTTGATTATCTTTTGACATTAACATTGGAGATTTTTTTTTATCAAAATCAGAATGGATTTATTTGATTTCTAACAACATTTAACCACTCTGAGAAAGAATATATGTTTTCTTAAATATTTATTGAAACTCATACTATTTACTTTTATCAATTAAAAATAGTTGTTCTTTTGTATATTTATTTATGTTGATATATTTGGCCTTTTTATTTGAAAAAAAGACATTTTGAATTCGCTGATGCAATAACCAATACATGTAAGTGAAAAACTACAACAGATAAAATATGTTACACGTTCAAAAAATATTTGCTTATTCAGATAATTTAGGAAGAAAAACAACATATGTCACTATTCGATGTTGCACATCTTAAACACATGTTCAATTTCTTTAATTCAACTTCATATATAAGAAGGTACTTCATTTCAAAAGTCATCTTTTTATCTACAGGTCTCTTACACATTGTGGTAAGTTTTCAATTATTTTCTTAGATAAAAAATTCTTGTGATTTGAAATTAATCAATACAATTAAAAAGATAATACAAAAGTTTTTCATCAGATAAGTTACAGCTCATGATGTTTGCAGAGAGCTTTTGACAACACATCATAGATATCTAATGTGCAAGTAAAATTCAACTTAAAGACAGATATGTCACTTTACTTAAACAACTGATAAGTCTTTTGTAGACGAAACGCAGAGCTTGCACAAATATTAAATTTCAATCCTGGTATCTTTGATGAGTTTATATTTCTATTGTTACTTTGTCGTTAGATTTCCATGTAATGTTTGTTACTAAAGTGAGTCCACTCATTCTTTTTGTATTTTGTCACCTTCCTTTTTCGAATGACACCTTTCTATTCTATCTCTCTCTTTTATAAATATACATTACTTTCTGAACTTTAAATGAGGTATTCAGAATATTATCACTCAAAGCATACGTTAAATAAAGGTAAATAATCAAGCCGCTACTTGAGCATGTAGTCAATGTAATTCAGGAACAACCTTAAAAAAATATTTCAAAATTAAAAGAATTTGACACCACATACAGACATTTTAATACTGAACAGCATAAGATGTTTGAAATGCAAATTGTTTAAAAGCAATGAGTAATATTTAGGTGTACGGAATTTTAAATTCACCTATTTTCGACTTTGACATCGGACATTTCTGTTTGCAGCCTATGAAAAAGTATATATTTTTATTGCTGTTCATTGTCAAATACAAATCTGGTTTACGTTGTATTTCAGTCACAAACAACTTCTGTGAAGCCTTATACGTTGATAAAGCAAAAGCTCAAACTTTTCTCCATATTAAAGACATGGATTCTAGTAATTGGCTGTTATCTAACACTAAAATATACCAAATTCGTAAATCATCGGACATTTTAATATCCATTAAACTTGACTGAATGTGGAATCCTAATATTCTAACACGTTTTTTTTTATTGATATAGTAATAGGTAGGACTTTAATCAGTTTAAACAACACAGACATTAAAAAATTATAAATAATAAGGAACAACACTTTAGACTAAAACAAAAGCAACACAAATCCCTTAAGGTAGATAGGGTGTCTTCCTCCTTCTTGGATTCGGAAATACCAGAAAACAAGGTCCAGATCTTTAATAGAATGTGCAAATGTTGAGTGAAGTAGGTAATTCATGTGTAAGAACTTTCATTTCAATATAAAAATGACATGTTTTATCTTAGTTATGGTTGTATTTTACAAAAAACAGTAAACCTTTGTTAATTTTTTTTTCCAACTTTGCAACATAAGGGGAGGCAACTCAAATACAAGGGCAGATAGTTCAGATTAAGGTACATTTACAATGGAATGTGTTAGGAATTTATCTATTTTATTATGTAGCAAGAAAACGTTTCCGGTGACCCTATTTATTGTTTTTCTTAACTGAAAGCATACTATAAAACAAGGACAATTATCTCGTTTTTAATATGCATTTTCAAATCAGATTTTGATTGTTTTATTTATTTTTGGTGTTTTAATGCCACTTTTAAGCACCGCTTTGAGGCTATTTCGTAGCGACCACCGACCTTCGATAGGAAAACTGACAATCCTAGTCAGTTGAAATTGGAGTTAAGTGCACTCACACGAGCGGGGTTCGAACTCACAACCTCAGTGTTCACTAGCTAGTGATTACAGTAGTAACTACTTAAACCACTCGGCCACCGAGGCCCCAAATCAGATTTTGATTTGGTGAAATAAATTTAAGAAAGTCCTATTTGTAGTTATAACTGATAAAGGCCGGCTGACCAATACTTTTCCAACTTTGTTTTGAAAAAATATCTTCTAATATAAAAAGAAGGATACGTGGTATGATTGAGCCACATAAACCCTGTCAAGAACCTGGATAAAAAAACGACTTGAGCCTGTGACTCTATGTTTGAACTATAAATTTTAAGTGCCAGTTATAACGGCAATAATGTGGCCCTATAATCAGTTATTGTCTCTCATAATTGACAGGTACAGTATTTTCTCTCACAGCAGAAAGGGAAACAGCCAATGTAATAGATTTAGTGATGTTACAGAAATACAAACATATCAACACGTTTATCAACCAATTTTATTTCTAATACAATAGTTGGGGAATTTACACATTCATTTTATTACACAATATAATGAGAACTTGTTCGGCTTTTGAGCTGTTCAATACTTTACACATCTTCTTTCCTATGGAATTAACGTTTGACACACAAACAATCAAAGCTATCAGCATTCAAAAACAGAGAATTTAAACATCTGAATAGAGCAACGAGTATCAATAAAATTCAGTTAAATTTATTCTTAAGAAATCATAAATACCACAATATCATAACATATTAATCAATAAACTCATCATAGATATCAGGACTAAAATTTTACACTTACGCCAGACGAACCTTTTCTTAAAATTAACACATTGAATTTCTTATTTGTGTCCTATAATTTACGTGGTTAATCTTGAAAATATTATTGTGAAAGGTGCATGTACTTCTTTCCATGTTTCTCCAAAATGATCATGTGAATTACCATATTTAATCTGATAATTGGAAATAATAGCGCTTACCTATTTGCTAGAATAACTGCCGACATTATTTTCAACAATATGGAACATGTGGAGCAGAATTTTACACTTCCGGAGCACCTGGGATCACCCCCCGTTTTTAGTGGGGTTCGTGTTGCTCAGTCATTAATTTTCTATGTTGTTTTTTGTGTTTTGTGTACTATTATTTGTCTGTTTTTTTTTCCCATTTTATCCATGGCGTTGTCAGTTTATTTTCGATTCATGAGTTTGACTGTTCCTCTGGTATCTTTTGCCCCTCTGCCCTTGACTGTAATATTTAGCTTTTTTTTCAATAATGGTTTACTTATTACATTTTATGACCTTATATCTATAGTAGTAATGTATAATGCATAAACCAGAGAGAATGATGTCATATTGTATCGAAGTACTGTTCTCTACAGTACTCACTGGACAGTGTTTGGCTTCAAATGGTGCATGCGGACGGAAAGGCTTAACGTGTGGACAAACGTTTGGGTCAGGATTGATTGATAAGGGCAGATGCTACAATGAATGACCATGTTGCGGAGAGGAATCCAAAGGTGAGTGTTTGAATAAAGTACCATATTGCAAATAAAATTGAACAATTCATAGAAAAGTGTTGTCTTCCTCTTTCATAAATAGTATGTGCTCGACTTCAAAGAATGTGGCTACTAGTGCATCCGACAACAACGTCATTTTAAATCTAAAAATAACATATTTGTACAAAACATATCCGATTTGAACTTTTCCCTTTGAAGACCTAACAATCAATGAAGAGTGTTTATAGTTCGACCTTGTCCTTAATGGTGTCTTCATGTTGCTATTTTAATTTTTTTGTCTGTTCTGTTACAATTGTAGGCTACGTTTAAGTTTAAATAGTCATTTGAGTTTTCAGGTTAATTTTTGTTGCTAAAGATGTCTGTATCAGTACATGTGCTTTTTCACCATTTGCATTTTAAATGTTCCGGCCGGTCTTTTATTTCAGAGGACACAATTTGCAAAACATACCTTTTTGATCAAATTTAAATACTAAAGTGGTTTCATTTTTTTGATATGCACACAAACTGTTAAATTGGAAGTATACAAGCAACAGTTAATAACGGCACAAATGTTACTGCACCAAATGCGTTTTTATACCATACATGTTAACATACCTTTTTTTTCTGTTTAGAAAAAGTCAATTATGTTAATTCTTTGACGTAACCAGACATAAAATATTTTTTACGTTAGATTTGAAACCCTTGCAGTTTTATTTCTTTGTGAAACATTTCTGTAGATCCTCACCCAAATTTAGTGATAAACAACACGGTGGTGTCCATATTGCAGAGACTCATGAAAAGAAGAATCAGGATGTAAGAAAGATGCAGGCAGGAATCAGGCAACGTGATGTTGCTATACAATTTCACGTCAAACGTTTCCCTTTCAACCCTAACAACAACGGCTCAGGTTAACGAAATTTGTAAATGACCATCCTTGACCAGGTCGACAAGAAGCATGTGAAGTGGGAACTCAATGTCAAAATTATTTCCTTACGGAACGCTATTTTCGAGACTGATTTACGACTGTAACGTTAACTGCGAACCAAGTCGTCAAATATAGAAGTAGAATAAATTTAGCAAAAATGTTTCCCGTATACTGATATTTCACAGAACCAACGGCAGATACTCATTTAAATGTGTATATTCTAATTGGGTGGGACAGATGCAAAATGAAAAGGGACACACATTTACTAAAACAATTTGCATTATATTTTTCAAATAGCTAATTAAATATAAATCAAAACAGACAAAAGGATACCCCTGAATTAGATGTACAATTAAAACTGATAGATCATATTAATTCATGATTCTATCGACTTAAATAAAATACAACTTGATATCATTTACAGTTATACAAGAAATAAACCATAGCTGTGGATTTGAGACAACTGAACAATGTATTTTCCTGTTTTCAGACAATCAAGTCTTGATGCTTTTGATTGGACTCGGAGATCTGTAAGTTCTTTAACAAAAACAAGTCTACTTTTAACACACAGTCGTATAATTCCCGACCAGTTCTACATGATGTATAGTTTTTAAAAGAGCGGATATTTAGACACACAAGTTCAAAACTGACTGATAACGCTTTCGTACTAAAAAAAATGTGAGGAGAGTGCACATGTTTGTTCATACCCTGTGTTTCCTAATTGGTATGGATAATAAATTAATCATTGGATCAGTATTTTGCTATCTTTAACAACTCAAAAAAGCGTTAGATAAAAAGAACAGGAGGTTGTACAATGATGCAAAAACTAGATGCCTACCCCCCAAAATCTAAATTGATTGCTTAGTTGTTTGTTGCTTTACGTCACCTTCAGAACTTTTATTGATTAAAAAATACCGAGTAACTGGAGAGCACATTGAATACTGTGTAGGAAATTGATACTCGCATTCAATGAGGATTAAAGTGGTCGTACTTTAAAGAATCTGGTTTGGAACATACAAATCTAGAATAAAAGATTTCAATAGTAGTAGTTACTGATAAACAAAACAATGGACATAACCTGTGAGATTACGAGGTGTTATTACAAAAAAGACCACAATTGATCCTGAGTTAACTAGGCCATAGGTCAAGGTCACTGTGTCAGTGTCAACACTTGTTTCAGTATTTGATTGTGTCAGGGGTAAGAACAACGTGATACGGTTACTCAATTATGGTATAAAACCAATAATTTATGGACCCATGGCTTTCTATTTTGAATTGTGCAAATTCGAGCATAAATGACCACTTTGTCGGAAGTTCAAATAAAGTGGCAGTCATTTCATGTCAAAACTATACCTTATCCTGACTTGTGATGAAAAATTCAACATACCTTTAATTGCATATTAGAGCGTACTGGTACTTGTTATCTGAACAACAGTGCAAATGTGCTCTCGTATTTTAGTTTTATATACTTTTTTATTTATGAAACTTAAAAAAACTTTCAACAAGAGTTCTACAGTGTTTCCTAGTCCCCCAATTTGATACCAACACTACCTAAATACTATGGTTAAATTAGAATATGTATTACTTTCTTGTATGTTCTTTCCGACCGGGCCTGAACTAGTGGTTCTATACCTTATGTTTGATATATAGTTGCATAGGTCTTTGCACATTTCATTTATAAAAACCTGATATGACATATTTCCATCAGTCATGGTCTAATGATTAAGACGTGTACATTGTTTTCCACGTTAGTTGCGTAAATTCCTAGTAGTCAATTGATATACTCATGGTTTTGAATTTTCAAATACGAAGAATTTTCAACCCTTGAAACTGATTACCTTAATTGTGTTTGGCAAAACCTTTAGAAATAATGGATCATAGATGCCCTGCAACGTCGTACTTTATATTACTTTTATCACTGTTTATAGTCCGAGCGTCATTGATCAATCTGGTTGACAAAATGTAAATTCTGGTATCTATGATGAGTGTATTGACAATGATATTTCGTTAGTAGTATAATAAGCATTTGCACATCTTTGCCCTTAAATATTATTTGACTGAGACATTGCCCAGCTTTTGGAACTTTAAGTATAAACTTTGGTGATAAAAGGAAAAGTCATTGATCATTATATATAAACATTTGCATATCTTGTATCCAGGGAGATTTTCTGACAAGGCACTTTCAATCAATGTATCCAAAGTTTTTTTTTCTATGCAAATACACGGGAAAAAGTTGAAATATTGCATATTAGTTTCAACATTTCCATTTTACTATCAAACATTTATCTGTGTCAAAATTACATTGTTGTCCCTTTACACATAAATGAAGAGTACCTTAGGTATGTCAAAATCTGTAAATATAAATACTCACGTAACACATATGTTGTGCCTGAGTGTAAATAAAGAATTAAATTGAATTGGCAGATTAATGGTTAAGATGTGAATTGGGTTCGATCTTATTTCACAAAGAAAATGTAAGCAATCAAGGCATATTTGGGATCTGCAACATGTCATTTGCATAAAATGTTTAGATAAGGGTAGTATCAGCTGACCGTATTAAGATAGACAAAGGGGTCAACAATGTGTGACAGTATGTTTTAAATTGAAATATGTGAGTCCTTGGTACAAATCCTTCATATACTTTTATTCTAAAATTTCATTAGAATCCATAATTTTGAATGGCGTAGGCACACTTAGATTACAATTTTATTTCAGCACTTTCTATAACTGCACGTGTTATCGGTGTCAGCATTAAATCAATGGAAAGAAAAACAAAGGACGCTTAATTTAACATGCAACTTAATGATTGTACGTGGTATTGTCAATTTGATTATATCAATATATCAATTGTATGCTTTTTTCGTAATTTAATAGGGTTATAAAGTGTTAATCTGTGGCACATTTTTAGATTGTACACCTACTAACATTACAAAATAATATACAATTTTTAAAAAGAGGTTTTGGATTTATCAAGGATTGTTAGTTTAAAAGTTTATAAGGTACATCCTTCAACATACTTTTTGTTGTTCTGTACATAACGTTATAAACGTGGATAGAAATACATATTGATTTTATTGTTTTTCAAGGGTTAACTATTGATGTTTTATGGTGTTACCGTTTCCGCTGGCACTGGTCCCAATTCAGCAGCCGAGGGATCGTACTACATGTTCATAGAGGCAACCGATCAATCTTCTGGACAAAAGGCTGCACTCACAACTGAAGCTACTGACTAACAAGGTAGGATATTCGTTACTTTCATGATAGCTGGTTATTGTGTTTCCCCAGTTGTATTGCTCATTTAACTTTATACTGACGAAATAACGGACTACTTGAAAGAATGTAGATTATAACCGGACTTTAGAATAAAGTTTCGGATTGACATGGTCGGTTCTTCTTATCGTGTTAGTAATTTTAAACATGTAACAACAAAGAAATTTGCAATGAGATTTGTCAAACGACCACTTAATGACATATGAAAACTTGTTCTTGATAAGATTATATGGAAGTGTAGTATAGAGAGTAGAAACATCATAACTGTCAACAGAATAAAAAGCATGTATGTTATCTTAAACCTGTAAAGAATTTTTTTACACTCCAAAAGAAGTAAATATAATTATTTTCGTAAACTTTATTACAAAAATTAAAAACAAGTTCTTTAATAGAAGTAAGGAAGGTAGCTAGAGGCACTGACAGATTAGTAGTAGAACACTTACTAAATGCGGAGATGAAACGGAATTGAAATGGTTTATGTGCAATTTAGGTAACCAGTACATTGTAGGGACTTCCAAATGTTCGGAAGAGGCTTTGTGCCTGGTAGTGGGTTGGATATGCTTGTTTACAATTTGACTCTGATGTTGAGGTCTCCTGTAATGACATGAACATAGGAAACATATATTTAATTAGATGTTTAACAGTCTCAAGTGGAAGGAACATTATTTTCTATATTGACGTCTGATGTAACTGACGTATAATTGAAATTCAAACTACTGAAGTTGTTTTCATAAGAATACGAAGTCTATAAAAAGGAGCAACTGCAAATTCAATACTTGTAATCAAGAATAGACGATACTGAGCGAATAGGGGAAAAAGTATGGTAATATACAAAGATGATGTTATAAAATCGTGTTGACAAATATTTCTTCTTAACATATAGCCTTCGTCAGTGTCAAGAATTGTATCCCTATATGTAATGTATAAGAATTATAGATACATAGCGGATGAACTAAGAGACATTTTTCTTTAAATAAATATGAACCAAACTTAAGCAGATAATTGTTTTTTTTTTCCAATAACGGACAAATTTCAATATAAGTAGGTTGTTACCTACTTTCCCTTGTATGTGATCTAATGTGATCAAATGTAGATGCACACGTGAATGCATATTTGTTTACACTTTTTATTTTACCCCTACGGCACTACTCGCCAGTTCCAGAACTGAAAAAAAGTAAATGCGAGATCAAATTGTTAAGGTATAGACAAACGTGTTAGAAATGTGTTGAAAGAACATTATAAACATTTTTTTAATTTTTGTAAAAGAGAAAAGGTAATTGCAAACATATTATTACATATATCTGACACATTTTTCGAATTCTTAGCTGACAAGTAAATTATCTAAATAATAAAATTGAGAATGGAAATGGGGAATATGCCAAAGAGACAACAACCCGACCATAGAAAAAAAAAACAACAGCAGAAGGTCACCAATAGGTCTTCAATGTAGCGAGAAATTCCCGCACCCGGAGGCGTCCTTCAGCTGGCCCCTAAACAAATATATGCTAGTTCAGTGATAATGAACGCCATACTAATTTCCAAATTGTACACAAGAAACTAAAATTAAAAATAATACAAGACTAACAAAGGCCAGAGGCTCCTGACTTGGGACAGGCGCAAAAAATTCGGCGGGGTTAAACATGTTTGTGAGATCTCAACCCTCCCCCTATACCTCTAGCCAATGTAGAAAAGTAAACGCATAACAATACGTACATTAAAATTCAGTTCAAGAGAAGTCCGAGTCTGATGTCAGAAGATGTAACCAAAGAAAATAAACAAAATGACAATAATACATAAATAACAACAGACTACTAGCAGTTAACTGATTTGCCAGCTCCAGACTTCAATTAAACTGAATGAAAGATTATGATTTCATCATATGAACATCAGGCACAATCCTTCCCGTTAGGGGTTTAGTATCATACCATCATAACACATATGAGAAGATCATAACCCGTGTCATGCCAACAACTGGTTTTTGAATAAATGTGTTTAGTTCCGATGCAAAGACCCTATAAGTGAATCCTTCTTTTTGGCAAAGAAGATGCAAATACCACTGTTGATGTCACCAAGAAAGAAATCAAACCCTTTTCCTCTTTCAAGGCAACTGCTTCTTGACACCAGTGGAAAAGACGTTTACCAAGAATAATGAAAAATCTACTCGTATGGAAGGGTCGAAAAATCATTAGTAAAACAATTATGATGGCGATATTGATAAACAGTCAGTTCTTAACAACATTGAGGCATTTTTTGAAAGATTTTTTGTGTTATGCTGTATTATTAAAAATACACAGTTGTTTGGTACACAGGTTTGATCATATCAATTGAATATTCAATATAGAAATGATGTATTCTCGTGACAAATGCAATTTAAAACTCTTGTCTGTTGCAGATTAAAAAAATGAAAGCTTATAATATGTTTTTTTTTATAAAAAGTGTAATCCGTTATATCATGTGTACTATTTTTTTTTTTATTACAATTTTAAGAAAATGTCGTTTCGATTCTGTAAATGAATTTTCTGGTGTCCCAATCAATTTACATTCAACATGTTCAATGTTTACATCGGGATAAGGTCTTTTTGAGTTTGCATAGTAACTTTACTATAAAAGTGGAAAGGTTTGCTGAGCCTCAATCAATTCCTTTTATGAAGAATAATTAGATTAGATGTATGTTTCATTGTAATACGTTATTCTGATTGGCTAACTGTAATCTCGCGTTATTCCTTAATCAACATACTACACTTTAGTTATCACTTTGTAAGTATTGTGTAACTTGACATACAACAATTTAGTTATCATCCTGTAAGTATTGTGTAATTTGACATACCCCACTTTAGTTATCATCTTGTAAGTATTGTGTAACTTGATATACTACACGTTAGTTATCACTTTGTAAGTATTGTGTAACTTGACATACCACACTTTAGTTATCACTTTGTAAGTATTGTGTAACTTGACATACAACAATTTAGTTATCATCCTGTAAGTATTGTGTAACTTGACATACCCCACTTTAGTGATCATCTTGTAAGTATTGTGTAACTTGACATACGGAGATCACTTCTAACCTGTCATTAGAACTGTCAGAATAATCTGTCATAGAACTGTTCTAACCTGTCCTAGAACAGTTCTACCTAGAACAGTTCTACCCTAGAACTGTTCTAAGTAGAACTGTCAGAATCAGTTCTAGGTAGAACTGACAAAATCAGTTCTAGGTAGAACTGTCGGGATCAGTTCTAGGGTAGAACTGTCTAAAACTGTTCTAGGTAGAACTGTCTAAATCAGTTCTAACCGTAGAACTGTCAACAGAACTGACTAAATCAGTCAGGACTGTAGACCAGTTCTAAATGATGTCGCTGCAGTAAGGGCACTTTAGAATTTCTATATGTTTTACTGATCAAACGTTACATGTACAAATATCGAAGTGGATAGAAGGTTATCCAACTCATCGGAGAAATATTTTTATAAGATTGCATATAGTGAAACATCATTGTTTACGTTTCTTCGTTCCCCGTTTTTAACAGTCTCTTCCTAAATATAACTCTGCATTTAATTCATGGAATTTTAATCGTAATTTACCTTGTTTGCCTTGGATTTACCTTCATGATTTAAGATTCTGTTTTGACAAATGTTCAAACGAAAATTGTACAGTGGATGAATTATGGGATATTAATGAAAAAAGTGTTGTATAACCATGATAACGTAAAACAACTATATACATTTGCACCAAGTCGTCAATTTAGCCAGACTTATCCATAACGATTATAAATGATATCTGGGAGTCTGGATCGTCAGAAAAATATACATGAATGAAACATTTGCCACTGGACGTTCGGCTACAAACAAAATCATGCATTTTTCTTTGCCTTCTTCAAATTATATTAACAGTATACTATTCCAAGAAGAGAACTTCCCATACATGTACTTTTTATTTTAAAATAAAGTATTAATCAGTCATGTGAGTGTTGGATGATGCCGTTAAATAGTTTTGTTTAAAAAAAAACCATCACAAACTAATGACTTAAAAATCACTTTAGTGACGGTTCATTATTATGGATACAGAGAGGAGATAACGGCGCGCTAAATTTTTAGATATGGTATAAATACACATTATCGCTATTTGTCCGCCATTACTGGATATCACACAGGTTCCCTTAAAATTTAACGTTATAAAACAAAATATCTGACGCCACATTGGAAAAGTGATTGTTGTATACTTCAAAAGTTCAAGCGGCCGGGTCAGCTGGGATTAGCGATAAGGTGTGTTGTGTTCCAAAGTTGGTGTCATTTGATCATACGATCCGTCCTGACATAGAAATGTTATTGCTTTACAATCATGACAATGAGGCCATATATATTTACATGATATTGATAAAGTGTAAATATGTTCAGTTTTGGTTGATGCGTTCAAATAATTTTGTTAAAACGACTCATTCTGATATATCGAAACTACTGAAATTTGTTTACAATTCAATATTTTTAATAAAAAGAGGACTTGCTGGTACTCTAAATTGATGTCGAATTTTTTTTGTAGCCAATGTGAGCCAATATTGCTGTCATTTGAATTATACAATTCATCGTGATATGTAATTATAAGTGTCAAAGTTATTTACTATGCGGCTATATATATATATTAAGATTTACATAATAAAGTGTAAATATGGTCAGTTTTGGTTGATGCTGTCACATATGGTCAGTTTTGGTTGATGCTGTCAAATATGGTCAGTTTTGGTTGATGCGGTCACATATGGTCAGTTTTGGTTGATGCTGTCAAATATGGTCAGTTTTGGTTGATGCGGACAAATAATTTTGTTATACGAGTCAGTCTGAGGTACCAAAACTACTGAAATTAGTTGACGATTCAAAATTTTGATTAAAAAGAGGACATGCTGGCACTATAAACTGATACGAGCATAATTTTGTTTTCCAATATTGCTTTCATTTACATTAAACAATCTATCCTGAAATAAAAATAAAAGTGATTTACTTTGCGGCTATTAAGATTTACATCGTGTACATAATAAAGTGCAAATATGGTCAGTTTTGGTTGAAGTGGACAAATAATTTTGATATACCAGACAGTCTGAGTTATGAAAACTACTGATATTTGTTTATGATGCAATATTTTGAATAAAAAGAGGACATGCTGGCACTCTAAATTGATGCAAACGAATTTAGGTAGCATTGTGTTCCAATATTTCTATCATTTGTATTATCATGATTATACAATCCATCCTTACATAAAAATATTAGAATTACTCTTCGACTATAAGAGTTACATAAAAAGAGCAAATATGGTAAGTTTTGGTTAATGCTGTCAAATATGGTCAGTTTTGATTGATGCAGACAAATAATTTTGTTACATGAGTCAGTCTGAGGTATGAAAACTACTGATATTTGTTTCTGATGCGATATTTTGAATAAAAATAGGAAATGCTGGCACTCTCAATTGAAGCAGAAAAAAAATTGTGGTCATTAAGATTTCCAATATTGCAGTTATTTATATACTACAGTACCTCTTGACCTAAAATTATAACTGAATTATTGTGCAGCTATATAGATTTACATGTAGAAAAGCAAATATGGTAAGTTTTGGTTGATGCGGTCAAAAGATTTTATTACACGGCTCAGTCTGAAGAATGAAAAATACTAATATTTGTTTATGATTCAATATTTTGAATAAAAAGAGGACATGTTCATTGGCGGATCCAGGGGGTAGGGTTCCAGGAGATGGAACCCCCCTTTTTTTACCATCAATTCATTTGAATGGGATCATGTAGTTGGACCCCCCCCCTTTACTCAGGGTTGGGACCCCCTTTTGAAAATGGCTGGATCCGCCCTTGCATACTGGCATTATAAATTGATGCGAAAAGATTTTTGTTAAATAGGTCCGTCCGAGGTATGAAAACTACTCGTAAACAGAAATCACATTTGTGGATTGGGAAACAAGATATTACATTTGGTTAATGAGGTCAGATAATTTTGTTATGTGATAACGAGCCATCCTGACTCCCGGAATGACAAATATAAAACAATTCAAATAAAAATGCCCCCACCCCACCAATTAATACTAACGGCATAATTTATGTACAAAAAATGAAAAGAAAAACAAATAATTTAGGTAACACATCAACAAAAGAAAATCACTGAATTACAGGATCCTGACTTGGAACAGGCACATACATGCAGAATATGGCGGGGTTATAGAACATGTCCTCTTGCCGATTATAAATCTGAAATAAAACCGGCAAAATAGCAAAACTCTATATAATATTAATCGCTATTTTGCCGAAGCCTTTATATTTAGACAAAGAGTTAAAGAGTTTAAAACTTATAAATCAATTCTAGCCGTAGAATTTATAAATCAATTTTAGCCGTAGAATTTATAAATCAATTCTAGCCGTAGAATTTATAAATCAATTCTAACCGTAGAACTGTTCTAGAAGTAGAACTGACCAAAGATTTGTAAAATGTCTTTACATTTGAAATGTATCGATGACCATTTTTTCATACATTCATTTTGCATTGCAAACTTTGATATTTATATCTCTAGAGATTTGTTAACAACAATCGAGCGAACAATCGATTAAAAATGGATAATACTTCCAAATTGTTATGGGAGAAATAAGCTGATACAAAATGATAGCTTAACAAGATAACTTGTAAAGAAATATTCATTTACAATCGTTGGGAAAACTTATTACTTTCTGAGACGTACTAACTTATCAAGATTGTCTCTGCGATAGTTTTAAGTACACAAGTAAAATAAAAAAACGGCAATTCCATAGAAACATGCAAATACCCAGAGAAGCAATCTAAAGGTACAACAATTGGTTGGTGTTAAACTAGTTGTACAGTGAAACAATTTTTACCTCATTTTCATAGTGCCTTCCCTTGGTCTCATGTACGTTTGAATTAAACATCCTTGAGTAGTTACAAGTATATGAAAAAGATGACACATTGAGTAAATCACTAGACAGGCATAATTCCGTCTCATCATAGACTAACACAACTAAAGTAAGAATTAGGCTTGCAATATTCTACAAAGTTTGTATGATGAATCATCAGGGTTTATGGGAATGATAAACACCTTCAACAATTTGTTAAAAATACTAAACGGAAAGTAGAACTGGGTATAACCAGATGAGTGTATGCAGAATATGAACACATGATCTGTATCTTTTATTAGAAACTGAAACAGTTAAAAAGAGACAAACATGCAAGTGTCAATCATAATCTACACCTAAGATAAATATTCTCTCTTCCGATATGACATTAGGTAATACAGTCGTTAACAAGACATTTATATTCATAACATATTTGAATATCAGAAATTTTCCATATAAATATGGTGGAAATTTTGTAAAACTATTTGTCTCTCTTTTTTAGATGTTTGAGAGTGAACAGAAAACAGAAAAATCCGGATGACATTGCTTGTAGGATATTTATAGTTGCTTGTTCATTATAATTATCAAGGTGATATTTAGTAACTAGTGCTTTATGATGACCGTGTGATAATAACAGTTACATCTTCATTATAATGATCAGGTTATACAATGATAAAAAAAAAAAAAAAAAAATACATTGTATACGGACAAAATATTTGCGCCAGACGCGCTTTTCGTCTACAAAAGACTCATCAGTGACGCTCGAATAAAAAAAATGTTTACAAGGCCAAATAAATGGGCTATATCCCAATAAAGCAGCAATTTTAGGCATGTTCGATTCGAATAAACACATACGGATAAAGATACAGGAAAATCAGCAATAATTTTGATAGATGATCAAAAAATTTAACTTTAATATAAAAATGTGATTTAATTACTAATGTATTTATCATAAAGGGGCACTAGCTACAAGATATATAAAAAAAACCTAATACATATATATTATGCTCAATCATTAATGAAATGGAAATAGTGAAATTATAATTAGTTTTCAGCAGCCATAATGGTTTAATTTTGTCAAAATGAGCTAAAAGATATTGATTGTGAACTATTCACTTGACCTCATTGAATCCGTATTCATGTGAACTTCAATTTAACCATATACTTTGAGATGAATAACACGTGAATTGTATAAGTAAAGTTATTTAAAGGAAAGGAATGTCAACATTGAAAGTGAAACAAAGGTAAATTATTTGATTGAATGATTCGATCCACAATAACTCTTTCTTATACAGGTAAACACGGTGATAAACATTTATTTTTCATCTATTATATGAAATTAAATCAGGTGTCTAAACCACACCGGAAAAAAAATAATTGAACTCGATGGTATCTAATATCCGGCACGTTGACGGAACATTTATAGACAGAAAAAATGTTGATTCCTGTTTATCTATTTGTAATGTTTATGATATCGGAGAATGTTGTACACATATATATAACAATTTTCTATTGTGAGGTGTAGTATTTTCTACAACCGTTCAATATTAACAGAGAAATAAGTAAAAATGCATGTCAAAATGACGAATTGAGTGAACCTTGCCTAAAGCTATCAAGTTCAGAATGTGTCTTGTGTTATGTTATAAAAATCTACTTAGTGTTATGTTAAAATAATGTACTTAGTGCTATGTTATAAGAATGTATCTTGCGAAATCTTTAACGACATAAGTAAGAATACACCTTCTCATACATAAGATTGAGAAAGGATATATCATATGTGTCTGTATGGCTTGGGGTGAAACTTCTCAAACATCTGCTTGAGATCCCAAGCTTGTCTCAAATGCATCTGATTGCGTGAGGGCACAGCTTTGCATATCAGAATATGGTTCCAGTCTAATATACAGTTGATTGAGTAAATGTGCAGCTTCTCATTCATCTGATGAAGCTCTAAATAATTTGTTATTATGTTGTATCTAGTGCTTTCTAACAAGGATGAACTTAATCTTATGTTAGGATAATGTATATGGTGCTCAAGAGGATAACATTTATACATAAGTAATTACAAATTTAAAAATACATTAACAAGCAAGACGACAAACACTAAATACATTTTTGTGTGTCAGATGTTGGTATAATACTTTTCTCTTAATGACACACTTTGTTCATTTGTACATGCAAAAAATAATAATGTTCGTCACCATCACTTTTGTCTTATCAATGTTTACATTTAGTTTCCAGACAGCCCTGTGTTCATCAAACTTATTTTACGTTCTTTGTATATTGTTAGCTGATTCTGCCAATCATCAGCATATAATAATACGAAATTCAAATATACATGCCTAGTTCATTGAGACAGTATTCATTTACCCTTTCTAAACATGTTATATCATGCTTAATAAAATAGCATTCCAGATCATTAATGAAAGGTGAAAATAGCTAGGCGAAAGGTTTTCACCTTTTCTAACTCCAACTTCGCACGGAAAGAAATTTGAACAACCCGAGTTGTGTCTTACACATGATTTGATATTTGAATAGAGTTTAATCTCTTGCCTGTTATGTTACTTGAAATAAGCTTTTGCCACAGTCCTATCCTCCATACAGTATCAAAGGCTTTTTTGAAATCTACAAATGTACAGAATAAATGCTTTCCAGAGAATTAAGTTGAATCAAATAGTATATTTTTTATTAAACTTAATATATTATCAAGTGTGGAGTGACCTTTCCTAAATCCCGCTTGGCATTTTGGGGTAATTCAATTTCTTGTGCAAACTTGACTAGTCTGTTATTTAGTATAGCTGTAACTACTTTACCTAAACATGATACAAGTGTGATACCATGGTACGAGTCTGGATCTTTTAAGATCTCTCTTATTATTATAAATGGAATTATTTTTTCCCATTGACCAGATTTCGGGTAAAATCAAAATCCCTGTGCCGAATACGAAATGGAACAACTTCACGCAAAGAGGCAAACATACAGTCACGGAATAATTAAAAAACGCGTTTCTTATCCCCCTATATCTAGCGGCTTTGTTTTTTTTTTTTTTTTTTTTAACTCTTAATGACTTTGATAATTTCTTCCCCGGTAGTAAGCACATTTCAAATTTCGTCAAACTCATTAAATTTTAGTAAATGTTATTGAAACTCTTCCTCTTCATTTACCACACTTTCATTAAGCTTCTTTAAATGGTCATGTTGTATTTCTAGTGAAATTGAACTTTCACTTTTTTGTTTCGGAGAAAATCTATTTAAATCTTTCCAAAATTCTTTCGTTTTTTTATATGATTATTACAAAGCTCCTTTTTCTGTCTTTTTTTAAAACAATTGTTTATTCCTCTTTTTTTTTATTCCTTACTTGCTTTTTATATTCAGTGAATTCTTATTATTTCTACTTTACTGTTTATTATATTTATATTTTGTCGAGTGACATCGTTTTCTTTTCAATTTACATGATTTTCAAACCATGGTTTATTCCAATTTTTGGCCCCATGTGCTTTTTTAATCATACTTTTATTAACAAAAGTTCAAAACGAATCTGGTAAAACTCTTTGTTAAACTAGTTATAATTCCGTTTTTATCGTATCTTTATTGAAGAATTCCAATTCATTACACAAATCAAGTATTTTTGTCACGTTCTTTCTTACATTTTCGATGAATTTGTGTCTATCATGTTTAATTAATTTTATTGATGTCTTTTTATGTGATTCTTTTTCTATTCTTTTGACCTCTGTTGTGATTTTTACATGTATGCGGTGTGTACATCCGAGAATAATGCATCCAACGGAATAATCTCATACTCTACAATATGCTTAAAAAGATTTGACGAAACTATACTATAGTCAATTTAACTTGTCATTCGTTGAAGCCTTATACCATTATGTGATCCAGTCCTTTCCCGCTGTAATATACAAATTAAAAAAATTAAAATGTAAAGCAATTCAAACGAGAAATTTGACGGCCTTATTTATGTACAACACAACGGGTGCCACATGTGGAGCAGGATCTGCTTACCCTTCCGGAGCACCTGAGATCACCCCTAGTTTTTGGTGGGATTCATGTTGTTTATTCTTTAGATTTCTATGTTGTGTCATGTGTACTATTGTTTTTCTGTTTGTCCTTTTCGTGTTTAGCCATGGCGTTGTCGGTTTATTTTCGATTTATGAGTTTGACTGTCCCTCTGGTATCTTTCGTTCCTCTTTTAGTTACAAAAATTGAACGAAAAACAAAATATAAAACACATTAACAAACGGCAACCACTGAATTACAGGTTCCTGACTTGGGACAGGTATATACAGACAGAATATGACGGGGTTAAACATGTTAGCGGGATCCCAACCCTCCCCTAACCTGATTTATGTTTAATACAGATCGATGTCGTTTTGGAAAAGATTCAACAATGACTTTTTTATTTCAAAGACCACATAAAAGATGTGTATGTAAGAAAATAAAATATCAATCCTTCTGACCACTTCATATTCTTTATTGATATTGTGAATATACTAATATGCTGATACATGTATGCATAAAGATGTTCAATCGTAGTATCGTAGTACATGTACTTCTTTTTCGTAGAAAAAATCGTCAGTTCGGAACAAATTTTAACTAAACAGTTTTATATAAGCCCCGAAAAGCAGTGAAAGGTTATTCTAACTTTGCTGCGTTAAAGTAAGAATGACGAATAACAGAGCGATTATTGGTATAACAAAAACAGTTTAATGATGGTGTCAAATGGTCCACGCATCTGTCAAATCCAACGTATTTTTTCCCTCAAGAGCACACGCGCAGAAAGAGTGGACCATTTTGGCAATACTTATTTATTTGATTTATTTTCTTCATCAATATACTTTAACTAAAAGTTATACTAAAAATATCCCCTTAGTTTTGAATTAAAATTAAAACTTAACAGCTTCAACGTGCTTTACTAGTGTTATACAACCATACAATGCCTTGCTTTTGGTGCAGTGCATGTTTTTAAGCTGCCACTAGGAGGCGGATGCCACTACAGAAATGGACTACTCATAACACGTTTGGGATAGGGTTATTAGAATAGTGTGTTTGTGATTTGTCGTTTAGCAATAATAAAATTATTTTTTTATTTTATTTGTTAACAAGATTGGTCGTTTATATAAATATACAGTGTTAATTTCCATTGTTTAACGCAAGCGTACATTTTAGACGAATAGATTGAATGAAAACAGCGGTTTCTTATTAATGCATTGTGATTAAAAATTCGTATGTATCATTACTTTCATTTGTTTACAACTGTCTTGTATTTTTCAGCTCGTATTTTGCAAATATTCAATTTCATGACTGTATCATGTGTTTCCATCAGTTCACCATAGTACCATCACATGGTTAGGTTAGAAATTAATGGTAAACCCCAGTTTTTAGTGTTTTAATGTCTAATCTTACCGTTTTAATCGTTGTAAAGAATCCTGCTCAAACTTTTGAGAAAGACCTTTTTAAAAAATTGAAAACAACACGTTTAATAGTTTCTTGCGTCCGAAGCGCTTTCTGGATTTACCTTCATCAGGAACGCTCAAAGCCAAACGTTTGAAATCCGAAGATGTATAAGTACTGAAACCTTTGAAGAGCTATATGTCAAAAATACCTAAAGGAAACAGCTAAATTCATCTAAAGCCAACTTTGCCTGAGGAAGTTTTAACTTTTCAGTGTTGCGAGAGTTTATGTTTTATGTCGAAAGCAATTGTAGTGACCTGCAATACAAGTACCGTTCCATTGAGTTTAGTTATATGTCTTGTGTTTCTGTCTCTGACCTAGGTTTTCTGTATTTGGCATGCGTAGTGCATCATGACATAAGACACTGTTACGTATACCATGATGAACATTCGTGCAGGAATGTTGTGTGTATTTTTGACATGGAAGTTTTGATCAGACTTTGACTTTTTGACTCTTATCCTATGTACTTTGGGTGTGTCATGATGGTACAGTGTGTTCCTTGGTATATTACTGGCACGAGAAACTTCATGTGAGCTTGACCTTTGCCCTCAATGTACAACTTGTATATTTTGTTTGAATTAAATGGAGAATTGTCTGATTTACACTCATACCACATCTTCCTATATCTATATTTCCTCAAAATCTGTTTTGTATTGTTTTGACAAGGAACTCTTGACCAGAGTATGACTTTTTGACTCTTGACCAATGCATAGTGGATGTGTCTCTTGGTATGATTACCCTGACGTCAAGTCAGGAGTCTCTGGTTTTTGTTAGTCTTGTATGTTTTTAATTGTAAGATTTTTTGTTTTGTTTTGGAGTTTAAATTAGTACACATTTTGTTTATGGGCCAACTTGTGGCATTCGACTGCTTTCTGCTCTTTTGTCCTTTAACTTCCATGAAAAATTAGAGAGAATATGTACAGCCTCAGTAGCACCATGTGCTGCCAGTTGTGATAGATAATGCAAAATGTTTCAATCAATTTACCTTAGATTTCATTTCATTGACATGTAGATATGGATAGTCTGTTTGAATATGTACAGCCTCAGTAGCACCATGTGCTGCCAGTCGTGATAGATAATACAAAATGTTTCAATCAATTTACCTTAGATTTCATTTCATTGACATGTAGATACGGATAGTCTGATTTTACATCTTAAAAATTCACACAGAAGGTATACGCATATCAATAAACTGAACTCAGTGCAAAGAACCTTTAAAGTACACTTAGACAGAGAGCTCAATCTAGTGAAACACTTCGTTATTCTGGTCACATGTAACTTGAAATGTCACTGAGATCCTGAAAAAAAAATATGCAAGTTAATTTCAATTAGAAGTAGAATTCAATGGAAGTAAATAAGCTGTTTACTGAAATAAATATAGAATATGTCTATGGGCAACAGATGCCCCTGCTTGTGAAAAAATATGAACTTCCACATATAGATGCATGATTCACGTAACTTTGACCGTTTTGTGAACATAAGCATTGTGTATAAGTTTCAAAACATTTGGTTGAGGTAAACTTAAGTTAGAGTACGGAAACAACACATGTAAACTATTTAGTACTTTCCTATCTTAAGGCTCCGTGTTGACATTTGTATCATTGGTACTCGTACCACATCTTCTTACATCTAATAAATCATGAACAGTAACGCCACCCAATATCGAACTTGATAGATCTGTGTTATGGGGTAATAAGCATTGCGTATAAGGTTTATAACATTTGTTTGAGTCAAACTTATTTAAGAGAACGGAAAAGAAAAATTCAGCATTTTCTGTTTTTTTTTAAGGGACATGATAACTCATAAACGGTAAAAATGACGCTACCAAATTTGATTTGGTGTTGTGTGGTAATAAGCATTGTCCAAGGTTAGGGGGTGGTGGAGATCCGGCTAACATGTTCAACCCCGCCTTATTCGGTATGTATGTGTCTGTCGCAAGTAAGGAGCCTGTAATTCAGCGGTTGTTGTTTGTATATGCGTCACATATTTGTTTTTCGCTCATTTTTTGTACATAAATTTGTCCGTTACTTTTCTTGTTTGAATTATTTTACATTGTCATTTCGGTGCCTTTTATAGCTGACTATGCGGTATGGACTTTGCTCATTGTTAAATGCCGCATGGTGACATATAGTTGTTAATTTCTGTGTCATTTGGTCTTTTGTGTAGAGTTCTCATTGACACTAATGCCACATCTTCTTTTTTATAATGTGTATAAGCTTTGTAGTATTTGGTTGAGGCAAACTAACGTTAGGAGACATGAACCCATTTTTTATGACGTTCGGGACGGACGGACTAGGCTAACACTTTATGCCCCTCCACTATGGCGCCAACGCAGAATCTCTGATTATTGTGCTGTTGATACTCATCCCACTAGCACTTTCATTAACACACACACAATTTTATTGTAAAAATATTCAATTTTTAATTTCGATTTCTTTATTTTGGGTCGAATGATTATATGCATGCCTTTCACAAGGAGTAACAAATTTGACAAATTTTTTGTACATAAACATTTCTGTAATATTTTATAGCTTATTTTTCAATTAATTAAAGCTTACAAACTTAAATTGATCATCACTTTAAGTTTCTTTTTATAACTTAAATTGATCACCACTTTCTTTTTATATTTCTTTTTTAACATTCTGTTTTGAACAAAACGATTCGTTACATATAATTCACATGTAAATTTCTATCAAATCAGACATCATTACAAAGCCAATTAAATAAAATGCCGTCGAACTTCAAAATAAATGTGCAATTAAATATATATGCAAGTCGTCAACTAGTCAAGTGACTAGATGCACATATCGTTGGCCAATAGAACGACATGTCCTAATTGGGTGGTTTTAAAACTTCTAGAAATGTTAACGGAAATAAGTGATGAGTATAGGAAAAAAATAAAACAGAACGACGTAATCCAATAACACTGTATATTTCGGTTTATTTTAAAATTCTATACGATGCTTTAATTTTATCTAGTTTCTAGTTTTATCAAAATAATTAAAATGAGAAGATAAATACCTTACAGCTTCCTTTACCGTCGACGCTTAAATGTTTAATGTTATAAAACAATTTTAGCGTCTTTGACCTACTTTATCTGTTTATTCCGATACTTGCGGTTATCTTCTTCAAGTTCAACGGGAACATTAGAATGATATAGATTAAAACCAAGATGGAACCAAGAAGTTTGGTTGCTACAACCAATTTAGACAACCCGGATGTTGAACCAGTTACCATGGTTTCGAACCAATGAACCCGGATAGAACCAAGGTTCAGAACCAAAAAACCCATATGGAACCAAGGTTTAGAACCAGAGTGCCCGTATAGAACCTAATTGCATTCGGAATTCTCATGACTTTTTATACCTTGAACATATTTTCCAAATCGTTTATTTATTTAGTATATTTATAAATACATTTGTAATTTAGGTTTTTTACATTATGTATTACATTAAAACGCATGATCGTGCAAAGTGTTTGATTTAATTCGATCGAAGATCTTGAATGACAGACATTTTTGCAAGTTTCGACAATATGAGTTTCTATATAAAATAGAAGATGTGGTATGAATGACAATGAGACTACTGTCCGCAAGAGACAAAGATGGACAAAAATACAAGTGGACGTGGCTGGGTACTTGTACATCCAAACAACAAACAGACATTAGGAACAGATCTGAGAGTACTCGCAGTTATCCGACAGCTAGGTTAAAGCCACTAACAACTAATTAAAAAAAATCATGCATCTAAGACTAAATTATCAATCCCTACACATCCAACATCCAATGGATTTAGTATAAGACGTCATTAACAGTCAGAGAAAAACAAGACCTCGTACAATGCCAAGATACAGGTATCGACAGATTGTAGATCCATGAATGTATATATGTATATAACATATCAGTAATATTTAGTTTGCTTTAAATTTACTGATATATATATATATACCAATAAAAACAATATTCAATGATCTTATTACAGTGTTGAATTGGTAATTAACCTTTTAGAATAAGTTTATTTAAAGGAGCGATAATTTTACAAGGATCATTTCTAAATTTCCGGGCACGGTTAACAACATTTCACTATAAATGAGGATGTGCTATCCCGTTTGAAATAAGTTTTCTACAGGTACAACCAAACTTCAAAACCAAATCTTTATATCTATGGAAAAATTAGTAACGGTTTTTAGTAATTTATGGTAACGATATCCCTGGTTTGATAATTTACCAGTAATACATAGATTACGTTCGTTAAAATCAAAAACGTCAAAACAGACACGGGCATAGCTAACTGCTTTCGTATAAAATGCGTGTGGCCATTCGCAACTGCATAAAATTATATAGTTTCAAGATAAAAACGAAGAAACATTCACATGATTGATGAAATAACTTGACTTACCAGTGGATGAAACTATGTGGTCTTTGTGCCTTGAACACAGTATTGCACCATAGACTATATCGTTATTACAGCTAATTTCCTAATGCATGTAAAGCAAGACTTTGGTTAGCTTGCTTGCTTTGTTTGTATATTGTACAATTGTAATTTGGATAACAAAAACAGGTTTAAATATGCCCAAATAAATTGTTTGAAGATATCAATCTTAATCACAAAGCTGGAATTAACATTTATACAAAAGGAGCAAGCAAGTCTACCAAAGTTTTACTCTACAAGCATTAGGAAGTTAGCTATAAAGGTTTTGTTTGGTGCTGTATGGTTTTCATAAATTTTCAAGTCCTCGAACCACGTTTCCTCAGTCACACAAAGTTGTCCTTTTTCAAGATAATGCTTTCAAAACCCGCTGTAGCTTGATTCGAACATCGCGTTTATTCCATCGGTATTATATTCAATTATTGACAGATTACCAAAGAAGACTATTTTCTAGTTTAAATATTTCATAGTCATGATAAATTATAAAATGTATCAACAATTTCTAAGAAGATTCTAAATCAACATAAAGTCAGGACAAATTATATAAATTATAGCAGTAAAAGAATGATTTATTCTTATATAATTGTAGTTCTATATATTACCTATAAAAGATAGGGAATATTGGGCAAAATTTAAAAAGATTACATGTAAAAAAAATCAAATGGCCGAAAAAAATAAAGAATGTAGAAATGTAAAATCTTCATCTATAGACTCACATTATTTTATATCTCAAATTACGATTCATATTAATATTCCATGTTAAAAACAACGATGATTTTTAATATTATTTTTCCCAAAATGTCCAGTGACAAATAGTTTATGCATATTGAGTGTGAGAAAAGCTTATAAGGTTTCTACAAAATACAAAGTCTGAGAATGGATGTTTTTACCACCCCTAAAAAGTATGTTAGGTACAGGCCGAATATTTGACTAGTTAACCACGGAAACTATAAAAAGATTGCGACCATGCTTTCGTAACTTTCAGAGAGCGTGATATTCATCATACACGGAGATGGATTTCATGATTTATTTTTCATACTATCAGGTAGTAACTGTTGTCCAGTTGCAAATATTTCATGCACATTCTAAACTTGAACAAAATTATACATTTTGTCAATAGAATATTGATACAAGGGTAATTGGCCCTGCATCTAGGAAACAATCGGAGTAGAACACGTAAGAAGTTTATGCAATAACGATATATGTAGTTCAATCAGGGGAGTCCCTAAACCCCCCTCTGATTTCATGAAGGGCAAGAATTATAGTCTACCTTTGTGGGAAGATAGGTCCAAACATTTCCACTTGTAACTTGACTTTTATGGACTCCTGAAGTAGTTCGCGTCAAGAAATGATTATAAATAAGTTATACATTTATTAAATTCCGGGTGCCGTATTGAAATCTACATGTCAGGTGAACGCCCGTCAAAGATAATTTCGCCGATAAGTTCGTATTTGGAACTTCAATTGGTATATATAAATGAATAAATGAATATTTTAATATTAAAGTGCAACCTGAATTATAACAAAACATTTCAATTCTAATATACAAGTAATTTATATATGTTGTTAAAATTATATCTATTAAGAAATATATTAAGTCCTTATTATTTTAAACGAATGTTCGTTCTTTATGATATATTTGCCCGTAGGCTACTGTTTCTCGAATTGATAAAAAAGTTAATTGATCAAAAATGGCTGTGGTCAAATGAATGTTGTGAGTAGTTTTAGTGTCTAGGGTGTGTCTTGTTCTGTGGGTTTTCATTGGTTTGATGTATTGCGATCCTCAATGTTTTGAAATAGCCACACAAGCCAGCCATGTTTTTAAGAAGAAACAGATTGATGTTAAATTTAAAACTGTTCGACAACCACATATACAAGGTAGATATTTATTACTTTATTTTTTTCCAGATTAATTTCATTTTATGTTATTTATGGAAAAAACACGGTTGTTGATTCTTTTCTCATTTTCTCTTGAATTTTGCATATGTCACAGAAGACTATCTGACATTGAATTTTCGACGAAGTAATCATGACTTAGATTATAGATATGATATTTAACAATCTCTTGATCCAAATAGGGCATGGATACATGGCTCAAGATGTTTAATTTATATGGGATTTCGAATGTTTAAGATACGCAATATTTTAGTTTCCCAGACTTCCCAGAATGAAATATTTTTAAATGCTAAATTCAAAGTTCATCATGTTAATCTTTGATTTATTTATCAATCTTTATTTAAATTTTAAAATTAAGGACTGATAAAATGTGCGAGGCGGGTACGCGTTAGACAATAATTATAATGCATAAAAGGAAGAGCATCCATGAGTTTTGATATAGAAAAGGTCAATAGCCTATATTGATGAAACACTGGAATACTTTAATCATTATAAGTCAATTGCAGTCAAAATAATTTTGCAAGAACAAGTATCTTGATATTTTTAAAGCGACACCAGCCGGCAAATATATAACTTAATACGGAAAGCCTAAATTTTACCCAATCAGCGAGTGAAGGTGGCGAAGAGCAAATGCTCCATTCATTGTCGGGCCTTCGACTTTTGTAAAAAAAAAAAAAGCGAGACGTAACGATTCTACATTCTGTCTTCGGCGTCACCGTCGTCGTCGTCGGCGGCGTCCACAAATATTCACTCTGTGGTTAGAGTTTTTAGAATTTTAATAACTTTCTTAATCCTTGATTTCAACAAACTTGGACAGAAGGTTGTTTATGATTAGAAGATACAATGCAGTATCTAGAAATACATTTTGTAAAAGAAAATCCTGTTTATCCGTATTTTACGTATAAATTGACTTAGTTTTTCTGCCAGTTACTTACATTCACTCTGTGTTTTAAGTTTTTAAATTTTTTAATCTTTAACTATCGTGGATTTCTACCAGACTTGGACAGAAATAAACTCATCATAGATACCAGGACTAAAGTTTGTAAATACACCAGACGCGCGTTTCGTCTACAAAAGACTCATCAGTGACGCTCGAATCCAAAAAAGTTAGAAGCTTGTTTATGATCAAAAGTTTATATCTAGAAGGATATTTTATAAAAATATGTTTCCTGTTTTCCGCAATTTACTATATTATGTGTGTAGTATTCTTCCAGTTAACAATTAACTGGAAGATGCTATATTTGTCCAAAGTTTAACCGCCCTGTGCATGCATATTGTTTAATTCCATTTGAAATACAGTTTAAAATTCCTTGACACATTTTATGTTGACCATCGATAAGGAATACCAGTAGAGCTAAGGTCTTTGTCCGTCAATATCCTTTTTCAGCTATTGACCATAAAGAAGGAAAACAGCATTTTAGAAATTTGAAACGGATATTTGAAATACAGTTATGTAAGCAATCAATTGGGCAAATTCGTTTCAATGGAATTATTTGGCCCCAACCCAACAATCATTGTCTATTAACTCTGAAAAGCTTTTCCATAGTTGACATTTTAAATTTGAATAAGGTCAGTTTAAGGGGAATCACTTATGATGTGTAAACTATAATATTTGGTACGCAGTTGAATAAGCATTGGTATTTCGTGTATAGGCCCTGTACTCTCGGTCATGAGTCGCTGATTTCGAATATTTAATATATTAAAAGAATTGCTATTTTTATTTCAACATTTGCGTGTAACTTTCAAAATAACAATTAGACGAAAAGAGGGCAGAATCATACCAGAGGAACAGTCAAACTCATACATCGAAAATAAACTGACAACGCCATAGTTAAAAATGAGAAAGACAAACAGACAAATAATTTTACTAGAAACAACACAGAAAACTAAAGACTGAGCAACACGGACCCCACTAAAAACTGGGGGTGATCTCAGGTGCTCCGGAAGAATATCTCAAGGGTGTATAAGGTATAAAGAATCGGTGTATTTAGTTAAACATTCCTTAAGATTTAAACTGCATGATTTCATCTTATTTTATATGTTCTACATGTAGCTCCAACCCATCCTCATACCATGAAAAATAATGATATAGTAGCATAGTTTATAAACGACTCTTAGTGTTATATTGTATTCATTGCAGTAAACAAACAAAAAGAAAAAAGTAAATATATATAATCCTTTTAAAACTAAAACAAACACAAACAAATAACCAAAAATTAAAAATTCTACAAAGTTCATGTAAAAACGACCATACATTACATAGTTTAGACATGGAGGTCCAGTTAAAGTCGGATGATGATTCTAATTGTAATTTCAGATCACAACTTTATATTTACTTAGGAAATAGGTCTTCTTTTATCATATTTTGAATTGCAAGGTTTGATATTGTGTTATTGAATTTTTTTTTTGAAATATCTGAATGAGGCCAAAAATATAATTAAGATTGTTTGATGTTACCTACCTACCCATCTGAAAAGGGTTCCTTCAAGGGAAACGTGTCTGTCAGACAAGGTTAACATAACATCGTCCACAATTCAAATTTTCGTAGTCAAGTTCATATACCAGATACTATAAGCAATAAGTGAACTATTTTTGTTTATGGAATGATTGTAAGGTGAACATGTCAGACTGACAGGGTTCTTTAACCTCGACCCCATCTTATGGTATATTGAATAATTATTAGTTTTAGTGTTCTATTGTATTTTTAATTTACTATGAGCAAAAAGGCCACTATATTTATTGTGTAAGAATGATTGTAAGTTATACATTGTAGATATCTGTCTGAAAGATTCATATTACCTTGACCTCCAGCTCTTAATTCATTGGACAGTGAAACGTTTTCATGATTTTTGTCTCTCTTGACGGAGTCAAAAAACGAGACATAGGTATGCTGTTTCCGGCGACGGCGGCGGCTTCAACAATGTATAAGTTTGTGATAAGGTCTAGTTTATGGTAAACAACTAGTGGTAAGTCAAATATATTTGGTATGCAGTTGTATTAGTATTGGCACATCTCATTACCATGGAGATTATTTGTCCCCACCCCCTCAGTTATAGTCTATTGACTTTGAAACGTTTTCTTAGTTTTCATGTATTAGTTTGTGATAAGGTCACTTTATAAGGAACCACTTGTGGTAAGTTAATGATAATTGGTATGCAGTTGTATCCGCATTGACATATCTCATTTCCTAAGAGATTATTTGGCCCCGCCCCCTCAGTCATGGTTGATTGACATTGAAACTTTTGCTTAGTTTTTATGTATTGGTTTGTGATTAGGTCGGTTTATGGGGGAACAACTAGTGGTGTGTCAATGGTATTTGGTATGCAGTTGTATTAGCATTGGTACATCTCATTTCCATGGAGATTGTTTAGCCATGTACCTACAGTTATGGTTCAATGACTTTGAACATTTGCAAAACTTACATGTTCAAGTGTTGCTATTTTAATTTCAACATTTGCATAATCAAAATTACAAAAAAGCGAGACATATCTCTGTGATAACAGTTTATGTCAGTTAATTAGGATTTTGAAAAAGAGGTTGAGCCTTGCGAATACCTTTCAATCTTTCCTTACACCAAATATACTTCAAAATCCTAAATAAGCTTTAAGCAATACTTAAATATATTTGGTATATAGAATAATTGTAAGGAATATATGTCTGTTTGGTAGGGCTCGTATGACTTTGACCTATTTTTTTCTGTCCGTAAATTCTAATGGTTCATTGGTCAATGTTTAAAATTTTCATATTAGTCTGTTTCTCGTGTACTTATGAGCAATCGAACCAGTATATTTGGTGTACGGAAAGATTGAAAGGTATTCGCAAGACTCAACATCTTTTTCAAAATCCTAAATCGGCATCTGTCACTTGTACGTCTAGCAAGGCTAATCTGACTGCGACCTCATTTTCATGATCTTTTCGTGGATACTGATAATGTTAAGTTTACATGATGGAATGACTAATATTTTTGAAATCTGGTTTCGTTACTTCGTAAAAAGTAAAAGTAAAAGAGGGGGACATACTTCAAAAGTTTAAGGGGGATACATTTTTGTCGAGTTGCAACTTTTATTGCAGAAAGCTCGACATAGGGATAGTGATCCGGCGGCGGCGTTAGCTAACTTCTTATAAAGCTTTGTATTTTAGAAGGTGGAAGACCTGGATGTTTCATACTTTGTATATAGATGCCTCATGTTACGAACTTTCCGTCAGTCACATGTCAAATGTCATTGACCTCATTTTCATGGTTCAGTGACTACTTGAAAAAAAGTTAAGATTTTTTGTAATGTTAAATTCTCTCTTATTATAAGTAATAGGATAAGTATATTTGGTATGTGCGTACCTTGCAAGGTCCTCATGCCCGTTAGACAATTTTCACTTGACCTCAACCTCATTTCATGGATCAATGAACAAGGTTAAGTTTTGGTGGTCAAGTCCATATCTTAGATACTATAAGCAATATGTCTTGCATATTCGGTGTATGGAAGGATTGTAAGGTGTACATGTCCAACTGGTAGGTGTCAACTGGCCTTGACCTCATTTTCATGGTTCAGTGGTTATAGTTAAGGTTTTGTGTTTTGGTCTGTTTTTCTTATACTTTATGCAATAGGTCTACTATATGTGTTGTATGGAATGATTGTAAGGTGTACATGTCTAGCTGACAGGTGTCATCTGACCTTGGCCTCATTTTCATGGTTCATTGTCAAAGTTAAATTTTTGAGTTTTGGTCTATTTGTTTTAATACTATATGCAATAGGTCAACTATATTTGATGTATGGAAATATCTTATGATCTATATGTCAGTCGTGCAAGTTTTATTTGACCTTGACCTAATTTTTAAGGTTCATTGCACAGGGTTAAGTATTTGTATTTTGGTCTGTTTTTCTTAATTTATAAGCAATATGTCAACTATATTTGTTGTATGGAATAATTGTTAGCTGAACATGTCTTCCTGGTATAGTTCATCTGACCTTGACCTCATTTTCATGGTTCATTGATCAATTAGTTTTCTTGGTTAGTGTTGAGTTTATGTGGCAGTTGTAATTAATCTTTATATTTAGGATTATCAACATAATATCAATGATTAGTAAAGAAGGCGAGACATTTCAGCGTGTGCATTTTTATGAATTAGTAAGATGATATTAGTTCTTGCCTTCAGTATTGGTTAGGTTCCAGAGATGATTGATAATCACTAATCCCATAAAAATGTTCTATTCCAGAAAATGTCTGAAGGATTCCAGCATGATTTAAAATCTGTCATTACTAAGACTCTTGTAAAAACAGTAACTGATAAAGAAAATTGCTTTGTAAAGAAGACAATGTGTATATATGTTTTGTTATTTGTAGCACATGGAAATACAGTACTGCTTAGAGAGGAGCTGACATAAACAAAATGACTCATAATGACAAAAGAACACAAAACTAAGAATAAGAAATTTGAATGCTTGGTTGCTGAATGGTATGCAATTTTATTCGTTCATTGTATGTTCACTTGTTCGTGTTAACATGTCTTTCGATTAAGTTAAGCCATTTCAATTGATATTTTAAAGTGTGTCACTCAATTTTGTGATGATACACTATTTTTTCAGGCTAGGGTGAAGGTTGGTACCTATGTCCTAGGTTTTTAATGTAGATTAGACCGTTTGTTTTCTGTTTGAATGGTTTAACACTAGTCCGTTTTGAGGCTCTTTATAGCTTGCTGTTCGTTAAAACACCCCATAAAAATGAAATCAGATTTTTTTTTTCTTACAAACAAATGCCGTCTTCGTCGACTTGAAAAGATTATGTTGACCAGTTAAGCTTCAAACCATCGCACCTTAGCATGTACATCGTGGTTCGGTGTACCGTATGGCGGGTTATTTTCGCGGGTGTAAAATTTCCCGATTTTCATTGAAAAGGGTGTACGAAATGTTTTGGCGGTTATTATTTTGGAGGATTCAAAACTTTTATCAATACCTTTGCTTGTACACTTTCAAATAGGCGGAATTTATTTTGGCGATTTTGTTCCATCTGCGAAAATGAGCGATAATGTACACTCCGTGAAATAACTCACTGTACGGTACTATCACGGTTCCGAGTCTCATATATAACGTGACCTAGCCCAAAACCTATTCGAAAACAATGAAAATACTGATCAAAACCAATAAATGTTCTGGAGATTTATCCAAATTTAATTAATCGTTACTTCTCGGCCACTCATGCTACGCCTATAATAGCACGCCTACACTATATCACGCCTCTATATAGCACGCCTATAATAGCACGCCTACACTATAAAACGCATATACATTTTTTAGTAGCACGCCTCCACTATTTCACGCCTACACTATTGTAGGCGTAGCGTGAATTGCCCACTAGTTAGATTGCCACTTATTAGTATTATTCACAATGAAAGAGGAGTGCAAGAAGACGACAAGGAGGAAGGTATTTAAATTCCTGAATTTGAAACAAGGACCAATATTGTTAAAATGATTTGGCAATAGTAACAAGATTTTAGTCTGAAATGGTCATTTAGCATAAGTAACAAGATTTCAATCTGAAACGATCATTAAGCGCTAGTAACAAAATGTCAGTCTGAAACGGTCATTAAGCACTAGTTAAAAGATTTTAGTCTGAAACGGTCATTAAGCACTAGTAACAAGATTTCAATCAGAAACAGTCATTTAGCACTAGTAACAAGATTTCAGTCTGAAACGGTCATTAAGCACTAGTAAAAAGATTTCAGTCTGAAACGGTCATTAAGCACTAGTAAAAAGTTTTCAGTCTGAAACGGTCATTAAGCACTAGTAACAAGATTTCAATCAGAAACGGTCATTAAGCACTAGTAAAAAGATTTCAGTCTGAAACGATCATGAAGCACTAAGAACAAGATTTCAGTCTGAAACGGTCATTAAGCACTAGTAAAAAGAATGCAGTTTGAAACAGTCGTTTTTCTCTGATCAAGTCTAAATCGACTGAATCTATCGAGAGAGAGGATCATTTTTTCTCAGACTTTCATACGCCTTTCCAATCGATAGGTAATACAGTCCGTACCGTAATTATTAAAAAAGAAATAGTTGATATAAATTAAATTTTAGATCCTGATACGGAATAAGCTCCTGATGTCATAGCTATAAAATGCTAAAAATTAGTCTCGAAAAAATAGAAATTCTTTTCAAAATAATAAGTGATGATTCCCTACAACAGTTTCAGTTTCCAGTGAGCTGAAAGACTACAAAATTGTTGTAATAGCTTTTTATTTGAAAATAAGATACTAGTTGGTCGTCACCATCTAATTATAGGCCAATTACGCTTTTATTTATGTTGTAGAGGGGAATAATGTGGCGAGTTGTTTCTTAACATGTCTATAATTACCTACTTAGAAGTAAGTTGAATTCAAAACAATAATTCGTTCATGCAATACGTCATATGAATTATAAAGTGACAAATTAAATTTTTTCTCTAAGATTTGTCTTGGTTATTTGAAAAAATTTGCAGATGTTTCCACAACAGCAATGATAACATAGTATTCAGACCTTAATCAGATGAATTAAAAGCTGTACAATTACTCAATAAAATGAACACTAGAAATGGAACCATATTCTGATATTAAAAGATTTGCCCTTACTTGGTCAGATGTATATGAGACTTATGGGGGTCTCAAGCAGATCTATGAGAAGATATACCATATCTATAGCACATCAATTTGTACATCGCAAAGCACTAAGTTTTAACTTAAAACATAAATATAAGTACATTCTAATGTATCAGTAAGGACATTAAATAACACTTGATGCATTCTAAAAATATAATATTTAAACATTAATCAGATAGATAAGATGCCGTGCCGCTACTTAATAAAAGGAAAATAGTACTGGAACCATATTCTGATATGCAAAGCCGCTCCCTTACTTAGTCAGATCCCTCTGGGACAGCTCCACCGTAAGCCATACAGACACTTATGATGTATTCATTCTCAATCACATTTATGAGAAAGTGTATTCTACATGTTGTACCCATATTTTGACTATTTTATTTATCATGTCTGTTTAGTTCACGCATCATTGTAAATATAACGGAATTTGATGATACTATCGTACAAAGTGAGAGGTTTAGCGCTATAAAACCAGGTTTAATCCACCATTTTCTACATTTGAAAATGCCTGTACCAAGTCAGAAATATGACAGTTGTTGTCCATTCATTTTTGATGTGTTTTGTCATTTGATTTTGCCATGTGGTGAGGGACTTTCCAATTCGAATTTCCTCCAGTTCAGTATTTTTGTGATTTTACTTCTCATTTCATCCCTAAAACAAATACACAAGATTCATTTCTATAGAATATCACTAAGTACATTCTCATAACATAATACAAGACACAATCTGAATTGTATAACTCTTAGTAATCAATCAGGTCAACGACTTATACTTACTCAATAAAATGTACATTTGTCTGGAACCATATTCTGACATGCCAAGCTACACCCTTAGTCAATCAGATGTCTCTGAGACAGCTTGGGATCTCAATCAGATCTATGAGAAGCTGTACCATTCTTATTCAATTGTACATTGTTAGCGCAAAGCACTTAGTACATTCTTATTTAATAACACTAGATACATTCTAATAACATAGTATTCAAACTTTAATAAGTTGAATGAGAAGCTGTGCAGTTACTCAATAAAATGTAGATAATACGTGTTCCGATACGCAAAGCTGTGCCCTTACTTAGTCATATGTATGTAAGACAGCTTGAAACACTGTATCCTTATTGTAGCATGTACATTCTTTTAGCACAGCATAACACTATGTACATTATGATAACATATCACTATGTACTTTCTTATTAGATACCACTAGGTACATTATATTAACATAATAATAAGTACATTCTTATAAGATACCCGTTTTCCACTAGGTATAGTATAATAACATAGTATTCATACTTTAATCAGATGAATGAGAAGCTGTACAATTACTCAATAAATTGTAGATCAGACTGGAACTATATTCTGATATGCAAAGCTGTGCCCTTACTCATTCAGATGCATTTAAGACAAGCTTGGGATTTCAAGCAGATGTTTGAGAAAGCTTCAACCTAAGCCATAGAGACACATATGATGTATCCTTTCTCAATCTTATGTATGAGAAGGTGTATTCTTACTTCTTTCGTAAAAGATTTCGCAAGATACATTCTTATAGCATAGCACTAAGTACATTATTACATGTATATAATAGCACTAAGTATATTCTTATAACATAACACAAGACACATTCTGAACTTGATAGCTTTAGTACTGAATCAGACGAATATCATGTACACTTACTCAATAAAATGTACATTCGTATAGCATAGCACTTAGTTCTTTCTTAAAAACAAAACACTTGGTACATTATATAAACATAAGATTAAGTATATTCTTGTTAGATACCACTAAATACAATATAATAACATAGGATTTAGATCTAAATCAGATGAATGAGGAACTGTATAATTACTCAATAAACTGTAGATGTGACTGGAACCATATCCTGATATGTTTGCCAAGCTGTGCCCTTACTCATTTAGATGCATTTGATGAGACACGCTTGGGATCTCAAGCAAGATAGAGTCTTATAGCATAGCACTAAGTACATTATTATATCATAGCACTAAGTACATTCTTATAACATAACACAAAACACAACCTGAACTTTATAGCTTTAGTACTCAATCAGACGAATAAAAACATGTACACTTACTCAATAAAATGTACATTATTATAGCATGGCACTAAGTACATACTTATAACATAACACAAGACACATTCTGAACTTTATAGCTTTAGTACTCAATCAGATGAATACAAAAATATACACTTTCTCAATAAAACGTACATTATTATAGCATAGCAATTTTTTCTTACTTTAAAATATAACACTAAGTACATTATATTAACCTAAGATTAAGTACATTCTTGTTCGATACTACTAAATACAATATAATAACATAGGATTTAGACCTTAATTAGATGAATGAGGAACTGTATAATTACTGAATAAACTGTAGATTAGACTTTAACCATATTTTGATATGCAAAGCTGTGCCTTTGCTCATTCAGATTCATTTGAGACAAGCTTGGGATCTTAAGCAGATGTTTGAGAAAGCTTCAACCTACGCCATACTGACACATATGGTGTATATTTTATCAATCTTGTGTATGAGAAGGTGTATTCTTTCTTATTTCGTTGAAAATTTAGCAAGATACATTATTATAGCATACCACTAAGTACATTCTTATAACATAAGACACATTCTAAACTTGATAGCTTTAGTACTCAATCAAATGAATAAAAACTTTACACGTACTCAATAAAACGTACATTCTTATAGCATAGCACTAAGTTCTTACTTAAAAACATAACCCAAGGTATATTATAGTATCAGAAGATTAAGTAGATTCTTGTTAGATACAACTACAAACTATATGATTACATAACAGTTAAACCTTAATCAGACGAATGAGAAGCTATACATTTACTCAATTAACTGTAGATTAGACTGGAACCATATCCTGATATGTTTGCAAAGCTGTGCCCTTACTCATTCAGATGCATTTGAGACAAGCTTGGGATCTCAGGCAGCTGATTGAGAAAGCTTCACCCTAAGCCATACAGACACATATGATGTATCCTTTCTCAATCTTATGTATGAGAGGTGTATTCTTACTTATTTCGTTAAAGATTTCGCAAGATACATTCTTATAGCATATCACTAAGCACATTATTATATCATAGCACTAAGGACATTCTCAAAACATAACACAATACACATTCTGAACTTTATAGCTTTAGTAATAAGTCAGATGAATAAAAAACTGTAAAGTTACTCAATAAAACGTACATTTTTATAGCATGGCACTAAGTACATACTTATCACATAGCACAAGACACATTCTGAGCTTTATAGCTTTAGTACCCAATCAGATGAATACACACATATATACTATCTCAATAAAACGTACATTATTATAGCAGAGCACTTTGTTGTTACTTTAAAATATAACACTAAGTACATTATATTAACATAAGATTAAGTACATTCTTGTTCGATACTACTAAATACAATATAATAACAAAGGGTTTATACCTTAATTAGATGAATGAGGAACTGTATAATTACTGAATAAACTGTAGATTAAACTGGAACCATATTTTGATATGCAAAGCTGTGCCTTTGCTCATTCAGATTCATTTGAGACAAGCTTGGGATCTCAAGAAAGCTTCAACCTACGCCATACTGACACATATGGTGTATCTTTCCTCAATCTTGTGTATGAGAATGTGTATTCTTACTTATTTCGTTATAGATTTCGCAAGATAAATTATTATAGCATAGCACTAAGTACATTCGATAGCTTTAGTACTCATTCTGATGAATACAAACTTTAAACGTACTCAATAAAATGTACATGATTATAGCATGGCACTAAGTTCATACTTATAACATAACACAAGACACATTCTGAACTTTATAGCTTTAGTACCCAATCAGATGAATACAAAAATATACACTATCTCAATAAAACGTACATTATTATAGCATAGCACTTTGTTCTTACTTTAAAATATAACACTAGGTACATTATATTAACCTAAGATTAAGTACATTCTTGTTAGATACTACTAAATACAATATAATAACAAAGGATTTAGACCTTAATTAGATGAATGAGGAACTGTATATATAATTACTGAATAAACTGTAGATTAGACTGGAACCATATTTTGATATGCAAAGCTGTGCCTTTACTCATTCAGATTCATTTGAGACAAGCTTTGGATCTCAAGCAGATGTTTGAGAAAGCTTCAACCTACGCCATACTGACACATATGCTGTATCCTTTCTTAATCTTATGTATGAGGAGGTATATTCTTACTTATTTCGTTAAAGATTTTGCAAGATACATTCTTAGAGCATAGCATTAAGTACATTCTTATAACATAACATAAGACACAATCTGAACTTTATAGCTTTAGTACTCAATCAGATGAATAAAAAACTGTTCACGTACTCAATAAAACGTACATTTTTATAGCATAGCACTAAGTTCTTACCTAAAAACATAACACAAGTTACATAATCTTATCAGAAGATTAAGTAGATTCTTGTTAGATACAACTACAAACTATATGATTACATACCAGTTAAACCTTAATCAGACGAATGAGAAGCTGTACATTTACTCAATAAACTGTAGATTAGACTGGAACCATATCCTGATATGTTTGCTAAGCTGTGCCCTTACTCATTCAGATGCATTTGAGACAAGCTTGGGATCTCAGGCAACTGATTGAGAAAGCTTCACCCTAAGCCATACAGACACATATGATGTATCCTTTCTCAATCTTATGTATGAGAGGTGTATTCTTACTTATTTCGTTAAAGATTTCGCAAGATACATTCTTATAGCATATCACTAAGCACATTATTATATCATAGCACTAAGGACATTCTTAAAACATAACACAATACACATTCTGAACTTTATAGCTTTAGTAATAAGTCAGATGAATAAAAAACTGTAAAGTTACTCAATAAAACGTACATTTTTATAGCATGGCACTAAGTACATACTTATCACATAGCACAAGACACATTCTGAGCTTTATAGCTTTAGTACCCAATCAGATGAATACACAAATATACACTATCTCAATAAAACGTACATTATTATAGCAGAGCACTTTGTTGTTACTTTAAAATATAACACTAAGTACATTATATTAACCTAAGATTAAGTACATTCTTGTTCGATACTACTAAATACAATATAATAACAAAGGGTTTATACCTTAATTAGATGAATGAGGAACTGTATAATTACTGAATAAACTGTAGATTAAAATGGAACCATATTTTGATATGCAAAGCTGTGCCTTTGCTCATTCAGATTCATTTGAGACAAGCTTTGGATCTCAAGCAGATGTTTGAGAAAGCTTCAACCTACGCCATACTGACACATATGGTGTATCCTTTCTTAATCTTATGTATGAGGAGGTGTATTCTTACTTATTTCGTTAAAGATTTTGCAAGATACATTCTTAGAGCATAGCATTAAGTACATTCTTATAACATAACATAAGAAACAATCTGAACTTTATAGCTTTAGTACTCAATCAGATGAATAAAAAACTGTTCACGTACTCAATAAAACGTACATTCTTATAGGATAGCACTAAGTTCTTACCTAAAAACATAACACAAGTTACATTATATTATCAGAAGATTAAGTACATTCTTGTTAGATATCACTAGAAACTATATGATTACATTTAAACCTTAATCAGACGAATGCGAAGCTGTTCATTTACTCAATAAACTGTAGATTAGACTGGAACCATATCCTGATATGTTTGCAAAGCTGTGCCCTTACTCATTCAGATACATTTGAGACAAGCTTGGGATCTCAGGCAGCTGATTAAGAAAACTTCACCCTAAGCCATACAGACACATATGATGTATCCTTTCTTAATCCTATATATGAGAGGTGTATTCTTACTTATGTCGTTAAAGATTTCGCAAGATACATTCTTATAGCATATCACTAAGCACATTATTATATCATAGCACTAAGGACATTCTTATAACATAACACAATACACATTTTGAACTTTATAGCTTTAGTACTAAGTCAGATGACTAAAAAACTGTAAAGTTACTCAATAAAACGTACATTTTTATAGCATGGCACTAAGTACATACTCATAACATAACACAAGACACATTCTGAGCTTTATATCTTTAGTACCCAATCAGATGAATACACAAGTATACACTATTTCAATAAAACGTACATTATTATAGCATAGCACTTTGTTCTTACTTTAAAATATAACACTAGGTACATTATATTGACCTAAGATTAAGTACATTCTTGTTAGATACTACTAAATACAATATAATAACAAAGGAATTAGACCTTAATTAGATGAATGAGGAACTGTATAATTACTGAATAAACTGTAGATTAGACTGGAACCATATTTTGATATGCAAAGCTGTGCCTTTACTCATTCAGATTCATTTGAGACACGCTTTGGATCTCAAGCAGATGTTTGAGAAAGCTTCAACCTACGCCATACTGACACATAGGGTGTATCCTTTCCTAATCTTATGTATGAGGAGGTGTATTCTTACTTATTTCGTTAAAGATTTTGCAAGATACATTCTTAAAGCATAGCATTAAGTACATTCTTATAACATAACATAAGACACAATCTGAACTTTATAGCTTTAGTACTCAATCAGATGAATAAAAAACTGTTCACGTACTCAATAAAACGTACATTCTTATAGCGTAGCACTAAGTTCTTACCTAAAAACATAACACAAGTTACATTATATTATCAGAAGATTAAGTACATTCTTGTTAGATATCACTAGAAACTATATGATTACATTTAAACCTTAATCAGACGAATGAGAAGCTGTTCATTTACTCAATAAACTGTAGATTAGACTGGAACCATATCCTGATATGTTTGCAAAGCTGTGCTCTTCATTTGAGACCTTCAACCTACGCCATACTGACACATATGGTGTATCTTTTCTCAATCTTGTGTATGAGAAGGTGTATTCTTACTTATTTCGATAAAGATTTCGCAAGATAAATTATTATAGCATAGCACTAAGTACATTCGATAGCTTTAGTACTCATTCTGATGAATAAAAAGTGTACACGTACTCAATAAAACGTACATTCTTATAGTATAGCACTAAGTTCTTACTTAAAAACATAACACAAGTTACATTATATTATCAGGAGATTAAGTACATTCTTGTTAGATACCACTAGAAACTATATGATTATATTTAAACCTTAATCAGACGAGTGAGAAACTGAACATCTACTCAATAAACTGTAGACTAGACTGGAACCATATCCTGATATGTTTGCAAAGCTGTGCCTTTACTCATTCAGATGCATTTGAGACAAGGATGGGATCTCAGGCAGATGTTTGAGAAAGCTTCACCCTAAGCCATACAGACACATATGATGTATCCTTTCTCAATCTTATGTATGAGAAGGTGTATTCTTACTTATTTCGTTAAAGATTTCGCAAGATGCATTTTTATAGCTTAGCACTAAGTACATTATTATATCATAGCACTAAGGACATTCTTATAACATAATACAATACACATTCTGAATTTAATAGCTTTAGTACTAAGTCATGAATTAAAAACTGTAAAGTTACTCAATAAAACGTACATTATTATAGCATGGCACTAAGCACATACTTATAACAAAACACAAGGCACATTCTGAACTTTATAGCTTTAGTACTCAATCAGATGAATACAAAAATATACACTATCTCAATAAAACGTACATTATTATAGCATAGCACTTTGTTCTTACTTTAAAATATAACCCTAGGTACATTATATTAACCTAAGATTAAGTACTTTCTTTTTAGATACTATTAAATACAATATGATAACATAGGATTGAGACCTTAATTAGATGAATGACGAACTGTATAATTACTCAATAAACTGTTCATTGGCCCTACAAAAATTGTCTCAGATATTCTAAGCGCTGTTATTTTTGTGTACATGTCCCATCTGCGGTTGTTTAGATCTGTTTTCAGAAAACTGATGCTTGGTAGTTCTCGTTTGTTAATTTGGAGCAGTGTGTTACAATACTTAACAAATAAGCTCCAAATTGCCAAAAACAAACTATTCGTGCAATAAACAAACATGACAAATATGGTAAAAGAACAAGCTAAAATGATCTGCAAAGCAGGATTAACAAATACATTCTTAATCCGACTCCATAAAGTAGATTTTGCCGTTGAATGTTTACCCTCTCTGTAGAAACCGTTGTAAATAAACTGTTAGTAGCAAATGTGAAATACAATCTACTTTTAAATGAAAATGTCAGACGTTACAGTAGACTCTTAACTGAAGTACTTTGCTTTTGAACAATATTTATTCCCCTTTGTATGGGTCTTAACTACGCTTAAAACGATATAAAATAAAATAAAACTGTAAATGTAGGATAAAATGTTGAACAAGAACTATAAATAATTGTGACATCACGAAACAAAATTGATAATACCTAACAATGTTACATATATACATAACAGATGAAATGTTTTGGCCAGAAGAGCATAAATATATTCTTAGAACATTGAATAGAAGTGGGAAATTGAGGAAGTCTGATCTACTAAACATATGGTCAGATGAAAAGTACGCGAAAGACCTACCATCAATTGAGTTCAAAGAATTTGTTATTCAGCTGTTAGTTCATCTAGACATCATAATTAAACCAGTAGGTGATAATCAATCAGATAAAGATTTCTCGTTGTAATTTTCATGCATGGTTAGAGCGACAGATCCTCATTATTATGACGAAAATATTAGAAACCGGAATAAGAAGGAAAGAATATGTTTTGCATTTAAACTTGCATTGCCAGTTGTTCCTCGAGCACTTGCATTTCACTTTATTGGCGCAGCTGTTAATATATGGCCTGTTTGCGAAAAAGGAGGAAAGTCTCTTTTGTTCTATAATTCGGCTGTCCTTTATTTTGATAAATATCAAGAACTACTTATTCGTATTGAGGGTAACACAATTATGGTGTATATTGTTTACCAGAGTGTGATTCCTAGAGATATTACAGCTAATATCCAAGAGTGTCTTATATCTAACTTAAACAAAATTGTTTCTTTCTATTATAACACCTTTGCAAGTTGTAAAAAGTCTAATCTGGACAAATCAACATTATTTTCAAAACACGTTGGTTTTGTTTGCCATGATGAAATGTGCGTTATAGATGTAAAAGAAGCTGAAAAGAGAAGTACGTGGACTTGTAGGTTTGAAAAACAGAAGCAGCATGAAACAAAGCTTTCCTTAAATTGAATCTTTCAAAAGGTAGATTTAAATAGAATCAAAAAATGAACTGTGTTTCACTTGATGTTGTTAGGTATTTGAATTTAAAAAAAGACAAATTGAATGAATAATTAAAGTAACACAAAATCGAACTCCGATGAAATGCAAACCGGTAAGTCTATAAACAAATGGCAAATTCAAAAGCTCAAACACATCTAACCAATTTATTACAACTGTCCTTTTACTGACTTGAAAGTGCTGTTTTTCTGTAAAAAAGAGAGGATTAAACCTGGTTTTATAGCTAGCTAAACCTTTCACTTGTATGACAGTCACAAATTCATTATAGGGACAACGATGTGTGAAAAAAACAAGTAAACATATTAGGTAAAAAGGTTATTAACATAACTATAACATCATGTCAATCATGGTTCATTACTTTAGAATGTGCATTTTTATGAGTCAAATAAGGTCAGTTTGTAAATATCATCTTTGAAATTTAACCTGTATATCATATTATTTGATCTATCAATGTTTGATTTCCAGGCTCTACATCTATATTGAATGTTATGTTGTGAATAAAGGTTATTCACCTTTTTACTCAAGTTGGTATTTTATTTTTGGTTGCTCTAACAAAGTAATTTTGTAAGGTTTTATATTGATATTTACAATATTGTTGTATATATTGGTTTTTTGGTAAGTTATAAGTATTTACTGCAAACTGTTCACATACTTCCTATTGATATCTTTCAACATCATTATATATCTTTACATTTAGTTTGCACGTAGAGATTGGTCTCTATCTTTTTTCAACCAAAAATCTATACCAAAATTTTTGACAGTAATTTCCCACAAAAATTATAACTGAATTAACTTAAAGAAATAGAAATTATATAATCATTAAATCAATTCAATAATAAAATGTAAAGTCGATATGTATCAATGTATATATTTCGGCTGTTGTCTGCTCTTTGGTAGGGTTGTTGTCTCTTTGACATTTTCCAATTTCAATTCGCAATTTTATATTGTATGTTGAATGCATTTAGTCTTTCATATCCACATCAGGACATGTCTACTGGGGAAAACTTTTTTTATCCTAAATCGCACAAGAACGTTCCATTCCAGACAGAAAAAAGTTCGCAAACATTCGAGGTTCATTTGCATCATGTCAATGAGACAACTCTCCATCCAAATCACAATTTGTAAAAAGTCAACCATTATAGGCCAATGTACGGTCTTCAACACGGAGCATTGGCTCACACTGAACAACAACACATAAAGGTCAAACAACTACTAGTGTAAAACCTTCAAACGGGAAAACCAACGGTATAGTACAAACAGAGAATACGTACACAATTTTGAGTATTTTGGAAGAAAGAACGATTAAATCCGTCTTGATATTGTTTGAGAAATATGAAATAGGTAAATTGTAGTTACTATTGAAACGTTTCGGAAAAGCGTAAACACAATATTTGTCATTGGAAGTGGAACATTTAAAGACGTATTGTATCCTTATCTGATACGTTAACTATCTTAACGTACCTATGAGTTATTGTTTAATTGAGTATTTACGAATAGTTATCCGGAATCATAAAAAGGCTTGGAGAAATAAGGAAAAGGCGATGAAAGCTTTGGTCTCCTTCATTTTTTTTATATCTCAATTGTTTTTTTTTTTTTATAATGTTAGATAATTGTTTAAAATTTGTTTTGTTGACGAATTATGTTTGTTTACTTACTTGCTTATTGTATAACGAAATCCGAACTTATTTACATTCATATTAAAGTTGAATTTTTAAAACAAATAAAGTTAACGTTTATAATATTTATACACGTACATCTAATTGGCTAATAGATTCACGACTGATAAGTAATGATGATTTAAGGGGACGATAGCTAGATGATACATACAAAATATAATATATGATTTTCTTTTGTACAATAATTAATGAAAGTGAAATAGTGAAATAATTTTAGCAGCCAGTATGGTTCAATTTTGTCAAAATAAGCTAAGAAATATTGATAATGAACTATTCACTTGCAAGGGAATATTTCGACCTCGTTGAATCCGTATTTATGTGAACTTTAATCTAAACCCTCTTAGAGATGGATAACACGTGAATTGTATGTGTAAAGTTATTTAAAGAAAAAGAATGTCAACAGTGAAACAAAGGTAAATCATTTTCTTACAGGTAAAAAGGATGATAAAAGAATATTTTTGATCTATAATAATAAATTAAACAGACCTACAAAAAACCAATAGCACGAGTTCGCTTAATATATTAATTTCTATATGTATGTTTACGTCGCGTATATTTTAATCTGGATGTATTGTAAATCAGAGATAATCCAACAATTTTATTGTGTCAGTAATATTCTTTTGAAATTCAGAATAAGTCTTGGTGTATTACAATGCCCTGTACTCCTATATTTTGAAAAAAAAATCCTTTCCAAATTTTGATAAAAAATTATGGGAGCTGTTGTTTAACCATTTGGCAAACAAGTTTATTCATACAGAATATCATTCCAATAAAATCTTAAGACTTTTCAGTCATTTTTGTCAACATTCACAAAATGATAACTTTTTAATCAACAGATCCAAACCAGCATTTTTTTAAATGCTTGACACTGCAGTTTTAAAAGTTTGCAATTTTGAAAAGGAATGTGTTCAATATCAAGATTTAACTGTTTTAGATTTAAAGTAACTCTATAAGTACCATCTGTCTTATGTCTCATTAAAATATTTGAGGCATATTGATCCTCAGTATGAGTTACAGTTGCATTATTTTTCATGTTATACAACTATATATTTCTTGCTGCTCATATTAATTTTCTATTGCATTCAAAACAAGTGGATATTTTAATCTGTGTAGTCAAGAACTCGTTGGAAGTACTTGATAAATTGCATGCTTATATTGGTGATTTTGAATCTGTTCAAAGTTTTGATTTTTCTACCCTGTATACCACATTGCCTCACATTCTCATTAAGAAAATATTCACACATCTAATTAAATGGGCCTTTAAAAAATCAGAATGTGAATATATATGTTCAAACTCTTTTAGGTCATTTTTTAGTAGCAATAAACAAAAAAACTCTGTCAATTGGACATGCTTTGATACTATATATGCCCTTGTATTTTTACTAGATAACATTTTTGTTCGCTTTGGTGATTCCGTATATCGTCAGATTATCGGAATTCCAATGGGGACTAACTGTGCACCACTAATTACGGACCTTTTTTGTATTGCTATGAGTTACAATTTATGACAAAAATAAGCAAAGACCCATCGAAACAACATCTGATAAACAAATTTAATAATACTTTTAGATATTTGGATGATATTTTGGCTCTCAATAATGACGACTTCAGTATGTATATTAAAGAAATTTATCCTGTTGAACTTACTTTAAATAAAGCTAATACTAACAATGGCCACTGCCCTTTCCTCGATCTTGATATCTATATCACTAACGGAAAGCTGAATACTAAAATTTATGATAAAAGAGATGATTTTTCATTTCCTATCGTTAATTATCCATTTTTAGATGGTGACGTTCCCTTGTCACCATCTTATGGTGTTTATATATCTCAACTTGTACGATTCGCTCGTGTATGTAACAATGTTTTAGATTTTAACGAGAGAAATTTATGTATTACTGAAAAATTATTACACCAGGGTTTTCGATATCACAAACTAGTCAAAACATTTACTAAATTTTATCATCGGTATAAGGACATCATTCGTAAATATAGCTTAACATGCAGACTTCTTATACGTTCAGATATTTCACATCCAATTTTTTATTGAAATATTCTTTATAAAGCACAAAGGTGTCAGTATTCACCTAAAAACTAACAAAACCTTTGAATAGACTTATTAAGAAGGGATATAGTTACGATACTGTTGTCAGGTCATTAAAGATTGCATATTTTGGCGTTAATATTGATTCACTTATAGGGTCTTTGCATCGGAACTAAACACATTTATTCAGAAACCAGTTGTTGGCATGACACGGTTTATGTTCTTCTCATATATGTTATGATGGTATGATACTAAACCCCTAACGGGAAGGATTGTGCCTGATGTTCATATGATGAAATCATAATCTTTCAGTCAGTTTAATTGAAGTTTGGAGCTGGCATGTCAGTTAACTGCTAGTAGTCTGTTGTTATTTATGTATTATTGTCATTTTGTTTATTTTCTTTGGTTACATCTTCTGACATCAGACTCGGACTTCTCTTGAACTGAATTTTAATGTGCGTATTGTTATGCGTTTACATTTCTACATTGACTAGAGGTATAGGGGGAGGGTTGCGATCTCACAAACATGTTTAACCCCGCCGCATTTTTGCGCCTGTCCCAAGTCAGGAGCCTCTGGCCTTTGTAAGTCTTGTATTATTTTAATTTTAGTTTCTTGTGTACAATTTGGAAATTAGTATGGCGTTCTCATTATCACTGAACTAGTATATATTTGTTTAGGGGACAGCTGAAGGACGCCTCAGGGTGCGGGAATTTTTCGCTACATTGAAGACCTGTTGGTGACCTTCTGCTGTTGTTTTTGTCTATGGTCGGGTTGTTGTCTCTTTGGCACTTCCCCATTTTCATTTTCAATTTTAGGAATGTTTTGAAATTCTAACTTATATCCTTTGATCATTTTTTAAATCCAATAATCAGATGTTAATTCTTTTCAACGATCGAAAAACAATGACATTTAAAATCGTTTGGAAAATTTTGTAATTTTTCACCAGATATATCTAGAAATGCTCATTTTGACTTCCATCACTTGCAGATACAACATGCTTTTGGTCTTTCTTTTTTTTTGTATTTAGTCCTGTTGTAATCCAAAAAATCCCTACTTCATTGTATTGTTTTTTTTTTGTATGGTACGTATACTATACCACCATACATTTTACGTTTCTTCTAGCCAAATTTATGAGACGATTCACGACCACCTCCATGACTAAGCCCTCTGGTGGATTGATGAAAACTATTTCTTACATACACTTTTTTCAGCATCCATTTATTTTATATTTTCTTCATGTCATCTCAGAATAACATCTCTGTAACTGGTGTTGTATCATCACACAACGCTGTTATTGCGACTGGATGTCTCTTTTAATAAAAATTCTTCGTCTGACAGTTATGACACTGAAAGATACTTGCAGCATTTGATAAGTATTCTTACATGTAACAGTGTAAGATTTCACCTCTTGTATTGTTATAGGTTGTTGGTTTGGTAATTTTTCTTGAAACATTTCCATCATGTACATCATCGGACAGGCTGCCATTGATTGCAAATTATGTAAGTGTTGCAACTTGGCATCAACATCTTTATACCTCTTGTCATTTGTCTCCAAATGCCTTCAATCATTATTATTGTATAGTGTTGTCAAATCGTACACTTTTGCCTAACCGGTTACTCGGATAATCGTTCGACCGATTAACCGGTTAACCGGTAATTGATTTTGCGTTTGAAAGCCTTATCAATAGAACCCTACACATAGATATAAGATGTGGTATGAGTGTCAATTTGACAACCTTTCATCAAAGTCATAAATACACTTTTAGAAATGAAGTTTTTCCTTTAGCATTATAAGGCTTGTCTGCGAGGATTCCTGGCGAAGTTTGACTTTTAATAATCAAATACACCGTATCGACTATAGCGTTTGTACCAACTTCAGATTAAAAAATAAAAAAAAATATTAATCTCGTAGAATTGAATATGTCATATGTTTGAAACCGGTTATTCTTTCCTTTTCTCTTGTTGTCTCCGAAAATCATGGGTTGTGTTTCAATTTGAAATGATTAATTACAAAAAAAGAAGATGTGGTATGATTGCCAATAAGACAATTCTTCACAAGAGACCAAAATGACACAGAAATTAACAACTATAGGTCATTGTACATGCTGTATGACCTGTTTCTTCACTGTGTTTGCTTGTTTCTTTAAGCATGTTACTCGTACTTTCACGTATACATTGAGTACATTCACATTGGTTTGCATTTCACAATTTTTGAATTTAAAGTAAGACTAACCCTTGCACTACGGAGGTTGCACATTTAAATGTAGGTTTACACAATATTAGATCGAAAACGAAATAATGAAGTAATTAGTAATATTCAATCTCATTACTGATTTAAAGTTACTGTTAAAAAAACATGTTTACTAATTATGTTTCTTAAAGATCCTGCCCCGAACTCTAATTAATTTTATTTTTTTAGGATTAACAATAGCAATCAATATACTGGACAAACTAATTACCACGACGACAATTTTTAAATAAAACATAACTATTTAATGATTTCATTTTCAACACAAATTTATATCAAATCAATCGAAATTGAAAAAAGTCCTGTTAACCGGTTAGCATTTTTGGTATTCGGTATTCGGTCGTTCGACCGATTAACCGGTTAACCGGTTAACCGTTGACAACACTTGATTGTAGTAATTGCATACATTTAAAGTTTCATAATCTTGACCTAGAAATTGTACATGTAGATGTATTTTATATTTCTATGATTGTGTTGAAACCTGATACTAAGTAATAGTATTTCAAAACGGTTAAACTAAAATCAGAGACATTTTAACCATTTATATATATATATATATGATCCTTTACTATAGATAATTGAGCTGATCTGTAACAATAACATCTCCATGCCTTATATATCATGTACTGTAGTACGCCGCTAGATTAAAACTGACGAGGAAAGGTAACACACGGCCACTGAAAGCTTTATTTTTAGTAGAGCCCAGGTGGTCGTGTGGTCTAGCGGGACGGCGGCAGTGCAGGCGATTTGGTGTCACGATATCACAGTAGCATAGGTTCGAATCCCGCGAGGGAAGAAAAAAAAATAAATTTGCTGTTGGGTTGATGTTTAGACAAGTTGTATATATATGTCTGCTTAAATACATTATTTCATATCTTCATTTATATATGAGAAAACTAGTAATCTCAGTTAACTAACTTTTATCATCAATGTTATAAACTGCATAAAATCTCAACTGAATTAACCCTTGGTACTTTGAATCTGCTTTCATTAGCAGGTGTGTCGTATGTTTTGGTAGTTTGTTTCAACTGATCTTGGTCTAGTTCGAAGTCCTTGATTCATATAGCTTCTAGAGCACTATTTATTTTTGGACCAAACTTTTCAGTACTTTTTCTAGAACTGTGTCGTTTTCTGTGTTGTTTTTCTTGCTTCCAATATCGGCAAATTCATCATCAAATATAAATAGTTATCAAAGGTACCAGGATTATATTTTAATACGCCAGACGAAGGTTTGTCTACATACGACTCATCAGTGAAGCTCAGATCAAAATAATTATAAAGCAAATTGCCCAGCTGCGATTGATGTGTTTCCTATTTTCTAGAATTGTTTTTTTTACATCGTTACTACTATCAGTAGTCGAAATAATCTCGTTTTAAATCATGTTTTTGCATGGGAATTTCATTTTGCAACAAAATGTTGTTAACATTCGGTATAAGTGAAACTTCCGGAACTCTGTTCTGATTGACAGCTGCAGCAACCATAGCTCAATCATTAACGTTGGCGTTTTCTATAGTAGCTTCAAAAAATTTGTCATTAATATCAGTGTTGATATCATAACCAGGAGAAATAAATTGCCTTATTGGGATGAAACTTGTGTCAGCATTAGAACTTACCAGAAAATTCTTGTAACGAGTTTATGTTCGATTGGTCAGCCATTATGTTTAAGTTACATAGTCGACAACGTGACAAACTTATCCATCACAATAAAAAAACATCGATAATAGATAAAATCGAAAACTATGTATCAATTCAAAGATCTTATTCCTTAAAAGAGGGACGAAAGATACCAAAGGGACAGTCAAACTCATAAATCTAAATAAAAATGACAACGCCATGGCTAAAAATGAAAAAGACAAACAAACAACAGCACACACGACAAAACATAGAAAACTAAAGAATAAACAACACGAACCCCACCAAAAAACTAGGGGTGATCTCAGGTGCTCCGGAAGGGTAAGCAGATCCTGCTCCACATGCGGCACCCGTCGTGTTGCTTATGTGATAACAAATCCGGTAAATAGTAAAAATTCGGTAGGTCACATTCAGGAAAGGGAAGGGGATTGTAGTTACGACGTAAGGAACATATCCGATATCATTTGTGATACGGTTATTCCATTACGGTCAACCAACTCGTGATGGCGTCCGTAAAATTTACGAAGGGATGATTTCAACTTCACCATTTGGAACTCTTGGTTTAATAGCTTCCTTGTGAGCAGCAACCCTCTATCAAGAAAATCATGATAGGAAATGCAAGCACGGGAATATCGTATCAATTGAGAGATATATACCCCGTATGCAGGTGCTGCTGGAATGTTGCTACTTAGAAATGGAAAGTTCACAATTGGAAAGCTGAAATCATCTCTTTTGCCGTAAAGTTTTGTTTTCAACCGACCCTCATTGTCAATTTCTAGATGTAAGTCAAGATATGAGGCCGACTTAACTGTATCTGTAGTATCCTTTATCTTTAGCTCGATTAGATAGATGCGTTCCACATAGTCACCAAATTTTGAATTATTTAGTGAAAGAACATCATCTATATAGCGAAAAGTAGAGTTAAAGGATAGTGCTAACTTCTTATCTTTCTTCCTAAGAAGTTCCTGCATGAAGTCAGCCTCATAATAATAAAGAAACAAGTCGGCAAGTAGAGGGGCACAGTTTGTTCCCTTTGAGATGCCGACAGTCTGTTGAAAAACACGTCCTCCGAACGTAACAAATATGTTGTCAATCAAGAAATCAAGTATCTTGATAATATCAGTTTCAGAGAATTTTTTGTTCGAATCAGAGTAAATTACGAAAATCATATTATCCAATTTAAATCAAATTATATATTCATTATTTTCTACGAATTAACAGAGAAATAAAATCCCCGGTTGGATCTCTTTAGACCTATTTACGCAGTGAACGCAATGACTGGCATGCGTAATCATGCTACTCTCAGCATATGGGTTCAATAAAATAATGTAGTTTTTGTTTCCGTAAGAGCCTCCTTTATAAGGAGCACCACCATGAGTTGTGGTGTATAAAGGAGGACATTTGGAGTCTGTATCGGTACAGATTATTGTGAGCATTTGCCTACCAAATTCCCCGGCCAGGCCGCGACGGGTTTTATTACCAGAAAGTTAAGGTTCTCCAAATAATACAATGTAATAAAATAAAATAAAACATACTAACTCACATACTCACCTGATTTGCTCACTCTTCAAAGTATAAAAAGTGCAACACTGTAACAGGAGTATATTTTCTATGTATCAAATAACCTTTTTAAAATTTCTGTGTGTTTATAAATGTAAATATAATATACACAGGTAAATGAAAATAATTTTGTTGTAAGTTACAGTAAAGATGAACGGAAGTTTTCATTTACAAAATAAATAATTTTGTTGTTTGTAGTATGAGAACAGAAGTGATAATTTATAGTCATACTCAACATTTATCAAAGCTTGTGTATATTGGAATCACAGACACGAGATATAACATATAATAAGTAAATATCAAATAAAAAAAAAAAATAAAAAAAATGTATCAACAGATTTGCGAGTACTCTCACTAACTGAAAGATAGTTAAAAGCCAAAAACAATTATTAATTATTGTCCTGCATCAGGAGCGGAAATTTACTGAAACACGTCCCAAGGATTTAGTTTTCAACGTCATTGAGGGTCAAAGAAGACATGACTTGTACTATACAACTCGTAGATAGGACTTTGATGTGAAATTCATGTTTATTTTCTATGCTTAACATTGTACAATTTGAATTTCATTAAAAAACTTTCTATTATTTTTTGTGTCTTCTTCACTTTTAATCTAAACCCATTGACTGCATGGAAAACAATGGTCTGTTTATTTTGGTTAAATATGTAAGAAGACGTCTACTATTGACAAACACTCAATTTGTTTTTATTGTTACTGAAAATTTATATATGTTTTATTACATCCTCCTTTTTTTATGAACCATCTCAGAGTCTTTATGCGAATAATCAGCCTATTCAGTTTTGCTTAACATTTAAAAACCTCATTAGAAACATTGATACCGCATAAACAATAAAAGCAAAGTATTACCAATCACCCAAAATTATCCAAAATCTTTCCCGATCCTCCTGTCTTAGCTTTTCGGAGACCAGCAAGTCTAAAAGACTTATTTGTGAAAGCTGCCGTCTCCTCTAATAAAAACTGTTCAACTACAGGATAGTGCAAGACATATGGTAACAAAAGATGTCTGACTTGCAAACAAATACTGAATACTCAAACATGTACTTGTCACTCCACTGGGTCTGTGTACACAATATTTTGTAATGTAAGTTGCAAAACCCAGAATGTTGTATACATTCTTCAGTGTCGATGTGGCATGCAGTATGTTGGCGAGACAGAACAGCCATTCAACAAATGCCTGAATGTTCTTCGTAGTGACTTCACCTGCAAGCCCGACCTCCCCGTAAGTCGTCATTTAAGATCAATTTGGCTCGACCAAGCTGATCTAAAAAAAAACCTTTCCATCACCATCATAGATCACAACTAGGATTGGCCAAAGGCCGACAGACTTGCTCGGGAAAGTTTTTGGATAAGAAGGCTCAGGACAGTTTCACCAGAGGGCATTAATGAAAAAACATAGAAGAGTCACTCATTTTCCCTACCATTTCCTGCCATTACTTGTGTCCAGTAACTCCGGCTTCCGTACTGGATACTTACACATTTCAGGAATTTTTTTAATTATACTAGTTTTAATTACAGTTGGCAGGGATGTGTAAATACACAGCCACGTTCTATTACTTAACCTTAGTAAACATTAATTACTCATTTGTCTTATTATCAAATTACTATATATTTGGGATGTTTAAATACGCAGTCTCTGTTGCAATTTTTCTACCGCTGTCATATTTTAAATATTTTACCAGCTTAGATCGGTCCAGACTGTTTATTGGGACTATATTCCCTTGCAGTTGTTTAACATCTCAACTATCACCACCTTTGGGAATCTAGAGTTGTGCCAGTTCACATCGTAAATAACTATTTTTATTTTGGCATATCTCTGTGGTCTTTGCGCCGTGTTTGGAAATTTTAAAATTGTTCCAGCGTTCGCTTAAATTGTATTAATTTCAAGATTTTGATAGAGTCTTAATTTGAATTGACATGATTCACTTGTCATCGTGCTCTTACCGAGGAAGGATATCTGTTATCCGAAGTATCTAACATATTGTTCGTTTTATTGTGTTTTGGTGATGTTGTACCCTTTTAGACTTGTTATATATTATATTTTGTAGTGTACTGAATCATAATTTTATGATCCATCGCCCCATAAAATTTATCGTTGACTATTTATTCAGTATTTAATATATATATATATATATATATATATATATATATATATATATATATAAACACATATTACATTACCTCATATATCTCGGAACTAAGAAAAGTTTTACTGAGTTGATTAATCGAGGTTCTATTGCAAAAAATGCCCCCAAAAAAATAAAAAAATACGTGCACGGATTAAGAAACATACGGAGTGTTTTTCTATATTAATCCAATATTTTAAATATTTCATCCCACAATATTTTGCGGGGAATATCTCTGATTTCTCAGCAAAATGTACACAGCACAGTTTGTTTTAACTTACATTTCAATAAAAAAAGAATTAGATGGTAAAATCATGTAAATAATCTTTAACTGAACATTTTGTAAAAACGGATGTCTAGTTTTATAAAAAAAAAGAATGGCGTTAATAGTATTCTAATCTTCAATCTGCATGTTTAATTTTTGTCCACATTTATTACGGGAAGATAAAGTTAACACTTTATTATACTCCGAAAATAATTGATCGACAATTTATAAGATTTTGGTTCCTTTTTAATTTTATCTAACAATTTATTATCAATATTATCAAATTTAGAACTTCCTTCTACCCTACTTTTTCAGCTATTTGGAATTGCACCAGATTATTATTAAAGAATACCCAATTTTCAATATATGTAAACTTCAAAATTATCTTACAACCTATTTTAATGTTTGGGTTCAGCCATATTGCCTGGGTCAGAATATTAGTATTGTTTTTATCTTAAACTTATTTTGCAACTTAGAAACATTTACCAGAATGCCATGCCGAAAAGAATTGACTATTTTGCTAAATAAATTAATCCATCTTGACTTAAGAGTAAAATTTATTACACCCAAATTTATGTATACAACTAGACAGCAACACTTTCCAAAGGGGGGGGGGGGGGTAATTTGTGGGTCTAGAAATTTGTAATGCCAAGTAATTTTTACAATATAGAAAAATAGTAAATATGAGCCAACTTAAGACCGCCATTACAGAAATACCGAATCATAAGTAAGGTTTATATCTAGTAAATTCCGATTATTTAACAAATAATGAAAAGGAAGACATGTCTTCCTGTGTATAATATTGACTGACACGTCATATTAGATTTTCAAGGAAATACCAATTAAGGTAAAATTTTCCATGTAATGCCGTCATAATGTATAGTCTTATGTGGTTACTGATATATTTGTTCAGACTCTAAGCAGTCGACCTATCGATTCTATGACTTTCAAAGCATAGCGCTTTGTAAGTAGAAGCAGGTGGAATGTTGGGACAAAGACAGTTCTCGCATTTGCTATACTATACAAATGGCGTTTTTTTTCTGTCTTTTTTTGTGACTAGTTTAAAGCTAGTTATCTTCTAAAATTGGCCAGATAAATAACTTTGCCCCCTGCTTTTTTGACAGATAATTCCAAATTGATTATTTCGATGAATTGCAGATTTTATCGCTCATCAATGAATCAATATTGTCAGTTGACAGTTTATTATGCAACGTAAATTCCTTTGAGACAAAATGTTATAAAATTATAATGAATTTAAAATTTATAGAAATTTAGAACAAATTTTGTATGAATTATATATTTGTGTCTCATAATTATTTCCATGAAATCGTGTGAATTATTTCATTTCTGTTAAAAAGAAGTTTCGAAGAACCATTCGATAATTTTTGAATAATCAGGATGTGACGACTTAACTTGGTTGTTGTATCAAGAGCAAGAAATATGTGTTTCCATTATATGTGTGAATATCCTTAGGGCCAATTGATTGAAATAATCTAGGATTTTTTCAGAAATTGAAAATACACTTGAATAGCATATACTTTATCATTTGACAAGCATTTTTTTAATATCCCAGATTATACCAAAAAATCATTGAAATGGTCAATTTCAAATAAAGTCCTAAAAATGAGAAAAAAAAACTAAATATTTTTTTTTCATTCCAAGGTTTTCGATGTTTTTAAGTATAATGCATAGCGCTTACTTAGTATAGTGAGCCGAAATAGGGTCGAAAAGAATCACGTCTTATTTGAAGTGGTACGAACCTGCACAACGTTTACTAAGGCGTTTGTTTGTTTCTCTTTGCTTTTTGCAAATTGGCCTTCTAAATACATTCGATTATATATATATATATATATGTCACTCTTTGTTTGGCCTTAATCTTTTTAACAGGAAAAATACTAATTGATAATGTCCATGCATAGGCGTAGATTTTATCTGTTAACAATTAATTTTTGAATTTGAAAATTTATAATGTTTAATGTTTGCAGTTTTCCTTTGAGAAATAAGGTATCAACAACAAACAGAAAACTAACTCTTTGACATTCAAAAATTATCATAACTCGTTTTATTTTGATTAAAAAGTATCGTTTCATAATTTATTTTAATCGATGTCAATCTTTGTTAATTAAGTCATTTCAGTTTGATTTTAGAAGGCGTATTGAAGGTTCATTCGATTTATGTTATTCATCAGAATGAGACGAGTTAATTTGGCTGTATGTTTTCTATTTTATGGGACAAAACTATACGTTTTTGTGAATATACATATGGTCAATGGTAAGTATTGATTATGTTGACAGACTTGAAATAGACGGAGAATTTCAAAAAGCAATCGTACTGTTTAGCGTTTTATATTTGTGTAATTCTGTACGTTTAAGGGGTAAGGCAGTAACCATTTGATTTTCTGGGGGGAAGGGGGGGGGGCTATGGATTTTTTTCTGGACAAACTTTGTTTTTTCGCCTTCGGCGAAAAACAATCTATTTATTTGGCGAGGAGTCGAAAACAATTTTTTTCTTTCAATTTTTGTACATCGGTATGACTGAAAACTGTTATGGAAAAAGACAGCAGAGGAGGAAACTTTGTGTGTAAGGTATTCAATGTTATTATTATACCTTACATTATACAGTAAATGCTTGATTGGCAATAGTTTAATTTCGATGTTTTTTTTAACGAAAATTGGCTGGAGCAATGAATAATATTAACAAACTGAAGCCTTCATCAAACAACCCTATTATTCCTGGGTTAATAACCCAGACAAATTGAAACCTCCATCGAACAACCTTAGTATTCAACGGCGAATAAGCCTTGTCGTACTCAATGACCAAGAGTTGACTCCCTGTAAAGTTTGACGTCACTTAACGACAGAGAAACTAACAAATATGGCAAAGGTCAGGTTAGGAGTCCACCAAGTGACGACAAAACAAGACCATACAAGGGTTGAAAATTCATCTAGTGTCGGCGATATGTCCTGTAAACGGCCATTCATATTTACCTTTGTTCATGTTTACGCAAAATGTCAATAGACACAAAATAATTTTCTAACGTACTAAGTGTTTTGACAGTTTGTTACATTTTTGTATAATAATTTACTTTTAATAGTAGTATATGTTCGAAAAAAATAACAATTATGGCCCAATGAGCCAATGAATATCCCAAATGGTCAATCCTCGTGGAATCGCCCTTACTCGGGTTGACCATTTTGGATACTTCACCTCGCGAGCGAGTTACAATTGTATAAGAGTAAGATTCTAGTGGGAAATAATATGTGTTATTTATCAAATAAACAGCATGGGAAACTCCAGTGAAGTATTTTCAAAAAATCAAATAGTACCATTCATTGCAAACATAAGATTTTCGTTGTACATTCCAAGGAATAAGTATAAAAGGAAGTTTCATACATATTTTATATATATAAGACTTATATTGTAGTACTACGTAGAATACAAACGATTTATTTTCTTTAATTGATTTGATTTGTTTATGTTTTGTTTATTTAGTGTTTAAACACTGTCGTTAACTCAGTACCTTTCAGAAGATTCAGTCAATCAAAATAAACGTAGTCTACTTTCAGATTGTTTATTGGCTATTCTAACATTCTGAGCGTCACTGATAAGTCTTATGTAGACGAAACGCGCGTCTTGCGTACTAAATTATAATCCTGGTACCTTTGCTAACTATATAGACATCAGCACAATACTGCATTATCTAAATAGCTACAAACCACATCTGTATTGCATGACAACCAATCATTATAATAGTACTAAATTTGCAGCAGTGGATATGTCTAAAAACAAAATGAAAGACAGCACATGACTACTAGTTTTATAATTTTAAGACGTTAAGTTAAAAATGACCATTTCAGACTCACTTTCATGTACTAATGAACAATGAATTGTATGTTTAAAAACGAAATGATATTTCATACAGAATAAAAACAGACAAATTGTGAAAACGTAATAGAGTTACATACAAAAAAAATAATATATTTATATTACTCTGCATTCACCACACTTTCAATGTACATTTTTATAAACAGGTCAGAACATTGCTTTAGGAAAACAGACTAAACAGTCATCTTATCATTACATACAACAAAAAAGTTCTTATTTAGCAGTGGACGGAAGTACGTACATGTACGACAATAAAGGGAACAGATGCACGCATACACAACAAGAATTAAACAGCTGGTGGTCTGTCGATCTTGGTGCAATATATCTCATATCTCGTGTAGTTATTTGGGGACGAAACGATTGCTGCAGTGAGTATTATTGATTATGATATACGTATCGGGAATAAGTAAGTAAGTAAGTAAATTGTTTATTATAGTGACATGTGTTTTTCACAAAATATTATATAATACAGTGAAATATAAAAACAATAATTAGAACACCCGACCTTTTGGGTCTATAAGTCACTTTAAACATCAATTTCAATAGTACGACGAACAAAAATAAATAAATGTTATCGAAAATTTTCATATAAAAAGTTTTTTCTCTCACTGAAAGCTTGCAAAAGATATTTAGCAGTTTTTCTCGGATGTTGACTTAGTAAATATTTAAACTGTTCTTCATTTGATAGTATACATAAATTGTTTATTTGTGAGAAATGTTGCAGTCGCAGATTGTTATAAAAGTTACAGTTGATAAGGAAATGAAATTCGTTTTCCACACAGTTATCGCTACACATTTTACACAAACGGTCACATTCGTCTTCACCTACAAAACGTCCAGTTTCTAACCTGAGAGGAAGACTGCCACACCTGAGTTGCGCTATTATGGATCGTTCAGTACGGTTAAGATTAAGTTCAATGTATTGTTCACAGCAGTATTCAGATTTTATGAGCCTGTATGTTCGTAGTTTCGGAAAGTTTGTTAAACCTTTCTGCCAATTTTCGGATCATTTATCTTTGAGTAATGTTTGACACATCAATAAATCGCAGGTGTTTTTTGTAATGAAATTGCTCTCTAGTCCTATAACTGACATAATGTTTTTCACTTCGAGTGACCAATTGTTCGTGCATTTTTCGTAGTCCCAATTGAAGACGCATTTACATATACGAGTGTCGTCCATTGATATAAGTTTGTTCCAATACCTTATCATATTGCACCATCACTGTTCCTTTGCATTCACCCAACCAACTTCACCGTTTATTGCCAATGTTGGTACAAATTTAAGGACGCCAAGAAAATAACGAATTGCTTTGTTCTGGATTTGATTCATGCAAGCGAAGTCTTTGTATCCCCAGATCGAAGAGCTGTAGTCAAGCACTGGTACTACACACGAGGTAAAAAGTTTCTCAAAAGTTTTAATTCCAAAGTCTTTTAGATGATGAATCTTGGATATAACTCCTCCTAAAGCTCTACCTCCAGCTTCCGATAGTCTATTTGCATTATCTTTAAATTCCTTTAGGTCGTGAAATGTTACACCGAGGTATTTGTATTTGTCAGTTAATTGAAGAAGATTGTTACCGATTTTGAAATGAAATTTACTTCTTTTAGATCAAGACGGACGAAAATGCATAACTTTTGATTTCTCTGTATTTATCAAAACACGCCATCGCTTGCACCACTCATGGACATTATCAAGCATACATTGCATGTCAGTTTCGGATGATGCCAATAAGACTATGTCGTCCGCATATAAAAGTAACGAAAGCCTTGAGTCGCCAATATTTACACCAAGTCCGAGACTGTTTACTTCCTCTACCAGATCGTTGATAAAAATCGAAAATAACGTCGGGGATAAATTATCCCCTTGTTTAACCCCAGAACTGCATACAAACCACTGTGAAAGTCTGTTGTTCACACGAACACAAGCAGAAGTACGAACTAAAGGTAAATGTTTTTAATGGAGTTGTAAATTTTCCCATCAATGTTATTTAACAAAAGCTTATATAACAGCAAATCTCGGTCAACAAAATCGAACGCTTTCTTTAGATCAATAAAAGTTGCAAATGAAGTCTTGAGGTTTCTCGATACAGCATTAAGAGTAAATACATGATCCTAACACGATCGATCGGAGCGAAAAACCATTTTGTTCGTCTGCTAAAATATCGTTGGACTCTAAATATGATGATAATCGACTGTTTTTGAATGCACTGTACAGTTTTGATATACAAGAAAGTAAACTGATTCCTCGGTAATTGAGAGGTACACGTGGATCTGAAGATTTGTCTTTTAGAATTGGACAAAGTATAGCCTGTCTCCAAACAGATGGAATGATACCGGTTTCAAAAATCAGTTGGAACAATGAATGAATCACGACCACTATATGTTCGTATGAAATACTATCTATACCACAACTTTTGCCGTTTTTTGTTTTGTACACAAGCCGTCTAATATTTTCGATGGTTATAGTCGTATTTCTATCTTGATTTGCATTATAAAGCGGGTCAAGCATTTTGTCCTCTAATGACGATTTGTGTGTTGAAACTTGCCTATAAAATTCATCGTCGAAATTTGAAGCGGCATTATCCGTATTGTATATGTTCTGAAATTCTGTTTTCCATTTATTCAATATAGTTTCATCATCCGTGAGAATCGTTCCATCTTCGCCGTATACCTCCATCGGGATTCTCTGGGTTTACGAGGTCCTAGTTTTTTTTAATTTTTTCCCAAAATTCATTAGGGTTCGATGTTGTCATGTTTTCAACTTCAACACAAAACGAATGTCTAAATTGTCGTTCACATCGCTTTAAAGTGCGGTCAAATATATTTTGGGCAGTATGAAATTCTTCACGGAGTTAACGTTAAAAGGACAAGTTCCCTCTGAATTTAAGAAATCCTTTTTCCTTATTACGCATTGAATGACACAGTGAGCCAAGATGGTCATTCCAATACGGTTTTCCCACTTTAAAACTTTTACTTGTCCTTCTACTAGTGTCGAAAACCGGAATTTTAGCGTTCATTTCGTCAATGATTATATTACACAAATCTGAATATATATTATCCATATTTGTCTGGTTTTCTCTTGTGGTTTCTATTCTGAATATCAAATTTTGCAAAGCGGTTTTACGCATGTCCGACGCTAGAAAATCAATTGGTATCGAGTTTAATTTGTATCGTTTTGACAGAGAACGCGTAACTTGGTAGGGTTCGTTAGCTTCCTCGTAGGTATTGAATTCTGCTAATATAACGGAATGATCACGAATTTTACTTCTTTCTCCAAGAGACTCAAGAAGATTGAAATCTTATAATATTGGGTATAATTGGGTATTGAATATTTTTGACATATTTTTGCAGTAAAGCAGAGGAAGATACAAGAAAAAAATAGAAATTCGAAGAAAAATATTTAGAATTGAAACAACTTATACCAAAAGTTTGTACATATAATTTTATTAAAAAACATCATGTTGCACAATAGTACAGTTCGTCCTAGCTTTGCGTAATAGCTACTCTTATTTTGATTTATCGTTTTAGTTCTCTTTACACATGTCTTAAAATATGCCAATCATTGTAGAGTCACCGCTAAATAAATGTTATTATGAATATCAGCCATTTTTTTTTTGGTGCGCTCGTTTCTCAACACTACAATTTCTAGTTTCTCGTCATTTTGTTCATGTATAAATATCATACGCGATGTTTGAGTTAATGATTTACAAAGGCAAATATTAAAATATGTAATTAAGCTGTCAGACAACATCAGTACCTAAAATATATATACGTCAAAACCATTACATGTATGTATTATTTGTGAAATTCATACGGAATATTTATCAACAATAATGATAACCATTATACTTATGCTGTGTAAATTTTCGTGGACCTTCTTGAAAGTTAAAATAATCTCGTTTTTCAAAGATTAATGTTATATGTTGTTAGTCTATTGTCAATATCGAGGAACGATCAAGACATGACGTAGATCTTCTAGTTTAGAAAGTAAATTTGAAAAAGAAAATATATGGGGAATGTGTCAAAGATACAACATCCCAACCACAAGGCGTGCCTCCGCTGATTCCAAAGCAAAAATGTGTACTAATTCAGTAATAACGGACGTCATACTTAATCCCGAAATATAGAAATAAATGAAAATTAAAAATAATAAAGGACAAACAAAGGTCAGATGTTCTTGTCTTGGGACAGGCGTAAAAAAGCGGCGGGGTTCAACAAGTGTTTTGAGATCTCAACCTTCCCCCTATAAGTCTAACCAATGTAGAAAAACCCACAGCAATACGCACAGTTAAACTGAGATTAAGGAAATTCCAAGTCTAACGTCAGAATCGGTAACAAAAGAAACTATAAAAAAATGATAATGATTTATAAATTAACAAAGACTGCTAGCAGTTACTGACATGCCAGCTTCAGACCTCAATTCAAATGACTGAACGATTATGTAGTAGCCTCATCTCCAATTCGATTGGATATATGAGATCGCTCAAATGTGAATTACTCCTATCAAAATCAATATTTTCTTGAAAGCAGTTACAGTATTACAACACATTTTGCGATTTGAGATAGCGGACCCAATCGTAATCATGAGTTTGTACATTGTTAAAAATACTGCACACTAACTTACGTTTTTGACCCAAAGTCATTTGTATACAATTGTTTGGTTAGCAATCGTAACAAATCACTTTCGTACCGTTTATCTTTTATTTTGAAGAAATACACAATTAACTTATAGACAATAAGCAAGAAGGAAATGTAAACCTCTTATTTACATTCCTCATAGGATATGCACAAAGAACTATAGACTATATTATTTTCATACTTTAAACGACAAAAATTATTTTATATATCTACCTGTGTACGTTTACATTCTGACGTCTGGTGCGCTATCCTTCATTAGAGCCATGCTGATCTGATCATTCAATCCCAGAGTCTTTCATTTGCTTATATATGTATTTAACATACATAAATGGAATTCAAAAATAAGAAAGCAGCTAATGATGTTGTTAAGTTTGCTAAATATAATAAATATTTTTTTGTTTTTATTGTTATTATGATACTTGTTGTATTTGTATGTGTTGTCATTATATTCATGATATTCTAATATTCGTGTTTTGCATTTTTGCCAATGTTTTTTGTCTATATGGCTCTGGGTGTTACTTCGAAAACTTGTTTGTTGTTTGTGTTTCAGTGTTGTTATTTACTTTGTCTATATACCTTTTTATGTTGCTTTGTCACATATATGACGTGGCTCTGTACTTTTTTATGTTGCTTTGTCACATATATGACGTGGCTCTGTACTTATATACATCACGCCATTGTGTAATTGTACTAAGGTCAATATACATATTCTTGTCTTTAACTTTTGCTTAAATGATTGAGCCATTTTGTGCTTGTTTGTTTCATATTTGTATGTTTTTCAGTGATTAAGATTATAGCACAATGTTGTCTGCTGTACTTTTGACATTGTATGTCTGTTTGTTTGGTTCACGCATCGTTGTAAATATAATGGAATTCTGCCTTTTTAAAATATGTTGATAGTTTAACTTCGACTGTCTACCTGATGAATTATTCCATTTGGTTTAATCAGCGTACGAACATTCAAAACTTCCTCTACAACTCAACATATAGATTGTTTTTTTTTTGAGTGCAACAAATACGACTGTAACTTGTATCCTGGGTCTATTTTGTATAAAAAAAAATAGTATTTCAATATTTGATAATGTATATGTTACCAGCAATACGTCAAATTAAGTATTTTGCTTGAATTCTAGGCAATAAGCTAACATCTAGACAATAAGTTATTGCCTGAAATGTTCAGGCATTAAGCTTATTTCCTGAAATCTGAAGATGATTATTTAACCTATTGCCGAACATAATTTTAGACAATACATGAACTCTGGAATTAATGTATATTCGGTGATTTATTATTGAAACAAACATGACAAAGTAGTTTCTTAGTTACTGCAAGCATTTTATGTATTTGACAGAACTTCAAGTTTTAGTAAGTTTTTGGATTATTTTTAGCAGTTCAAAAACAGAATGAACGACGTAATTTTCTGCCTGATGTGTCAGTCTCTTTAAAATCTCGTTTTGGATCATTTCACAAACATGTGATACAAGTGGAAAATATCAATGAATTTTAAAAATGTTATGACCAAACCTACATAACTTTATGTAAACATTGTGTATCTACAATAAGTAGTTTTTGAGTAATAAATTGTTCAAATATCATTTTCAATCTAGTAATTAATAGATATAGGAAGATGTGGTGTGAGTGCCAATGAGACAACTCTCCATCCAAATAACAATTTAAAAAAGATAAACCATTATAGGTCAATGTAAGGCCTTCAACACGGAGCCATGGTTCACACCAAACAACAAGCTATAGAGGGCCCCAAAACTACTAGACGTGTAAAACCATTCAAACGGGAAAACCAACGGTCTAATCTATATAAAATAAAAAAAAAACGAGAAACGAGAAACACGTATAAAGTACATAAACAAACGACAACTACTGTACATCAGATTCCTGACTTAGGACAGGTGCAAACATTTGCAGCGGGATTAAACGTTAAAAATTAAGTTTTCTTAGCCAAAAATGAGCAAAAGAGGGACAAAAAAGTGTTTACCAGAAACATGACATTGTACAACACGTACCAATATATTTCCCATATCACTTTTTTTTTCTTTTTAAATTTCTTAAATATGTATTTTTGCAATCTTTTATAATAAAGCTGTTGAAAGAATAAATATTTTGGTCCTAAAACAGAGAAAAATTACTAATTTACAAAATTTACAACATGGTAAATTTGACAAGAAAAAGACTTAAGTTTGATAACATTTCTTATATTACACCAAATCCTATATTTTTTTTAAGTTAAATCTATTAAGATTGGTTCACTTCATCTTTATTGAAAATATGAATAAAATTTAAATATTTGACTGTGATTTTTTTTCACGATAATACACCCAAATCATCTAAAGATGGTTCTTTCTAAGGGCAGTAGCAAAAACGAAGTGCACCACTATAAGATGTTTTCTTCATCAATTATTCCTTTATATAAATCCGAAAATCAAGTTAAGAAAAACACTTTTACTCAAGAATTTTTTCTGGCTCCTCAGAGGTGTACATCATTAACTCATACTTTTATGTGGTATTGCACATTAAACAGTGGTGTAATTCTATATAATAGTTATAATAATAATTAGGAAATTTTTACACTTCAGTTGTCGAGTTGGTTACTGGTTAAAGGTAGACAAGTTAAGATATGATTGTTTGCTTAAACCATTTTCCAATGTTTTTGGGGATAAGTATTTTTTCTGTTAACAGTTCCACAACTTGTGATTACAAATGGTTTTAGATTTTTAAAGTATTATTTGATGAGATTTAATATCAATAAATAACATGTATTATCAGTGATATTATTTCCGGTAGATCAGACTTTAAGCTTCCGTTCTAGTAATGTTAATATTATGTAACAAATGCTATTGTTTTTTTAAATGAATAAATATCTTTCATTTACACGCATTTATATTTTAGGCATTAATGTTAATGCCTGCATACATTTTTACAGGAGTTAAGCTTAAATCCTAATGTAGGCAATATAATTACTAACCAGGCGTTAGCTTATTGACTTGGTTTTTAGCTTAATGCCTTATTGTACTTATTGCCGCTAACATATCTATGTATATAACCATGATGAGTCAATGTAACCAATATCATGGAACATATGAATATATGATTTCAGTTGAAAGACTTTCATCGTTTACCATTGATGCCATTATGCCAGTAAAGCCTCGTAAATGTGGACCCTATCAATTTGGTAACTGGACCGACTTTTTCATGGGAGATATTTCCGAATGTCATTATCAAAACGAGAAAGTCGTCTTTCTAAATGCAACCTGTCAGCAAAATACAGTGGGACAGTTCGTTCGTATTCAGTTAGAGAAAACAGACCATCTTTCATTGTGCGAGGTTGAGATATATGGCAGACAGTTACCATCAGAATATATAGGTATAAGAGATAAGCATTATTTCTGTTTTATTTTTTTATTTTTTTATGGTAATTGTTTTGTATTTATTATAAATGTTTGTGTCTTTGTGTACATTTTGTCTTTAGATTTTTTAAATGATCATTTGAAAAAAGCAAGAAAGACATTCGATGGATTTTATTAGATTGTCAAAAAAGCATTTTAAACTATATGTAATGAAATTCTTAATAGAAAAAGTAAGGGTAGGAGAACAAAATTTATATTTAGAAGATTCCGAATATTTTATAATAGCCAAAAACAAGAAAAGCGAACATACTAAAGTCTGAATTGAGCACAGTTTGAGATATTGTGTTACGCTTTACGAGTTATGTCTATCTTATTTCAACAGGTGGTAAAGGGTCTTACAAGTGTGGAGCATCTGGACACAGAATTGAAGAGGACTTTGTGGAGACAGCCTTTGCAAGAAGTATCATTGAATGTGTTTACCTGTGTTCAGTACGCCACGAATGTTACGCTTCAAGCTACAACAAAGCAACACAAGAATGTCAGCAGCATGTAGCTGAAAAGGAAAGCAAACCTTTGACGAATATGATACAGGATCCAGACTGGGACGTTTTTGGATCTTTGTAAAAAAATCATGACCGGAACAGCTTCAGATGATGATTTTGGCAGCATTGTTTATCGGTTACTAGTATCTTAGTGTGTGCTTTTTGGGAAAAATGACGATTGGTGTGATTTTTATCTTGTTAATGCCTACTAGATAGTTTTGTAATTTTTCATTTATCTAATTAACATGTAATAGCTTTGTCGTGCATACCTTTTCATCATTAGAATTTCATGGTGATCTGATTACGTTTCCCATATTTGCTGAATATTTTGAGTTTTTAAATAGTCAAGGTGTTATATTGTCATCTTTTAAAAAGCATCAGAAATTATAATTTACATATGCGTTTACTACAGTAATGATAATTTACAATTTTTTGCACCTAATACAATGAACTTGCGCAAAGATAAATGTTAGTAGTTACTATAATGTTTAAATAATTTTATGTACCACAAGATGATTTTGAAATCAATATCTCTTTTTTTTTGGAAGGGGGGACATGGAAACATCGGTTCGTTCATTTTAGACGGTCTTTGTCATGCTGTCCTTTGTGTTTTTTGTCTTTTTGGTCATTGGTCAAGTTTGTATCATCTTACTTTGTTGTAATGATCATTTATTGTTTATGAACTACCAAACAACTACATTTTTTTCCCTTTTTGGATAATGGACAAAAATGCAAGATTAGTCATCTGCAGACAAACATATGTATCAGATATAAAATGCGATTTCTGAGTAATGCGATAATCACCAAGTTGCATTATTCGCATTAATAAAACCCTCGCATTATTTTTTATTTATTTAAATTTTCTGCTGAGTTATCTTGTATCTGATGATAAATAAATTTGGTGTATTTACTGTCTTCTGATTGGTTAAAATTATTAGTTTTATTTTCAATGTTGTCAATTTTTATGGGGACACGCCCACTCTGACGTTGTATATTCATACGCCAACTTGTGTGTACGTTGTTATTGTTTTAATATAATTAATATAAAAAGTTCTTTGAGCCTTATTTTTGATAGAAATTTATTTATAATGAATGGCAATAATTTATTTTGATTTTATTGAACCATAAAACTAATTTTTGACTCTTCACATTGAATAATCCGCGAAGCTTGTATCTGATAATACATATACTTGGACAAAGTACATTTAGCTTTATTAACCATGAAATTATTATTAATAAATATTCCTGACCTAGGAAATCATGGGTATTAAATTTATCCTGTAATCAAATTTCCTTAATGAATGGTTTAGTGTTTTAAACAGAAAATATATTTTCATTACGCAGAAATGTTTGCTGGCATGTTTATAGACATGTTTTCATTAACTTATAGCTTGTGTTATGCTTATCCCCTATCATTCTATTTTACTGCAATAACGTGGCACTTATTTGCTGAATATGTTTATGTATTGCTTTCGATTAAAATGAGATATAAAATTCTTTTTGTTTTCAATTTGATTAAAATTGTTGTCAATACCTTCCCAATCCGTTCCTTCAGGTGTAATACCAACATTGATTTCCCCCAATTAGTCTTTGTTAAATTTGCACTTTTCAAAAAATTGTGCAGAATTTATCTTTGTTTCAAAGAGAGCAATACTTGGCATGAGTAAAGATTTATCCTGTCCAGTTCTATAGAAAAAAGTTCACAGAATATTTCATTCTATTTAAGAAAATAACCATCATTGGAAGTTAACCAATTTCTCGCCTCATTGTAACTGTGTACAAGGTTTAGTCACCATGTAACCTCAAGATAACAAAATTTTCTATAGAAATCTCAATAAGAAAAATAATGGTGTTTTGAAATACCCAATGTTTATAACACAGAAATAGTTTTACTGCAATAAAATATAGGATTACAAGAGCTATTCACATCGAATTAATCGAGGAAATGAGTTCTTCAGCCTTCATAAACACTGTCTGGAGATTCGCCGCCATAAGAGGCCAAGTCAAGATTTTCCGATCTGACCGTGGAACGAACTTTATTGGCGCAATCGAAGATTTAAAGATTAACTCAATCAACGTTGAAGATGGACCCTTCAAGAACTTTGTGTACAATTCTGGTACAACTTGGATCTTCAATCCACCGCATTCGTCCCACATGGGTGGAGCCTGGGAGAGAATGATTGGTATCGACAGGAGAATTCTTGATTCTATGCTTCTAAATACAGCCAGAAGAAGCCTAACGCATGATGTGCTCAACAACCTAATGGCAGAAGTTTCAGCAATAGTGAACTCTAGACCTCTGGTACCGGTATCAACAGATCCAGAGAATCCGTTAATATTAACTCCGGCTATGTTATTGACACAGAAAACCGATTACATATTCACCTCAGATCATCTTGGAGAATTCGATAAACGAGATCTGTGTCTTGCCGAATGGAGACGAGTACAGGCTCTTGCTAGTGTTTTCTGGTCCCGTTGGAGGAAAGAGTACCTACCGTTACTACAACAACGATGAACATGGACCGAAGACCGCCGTAATCTCATCGTAGGAGACGTCATTCTTCTAAAGGTCAAAAACCTTTGCCGTACCCAATGGCCCGTTGGAAATATAGTGAACTCATTCAAAAGTTCCGATGAACATGTCCGTAAAGCAGAAGTGCGAGTAACCGTAAATGGAAAATCCACAACATACACACGACCTATCGTGGAAATGCTTCTTCTTGTAGAGAACAACCCTGTGTAATTATTTGTATATATTTTGGATTTATAAAGTGACATTCAAATGTTTTATATTTTTGGAATAGTGACATCAGATAGACATCAGACGGGGAGTATTCTGTAACACCGTTCCGTAATTTATATACAAAAATGTAGTTTGTTTGATTATATTCTTAATCTATTTATGTGTTCCAGTCTAGGAGGATTATTCATCTTTAACCTTATAAGAACGGTTAAACATCGTACCGTCCTACCTTTCCCTCTCTCACAAGTATCTAAAACTGAAATTGCAAGGTCATACAAGTACTGACGAACATTCAAAGGACAAACGTCATCTTGGACACAATTTGTGGCTAACCACAGAGTGAGTTAATTCTATAACATTGTATTTGAACCCTTCAAATTGCTCTCTACATATTTGAACCTTTTCTCCGTGAAATACCTGGAATTAACCATTCTTGAAAGTACAACATTTCATCGCATTCAACGGACTGTGCTATCTATTACCTTTGACATTTCGTTTTAATAATATTAATTGAACAATTGTAAAATTGTATTTTATTTGTCTTTCAGTTTTTTACCATTTGTTAGATTGACTCTTGATTGAAGTATCAGTACCTGATAGTCTTTTCTGCTTGAGACCAATCGTCGGTTATACTTAGTGGTCAGGCCATTACATTGAATTTATTTTTATTTTCTTAAGGCGGTGACATAAAAAAAAATCAAATAAATTCTACTATTCTAAACATAGTATTTGAAGCCGTTGTATTAAACCTGCTACACACAACAGCTACAACCAAGTATTTGTATAGAACGTTTTACTATTCAAATCCTTTGAGCTTATACATAGCAACTTGAAACAGAGTACTTGAAGAAAGAACATTAAGTATAACATGAACATTATGTTATTAGCAACTAAATCAGTAAGGTATATAGATCACTCAACTGCTGATGAAACAACACTCCACAAGAGACCAAATGACACAGACATTAGCAGCTATAGGTCACCGTGCGGTCTTCAGCAATGTTTTTTTTTGTTTGTGTGTGTGTTGCATTATGGTACCATTGTTTCTAGAGTTTATGCTTTTCCTGCATGTATTGATTTTTATTGTATGTACTGAACATTCAAGAAGGGCAGATAATTTAGTTCTGATAAGTTGGTTTTGGATAATTTTATGGTACCATAGGCGCCATCATCATCACCTGACGATATGGCACCTAGGGTGTACATTTGATGCGTCTCCTTTGGCACAGAAGCCTTTTAAGGATTTATTTGATTGTTAAAAGTTAACCTCCAGTGACAACTATTTCAATTATAATCGATATGTATTTTGATTTAAACATTATTCATAAGTTTGTAATTTGGGATTGAAAATGAACTAGCTACTAATCAGAGAAATGTTCAGAGATTTCAGTATGCACTTTCTCAGTTTCTAGGTTTTACTTGTATTTTGAAATAATGAAGGAAATATGACAACCATTTTCATCTTGAAATACAAAAAATTGCAAAGGAAAGCTATTCCATTCAATCTACAGGACTTGAGTAGGAGAAGCATGTATTAAAATTATCCAACACCATGTTATCAGATCACAATTATCCGCCCTTCTTAAATGTTCAGTACATACAATAAAGATCAATACATGCAGGAAACGCATAAACTCTAGGTACAATGGTACAACAATGCAACACACCAAAAAAAAAAAAAACAAAAAAAAAAACATTGCTGAAAACCGTACGGTGACCTATAGCTGCTAATTTCTGTGTCATTTGGTCTCTTGTGGAGTGTTGTTTTATTGGTAATCATGCCACATCTTCATTTTATAAACAAACAAACATTAACAAACGAACGTTTATAGGAATATTATATCAGAAGATGTAAGCAGTTGATAAAGATAACCCCAACTAAATGTTTTTTTATATGATTTTATGTTGTCAAGTTACATGCGTTTGCAATAGTTTATTAAAGATTCCATACAGCAACTTCACACAGTCGTAATCTACGGGAGCAACCATTAAACTTAAAAGGGGTAGTGTATGATTTAGAATTTTTCAAACGCCAAGCCCGAAAAAGTATTTTTTATCATTTAGTTTTTTAACTCTATCAATCAAATTATTTTGTTCAAAATTTAATATTATAACGATAATGGTTATAACGATTCAGAATTGTTTTATCCTCTGATAGAACAGAATATTAATTTTGTTTCTTCAACGAGGAAGCCTTTTTATAGCAGACGACATACGACATAAAATTGAGAAAGGAAATGGGGAATGTGTCAAAGCAACGACAAACCGACCACAGAGCAGACAACAGCCGAAGTTCACCAATGGGTATTCAATGTAGAGAAAGATGCCAAAGGGACAGTCAAACTCATAAATCTAAAACAAACTGAAAAACTCCCTCACCCGGATGCGTCCTTCAGCTGACCCGAAACAAATATGTATACTAATTCATTGATGATGGACGTCATACTAAACTCCGAATTATACACAAAAAACTAAAATTAAAAATCATAACAAGACTTACAAAAGCCAGAGGCTCCTGACTTTGGACAGGCGCAAAATTGCAGCGGAGTTAAATATGTTTTATTGAAATCTTATAACCCTCCCCTATACCTCTAGCCAATGTAGAAAAAACAAACGCACTTAGACGCACAGTAAAACTCAGTTTAAGAGAAGTCCGCGTCCGATATCAGAATGTACAGTATTTGGTTTGTTCATTATTGAAGGCTGTACGGATCTAAAGTTCATTTCACCCACGTCATTACACCTAAATGCGTTCAAGCTTAGCGAAAGGTCGTGCGACATAATCAGTCAAACAAACTTTTTTAATTAGATTAACTCTTTAAGGAACGATCGTTTTCATTGGTCTATTCTATTAGAACACACGTACTATAACGTTGAATGGACTGATCAATATTCACGAAGCTGGTCAAGGTCGTTTAAAGCTTCCATCGTCGTATTCGCGTACATGATTGTGTTCTTGATTATCCAATTTCACTTCTAGCTTTTATACATGTATACGTTTAAATTCATTGATTTTATAATTTTGAGCAATAGTAACATTTCAGACTTTAAAATCTGATCCGTTTTTCCCATCGAAATATTTAATTCCATTGTCACCTCTCTGGATTAACGGACGACATCAAAATCTCAATGTAGGATAAAAAAAAAATATTTTACCTCGATTTACCAATATGGATATATGTAAAATCGATGTCAATTAAACAAAAATTGCAGCAATTTTTACCCCAACCCCCAAATTATTCGAAGTAAGTTTTTTTTTTATCCTGCATTAATCTTTTGATTTCGTCCGTAAGGGAGCTACAATTTTATTTTGATTTAAGGGGGGGGGGGCCTTGAATTAAACATTTTGACCTGCATTTTGTTAGTTGTAATCACTTTCTGTCTTTTTAATTTTCAGTTTAATTTTCAGTCTATTCAGTCCTGCCTTTTTATTAATTTTTGAAACAGTACTTAACTACACAAATAACCAAATTACATACTGACGATATTGCTCGATTTTTTTTTTAGTAAAAGGGTCTGTGGTATAAACTTTCATGTACACTATTCATATTCTTTATAAAGTTTTAGGTACTCGACATAGGTTAGTGTGAATTGTTTTCCTGATTCAGTTTACTTAAGTTTGAAAAAAAAAATCCCGAAATTCTAAGTAAATTAAGAACATGTAATCAACTATGCTTTGTTTGGAAAGAATGGAGTTGGCAAACTATGGCACAGTGGAAGGAAAGGTTCTTTATAAACTCCAGCGATATACTTCATGAATTAATAATTAACTGTTCTGCTATTTTCGGTTGAAAAACGAACGTAAATTTTATAATGTAAATATTTAAATAGAAACATATAGAAAGCAATCAGTTTTTAAAAGCGTGTTTATTCATTTAATATATTGATAACAAGGTGAGTTCCGTCTTGTACATGCATTTAGTCAGCCGTGATTTCTTGTGATTTCGTTTATCAGTTTATCATACATGTGATGATTTTGTGTTTCATTTTAAATACGCATGCATACTACCATAGATCACTGTGGGGGATAGTTCAACAATGTTATGTAAAGCTCTATTCTTACGGTATGGAATTAAAAGATAACTGTTCATCCAATTAAAATCGAAAACAGTACATTTATATTGTTTTTAAAAACTTCGACATTGCGCACAAGTATTTATTTATTATTTAGCTTCACACATGCAAACGAAATAATCTTCGCCGATGTAACATTTCAAATTTTTTTACACCAACATGCCTTCGCTGAATTCATGATTCGCGTGCACAAATGATACGATTATTGCTTTTTTGTTTCTACCTTTTGGGGACAATTTTCTCCGTTTATACGTTATTTCTAAATGACCAAACGCTTAGCTACTGTGTGTTTGTTTTATGGCATGAACACAATAAAAGAGGAATGTGCAACCAATCATTGATTATTGTAATGGATCAGTATTATGAGATACTTATTATAAGTAAGTAAGACATTGTCAGGATAATATTTAACCTAGCGTCTGTATATGGAAGAAATTAAAAGTTGTTCATATATTCATTCGTATAAAAGCGGAACATGTGCATGTACTTTATTTTATCCTTATAGTTTTCATAATGCGTTACAAGATAATTGTGTAGCTTCATGCATAAAGAACTGCAGTATAACATTTCGACCCGACTTCTTAAATTCACTAAACAGTTGTTAAATTCTTTTGACCAAATATTTGTAAACTATTTACGTTCGTTGTAACATAGTACACCCCATTCGGTCACCTGTGTCAATTCACGTGCATACTACGATTGTTTGTTGTATTTGAATCTTTCGGCCAATGAAAATGAAATGAGACGTTTCAAGTTGCTTGTTTGTGATACGCCAGAATGTTATCAATGATCTATCAAACGCTAAACTTGACTGCATTTAACTGTATAGGACTATCATATATAGAAAGTCGCCTCATTGGCAATTATATTATATGATATCTCCTTAATTTTATAAAATTACTTTGTATATCATGCATATACAAGTATACGTCTATTTCATTCGAACCTATTAATAATAATAAAAAAACAGAAAAAAAGTATGTGAACATGTCAGCAATTACACATTTTGAAAATTTCCTGTCCCTCTACTGCAAACTATATATATTAAATATATATCTTCATGTGCATACAGTCCAACATTTTAAATAAACACTGTTCATGAACATAAAAACTTTTTTCTTTAAATTGTCAAAGCTTATTATCTTGGAACCTCGTGGAGATAAGTTCCGCCTCTTATAAACAGATAAACACGCACACACACAGAACTTTTCTTTTACTGTTTCATTATAATAGGCAAACAAGAGAAAAATATATTGAAGAATGAAAAAGAAAGAGGACACTAATTTTAACTATTTTGAGAAATATCTCTAAAAGCAAGAAAAGAAAAGATAACCGGCATCTACAATAAGGGACAAGATGGATTAATTTTGAATATTTTTGATTCGACATTAATGCGATTTGTCACAGAATCATGTTTAATCACATTTTATTACCCGAGCTTGCCTTATTTGTATGCCGACAACTGTCATATTCCTGACTTGGTACAGGCATTTTCAAATGTAGAACATGGTGCATTAAACCTAGTTTTATAGAGCGAACCCCTCACTTGTATGCCAGTCTCATCAACTTCCATAATATTTACAATGATGCGTGACCAAAACAGACATAATAGTTAAGAATGTCAAAAAAGGGTACAGCTGTCAACATTGTGTCACAATCTCAAAACAAACCAATATTAAACAATGAAGCACAAAACGTATTTATCAAATTAAACAACCACATTAACTGCTTTGGGTGTTTGACGTTAGAAAATGTAAACATCACACAAGAAGAAATATGAAATAATTTTGTAGTTCAAAGTAATTTTTAAAAAAACCTTATAATTTCATATGGGGAATCGTGGTATACAAGGTTAAAAATCAAAAGTTTTGTTAGATATAATTTCAGAAAAAAATGCAAGCACGGGATTATCGTATCAATTGGGAGATATATACCTCATATGCAGGTGCTGCTGAAATGTTGCTACTTAGAAATGGAAAGTTCACAATTGGAAAGCTGAAATCAGCTCTTTTGTCGTAAAGTTTTGTTTTCAAATGGATATCACAGACAACAGACAAAACAGTACAAGTAATACTGATATTAGAACAGCATATACAATAACAATATATAAACATGATAAATGGAACACAATAAAAAAGAGCGGACTGCAAATGGAAAAAACATCAACAATACATCTGAAAATGAAATCGAAAAACCCGGCCTCTTGCCTCTTTGATCTATGTTTTGACAGGTATCTGAAGGAACCCCGATTCATACAAAAAATAAGAAGAGGTCGACAAAGATAGGCGAGGAAAGGCAAGGATTGGCGCACAGTTCGTTTCCCAAGGAATGCCGACAATTTGTTGAAAAAAGTCTACCTCTCAAATCCAACAAGCATGTTGTCGACAGGAAAATCCGTCACATCGATTTATATAATTAATCTAGTTGTTTCTCTTGTTCTAAAAAGAGCAACAAGTGTTGATAAAACAGACAAAGCGTAAGTAAGTTCAATTTCCGGATACAGTTTCACTTTGAGAAAATGTTTTCTAAGATTTTGAATGAAATGTTCAATGTGTTATTGATACCCTTTCACTGCTTTTGTGTTGCGATAAGAATCCATGTGCTATCTATTTTTTTCTGGTTTAAATACCGAACCAGAACTTTTTGCTAAAACATGATAACACTTCCATTACATGTATGTTGTATAACTAGGCAAAACGTTTTATAGGTGTGACATGACCGGCGTGACATTTAGGATCTATCTACCACCCATTTCGAGGACATGAGATCATCATGGTTTTTCTTTGGGTCTTGTTGCTCAGTGTTTAGATTTATGTGATGTGTTTTTGTTATACAATTGTTGTTTGTCGTGTTTGTTAATCCTTGTTCATTTGTTGCTTATACCTATGAGATTAGGTTTAGCGTTTGAATCTTTTACCTCTCTTCGGTAGTTGTGTAAAATTTTGGGAACACCAAAAAGATTTCTTATAATGTTACATGTAATGTGTTACATATGAAATCAAATTCTGCTATGCGTAGCAAGTCGGTACTTTTTCATCTATTTCAATTCTTTAAAATACAATTATTTTGTCTTGTGTTTTAATTTGAATATTCTATTTCTAACACATATTGTTTCTAAATTTGCATTATTTTTTCCCCGCTCAAAACTGAGCAATGAACAATTGTTTAGTTCAATTCGAAACATGTTATCTCAAGGAACACGATTGATATAATAAATAGTAACTAACTGTTTGTAGTCAAATACGTAATACGTACATACATTTTACTGTGATAGGCGTTTCTGAAAATCGATTGGTAATCTGCATTTTGATTTGTTTTTCTCATCGTGAGTCAATATAAGAAAATCATATGACTTATGTGCATCAGTGTAGGATACTGAAATGAACAGAATGAGAAGGACTCTTTATTATGAAACAATGCCTTGCAATCGGTAAGTCGGTTATATCATTACCTGTACAGAGAAGACAACTTTTTAAAATATTGTTGTCATTGTTGTGGACCTGTATATTAATTACACCATATATAAAGTTTAATTTATTTCTTTTTTCTTTTTCAATTCTGTGAAATTTTAATGTATACTTTATTTTTTTTTTGTTTTTGTTTTTATGGACGTTCGATATATTTAAAGAATTAATATTGCAGTTATTGTTAGTGTTGGTATGGGAATCACTGCAAATCATAATTCATGTGAAAGAAATCGTGCAAAAATACATACCGATAGAAAAAAGGGGCGATCATACGCAGAGGACATTGAATCGAGATAAACTTGCAGTACCATGAACAAAAGAGAGAGAACGAAAAGACAAACAATTTTCAAAAAAACTATAAATTTGGTAATTAATCTCTTTTGGTGAAATCATAAACGAGAACAGAGAAGGTGATTGTAGCTATGATAATTGGAACAAACGTTAGTCACACATTCGACGGCATCTTAATCTCATACGAGTCGGAATTCTTAAATACTTGTCAAAAACAAGAAGATCACAGTAAACCAAATTATTTACTTTCACATTCAGACATTATTAGTTACATGGTGTCTTAGTGACCTAAAACAATATATCGATATATATATTGGGCCAGTAAATTCAATATGGGGTGAGACCGAAGCTGGAATTTCCATATGTAATTTACTGACCCCATATATATCGTATTAGGTCACTAGCACACCTTGTAACGCATTTATTTTACCGACTATCCTTACATGTGGCATGTTGACTAGTGGCCTATCAAAGTGATTAAATCTTTAATACTAAGTACCATTTGTCTATACAGAAAACAAATGCCAACAATAACAACTTTTTATCTTTAAATTCATTTTATAAATTTATTTCAATCGTTCATTACATGTATCAATTTCTTTGTCTGTTGAATACTTTCAGATTTTTTTTTTTGTGTTTTGAAAAGGGAAGTAACTCCGTTATGCCAAAAATAACAATTTGTTATCGTTATGTTTTATGAACTTATTTTAACCTTTCATCATCAATTTCTTCGTCTGTTGAATCCTGTCAGATTTTTCCGTAACATCGTGTTGTTTTTAGAAAGGGTGGTGACATCTTTTTTGTTTTGAAATGGAAGTAACTCCTTTCTAACCCCATATGATAACTAAATATGTATGATAACTAACCCTATATTTTTAGGACACCCATTATCAAATATACGTAGTCACCACGTGTAGTTCTTTAACGAATCATATCTCTATAAATCTATAGGAGGTAACATAAATAAATATACATGATGTTATTTTGTCAACAATTTAAACTTTTCTGATTGAGTTCCAATTATTTGTTTACCTTTGGTAGAGATTAAAATTAAACCGACACGGGTTCCCAAGTTTTAGACCTCGAATTTGGCAGAAATGTTCATCTCAGTACCAGAATCAATTACAAACAAGATGGTATACTGTAAACCAACATATTTTCGCGGATACTTTATTTCGCGTTTAGCCCTGTCTAGTTCATTTCGTGGCGATTCAATTTCGCGATTCTCAAATTTACTTGATATAGTTAAGTAAGAAGTCATCAAAATCTTACATATTCGCGACGATTTATATTCGCGATATTTTTCTACTCGCGAAAGTCGCGAAAATAAATCGCTCGCGAAAATAAGTTGGTTTTACAGTAATTTTGAAATTATAAATTCCCCCACCTAAGGAATATACCAACTTCACTTGCAAATAGAATTTATATTTCCCAACTTATCTGATCTTCATGGCATTTAAGAGCGAAATTGTTAATTGCGTGTTATAGTGTCATGTTAAGTTGTCTTTATATATTTTTAAGCTCTACTGCTAAGTTAACTTATGGTAATATCATTTTGTTGTGGATCGGTATTTATACATACTGTCATTGTGTAATTGTACCTTGGTCATTTTTTGTGTTCTTTTATTTCGTATTCTCATGTACCCCAATTTTTACAGTTTTTTGTTGTTGCTTAGACTGTCATGTAAGTGAGAGGTTTAGCTATCTTTTAAACCTTTACATGAGCTTTGGGTTTTGCTGTTTGTTAAGGTACTTTCCGTTTGAATATTTCTTGAAGTTCGGCATATTTTTTTTTAATTTAGTTATTTTACGATTATTTTTTTGATTCTCAATGCTCTTCAATTTAATATTTCCTTGGCTTTCAGACTATTTTGATATGAGCGGCACTGATGATTCTTATGTAGACGAATCGCAGGTCTGGCGTATCTAATAACAAGCTTCTTTTATTTATTTTTTAATTTTAATTATCTATAACTTCCAATTTACAACATAATATACACAAATATACACAAATATAATAGCAATATATAATATATAAATCTATAGATATTATCTAATCAATATATCTTTCTAACATCTACTTAACTAATTAATCTATAAAGAACATTTCATTCTCTGAGAAACTGATATTCACATTGATTTTTCATAGCAATATGTTTGTCCATTGCATACAGATATTTCATCTGTTCTTTAACTGAGTTTATTTACAGTTTTTTTTAAACATCTGGAATTATAAATATATTGCTTTCTTGTAAGAAAAAGAGTTTTTCTACATTGCCTTTTGATATTGTTGCAATGTTTCCAAACAAAAAAACTTCTTTTTAAAAAGTACACTAATTCCATTGGTCAGAAACGAATTTTCAATCTGTTCTCATAATAATTGTGTATGTTCACATTCCCAAAATAAATGTTCTAGAATACTTCAATTTCTCTATTACAAAATGTACAGTTTCATAATCTTAATTTTATGAAGAAATTTGTTTGTAGCTAAGATACGATGATTGAATTTATACTGTTATTTAGTATTATTTGTGACAACAAATGGCAGTACACATTTTTCCCAATTGATTTTGCTCAAAGCCAAAAATTTCAGTCCGTTCTAACTGACTAGTGGGAATACTTCTATTTTTATTTAAAACAATATACATATCTTTAGATCCTTTTGAACTTTTAACAAGTCTTTTAATAGCAGATGGTATTAAAGGTACTTCTAATTTGTGATTTTTTCCCACAAATGATTTTGAAGCTTGATGTATAGCAGATATAATACTATTATACCTCATGAAATTCACATTTGTCTGATACATTTCTTCTATCTTTTGATGAGAGAAAAAAGTCCCATCTTCATTTACAATATCATTTATAAATCTTATACCATTTTCAAACCAATCTTTATAAACAATAGGTTTATTTGCTACCTTTATATTATTGTTCAACCAGATTGGACTATCAAGAAATCATTCCCAACCGTCATATTCGTCTTTTTCTCTCAGAAGTTGCCATACATCTTGCCAAAATAATTTTTTGATATTTTGTTGTAATTTTTGTATATTAACACTTCCACAACCATAAAATAAGTTCTACATGAACATTTGACAAAAAAAAATTCTGCCATTTGTTGTTTGTTTTAAATAATCTCCTTATCCATATACACTTCAGTGCCAAAGTAAATGCTATAGATTTATCATTTTGAGTCCACCATATGCAATATCATTTTGTAAAATATCCCTCTTTATTATATCAATTGGTGAACTGCATATAAAATTGTACATACATGTAAGTTCAATAACATTTTTTAAAATATCATCACCAGGACTTGGTAAGGATATAAACAAATGATTTAAAATAGGCAATACCAATGTCTTTACTACAGTAATTCTACCAATAACAGTAAGATTTCGTTTTGACCATTGTCTAATAACAAGCTATGTACCTTTGGTAAATATATCATATTTGCTGCAAATTGTTTGTTTGTAATTTTCGCTTACAAATGTATATCTTAATCCTGTTCAAGTGCTCTGTGGTAGTTCAGTTGTATTTTATTTCGTTTTTTTTAATAAATCAATTCAGTTCTAGATGAACTTGTTTTAAAATCAGCGCACTTGTAGTATTTAACATGTCTAATTTGAAAAACATGACATCATCTACAATTGTGAACAATATGTATTACCATTTAACTTTAAATGCGCAATATATGATTTACATTGAAAAATTCTAATTGAAATGCACCAAATACGCTTGTTATATGACCTGGTCATATTTTGATTATAAATAGCAATGCGTTTATTGTAGATTTTATGTTGATAAAACAATTTTGTTAGCATTTATATCAGTAGATCAATATTACATTGTTTAAATCTATCTAGACCTTAACAGATACGCACCATTATTATGAAATAATAATTTGTTACGCACAAAAAATTAGATATCAATGCATACCATGTTATACTTTGGCAGATAGAAGATGCCTTTATAACACTTTAAAGCAATGAAATGTTTGATTGATCAGTTGAAGTTTAGAAGCTATAAAATTGTTTTATGACGAATGTTTACATACAACATATGTTTTCATGAATAACTTTTTACTTGCGCCACGAGAAATAAGGCTCAATAAATGATTGAAACCGGAAGAAAGCACATTTATAAAGTTCTTCATATATTTCAGTTCATTATTTAATTGCAGAAAATCTGCTATGACCTTGGTATTACTTGGTTTTCAAGGAAGTGGGAAAAGCGCAACCGGCAATACGATTTTGAAGCGTAAATGTTTCAAATGTGGCGTGGGAACGATTGCCACAACAGAATTGGTAACAAAAGAAGAAATATCTCATGGTAAAAATACCAGTTATGTTACAATAGTTGATACACCACCTCTTTTGTCTAATGAAACTCTTTTTGAGATCAACAACAACTTGTCGAAGAATGAACAAACCAAAGCCGTGTATGCCATTGTTATTGCAATTGGAAGATTTACTAAAGATGAGATAAAGGTTGTTGATGGAATACTCTCAAATAGTTTCATGCAAGGTCGAATGGTATTTATTTTCACTCGAAAGAATGAGCTTGAAGATCTTGACTGTCCTGAGAAGGATCGGCTTGAAGTGTGGTTGGATACTACACCAACGATTAGGAAGTGGATGCGTCAATACAAAATCAACAACTACTTTGCAATAGAGAATACATCGAAAAACAATGATGAAGTACTTGAGATAATAGACGTTGCAATCAACATGATTGATAGCACAAAGGAAAACGTAAGTTGCACATATGTTTTGCCAAAAACAAAAATAATCCATAAATCAAAAGATTTCGTTGAAACCTTTACTATTGATAATTTCTTCCTATTATTTTACACTAAACCACAATTTGAGCTCGAGTATCACTGTTGAAACATTACTTTCCGTAATGCGCATCTAGTGCAGTAAGATTGGTTCATTTATGATAACGCTTTGACATGGTCGATACCTCTTCCGGTGGTCTGTACGACCTGTAATGTCGCGATCCAGCAGAAGTGCCTGCACGACATTACGGATATTGCTAAATTTAAATTTAGAAATCATTTAGAATTAAGACTTGTATCTCCATTGTGCATAACTCTGATTGTAGTTACGATTTACTGTTCTTCATCCTTTTAAATATTATGGCCTCGATCATCACGAAGAGAAATTTGTTGTGCAGTAAACTTGATACCGTTAACGTATTTTCATTTTTGAATTGATTGTATTTTTTGTTGTTGTTGTATTGCATGTGAATATTTAGAGACACTACAAACTGCTCAGAGTCTGAATTGACCAGTTTTAGTTCTCGACCAGTTAAATCGAGCACACATTTTACTCGACTAGTCTCGACATTGTCTCGACTGTACTTAACTGTTCTTAAGTGTACTCGACTAGGTCTCGACTTGTCTAATTCAGTACTTAATGATCTTGGTGTTGTCTGTCTCAACCAGTCTCGACCTGTCTCGAATAGTCTTGACCTGCAAATTTAGTCTTGACTGGTGTAAATCAGCCCATCGTGTATTTTTTTTAATAACTTTTTCAAATCAACTTCGATTTTCATAAAACTATGCAGCTATCTAAGATATATATTACTTACTGAATCCCAGGTGATTTTGTTTTTTGTTGTATTGCTGTAAAATTTAAGAATTAAATTAGTCTTGGTAAAAAAGCTAGGATTTGCAATTCGGACAAAATAGAGAAAGTACACGTCAATTTTTGTCGAGCCTGCAACTTTTGTTGCAGAAAGCTCGACATAGGGATAGTGATCCGGCGGCGGCGGCGGCGGCGGCGGTGGCGGCTACGGCGGCGGCGTTAGCTCACTTATTAAAAGCTTAATATTTTAGAAGGTGGAAGACCTGGATGCTTCATACTTTGTATATAGATGCTTCATGTTACGAAGTTTCCGTCAGTCACATGTCCAATGTCCTTGACCTCATTTTCATGGTTCAGTGACCACTTGAAAAAAAAGTTCAAATTTTTTGTTAAGTTGAATTCTCTCTTATTAGAAGTAATAGGATAACTATATTTGATATGTGCGTACCTTGCAAGGTCCTCGTGTCTGTCAGACAGTTTTCACTTGACCTCGACCTCATTTCATGGATCAGTAAACAAGGTTAAGTTTTGGTGGTCAAGTCCATATCTCAGATACTATAAGCAATAAGGCTAGTATATTCGGTGTATGGAAGGACTGTAAGGTGTACATGTCCAACTGGCAGGTGTCATCTGACCTTGACCTCATTTTCATGGTTCAGTGGTTATAGTTAAATTTTTGTGTTTTGGTCTGTTTTTCTCATACCATATGCAATAGGTCTACTATATTTGTTGTATGGAATGATTGTTAAGTGTACATGTCTAGCGGGCAGATGTCATGTGACCTTGACCTCATTTTCATGGTTCAGTGGTCAAAGTTAAGTTTTTGAGTTTTGGTCTTTTTATCTAATGCTATATGCCATAGGTCAACTATATTTGGTGTATGGAAATATTTTATGATCTTTATGTCAGTCGAGCAGGTTTTATTTAACCGTGACCTCATTTTCACGGTTCATTGCACAGTGTTAAGTTTTTGTGTTTTGGTCTATTTTTCTTAAACTATAAGTAATGTGTCAACTATATATGTTGTATAGAAGCATTGTTAGCTGTACCTGTCTGCCTGGCATGGTTCATCTGACCTGGACCTCTTTTTCAAGGTTCATTGGTCTTTGTTTAGTTATCTTGGTTAATGTTAAGTTTATGTGACAGTTGTAATAAAGCTTAGCTTTATACTTAGTACTATCAACATAATATCAATGATTAGTATAGAAGGCGAGACATTTCAGCGTGTGCACTCTTGTTTTAAACTAGTTTGATGAAAATCCAAGTTGATTTGAAAAAGTTATTAAAAAAATTAAAAAAATCAAAGTGTTCTATCTCTATTTTGTCTGAATTTGAAATCCTAGCTTTTTTTAACAAGATTAGTTTAATTCTTATACATGTATGTAACAGCAATAAACACAAAACAAAATGACCTGGGATTCAGTAAGCTTAATATATATCTAAGATAGCTGCATAGATTGATGAAAATCCAAGTTGATTTTAAAAAGTTATTAAAAAAATTAAAGTGTACTATCTCTATTTTGTTCGAATTGCAAATCCTAGCTTTTTTACCAAGATTAATTTAACTCTTAAATTTTACAGCAACACAACAAAAAACGAAATGACTTAGGATTCAGAGAGCTTAATATATATCTAAGATAGCTGCATAGATTGATGAAAATCCAAGTTGATTTTAAAAAGTTATTAAAAAAATTAAAGTGTACTATCTCTATTTTGTTCGAATTGCAAATCCTAGCTTTTTTACCAAGATTAATTTAACTCTTAGATTTTACAGCAACACAACAAAAAACAAAATGACTTAGGATTCAGAGAGCTTAATATATATCTAAGATAGCTGCATATTTTGATGAAAATCCATGTTGATTTGAAAAAGTTATTAAAAAAATTAAAGATGCCTATCTGAATTTATATAATAATTTTTATTTTTACCTATTGTAAAATTAAATTCTTTCATTTCACAGCAATAAATCTAACTACCAAATTAGCTTAAATTTTGTAAGAACAATATTGAATTTAGTTAGATGGGCTGATTTATACAAGAGACAAGTCGAGACTGGTTGACACTGAGTCGAGACAGGTCGAGACAGGTCGAGACTAGTCGAGACAGATCGAGCCTTGACCAAGACCATTTCAGATTTCACCAAGATCATCAAGTACTGAATCAGAGACCTAGTCGAGTACACTTAAGTACAGTTAAGTATAGTCGAGTAAAATGTGTGCTCGATTTTACTGGTCGAGCACAAAAACTGGTCAATTCAGACTCTGAGCAGTTTGTAGTGAGAGTGGATACGAAAGTTAGTTTTCTACCTTCCATAGTAGATTACGTGTAATTTTTAAAGACTCTATATAGGGGATATTGCACCATATTTTCATTATATTTTAAAGATTTAAATGCGTATGCCTTATTATTTTGATAATATGTATTCATTGCATATTGTTATTTTTCAGTGTCTAGAAAAAAAGATATTTCGTGGTGGTGTTTCTGTTGCTGTTGTAACCTCTGTGATACTGATAGTTGTTGCTGTGACCCTTGTTCTAGGAATCCTCTATGCTACCTGTAAATTACAGTAAACGCTAAGAAATAAAGACTATGCTAGTGCATTCATATACCTTAACTGCATGCACGTTTTTTTTTTGTTTTTTGTTTTTATTTCATTTTACGAATCGATAACGTATTATCGACAAATGAAATTTCATTCAGTGATTTTTGATCGCAAGCAGATTAACGTTTGAGTTTGTTAACGTAAATAAATGGATCGTGACATTAAACAAACAATCAGTATGGGGTACGTGGAACACGTGAAAAAGATTGAATATTTATAGCCTTAATTTATTTTTTGTAAATTGGATGCGTTTGTGTTTGGTTAATTAAAGTCTCCATTAACAGTTGTTTAGTCATTTGTTGTATTTTAGGGAGTTTGCTTCTCAGTTTGAAAGTAATTAACTTTCCAAAACACTAGTTTATATTGATAGGGGATTAATAAGAGCCAAAAAATATATAGGTCACCGTGCTTGTTTTCGAGATATTAGCCATTGAAATTTTGCCGGGAAGATATTCTCTCTAGACTTTTCATAGCTACATCATTGACAAGTTGAAGTTTCCAAAAACTGTTAAAAAGTAATCAAATTAAGACTTTTACAAATGGCTTATCATTATACGTGTAGAAGATTTACAAAAAGAAAAATGGGCGTCACCGGACAAATTTTGTCAGGGCCTTCAAATGGATAAAACCAGAGGATATCGAAAATCTGACTAAAATCCAAAACATGACAAGCCAGTATCCTTAATTTGCTCGGTAAGCATCAGTTAGTCCTATTAATGCATTCCAGTGTACGCTTGATAACAATTGCCCTGTGCAGTGGTATAAAACCTGACGAGAAGTCTCAAAGTTCAGGGAAAATTTTAACGACAATGGGAAGGAAATAACAATACGAGTACATTTGTGAAGATTTAATGCAATATACATGCATGAATTTCTTTTGAGAGAAAATTCGCACACACTTGTTTTATAGTAAACCGTAGCCATTAAAGTATACATTCTTTAAAAAAATATAAATTGCATATGATATTCATAGAAAAAGTTATAAGGTAGACAAATCTCACCTATCAACACGAACAATAGAACAATACCAGTAAATGTTCTATGACTTTGTATGGAAATAAGAATATGTTGTATGAACACTATTAACAAGAGACGAGGTGGTATGAAAGCAGCTGTATAGCATTGTATAGCGTAAACAATGATATAAACACATCCTGCATAATACTATCCATAAATCCATTGCTTTGGACTAACCCTCCAACAACATAAGTAAAACTGTGGACATATGTGTTAAAGCTATGCTCGAGACATCAGATGGGCACAAAACATGGAGCAGATCTATGATTTTAAATTGCCACGTACACACATTATTAAAGATATCTAGTACTACGGCAAATATGTTGAAAAGTATTTATAGTATCATATATTACGACAAACTCCTAAAGACTGAGAAAAGAAAAATACTTATGTTCATTTATTAATCATTTGCATGAAATTGAAGAATACAAGTACAAATATAACTATTTTGATTATTAAATATAAAACTAAAAATTTCTTGCACTTGAAACGTATATTAAGCAGGAACTTTTATTTCATGGCAATGGATCTCACAGCTATGTTACGCGTGTGCTTATATGTTGAAACTCACATAAGTTTGAATACACAGTATTTATAGTACCAGTAAATGTATTGGGGTTGCATGACTACTAACGTTGCGCAAAAAGTATAAAATGAAGTTTATTCTCAATTTTCGTTTGCTATAGATTTTTTGGATTTACTTGCATCAGAAACGTTCAAAAGCCGCTTAAAGTCCATGCCGTACAAAAACCTAGACAGTTGAAGAACTTTATGACCAAAAAGATACTAAACAATAGCCAAACTTATCTATGGTCAACTTAGTCTGAGGGAGTTGAACCTTAAGTTTCTATTGATCATTCCAAAGTTAATGAACAAACAATGTTAGAAAGGTTTGTTATAAATCATATCTGGACCAAAGTACTTACTACTTTTGAACTGATTATACTTTCATGGACACATTGTCCACCAGCAGAGGTATCGACTAAGTGCTGCACAATTTTGAAAACAAGACGTTATAAATGTCATAAGTTGGAAATAAAGGCAACAGTAGTATACCGCTGTTTAAAATTCACAAATCGATAGAGAAAGAAACAAATTCGGGTTACAAACTAAAACTGAGAGAAACGTATCAAATATAAGAGAACTACGACACAACAGAGACACAATTCCGACACGTAACACACACAGAAACGAACTATAATGTAACAATGGCCATTTTCCTGACTTGGTACAGGACATCATTTGTATTCAATTGAAGAATACAAGTACAAATTGGAAGCGCATTTCAAGATTTAACTTACCAGGAACGTTCATAGTTAAGTAATCGAAACACAAGGATGTATAAAATCCGAAACAGTTAAAAAGCTATGTTTTGCAAAAAAGAACACCAAACAATTGCCACATCCATGCTATGAAGTATTAAGACTGGTCTTTAACTATCAACTTGATTCGAGTATTAGTGCGATAAGGTATATTTATAACCTCCGAAAAATGTGTTTTACTCCTTATTTCGAAAGATAAATCAAAACGTTATTTTTTTTTATAATAACATACATGTATATTTTGCATTTTTCGACGGAAGATGCTTGCTTTTCTACACTGTGTAGTTTCAATACGAAAAAAAATTTGGTTATATATATAAAGTCACAACTAGGTCCTTATGAATTGACAACACCGGGTCCTTTCATGACATTTCTCATTTCTAGTGTTCTATACAAAGAAATACAAATATGTCGGTTCTTAAATATAATTGAAAATTTATCAAATTTGCGGTAAAGGTCATACTTGTTATCACTTGTTATCATTTTGACGTGCATTTTTACTTACTTCCCATAAATCTAAAACGGTTGGAAACAAAAATACCTCATGCAATAGTGATATTTGTATTCATATTCTTCAATTTCAATTTAAAAAATAAATAAATAAACATAGATAAAGTCTATATTATCCCTGAATATAGGTGGCCTGTGAGCATAACGAATACAATATTTGATCAATAAAGGGACACAGGGATTACCTACATACAATCTTTATATTGACCTTTCTTTAGTTGTGTCGTACGAAAGTTACTACAATTCTTTCTACATTTAAAGAGGCATATTCAATGTCCATCAGAAGTTGATTCTAAAAAATCAAAAATCCACTCAATATCGTTCACACAATCAATTCTAGTCTCGATGATATCAAAAAAAAAAAATCGCAAACAAATGTTGTTCCAATATGCGAAACAAAGATCTGCTACATCATCCAGCGTGTACGTGTGATGCCTTTATATATGATAGGCATGTGTTCATCAGCATGAATAGATTGACCTATACCGTATATCGGAATCTCAACTTAATAGCGACGTGTTTTCGCGTTTTTATATCATATCATCTTTGATTTAACCGATTTCATCATGGTGTAGATTATTTCATTTTTTGTGAATTTGCATGACAATCAATGTAACCGCTTACTGCTTTTACGATTCTCACACTGTTAGTTTGTAAATTCGATCTTCACATTTGAACATCGGTAAACAACTTTTTGTTAGATGTTTTACAAATATAAACTTAAACATTAAACATATTACTCCGAGTTATATTAGTTAGTACAAGGATAAAGAATAAAACGTCATAAACAGTCCTAGAACAATATGTGACTATGTGAAATTTGAAAATAGTACCGACAGGACGTAGGTTCATAAGTGTACATCAACATAGAACAATGCTTTACCTGGTTCATAACAAAATCAACAGACATTCAAATAATGACAATATTCAAAAATATTCTTATTGAACATCTCTTAGAATCTATACTATTAAACGAGAAGACCTCATTTGGTGTGTCGCTCATATTCCTTCCACAGTAAAAGAATCATCATGCCTCTGTGTTCTTTAGGTAACATGCATAGTCGCATTTGTCATCCAGTCTTATGATAATTCAAATTAAGTTCTTTTGGGAGAAAAACGACCAAATGGATGTCCGGATATTGTTTCCGTTATCTGACTGACTTTTAGTCATAGATAAGACTTCCGGTTTTAAACATACACAAGAACAACCAATCGTATGATAGATTACAAAAAAGAAAAACAAATAAGCCAATCAGAGCGTTCTCCATACCATGGTCTTTAGATCGCAAGAACCACGTTTTAATTTTTGTTTATAACTTTGTTTAGGAGATTTGTTTGAAGTGCATTTGCGCTGAACATGTACACAACTTTTTTAATGTGCTAGCTGAAACCCGTTCCGGATGCATGATTTTCTCGCTGTGTTGAGGACCAATCGATGGATTTGGACGGGTCTCTGCTCTTTTGTCGGGTTGTTGTGTCTTTGACCATGTTGACACATTCCTCGTTTCCATTCTCAATTTGATCTGAAACATAATTACAAATATAAACATTAAGAAATTGAAGTAAAAGCTAAACAACTTGGACCGAAGGAACATCAACATGCAAAACGAAAAATTATCACTAATTCTTTTATCTTATGAAATAATACGGTGTTTAATTTAGGAAATCAGTTCGTTGTAAATCTTTTCAATAACTTCCGACTTCACAGTGTAGAAGTAAAGAGAAGGTTCGTTTCAACAATACAAATCATTTAGTAATGATGCAATTTTTAAGAGTTTTATCGATCAGATGAGCTTGTATAGTTGGTCTTATGTGTATTGTAACACCAACGTCTAACGCTAGGTGTAGAGTTATGCGTCAACACAAATGTTTAACCTGTATGTACTTGTTTATGTCAGGAGTCTCAACTTCAGTGTTGTATAACATTTTTGAGTTTCGTTCATTGTTTTGTATATAAATCAGGCCATTAGTTATCCATTTGAATTGTTTTACATTTTTTCTTTCAATGCCTTTTATAGCAGACTTTGCGGTAGTAGTTTTGCTCTTTTTTTAAGCTGGAAGTTTAAAACTTATATGTCATTTAGTCTCTCGTGGAAATTTGTCTCATTTGCAATCATACCACATCTTTTTACTTTTGCAATACAGAAAACGAATATTAGCGATTTTCTATCGTTATCTTCAATATTTAAGTCTATCTTTAAATGCTTTTTATATCTTAACATTTCGTTATCTTTTTGCATCAAAATATTTTATATTTCTGTGCATATATATATACACAATGTCAGCATGGTCAGCATGGTCAGTATAATGAACAAATTCGTATTCGTAGTAGCATTTAAACATTTTTAGAATGAAGCGCGGAAGCAAAAAATGTACTTCGGTCATTGCTTTTACACCCCAATGAAGTTACAAAAAGAAGCATTCAATTCTTAATTGAATTTATTATAGGACATGATTACATAGGAAAATTAGTCTAGGGACATGTGTAACTAACATCGGACTAAATATACTAGTAAATTCTGTAACCAAATATACTAGTAAATTCTGTAACCATGGCTATCGCTCAGGCAAAAATAATCACGAATACAATGCCTAGCCATGTTAAAACTACAATAAAGAATAGCTGGCATCAATTATTTCTTAATTGTTGACATCATAAATATATACTGTACGTGCTAAAAGATGTGAGAAAAAAGAACCTAATATACAAATGACCGATACTTGTTTATAAAACGCAAGTGCTAATATTTGTGCCATGTGCATTGAAAATACTTTTAATTTGAACCTTTATTTTATAGTTTTTAACGTTATTACACCAACATATTACATTTTTAGCTATAAGAAATAAGTATAATCACCCGATAAAAAAAGGACACACTCGAAAAAACCCGGACATGGAGAAATGAATTTAGTTTTAAAATAGCATTTTCAATGCAATAACAATATTTTTTGTTAAGTGTCTGTATATCTAAGGATATATAGATTCGATGTATGTATTTCCGTCGACATTTACATTGGTATTTGTATAAGAATGGCTTTATTCTGCTTTTTGGAATAAAAGCATTGTAAGGCTAATTTAACTTTTTTAATGAAAAAAAATGTCAGAATTATAATATTTTTTTATCTCAAATACTAATATACCTTGTATAATAAAATTGAGAATGGAAATGGGGAATGTGTCAAAGAGACAACAACCCGACCAAATAAAAAACAACAGCAGAGGGTCACCAACAGGTCTTCAATGTAGCGAGAAATTCCCGCACCCGGAGGCGTCCTTCAGCTGGCCCCTAAACAAATATATACTAGTCCAGTGATAATGAACGCCATACTAATTTCCAAATTGTACACAAGAAACTAAAATTAAAATAATACAAGACTAACAAAGGCCAGAGGCTCCTGACTTGGGACAGGCGCAAAAATGCGGCGGGGTTAAACATGTTTGTGAGATCTCAACCCTCCCCCTATACCTCTAACCAATGTAGTAAAGTAAACGCATAACAATACGCACATTAAAATTCAGTTCAAGAGAAATCCGAGTCTGATGTCAGAAGATGTAACCAAAGAAAATAAACAAAATGACAATAATACATAAATAACAACAGACTACTAGCAGTTAACTGACATGCCAGCTCCAGACTTCAATTAAACTGACTGAAAGATTATGATTTCATCATATGAACATCAGGCACAATCCTTCCCATTAGGGGTTTAGTATCATACCATCATAACATATATGAGAAGAACATAACCCGTGTCATGCCAACAACTGTTTTTAGAATAAATGTGTTTAGTTCCGATGCAAAGACCTTATCAGTGACTCAATATTAACGCCAAAATATGCAATCTTTAATGACTTGACAACAGTATTGTAATTATATCCCTTCTTAATAAGTCTATTCAAAGGTTTTGTAAGTTTCTGAGGTGAATACTGACACCTTTGTGCTTTATAAAGAATATTACCATAAAAAATTGGATGTGAAATACCTGAACGTATTAGAAGTCTGCATGTTGAGCTATATTTACGAATGATGTCTTTATACCGATGATAAAATTTAGTAAATGTTTTGACTAGTTTGTGATATCGAAAACCCTGGTGTAATAATTTTTCAGTAATACATAAATTTCTCTCGTTAAAATCGAAAACATTGTTACATACACGAGCGAATCGTACAAGTTGAGATATATAAACACCGTAAGATGGTGACAAGGGAACGTCACCATCTAAAAACGGATAATTAACGATAGGAAATGAAAAATCATCCCTTTTATCATAAATTTTAGTATTCAGCTTTCCATTAGTGATATAGATATCAAGATCGAGAAAAGGGCAGTGGTCATTGTTAGTATTAGCTTTATTTAAAGTAAGTTCAACAGGATAAATTTCATTAATATACATACTGAAGTCGTCATTATTGAGAGCCAAAATATCATCCAAATATCTAAAAGTATTATAAATTTGTTTATCAGATGTTGTTTCGATGGGTCTTTGCTTATTTTTGTCATAAATTGTAACTCATAACAATACAAAAACAGGTCCGCAATAAGTGGTGCACAGTTAGTCCCCATTGGAATTCCGATAATCTGACGATATACGGAATCTCCAAAGCGAACAAAAATGTTATCTAGTAAAAATTCAAGGGCATATATAGTATCAAAGCATGTCCAATTAACATAGTTTTTTTGTTTATTGCTACTAAAAAATGACCTAAAAGAGTTTGAACATATATATTCACATTCTGATTTTTTGAATGCCCATTTAATTAGGTGTGTGAATTTTTTCTTAATGAGAATGTGAGGCAATGTGGTATACAGGAAAGAAAAATCAAAACTTTGAACAGATTCAAAATCACCAATATAAGCATGCAATTACCTTGTATATTAATCTCAAGCTTTTATATCACGTTTTGTCAGAAATGAAGTCTATTTGTTTACATTTGTGATCATATCCTCTCGAAAAAAAAAGTGGTCACACTCGAAAAAGCCCGAACAAATCACTCGATAAACCACGATCCTAGCCGGACACTATACCTACCGTGGACCTGTTAAAAAAATTAGCTTTGATATTTTCTTTTAAAAATCTCTTTGTTTTTTGCCTACCAAGGTAATGTTTGCATTTCTCTTTTCACCACTTCTAACATTTATTATGATTTTAAACACATTACAATAAGGCTTTGCCACTGCTGGTGGACGTTTCGTCCCCGAGAATATCACCAGTCAAGTAGTCAGCACTTTGGTGTTGACATGAATATCAATTATATGATCATTTTGTAAATTCACTGTTACAGAACTTTGAATTTTTCGAAAAACTAAGGATGTTCTTATCCTAGGAGTAGATTACCTTAGCCGTATTTGGCACAACTTTTTGGAATTTCGGGTCCTCAATGCTCTTCAACATTGTACTTGTTTGGCTTTAAAACTATTTTGAACTGAGCGTCACTGATGAGTCTAATGTAGACGAAACGCGCGTCTGGCGTATTAAATTATAATTCTAGTACCTTTTATTAAATACAATACATGGTAATCCTAAATAATTGACATTCAATAAATAATCATCTGAAAATACAATTGTACATTTAATAACCTGTGTTTGAATAAAAATAGAGTTCGAAAGTTAATGGTGCGAACAAACACATGGGGCGAAAGTGTAGTGTGCGAACGTTTACTGTACAAAGGTATTTTTGGAGCCAACAGACCCGATACCAACCAAAAGCCCCCTCCACTACTGCGGGAAGTTTCACTTATTAGCGACAAAACACTTTATATACTACTAAAATAAAAAATTAATAGACAAAGTCAATTAGTAAGAGCTGATCATTTGTTGTTTTAAACAGTTTTTAATATTGTTTTTACTTTGTCATGTTTGTAGCTTATAACAGTTTCGTAATGCTATAAATATTTTCCTCTGAAATAAATAAAAAAAAAGATGGTTTAAATGTTGAAAATGTCAACCCTGTTGACACCAGACATACAATGCAAGTACTGTGAAAATACACTGACATTTATTGGAAAAACAGTTTAATAGTTAACAGTTAATGCATGTTTCTATATTTTTCTATTTTGGATGATTAATATTTAGATTTCTAAGCGCTAAATAAGTCTTTGCGTCGTTATATTATTATTATAGATGAGACACCACCTAGCGCTAGATACACAATCTGTCAATATCTGCAATACCCATCATATTTATCAGAGTATATAAGAAGTACTCAGGGGTAGTTTCAACCATTTTTATAAGCGGGTCACAATTTAGGATTTAGGGGGGTCTTAATTCAAATGCATCAATCTTTCCAAAAGAGGGGGGTCAAATGGTACATATGTTCATTCATGCAAAAATATAATGTTTATAATAACCAGTAATTTCAACGTGAGGGCAAAGTTATAAAAAACTACAATGTTTCCACTCTAGACATGCTAGACGTGCATTTCGTTACCAACTTCTTTCACAAAATTACTGGTGTGTGTGTGTGTTTAGTTTCGTTTGTTGAGGTTTTCGTATTGCTATATTTCCTTAACATATTCTTTGTTATTTTCACTCTATACTATGTGCATCATTAATTGGTTTTTTGTTGTTGTTTCATATCTAACGAAAATCTTGTAAAAAAGAAAACAAATTTCCGTTGCTAAGGGAAAACATTTGTGCTAGGGAACAATTACAATGATTTTGGCAAAAAATGTACATTGTACATTACATTGTGTTACATTTAAATATTTTATAAGTGCAACATTTACTACATATTAGGCAAGTTTGATTTCAAACATACATAAATTTGAGCTTTATATTCAGCATATTTAGTAACTTTATTTCAATCATGTTATTGGTTGCTAGACAACAAAATATACGAAAAAGTCCCAAAATGCAACCCTTTTCAGATAGTCTGTGGTATAGATTTACAACATGACAAATAACATGAAATTTGGAGATGGTTAAAAATGAACCTTATCGACCCCTGTACCTGTAACCTTTCATTCAAATTAGCAAAGTAACTATGATTTTATGATATTGTCACTCATATTTAAACAAAAGAATAAATTGCTTTTTCTTGTTTAAATTTTTTTCAAACTTTGCGTTTAAAGAGGTAAATCAATTATCAGAAAATTAACAAAGGAATTTTTTTTGTATTTTATGGTAAAGCAGAAATTTTTTTATTGAGACCAATCTTTTTTAAAGCTCTGAAACATGTTATAGGATGGTTTTCACTTGTATGTTTTATGGGCTCTTTATAGCTTGTTGTAATGCGTGAGCCAAGTCTCCGTGTTAAAGACATTACTTTAAACTATAATAGTTTCCTTTTTTAAATTCTGATTTGGATGGAGAGTTGTCTCATTGGCACTCATAGCCTCATCTTCTTATATCTATATACATAATCACCGGAGAACATCTCCAGTGTTTAGAAAGAGTATGTGTTGCTCAGTACTTAGGTTCCTCTCTTATTTTTTTATGTACTATTGTTATCTGTTTGTCATTTTCATCTTTTGAGCCATGGCAGTTTATTTTTCTACTTATGCATTTGCATTTCCTTTTGGAAATATCTGCTCATATTTCATATCAAACTTATGAAGGATGACTCAACGGCCGAATCTTAGCAGTCAGTCTTTTGTATCACTAGGCTGTCAATACTGCTGCTTTTAATTTCGAACCAAGCACGTTACACTTTTAATTAACTACGCTCGATAAAGCAAAAGAATGAGGAAATCAGAGTTCAATTTATTCACTGAATCGGTGAAGTTCCACGGAATAACAACTTGATATATGTTTGTGGTTTGAACATTCCTTATTTATGAATTGGTATTTCTTTTTGTTAGGGAATACATTGATGAATAAGGATGCATAAGTTTAAAACTGCTTGTTCGATAAATACAAACGAAAACAGAAATTAACGTTGACGAGTACCAACTACCCCTAACTTTTGATTGTTTTTTTTCCTTATTGAAAAAGATAAGTTATTAACGAACTATTACGAATGTTATATCGGTTAAGTTAAAGTAAACCTGCACTACCAACGTAAAACTTTGATTAGTAAATGTTTACCATTTTGTTTCTTTGAACAGTTGAACACAAACTAATTTATTATTTTATGTTCCTTTGTTCTTTGCGTTTTCTAACAATTTATTATTTTCATCCATGATCAAAAAGCTAGTAACTGATACAACTTTTTAATAAAACATACTTTTAAACTTGCACCTACTTTGAAATGGGCCGAGATATAAACAACCTTGGTCGAAAAGGTCAGATTAATTTGTGAATCTATAAGAATTGACAAATTTAAGCCCTTATATAACCCCAAAACGCCTTATGCAAATATAAACATAATATAACTCTTTAAACCAATTTTTAGCTGATATTGACATGAAACGGGTCTTAATTTCCTCTTATAAACTATCAATAGTGATGTTTGTTTAGATACTTTGTCCGCTTTTATTTCGTGCTTTTAAATTTTTAAATCTCAAAACTAAACTACAGACACGAAATGGATTTAGGCATTTTATGTTCGTTAAATCAATGTATTATGTTTAAAGTGCATTTTTAGAAAACCACATATTTTCTTCCTGTGAGTAGCGACGATGGCTTTGCACATTCATATGATCCCCTTGTTTTATTTCAGTACAGAAATGCAACGAATTCAGTATTTCAATCAGTGGATTTTTACTGTAGAACATATACAATAGTTATCAAAAGTACCAGGATTATAATCTTATACGCCAGACGCGCGTTTCGTCACGAGTCAACATTTTTTTGGTTTAAGCATCTTGCCTGCTCTTGTGTGCAAATACATTTGTCAAGTAGGTCCTACTGAGAAAAACAGATCCGCCAATATATCAACGCGACTAACAATCAAATCAATGAATGAGTCGGTCTTTGAAATTAATTTGTGTTGCATGTAATAACTGTTGTCATTCAAGAAGACATACAATATGGAACTAAATCTAAAAAATTTTTTTTTACTATATAAGGTATGATGAATCATTAATAAACTTATCATAGAAACCCGAATTTAATTTTGTATTTACCCCAGACCCGCGTTTCGTCTATACAAGACTCATCAGTTACGTTCGAATAAAAACAAATTGTAAAAGGCCAAACAAATAACGAAGTATTGAGGACCAAAAATTCCTAAAGGTGTTCAAACACACAGCTGAGGTTATCCATTCCCGGGGTAGAAAGGCCTTCTACTGAAAAGCGTCAATTATAAAAGCATAAATTTAATGTGATCAACTCAAAATATAAACAGCAATACATTGTAAAAATAATCTAACGTTTCATTCTAGTTTTCCAGGAAGGGTAAATAATGACTCTTGATAAATTCAGAAATTAAATTTAAAGTAAAGGATGTTCGCTTGTCATGTTTGGGATTTTTGTCCGATTTTTGGAATCGTCTGGTTTTATTCATTTGAATGTCTAAACAATTTTTCCGATTACCCCCATTTTTTTCTTTTTTATAAATTGTCGCATGCATACAGTCCTTGGATGGTGTAAACTTCCCACTAACACCATACACCATTACACCATACACCATACACTATTACACCATACACCTTGTACCATTACACCATACACGTTACACATTTGCACCATACACCTTACAAATTACACCATACACCATTCCCCATTCTATCTAGACGATCCGAAATTACCCATAATGCAATTAAATTTCAACGACTACAAAATTATTTATTTGTTTTAAAAAACGAATTTTGATCATAATATTGCAAATTATATATAAAAATTAAGACTTCCGTGATCATGGTCATGTAAACAATACAGATAAAGTACGCATAAAACTTTGCTTGTAATATAAATTAAGCCGTGATCTCGGCCGTTTTCTGTAGAGGCTGTGTCTGCGTGTACACGCGTGGCCGAATTGGCCTCCGTTAATAAACAACGATATAGGTTTCACTGCTTTTATTATTAAGTTCTGATCGGTTTTAAAATGTCACGTAAATTTAAAAAAAACTTGGTTTTCAGATAAAGTCGACAAACAATGCAGAAAACGAATAGTACCTAGATCATATAAAATATTCATATATAATCATGAAAGCGATATTGGTGAACAGTTAACCGGTCAGGCCGAACTCTGAAAATCGAGTATACTCGGTTTTGCGAGTTTACGATCCCGGCGTGCAATAACTATTCATGCTTATGGCCAGCGTAATATAAATGATTATTATTTTTCTGCTCCAAACAACAGTACATTCATACATATCCTTTTTTATTCAATAAATTGAATTATCGCTATTTTGTGCCTTTTTCCTTTGATCCTTTTTTGTGATAATTTTCATATCAGGCTACTCGCTTGAGATGGAAAGTTATCGCTAGAAACTAAGCCATGCACGTGGCGTTGCTAACGAAATTGACATGAAATTGACAACGTCGTCAAAGGTAAAATAGCGATAAAAAGATTATCATTGTTCATCTCAACTCGATTGCCTTTCTCGCTTTCGCTGTCCTGGCTCAATCGAGAAAATCAATCTCGTTGAGATGATCACCGATAATCTATAATTATCCACAAAAGTTATAGCTTTCGCATCTTATCTTCACTAAAAACTAAAACGAACGAACCTAAAAATATTCCGGTAAATTTTTACAATTTCTTTTTTTTCCTCCCTTAAAATGTCGAGATTGAAAACGCATTTTTTGTTCCTTTATAGTACGATATGATGTATTATTTTAAAATGAAACTCGAATTTTTTTCCTGAAATTTTTGAAAAAAATCTCATTTTTTTAAAAGTAATAATACTTACACGTTCAACATTCAAAGTTTTCGTTTGGTGTTAATAAAATGTATGTATCTTTCACTTAGTAAGGACATTGGTCCGCAGAAATTCAAGGTTGGTCAGGTTTGAGTGTTAACGTTTCTCGGACCAACATATTTTTGGTCATGCCAAGTAATTCTTGATCACAACTCTGTTGGAGCTCCTACGGCATCCATTAGTTGTTAAAAAGATTAAATAAAAGAACATACAAACCTATCAAATGAACCGTTTATGAAATAAAAATATTGCCAGTGGACCACTCCAACCTCCCGCGTGGCGCTTACAATTTTCAACCCTCGAATTAAGCTTTCCAAACTAATTAAAAATTAAAAACTTGCTTTCTAACCGATCTTTTCGTGTACCGGACAGGCACCACTCGTTATTTTATAAGAAAAGCCTGCTATAGTCTAATACACATGCATGTTGTCTACTTGGGAATTTGTGCACAGACACTTGACACAGAATAAACATCGAATACGGCAGTGGAACTACCATTTATTTATTTTTTTTGGCAAAGGTTACCGGGTTAATACCGAGTTCAAAATATACATGAAATATCATAACTCCGAGTTTTCGATCTGTTTCATGCCAAGAAATTCTTGCTTAAAACTCTAGTGGTTCTCCTACGGCACCCATTAGAATATGATTTCATTCTACAAAATAATTTGTCCTACATGTACGTATCGCTTTAAACACGGACATATACATGTACCAAATGGTGAATATGAATCAACCATGCAATTGCTCTGGCAAATTGTTAGCTCGTAAAGTTAAATTGACAAAGGTGTTGGCTTTTTTTTGGGGGGGGGGGGGTTGTCAGATAAGTTAAAATGAAATATACCGGTTAATGGAGTTACACTGAATCATGGAAGTAATATTGTGAATCTTCTCAATTGAAGAATGATGGATTGAACCTGGTTTTATGGCAAGTCAAACCCATCTCTCTCTTATAGGCAATGTTAAAAATACCGCTATTATGTGACAATAAAAGTTGTCTTTATGGCGAATAATACACTATAAAAATCTTGCAATTTTCTGTTGTTATTCGTATAAATAAAAAAGAAGTTGCGATATGATTGCCAATGCGACCATTCTCCGCAAGAGACCAAAATGACACAGACATTAACAACTATAGGTCGCCGTACGGCCTTTAATAATGAGCAAAGTCCATAGTATGTTTCTTTTTATCATAATTGAAATATGATATTTTATATTCTTGCATACTATATATAGACGTTAATTGAGTGTCTTGTTTTAAATTAAGATAGGTCAAGTTATCATTAGACTTCAAAATGTTGAATGAGTTGACGCCGTATAGAACGGAAACGTATTAGTGCGACACATTTTTTTTTCTTCGTATGTTTGCGTTACAACGCAAACCTTTGCGTTATAACGCAAACATTTGTTTTATCTTATTTCTTATTAATGGAGGAGCCTGTATATATTAAAATTTATCACCTTTGTAGTAATTGCAAAGTAAAATGCTTGAATAATTAGATCATATTAATGACTAATAATGAGCAGAATATAAGAAGATGTGGTATGATTGCCAGTAAGAAAACTCTCCATCTAAGTCACTATTCGTAAAAGTAAACCCTCATAGTCCACATTAAGCTCTAAACTATCGTCCAATATCTGTTACTAGTATTGTTTGTAAGATTATGGAAAAAGTTTTATTTAAACATTTGTATAATTATATGAGGAGTAATAACCTTTTGTCAAAGTTTCAATCTGGATTCCAACCAGGTGATTCTACTGTTAATCAGTTAATTGAAATATATCATAAAATTATTAGTAATATGGATAGTGGTAGGGATGTAAGGTTTGTATTTTGTGATGTATCTAGAGCTTTCGATAAAGTTTGGCATAAAGGACTTTTATTTAAACTTAAACAATCTGGCTTAAATGACCAGCTCTTATCTTGGATAGAAAGTTATCTTTCGGATCGTCAACAAAAGGTAGTTTCAGAAGGCTTTTCGTCAACTCTAAGAAGTATACATGCAGGTGTCCCTCAGGGATCAGTTTTGGGACCCTTTCTGTTTCTTATTTATATAAATGATATAGTAAATGACATTGCTAATGATATTAGACTTTTTGCAGATGACACCTCTTTATTTGTCATAGTAGATGATGATCATGCTGTACCGGCTGCTTCTTTGACTGATGACTTGGATGTTATCTCAAATTGGGCAAAATCATGGGCTGTTCAATTTAATTCTAAGAAAACTAAAAATATTGTATTTACTAGAAGGGAAAGGGAGCATCCACCTGTATTTTTTGGGATAAATGGTGAAGAGGTTGAGAAAATAAATATTCACTGTCATCTTGGGATAACATTTCAGTCATCAGCTTCATGGCACACGCATATTGATATTATTTATAAAAAAGCATGCTCTCGTCTTTCTGTGCTTCGTCAAGTTAAACACTTATTAGATAGGAGTTCACTTATACGTATTTATTATGCTTTTATTAGACCTATATTAGAATATGGCGATGTTATTTGGGGCAATAGCTCCCAGCATGAGACTGAGCTTTTTGAAAATATTCAGATAGAAGCTGCTAGAATTATTACAGGATTACGACGTAATTCCTCCAGACAAAAACTTTATATTGAATTAGGTTTAGAAACTCTGGAGAATAGACGTAATAAACATAAGCTTATACTATTCTACAAAATATTAAATAGGATGACACCTGCATACTTATATGAGTTAGTTCAGCCATATCTTCCCAGACAAACCCCTTATACTTTGAGGAATGAAAATAACACTTTTCACCCGCCTCTTGCTAGAACTAGCTCTTATTTTAATAGTTTCATTCCTTCCACTATAAGACTTTGGAATAGTCTTCCTTTGAGTTTACAAAAATCACCAAGTTTGGGTATATTTAGAAGTGGACTGGATAAGTTTTATAGGACTGATGATATATTTAAACCTTTCAACTATGGGATAAGGAAACTAAATATAAGTCATTGTCAACTCAGAAATAATGCTAGCAACCTTAAATCTCATTTGTTTAATCAGTTCTTATCCGAGAACACTTTTTGCACAAACTGTAACCATCCTGTTGAGGATAACCAACATGTCTTTTTTATTTGCCCCAAGTATAATGATGTAAGACAGATCCTTCTTGATTCCATTTACTCCATTGTTGATAATGTTGACATAAATATTGAATTACTACTTTTTGGAAACAGATTATTTTCATAAGATATGAATATTGCTATTTTAAATCTGTTCAGAAATATATCAGTGACACTCAACGTTTTGTTTGAAACTTACTTTAATTTTTGTTTCATCTATTTTTATTTTTATTTTTTTTCTACACTCCAACATTAATTCATTTATTCCACTGAGCAAGCTTAGTGTCTCCTTCAAGCCATATATATATTTCTAATGACTTATAAAGGATATTTGCATGTTTCAAGGTACTTTAAATAACTGATGATTAATTGCCTATATATTTAAATATATTTTGCATTTAGTAAGTAACACTGTTATCATATATTTGCTCGTGTGTGCTCACAAGTAGCATGCATGTTCCACTATATTGCATTATTTTAAATACAGTTGTTGTGATTGAATTATACCTTGTACATGTAATATGGAGAGAGCTTTTATAGGCTGTACCTGTTGCTCAATCCTTTTCATATCTTAATGAATAAAATATGTTTAAAATCAAATAGGCCGAATTACGGTCTTCAACACGGAGCAGTGGCTCACACTGAACAACAAACTATAAAGGTCCCAAAAACGATATCCATGTTTCTACTAGTATATATATTACAAAGAAAATTTAGTAAATTGAGGTTATACCTAAGAAAAAAATCAACCCTGGTATTATAGCTATAACTGAATATAAATATACTTCCAAAGTAAGCTCTCGTTTGGGAACTGTGTAAAGAAGGTTAGATTCAAACAAGCTACTATTTGGCAATAAATGTATAGAATGAAGATGTTTTATTAATAAAATTATGTTCTCTCTATTCAAATTGCTACCGAAGCATCTTAAAATACTTCATTTTATTGAAATGAAAATTCAATGACTTTCTAAAACAAGTGCCGTGCTACACTTTACATGTAGCATATGTTTTTCTCCTAGTTTATCCTGAAATTCGTTTGTTCAATCCAGCTGTCATTTTGTGGTGATTATCTAGAATTCGTTGATTTGACTTCGACCAAATAAATGATCATCACAAAACTTATTACAAATAAACCTTAATATTTGCGTTTTTTTTCTGTATTGAACATTTTGTACAGGTTTCTTCTATCCACCGAGCCGTGAAGGTCATGATTTCTTGTGATATGACGTGTAAGGTACAGCCAACTACATTAGAGTATACTACGGTTTGGAAATATATTGGGAGCTATTAGGCATTTGAGCTGGCTTTCTGCTGGGAACAGTATGTCAATATACATATATATGTTCCTGCTTTCTGTAACTGCTAGCAAGTCAGGAAACTGACTTTTCATTGGTTGTCTAAAATGATACCTTCACGTATTTTGTTATTTTTATAGCTTTGAGTATAGATCGTAAGGCATAAAATTAACATTATTATAATGAAATTACATTTAACAGCAACTATTTTTAACGATTTTTCTTGTTCAAATTGTAAAAACCTCTATAGCTTCAGGGGGGCTGCGCCCCCGGACCCCCTGCCTCGGTATACACAGAAGGCAAGCAAGAAAGGGGAAAAACCTTGAATGACACAGTACAAAACTCCCAGTATATTTTATTTTATCATGGCCATTATAATGCTTAATCTACATGTATATATTATATATATATACTACAAACATGAAATCGACAATAAAATTATACCACCAGCTATTTAATTGTACCATGTTGGTACTACTCGAAAGCGTGATTCTAATCGCGTAGACTGTGTTACGATCTCACAGCGATGTAAATACGACCTCACTACGACCATCACATTCTCACCGCGACCCAACTACGCTTCCACCTTGACTATACAACGCTTTTCACGGCCGCAGTACGATTCTAACACGTCCTTGCCGTCCTCATCACGCTCTCCTCGTCACGACGTGACTTCGTTCATACTACGACCATCATTCTCATTATCATTTTCACATAAAATATATGAAAAAAGCTACTTAATTTTTGTTTATCTGTATGTAATTATCCATATGCTCAAACGGCTCAACCATGCGACTCGTTTTTATATAGATTAGACCGTTGGTTTCCCGTTGAAATGGTTTTACACTGGTAAAGTTTTGTGACCTTTATAGCTTGCTGTTCGGTGTGAGCCAAGGCTCCGTGTTGAAGGCCGTACCTTGGCCTATAATGGTTTACTTTTATCAATTGTTACGTGAATGGAGAGTTGTCTCATTGGCACTCATACCACATTTTCGTATATCTATTGACACATCTGTGTCATCTCTGCTATCGATCACTAAAATATCTTTATTTGAGTTTTATGGACCAGCAATACGTAGATTGTTATTAGGTTGGATTGGTCGTTCCAACATCTCTGCTTAATGATGATTCGTGATTGTTTCCGTGAAATCTACGTATTTATCAGTAATAAAAGGAATGGAACTGTATTGATATGAAACACGATGTTGACGTTATTGTCGAAAAAGTAGTAAAATCGCGGTATGAACGTAATATAATCGTGGTAAAGACGTGTTATAGTTGCAGTGGAAGCGTGGAAAGATCGTGTTGCAATCGGATAAGTCGTGGCATGGTCGTTGTGAGAACGTGAAGAGTGTAGAAAGATCTTGATAACCGTAGTGAGGTCGGAGAAAAAGCGCGGTGAGAACGTGTTATAATCGTAGCGGTATCGTTATAGACGCGTAATGAGGACGTAGTAGCATCGTGAAAGCAACGACAATTTAATTTTTTAAGCCGCTTATACCGCGACCTCACAACAATCTGAATTTATTTTAGATCGCCGTGAGAGTGTTGGGATCGTGGTCTAGTGAGACTGGGGCGTAACTTAATTTTCTACTAATATACACATACGATAGATTTTTGAGGCTACACTTTGTCGATATTGTACATGATATTGTCTACTCTTGGTTTATACTGTTATTGGTCTAGTTGGGACACTATGATTTTGACATTATGCTAAATATAAACACTATCTAAAGACTGCTGTCTCCTGTTTTGATAAATTGGTCCCTTTTTTTTTGTGTGTGTAGACTTTGGAATTTCTTTAAGATATTGATGCAACACTTACGTCAACTATTAAAAGAAATAATATTTATATTTTGTTGCTTTGTTATGTTTTATTTACATGTATGTCATCTTTTAATTTTAAATCTCTACAAAGATATCTGATCGTACTTTAAACATATTTTTCGACAAAAAGACAAACAAGGACGAGAGAGAAACCACGGAATAACAAGCAATGGCGGTCAAAAATATTCATAACAAGATTGCTTCAATTTTATATTATACGTTTGCATGGTAAATACTTTTTTAAGAAAGTTCGCTACTCAGCTTTTTATAAAACTAATATATTTTGATAGGGGATCAATAAAGGTACCAAAAGAGCAAAACAAATATTTAGAACAATGAGCTTGTACTTGAAATATGAGCCATTGAAATTTATGTGGGGATATGTACCCTCTTGATTTTTGATAGCATTATTTTTAACCCTTTAAAGTTCCCAAAAACTAATAAAAAATAACAAAGTGTTTTTAAAATCTTTCACAGATGGCTTATAGTTATGCATGCGACAATTTATAAAAAAGGGAAAAAATGGGAGTCAATCGGAAAAATTGTTTAGACATTCAAATGAATAAAACCAGACGATTCCAAAAATCGGACAAAAAATCCAAAACATGACAAGCGAACATCCTTAACTTCAAAATTAATTTCTGAATTTATCAAGAGTCATTATTTACCCTTCCTGGAAAACTAGAATGAAACGTTAGATTATTTTTACAATGTATTGCTGTTTATATTTTGAGTTGATCACATTTATGCTTTTCAGTAGAAGGCTTTTCTACCCCGGAAATGGATAACATCAGCTGTGTGTTTGAACACCTTTGGGAAAGTTTGGTCCTCAATACTTCGTTATTTGTTTGGCCTTTTACAATTTGTTTTTATTCGAACGTCACTGATGAGTCTTGTATAGACGAAACGCGGGTCTGGGGTAAATACAAAATTCAATTCGGGTTTCTATGATAAGTTTATTAATGATTCATCATACCTTATATAGTAAAAAACATTTTTTTAGATTTAGTTCCATATTGTATGTCTTCTTGAATGACAACAGTTATTACATGCAACACAAAGTAATTTCAAAGACCGACTCATTCATTGATTTGATTGTAAGTCGCGTTGATATATTGACGGATCTGTTTTTCTCAGTAAGACCTACTTGACAAATGTATGTGCACACAAGAGCAGGCAAGATGCTTAAACCAAAAAAATGTTGACTCGTATTGTATATGTTCTACAGTAAAAATCCACTGATTGAAATAATGAATTCGTTGCATTTCTGTACTGAAATACAACAAGGGGATCATATGAATGTGCTAAGCCATCGTCGCTACTCACAGGAAGAAAATATGTGGTTTTCTAAAATGCACTTGAAACATAATACATTGATTTAACGAACATAAAATGCCTAAATCTATTTCGTGTCTGTAGTTTAGTTTTGAGATTTAAAAATTTAAAAGCACGAAATAAAAGCGGACAAAGTATCTAAACAAACATCACTATTGATAGTTTATAAGAGGAAATTAAGACCCGTTTCATGTCAATGTCAGCTAAGAATTGGTTTTAAGAGTTATATAATGTTTATATTTGAATTTTGGGGTTATATAAGGGCTTAAATTTGTCAATTCTTAAAGATTCACAAATTAATCTGACATTTACGACCAAGCTTGGTTATATCTCGGCCCATTTCAAAGTAGGTGCAAGTTCAAAAGTATGTTTTATTAAAAAGTTGTATCAGTTACTAGCTTTTTTGATCATGGATGAAAATAATAAATTGTTAGAAAACTCAAAGAACAAAGATGCATAAAATAATAAATTAGTTTGTGTTCAACTGTTCAAAGAAACAAAATGGTAAACATTTACTAATCAAAGTTTTACGTTGGTAGTGCAGGTTTACTTTAACTTAACCGATATAATATTCGTAATAGTTCGTTAATAACTTATCTTTTTCAATAAGGAAAAAAAAAATCAAAAGTTAGAGGTAGTTGGTACTCGTCAACGTTAATTTCTGTTTTCGTTTGTATTTATCGAACAAGCAGTTTTAAACTTGCGCATCGATCCTTATTCATCAATGTATTCCCTAACAAAAAGAAATACCAATTCATATATAAGGAATGTTCAAACCACAAACATATATCAAGTTGTTGTTCCGTGGAACTTCACCGATTCAGTGTACCTTTGTTTTGAAGATGGTATGATAACCTTTTTATCATATGCTCTGCGTAAATGTAGTGGACATTGTGATATTTCAAAATATATAATAAGACAAATCATCCAGCTGGTTTTTAAACTTCAGGTTATGACTAAATGACATGTTTTATTGGGTTATACAGAGAAATTCATCATACTGTGAATAAATTGAACTCTGATTTCCTCATTCTTTTGCTTTATCGAGCGTAGTTAATTAAAAGTGTAACGTGCTTGGTTCGAAATTAAAAGCAGCAGTATTGACAGCCTAGTGATACAAAAGACTGACTACTAAGAGTCGGCCGCTGAGTCATCCTACATAAGTTTGATATGAAATATGAGCAGATATCTCCAAACAAAAATGCAAATGCATAAGTAGAAAAATAAACTGCCATGGCTCAAAAGATAAAAAAGACAAACAGATAACAATAGTACATAAAAAACAAGAGAGGAACCTAAGTACTGAGCAACACATACTCTCTCTAAACACTGGAGATGTTCTCCGGTGATTATGTATATAGATATAAGAAGATGCGGCTATGAGTGCCAATGAGACAACTCTCCATCCAAATCAGAATTAAAAAAAGGAAACCATTATAGTTTAAAGTAATGTCTTTAACACGGAGCCTTGGCTCACGAATTACAACAAGCTATAAAGAGCCCCTAAAACATACAAGTGAAAACCATCCTATAACATGTTTCAGAGCTTTAAAACATATTGGTCTCAATAAAAAAATTTCTGCTTTACCATAAAATATAAAAAAAAATTCCTTTGTTAATATTCTGATAACTGATTTACCTCTTTAAACGCAAAGTTTGAAAAAAATTTAAACAAGAAAAAACAATTTATTCTTTTGTTTAAATATGAGTGATAATATCATAAAATCATAGTTACTTTGCTAATTTGAATGAAAGGTTACAGGTACAGGGGTCGATAAGGTTCATTTTTAACCATCTCCAAATTTCATGTTATTTGTCATGTTGTAACTCTATACAACAGACTATCTGAAAAGGGTTGCATTTTGGGACTTTTTCGTATATTCTGTTGTCTAGCAACAATTAACACGATTGAAATAAAGTTACTTAATATGCTGAATATAAAGCTCAAATTTATGTATGTTTGAAATCAAACCTGCCTAATATGTAGTAAATGTTGCACTTATAAAATGTTTAAATGTAACACAATGTAATGTACAATGTACATTTTTTGTCAAAATCATTGTAATTGTTCCCTAGCACAAATGTTTGCCCTTAGCAACGGAAATTTGTTTTCTTTTTTACAAGATTTTTCGTTAGATATGAAACAACAACAAAAAACCAATTAATGATGCACATAGTATAGAGTAAAAAAAAATATAACAAAGAATATGTTAAGGAAATATAGCAATACGGAAACCTCAGCAAACGAAACTAAACACACACACACACACCAGTAATTTTGTGAAAGAAGTTGGTAACGAAATGCACGTCTAGCATGTCTAGAGTGGAAACATTGTAGTTTTTTATAACTTTGCCCTCACGTTGAAATTACTGGTTATTATAAACATTATATTTTTGCATGAATGAACATATGTACCATTTGACCCCCCTCTTTTGGAAAGATTTATGCATTTGAATTAAGACCCCCCTAAATTCTAAATTGCGACCCGCTTAAAAAAATGGTTGAAACTACCCCTGAACACTTCTTATATACTCTGATAAATATGATGGGTATTGCAGATATTGACAGATTGTGTATCTAGCGCTAGGTGGTGTCTCATCTATAATAATAATATAACGACACAAAGACTTATTTAGCGCTTAGAAATCTAAATTATATTAATCATCCAAAATAGAAAAATATAGAAACATGCATTAAACATGTTAAACTGTTTTTCCAATAAATGTCAGTGTATTTTCACAGTACTTGCATTGAATGTCTGGTGTCAACAGGGTTGACATTTTCAACATTTAAACCATCTTATTTTTATTTATTTCAGAGGAAAATATTTATAGCATTACGAAACTGTTATAAGCTACAAACATGACAAAGTAAAAACAATATTAAAACCTGTTTTAAATAACAAATGATCAGCTCTTACTTATTGACTTTGTCTATTAATTTTTTATTTTAGTAGTATATAAAGTGTTTTGTCGCTAATAAGTGAAACTTCCCGCAGTAGTGGAGGGGGCTTTTGGTTGGTATCGGGTCTGTTGGCTCCAAAAATACCTTTGTACAGTAAACGTTCGTACACAACACTTTCGCCCCATGTGTTTGTTCGCACCATTAACTTTCGAACTCTATTTTTATTTAAATACAGGTTATTAAATGTACAATTGTATGTTCAGATGATTATTTATTGAATGTCAATTATTTAGGATTACCATGTATTGTATTTAATCAAAGGTACTAGAATTATAATTTAATACGCCAGACGCGCGTTTCGTCTACATTAGACTCATTAGTGACGCTCAGTTCAAAATAGTTTTAAAGCCAAACAAGTACAATGTTGAAGAGCATTGAGGACCCGAAATTCCAAAAAGTTGTGCCAAATACGGCTATGGTAATCTACTCTTAGGATAAGAACATCCTTAGTTTTTCGAAAAATTCTAAGTTCTGTAACAGTGAATTTACAAAATGACCATATAATTGATATTCATGTCAACACCAAAGTGCTGACTACTTGACTGGTGATATTCTCGGCGACGAAACGTCCACCAGCAGTGGCAAAGCCTTATTGTAATTTGTTTAAAATCATAATAAATGTTAGAAGTGGTGTAAAGAGAAATGCAAACATTACCTTGGTAGGCAAAAAAACAAAGAGAGTTTTAAAAGAAAATATCAAAGCTATTTTTTTTAACAGGTCCACGGTAGGTATAGTGTCCGGCTAGGATCGTGGTTTATCGAGTGATTTGTTCGGGCTTTTTCGAGTGTGACCACTTTTTTTTCGAGTGAATACGATCACAAATGTAAACAAACAGACTTCATTTCTGACAAAACGTGATATAAAAGCTTGAGATTAATATACAAGGTTATACAAGGTATATTAGTATTTGAGAAAAAAAAATATTATCATTCTGACATTTTATTTTCGTTAAAAAAGTTAGATTAGCCTTACAATGCTTTTATTCCAAAAAGCAGAATAAAGCCATTCTTATACAAATACCAATGTAAATGTCGACGGAAATGCATACATCGAATCTATATATCCTTAGATATACAGACACTTAACAAAAAATATTGTTATTGCATTGACAATGCTATTTTAAGACTAAATTCATTTCTCAGTGTCCGGGTTTTTTCGAGAGCAGTCCGGGCTTTTTCGAGTGTGTCCTTTTTTATAGAGTGATTATACTCATTTCGCATAGCTAAAAATGTAATCTGTTGGTGTAATAACGTTAGAAAGTATAAAATAAAGGTTCAAATTAAAAGTATTTTCAATGCACATGGGACAAATATTAGCACTTGCGTTTTATAAACAAGTATCGGTCATTTGTATACTAGGTTTTTGTTTCTCACATCTTTTTGCACGTACAGTATATATTCATGATGTCAACAATTAAGAAATAATTGATGCCAGCTATACTTTATTGTAGTTTTAACATGGGTAGGCATTGTATTCGTGATTATGTTTGCCAGAGCGATAGCGAGGGCTAAAATAACACCAATATAATGCCTACCCATGTTAATACTGCAATAAAGTATAGCTGGCATCAATTATTTCGATTCTGATTAGGACAATTACGGTAATTTCTATGTTCGCTGTGTACATGGTGTATAAGTGTACAGTATTTGTGTAGGCTCTCCCATCAACCTCCCTGTCGATTTTGATCCAACTTGTTCAAATCAGTTTAATTTTGCAAAGTTGTATTAATTTTAAAATTCTAAATTGAAACAGAGATTAACAAATTAGACTAGAACAATATCAATATTTGTATCCACAATATAACAAAAAAGTTATAATCCAACGTCTTTTTCTTTAAGGTCAATTTCTGACACGCACATTTTCAAGTCAGTTGTCAAAGGACGCACAAGGAGAATCAGGTAAGTCTTTATTTACTAAATTAATCGTAAATGTTCCACCGGTTATTGTAGCATTGGTAAATATGCTTATATCTGATAGAGGAGTCCTTGATAAAGTTGTGCTGACATTTGAGACTTGGCAGGAGGAGCCTTTTGACACAGATTCATTACTATTACTTGCGGTAGCTACACCCTGTAAAGTTGATGAAAGGGCACGCCTTTGTGCATCTGACGGTCCAGCAACGTAACTTTCTAACGATTTAATGTTTCCATGACCCGTTCCTGACATGATAGCTAAATCATCAACCCTGGCACGTTTCAGCCCAGTACCAACGGTAGCTTTTACACAATGGTTGGTGTATCTGTCGGAAAGGCCTGCTTCATTTGAAATCCTTGGCATCGTTTGACTGAATTTGTTTTTCCCCATGGCTTGATTAGCATACCAGCAATTTGGTTTTAGATAAAGCAATAGCTGTTGAAACAGCGCATTACATTAAAAACTCAATTTACATACATCAAAATCAAAACTTGCCACTGGACAGTTTACATCTCCTGATTTTTCATACATACGCACCTCTTGACGGTTTTCATGGGAATCAAAGCCATGGTGAGTTTTATTTGCCTCATTGTATGTCATTTTATAATACGTATGGTCCCTGTCATCTTTGAATTTACAAAAAGATGACTTTGTCAAACTATTTAACCCTTCCTGGCCTCGTCTTCCAAAATTCAACATTAAGTCCCAGAATTCTTTGTTTTGTAGTGTTGCTGGTGAATCTGTGTTAAAAATCCCACTTGAATATAAACGCTGTACGTCTCCTTCAGCTACAGTTTTTTTGTGTACCGTAACATCTTTGCCGGCTCTCTTGAGGGTTTGTATCATTCCCGTTATAACATGATTTGATGTCATGAAGGCATTATCTTTCATTAAATTAACATTACGGATGTATGGTGGAGATGTGAGATGACGGGATATTGTTGCACGTATTCCAACTAATGTTGATTTAGAATAATCTGTCCATTTCTTTGTTTGCAGACTTGGATAGAAAAAAGCATAATCTGTCGTTTAATATGGAGCTTTCAAGTTCCTCAAACTTGTCACTGTATTGGTTTTCCGTCAACCATCCTGAAATTAATATTTTTAAATTATTTTATCAAGTTTAAGTAATTATTCACTTTTGTAATATATGCAAATTTGGAAATGTATATGTCACAATATGATGTTTTAAGGCCTTTATTCCTTATTTTATTGGTTGACTGATTTGTAAATAGTCTTGTCGCGACTCGCACTTGATCATACATGTACGTCACACGAAATGCATACATTTTTTGCTGATGATTTTTTTTTTCTTATGATGAATAAAATTCAAACTGAGTGACAATCTTGTTGCATTTGTAAATGGATTGGAAACCTTGGTGGTATATTGGTAATTACGCCTATTTCTTTTTTATAGGAGAATGGGGTTCGATTCCCTGCTAGAGTCAATTCATTTTATCATGAATATGAAACAATTTTGTCATTTCAGTACAACAGTAATAATAACCTATAATTTATTTTATATTTTATCGTTAGATCATATGTTTCAATGAAATTATTATATACATGCCTTTTCAACAGTGAAAATAACCTATAATTTATTTTATATTTTATCGTAAGATCATATGTTTCAATGAAATTATTATATACATGCCTTTTCAACAGGAATAGTGAGGACACAATGTAGTCATAATAGCAGGAAAAATCATAAAAATATATATACAATGATAGTTAATTGTTGTGATGTGAGTCAGTTTATTTGTCTCTGAAAAGGCGCACTCCCCAATCAGTTTGTTGCTTAGTTGTCTCTTCCACTCTGGCCTGAACCAACGTATCTATATGCTCTCTGCTTGGCATTTCTTTAAACCTTGGTTTCTTTAGGAGTTGTTCTGGTTCTTAAGCTTGATCTGGTTCTAACCTTGGTTTTGGTTCTTCCACTGGATCAGAAACTCCTTCACTAAAAGTTCATCGTGAGATTGCGAGCTCTCGTGTTCGAACTGGTATATTGTGGCATCAGTTAGTCTGGAAAACATTGACGTAACTGATGCATCACAAATTTCATGTCTGAATACTCTTTTTGTTTTTCCTGATGAGATAATCTTGATAATATACTGGACAACAGAATGTTGTTGTTTGTAGTGGTCAATAATTTTGTAGTTATGTCCTTTATGATCTACCTTAAGTCCAATTTGTAAGGGGATCGTTCTTGCATAGTCCATTTTATTTTGTTTGTAAACAAGCAGACGATAGATGAAACGTGTTCTTCAGAGGGAGGGGTTTTGAAGTTAGAACAGCCAACATGAACGTTGCGGTATCTAGGTCAAATATGTCAATTTGGAATTGTAACACATTGTTTTCATTGCAAAAGTATTAGTAACAAAATGTGTATCATTTTAGAGTTTGAAAGTGTTTTAAGTTGATGAAATACATTAAATGCATATCAATTTGATAAAATTCATTTTTCTGCCGTAGTCAATATACGCATGTGCAAACTAATTTTATTGGATAATAAAGTATGGTTTCTATACAAAGCTAAAGAAGCACGTCATAATAGAATTTAATGTAACTTACATTAAAGTTACATATGTAAGTAATAAATTTGTCCTAGTAAAATATGTCTGGTCGGACAAATATTACCAGTATAAAAAGTCCATGGTTACAGAATTTACTAGTATATCTAGTCCGATGTTAGTAACACATGTCCCCAGACTAATTTTCCTATATCATGTCCAATAATAAATTCAATTAAGAATTGAATGCTTCTTTTTGTAACATCATTGGGGTGTAAAAGCAATGACCGAAGTACATTTTGTGCTTCCGCGCTTCATTCTAAAAATGTTTAAATGCTACTACGAATACGAATTTGTTATACTGACCATGCTGACATTTTGTATATATATATACACAGAAATATAACAATATTTTCAATACAATGTTTGTACACCCGGTCCATTGGACCTATTAGTCACTTAAAAAATATACATCTAAAAATCATTTCATATTAAAGTCCTGTAGTACAGTTATTTACATATATAAATCGTCTGCGTTTTGTAATTGCTTGTTAAATATATTTAGCTGTTCTTCTTTGATAATTAATTGGAAATTTTATTAATCATTCACAATGTGATAGTGATAAAAATGTTTCTTTGCCTGGTATGATTGAGTAAAGTTCATTAAGGAGTTTATTATATAAATCACAGTTAATAAGGATATGAATTTCACTTTCAATTTCATTTTTGCTACACATTTTACATATTCTAATGTCCTCCGGTTCGCCACTAAAAAGTCCTGTTTAAATTCTTAGAGATAGAATTCCGCATCTAAACTGAGACAACATCGACCGTTCGTTTCGTTGTAAGTTAAGGTTAACGTATACTTTAGCAGATAAATTATTTTTCAAAGTTTGTATGTTCGCAGTTATTGGTATTTATTTAATTTTGTAATTATAAAAAAAAGATGTGGCATGATTGCCAATAAGACATCTCTCCACAAGAGACCAAAATGACACAGAAAATAACAATTATAGGTAACCGTACGGTCTTAAACAATGAGCAAAGCCCATACCGCATAGTCAGCTGTAAAAGGCCCCGAAATTACAGTGTAAAACAATTCAAACGAGAAAACTCATGGCCATATTTACTTATCTGTTCTTATAATATAAATCGTAAAATCTTCATATATATGGAGGAAATAAAGATAATCAAAATAAAAAATGAACGAAAAACAAATATGTTACACATAACCAAACGACAACCACTAAATTACAGGCTCCTGATTTGGGACAGGCACATACATACATAAACTAATCAAGAATATGCTGTTCTAGTAGTGTTGATTTTGCGTTATATTATTGATGTCACATCTCTTCTGTGAAGAGGAGTCTGATTTTTCACATGTAATAATTGACCATAGCGCGACTAAACACCATGATAATTTCCTTTCAATAAAAGAAAAGTGACTTAAAAAATGGGAAATATGGATATCTAACAAGACATAAGAATGTTGTTATTGATGTCGTTCGAAACACTAGACAAATTTAGTTGGTGATAGCTTATACACATTTTGTATGTTTCTATCATTTCTAAAGGATCATAGTGATGCTAATGAACTATTCATTTCATTGTTGATTATTCATGAAATTTTATTCAAATTTTATTTTCAATGGCAATACAAATTGGGTGGATTAGGTGTTTGTGTGTGTTTTATATTCATGGATTTTTTGGGTCGGCGGCATCCCTCTTTTGATAAAAATCTTTCATTACATAGCAGTTTTCTGATTCTTCTCTGCTGTCTATTATTTAGGTTTCTTACACCTTTTTTTAAATCTCCGGGGTTCACCACAAAAACATATTAACTGTAAAATCAAAAGTAGCAGGAAATGAAGTTAAAATGATTATGAGTTCCCTGTACTCACCGTCCTTAACACCGTTTTGTGAAGGATCAAGTATTTTCTAAATAAACACTGGAACCGTGGGAAAGCCAGTGACATTGAAGAGCTCCTTCCGGTGGTCACGCGGGAAAGGGGAGATAATCTAAAAATTTCGAGGTGGCGCTGTAGCCAGCGTGTAAAAAAGAACATAGCCTGTGCTTCAGACAACAAATTTATCAAAACAACTTAACATCCATCAGTATTTGATGTTAATTTTTCATTAGAATAGATTTTGTCACACGACTGCCAAAATAGGTATTAAAATTAGTGCTGCGCTACTGAAATATGATAAATCAAAAGACGTCCTCCGTAGATTTCCATAAAACCGCGGATAATCCCCCTGTTTGCTAGGAACTGATACAAATGCATCCTAAAGCTTTTCATTGCTCGAGATATAAATAAATGTGACCCAGAAACATATGGGCACATGACTATGTATAGGATTCCTCGTCACTATGAGTCTTGTTTACATAATAAATACTTCAACCGGAGGTCAAAATTCAACACTTTTCTAACGTTTTTGGAGTTATTTCGGCGCAAAATTAAGCAAATTATGTCATATTTAACAGTTTATAACCACGAAATTGATTGAGAAAGTGAAGGGTGATGATGTTTCCAGGATTTTAAATATATTTTACTTAAAAATGAAAATGGGTTGAAGGATTTACACCGTCATTTGTTGATGTTTTTCGTGTTGCTCAAACTCCTCGCAGTATTACATTTTCTGTAGTTATTTAATTATGCTGCAGTGTGTAACAGATGTATGTAACAGATGTATGTAGTACATGTATGTAGTACATTGAAACTGGTTTAATCTAATATAAATGACTTCAGTTGTCTGGAAGTACCCCCCTTTTTTTCCCAACTTTTCAAAAAGTTAATTTCTGGATAAAAATCCTACGCATGTGCAAAGTGTAAGCACTCAGTTAATCTTTGTTTTAAGCCATTTTTTTTAGGGTAATGGTTACAGTCATTCTTTGATTCAGTAAATATTAATCTGAAATCAACTTCTCAATTTAAAAAAGTACCAATCAAAATATTAATCTGATGCATCTATAATTTTTACTTGATTTTTAGTCTTCGTTCTTGTTGTTTATATAAAAAAAACTAAGCAAGTTGGAAGTTGACACTCACACATGTTTATAAATGTCTGTCCTGTCCTTATCATGCATAACAAGCAACATGGTGTAAACTAACCATTCATGTTTGAGTGTGACTGGGCCGTGGGGCGTGTTTAACTCTTGAGAACTTAAGATTAACATTCAATAGGAATCCCCAATGCCTAGTTCATCCAATTCTTAATACATGTCAGAGCTATATGACCATTTAAAGCATTAACAAAATGCTGTATCACTTCTAAGGTCTACTTTGAAATTGGAATATGAAAGTCTCATCGGATTTTGGGGATCCTGTTTTGTTGCATTGATATTAATGCTTGACCCACATTTTTATTTTACACCAATCTACAAGAAAACAAAGCTTGGAAACAGGATCTATAGTTTAATCAGAATCATACCATTCCTATATCTGTGTGCTGATTTTTCTGCAATATAATACTTTTTCACACATTTTTGTCCATTCTTAAAAAGCACACAATTGCAATAATTTGCAAAATCATGTGATAAAATATAGGAAAAGGGCACCAGGACATCTCATTCATAATACTACACAAGGAGCAGGATCTACTTACTCTTCTAGAACACCTGATATCAATTAATGTATGTTGTGGGTTCAAGTTGCTCAGTTTTCTTTTTTTTTCATTTGAATATTAGTTTTAGACTTTTCATAAAAAAAGTATGAAAAAAGACTACTGAAAATGATTTATTTAGGTGCAGGGGTTACCACACTTCAGAAAAACAGTAAAAAGTCGTCATGATAGGCCATTTGAGAGACATCAAGGATACCTCACTATGTCTAGGAGAACTGAACGATTTAAAAACCTTTCTATTTCAGTCCTTCACACCGAAGCAATCATTAAAGACCACCAGTCAAGTGAAATAAATCTAGTAATAGCTGCAAATAAACCCTATGGTATTGGCTATGCAATTTCAGTTAAAATGGCCACATTTGTACGGAGAACATAAGTTTATCTTCATGTTTGGTGGATTGTACATTAAAATGGCTTGTTTTAAAATTCTGAGTGATATAGTGCGTGATAGTGGATGGACATTTGCCTTCACTGAAGCCGATATTGCAACACCTATAATGGCAGATGCTTTTCATGTATATTAAAATGCGATTAGGAATTGACACTCGCATCAGATAACTGCATGTGGTTTTCTTGAATTGATAATGCCAGCCGTTATGAAAGCGTAAACACAGAAAATATAGTTCATGACTCTGTGACGTTGAAGTATGTGACCAACGGGTGTAAGGAAAGAAAGTCATATCGACCACAGTTTAATTTCTGGCGTTCAATTACGAATTGAGAACTTCATGTGTTTTCGGTAGTAAGCTCATTTCACGAGTCAGATATCGTACTTTAAAAACATTCCATTTCAAGCATGATACCAATCTTGGTCTTGATCGTGTAAATTATGCTTGATGGTTACCGGTCCATCTCCAAGATATGGCTTCCCTTGACGAACATCACCCACAGGTGTCGATGTAATTTGCAAATGGTAATTTTAACTGTACGTAAGACCAGCAAGTTGATTTCTTATATTACAATTGATCAGGCACAATCACAGAATAATGAGTCGTGAACGGCGATGTTGGTACCATATGTTTAATCGAAGATTCCTTTGAGACGTTGGATGGATGGAAGTCAGTAGACTGGTAGATGAATTTGAAAGATTTAGTGGTTTGAGTCATTCTACAACAGATGAAGGACGTCATGAAGACTCTACGAGTACACAAAAGGATTTCTTCGAAAAACTTTAAAGGTTTTCTAAAGTGATGAACGAGTTTGGAATTTCATTGCTAGAAGAGTCGTCATATTTGTACAAAGTTTGTTCTTTTTAGGAAATTGTTGATTCAGAAGTAGGCAAGATATGTATAGAGACACCAAGATATTGGTCCAAACAGTACGATCTTTTGAAGCAAATGCGAAATGAAGGAGAATCTGCTTTTTTAACCAGATGAAAAAGAACGTTTGCATATTAAAGCCGTAAAATGAAACTGGAAACCTCTTGTCCAAAAGACAAAGCTAAAGAACCTGAACACTGATTGAGATCTCTTTTCTAGACTTTTCATTTCTTCTTTAGCCATAAAAACCAAACTGCTTCTCCGTCCCTGTGTCAAGATGTGGTATTAAATCGCAGCAAATGGGTATATTTGGCACATTCTGCGATTTGCCATCAACTGGTCCAAATTCCGACGCATTTATCGTTTGTGCGGCAGCAATGATTAATTTATTGACACCACTTTGGGCCAACACATTTGATAATTATGCAAATGATATCATACTGCCTTACATAAAATCTTCCTTCCATAAGTATCCAAAAATAAACATCGATTTGATGTTTACTAAATTAATTATTTTAATGCTGGGACGAAAACAAAAGGCAAAGTACTGGCTCTAGACGGAAAGTTGTTTGTTCTGGTAGAACGCCAAGGGTTTGAAGTAGTTTTCTCTGTGAAGATGCCAACAAAACGGAATTGTTCAAGTTTCTTGCCGACATAAACCTTTTTACCACAAAACACACCTTAATTTATAATTCGAATGGTGCCAATTTCACTGTTCTGAGTAATATCCCTTCACCACAAGTCCTTTTACAAGTTAAAAAATCTGCGATTTTGTGGTTTCCGTTCTCTAACTTTACTCTTCCTCAAACAAATGTTATTAAACTTGTACATGTTGTACTCAATGCTTATTACCAACACAAACACATCAAATTTGAATAAGGATGGTATCATTTTCAAAGTAAATCTCATGTTTTTCACCCGCTATACAAATCTAGGCCTAACATCTTTTAAAATCAGTATACTTTGTTTTTTGGATTTACAACCCCCTCCTTTTTATTTCTTAAATTATGGATACAACCCTTATACTAGAGAAGATTGCCACATTTCAAACACCAGATTTTGAAATGAGATTAGCAAAAACAAAAGAAGTTTGAAGGTTTTGTTATATTGCATGTCTTTCTAAAAAATCCTCAAAATGATCGTTGACTCACGTACAATATGTGGTTCATAGCTTCTGGGTTATTGATGGGTTTTTGAAAAGTTAAGCTAAGTATACTTTTGAAAATTATATAAGACATACATATTGCTGATTCATTAGCATACAAGATAAATTCATATATGCATGAAAAAATAAAAGCAACAGTAGTATACCGCTGCTCGAAATTCATTAATCGATTGAGAAAAAGACAAAAACAAATATGGGTTACAAACTTAAACTGAGGGAAACACTTAAATATAAGAGAATGTATTAATGAAAATTCGTCATATTAATAGGTTTCATTTTTACGGCACATTTCAGCATTTTATTGCTCTACTTGGCTTTCAAAAAGAGTATGAACTTGTCAAAATATTTAAATTTCAAGTTAGTACAAACAAGGTGTAGTGGTCAACATGTAGAAAAACCATCCCAATTGCTGTATTTTTGCCCATTTTCCGATTTTGACGTCATTTGCACCTATTATTGTGACGTCATTACACATTTTTGTCAGATATATCATTGACTAATATCCTAATGATTGATGGAGAACAATCTGCTCAGTTTAAATTATTCATATATTGTAACTGTGGGGCCATGTAAGCCCTACTCTGCAGACCCGGACTCTTATTTAACAATCTCAGATGTCACAAGACATCAATTCCACCTTAATGTTGAGATACTTCCTATTAGAAGTGGGACAATTAAAGGCGTACCGCATCCGTATCTGTTACGTTGACGTATTTGCATCTGTGTATATACACACATACATGACATTCTGCTGTTGTTTTTTTTTTCTATGGTCGGGTTGTTGTCTCTTTGACACATTCCCCATTTCCATTCTCAATTTTATTGTTTTTGTATGTCGATAAATTGTAACTTCACCACATGTCTTGCTCTAAAAGGTAATGTTTATACTATGTATATTTATAGTAATTATTATACAATTATGAAAACATGATATGGACGACATCAGAAGCTAACATTTACACATAGTTAACAATCACTTGATTTCGTATTAATCTATAACCTATAGTGATATTTGAATCATTAGAACTACCCAGGCGTGAAACCAATTATAAAACAAATGAAGTTAAGGAATGTGTACCCTTTTTTTGTTTCAATACTAAATATGGACATTTTATAGAAAATCCACAGCCTTTCCCCTTGTCCTCTAATACTTGACAATTCGATGAGTGTAAGATAGAGGATTATTACATGTAGTGCTATCAATGATTTTCTCAATCACGTCTATCAACAAAGGTATTTCATTTCCTATCGTTAATTATCCATTTTTTTTATGGTGACGTTCCCATATTACGGTGTTTATATTTCTCAACTGGTACGATTCGTTCGTGTATTAGATTTTAGCGAGAGAAATTTATGTATTACTGAAAAATTATTACACCAGGGTTTTCGATATCACAAACTAGTCAAAACATTTACTAAATTTTATCATCGGTATAAGGAAATAATTCGTAAATATAACTCAACATGCAGACATCTTATACGTTCAGGTATTTTACATCCAATCTTTGTGGTAATATTCTCTACAAAGCACAAAAATGTCAGTATTCACCTTAGAAGCTTACAAATTCTTTAAACAGACTTATTAAGAAGGGATATAGTTACGTAACTGTTGTCAGGTCATTAAAGATAGCATATTTTGGCTTTTATATTGATTAACTTATAGGGTCTTTGCATCGGGACTAAACACATTTAAAAAAAAGACAGTTGTTGGCGTGACACGGGTTATGTTCTTCTCATATATGTTATGATAGTATGATACTAAACCCCTTACGGGAGGGATTGTGACTGATATTCACATGATGAATGCATAATCTTTCGATCAGATTAAATGAGGTCTGGAGATGGCATGCCAATGAACTGCTAGTAGTCTACTGTTATTTATGTATTATTGTCATGTTTTTATTTTCTTCTGACATCGGACTCGGACTTCTCTTGAACTGAATTTTAATGTGCGTATTGTTATGCTTTTACTTTTCTACATTGGCTAGAGGTATAGGGGGAGGGTTGAGATCTCATCAACATGTTTAACCCCGCCGCAATTTTGCGCCTGTCCCAAGTTAGGAGCCTCTGGACTTTGTTAGTCTTGTATGATTTTTAATTTTAGTTTCTTGTGTATAATTCGGAGTTTAGTATGACGTCCATCATAAGTGTTCTAGTATAAATATTTTGTAAGGGGCCATCTGAAGGACGCCTCCGGGTGCGGGAGTTTATCGCTACATTGAAGACCCATTGGTGACCTTCGACTGTTGTCTGCTCTATGGTAGGGTTGTTGTCGCTTTTCCATATTCCCCATTTCCTTTCTCAATTTTATATATATTAACAATTTCAAGTACACCTTCAAGAGCGCGCTCGAGCTACGTAACTAAGCACGAAGATTTTTGGAATGACTTTTTGTCAAAATTAAAAGCTAGCACATCATGGGCAAACAAGTGAGTAATCTATGTTTTGAAGTGTATAGATTTGTTTTATTTGCCCCCACATCCCTATTTTCTAAAAATAAAATGCAATAAAACATAGACAATACTTCTTTAAATAAAGTTTCCTTTTGGTGTATATACGAAATAGCAGATCTCTCTTATTCGTTGTCTTTGCTGTTTTAATATTATTTCACCTTGAGCATTTCGTACTACCAGGACTACAGAAGGGGTCATAAGCCTAAATTTGAACAATATTTATAACCGTACTTTATTGCTTATTACATGTATAAATAAGTATTGTGTCGAATTGATTTCTAATACCAATTATAACGAATTTCTAATTTGGTAGGCCACAATTTTTTCCAAAAATTTAAAATAAAAGAGACTGCAAAAATTGTATCATCATTTTTCTAATTCTCCCCTCTTTTCCCTATATTTTTACCACGTTTATGACCACAATCATTAATAACATCATCATCATGTTTAAAATTCATGCCTGAAAAATTATGATGCTGTGAATATCGATTGTTTAGATATACACGGGTATACATAAATTAAAACTATCATGTCATAAAAAGGTATATTAATGACATCTTTCATAGAATTATTGTACTTTTTAAACATGTAAATGATCAATTAAACAATAACCCATAGATACGTTCAAATACGTCAACGTATCACATGTATCAGTTACGGAAACGATAGGTCTTTAAATTTCCCACTTCTGATACTTTGGGTCAGCTTTCAATTCTTTTTCGTAACATTATTTATGACATCTCAGATCAATCGTAAGACGTAAAATGAGAAACGAAATTGCTGAAAAAGTTATCTTATTGTAATGAGCAAAAAAGATTTCAAAAAGATTAAGGAAAATGAAAATTATTTGTAATTTTGTCTTTGACTAGACGAATTTGATTTGTCAGTTTTTATGGACTTCACCTTTTTGAATTTGCCTTGGATTTCGATGTTTTGTTATATTGTTTTGTACATCACGGAGGCATCGAATGCTAACATTTGCAGACATTTTAGAGACATGTGTCACCGTTGTTTATAAATGTAAACAATGTATGATTAAATATTTAGTAATCACACACATTTGTTTTTTTATTTCTATTTTCCAGATTTTACGAAGGAAACTATGTAAGCTGTGTATAAATATAAAAAAGATGTGATATGATTGCCAATGAGACAACTCTTCCAAAGAGACCAAAATTATGCAGTAATTAACACACCTATATGCGATTGGGAATTTTTTCCGGCATAAACTCTATGATGAATTAACACTTATTTTCCTGTAAAAACGGAAAATGTATCAAATTTTACCTATATATACATTGACTGCTGTAAGAAGTTGTAACATTTTGAATAATCCTGACGGAGCTACTGATTATCAAATACTAGTATATAAATATATCATGATTACCAGATCGCTTGACATTCTGAAATTGGATTGGGACGAGTGAAAACTAAAGTTGTTACATGTACATGAAGTTTATTGTACTTCATTTAGTAGTTTGCATCTTAGCTATGGTAACCTTTTTACATATAACAAATAAAAAAATCCTTTGGGTAATTTTAAACAACAAGTCATCTTTATAAATTGACATTGCTTGAAACTAATTTCAAATTGGACTAGCACATAAGTTCTGTTGAATTCACGAAAGCATTTACAATGGTTAAAGTCTTATTTTTGTAAGATATTTTTTTGCAATTTTGTTGCTGATATAATTATATGGAAGGTTGTCATAGTTTTACCCTAGGTGTAACCCTAAGGAATAATAAAATTTAAACATTGAACCATGATAATTTGTTTTCAAATTTTAATTGTTTGGATAATTTCCACTATTCATATCAAACTGAAAAATTTTAAACAATGAATTTAAGGTAACTGGTTACAAATCGATTCTTCTCTCAGGTCCAAAGTTTTTAAAAGCATCAACAATTCCCTCCCAAGACTTATCTAGCAATGATATAAAACTAGAGTGATTTAATCTCAATAACTGATCAAAAGTTTTGTTGGACAATCTAGTTCTAAGGGATGTTTTAATGATCTTCAGCTGGCTGAAGCATCTCTCTACACAAGCTGTACTTAAGGGTATCACTTGTGACAGCAAGTACACCTGGTATAAGTTTTCATAGATTCCCTTAAGAACTGGTTTTTTTTGAAAATGTTGCAGAATGTCCCTTGCTACTTCAAATTTATTAGTTTCCGATTCCCTCATTTGCTTCAAAGCAAACATCTGGTGATTTTGCGACAAGTTTTGGTCCATCAATAATTGGAGTTCCCGTTTTTTTGTGTCTTTTGTTAGTGTCCTCTAAAGCAGTTCCATAATGATTAGATAAGACGGAGATATCTGCTTCCCAATAACCCAGTAGGTCTTCAATATTATCAGGCAGATTTCGTGGATCCAAGACCCCAAAAGCCTGAAGCACAGGTTCAACTTACATTGCCTCTTTAATTTCATTAATCAAGTCATGAATAAGAGGCTTAAGAGTACGATTCATGAAAACGTCCATATCAAATTTGTCCATGTCTGTCAGGTTTCTTAATCGTCGTCCTAACGAGTTTCTCTCTCAATTACCTCAAAAAATGAATCTATTTTACTAAAGTATTCCAGCGATTTTCCAGAATCTTTGACAAGAGAATCGACTATAGATTGCAAGGCATTTATAGTGCTTTCAACATAAACTGGTAATTTGGTAAAGTTAACGTCACTGCTTTGAAAGATCAGACTACGTTTGTTTGTGACGCTAAGAATGTCGCAAATTACAATCATAGTTACTATTGCCGGTTTTAATAAAATTGTTCGAACACCAAAAACCTGTGGATCTTTCGATTTACAAAAATGTAGTATAAATTTGATCCAACGCATCAATATATGATTCAAAGCGAAGAAAAATGCGGACACATGCATCTTTGTGTGTTAACCATCTTGTAACCGAAGGCTTAATGGGTTCTAGGACCTTTTCACCTTTAACTTCCTGGATGTTTCTTAGCACATTGTCCTTCTGCGCACTATACTCAAAAATTATATTTTTTCAGTCATTTCCCGGTATGCAGGTCTACTTCCCCAGAATCTCGTCACTGGTTATATTTTGCTTCATGCAAATTTTGATTGCTATGTCTCTATAAATGTGTAGCATATCAAGCGCCGAGAGACTGTCTGTTCTCGAGTAGGTTTTAAAATTCATGTACTAGCATTTCCAACAAAATTTTATTGTTGTTTTCCCCAAATTATTATTCAATGCATAAATATTAACTGTAAAAGTTTTTCTACCAATCTTATATCTCACAGCTCAAAAACGGACCCATTACTGCCAGAAGCACAGTCTTCTGTATATAGAATTTGAAATTAAAACTTTAGAAGTGCAACACTAGATTATTCTGTTTAATTTCCATTTTCAAGTTTGCATTTTTTGTTAAACAAACGTAAGAACATAAATTTCATTCATTACATCACTGTTTAAAAAACCAGTTTGGAAATTGAATTGGTTAAGTTGTAAGTACTTAAACCCTGATTCTCCCCATTTCAATGGATAAGCACCGTAGAAGCCAATGACTACATGTAACCAACGGTAAACTGACTGTCAGAAAGGTCGACCAATCCTTTTGGGCATGTTTTGGGTTCAGTTTTGGAGCTTTTGATTTTGCCTTTTCCCACACATTACAGTGTTTTTTTTGCAATTATGCGGTTTAAACTTTAGGACTTTAAATAATTTTATGCAGTTGATTATTTGGCATTCAAGTTTATTAGAAACAATTTTGGCATGGATCTGTCTACCATGGCATTTGGCAATTTGATTAGCATTAATTTGACGTTGCGGCCGTAAACATATCTCCCATGTGACGTGGCGTAATCAACTTATATGACACTTCTATTGACGGGTAGTTGTCACTTAATATTGATCAGTTCATTAACAATTTTGGCTGCCTGTATCGTTGTTGTAAAGACAGTTAGAAAAGTTTCTGACGTCAAACTGTCTGCATGGTTACAGCACCTTCATGTTTGTCATGTTTGCAATTTTCGTATATATGGGCTTAGTTCAGATTTTTGTTGCTTGGTTTCGGCAATATGGAGATGCAATATTGGTTACCTGATTAAGTGTGGGTATGTGTTGATAGAATTGTTTCACGGAGAAAAGAAACATTCAAGATCATGTATGGGTTTCGAATTTTTCTTTAAAAAATGTGTGCGACTTTAATAATCTAGTTTGATGGAGTAACCTCAGAAATAAACATGTATACATGAAGCATGAATAGAAGTTATTTTAAAACAAATTATGATTTGGTTATAAATAAAACAACAACAGTTGTGTTGTGTTTTTTTTTAAAATAAAATTAATATTTGTACCTAGATTGCAATAAGTATTCATAAGCCTAGGAATGATCATACTCACAAATTGAGTTGAAATTTTACAACTTTATCGCGTAGTCTTTCATGTCACAGGAATTATTAAATTTCTATATAATTATATTTTTGTTCTGATCATGCGCATATATGCATGTTTCGCCACTTCCGGGCATGTCTGTTATCAATTGTCCGTTGTTCAAGCCTTAAATTGAACCGTTAATGGTCAAACTGAATATTCATCAATAGAACGAATACAATAACACGTTATCTTGTTTTTGGAACTGCTTTTTGTTTATAGTTTGAGTTGGACATATTTCCTGTTTAATGTTTGAAGATATCACATTCAGTGAAAGTAATACATTATATAACAGACATAAATATTAGTAACTTTGTGTACATATTGAAATATTGAATTCTTAAATGCAAACAGTCAGGATTTGCAAAGCAAATGGTAAACGACCACAAAAGTATTTCAAAGACCAATTCCTTCATTGATTTGATTGCAGTCGAAGTCATAAACTTGCAAATACACCAGTTTGTCATAATAACACCAACTGAACATAGTTGCATTCATCGAGTTTATCATAAAAGAGGCTCTTTAAACATGGGTAACAATTATTATGTAACGTCCTCCTAAAATACTCTAACATACAGACACATTGATTTCCATATGGATTGGTTTAAATATGTGAAGATTAAATCAAATTCGGAAATGAATGTTCGAATAGGGGCACGCTATATTATTCATCTTCTCTGATTGGTTAAATGTTCCATTTAAATTGCATGTCTATAAAATTAAGACATACATTCAATGCTATAAATTTAACATATTGAAATTCTTCTTGTTTCATGGTCAGCATTATTCTTATTCTTTAAAATGGCAGAAGGACAACACAACGACTCGTAAGTATTTTTCTAAATATTTGAATGAAAAAAGCTGTATATGGGAAAAGTTTTAGGAATTTGTGGTCCTCAGTACTCTGCAACGTCGTACTTTATTTCGCCATTTTAACTTTTTTTGTTCGAGCATCACTGATGAGTCTTTTGTAGATTAATCGCGCGTCTGTCGCAATACAAAATTTCAATCCTGGTATCTATGATGAGTTTTTATAATTATAACTTAAGTTGTCCCTTACAGATACACATATTACTGTTTGGTGAGGAATATATCAAGTACTGATTTATTTAGTTTCCTACTTGAACACCAAAAATGTTTATGGAGAAAACAAATTCTTAAAACCTTACGGCACTTCAGATATTTAATTTTTGAGAATCAGAATCGGTCAATTTCAAAAGAAAATGACATCTTGAAATTACACAATACTAACATGTCTCAATAAAATGGCAACACTGGTTACAACTGAACCTCTTGTATTAACATTGTCACGAAAAGTTCATATGAACATAGGAAATTACTTTACTCATATCAGATAAACTATATATTTTCGAGATAAATTGACATGTCGGCAAGAATACAAAATGAGAACGGATATCTCATTTAACCACTTACTTGAACTAGATAATGCATTGTTGTATTATCAGGCCTACTTCATTTCATTTGTCACATCCAAAAAACTTTAACAACAACTCCAAATATACCAATTTGAATGACTAAATACCCAAAAATAAATAGAAAGAAAAAAAGTTTTACATGCGAAATACCCTTTCAATGTACTTAAAATTTTAATGTCCTTTATTTTACGTATCTAATAGAATGGGGAAATCATAATGTATCCTTACTTACACCTTTATCATACATGTCAAATTCATGTAGAATAGTTTTTAAAAAGTTTTATTGATATCAAAATCACATTGAATGTTAATTGCTGATAATTGATTGTTAAATATTGAAAATCGAATTTTGAAAACAAGCATATTATCGAATATTGGAATTGAATGTATAAAGTGGAAAAGTTGAGTATTGACTGAAAAAAATCAAACGAATGTTAAATATGAATTTCGAATATCAAAAATAAATAAATGTTGAAAATCGAATGTAAAAAATCTGGATGGTTGGCGTTGAAATTTAATGTTGAATGTTGTATCTCTAATATTGAATGTTGCATATCGAATGTTTCAAATTGAATCTTGAGCTTGTGAATGAAACATATCGAAATTGAATGTTAAATAAAGCATATGCAACTATTCCAGTCATAATTACGATCGATAACTCTGAATGTGACTGGTTTAATAAAGATTATGTAAAATGTACTCGTTACCTGTGTAATGATTTAAAAAAAACAATTAATAGATATTTTGTCTATTTTACCATCCATTCGAGGTTTTCCTTTGTTCAAATAAAATATTTTCATAAAATTATTTTATTAACAATCATACGATACTAATATATATAGCGGGTCTTGTCAAAACTTACATCGTGATTAGGCTATGTTGCCATGTTTGTTTTCTTTGATCACGATGATGACTTAATTAATGTATCCACAATCTAGCTTTATCTTTAATTATCACACGAGTTACAATAACGTGTCATTTTTAATTGCAATATAAACAGTCAACTCAATCATATTGAATTATTTGCATAGGCAAAATAAGTGTCGAACATTGTCTACGTTTGAAAATTATTTGGTCGCCATATTGTTATAAATGTAACTTCGAAATTTTATAGAAAAAATAGCATGTATCCACTTTAACAGAGGGAAACAATGTTTAATTCTATGCTGCTTTAAGGTAAGACAATTATTGAAGAGACATACATCTAACATTTTTCCGATTTTCATCGTACAAATCTTCAAAAATATGTATTCCCATGTCGCCCCAAGCTATCAATGTAAACTGCATGGTTCGTGCATATGAATCCTTATTTTTAATGTGAAAGACTGTTTCTAATAGATATATTAAAGAACATGCGAAAAAAGTAATTTCTTAAATACAAAAAGACACACTTCGATAAATATTTGAAATACTACTTATTGATTTATAACTAAATGAATACCGGCATGTCGTGTCGTTGTAACCATCCAACAGTGGCCGCCATTTTGAACATTGTTAAAGACTGCCAAAATATGAACTTTTCAATCAAACTTTGAAGCAAAAACAATGATACTTGAACTGTTATGGTTTTCGATTTCATTTCAATGAATATGTTGTCGATCTTTTTAGGGGTTGGGAGGATATAAATAACAATACATTAGTTGAGGAAATTGATAATACAAAATGGTCCCATTGCAATTTTATCGGGATTTAACGAAGGAGTCAACGGAGGCTGTGTAGTTTTGTCACCTCGATTTTCAAACTTATTTCGAAGCACGAAATCATATATCTGAACTGAATCCTAAAACATATTTAATTGTAAAAAAATGTATACTGTAAAACGTGGGGTTGGGAGGGAAAATATTTACTATAATAAAAAAATTATGACCGTTTTATATGTAAAAGTGTAAAAGTCACGTGATGACCGATATAGTTGGATATGGAAAATTAAATGTTGAATGTTGATTATTATCATCGTTTGTTGGCACAGTTTTGAATGCGTTGTGTAATAATAATTGTGTAAATCATAAAATAAACTTGAAGTATATTTTGTTTTATGTTGTTAAATACGTTTATCTTAAAAATTTACATATACGCGTTTAGACCCATAAAAATTCAAGAGTATTTTTCGAACAACTATTAACTTTTATTAATTGCAAAAGCAATCTGCGGTTACGTGCGTTCACATTTTACAAAAATAAATTACGCGAAACAAAACGCTGTTTTAACCTTTACAAAATTAGAAGATGTGCCATTTTTGTGTTAAAGCTGACGTTAACGTGAAAGTAAATGCATGTTTATCTTTTATGTCTACTGAAATTTCGGTGTTTACATGAATTACATACAATACGATACGGTAACTTTTTCCGCCCGTCTTTGGTCTGCACCTTACTGCATTAACTAGTATATATGTAGTATAAAATAATATTTTATGTATCTATAAAAAGAGATTCAACACATGCAAATTTAAAATTGACTCTTCATTACACAAAATTCACAAAGCATTAATATGAAAGACAATGAAAGTTCTATTTCGTAAACAAGAAACATCTAATACCTTACCTTTTGCTAATATTCCAAAGTAAACAAGATCAACACATGCACTACATTTAACTTTTATCAGTTCAGCCTACGATTATTTTATCACACACACGATTGTTGTAAATGGATAAAAAAGGTGTAAGGTAGATTGCACAAGAATGAAATAGTAAAGGTCACGTCCAGAACAAACAATACGTAAATAACAATTGAGATATTTTACATTTTTATCTGTTTGTATTAAGGTATGCAATTTACTAACAATTATAATTATAAGAAACTATTTTATGTTTATCTCCCTTCATGCATGTGATTAGCTGTATCAATATTTCTTACATTAGCGATTAGTGAACACTTATGAATACAACATGATTTTTGTAAAATCTGGGAACTTTTAAAATTCTCTTCCTTAAAAGCTAATCCTGGTACCTTTGATAACTATTTACACCACTGGGTCGATGCCACTGCTGGTGGACGTTTCGCCCCCGAGGGTATCACCAGCCCAGTAGTCAAAATTTCGGTGTTGACATGAATATCAATAATGTGGTCCTTTTTTTATAAATTTTCTGTTTACAAAACTTTGAATTTTACGAAAAACTAAGGATTTTCTTATCCCAGGCATAGATTACCTTAGCCGTATTTGGCACAATTTTTTTGACTTTTGGATCATCAATGCTCTTCAACTTTGTACTTGTTTGGCTTTATAAATATTTTGATATGAGCGTCACTGGTGAGTCTTATGTAGACGAAACGCGCGTGTCTGGCGTACTAAATTATAATCCTGGTACCTTTGATAAATATTTACACCACTGGGTCTATGCCACTGCTGGTGGACGTTTCGTCCCCGAGGGTATCACCAACCCAGTAGTCAACATTTCGGTGTTGACATGAATATATATCAATAATGTGGTCATTTTTATAAATTTCCTGTTTACAAAACTTTGAATTTTACGAAAAACTAAGGATTTTCTTATCCCAGTAATAAATTACCTTAGCCGTATTTGGCACAACTTTTTGGACTTTTGGATCATCAATGCTCTTCAACTTTGTACTTGTTTGGCTTTATAAATATTTTGATATGAGCGTAACTGATGAGTCTTATGTAGACGAAACGCGCGTCTGGCATACTAAGTTATAATCCTGGTACCTTTGATAACTATTGCAAGATCTGTTACACATAAGGACACTTTTGTAATGTACAATAAATACATATGAGCGAAACTATAAAAAAGTAGGTCCAGTAAGACCCCTTTTTGACCCCAAAATATAGTTGTGTTGCAAGTAGAATGCTTCTGCTAAATAAATATGGGCAGTTTTTGACAACACAATGCACATATATTTGGTACTAGCAGCATTAAGTCTTGCTAAATTACTGAAATCTTCACAATTTTAGCATTTGAGTCAAATTTTAGACGGTTTCCATCTAAAATGAAAGTGGCTGAATTTGTGTTCATTCTTAATATTGAAATGTACGTTGTATTTGATGATAATACCTAACATATATAAAGTTTGAGGATGAACACGAACGCGGCCACTTTCATTTTTGAAAAAAAACTATCTGGAAAGTGACATTTTTAGGCAAATTTGATAGATTTTTCATATTTCAGCTTGAATTGGAGCGCTTTTACGATGTTTTCGGGTAATCCATGAATTGAAAACATAGTGCGCAATTTCTTGATAGTGTTTGCACTGGTTGAAGAGTTCACTACATGTACATCCAAATATTTTAAGTGTGCATCAACACATACTAAGAACCTTTTTCCGTACAGTGGCTTTGCATATTCAATATGTATCCTTGACCATTGTTTTGACAGCCATTCCCAAGGATGCATTGGAGCTTCTGGTGATGCATGTCGATTGACTTGACATTTGTGGCATGCACGAACTGTCTGTTCAATTTCTGCGTCCATATTTGGCCACCAGACATAACCTCTCGCAAGTACTATCAAACGTGAAATTTTTGATGACCCTGGTGTAGTTAATAAAGAATAATTTTTCCACCAGGGTCTGGAATAACTCTATTTCCCCACAAAAGACAACTGTCAAGTACACTTAACTCTGTTTTCGACTAAAATATGTCTTCATTTCATCATTGTCTCTGACATTTGGCCAACCTTTAAAAACATAGTTAGTTATTTTTACCAATATCGGATAATTGCGTGTCCATGCTTAAATTTACTGGGCAGTAACCGGCGTAGAATCCATGTGATCAATCACCATGATCATTTCTGTGGGTACTTCCGTTTTCCCTTCTCGGTTTAACGGTAGCCGCCTTGGTGCGTCAGTGTTAGACTTCTTCTCTCCTTCTTTGAAAACTATCTTATGCTCATATGCAAACAGTGTCAAAGCCCAACGCTGAATTTTTGTGGCTGCCATTGGTGGAATACACTTATTTTCGTTAAATAATCCTATCAATGGTTTATGATCTGTATGAATGGTGAATTTTCTATCAAACAAATATTGATGAAATTTCTTTAGTGCGAATACAACGATAATCCCTCCTTCTCAAGAACACTATAATTCCTCTCGGCGGGTGCTAGCGTGCGCCAAACATATCCAACCAGTCTGTCATATCCATCTCCCATTTTGTGCGACAGGACGGCCCCTATTCCATTGTCCGTTCTAATACTATATTTTAACTCAAGTCTTTATATTTCTTTTCTCATCCCAACAACTATACAAACCAGTTTTATAGTTAAAGTATGACCATTTATAAATTAAAAGTATCCATAATTGTATTGCGGGCTGATATTTTTTATTTGAAAACGTAATCTGACTTCGCATTTTCAAGGTCCTTTGAATTGTTGACAAAATGGTTTGACGAAATGTAAAGTTTTTGGATTTTATTTACCAACAAAAGGCAAGTAGTCTTTTTGTCACACTGCTCTTGAGAAACGAATCGAAATCTACTGTTATAATTAATACGTATACCTGCAGTTTGTCAAACTTTCTGATACTAAATTACAAAAAAAAGTACACAAAACATGCAGTTTTAGATTAACTTTTTTTGTTAAGCACCAAACTTTTATTTTTTGTTATTTTATTCATAGAATCAGAATTGCATTAATTGGAAAGACTGGTGCTGGAAAAAGTTCATTAGGAAATACATTACTGAGAAGACGTGCATTCATTTCTGCCCCAGGTAGTGAATCAGTTACGGTAACATGCTCGATGGCAGAAGGACATGTTGCATCTGGCAAGGTCATACATGTTGTAGACACTCCCGGAATCATGGACACTAAAATAGAAAACGTGGAGCATGAAGTTATAAAATCAATTGCTTTTTTATCACCTGGACCACACGCGTTTTTATTGGTACTCAATCCTAACCGAGCAACAAAAGAAGAAATTGATTCACTCACGGAGTTACAGAATCTGTTTGGTACTGATACTTTTTTGCGCAACACAATTTTAATAATGGTACGTCGAGATGAAATTGAAAATGATGATGGAAGTTTGATGGATATCCATAAATTTATTGCGATGAGAACATGCAAAGAAGTGCAAGAACTATACGAAAAGTGTGGGAAGCGGATCATCGCAGTTGACAACAAAGGCTCATCCGATGAAATAAAAGAAGCTTTTATAGAACAATTATTAGAAACGATCAATACGTTCGAATGTTATTTTTCGCATGATTATTTCCAAATGGTTTTACAGAATCAAGAACTTCAATCGTTACTAGAAAAGGAAAGAGAAATGAAGCATATTGAGCATGAGGAGGTCAAGCGGCTTAACGAGCAGATAGAAAAAGAAAAAAAATTGAAACTGAATGAGATCAATCAGCTAAAAGAGGAAACAGTAAAACAACAAAACGAAAATAGGATTGATTATCAGAAAGAGAAAGAACAAAGAGAAAAAGACATAAAAGAACACATGGAAAAACTTGAACATGCAATAAACAAATTTCAAATTCTGATAATTGAGCAGAATAACAAAAAATGTATAATATCATAAAAAAATCATTTCATACCGCCAAAGAATTGATTTTTTTCAACAAATTATTAATCTGATCATTACGAACATAGTGTGACGACTATCTATGCCATTGTAATCTACTGATCTGTTTTAATATATTGTTGATCATATAACGATCATGTCGAGGGTGGTTTTATAATTATGTGTCCCATAAAATCAGGTTTTGTATTTGACAACTTTGTTTCAGTATTCTAACTAATAATATAAGATTAATTTTATTTGGATTTTTATGAATTTATTCTCTCATTTGAACATTTTCCAATTTTTCACTTAGACATATGCTTTTGAGACATTCGCATGATTCAGAAATCCGGTCTTTGCCAAATCAGACGACAATCTACATCGACATTAATAACTGTCATGGAAAAGATATTATAAGATAAATCATATCTTTAACAGCTATACTATAATATTGATTTGGTTAGTGATGGTTTTGTTTCCGAATTTTCTGCAGAGTATCACATGTCACATAGACTTATAAGTAATAAGTTAAGCTGCACTTATACTATCATGTTTATGACAATATATTTAATTCTCAACATCGCTTTACACAGTTTTCTATGGCAGCTTTCTGGATGGGTTGAAATGCCTGAATCTGACTCATATTCTGATTGGCTATCTTCACTAGAAGAATCAGAGTCTGCATCGCAGTATCATGACGTATGACCAGATTTCCCCGAAATCGGACATACCCAATCATCTGGACAAGAACAGACTTTTGTCCCTCTTGTAGAAATTTATTACATGTAATGTTTGTACAGGTATCATTTGATTGTATAAAAACACGTATTAAAGATCAATTTTTACAAAGCTGGAATACAGCTTTAGAAGAATGTAACAAACTTTGTATTTATAAACGATATAAACTAGTATTTGGTTTCGAAAAATACTTAGATTTTCATTGTAATGTATCTATCTTAACAAAATTGCGTAGCGGCACACTTAGATTAAATGTTGAAGTTGGTCGTTATCGAAATACTCAAAGGGAAAACAGAATTTGTATGTGTTGCAATATGAATGTTTTAGAGGACGAATATCATTTTGTTTTATCATGTAGATCATGTTCTTGGCCAAATCGGCACAAGTTAGATATATTTTTACAAGCTCTCTCAAAATATCTGACAGTAAAACTATGCAATTATTTAAATGCAGCTTGGAAAATTAGATATTTTATGTTTTTCCTCCTTAAATACATTGTTTTGATTTTATTTTTAAATTCTCAAATAATCTAATAAATATTAATTCTAAGAATAATTTGTTTCCATTCCGCTTTAGTGGAAAATGAATAATACATTGCGTTCCGAACTAATTTTCTAGTTTCTATAAGTTATCGACAAATAACTTTTTTTTATTTAAGGGAGCGACCATTTTATGGAAAGCCAACGGGGTCAAAATTCTTAATGCGTAAATTGTCAATTTGTATATTGTCCCTATAATGTCAATGTATTAATTGTCAATGTGTTAGTTGTCAATGTGTAAATTGTCAATTGGTAATTGTCAATTTGTAACTTGAAACTGTAAATTTAAATTTCTTTATTCGTGAATTGTTCATTTGTGACCTGTATCTTTGTAATTTAAAAATTCTGAATTGTATCTGTGTGATTTCAAAATACTTTATTCAATTTGGTAAATTGTTAATTTGTTTATTGAAGTTTCCTCCTGGGTGTATAAGCCTCCTATACGTATGCCTATATCGAACCATTTTATTCTGACAGGAGGGGAAAGGGCTGACATATATATATATATATATAACTCGTCTAAACATCAACCTCACAATGTTAGATCTGTAAATTTGCTTTCGCAAATTTTGTGTTCTTTCCTCAACGGGATTCGAACCCATGCTACTGATATATCGTGATACCAAATTGCCTGCACTGTAGCCGTCTCGCTATACCACACGACCACATGGGCTTCATAAAAATGAAGCTTTCGGTGGCTGGGTGTTACCTTTCCACGTCAGTTTTAATCTAGCGTCGTACTACAGTACATGATATATAAGGCATGGAGATGGTATTTTTACAGATCAGCTAAATTATCTATAGTAAAGGATCCTACAAATTAATGTCAGATACAGTGACAGAAAATAATTGTATTTATAAGTACGTCTGACCCAGTGACAACTCTACAACAGCTGTATCCATTGGATCACCAGCAGTGATGGTGATACATGGCTGTGTACATTATGTATATGTTACAGTGAATAGGTGAAATTAGGAATTACACGTAATTATTAAACATTTTAGTTAAAGCCTGTAAATACTAGTCAATTTAGTAATTACATTTATTTCTTATGCAGCAAATATACTGCAATATGATTGGTTAATTACCCCGGTGTAAATAACACCCCACCCTTGTTTACCCCGGGATAAATAAAAATTTGCCAAAAAAATTTAAAAAATAAAAGATTGCCAAATAATAAAAAAAGTCAAAAAAAAAATCAAAACTTAATAAATTTGAGGATAAACATTTGAAAAAAAAAGGAAAATTCCCGAAAATTTAAAAGAACAATTTTTTTTCTGAAAGCAATCAATTTACAGCAAAAAAATGTTACACTGAAATTTCAATAGGCAATTTTCAATTTTATATCCCGGTTTAAAAATGAGTAAAGAAAATGTTTCATTCGTCTCAACTCGGCCGATTCGAAGGAGAGAAGCATATTATACCGAGGATTGTCGTATGGGAATTGTTCATAAGAAATAAATTCGTTATCTTGGTGTAATCAGGGATGTACGGAATTTTACACCGTTGTTGAAAAATCATACAACCATTCGGCTGCGCCTCAGGGTGTATGAATTTTCAACAACGGTGTAAAATTCTGTACACCCCTGATTACACCAAGATAACTAATAGTATTTACTAGTTGTTTCAGTGATTACTGGTATTCACTGATTTTTTTTGGTCATTTTTACAGCTATTTACTAACTTGATATTTTTGTTTTAAAATTAAGTCAAGATACCAAATAAGAAAGTAAAGGTGGTTGGGATTTTAGGACTTATACTTAAGGAATAAGGAATATAAGGCCAATCTAAAGTGCATACTCTTTAGTGTTTGTGAATTGAAACTGGAAAATGGTTGTTTTATAAGTTTTGAAATCAATTATAGCATGAAAGACAATGATGTCAATCCAGAATTGAGAACTACATTTGTGAGAAGTTTATATGTAACTAAAACTAAAATAGCTCTTTTTTAATGATAGACATTCGATTATGCCGAATTTGGTTAAATGATCTTGATAATTCTTCAAATCTCATAGTTTTGTTAAATCAAAATCTCCATCAGTCATACTTTGCATATCAACTTGCCCAATGACATGAGCTAAATTCCTGTTACAAAATAGGTTTAACAACGACTTCTTTTGTCAGATGTTTGCAATGAAGCTGACATTCTTGTTATTATCTTGAATATTATTATAGATAGCTATAATTTGTAAGCAGCAATAATGTTCAGCAAAGTAAGATCTACAAAAAAAGTTAATAAGACAAAATTGTCAATTGACCCCTAAAGGAGTTATTGCCCTTTAAAGACAATTTTACACAATTTGTTCATCAAGTTTGCTAACATTTAAAAATATTCTCCTCTAAAATGCAGGTGAGCAATCCAGGCTTTTGAGAGCCTCTTGTTTTGAATGTCACCCTCTCGTCAAGACCAAACAAAAATCGATAATTTAAAGGACAATGAAATTAATTTACATCAAGTAATTGAATACAATGGGTAAGTTCTACGTTTTGGCTCAGAGTTTATTATTTGACTGTCAAAATAAAAAAACAAAATATCTTGCCTCACTATTTTTTTTAATAATACTCTTACCGTTGTTATGTATGTGACGTCATATAAATTACTTTTAAAATAAAATTGATCTGTGAAAGACAATAATGATAGGACATTCAGTATAAATAATTGAATAACACATAGCTGAGAGGGTGATAGAGCAGATTGGTACCCATCGAAAAAGAATTGTCAACCTTGACTTCGACACGGTTGACAATGTTTTCTCTGGGTAACAATGTGCTCTATCATCCTCTGAGCTATGTGTTATTTACAAAATGTGTAACATATTTGTTTTTCGTTCATTGTTTTGTACATACATGTAAATTAGGCCGTTAGTTTTCTAGTTTAAATTGTTTTACATTGTCACTTCGGGGCCTTTTTAGCTGACTATGTGGTATGGGCTTTGCTCATTGTTGAGGCCGTACGGTGACCTATAGTTGTTAATTTCTGTGTCATTTGGTCACTTGTGGTGAGTTGTCTTATTTGCAATGATACCATATCTTCTTTTATATATAAATGGTACATCCCCTTTGTTTTACTTTCAATGTTGACATTCTTTTCCTTTTTTGTTGAGCCTGCGACTTTTGTAGCGACGCTAGATATAGCGAACCAACCTACATTCCGTCGTCAGCGGCGTCCACAAATATATTTACTCTGTGGTTAAAGTGTTTTAGATTTTGATAACTTTCTTGAATTATCCTGGATTTCTACCAAACTTGAACAGAAGCTTGTTTATGATCATAAGATAAATTTCAAGAAGTGAATTTTGTAAAAATAAAATCAAGTGTTTCCGTATTTTACTTATAAATTGACTTAGTTTTTATGTCATTTAACATTATGTACATTTTTAAATTTTAATAACTTTCTGAAAATATCCTGGATTTCTACCAAACTTGGACAGAAGCTTGTTAGTGATCATAAGATATTTTCCAAAGTAAAGTTCGTATATAACTTATGTATGAACTATTATTTTCCCCAGTTAACATAACATACACTCTTCAATTAAAGTTTTTAAAACGTTTAATAGATTGCATAAACCATCCTGGATTTTTACCAAATTTGGAGAGAAGCTTCTTACAGTACTAGTCAAAAGATAGTATCTAGAGGTACATTTTATTTTTTCCCCATTTTTGTTGAACCTGCGACTAACAGCAATAGTAGGCAAGACACTGGGTTCCACGAAACCTGTACAATTTTGATAGCTGAATAGGTCGGTAACCCATCTCAAGCAGGAGTTGAATTGAAGGTCACATGAACAAATATTCAATGATGTGCAATTGTTAACTTGTAAGTGCACAACTCATCAACCATGTTTCTCAGTTTATTTAACAAATTAGAACCAGATTGGCTACTAAACGTGAATTAGTATTTCACTACATCATTTTCATAAATGATTTATCAAATAAAATATCATACTTTTTTTTTGTCTCGTAGCTAATGCACCTATAACAAAAAGGTACATTTTTGACTGATCACTTTTTAAGTACTCACTTATCTTCTAGTTAGTATAACCATAACGTTTGATCAGCTGTCCATATTACAACATTGTTTTGACAGTTAGCAAATAGGTGTGAAAATTCATTTTCAAATTAGTAATTACTGGTAATAACTGGGCCATTTAAGGAATTACTTGTATTTACTAAGTGCATTGAAAATTACAGGCAATTCCTAAATTTTTGTAATTACATGTAATTCTGAATTCACCAATTTACTGTAACATATATACAACTCGTCTAAACATCAACCTTACAATGTTAGATCTGCTAATTTGCTTTCGCAAATGTTTTTTTCTTCCTTCGAAGTAATTATAACCCATGCTACTTATATATCGTTACACCAAATCGTCTGCACTGTAGCCGTCCCGCTAGACCACACGACAACCTGGGCTTCATAAAAATGAAGCTTTCGGTGGCCGGGTGTTACCTTTCCACGTCAGTTTCATTTATCGGAGCTTTTTGGGCAGGGGGAGGTGTGTGTGGGCAGAACACTTTTTTTTCGCTTTATCTGTATACTATGAACATACATATACTATAAAGAAAGTGTACATTGTATTTGCTATTTACTATCAATTCAATACTATCAACGGCGGTCATATATTATATAGAAAATTCACCTTATGACAGTTTACATACTTTCAACCAAGCTTTAAATGCCCACGATTTCGCGGTGTGTTCTATTTATATATTTATTAATATACATGCCTACTTAATTTTTCTGGTCAAGAAGCTTAAAAATGGCCGCTTACAGATTTCCATTCTGTAAAATTTTTAACCAAAAAGACCAAAATATTCCCGATTCCCTCGATATCAACAGCTGCTTTACGCCCAGTACTCCCGGTACGAACCTTGTGTTATACCTCTTATTATTCCGGCAACCTCACCAAATCTAATATTTTGGCCATAGGATCGTTAATTAACCGAAATGATTCTCAATCTTAATCATTAAAGTTAATTTGTTTTTTTAAATTTGCATGTCGTATTAAATTAAAAAATAATTTTCAATGAATTCGTAACATTATAAATATTCCCGTCATATGTCAAGAAATGACGCTGTTCCACGAGGCATCATCCGAATATCCAATCGACGAAACCATGTTGTAATCCACCTGGCTCTCCTGTCGAGCAGGGAGCCAGAATCTCGGACAACCATCTTACTCTAAAATTATCCAAGACCCTGCCCAATCTCTAAATCATGTGCAAAGATTTTCATGGAGAAATAAAATTAGTGTAAGCAGATCTAAGCATATTGGAGATAACTGTTTATGTCATGCAAATAGAAAATCTGGGTCTGCATGTTTTTCTCACAACATTTCTTTTTAGATAATTTTTTAAAAAAATTTCTGGTACTTTAGCACCGAAAAACCAGCCACTCAACCACTTCGTACATAAACATTAGCTTCTGGATTGAGCGTTTTGTCTGTATGTCTTGTAGTTTTAGTTTGTTTGGTAAGCGTGTTTGAGAAGCAACCAACTTCTCTTGATTTGTAATCTCATGTAATCAATCTTGCATGTTGTGGCTGTTTTCTTGTAAGCTTGTTGATGTGTGTAGATGTGTATGATTAACCATATCACATCATTGACTTTATCGTTGAAATATATGCGATTTCTTTTCATTCCGATGGACAATTTCTCCAATTTCTTATCAGAAATCCTAGTGTTGATTTTTCCTTCTTGGCTATTATGGAAATGTGTAATCTATTTTAGGTCATCGTTTAGATTTATGGTTCCTTTAGATTTTATTACAAAATATTGCACATTCAATACAGTTTTTAAAATAAATGGTATCCGTTTACTAACTGACTCATTTATAATACTTCCTCATGTTCGTTCAGTTTGTTTTACAAAGTACATTACTCAATAGACAAATAAATAAAGATTGTTCATCCATTTGCTTCTTGTACTAAAAAGATAATTATATTCTTTTATTAAATTATAATATTGACATTATAATGTTAAGGAATATACATTTAGTCCAAAATTTTTGGCCCCGAACGATATAAGTATAAATTTTCCAGCTCCGTCTTATATTTCATGTATTTAGTGTAATTTTGACCCGTTCAAATATTAAGTAGAACTTTCCTACCAAGTGACAGTAATATATTTGCGAATTTGACAAGGAAGCCCATTCCAGTGACACATCTGTATATACCTTTCCAGGTATAGGGACAAGTTCAGTAAACAAACATGTTAATTCGATATCACCTCTTCGACTATGGGTATTACATCTATGATAAAACCGAGTCCCTGGTATACATGCCATGTATATGATGTACATAATTGATTTAAATAACTTAGGCATATATTCCATATAGAGGTGCTCTTTTTTACAGAAGGCTTATATACCGAAGAAGAAACCGAGCGCCATCTGTCGCCATAATGCTATTTATTTTAATACAACGATGACATTTCACACATCAAGATTTCACATATTGACATTTAACGAATCGACATGTCACAAGTTACAAAACATCAATTACATAGTTACAAACTACAAATCGACAATTTACACTTTGACAACGTACACATCGACAATTTACACATTGAAAATTTACACATTAAGAATTTTGACCCCCATCAAAATCAAATGGTAGTTCCTTACGTCGAAAAAAGTTTCTTATTAAAAAAATTCATGTACCTTCATAACAGTTAGTTCCAAAAATACAATTCTGACAATAAACCCGCAAATGAACCGACTAAGAGGATAAGTTCGTGTGTTGAACGTTTAACATCCAAATTACTATTACGGCAGACTGAATGTATGGTTTCTAAAGACAATAAAATCACAGCTTGGGTGTTTGGGGTGTATGTTCTTATGTTAAGTTATGTAGTGTTTATTCTTAGAAAACTTCTCGTATGTGTGCTATAATACATTATATTTGTCGGCAGTTTTGTACTAAAATTTTAGAAGACGCACACCGCACATCATTGGCCCCATGTTTGCCTTTGTATCATTTTTCAATATATAGCATATATTGGGGTTTGGGTCGATTTATATCAGAGCGTACTGGTTCCATAAACATGAACTTCTTCTTTGAGAAACAGCCAATAATCAACAGTCCTTTGTTTTGCAATTGCTTCTTTGAATTACCAATAACAGTTAAAACATATTTGTTTATAGTGGATTGGGAAACAAGTCATTACAACTTATATAAAACCCTTTTCGCTTTGCAAATGCGAGTGCAGCTTTATATTCTACATGGTTTGAAATGAAATTTTTATTTTGTCGGAAGGAGTCTTTACGAATAGTTTGCCATACACGTACATTATTTTCTCCTTAGTCGTCATCTTGATGTGCTCCGTGATGGTTTTGGTGTTTGTATTGTTTAGGGTAATAATTTGAGTAAACCATTACAGTGAATGTTTGATTTCTTTTCTTTATATAAGACAATGGCTTTGTACTCCAACTCACAGTCGTGTCGTGATCGTGAATTTGCAGCTGGTAGGGGGCTGTCATAAATGAGTTGAAAAAAAGAATTCTGCGACACAAAATGCAGAAAACAATTAAAAGAGATAAAAAATGGCGTGAAAAAATAATGAGTAGCAAAGGAGGACAATTGATATTAAATCCGAATAAAATCCTCCTGCTTATGCAGTTAAAGGGTAGGAGATATTGTATGATTGTCTTTGAGACAAATAACTACTAAAATTCAAATGAATTGGTACCGGTTAAAAGGAATTATAGGCAATGCTATGGTCTTCAACAATGATAAAAAAACATAAACTGTATAGTCGGCTATTAAGGGCAATTGACTACTTAACAGAGTAAATTCTGATATTTAAGACATGATATGTAATCTATAGATAAACAAGATAGTTAGTATCAATTAAAAGGGGTTCATTTATGGACACAGCGATTTTTTTTAATGTTGAACAGGCAAACTATTGAAATAACATTAAAATTAAAATGCGACAAACAGACAAAACCCATCAGAAGCCGCAGCTAGAACATTTGTTCACATCTTGAATAATATGATTTTTTCATAATGCTAATGGTTCAAAGGACCGCGTTACCAAATATTATTTATGATACATTTTCATACCAATTATGCGATTTATATTTATTTTTTATCCATAATTAAATTATCTAAACTTGCTAGTTTTATCATATGTATTAGCCGTCCTTTTCAAGAAATAATTTTTGAATTCTAATAAAGGACGACCTAAACATATAATAAACCCAGCACGCTGCCATACAATTAGAAAACAAGTTGCCGTATTGTACATATATCAGCAGTAGCAAGTTGTCATACCCTAGGCTTGGTTCATTTGTTGTGATATTCTTTAAAAGCATGTTTTTGAAAGCAAAGTTATGCAATCATAAAGATTAAGGCATTATATACCCGTTAATTGTTTCAGAAGCGATTTCTTTATCAAACCGATAGAAGTTGTCTAAATTGAATGAAGTCTTGTCTTGTTTACTTTTTCTTTCTCTCACATCGTAAGTATCCAATCTCAGGTGGCAATGATACACACTAATTACAGATGTAGTTTCTTTAAAACACCATATTTGTGTTTGACTATTTTCTTTCAACTTTGCCAAAAAAAGGGAAATAACTCGGATAGGGGGGAGATAGCTGAGATAAAGTAATTTTACAATAGAAAGTGGACTGAATTTACCCTTTTAATATGTAGCAAGAAAACAAGTTCGATGCCTATATTTTTAAAGGAGACCTTTTTCTCAAATTTCATGTAAAATTCTATGGTGTAGTTTTCTTTTATCACACATAATTTGATTTCAATGCATATTTATACAGAATCTGAGAATTGTTCGCAACCTGTGACGTTAAATAAAGTCTGCCGACCAATACTTTTTATGATATTTTTGAAAATACAAAAACATCTTCTCAACCTCATTTCTATAAATAATAAAAACACTCGATGAGTTTGAATTTTGTAGCTGCAACCACCTTAAAAAATCTCTTGAGGTCAAAATTTCAGCTCAACGAACACAACCATCTGCACAATTTAGGTCGTTGTTTTTATTTTTTCCCCCAATTATTTTGCCTTTAGAATGTTAAATGCGCCTCGAATGTTTTAATAGTAATGTTCGACACAACAGTTTATTCATATACATTAGTAATTTACAAGTAAGCCACAATATACATGATATAGATAAAACACTTACTTTCTCCGTTGGATATCAATTTTATCTGGGGAAAAAAACGTAGTTCCATTTCCTCACAGGGAAGAAAAATATATGATTGGTGTTTCAGCAATGTTTGCTTCTTCTTCCATGAATGCTCGCCTAGGATGAGACACTCATTAACAATCTCTTATGGACGTAATCAACATGGTATACTATCAACTGTACATTTTCAGAGTTTGATGCCTTTTTTTGTATTTTGTTTTACCTGTTTAGAGTAATGTAAATAAATGGAAAATTTCTCTATAGAAAGTATATAAATACAAAATGTAAAGAGAAACACTCATTCATTGTATATTAGAGTGTAAATCGACGAGAACGATCTGACAGTAATTGTCATCACTCGTTTTTCATTTGTATTGGACCAATTGCTTTACCAACAAAAAGTACATATAAAATATGCGACAACCTAACAATCTGCGATATTTCAAATTTTGCACTAAATGATCTCATCATTTCTACTAAGATGCAAAAGGCGTTTACAATTTTTATGATATGCGTAGCGCTCACTAATACCTTCAATTTGGTTTATCAGATGACCCATTTGGACTGATGAAACTTATAAAGTCAAAGCAAATTATGAAAATTTCAAATTGATTGTTTGGTTGGTTGTTTTTATTCATTGAATATTTTTGGAATTTAGTCAAACATATGACCATTTTTAACTCTTCAATTTCCTAAATTTCAAATGGTAATCTGTTGTTGATTCAGAATTACATGCCTCCGTTGGCAAAATTTTGAACTGCATATTCTCTGAAACGACATCAGAGATCTCAAATCTGCTTAGTGATAAAAAATCTGTACTTGGATAAACCACCGTTTAACTCGGGACAACTTGACCTTTAAAAAAATCACAAGGTCAAGGTCACACTTTAAAGGTCAAGATAAAATTTCATCATGACCTAACATGACCTAAAGTTGAAGGTCTTGAATAACTGATCATTTTTGCAGTTTATATTAGGTTAATATATGTAATCTTGTAAAATATATCCATATAATACTATACTTTTAAGAATTAAATTATCATGGAAAACCAAACAATTAATACTACATCATCGAAATAATACAAAATCAACAAATATATCCAGCATATGATTTGAACGGCTGTCTGAAAAAGACTTCTCTATAACGCCCGAAAAAAAAAGTCTGAGAACCAAATATCTTTAATTGGCTTTGCTTCATCTATGGCGATTAATTTTTTAAAGTGTTACAAATTCAAAAAAGATTTTATATAAGGTTAAACAAAAAAATATTTAATCTAAATATGAATATGAACGAAAGAGAGTCTTCACACAGACTTGGACAAAGTCAGCCTCGGTACAGCTTATTGGATCCATACATGTATGTTGATTAACGCCATGGTATGTTTTATGTATGAATACTAATACTTTTAATTATTTTGATCTTCATCTTTTGTTGTAGATGATCATGTGAATGCATGTTTATTTTATGACGTACATCGATGGGTTTTAAAATCTATAAATGACTAATCCTGTTGTAAAGCACATTTTGTTTGACATCTTTTTGACACACCCCCAACTTAAAAAAATATGTCATGTATCGAGTGTTATTCTAACAATGCGACAAGTTATAAAAAAAACATACGATAACAACAACAGCAAACAGAAATTAAACAACATATATCGTATAACAACTTCTTTTTCTTTATTACGTTTTATATTATACCATCATGGAGTAATTTTTAATGGCCGGCAAATTGTAAATACTGTACATGAATTAATCCAAGTAAACTACAAATTATATATCTTCCCTTAATTCAATGCTCGAAATATAAAAAAGTACAAAAAAACAGAGAATTTTGAACCACACAATTTACAGAATAATGTCATTTGATATTAAGCAGATGGTAAAACACTTAATCAAATTATTATAAAGCTCTATTTCCCGAAATTGTAAAGTGTTAACTCTCTAATGTCTTATATATATCCATCTTTAAGTAGCGTAACTGCTAAATCTGATATAACGTTAGGACTGGTTTCTCTCATTGTTAGTTGATATAATTTGATAGATTATGTAATGCTTAATAACATATCCATATGACCTATGTATATGGCCTAACTGAAGTTATCCATTTTTTTTACAGGATGATAGTTCTTCTTATTGGGCAATCAGGATGTGGGATAAATGCTGTAGGGAACACACTCTTGTGCTCAAAGCACTTTGTGACAAAAGTTGCAAGCGAATCCCGAACACTTTGTATCGAACAAGGGAGTGGAACCTTTCCCTCAGGAGAGAAAATAAAAGTTGTTTAAATGCCTTACATGCCATTGTTAAATCAACAAGATGCAACTAGAAATATAACACGATGTATCGAACTTTTATCACCTGGGCCTCATGCTTTCATCTTTGTGCTCGAACCAATCCGACATTATAAAGATGTTTTTACATTTTATTACTGATCTCGCTGACTTTTTTGGAATAGAAAGTTTATTCAAACATTCACTTATTGTTATGGTAAGGGGAAATGATTTCGAAGATGTTGATGGAAATTTAATTGACATTCACAAATTCATTTACAATATGAATATAGACGATCGCAAACAATTATATACACTATGTGATCAACGTATTATTGTAGTAGAAAATTATGCATCCGGACATGAACGAGAAATAGATGCACAGAAAGTCGCTGATGTTATATCAGCAATGGATGGTTACTTTTGTAATGACTACTTCTTATTACAGAAACAAGAAAAACAGCAAGAAGATCAGTTAAACAATATAAAAAAAAATGCTTTGAAAACAAAAAATAGTTCTTCCTGTTCTATTATGTAAAATTGATTTTGTTTAAGTCGGAAATTAAAAGGAAGAGTAACCTTAATTTCGGTTTATATAGCATTTGCATAATTTGTTTCCTACCGAACAAAGGACTTACTGTTCATGTTGTTTACATTTTTTACCTCAGAAAAGCCTTTGCTACTTCAAAGTTTTTAGTTTTGTGATTGAAAAAAATTTCTTACTGAATAAAATCATTCATAATATTTTAATTCTTTTTAAGATAATATCAATGTTATTTCAATAATTATGAATAAAATAATCTTTAAAACGTGTAAAGAAAAAAAAAATAGAGAGTAAAAAGATTAATGTTTTGAAATATTATATCTTTTGTATTGTGTAAATTTAACATAATTGTGGTGTTCAAATAAAAAAAAAATTCCAAATAGTTCTTCAAGAACTCATTTCAACACTGTCTGATGTTGCTAAAAAACTTCTTACAAAAAAGAAAGACATGTTTTCAATTTTTTACCTGATATCAGTTTATTGTTTGACGCAAGGTGTACACAAGTATGGTTTGTGTGGGACTCATTTTTTGCAGAAGACAAATTAAACTAAAACGAAATTTTAGAGCAGTTTAACTCCAGAATATAGAAAATCAAATGTGCAAATACGAATTAGAGAATCTATTTAACGGTGTCCAACAGTTTTTGTTTTTCGGACGATTCAACATATCAAATATAGTCTTAAATTTACGAATTCACAATGAAGGTTTGTTGAAAACAATTTTTACACTTAATTTACTTAGAAAATGAACAAACCAATGCAAGTCAATCGAATGGTGCTGACGACATGACTAGTTATATTCTTTGAAATTATAATTCTTTAATGTGAAATGTAATCACCGAATGCTTTAATCATTAAACTGGATCGTCTAAAAATAATGTCTGTCAATTGTTAAAATGCAAGCTTAATGTATATACAAGCGCTTCTAATTGTATATTAAGGTAGTTCAGGGGTATAGATAAAAAATGACAGAATTTTCTTATACTTTGTAAAATTAAACTTTGTAGTATGGTTATTGAAAAATCCAAAAAAAATTGGGGGTCACCGGCCATCTAAGAGATTTTTTGACCTTTCAAATGAGTGCAAATAGGTTATATGGATATATAGGGAAAATGGACATAAAACGTCTTTGGTTGAATTTTAACAGCAAACAAAATGACAAAAATTGCTCGTTTTTTATACAAAAAAGCTTGATATATATATTTTATGAAATCGGAATAAAAAATGGGGGTCACCGGCCATCCAAGAGATTTTTTGACCTCTTAAAATAAGTGCAAAAAGGCTAAATATAAGAAAAATGGACATAAAACGTCTTTGGTTGAATTTTTACAGCAAACAAAATGACAGAAGTTGCTAATTTGTTCATACCATAAAGATTGATGTCTCTATTTGATGAAATTGGAATAAAAATTGGGGGTCACCGGCCATCCAAGAGATTTTTTGACCTCTGAAAATAAGTGCAAAAAGGCTAAATATAGGGAAAATGGACATAAAATGTCTTTGGTTGAATTTTAACTGCAAACAACATGACAGGAAGTTGCTCATTTTTTCATACTGAAAAGCTTGATGACTCTATTTTATGAAATTGGAATAACATTTTGGGGTCACCGTCCAATTTTTAGAAGAAACAAAATGACAGTTCCTCTTTTTTCGTAGCTGAGAGAGCAATATATTTTACCCTTGTCCAACTGTATACATGTATGTTAGTCAGTTCGTCCAAGATTTGATTTCCGTTCTCCATTTTTCATTTGCCTCAATGAAGTGTTATGCAACTTTATCACAATGCTTTTTACCACAAAACACAGACGAAGTTTTATTTTTGGTGATGTCATTTTAACTGTTCTATAGTTATGCCCCTTTGCAAATTAAAAACAATGCTGAATTTTTCCTTTACTTTCTGTAACTGAAGTTTGCCATTACCAAATGTTATAATTGATATCTTTCAGGTTCCTTTGCATTTTCTTATGAAATTTTAAAGTAATGTTAAGGATCATGTGCAGAATTCGGTGTAAAATAGACTGTGTTTGCTTTATATATAAGACTCATTTCTAGAGGAGCACCAACATAAAATATTATGTAAAGGAAACATGACTTTTTCTGTTTATTTTCTTATTATGAGTTACTATAACCCTTTAGTATAGTTAGTCTTTCTTTTATCTCACATTAAAGATTCAGAAAAATCTATGCATTTGTTCTTGATTTTCTTTTATTTCTTTTGAATATTAAAAAAATAAATTCCAAATAAATTTGATAAAAAATAGACTTATCATCACTACCGTACATAATCAGTACAATAAGTGTCCACTCTATTTCATTATCCATCCAGTATTATGTAGTGATGTGCAAGTTATAATTTTTGTTTGTGTGTGTAACTGAGTTGATTCAGGGAATTATCATGACCCTTTTTTAAATTGTTATTTGGATGGAGAGTTGTCTCATTGGCACTCACATCACATCTAAAATTGAGAATTGAAATGGGGAATGTATCAAAGAGACAACAACCCAACCATATAAAAAATAACAGCAGAAGGTAACCAACAGGTCTTCAATGTAACAAGAAATTCCCGCACCTGGAGGTGTCCCTCAGCTGGCCTATATCTATAAACATATTTCTTGATAGAAGTGAAACAACAACATGTGATCTAATACATTTATTTCATTTTCAATGGATATCTGTTCTTATGTTTGTTAGTACATAATAAAATAAAGATGCAAAATAAATTACTTGTTTTTCTAAGTTTAGAATACTGTTTGTAGTAGCTAGGTTAAATAATTTTACTGAATAAAATTTGCAAAGGCCTTGCTAATAATATAATTTTAAAAAATTTCTTAACATATTTTGCCTTGAACTTTAACATGACAAATTCTAGATTTAACCCGAATTGATTCCTAATTTTGTTTATTATACAATTATTTGCAAAATGTAGATCATAATGAATAAGTGTAAAATTTCATTAACTATGTTCAGCACAAACATTAACCTGAATAACAACTGAATACATGTATCCTCATGTAAACATCGAATAGTCTTGTTAAAGTCATTAAAATACTGTTTGTTAGAATATATTTGCCTAATCTTGTATTAGTCTTTCTCATATCATTTTACCCCATATTCAACCTTTTAAAGATGGATATCTCATTCTTTCTTGTTCCACAGAGGTGGGAGTATAATTATGCCAGACATATCTCATTCTAAATTTTATTTTTTTAATATACAGTATTTTGTTCTTCTGTACAAACAGATGAAATCATATTATCTATAAATGAATTTCTTACAGTTCAAACAGCAATAACATTTCTAAATAACCTTGGATGTCTTTTTACTAATGTAAACACTCAAGAGAAAAGACTACAATTGTTAATCTTTTTTGCAAAATTTTCTTAATATATACATGTTCTTATTGCCTGTACAAGCAACAACAAAAAATCCACCAAAATATATATTAAAAAAAACACAGAAAAGATCAAAATTTATAAAACGAATATAATTCAAAATATTACTAATGTTATCAGCTGAGTCTAGCAAGATTCAAGGTTATCAATACACTGCCAAACAATCAGACCCTTATAATTTGGGTTATGTGATAAAGTGACCTGTCAGATAACTAGCTCCCACCCTTCTGCACCTGAAATTCAATGTGGAACATTGTATTTTAAAACTCTTATCTCAAGTTGCATTTTTTATCTAGAAACTGTACAGTCACAATTTATCATACTATGTTCATACAGTCTATCTTTATGAACAAAATGTGGGGTATACTCGGGTAAATTTCTTCACTAAACTATCTTTGCAATAAAACCCAAAATGCATCTCCTCTAGTTTAGAAAAGGTATTCCAGTGAACAATAAATTATTACACAAGCTTAAAAAAAATGATATCTAAAAATCTTCAAGTTTCATATAACTATCAAAACAATTTGGTTTATATCATTTAAAAATATTACAGTATCTCTGATCATGAATTTCAACAAAAGGTTATGGTTAAGGTAAAGTTCTGCATAACAACAATAAACTTTCTAATTCATATATCATACAAGTGGAATAATAATGCATATAGGATGTACTTAGGTGAAGCTTTGGAATAAGTGTCAAATGTTTGGACTCCTTGGTGTTTTTCAATAGATACAAGGTACCATATTTTGCCCCATAACACCTACTAATTTTTCATCATATGAATAAATAGCTCATAAAAAATCATTTGGCAAAATTTAGGCAGATTGTTGATTCTCTTTCTTTTGAATTGAGACCCAAATAATACCAATGCAAATATAAGGTAAAAGTCAGAGTCAGCCTTTTCCCGCCAAATTTTATAAATCAAATATTTTGAAAAGGAGTCTGTGACCTATCAAATTTTTTAGCTTATTTTTTTTTATCATAACTATATATATATATAATACTCTTCCAGCTTAAAGTATCAATTTTGAATTTTTGATTTATTTAATTTTACCTAATAGATCACCTAAGTACATCCTTAAAGTATTAACCCTGACTGACTAATTTAAGGTATAAAACCACTAATTCATAACCCAATTGCTTTCTATGTTAAATTCTGCAATTTCAAGAATTTATGGATACTTTGTCTTAAGTTCAAATAAAGTGTCAGTTATTTCATGTCAAAACTGTACTGTATCCTGACTTGTGTTGAAAGAATCAACATACCTTTAATTGCATATTAGAGAGTACTGATTCCCCAAAGTTTGATTATGAGTACAAAAACAGGAACTTCTGATCAAAATAACAGGCCAAATGTGCTCTCCTATTAAAATTTCATATACTTCTTTATTATTCAAGTACAACTTTCAACAGGGGTTCTGCAGTGATCCCAAGTCCCCAAGCTTTCATTTGATACAAAACCTACCCCAAATATTCCTACTATTGACAAAGATGATGTAACAGCTATGAGTAGAAACTATTTTGTTTAAAATGTGTACTACTTATTTTTCAGACCGGGCCTGAATTAGTAGTTCTATACCTTAACAAACATATTTTTCCTTTACTTGAGACTAATAAGATACTCATATACTCTTTGTATAATTTTTTTGTTTGATGTCACTCTAACTACCCCAGTTGAAGACTTTTCTGTCATTAAGGCTTTGAGTCCTGCCATGTCATTTCGTTGTACGGCTAATTCGAAATGTTGAAACCTTAGGTTAGACCTCGCTGTTTTTAGTGCCATAGCTTTTGACAGACATTTTGATTGAACTAGCTTTTCAAAAGTTTTCAAGTTGGCCAATTGCATCTGGTATAACTGAGGGTAGCTAGGTGAAAAAGCAAGTTCAGTAATATATTGAGAAACATTACCTTTCTCAGTAACTAGATTTAAAAGTAATTTTGTGGCATACACAGCATTGTGAGCTTCATATTGTTGACCTAATAGTTTGTCAACGAGAAAAGACTGGCTATAAGATGACAAGCCAGGTGAAACCAGTTTAAACAAATTTAAAGAGTCTAAAAATGCAATAGTTCTTTCACAAAGTTCACTGTACATATTCATAGATTTTAAAGTATTGAATAAAACATGGCAGTTAAATCGTTTTATGTTATGTCCTACCAATACAGGTTTATCTGTGAAATTTGACAAATAAGTTAAAAAATCAGTCATTCCTTCATGCTTATGTTTATAATCAACAGCATTACCATTGTGATACATTTTTTGTCCTACAACAGTTATTTTTGTTATTTCTGATGCTTCTCTGGATATTTGTTGGTCAGGAAATATATATCGACTGAAGGAACTGTCTTTGCTGCATGCAGTTATCTGGGTTATATCAGAATATCTACCTGAAGTTAAACATTTAGTTTATTAACATGCATCTAAACTGTAAAAGGTATTTAGAAAAAGCAATTAATTGTCAAAAAATCATCAAGTTGAACAGGACTAAGTCTTCTATCCCCCTCATTTAAACTTTGGTTGATGGTCTTATATTGGCAATTATACCACATCTCCTTATTTAATATCTCGCTTGATTGAAAAAAAACTAAAAAGAACTAGTTTTGCTCCACTGGTCTGTAAATATCATCATCTTTGTATTTTATCTCACCTCCAAAAGGAGGTAGATACAAAGTGTGAATTGCTTAAAAAATGAAAGAGTTTTTACCCCATAAATGTATTGTTGCAGCATTTTTCTGCAGATCTTTCAATTATAAAGTTTATCCAATGAAATATTTTTTTTATAATTGAGGTAGCTTATTTCTAAAGTTTAATTATGTATACATGTAACTTACTTAAACCAGTTGTCTCTAAATCAAAACAAACTATAGGTGCATCATCTATGTTTGTAAAGGTCTCAGCTTGAGGAATTGCAGGTATTTCTTCTATGTCTATTGTTGCAAAATCTTCTAATCCTAATTAAAATAAAATATATATCAAGTCTTTAATAATTTCAACTTGATAATATATCAAAATCTTATAGTTTATTAATATTTTGTGACAAAATTGACCCAAAAATTACAATACTTCAGATGTCTGGAAAATTTCATTATTACATTTTGAAGAGGCTTTGGTGTTTGAGAGAAACTTCACCTACATTCTATATTTTTACATTTAAGTAGCAACAGGGAACAACTTTGGCATGTTTGGTATTGATTCATATTTTAACGAACATCTTACAATTAACAGAAAAAAATTGAGAAAATAATTAACTATAATGGAGATCATATATAGTTTTTAGCTTGTGTTTTTTTTTTATTTATAACTTGCAAAGTTACAGATTATGCTGGTCAAAGGTCAATTATAATATTCTTCAAAGATGTTGCTTATATTAAAAAAAAAACAAAAATTAGCGGCTGGTTTCCATATTAATATTGTTGACCTTTAAGAGCTATCAAACTTGAATAACCTTAAATATTATGTTCAACTTGTCATATAACACGTTACATTAACTTCATATGTCCGAAGCGCTGAACTTAATTTCTGAATTTAACCTCACCGAGAACGCTTTTTTATTGGTAATTTTCTATACTTTAAAATGTCTGCATATCTTTACACAGATATTGTTTTTTTTTTAATTTTAAAATCAAATGATAAATAACTTCTTATCGTAAACTCTAAACTATTTTATAAAACATGTTAAAGTAATATGAATCTTTAAATTAAAAAGGTGGACCCTTTTTCTATACTTGAAGGATTACATTTGAGTTAGACATGTTAGTGTACATGAACTGTTTTTACAAAGAATATTGTTTATTTTACTAACATACATCCTCATTAATGTACCACGATTGAGTTTTTTACTTGGAAGACATACATTCGCCAATATCTTTTCGTATGCAGTGACTTTAAGGAAACACCTTTCGTACCAACTTCGGCCACCACACGGCGCTATTGAAATCGGAGAATCATGATGACAGAAGGTAAATAGGTCTAGAAGGTAAAAAGAAACTAAAATACTTAAAAAAACAAATTTAACAAGACAACTGTCAAAATGTAGTTTAAAAATTAAAATGCACATAGAATATAAAAACATACTTCATGGGTCTTTCAATTCACATACATGCCACGCTTTCAACATGTGCTTTTGAATTTATATCAACATACAGAGACAGTTAATGTCGGCATCGAACTCGAGTGTGAATTAGCTTGCGATCAGCAATCAATGAAGGACAAATTATGTGTCGAAAGTACGTTATATTTGAATAATGAATATAACAAACAAAAAAAATGTGCAAGTTAGACTTAATTTAGTATATGTATAAATTGGTTCAATAATTTCGATAACTTTATAATCTAAACGAAACTCGTTTTTGATGACTTTGATTTGACAAAAAATACTCAATATCCAAGCAATGTTGAAATGTTCCTACAAATAAGTGGAGAGTTCTCATTTTAAATGATAGTCAATAAGATTATATCATAACTTTGACATATGTATCCATTTTTTTGACATGTTTACTTACTCTGTCTGCATGCTTGTTTTGTTCACAATTTATTCTGAATCTTTTCAAATTTTATGCGGCTGTCCTACAAACGAGCTTTCATCTACCATTGTATTCTAAAAGAGGTTTTATTATCAAGTCGAAAAGGACAGTTGTTGTGTATTTGTTTGCTGTGTTTGAGCTTTGGGATTTATCATTTGATAATGTACTTTTTGTTTTGGATTTTCCTCAGAGTTTGGTATGGTTATTAAAGGTACAAGGATTATAATTTAGTACGCTAGAAATAGTTATAAAGCCAAACAAGAACAACGTTGAAGAGCATTGAGGACGAAAATTCCAAGAAGTTTGGCCAAATACGGCTCAGGTAGTCTATTCATGGCGATAGAAAATCCTTAGTTTTTTTGAAAAACTAATAGTTTTGTAACGGAATTTTTAAACAAATGACCATATAATTGATATTCATGTATTTTCGTTATTTTTATTTACTGCCTTTCTGAGACGTGAATCTTTTTGAAAATAATACTATTAAAAAATAAAGACAATCAGTAAGAACAGTTTATACAAATATGACTGTCGATCGCTCGTATAAGCCAAAGGCAACAGTAGCATACCGCAGTTCGAATGTCAAAAATCGATTGAGATAACTGTTGCATTGATCCGTGCAAGTTGCTCCATATATAAGACTTTAGAGGTTTATCAGTTTATTGTTAATATTTTAGACAAACGTTTGAAATATAATGCAAAATACTTAATTTTATTTTAATTTTTCTGTAAGAATATTTTGTGCTTTATTAAAATTCCAATATGTTTTGTGTTTTTTTTGGAAAACAACAGTTTTATTATTTTTGATAAATCAATTTATTCAAGTATACGCAAGGTAAATGATGTGTTTTTGTTGATACGGATATCATGGATATTGAGTGAAGGATGACTAACGATTGCAGAGTTTTATTTAAACCAATAGATTTTCACGACCAGTAAATTTCTTCCCGGCTGTTTTTGAAACTGATATTTACAGTAATATATGTTGCTATTCGATGCCTTGTTAATTTTATAAATATCAAACAAGTTTCCACATGTCTGAGTGTGAAATATTGATTCTTAACATGCCTTTAAATAGAGGCAACAGTAGTATACTGCTGTTCGAAATTCATAAATCGATAGAGAAAAAACAAACCCGTGTTACAAACTAAAACTGAGGGAAACGCATCAAATATAAGAAACCCACGCAAAACAAAAACACAACATGAAAATGAAACACACACAAAAATGAACTATAATATCACAATGGCCATTTTCCTGACTTGGTACAGGGCATTTTAAGATAAAAATGGTGGGTTGAACCTGGTTTTGCGGCAAGCCAAAACTCCCGCTTTTATGGCAATGTTGATTATAACATTACAAGACAACATTACATGACAAGACTACAATACAAATAAATTGGAGAAAATATGGACAGAGAAACTAACGATTAAGAGGGTGTCCATGGAAAACCCAGGCATTGAATGGCTCATGACATATCTTGTTTTCAATTTTTGTTTATCTATTTCATATCACAAATTCTTTCTTTCTCAAAGTTATTTTTTTTATTAACTGCAACAAATAAGAAGAAAAAAATACATAGAAAGCACTGAAAATTCATTGAAAAGGGGAGATATCTCTTCATTTTGTACAAAGTTTTGTTTCATTGTTAATGAACTTTAAAATCATTTTCTGAGCCATCCACTGTGATTCAAAAATATTTTTGACATATATATCCTTTGTACGATATGAAAATTGCATTGGAACCAACCAGTCAGTGGGAAAAAAATATGTTGTGCCACCCATATCATAGGATTTGCATGATATTTACTTGGACAGCCTCTAAATAGCATACAAAAGGTACCTGGTTAAAATTTCATTACGCCAGACGCGCGTCACGTCCACACAAGACAACTCAGCGACGCCCAGATGAAAAAAGTTTAAAAGCCAAAACAAGTACAAAGCTGAAAAGCACCGAGGACCAAAAGTTCCAAAACGTTGTGACCATTACGGACAACTTAAGCTACCTGGGACAAGAACATCCTATAACATTATTTAGAATTTAGAATAATACATACGTTTGCAAACAGTAAACTTTATAAAGTGACTATATAATAGATACACATGATTAAACTCTAGCTACAGAACAAACAACGGATAAATTATAAAAATTCACAGCCTTGTTAGTTATAACCAGTGTTACTCTCAAAGTGACGTCACATTTGAATTTCCTAAAACGAGTTCCCAAGATTAAGAAAGAATTTAGATGATGTTCAAGATTGGATGTGTATGACTTATCTAACGTTTATTATTAACAGTGAAAATAACAATACTAATTAATATCAAATTGTAGTAATGATTACATAATTAATTGTATTATTTAGCTATGTCGCTGTTCTTTTGAATCAAACTGTACACCAAATATATGGTGAATATTTCGTTGATCCAAACAAAAATCTAATAAATGAACTGGATGATAAATTATCTTTACCATTACACACGAACAGAACAAAATAAAATGTATAACTAAAAACGTTAAGACATTTGACAAAATCCCATGACAATATCAAATATAACATCAAATCTACATATTGAATGAATTTGGGATGGAAAAGAACCGTGACACGTCTTATAGCAATGCGAATTTTCCGTCAGCAAAACAGTCACAATCGGGAATAAGTCACGTTCGGCACTTTAAAGATCAGACGACGTAATGACAAACCACAATCTAACACGTGGTAAAAATGTCTATTGTTAGTTTGAACAAACATACATCGTATGGACCAACCAATTCGTGATGGTGTCCGTAAAATTTACGGAGTGTAATTTTTAATCTGTCCTCCTCATAACTTTGTTGGAGCAATTTCTGCGTTAGGAGCACACTCCTGTATATGAAGTCCGTATAGTGTAAACATGCACGAGAATAACTTATCAATGGAGATATGTAAACACCATACGAATGGGGCGGGCAGACGGTATGTTACTGCTAAGAAATGGGAAATTGATAATTGGGAAGTTGAAAACGTCCCGTTTATCATAGATTATCGTGTGAGGTCGTCCATCTGTATCAATAAGTTTAAGTTCACTGGGATAAATGAGATGCAATTACTGGCTGAAATATGGGTTATTCAGTGATAAGTCATTATCAATATATCGGAAAGTAAAATTAAAGAATTTCGCAAGGTGCTTTTTCTGTTTATCTGTTAGAAGGTTTGAATGAATTCTGCTTCATACGAGTACAAAAACAAATCGCCTAGTAGGAGTGCACAATTAGTACCCATTGGGATACAGACTGTCCGTTGACATATGAATCCTCCAAACTCAACACATATATTAATGTGGCTAAAGTAATCTAAAATCAGACACTAAAGGCCATATGATACACCTTTGTAATGGACAACGATTTACAAATCAGATGTGTACACTAACGATAGAAGTAATTTTGTTCTTGAATTCGTAATTGCATTTAACCTGCTATTTATTACAAGCATTACAAGCGTTCAACCTTGGATAGTTTTAACTTCAAGTAAAATAGGATCTGAATTTACAAATGAAAATATGACGTTTAAGGGATTATAATAGGTTACCCAGTATTTTTTTTAAATGTTGTCAATTTAAACGTTGGGTGATTAATTACTTGACTTGCATTTGCAATGTCTTAACATAGATTAAGAAAGACGATAAAACATATTTATTCATTGACAGGACATGTATTTTTATGTAATTTGAGTCTCAAAACTAGTCCACATAGTGTTCAAATATAATAAATACCCTATACATATATATAGAAAAATAATGTCAACAGTTTATTTTCCAAGTTTCATCATGTTCATGCTGAAGAACAAAAGTTGACATTTTGTTTTGTTCTAAAGATTTTACATATTTAACATATTAAAACGTATAAACGCCAGAGAACGATGCAAACATACGTATCACACATCAGTAAATTCATAAATCGTCATGTAGCCTTGATAGGTACATACAGGATATGCATAAAGAAGATTGAATAGTGAACTCCGAAGAAAATTCATAACGGAAAGTCCCCAGTCAAACCGCAACCTTGGAATGAAAATATTGTATGTAACCCCAGATGACGTGTCCGAAAAAAAATTCATAATGAGAAGTGGATATATGTTCAAGGTAAAATTTGATCTTGATGATTTATTTGAAATTTACGATACGTTCAAAATGGATTTCTGTTTCATTTCTAAATCATTTAACTATTTTTTGGTGAATGTTTTATCCCCCCTGTGATTTATTGATATCACCCAGGTTTTATTTTTATTCATATTTCAAACACTCATTAATCAATATGACATTTACGATTATGTAAGTAAGTGGTATTGATAAATTTCCATAAGATGTAATATATATATGATGGAATCGTTTGTTAACAATAGAAATGCGAGTTTTTGAGAGGTTTCTGATAACAAACATGCATGTAAACCCTGTCTTTTAATTTCGCTAACAGAATGTACAAGGACCAAAACATTACTATACTTTAAACCAATAATGAGAATGTAAAAAAACAAAACGAAATTGCACTAGAAAGAAGCCAGTCACCAAAGCTTTCTTTTAGTACTTTAAGTCGAGGAGGGTACGCTATTTGACATATTTCAATTGGTTGCCGTATGTTTAATAAATTGTACATATATTTTCTGCAGGGATGATTCTATTATATAGTTTAGGGCCGCTTAGCAGCCCTCGATTCCTATAGCGGCCCCGAAAAAAATGGGTGAAAATAAATTCCCAATTAAAAAAAAAAAAAAAAAAAAAATTATTTCCGGAAATTTTTCCGTTTTCGACTTAGGCAATTACAATTTTCCAGCATTTCTCGTCAAAGCGTGTTATAATCCGAATAAGAATAATGTCAACGGAAGATTGTTAAGATAAGGTAAGTGAGCATATTGTTGTAAGTTTTCTTTCAAAAGTTTAAGAGAAGTCTTTCAATACCTTTGGTCTCGTAATTTTAAAGCAGAGTGTTAGAATATCATAAATTTTACAAAAAAATGTTACATGGGAGTATTTGATTGTAAAAGCAGATCGTCCAGCAGGTCGATTACAGATGCTTTTTGCCAAAATGGGTCTCGTAAAAGCAGACCTTGGCAGGGAGCAAAACTTATTAATTTTGACAATACCTTTGATAAATTTAATGTGCGCCGATCTCGTAAAAGAAGTCCGATATTACTCTGACGTCCAACGGTTGTTTAGCCAGACAAGCTGGGCCGTGTGACCAGCTTGTCTGGCTAAAGAGCCGTTGGACGTCAGAGTAATCTCGGACTATCGTAAAAGTAGATCGATTAACAGAACTCGTTATAAAATATATTTATAAAAAATATAAATAAGTATTTCTGTCAAAAGTCCGACTGTCTAGGCATTTTAGAATAAAGGACGACATAAACAAATCAATGAAGGATAAAAGAAAACCTCAACTCAATGTTTTGGGGTTGAGGTTCGGGGTAGTATTTAAAGAAGATGCAATGCTATTGGGCACAGAAAAAAAATATTGTTTCTTCATGGAGAATAAAACTTAATAAATATTAAATAAATACAGAATTTACTCTTTCTTTTGTAGTCTAGATATATCGATGAAATCTAGATACGACCTTTTATATTGTAGGGCTAAACTTTAATTAAGTCGTGTTCAGACCCATTAGTGGACAATTATTTGGAGTAAACGTACACGGGACTTAAATTGCACATAAAGTGAATACATGATAGACAAAATAAAAATAGCAATGCCGGTCAGGGTTTTTATTTCTGTTTTTATCTTGATAGCCACTTGAGGGTCTTCAACAATGAAAGAACCAATAATACCATAAAACAAGGTCAAGACGGTACCTAGTGCCGACTTAATATACAAGACTTAAATTATAATACTACACAGTCAATATTAAAATTCAGTCATAAAAAAAATCAACAAAGTCATTTATTAAACAAGAACTGACAGATCCGGCATTAATGATAATAAGAATTACAGTTTTTGCTTTATCCTACATATTGGTGTTTTTATTATTCCTAAAACATAAAAATTACATTGAATCTATTTTTTTTTTTGCTTTGAGACCAGAATATTGTCGAAAACATAGCTAAAATATAATTGCGTTTAAGAGTAAGAAAGTGTCTGGGAAACGTTTAGAAGTGAGTGGGTCTGTCCATTTGTCCGTCCTTTGGCCAAACACTTGTTAACTTTGTAAAAAAGGTTTAAGTAAAATTATTTTTACGTTGAATTCCTTAAATTAAACTTGGGTTTTCATATTCTATCTTTCAGAGTCGAGATGGCAAGTCACAATTCAAAATATTACAATAAAAAACTCAGAAAAAGAGATGGAGACGGAAATTTAAAAATAACTGATATTTTCCGTAAAGCAGCTGCAGTACAATCTGAAAAAACATCAATAAGTAATTACAATAATAATGATGATGATACTGTCTGCTCTACTAGCACAAATTCCTTGTCTAACTCTTCTAATAAAGATCTTAAACTTGCTCAAAATACTGAAACTGTAATAGCTGAAATTGCGCAATATACTGAAACTATAATAGATAAAACTGTTCAAAATACTGAAACTGTAATAGCTGAAATTGCGCAATATACTGAAACTATAATAGATAAAACTGTTCAAAATACTGAAACTATAATAGCTGAATCTGCTAAAAATACTGAAACTATAATAGTTGAAACTGCTCAGAATACTGAAACTGCAATAGCTGAAATTGCTCAAAATACTGAAACTGCTCAAAATACTGAAACTATAATAAGATTAAGAGCACCGAGTGCTAAAAATGACAGTCACACTACAGATTATAATTCTACACCTAATACTTCATTGCCAATTATGCAAGATTCAGATGAGAAAGAAGTCAGACTTTTTGAACTGAGTAAAAAGTATAGTATGACTTATCCGTGGCTTTACTATAATTTCTCAAAAGGCGGATATTTGTGCAAAATATGTGAAACTTTTGGTGTAAAATACTCCTCCGCTGTATCTAACAATTCTAATGAAACTCCCTTTGTTGATTTGGTAGTCAACTGGGCTTCAGGTGGAGGCCACCCTAAGCGCAAATTAGACAAACATGGCAACTCTAATCGGCATAAATCAGCACTTGACAAACAGCTGGGGTATATGAGTACGAAACATAAGGGTACTGTATTACAAAAAATAAAGAGTGGTGCATCGAAAACATTAGAACAAAAAACGTTTAGAAACCGCGACTACATAAAAAAAACTTGGGAAAACATTATATTTCATAGTAAGAAAAAAATGGGCCCATACAGATAACTTGGAAGATCTAGTTAGATTTTTGGCTGAAGAATTGAGCGTTAATCCTTTTAAGAAATATTTAGATACATGTTCTGCTGACGCAACTTATCTTTCTGCTGGAAGTGTCGATCAGCTTTTAACATGCATAAGTGATAAACTAGAAATTGATATACTTGAAACAGCACGAAATCAAACTTGCATTGCAATATCAGCAGATGAAACTTGTGATGAGGGAAATTTAGAGCAATTTGCAATATTTGGGAAATTCCCTTACCAAGGCTAAACTGAACATTTCTTAGGTATCGTGAACGTTGAAAATATAACGACTGAAGGCTTAATGGGCACTTTTTCTGAATTTCTTTTAGCCAAAGGAATTGATATAGAAAAAGTTATGTTTGTTGCTTTTGACAGGTGTAATACCATGTCTGGTTCTGTTAAGGGTGTTCAAAGGTTGTTTCGTCACCAATCGGTATACTCTATTTATGTTAATTGTAGGAATCATAAACTTGCACTTTGTTTCAAACATGTAATAAAGGACTACTCAATTTTACAAGAAACCGATGCATGTCTCGTTTCTTTTGCAAAACTTTTTCAGTATAGTGCGCAGAAGGACAATGTGCTAAGAAACATTCAGGAAGTTAAAGGTGAAAAGGTCCTAGAACCCATTAAGCCTTCGGTTACAAGATGGTTAACACACAAAGATGCATGTGTCCGCATTTTTCTTCGCTTTGAATCATATACTGATGCGTTGGATCAAATTTATACTAAATCGAAAGATCCACAGTTTTTTGGTGTTCGAACAATTTTATTAAAACCGGAAATAGTAACTATGATTGTAATTTTATGCGACATTCTTAGCGTCACAAACAAACTTAGTCTGATCTTTCAAAGCAGTGACGTTAACTTTACCAAATTACCAGTTTATGTTGAAAGCACTATAAATACCTTGCATTCTATAGTCGATTCTCTTGTCAAAGATTTGGAAAATCGCTGGAATACTTTAGTAAAATAGATTCATTTTTTGAGGTAATTGCAAAGAGAAACTCGTTAGGACGACGATTAAGAAACCTAGCAGACATGGACAAATTTGATATGGACGTTTTCATGAATCGTACTCTTAAGCCTCTTATTCATGACTTGATTAATGAAATTAAAGAGGCAATGTAAGTTGAACCTGTGCTTCAGGCTTTTGGGGTCTTGGATCCACGAAATCTGCCTGATAATATTGAAGACCTACTGGGTTATTGGGAAGCAGATATCTCCGTCTTATCTAATCATTATGGAACTGCTTTAGAGGACACTTACAAAAGACACAAAAAAACGGGAACTCCAATTATTGATGGACCAAAACTTGTCGCAGAATTTAACAGTTTTAAACGCCAGATGTTTGCTTTGAAGCAAATGAGGGAATCGGAAACTAATAAATTTGAAGTAGCAAGGGACATTCTGCAACATTTTCAAAAAGAACCAGTTCTTAAGGGAATCTATGAAAACTTTTACCAGGTGTACTTGCTGTCACAAGTGATACCCTTAAGTACAGCTTGTGTAGAGAGATGCTTCAGCCAGCTGAAGATCATTAAAACATCCCTTAGAACTAGATTGTCCAACAAAACTCTTGATCAGTTATTGAGATTAAATCACTCTAGTTTTATATCATTGCCAGATAAGTCTTGGGAGGGAATTGTTGATGCTTTTAAAAACTTTGGACCTGAGAGAAGAATCGATTTGTAACCAGTTACCTTAAATTCATTGTTTAAAATTTTTCAGTTTGATATGAATAGTGGAAATTATCCAAACAATTAAAATTTGAAAACAAATTATCATGGTTCAATGTTTAAATTTTATTGTTCCTTAGTGTTACACCTAGGGTAAAACTATATCAACCTTCCATATAATTATATCAGCAACTAAATTACAAAAAAAATTCTTACAAAAATAAGACTTAAACAATTGTAAATGCTTTCGTGAATTCAACAGAACTTATGTGCTAGTCCAATTTGAAATTAATTTCAAGCAATGTCAATTTATAAAGATGACTAGTTGTTTAAAATTACCCAATGGATTTTTTATTTGTTATATGTAAAAAGGTTACCATAGCTAAGATGCAAACTTCTAAAAGAAGTACAATTAACTTTATGTACATGTAACAACTTTAGTTTTCACTCGTCCCAATCCAATGTCAGAATGTCAAGCGATCTGGTAATCATGATATATTTATATACTAGTATTTGATAATCAGTAGCTCCATCAGGATTATTCAAAATGTTACGACTTCTTACAGCAGTCAATGTATATATAGGTAAAATTTGATACATTTTCCGTTTTTACAGGAAAATAAGTGTTAATTCATCATAGATTTTATGCCGGAAAAAATTCCCAATCGCATGAAAATTCACAATTTTGATAGTCAAGGGACCCATTTGAAAACACCTGGAATCATCCCTGTTTCTATGAATTAGCTTGACAAATATGTTTATGTTTTACTGAACACAATCTATTCTTTAATAATTTTATTTGGGATGTAACGCGTCTTCTGATTGGCTGACGTTGTTTTATTTATCAGCCCATACACATGATTTGTCATGTGACCGTGACGTCATCTACGTTTTTTCAAGTTTTAATCTGGTTTAATAATGAATTTAGAATTAAATTATAAGAAATGACTGTATATTTTTTCTGTTTATTCGAAATAACAAAAACAAATGTGGTGCACAATTTAAAAGAACCCGCTATTCTGGTTATTCGGTGTGCACCACAATTTCTATATTATTTCTTTACAGACAGAAAAACAGTCATTCCTTAAACAACATCATTGCGTTGTCTTTTACAACACGTTAGTTTTTTGAGCGATTTCCGAAAATGATCAGTACAGACGAACGTGAAATAGTTGGCAGCGATAGTGTTATCTCATTATTGTATGTTTGTACACGTGCTGGTAGTTGGACGATCCGTCAGGCATACACCAGTATGCAATCAAAGTTTATGTTCAGGACACATCATCACCGATACAAGAAGACTATAATTTCCGTTGACAATTCATATGATACGTAAAGTTATTCTTTTGCTGCCTTTGATTGTTTGTTTTAATGAATCACTACGATATGTCTTAAAAACAAGTTTTCATCAAATGTTGATCTTGTGACGTTCCAAATTATCATACGTTTATTTCCATCTGAAAATATTATGAATATTAATTCCACCTAACGTAAAACTACAGTATGTTGATGTGATAAGAGACATGGTACTTTTGAAAAAAATATCATTGTTTTGAGATATTCTTTTCTCTGCCGTGGTATTTTTCATAAGAGACTTCCTTGTGCTGGGGTTTTTGCTGCCAATTACCATGGCAGATAGGAGACACCATATCTAAATATTACCCAAATGAATTTCTATTCTAATAGGAAAAATGTATGGTCATTCTTGATAAACGGTTCCGAATGAAATATCTAATTAGGATAAAATCATTGGTATTGAATTTGGAGCGAATGACGCAAAAATTCTGCGAAGCAGTACTTTTAATGACGTCATAAATAAAACTCATTGGCCTCGTATTGTCAACCGTTCATAAACATTAACTGGAATCCGCTTGTACTTAGTGTAGTAGTCAGTGTTTTTAAACTTTCATTTGTTTACTTTTGTGTACATTTTATATAGACAAGAATTTTTTTTCAATTGTTTTTACCAACATTTTAGCTGCATGTAACATCTTGAACACTCAGAACAGCAAAACAAAATTTAGATCGCAGAAATAAATAGCTTTTAGCCCTTAACGTATAGCTGATGACTTTTCAAGAGTTGTTTTCGTTAAAGAATGATTCCTTTATTTTTGTGCAATATTTGCTCTTAACGACAAAAAAAAAAAGATAAAAATATCAATACAAGAAGCATTAGGTACCACCTATAGTATTTAATAACCTACATTGGTTGTAGTTCATATATATTTGTTCTGTTTATGTATATAAGTTACGATTCTCCGGAATAAACATCTTTATGCGTTTTTGCGTTTCAGTTTTTATTGTAAAATTTCTTCTATCAGCCAAGACAAACTTTAAATTCGGCCGTTATAAAAATTTTCGCCAGAAATCCATGTATTATTATCTTAAAGCTACACATTTAATCATTATCAATATGTTCGCAAAGAATTAGACTTTAACTCCTTGCATGATCATCAAAAAGCAACTATTTAGTACCCCTTGGATTAAAGATCTGCCGAGACAACGGGTTCGATAGTTCAGTTAAAGATATGTTTTGTTTAAACATAATATTAAGGAACCTGGCACAATGATGTAAACAAATATGAACAAACTGGGAGCAGGATTTGCTAACCACTTCTGAAAACCACAAATTATAACTGTTGTTAAGCTGTGGCTTTGTTGGTTCGTTTCGACCTTTTTAGTATGATTGCCTTTTTCCTATCTTCGCCTCTCTCTTATATATGATATCACAATATTTATATATATATACGCGTTCATATACATTTATATTGATACAATGTTTAATCAAAATAGACATTATAATTAGATGAGTGAAAAACTATACGAAAAAATAGAAAAAAGGCACGTAAACAGGAGAAGTAGAAGGCAAGATATAAAGATACTTGTAAGTGTGAGGATTTGGAATTCTTAGTGTTTTACACAACAAGTAATATTTTCGATCGTGTTATATAGACAAACGCTTATTCATGCTGGTTGTAAGTTAGTCTGTCATCCTTAAACATGTTAGCAATGGTGTACCTACTCTAGTTTGTCGAATACAAGCGATACTCAAAGATTTAGACTAACCTGTTTGAAATTTAATAATAGTTATGAAATTGACCAAACAAACACTCCATGTGTGATGGTTTCGTTATTGAAATTCTAAATATGTTTAACCGAGCTAAATATTATATGTGACAATCTTACAAATAAGTCAGGAACGGGGGTTTAACCTATAATCTAGTAGTTTTTGCTGGTTACTGTATATCATATTTGTTGGCCATATACAGTTTTTTTTTAAATAAATCAAGCTGTGGGTTTATTCCTTTAAATTGTTTTACCATTATGGTAAATGTTGTCGGCGTTTGCTACATGTGGGAGTGCATACATTTACGACATTTTATAGCTTATATGCACAGTTTTATTCTTTCCGCTAGTTATATATCGTCATCATTTGCATTGATATACGAACGGTAGTCTGTCCGTCGCTTAAAAATATTTCAAAATTTTAGTTTGACTAGACATTTTAACATGATAAAATTAGCTTATTGTATGAAGGTTTTATACCCCTGTGATTATTTAAATCTCCCGGGTTTAATTTTAAATCGATTCTTTAAACACTCATTAATCAATATGACATTTACGGTTATGTAAGTAAGTTGTATTGATAAATTTTCATAAGATGTAATATCGTTGATGTATTGTTTGTTAACAACAGAAATGCGAGTTTTTGAGAGGTTTCTGATAACAAACATGCATGTAAATCATTGCATTTAATTTCGCGAACAGAATACACAAGGAACAATAAAGTACAACACTTTAAACCATAAGTAAATAATGAGAAAGTTAAAAAAATTGAAAATGAAATTGCACTAGAAACAAGACAGTCATCAAAATTTCCTTTTTAGTACTTTAAGTCGAGGATGGTAAACTATATGACATATTTTATTTGGTTGCCGTATGTTTAAGAAAGTGTTCGAAAAGTACATATATTTTCTATGAATTAACTTGACAAACATGTTAACATTTTACTGCACACATTCTATACGTTTATTTTCATCTAAAAATATTATGAATACTAATGTAATACCGCAGTACTTTGATTGTATAAGAGACATGGTACAATTACAAAAAAAATCATTATATCGAGATTTTCCTAAGAAAAAAGTGTTTTGGCCATTTTGGTCCTCTCAAAAGGGAATTTTATATTGGGGAGTTAAATTAGAGGGTACATATTTATAAGAGATACCATTGAGTACTTGTCGATTTAATATGAGCGATCTGGAGCGAGGGACAAGCGAAGAAACAGCCCTTTTAGTGGTTTTATGGCAGTAGATCTTAGTTGCAAGTTGTTGGAGACACAAAGAGATTTGGTAAACCAACTGTGTCTCGATTTATCGACCGTGAGACGGAGTCATTAGTTGCCAGAAATATTCCGTTTATATCGTGGCTAGATAAACAGTGGGAGAATGTAATACGAGCTGGATTTTATGAAAAGGCTCCTTTTCGAAACGTTGTTGGATGCATTGATGGGACCCACATACGGATTACTGAGCCTAGCATTGAAGAACAGGATTTGTTAATAAAAAGGGCTTTCATATCACTAATGTACACGTCATTAGTGACCATGAAGATAATTCTAAACACTATATTCTACATATTTTATGATTATAATATGCAATATATGTGCGTCCTTTTTTCTGGACATCTTCAATCGTCATTGACCATCTACAATATTGGCTGGTTTGTTGTTGAAATGGTTTTGAGATCATTTGAAAATTACGTATAAAGAAAGACAACTCGATCTTGTTTATTTGTTCCGTAATTTTTTTTAACTTTCAAATATGATGGATCATGAGATAGATGTATATTTAACTTCTAAGTGTTATGCTTAACATTGTATATCTAACGTTATTTATCAAAATAGATTTGATAGATAGGCCAACCCACGCCTTATCTGTTTGTTTTTTCTCTCTAAAATTTTACAGGGATGTTGGGGTAGAATTTAGTCCGGCCAGAAACACAAGAAAACATAGTGTGTCTTCTTTTTCGGAAATTCTGAATCTACCACTAAATGTTTTCTGGAAAGGCAGAACCCTTCCCCCCACGAAAAACATAAAAACAACAAAAAACAACAATAAAACAAAAAAAAATCTTGTTTTCATCACATTGCAATTTCGGCCAATATGTTAATGATATAATATATAATGGGCAAATGCACATGTATATCAAAGAAGATGTGGTATGATTGATATAAGAAAATCTTTCCACAAGAGACGAAATACACAAAAAATAACAGATTTGGGTCACCGTACTTTATTTACAATCACTGCCTTGCTTTGCATTGACAAATGAATTATGGACTTCTCTTTTCATTTTTTTTTAATAATCATGTTTCTGTTTAACATCAGTGCTAGGTAGCTGGTATCATCACCTGACTCTTATGATTTCCGAACATTAGCCATAGGGCAACATCTTAATAAAAGATATCAAGGAAAAGCACAAGGTGTGCTTTTAGGAGACAGTGGCTATCCCTGCAGCCATTTTTTTGCTGACTCCATACAGACAGCAAGCTGCCGGTAGAGGTCAAGCAAGGAGCAAAAGAAGACCTTGCTAAACAATAGATATGACTTTTGGAATACTGGAGAAGCGCTTTCATATTCTAGGATCAGAGGTACAAATAATTCTTTACAAATGATAATAGTAGTTATATAGATACTTGGCATAGTAAATGGTCTTATATTTTAAAGTTCATAGTGTATGCTGTTATATTTTTAAATTATGTTTTTTTTTGTATTCTTTTGAGAGCTGTCTACTTAATCATTCATTAGTGTATTTTTTTTTTATTTCTCTAAATTTAAGTTCAAGTACTCATATTTGCCCCCTTCTATTTCAGGGCCTGTTATAGTCTACTATATGGTATGTATTTTTCTTTTTGCTGAAGGCCGTACTGTTGTCATTAATTGCTTACATTTGAACTTTTAAGGATAAATAGTCATCTCAATCAGAATCTTGCCAAATCTCCGTATTTATATGTAAAAGAAAAAGGGCAATTAGAAAAGTCATATGTATAATTAAGTGCCGATAAAGCCGACCTCGGAAACATGCCAAATATCATGCTGGGACAAAAACACCGGCGATTACTCATCACACAGACCAAAACCAATAAACTAGGGTTCCAGTTTGAAAATTGGTAATGTTGGATCGATAACTCCATGTGGTCCTGTTGGGGTAGATGCTTCAAGTTTGTAATTACTGTAATTCTTATCAATTGTGAATGAAACAGTATATCATTAGTTGGACTATTTACTTATCTGCATCCCTGATTTGGTCGTTTTTTCATTATAAATGTGTTCAAATGCAAATGTCACATTATGTTTCTCTTTTTAGAAAGAAGGTAAATAGAATGTTTGAAGATTGCAACAAATTTTTTCAAAATAAATCTAGAGAAGAAGTGTGCATTTTCGGCTTCAAAATATGAAAAGTAAATGCCAAACAGTGATTCAATGGAAAACAAGGCGGCTAAGGGATAAGATGATCTTGGTCTTTAGATGAGCTAACCAGTGTTCGGAAATACAACATGTACACCGGAAAAGTTTTGTCCGACAAGTAAAATGTTTTGATCTTATTATTAAATTTGCCTTTTTAAAAGTATCCTTCACATTATTTTGTGTTGGCAACTTAACAATCAGATAAAATTAATTATTATCATTTTTTTTTTGTTATATCAAGTACCGATAATTTTGTTTTATTCAGCGGCTTGAGATGAATCCTGCTTTGTAGGAAAAGACACAATCTCAGAAATTTATTGTAATGACGATAATGATCTTCGTCAACGGTATAGGCAAAAAGTAAACCCGATTGGTCCTAACTTGGTCATAAGTGGAGAAGCAGCTAGTTACCCGCTATGAGTCAATCTTAAAACTGTTATGATATCAGATAAATGGATGAGTTGGTGTTGTGAGCAATTTCTAAGTTATGATATGACAAAATTAAGTTTCTAGTATAATAGATAAAATAAATTGTATCCTGCTTAGAGAACCAGTTTTTTTCCGCTTTTGAACACACAATATTTAGAAATATCTTGAAAACAACATCGTTGGCTCCAACTATTTATCGGTTAAAATTCCGAAATAAGTATAATCTATCTTAATGCAAAATTTTAATGATTTATTATTAGTAGACTAAGTATAAATAGAGTGTTTCCCTTTAATCTCAGCCATCAAGTCTATTTTCTGATCCCATACCGCTGTATGCTATATAAGCGGATGATTGGCATATTATAAATTGAAAGCCTTTGGTTAAACCTGGACAGAAAAAAAACCCGATCTCTCAAATATGAGGCTAGCACGCTAACCACTACCCCTCCACATTATATAGGATTCCAACTTAAGACCGTCGCATTTAGTTAGTATAAACAGCTTCAAAATTAGACCATCGGACTTCAGCTTACCCACCATCGCACTTCAGCGTAGACCATCTCACTTCAGCGTGACCATCGCGGTTTGGAATACCATCGTGATTCCGACTCCCACAAATGTATGATGACGTACCCCATATCACGCTAACAACTGCTTTCCGAATACATGTGTTTTGTCAAATGCAAAGACCCTATGAGTGAATCAATATTAATACCAAAATATGCAACCTTTATTACCCGACAACAGAATCGTAACTGTGTCCCTTCTTAATAAGTGTGTTTAAAGGTTTGGTTAGATTTGATCACATCCCCGACATCCAATCTTTGGTATCAGAAAGAAGCGATGGCTACAAAAATATAAGATCATTTTGAAATAATAAATAGAAACTTATCAATACTGTTTTTTTTATTTCTTTTGATACAGACCACATCCGATATTGGAATATAAATTTTTCTGCCTATAATTTGCTGAAACACTAACGTGGTTGTCCTTGTCCTTATAACGTTTGGAATCGTCATTTGATGATAAAATCGGTTGGATATATAGCAATTTATATTAAAATATATCCTTTAAAATTATCAACCAATATCAATGCTAAACATAACTGCTCAATATGTTCAATACATTTGATGTCTTAGTAAAGATGTTCGATTCCAAATATTGTCATAAAAAAATGAGAAATACGTTGACGTTCATTTTTCTTTATAATTTATTTAAAAAAAAAACATCCAGCACGATATATAGGTATGAGTTAGCTCCCCTTTATCTAGTACAAATATTAGAAAAAAAACTATTCAAATAACTAAAAATTATTGTCGAGATTTTGTATCAGATGTTGATTATATAGGTCTTTGCTGATTTAAGTTACAAAATGTTACGCATTACTATACAGAAAAAATTCCCCAATACGTGGTGCACAGTTAGTCCCCATAAGAACAACTGTATACTTAATCTCTGAAGCGAACACAAAATTAAATGCAGTTATCGCCTAATCGACAGAGGTCTTTTCTTTACCTAAAACATGATCTAATACAATATGTTTGTTAAACAGGTCAAGTAATCAAACCAGATTCCTAAACCTGTATAAAACAAGTATTATACGTGCTAGCGATGGTTGTGGCGTCAACAATGCTTCAGTTTCTGATTAGGTTAATTTAAGGGGAGTCAAAGTTATTTGTTATGTTTGTGGTGTTTTAATGTTGAATATGGAAGTTGCAGACCTAATATAGCTATTTAGTCTAGTACTGATTTCTGTCCCAAAATATCGGAATTATTTCTTGAGCTACGGCTTAGAATCTTCTATTCACCAATCAGCACTTGTAATAACAAGTTAAATAATAAAAATACTAAACTCCGTGAAAAATTCAAAACGGGAAATCTCTAATTAAATAGCAAACTCTTAAGCTCAAACACATCATTATCGAATGGATACCAACTGTCATACAGAAAACAACTATGTGTTATTAATTCAATTTACGGGTAAAAAACTTTCAGTTTGTGTAATAATTTCATATCGTACATTTTCACGTTGATAAAGCAAATGGAGAAAAAAAACCCACACAGGATTCTCATTAATAAAGATCTGAGATGATTAACGTCCTCTACCGTTTTTAGAGTAAAATATCCTGTTGAAAATTCGTCTCCAAAATTGTGAGCACAAATAACACATAAATGAATGGGCACTTCATATGTATGTAATAGTTAGAGAATATTTAGTAACATTTAATTGGTTGAGAATGATGGTATCAAGCAAGGCGACAGATAGTCATTTCTTTATAACATGTATAAACCCCCGTCATTTCAACGTTTATGTACTAACAATGTACAATTATTCTGTTATATTATACGGTAATGGTTTGTTTATTTTTGTAATATTTACATTTTTATTTTTAAGTTTAATTTGATTCATTGCATGTTTTTGTTCTTGATTGGTTACATTTTAATACTATCTTCTTTATAAAAAAATATAGGTGAGTATGTTATATTTAAAAAAAAAGGCTTTTATATGTCGTTTTGTGCAGTTTCATTGTGAGTACATCTATCTTTCTTCCTTTATATACAGAACAGTTATTATTACTTACACATAAAACAGAAAAAAATTACACAAAAACTCGTTTTGAGATGTTGCCATTCATATTCATATAGGAGTATAAGTGTTATTCATATTTGCGACAAGGTGCAGTTATTTATATAATGATGTGTGCTTAAAAATACAAAACAAACAAAAATAAAACTGACAAAAGCATCTGCTGAATTGTATTTAATTTAGAAAATAGAGAAATTCAATGGTCAATTTCCGGACTTGGTACAGTCATATTTGGTCAACCATACCAGAGTCAAATGTTCTTAAAAGAGGGGCGAAAGATACCAGAGTGACTGTCAAACTTATAAATCGAAAATAAACTGACAACGCCATGGCTAGAAAATAAAAAGACAAACAGACAAATAATAGTCCAAAAAACACAGTGTAGAAAATTAAAACTCAGCAACACAAACCCCATCAAACACTCAGGGTGATCTCAGGTGCTCCAGAAAGGTTAGCAGATCCTGCTTCTTAAAGCAGCCTTAGAGTTCATTTTTTTACATATTAGGTTCTTGTGCTTTAGATGCAACACAAACCTTCTATTCTATTTGAAGGAAAACTAGTTCTTTCCTTCTTTCTGTAATATGTGAATTTTTGTCATTAGTTTGCCTCATGCTCTTTGTACTTGTCAGATGTATTTCGAATTTTTGATTTCAACTGAATGGTCTTGTGCCATGGTCAGGTTAACCAATGATCAGTCATAACATTAAATGTGTCTTACATATAGTAATTGATCTTAGATACAACAAATGTGCCATTTGAAAAGAAAAGAAAAACATAGGAAAACATACAGTTTAATGAAACATAAAGAATAAAGACAAACTGACACGAACAGGTTTATAAAATTCTACATTTAAAAGTAAAAATGACCAACACAAGCCCTAACACGACATAAATTACATGAAGTAATATTTTATGATTTTTGAAGGGTAAAATTTGAGGGACAGATGCCAATCATTAAAGGTGAAAATACATCACACCTTCTCACACCTATAGTGACGTATAGACGATGAGTGTACAAAAGTAACATCAATATTGATTATTAAATGCAAGGTAGTAAGTCAGAAGCATGTCAATGGTTGTCGCATTTTGATGACAATGTCATTTACGATCAGTTGTATACTGCTTTTATTGTAATAACATAATATTTTTTTACTCGTGATATAAAGATTTTAACGTATAACGGCCTGTAGTTGAAGAACAAAACTTCATTTTGTGTTGTTAGTTTCCTATCTTACTGAAAATATAGATATAAAATAAGAAGTACGGCTTTGATTGTCAAGACATCATGATATGATTTTTATGAAATTATTTTAACAAGGAAACCTAAGGCCTTAATATTTTCTTACTAAGAATAGGCATCAATCAATTAGCATGTATTTTTTGGTATATTTAGAATATACTGTAAATAATACAGATTTCTTTTCCAATTCTCAATATAATTACTCAAAGTTTTCACTTAATCTAAACTTAACTAAACATAATTTATCTAAAGGTTACATTCATTTTTTTTAGCAAAAATACGCATAACTATCTTACATGAACCCTCCATTTTGGAAAATAAAATAATGCATGGATGAATACAAAGACAGTTAAGTTTTAGGTAATTTACAAAAATATGAATCATTAACCGGCAGTACTTGAAAATGGATTTTCCAATGTCACACATACAAAAAACCAGAGATACTGAGAGAATCCCAAGATAAACAAAACGAAAATTTAAGAAAAAAAAGCAGTTGCTTAACATAAGAATGTGTAAGAGATCTAAACATGGTTGGTAGAATTATGTCACGCCATTTTCAAAAAGCGAAAGACAATTGCATAATCAACATCACTCTCCTGAATTAAAAATTAAAATGTGCAAGTTTGATTTAATACAAAATGTAATATGTCTAGTATAGTTTTCAAAATGTTACAATTAGACAAAAAGTGACGTACACGACCACTTGTTGGTCTAGTTTTGCTGGCAGACTGCACAATTTTATTTTTTTTAAAAGAGGGATAAATTTTGAAGGTGACAATTATCAGCAACTTCAACATGACAAACATATTGTGTTTTGATAATAAAAAAACTATAGTAGCTGATATCATTGGTAGACAATGACATCGTGTCTTACATATCACTTTAAAACGGGAGAGTTTGAGGGGAAATACCTTGTTTGACATACAGGTTTTTTTTTTTACTTTCAATTACTTTCAAAAACATGAAACAACAAATACAATAAAAACATTTATTAGGCTAATGAAATGAATTCGCACAACACAATAGTTCAATACTATTCAATAAACAAATTTAAGAATGACCAATATAGAAATTCAAAAATTGTTAATACATAAGAATTAACCCGCTATACTGAAGGTCAGCCAAAAAAAAAAACAGTAAGTGTTTAAAGAAAATTGAACCAAGAGTACACTCTTAATTTTGATATAGTTAGAATCTGCTAACAAATAAGCCTCCCTAGCGCCCCAAAAAGGACCAAGTTAGAGATAAGCTAAAGTCAGCCTTCTGAAGAATTAAATGAGAGAAATCTGCTACAAAAACTCTCCCCCTCAAAAGAGGTCAGAAATAAATGAAGCCTTTCTCGTAAAGAGTGTTCCCTTAATTCAAATGAGCCAAAGTATTGGCTATAAAATGAACAAATTTTTGAATTCCAGCATGATTCAAATGCAACAGGTCAGTTTTGTGAAATAAAGGGAATATAGGTCTATGAAATCTGTCATAGAAAGACTTACAAACTGGCATATAATTAACCTTCGCACATCCTGTTTGAGAAAAATCAAAAAGTTGTGAATTAAAATCCTGAACTAATCGGTCAGACATCCTAAAATCTACTGGTCTAGGTAAAATTGAAGATAAAATAATTCTACAGGAGGCGTTTACACACCTAATTTCCTGAATAATTAAATCAATATTAAACCTATATTGATTACTGTGAAAGCAAATCTTTGAGTGATGTAAAAAGGTATGTAATTTAACAGGTAAACGAAAGTGAGTAGAATTCAACTAACAAACCAATAAAAAAAAGTTATGACAAATTCAGTATGTCGAAAAGAATATAGCATTTAAATAAATAAATTCCTTAGGAACAGAAAAATAATAACTCTAGCAAAAATATAAATTTCTTTCTCAGTAATTAATCATTTTTATCGAAATAAAAATTTCCAGTATCTTTTTTTTTTAAACAAATTAATATCACACCCGCCCCCATATCATACTGACGACTACCTTTTTTTTTAAAGATTTCATTTCATGAACCGTCTAAACTACATTTTATGTCACCATAAATAGACTGCGCATAACCATTATAAATCTAATGCATTATCCCATTTTTCAATGAAGGCCGTAGGGTTGCCTATACTTGGTAACATCCACTTCTAGTGAAATTGAACGTTCACTTTTTTGTTTCGGAGAAATTCTATTTAAATCTTTCCAAAATTCTTTCGTTTTTTTATATGATTATTACGAAGCTCCTTTTCTGTCTTTTTTTAAAACAATTGTTTATTCGTCTTTTTTTTATTCCTTACTTGCTTTTATTCAGTGAATTCTTATTATTTCTACTTTTAATACTGTTTATTATATTTATATTTTGTCAAGTGACATCGTTTTCTTATCAATTTACATGATTTTCAAACCATGGTTTATTCCAATTTTTGGCCCCATTGTGCTTTTTTAATCAACTTTTATTAACAAAAGTTCAAAACGAATCTGGTAAAACTATTTGTTAAACTAGTTATAATTCCGTTTTTATCGTATCTTTATTGAAGAATTCCAATTCATTACACAAATCAAGTATTTTTTCCACGTTCTTTCTTATATTTTCGATGAATTTTTGTCTATCATGTTTAATTAATTTTATTGATGTCTTTATATGTGATTTTATTTTCTTTTTCTATTCTTTTGACCTCTGTTGTGATTTTTACATGTATTCGGTATGTACATCCGAGAATAATGCATCAAACGGAATAATCTCATACCCTACAATATGCTTAAAAAGATTTGACGACACTATACTATAGTCAATTTAACTTGTCTTTCGTTGACTACCTTATACCATTAGGTGATCCAGTCCTTTCCCGCTGTAATATACAAATTATTCATCTAAACAAAACTCTACTAATTTATAACCCTGATCGTTTGGAAGCTTTTTATCTTCTGAAACTTTAAGTTGAATTTTCAATGAAATCAAATTTTGGTAAACATATAAAAAAAATCGATTAATTTATCAGTTAAAATTTCGTCTATAATCTCTACCAAATTTTCACCTGGAACGACAAAATCCAAAAGTGTTCCAGTACTGGCATTAAAATCACCAATTAATGAACACAATTGTTCATTATCCCTTAGTTTTAACAACTCCCTTTCTATTTCATCGAAAGCATCTTTTGATGCATATCTGCTATTTTCTGGTGGTATATAAATACATCCAACAGACATGTTTGATTGATTTCAAATATTATTGATTTGAATCCTTGAAATAAATTCACAGTCGGTTTTGATGAACTTTATATTTCTTTCTATTAATTAACTATATATCACTGAGATGCCACCAGATTTTTTCTTGAATATTTTTCTACATTTTGAAAAAGAAAGATACCCAACGGAAAAAGATAACATATCAAATTTATAATTTTTTTATTCAATTCATACCAGAATATCGTGTTTTTGAATAGTTTCGATAAATTCTGGGATAATCCATTAATATTTAAGGCCACATACATTTATACAAGACACTTTAAGCCCCCCTCCCACCAGATTCATAGTTTGAAAATTCGATCCTATCAGTAAACACCTTATCTCTGTAAAGGCGTTGTTCTACGTACATGTATATATTAATGTGACTTTAGCGAGTCAAAAAATAGCACGAATATAAATCGTCCCGAATATATAAAACTTGGATTTGTCCTTGTCTATCTTCATCAAATAAATTGTAAGCAAAGCTAAATCGCCGCAGAATTGCTTGGAAAAGGCTAAACGCAAAATAAAGTTCCACGAAAATTAGTTCGTTTTTAGTATTTCTATGTAAACGATAAAGTATGAACTTTTGTTTTTGTGAGCAAGATGATAAAACAAAATGTAGCTTCGCTTATGCGAAACTATATCTACGGATTAACATTTAGTTTAAACGTTTTCAGAAACGTTTCTTCTGACACATGCTAAACTGCATTCAAGATAAGAATTTAGAAAATGATCAGTTTGTTCTTTATAGACATACTAAAAACGTTATGAACACACATAAACACAAACACTTGATACCAACTTTATTTGAATTTTACCATACACTAAAAGTACATTTCTAATGTAAACGTTTTAACACTGATCCGTGTGAATAATTGGTTTTGAATTTTACGACAACATGTCTATAGGACAAGTGTGGATGCTGATCTGTTTGGATGTTTTTTTTTTAATTTAACCATGTTAACCAGACAATAAAAAGTATTTTATTTTTTAAACATAACTGAATATTGCAATATATTTCTGTAGAAGAGGTGTTTACACTGATCAGTGTGGATGATTTGTTTTTAATTTAACCAGTCAATAAAAAGTTGGTTTTTTTTAAAACAAGTGAGGACACTGATCAGCGTAAATAATCTTTTTTGAATTTTTACCCAAATATAAAAATACACTTCTGTAGAACAAGTGTGGACACTGATCAGTGTGGATTATCTAATTGAATATAACCAGACAATAAAAAAAAATTCATTTCGATAGAACAATTGAGGACACTGATAAGTGTGAATAATTTATTTTGAATTTTAAATTTGTGTATTCTTGTCTTTACGTAGATTTTACTGTCGCAAATTGAGTTTACCCAGCAACACGGGGCGGAGATAGGTAAACTGATATTTGCGACAGTAAAATCAAGTTATACGAAGGCCAAGTTTAAAATACAATACAGTTATCTCCATTTTAATGCGCAATACTAAAATAATTGTCATTTAATAAATAGTGTGGCTTAAAAATGGCACAAATGAAAAAGTCAGCGAAACTGTTGCATCGTATTTAGCATCTAAACAGTGTGACGTCATTTGTATACTCAGGATGTCAAACATGAATACTAAACATATGTTTACTTATCGTACGCTTCAGAATGGTTTCAATATAGACAAAAAGAAGATTTAGAGACTCAAAATATGAGTAGCTTGATTATTTTTTGAGGAATTCCATATCCTAAAAAAACCGGAATTCAATATGGTGGCTTTCTTAGTTACGGACTGGTAGATCGTGAATCTAACCCCTTAAAATATTTGTCAACGTCAAATGAAAATTATCGTTACACACTATTTGCATTAGAATCGTTTTTTTTTTAAATGGGAAAGGATGCCAAGATTGAAAGTGAAACAGAGAGGAATCATTTGATTGATTGATTCGATCCACAAAAATCATTATTATACAGGGAAAAAAAGAAAATTAACACACATTTTTTAATCTAAGATATGAAATTAAACAGATCTTGAGTATATATATATAAACATGAAAGTTTTTAAATGTTATCCATGCTGTGCACAAAATAAGAAAAAAAAATAAAGCTGAAAGTGCACCAAATATTTATGTTCAATATTTACATTTTGTCTATTATTAAATAATCAAAATATCAAAATGAAGATGTGGTATGATTGCCAATAAGACAACTGTCCACAAGAGACCAAAATGACACAGACATTAACAACTATAGGTAATCGTACGGCTTTCAACAGTGAGCAAAGTGAGAAAAACAATTCAAACGAGAAAACTAAAAGCCTTATTTATATAAAAAAAAAATGAAGAAAAAAATATGTAACACATAAACAAACGACAACCACTGAATTACAGGCTCCTGACTTGGGACAGGCACAAACTTAAATAATGTTGCGGGGTTTAACATGTTAACGGGATCCTACCCTCCCCTAACCTGGGACAGTGTCATAACAGTACAACAAAAAAAAAACGAACTATAAAAATCAGAAAAATACAAGTGGACGTGGCCGGGTACTTGTACATCCCGACAACAAAAATACACTAGGAACAGATCTGAGAGTATTCGCAGTTATCTGACAGCTAGTTCAAAGCCACTAACAACTAATAAAAAAATCATGCATATAAGACTAAACCGGTTTCACTTTTTAACAGATCTTCAAGGATATGGTTGCTGGCGATCCTTAAAGATCTGTTAAACAGTGAAACCGGTAGGATATTATGGAGGATATTACATAGAACATTGTGAACATTTTGATTTAATAATAGACAAAATGTAAATATTTATATTGAATATAAATATTTGGTGCATTTTCCGCTTTATTTTTTCTTATATCTATATCTATATATATATATATATATATATATATATATATATAAGAAAATTATTAAAAGATAATAACGGTTTCAATGCATCACTTTTTTACTAGTACTTTCACTGCTTCCGCAGATCTTCAGGTAATGTGACTTGTATATAAATAAAACAATTGATTTATATATATATATATATATATATATATATATATATATATATATATATATATATATATATATATATATATATATATACTAGTCTAAATTGAAAACTACGTTCAAACCTATGATTGCGTTTGATAAAAACCGCAATTTTTATACGTGTAAATGTAAAACAAATTTCGTTGAAGAAGGGTCTAAAAACAGCACAAACAACATTTTCCCAAAGACCAAAAAAAGTGAAAAAGTATATTTAAACAAAACGCATTTGACTAACAGGTCGAACAACTGATGTTCTTTAACCCTGCTGACTGCCATTGGCGATTGCCAAATAAAATTGACACCCAATCGCCTGCACTGTAGCCGTTCCGCTAGACCACACGACCACCTGGGCTTCACAAAAATAAAGCTTTCGGTGGCCGTGTATTACCTTTTCTCGTCAGTTTTAATCTAGCGGCGTACTATAGTACATGATATATAAGGCATGGAGATGTTAGTGTTACAGATCAGCTCAATTATCTATAGTAAAGGATCCTACAAATTAATGAAAGATACAGTCACAGAAAATGATTATATTAATAAGTACGTCTGAGTCAGTGACAACTCTACAACAGATTTATCCATCGGATCACCAGCAATGATGATGATACATGGCTGTGTACATTATGTATATACCACTCGTCTAAACATCAACCCAACAATGTTAGATCTGTAAATTTACAGATCTAACATTGTTTGAATGTTCCCCTGTTATTATTGGTCCCTCTTCTAATTAGTGACTTGGTATATATTATATCAAAGCAGAATATCTTTTTGGATTCAATTCAAGCTTCTATTTTTTTCAGAGAGATAAACAAATTATTTGTATCTAGGGTACGTTGATTTTTTCATTAACTTTTCTTCTCAAAATAGATATGATTGGTATCGTAAACAAATTTAACTTTCTATATACATGTATACACTTCCTCCAACGGAAAAGATATATTGAACAGAAAGAAATACCGACTCCGAAGTTATATTAAAAAAAAGGAAAGAAAAAAATAATCCGTTAGTTTTTATCAATCAACGAAGAAATAGAAAACAACTGTCAAATCGCTGAAATCAGCAAATGTTTATGACATGTTGACGGATATCATCTTTACGACAAAAGAGATGATTTCTGCTTCCCAATTGTAAACTGTCCATTTCTATGTAGCAACATTCCATCAGCGCCTGCATATGGAGTATATATAACCCAGTTGATACGATATTCACGGGCTTGTATTATCTATCATGATTTCTTTGATAGGTGTGTTGCTGATCACATGCAAGCTATTAAACCAGGAGTTCCAAATGGTGAAGATGAATTATTCCCTTCGTAAACTTGACAGACACCATCACGAGTTGGTTGACCCTTATAGAATTACTGTTTCACAGATGATATCGGATTGTTCATTATGTCGTAATTACAATACTCTTCCCTTTTAACGAATGTGACCTACCGAAATAGACTATTTACTGCATTTGTAAAAACATAAGCAACATGACGGATGTCACCGGTGGAGGAGGATCTGCTTACCCTTCCTGAGATCACTCCTAGTGTTCGTCTTATGTCATGTGTACTATTATTTGTCTTTTTGTCTTTTTCATTTTTAGCCATGACTTTGTCAGGTTATTTTCAAGTTTGACTGTCCCTCTTGTATCTTTCGTTACTCTCTTAAGACTCATCTTCACCAAAACATATTTGGTGTTTAGGTTAATCATTTATGAGAAAGAAAGAAAACAAAAGTGTAAATAAATACTAACTCTGAGAACAGAGATGGAATAAAACATGTTCACACCAAACAGTATTCTATTCCAATGAATGCCCCCACGTTATAACATATAGACTATATTACCCTTTCAGTCATTTGATAATGCATTGTTATTGTCTGTTGTGTATCGTAATGGTTTGTTTCATCTTCACATGTTTACATTATCTTTACTATCTATACAATTTGTATTCATACCTTAGTAAGTATTATGTTCAATTATGTCACATTCGAGTACATTTTGTTTATATACATCTATTGGTACATGGAATATGATCATCAATCTTAAATAAATGTGTAACATAAAGTTGAGAATATTAATTGTTTTGAACACTTAAACAAGAACTGCGTTATTTAAATTTGAATTTTAATATGATTGAATATACAAAAATAGAAGTGTAACAAAGCGATGAGAATATTGTTAATACCAACAAACTTTTAAATACATAAGACATAACTGTGTATATTGAATTTCAAATTAGAAATTCTTGTTGGATCAGTCCCAAGCGTTCATTTTATCTAACAGACTTGAAAACGTCTTTTGTAAGTTTGGTTAGTTTTTTTTTCATTGATTATTCTACTCAGTTTAGACACAATAAAAATAGTATACACCTTTATCTCATGTTCTATATAGAACTACTCCATATTGAAAAGATATAACAAAACTACCGAATCCGAAGTTGAATTCAAAAAGGGAAGTTCATAAAAACTAATCAGTTAATCAGCTAATCAACCAATGAATAAAGGAAAACAACTGTGTTATTCTTGCAATGTTAATTGCTATATTTAATCTTGACTACTTTAAGACTCGTGCTACAGGCAAGTGGAATTTGTTATTTTTTTTTAATAATTTAACAGAAAGAAGAAAACGTAGGTTTTATTATGATCATCTCTAAGTTAAAAAAACAAAAGACGGAGATGGAATAAGTAATGTCATACTGAACAGTTTTGTAAACACCATACGCTCCTATGTTATTATATTGATTGTCGGTTCCTTTCCGTCATTTGACATTGTCATGTTGGTGTCCTTTTGTCATCATCTTTTTTTCCATCTCTTCATTCTGACCTCTATCTTTACTATCGTAAACTATCTGAGAAAACGTTAGGACAAACTAGTATTTTGTTTAACCATTTAACATTTGAGTGCGGTTTGATTATTTGAATTTGAAGTTTGATATGATTGAATATCTAAAAATAGAGGTGTAACAAAGCGAAGAGAATATGAATTGTTTATACCAACATCCTTTTAAATACCTTCAACAACAAATTTGTATATATTTGATTTCAAATTGGAAATATGTGTTGGATCCAAACCAAGCGTTCAAAATACTTGAAATTATTATTTGTAGCTAGAGTAATTTTGGTTCATTTATTATTCTTCTCAGATTGGACATAATTTAAATCAAAAACAATTTCATTTGACTTTCTATGCTTTTCACTTCTTCATACGAAAAGGTATATTGAACAGATATAACAAAAGATTTTGAACCCGAGGTTAAATTCAAGTAGGGGATTCAAAGATCATAATAACTGATAAAGTAATCCGTTCTCCCTTCTATCAACCAATAAAACGAAAAGAAAACAACTATGATCATATTCTTAAAGTACTCAGACCAAATCAGACTTAGCTATGACTTACATTTTACATATTCATACGCTATAAATGATTGAAGATATTTGTATGTTCATGCTGAAAACTGATTTCTGACCATTGTAACCTTATATACAATTGTTATCGTTACTGGATACCGAGAATGAAATGTGAACATACGATACTGTCAATAGGAAAGAAAACAAAAACTATCTATATAATTGTCTTTCACCAATGGATCTTGGCGTGTAACATGTGGAAGTATGTAAAATTTTATGATGAGATTTTTGCATCCATGTCCATAATATGACGTTAGTCGGAATAATGATATAGAATAAGTTGCAATCGGTATGGCTGACATTCTTTTAGAGGAAGTTTGCACTTTTTGTCGAGCCTTCGACTTTTGTCGCAAAATCAAGCATACATGTAACAATCCTATTTTCCGTCTTCGTCATCATCGTCGGTGGCGGCGTAGTCCACATATATTTACTATGTGGTTGAAGATGTTTATTTTGCTTCTTTCTTTTACATATGTTAGACAAGAAAAAAAGAGAGTCTTGATCCTTATTTTGAACTGACTTTTATAATCTCATTGATTGTCTTTCTCAAAGTCAGGACCAAGGACAGAAAAAAATGCCAACATTGTCTTTCGCATCATCACATTCCTCACGTTGACCAAACGGTCACTGGCTTGGTCGTCTGGAGCGCTGTCCAGATATGTATTATATGTCAAAAGCAGGGACCGGATCAAATGATGCTATATCTTTGGTTTGAAACATTATCCATAATAGATCTGACGTAAATTTTATCGCTATTCATTATAAGCAAATTTCATAAAAAACCCCACCCTTTCTGCATCAACAGAATCAACAAGAAGGAGAGAATTTCCCTTTATTACTGTAGGTTTGTTTGTGCTTTTCTGATTGTTCATGACTAAGTACAGAATCTAGTTTAAAATTTAAAGATGCCGTCAACAAAATATATCTCTCTTATCTCGGTTTGTCTCTTCACATTTTTCACATGTTATACAATTCATTATATTGCGATCGACTATATAATTTAATCGTTTGCAATCGTTGCTCCCAAGGATTTTTGATATTCATGTTTTCTTTATGTCATTTTTTATAAACTTAAAATACGATCTTCCTTTTGAATGTCACTGATTTTTTTAATTGTTTTGTCTGGCGGTTTAACTTCTTCCCAAAAATGATAAAATTAGACATGACATTTGGTTTCACAGAACCCTTACGATTGTTTCTTGTTAAAACCTCCACCATCATTTTGAATATAGCTCCGTATTAGCAATGACGCTCGGTTACAAATTCATGGTTGCCTGGAGATATCATTGAACATTGCACTAACCTGACATTGTTGTCTTGTTAATATAATTCAGAGGTGAATTCAGAGGTTAATACGCAGATATTTTCAGATGTGTCACCTTCGCAAACAGGATAAATAAAGTACAATCTGAATAGAAAGTAAAATCACAAAAATACTGAACTCAGAGGAAAATCAATTCGGAAAGTCCATAATCACATGGCAAAATCAAATAACAAAACGCATCAAAAACGAATGGACAAGAACTGTCATATTCCTGACTTGGTACAGGCATTTTCAAATGTAGAAAATGGTGGATTGAACCTGGTTTTATAGCTAGCTAAACCTCTCACTTGTATGACAGTCGCATCAAATTCAATTATATTGTCACCGATGCGTGAACAAAACAAACAGACATAATAGGTAAAAATGTCAAAAATAGGGGCACAGCAGTCAACATTGTGTTGTCATCTTAATCACTATAAAAACAACACATGTAACTAAGAAGCACAAAAAGGCATACATCAAATTAACATCCTCATTTTGATTAATAGCTGAGTCAAATTATTAGAAAATGTTTACAATTTCAATCTTTAATACTTAAAGGGTTCTTTAACACGAAAACACATTTTAAAAAAATGACAAATAAAGCATGAAAATGATGTTTAATATCAAAACTTTAGTAGTAGAAGAAATATCTACACGCAGCAATATAATTAAACAATGAATGATCATATGAAGTGTTTCCCTTTCCGTCTATTGAAGGTGCCATATTGTTGTTCATTTTCAACGAATTATGATGGGTTTAACTTATTCATTCTCTTTTTATCTTTACGAATGTATTCATACAAAACGTAAACATATTTCCAGTTTGTGTTCAGATTCTTTATTTAAATTTGTTTGTATGGCCATATGTCTTTAATCAACGTGATTTGAAAAGATGAGAATATGAAATTAAAAATAAAAGACCTGTACACAGTGACGGGGTACCATTCGATATAGAAAGAGAAATTGTAGTTGAAATCTATCTCAGATTCCATTATTTTCAATAGACCAGCGACATTTGTTTTAGCTAAAAAAAACAGATTTTTTAAAATTCAATTAAAGTATTAAATTCTGACTGCTTTTTGACTCCTGCCACATGAAAAATAACAATTCGTTTGTTTTATAAATCATTTAAAACAGAAAGAAGAAAATGTTTATTCTATAGTAGTATCACATTTGAGACCAAGAAAAAAAAACCCGGGGATGGAATAAGAAATATTCGTTCTAAACGGTATTTTAATGCATTATATGTTCCTATTTTAATCAGATTCATACAAAGTGATAACCGTAAATGACAACTTGTTTAAGGTTTATGACCCCTTCTGTAGCCATTTTTGTACGAATTTTTTAAACTTCAACTGTATCAAAACTACAGATGTAATGAATAATAGAGACATATCATTTTGTACATATACCCAGGGGAAACTTGATGCAAAGCATTATCATTTATTGTTTCATTGCATTTAATAGAAAAAGAGTACTTTGTAGTAAATAAACCAAGATTTTTATAGAAAATTCACAGCCTTTAATACAGAGATATTTGTTATAAAATTTGAAACATAGATTACTCACTTGCTTTTCTAGTGTTTATTTTTTACAAAATTTTTTTAGCAACCTGTTAATTCCAAAATACCTCGTGCTGAGTCACTAAAGTCGAGCGCACCCTAAAAGGTGTACTTGATATGGTCCATATTTTAATTTGTTTTAACCAATAGCTACATTAATAAACTCGTTTTAAGGAAATCAATGCTAGCACTGCATGCAATAATCTTATACCTATCAGTCATGAAATTGCCAAATATGAGGGTACAAGGATAAATGCTGTGGATTTTCTATAAAGTTTCCATATGTTTAGCATTGAATTAACACAAGGGTACACAATCCTTAAGTATTTAACATTCGAGTGTATTTAGATTTATTTGTATGATCGAATATTTTAAATAGATGTGTAACAGAGCGTTAAGTATATACATGTTAAACAACTACAGTCTTTAATGTTTTATACATAGACTTGGTACATGTTGATGTCGAAAGTGGAAATTCTTGTTGGATTCGATCCAAGCGTCAATTTTGTCTTTCGAAAGACCAGCAAAATTATTTGTAGATAAGGTAAATTGGTAATTTCATTAACTATTTTCTAAGATTAGCAATAAGTAATATCGTAGATAATTTCGTTTAATTTTCTATATATCACAATTCTATATGCTGGCAATATTCATTAAAGAAATATAATAAAAATGCCGAACGTCAAGTTAAATTCAAAAATGGAAAGTGCATTAATCTTATTCAAGAATTATCAACAAACGAAAAAAAAAAAAAACAAATATCAGATTCCTAAAGTCATTATATTGAATATGGCATGTTAACATTTTATTTCCTTACTACACTTTGACACTTGCTACACAAAATATAAAAGAAAATGATCATTTATTAGAAAGAGTTAATTTAGTTTTATATTAGTACTTTGTTTGAGAACATCATGATATATAATAGAGAATGTGCGTCCTAAACTGTATTGTAAGACAAAAACAGCTACCATGTGAGTAAAAAATATAAAATTGAGAATGTAAATGGGGAATATGTCAAAGAGACAACAACCCGACCACAGAGCAGTCAACAGCTGAAGGCCACCAATAGATCTTCAACGCAGCGAGAAAATCGCGAAAACCGAGGGTTGTCCGCAGCTGACCCTAAAATAAAATTGTGTACAAGTTCAGTGAAAATGTAGTATATGTTGATCGTTATTTCCATTTACGTAATTTGATATTTCCATGTTTTTGTCCGTTATAGTGCTGTGTTACGTCTCTACATTGTCCTTCCAATCTTAACGAATGTAACATTTAAATTTTGAGTGCAGGATATTGATCAAAATTTGTTTGTAAGGTAAACATGTACGCAAAGATATCACAGAATAGTATTTTTTTGTCTGACGATTTTATATATCAATATAGAAAGATCTAATAAAGTGAACCATATCGCTATAATATAAAATTTAAATTACAAAGTCATAGCAAATACGTGACTAGGTTTATTTAAATATCGAAAATGAAAATTCCTATTACATGTTTACAATAGTAGCAGACTTATGTATCGATAAGGTTAGAATGTTTTCTCATTAAAAGAGGGAGTAAAGATACCAGAGGGACAGTCAAACTCATAAATCGAAAATAAACTGGCCATGGCTAAAAATGAAAAAGACAAAAAGACAAATAATAGCACACATTACACAACATAGAAACCTAAAGAATAAACAATGCACTCTCAGAAAATATATCAATTATTTTAAAACCTTTGTATGAATCTTTTAATATATTAAGCTATTTAATTCTGAAAAGTAATGTCAATATTTGATTGCATTTCTAAGTAGATACAATTAATAACTTACAGCCAACATGAACCGAAACCCTCGAAACGATGAAAATGATAGTGATCAAAATGTTCATAGATTGAGAAAAATAGAGTACTGGAAAACATACGGCGTCAAACGTTTTCCTTACCCTGGAAGGCGCAGATACACACCATCAGTTTACCACTCTGAAGACGGAGGGATCATTATCTCAAATGACGTTTTCGGACTGACAATCAGACAGTTTGAACGAACGTATAAAGCTTGTTTAGACAAGAGAAAAGCACAGCAACAGTATATACTCAACCTTAGATATACAGACAAAGCCTCAGAGGAATATCTGGAATACTTAGAGAACTGTACAAATTGTAATACAGGTAATAACATTGTTATACTTAACATTGTTATATTTGTAAATCTATATTCAATGCGAGTTATGTTGAAAACATTGATGGAATACAAAAGAAAATATCGTCAACGAAAACAATCTTAGTTTAACATTTATAACCATTACCCAATTACAATAGGACAATACGTATAAATAAAACGAAAACAACATAAAGACAAATTAGTTTACAAAAAATGGAGCAGGACATTTTGTCGGAAGAACAGAAACTTCACTGGAAATTAGGGATAAATGCAGGTGCTCCAGAATTTAGCGGTTGCAGCCCTATTTTATAATGTGATGCTAATGAATCGATACAGTTTTGATACGTTGCATTCGGTTATTCATTATCATAAATCAGGTTGGAATTTGACCAATCCACTTAATGAACAGTAAAGCATGATGGACTTCTGATTGTTTACAATGAACTGACAACACGAGCATGTTTAATAGTATGATCGCAAATATTTCAAAACTGATGAGAAAATATGTCTTCGTAGAATACTGTTATGTTCAATTATATAGAAAATCACATGTATCAGTTCTTATCAAGTAACTGTGTCTGTCACAGGAAAGAAATCACTGTTTGAGATTCTTAAACCATAGCAACTCATATAAAGAAAACAAGAGTCGTTTATTTACGAGTGTCCAATCAAACGATACAAAATACAACATGCACAAGGCTACTAAAAATTCAAGTGTTATCGTATTAGGGAAATGAAGTGTCAAATATCTATCTAATGCAAGCATGAATATTTTTTTTGCACTCAAAATAGATTTTTTTTAAAACTTTATGATGCTGTAAAGATTTTTTTTCGAAATTGGGTTTAAGGTACATTTCGAACACAATTACATTCAAATAATGCACACTTTTGAAGATCACCAGAAGTAAAAACTGCACGGAATATTACACTATTGCTGGTTTATTCGAAATGTAAACCCCCTTTATAGTTTGATGGAATTAATGAGATAATTTCTTAAATACTCAATGTTTGTTTATCTCAGCCAAACTGGGACTCTTACCTGGATATATACCTACAAAACAAGTTTTTTTTTCTACTTTTCTTTGTTTTAGTGCATCAGTTTAATTCCATATTTGAATGATTGAATGAATGAATATATTTTATTGTAGGAGCAAACATAATGCTATAGCAAAATAACATGATATACAATTACAATAATGACAGTAAACAAACAGAGAACAACACAATAAGGTCATAATAAGCACATAATTACAACTGCTATGCAATGATTGTTTGTGATCTTTACTTCCATGCCGCATTATTTCACACAATTTACATATTCTAACACTAGTATACCATGTCCTTGATCTTTTTCTATTTATACTAAATAAACGTGTACGAGTAGAAGTTTTTGTTTAACATGTTTTGAACTAGGAATTGAAACCATACGTTTTGTAAATCTAAAAAAGACAGCAATCGAGGCCTACAAAAACTAATATATAGCACATGGATTCTGCAACAATAGATGTCCATATCTTAAGGAACATGTTTCACGACACATTAATGAGAATATTTACAGGTCTTTCCAGTCCAGGTAAAATGTGTTCCTGTCTTTAAACACATGCTGCCCTTTGAGACATGTAATGTTAGATATCAGCTTGAAATATGTGTTAAATCCTGTATGCTTTATAACAGATCCTTGTGTTGGAATTATTTAAGAATAGACGATACATTAGTTTGAAAGTACTCGAATGCTGAAGCCTATAGATAAATGCCGAGCATGTTAATTGAAATATATTATACACATAGGACGTATTTCATCAAATGATAAAAGAGTAAACATTAGATCAACATACATCACAATGTTAACAAAATTCAACGTGTTATTAAATGCGACTCAACTCGAAGTAGCAACACAGAACATTTGTTTATTGTGTCAATTGATATATTTTGCATTAACACGTCTTATGATGTATTTTTTAAATGTCAGTGAAGTATTTTCGTACACATTTTTGCGATGAATAGCAGTGATTAAACCTTATATACACACAAGTCAAGAACATTGTCAAATAATTTAATTGAATATATCTATGTCGTGTACAAGTTGCGATTTTGTACAGGTTATAACATGTACAAAAAATGTGTACATGTTATAATTTGTACAATGCAAAATAAAAAGTTATAACATGTGAAAAAAGTACCTCATACATGTTATAATATGTACAAAATATTGCTTAAAAATGGTTTTAACCTGTACAAAATTTAAAAATTAAAATAAAGCAGAATATATACATTCACGATTGAATTTATCATATAATAAAGAACAATAATCAAATACAAAAGAATATATATATTTTAGGAACAAGTTTTTTTTACTTGTTGCTACAAGACAGAGACATGTGACACCTTTCAGTTGCACAAAACTTTCTATTATTACAGCACATGCCATGAACCTCAATATTATTTTCATCATTGTTTTGTTATTGTCCATTCATGTTAGTGTCCAAACTGTTTGATACAGTCAATGGCCAGATAAATAGTTTTTATAATTACTTAATACCTTAGATACTTTTAAAATACACATGTAGTCAATAAACATTATTTAGTATTCTTACCTGGTATTCAAAAAGAAGAAGACTTAAAAGCAATATTTGAAGCAAGTTCTGTATCCAACAATACTGATAGTAAAGACCCTTTTACAGAGACAGAACATAATACCGACACTGAAATTGAAACTGACGAAACAATGTCAGAGACGGACGTTATTACTGACACAAACACTTAAACTGATGGTGAATTGCATGGTCATGATTCAGCAAACAACATTATAATGAACAAACAATTGGGTTAGAAAAAAACAGAAACAATAGTAATTGAATGAAGTGATGCTAAAATGGTTGTCGAGGAAGTATCGGCATGACATTTACTGGTTCACTTCCTCGTACGAGTACACTTTCTGGTGGTGATATTTCTGCTGTTAATACTAGTGAGGGTTTGTTTGAAATTTCAAATATTGACATTAAGCATGCACGAAAGAGGTCCCTGTCTGGCCAGCAGGTACAAGCTGATACTTTGACAAAAAAACTCAAAACAAAGATTAACTGTTCTCTCCCAAGGTGATAATATTATCATTCCCATTCCGTCCATTGATATGGGCCCTGCCGATTAGAAAAAAAAAAAAACATAACCAGGTGTGGTGATGAATGTGAATGAACATAGCGGCTATGAAATTGGAACTAAAGACTAACATTTTGTGTAGTTGGACAAATAAAGGAAGATTTCAGTAAAATATAGGTTAAATGTCTTTCAAATGTAACTTTTAATGTGTCTGAAGTCACAACGAGTGATACGAGTATGAGAGAGATGTCCCTAAGATATCATTAAGTGGATGGCAAAGTGTTGTGCATTGTCAGTGTAAGAAAGGCAGTTGTAAATCTGGTAGGTGTAAATGTAGAAGAATAAAAGTTTTGTGCAACTCAGAGGTGTCACATGTCTCTGTCTTGTAGCAACAAGTAAACAAAAAACTTGTTTCTAAAATATATATTCTTTTGTATTTGATTATTGTTCTTTAGTATTTGATAAATTTCAATCGTGAATGTATATATTCTACTTTATTATTATTTTTAAATTTTGTACAGGTTAAAACTATTTTTAAGCAATATTTTGTACATGTTATAACATGTACGAGGTACTTTTGTACATGTTATAACTTGTATTTTGGCATTGTACAAATTATACCATGTACAATATTTTTGTACATGTTATAACCTGTACAAAATTGCAACTTGTACACGACATATATATCTTTTACAGACTACATGTCCTGTTTTGGAAATAATTCAAAGGAAGGATACGTATATGAAAACTTAGTGAATACAGTTTGTACTGAAACAGACATACGTAAAAGACAACAATTATTTGTCATTAAAGATAAAATAAATAATACAGCTGGGTCGGAAATACCAATATCGAGTGGAAGTTTATCTGAAGGACTCGATTTACTAGGAAGTGACATAGATATCGTGTTTGTCATTGGAGACGTTGACGTAATAAGAAATGAAAGGAATATCAAACATCCAGTGCATAATACAACACGGGCCTTGCGGTCATAAACCTTTGCTCAGTGCTCGGAGCACAAAAATCATGCTCGAAACATGAAATCCAGCAATTTGATTGGTTGATTTTCGAGTCTGAGTACAGAAATCATGCTTGATATTTATCAGTCACCAAATTTATAAATAAAATGAATCGGCGTTATCCACAGCTTCAACTAACAGCACACGGACCCTGTTTATCGGATAAAAATCAATATATGGACTATGCTTTCTGTCTTCGAAGTAAATATCTTCCGTTTAAAGCAATGCAATGGGCGTCACGTTATCGACACCAATGGCCCCCCAATTTCAATATCGATAAGATTATAGAATATGGTTGTTTGTTGATACCTATTGGACCAAGGAATACACCACATTGTAATGTATTATGGAGATTATCTTTCTCTGTGGCCTTCAACTACACTCAACTCTTATGTTATGGTCTCCTCAAATTAACATTAAAACGTATCATTAATGCAAATGATCATGCAAATGGTTTATTGTGCTCTTACCTTTTGAAGACGGCCTTATTCTGGGTCTTAGAGGAGGTTGATATCAAAACGTTTCAATTATCTGGATTGTTATATTGTTTCACTCTCTGCATAAAAAAAAATGATTTTATGAGTAAACAACTGTTTTTGTCCGAACTATTTCTTACCTGACCACAACATGTTCCATGGAAAGATCTGTCCGGATAACAATGCAATACTAATACAAGTTTTGCATGGAATTACAATTGATGTAATTGATTGTTTGATACAGAATTTGCATTTCAACGACCATGAAAAGTATCGTTTATTCAGTACAAAGAATGAATTTTCCTTTATTGAGTTAGGCTTTTTTTTACAAGATATGTAGGCCAGTTGCTACTCGATATGGTCCTCGATGTGTAAACGCACTGATATATATTGAATCCTTAATAAAGTCCAAATCGTCAACCTTCATTATTGATGTTTGTGAACATTTTTATGCTGAAATAAGTCAAAGGGCAGCACAGTTACTACCAAGACCAACCATAACCACTGGCATATACTACATACGCAAATGGTATCATAGGCATTTACAAGATGGTGTCAAGGCAGATGCTGTAACGGGATGGTTGTTATACGCTTCGTTTTATTATACAACGGGACAGTTTGATGTAACACTAAGGATAACGGATTATGTTCTGTCAAAATATGAACCTCAATCTCCTATGATATTATTAGGTTATAATTATTAAAAATGAAGGAGATGTAAATAATTACAAAAGTGGTGTACATCCTACAATGACACTGAATGACAGGATGTGAATAAAAACTGTAAGATATGTTACATACATACAGCACTCACCATTAATACCAAGGGAACTACAGTTGGAGGTTAAAGATCACTACCTATGTGTGCAGCCTACTGTTATGTCTCACTGCCTGAGATTTCTCTGCTATCACCAGCTTCATGATATCACCAACAGGCAACAAGCTTTACATGAGTTGAAATCAACAATGAAAACTAGAGATACCTTTCTATCAAATTCGTATACTTGAAGTGTGCTATGAAATATCTGGTGATAATGCTGCAGCCCATCTTTGTTATGATACAGCTTTGAAATGTGATGGTGTTATATGTCTTTCAGCCAAAGACAGAAAATTAAATCTTTAAGATATTTGATATACTCTGTCAGCATCAGCGGACATTCAGTTATGTATATCTGTCAATAAGAAACTTATGATCATAGATTTAACTATATTCTACCACAGATATTACATTTAAAGACAAGGTAATCACAATTCAGGCATGATGCTGATTCATACATCAATCATCATTAATACCAATAAAATTACAACAGAAATAGATTGAAAGAGACACAAGTACAGCAGTTGATGCAAATCTTTCTCTGCCTTACAAAACTATCTTTTCATTATCTTGATCATTTGGGAAAAAAATAAGCATTACAAGATTGTAATCATATCCTTAGCGTACAATATGTTATTGTATCACATACATGATCTGATTCATTTACAATATCTGGATTATTTAATGAGGTATTAGGAGACAAAGAGGAACATATTATCAGTGTTATTCAATTTATTCTACGATAAAAGAATATTTCAGTGATCATTTTTCGCTAAAACCTCTCTCTAGTTTTTTTACATTGCAGATTTGAGGTTTCGTCTGCAAATTTTAGGATTATATACTACTTCTGACTATTTTACCAGTATGATTTATATAGAAATGACTTTCTATCATGGAATTTAAACAAATGCAAGCTTCTTAGATTTAATTTAATTTCACCAAAATATGATGTGTCACTCGGGGTGTCTGGTTTTGCGTTTCAAGAGATAGAGGAATTATTTAAGAAGAAGAATAGATGTGCATATCATTCGGCTGTTATTTGATACATCTTAGGTCGAACACACCTACTATGTTATGATTACAATTCAAGTTACACATTTGTTGTTTTTTTTTTCATTTTGCCCATATTTTAGTCTTTTAAGTAATGTGGATTTTCTTATTTTAGAAAAGATAACACCTTCGAAGTAAAAAAATAACGGAAGATGAAGAGAAATGATATGTAGTTTGTGCTCGTTTTCAACGTGTAAAGCAATTGATCGTTGAAAAACACATGTATAAATGCAAAAGGATGTACCCGATCCATTACAAAACTTTTTAAGAATAAATTTGCACAGAAATGACATGGAAGAGCATATATATTTTTTTGTATTTTTCCGTGAGTTTTTTTTCAATTTCTTGAAAAAAGTATATTGTAGATCGAAATGCTTTGCACATATCTCCTTTAGCTCAATACTATGAATGAATAATTATGATAGTTAATACAAGTATAAGAATATGCAGCTGCATTTATCTATAAAAGACCGTAAAAATAGAGTTATGACATCTTCATACTTTCTTAAATCAAGTACATAATTCCATTTCCATTGTGCAGTTACTACTCTTTATTTCTAAACAGTATTGTCTTCGATTAATTTTATAAGATGAAAACAATAATTATAAAAAAGTGTTTCCATATGTTTATTGAATACGGGTGTGAAGAAACACTTTTGATATATCATTTGTTGTATCTCGATTCACAATGAAATATAATTATATACTAAAGAACGAATAATGATAGATTGTCCTGCAATAAAACTGTTTCTGTTGTCATGTAAAGTTTAATCTGTTCAAAACTACTAGTTCTCTTTTTCCATTATCATCACATAATGAATCGAGTAGAACTTGATTGCATTATAACGTGTGTTATTCAACAAATCTTTACTGTTTAAGCACGTTTTTTTGGTAGCTCTAACCCTGAGCAAGAAAAATGACTTACGCATCTTCAATGATGCTAATAGAATTGATATCGGGTGGTATAAAGATATGCGACTAATATTTGTCTCTATAATACACCAATTGAATCATCTGGAGAAGCGGTAGAAAAATAATACATAAAACATTGGCATTTAAGTCGTGATAATGTTCTATATTACAGTGAACACACGTATTTGATAGCTACGTGTTTTATTCTGTTATTGTTATGTCTCAAAAGAGTATAGTGTTTCTGATCTTGATAAATATATTTTGTTTGTTAAAATAAAGATTTTGTTATTATACTATTCCAGCTTTTTGCATTTTCAGTAATAGAAACCTTGCATTTGTGATAACACAATCCATTTTATTCTCATCAAGTCACGGGTAATCAAAAGCCTGAAAAAACATGAACTGTATTGCGACTGTCATAAAAGTGAGAGGTAAGGCTAGCTTTAAAACCAGGTTCAACTTAAAGACACCTGCTACACGAATGAACATTTAGTTTTGTTTAATCAATCACTTACTTTTAAATATGTACATACTCTGAGAACAAAAAAAGAGAAGACAGGGTAAAAAAACAAATGTTCGTATCCAACAGCTCTCAAATACAAGACATGCTCCTAAGTAATCCTCTATGAACTGTTATGTTTTTATGTTTAAAAGTATTGAAGTGAGTTGCATTTCTTATTGAATTTTAAACGCTGATACTCTCAACCTTATTCATGTTATATACGATTTTTATCCATACTGGATACCGATAACAAATATGCAAACATGCAATACTTTCAAAAAGAAAGGATACACAGAACTATCCCGTATAATTTTTCTTTTACCCATAGATCTTTTCAGCCAGTATGTGATCAGTTTTTATGCTGTGCATTTTTATCAACATTCTTAATATGACGTTAGTTGGACCATTGATTTGGAATAAGTTGCTTTGTATTGATTACTATAACAGAAGATTGGTTTGAGTCCCAATGAGACAACTCTTCATCCAAGTCACAATTTGTAAAAGGAAACAATTATAGGTCTTCAACACAGAGCTTTGGCTCACACCGCAAAGCAAGCTATTAATGACCCCCTAAATAACCAGTGTAAACCATTCAAACGCAGAAACCAACGGTATTATTTACGTTTAGAAACGAGAAACACTTACGACCCACATAAACAACTGAACATCAAGTTCCTAATTTAAAACAGGTGCAAACAAATACAACGGGTTTAAACGATTTAATAGGTACCAACCTTCGCCCTAACCTTCAACAAAAGTGTAATATCACAACATAGAAAGAGACAATTTACAATACCAATTGGAATAGTTTTACTTAAGACATATTAATACAAACAACTGAATATACACTGAACTTATAAATTTGATCTATGACACTATGCTAATAAAAAATCATTCAATTAAGGGTTGAGATGTTCAACAGTTTTAAAAGGCAATCATAACATTGAACACAAAGCCGCTAGATCGAATAATGTACACAGGTAAATAAAATAATGTTGTTGTAAAGTATGATTTATGGAGATCGAAACGATTTTATCAAATAAGTCAACCACGTCACAGCATGAATATATGTAAAAGTTATCTTATATCAGTCATTTGATTATAGTCTATCAGTGTAAGCATATTGTACAAATATAGCCTTTGTATGAGGTGATGTATCCTGTATTGACCTCATACAAAGGCTATATTTGTTATATTATTAGTTTCCAACCATATTTGTATCAAAATAGTCATTTGATTTTGTTGCTATTTCAGTTGCGTTTTTTGTTTTGTTTGTCATCTTATGTATTTGAAAAATTTTTCGTCAAAAATCAATCATATATATCATTGATTTGTTTCAAAATGTTAAAGATTGTTTAACAATATCCTGAAATTCATAATATGTCTGTCAGCAAAAGTAAGAAAGTCTGTTTAAAAAGAAACCCTGAGCACCAACAGTTATAAAAATATGTTTATTTAATCAGTCAATTACGTCACAGCATGTATATATGTATATGTTATCTTATATCAGTCATTTGATTATAGTCTATCAGAGTAATAAAGTCACAGCATCTATATATGTATATGCTAGCTTATATCAGTCATTTGATTATTATAGTCTATCAGTGTAAGCATATTATATAATATGCTCTTTCTTATAAAGGACATTGAATGATAAGCTCATATCAGTCTTGTTAGGTAATCGGAGTATTCATCATTGTGAACAAAGGAAATTCAGTTGGAGGTAGAGACAGTCTTCGAAGTTCTAACTGCCTTAGATACAATTGTCATGAATATCTTGGTGACATGTTTAAAGAAATAGGCATCACGTGTTTGATTTTATAAAACTACTGAAACGTATTTTTAATACACCAAATACATCAGATGCATTTCCTTTACGTGCTATGTAACATGAGGATAAAGACACATTTTAAAATGAAAAAGACAAATAGACAAACAATAGTACACATGACACAACATAGAAAACTAAAGAATAAACAACACGAACACCATAAAAAACTAGGGTAATCTCAAGTGCTCCAGAAGGGCAAGCAGTTTCTTCTCCATATGTGGCACCCGTCGTGTTGCTTATGTTATAACATTCCGGTAAATAGTCTAACTCAATAGGTCACATTCATGAAAGGGAAGGGGATAGTAGTTAGGACGTATGGACCATATTCGATATCAATTATAAAACGGTTATTCCATAACCGTCAACCAACTCGTGATGGCGTCCTTTATTAACGGAATTAACCTGGAATGCTCAAGTTCAAACACTTGAAAGTCATGGATGCATTGATACATAGAAAGAAAAGAAGCTATATGACCAACAGTGACCTTAAGATAATATTCAAATGATAGTCAGGCCGATTGGTGCAGATATAAAGAAGAATTGCTCACTTGATGAGGAAAGCATGAAACTTTGCACAGTTGTTCTTGGTAGTTTATGTTCTTACCATTGTGTATATTCTCTCTCCAAAGAGGAGTCTGAAGAAGAGCTGATGCAACTCTCTTTTGGTTTCATTTGCCCTTTCCTGGATCGGTCAGTGGAGTCAGCTTACTGTAACGTTGTGGCAAGCCTGTTAGAGCTCCAGAAGCAAACGATGTTGTCATGATTGGAGTAATAAATGTGAGAGGAGGAGGGTTTGACATTGACTCGACAGGGAGGATACTGTAAGTAGGCACTGCAGTCAGCATGGGAGAAACTTGATAGATCCACTTGCAGCCAATGGTTTCTGTAATGGTGTGCAGGTCTGAACCAGATATGATTGATTTACAGCAGGTTGTAAGTGTCAATAGGAAGACACATCAGCCATTTATTGGTATCCTTTATCAGTACGAGGGGTTTCTGTTCTTAAATGGAGGTTGTTGTTGAATGATTTGAACTGTCTCATCAGGGCAAAGGGCCCTGCCATAGGACTACCGATGTTAGGTGAAGACACCAAATTTGCATTCAACAAAGTTTGTGCGGTTGCTGGTTCATGTGATTAGTTGGGGACATACCTAAGGCAAGGAGTTTGTTATTTACTTTTGGTGTACTTGTGTTGTTAAGGTTAAATTTTGGCTTAGATGATGTATCAATTGCAGTAACTGTTTTCTTCTTTATTTCGCTTCACCACTAATTCACTTACAATGAATTTTGGTCAGTTCTACCTAGAACTGATTTGGACAGTTCTACCTAGAACTGATCCTGACAGTTCTACTCTAGAACTGATCCTGACAGTTCTAGCTAGAACTGACCAGATATTTGGTCAGTTCTACTTCTAGAACAGTTCTACGGTTAGAATTGATTTCTAATTCTACGGCTAGAATTGATTTTTATAAATTCTACGGCCAGAATTGATTTATAAATTCTACGGCTACAATTGATTTATAAATTCTACGGCTAAAATTGATTTTTATAAATTTTACGGCCAGAATTGATTGATAAATTCTACGGCTAAAATTGATTTATAAATTCTGCGGCTAAAATTGATTTATAAATTCTACGGCTAGAGTTGATTTGTAAGTTTTAAGAACACTTTGCCTTAATATAAAGGGTTGGGTAAAAAAGCGATTTAAATTATATAGAGTTTTGCTATTTTGCCGGTTTTATTTCAGATTTATAATCGGCAAGACTTAGGCAGCAACCATTTGATTTTCGGGGGGGGGGGGGGGGGGGGGCTATGGATTTTTTTGGAAAACAAAGTTTGTTTCCAGTTTTTGGTGAAAAAAATAAAAATTGTTTGCGGTTTGTCGCTAAAAAAATAGATTGCTCTTCGCGGAAGTCGAAAAAAAAAGTTTGTACAGAAAAAAAACCCATAGCCCCCCCCCCCCCCCCCCCCCCCGAAAATCAAATGGTTGCTGCCTTAGAGAACATGTTTAACCTGTTAACCCCGCCATCTTCTGCATGTATGTGCCTGTTCCAAGTCAGGAGCATGTAATTCAGTGATTTTCTTTTGTTGATGTGTTACATAAATTTTTCTCTCAATTTTTGTACATAAATTAGGCCGTTAGTATTAGGGGGGGGGGGGCATTATTATTTGAATTGTTTTACATTTGTTATTCCGGGAGTCAGGATGGCTTTTTATCACATAACAAAATTATCGGACCTCAATAACCAATATAATATCTGTTTACGAGTAGTTTTCATACCTCGGACGACCTGTTTAACAAAAATCTTTTGACCGCATCAATCTAAACTGCCTTTATTTGCTTTTTCTTTCTGCAAATCTATATAGCTGCACAGTACTTCAGTTTTAATTTTAGGTCTAGAGGGACTGTAATATACAAGTAACAGCAATTTTGGAAAAAAATGTAATTGTTCACATCAATTTATAGTGCCAGCATGCAGGGGCAGCTAGATCCAGACTGGGGATCCAACTATATGCTCCCATTCATATGCATTGATGTTAAAAAAAAAGTGGGGTTCCAACCCCTGGACCCCCTCCCCTTGATCCTCCAATGAGCATGTCCTTGTTTTATTCAAAATATTGAATCATAAACAAATATCAGTAGTTTTTATACTTCAGACTGAGTCGTGTAATAAAATCTTTTGACTGCATCAACCAAAACTTACCATATTTGCTTTTTATTATGTAAATCTATATAGCTGCACAGCAATTCAGTTATAATTTTAGTTCGAGAGGGACTGTAGTATATAAATAACTGCAATATTGGAAATCAATGACCACACATTTTTTTTTCGCATTAATTGAGGGTGCCAGCATTTCCTATTTTTATTCAAAATATCGCATCAGAAACAAATATCAGTAGTTTTCATACCTCAGACTGACTCATGTTACAAAATTATTTGTCTGTATCAATCAAAACTGACCATATTTGACAGCATCAACCAAAACTGACCATATTTGACCACATCAACCAAAACTGACCGTACATGTATTTGCTCTTTTTTATACAACTCTTATAGTCGCATAGTAAATCTGTAATATTTTTATGTAAGGATGGAGTGTATAATCATTATAATACAAATGATCTATATTATAGGGTTATTGCATGAATATTGGGGAATATTGTTCCGAGTAGAATTTTATATTGCGCGTGCTTATATTTTTATATCAGGATGGATTGTTCAATACAAACATGATAAAGGAAAGCAACATTGGAAAACAAAATTATGCTCGCATCAGTTTAAAGTGCCAGCATGTCCTCTTTTTGAATAATAAAATAATTTCAGTAGTTTTGATATCTCAGACTGACTCATGGATATAACAAAATTATTTGTCCGAATCAACCAAAACCATGAAAACTGACCATAGTTGACCGCATCAACCAAAACTGACCATATGTGACAGCATCAACCAAAATTGACCCTATTTACACTTTATAATGTAAATCTTACACATCTACACACGCTTAAAAAACACGTGTCTCATGTCTATCTCTAGATTCACCTTCCGTGACAAGGTAACACTACGACTATTGAAGTTATATTTTTATATAGCGGATGTGGTCGAGTGGTCTAGAGCGCTGGACATGAGGCTAAGCGATTGGTGCTGTAGTGTATCAAAGGTGTGAGTTCGAATCCCGCTGAGGGACGGACAAAAATTTGTCAGTATAAAATCTAACTCTAACACTGTTTGGTGTAATTTTCAGACTTATATATATAATATAATATATATATATATAGCCGCATAGTAAATCACTTATACATGTAGTTACATATCACGATGGATTGTATAATTCAATTGACAGCAATATTGTAACACATTGGCTAAAAAAAGATTTTCACATCTTTTTATTCAAAATATTGAATTGTAAACAAATTTCAGTAGTTTCGATATACATGTATCAGACTGAGTCGTTTTAACAAAATTATTTGACCATATCAACCAAAACTGAACTTATTTACACTTATCATGTAAATATATATGGCCTCATTGTAAACCAATAATATTTCTATGTCAGGACGGATCGTATGATAAAAATGACACCAACTTTGGAACACAATACACCTATATTGCTAATCCTGGCTGACCCGGCCTCGTGAACTTTTGGAGCATACAACAATCACTTTTCCATTGTGGCGTCAGATATTTTGTTTTATGATGTCAAACTTTTACGGGAACCTGTGCGATATCCAGTAATGGCAGACAAATAGCGGTAAGGTGTATTTATACCATATCTAAAAATTTAGCGCACCCTTATTTTCTCTCTGTATCAACAAGGATTTGTATAACTATACAAATCCTTGGTATCCATAATAATGAACCGTCACTAAAGTGACTTTTTAAGTCAGTTAGTTTGTGATGTTTTTTTTTTAAAACAAAACTATTTTACGGCATCATCCAACACTCACATAACTGATTCATATACTTTATTTTAAAATAAAAAGTACATGTATGGGAAGTTCTCTTCTTGGAATAGTATACTGTTAATATAATTTGAAGACAAATGGAAGAAGGCAAAGAAAAATGCATGATTTTGTTTGTAGCCGAACGTCCAATGGCAAATGCTTCATTCATGTTCAGATGAGTATATTTTTCTGAGTTTCAGACTCCCAGATATCATTTATAATCGTTATGGATAAGTCTGGCTACATTGACGAGATGGTGCAAATGTATATAGCTTTTTACGTTATAATACAACACTTTTATCATTAATATCCCATAATTCATCCACTGTACAATTTTCGTATGAACATTTGTCAAAACAGAATCTTAAATGAATGTAAATCCAAGGCAAACAAGGTAAATTACGATTAAAATTAAATGCAGAGATATATTTATGACATGTATGAAGTGACTGTTAAAAACGGGGAACGAAGAAACGTAAACAATGATGTTTCCTATGCAATCTTATAAAAATATTTCTCCGATGAGTTGGATAACCTCCTATTCACTTCGATATTTGTACATGTAACGTATGCTCAGAACGTATGATCAGAAAGAAATATAGAAAATCTGCTATTATATAGCAAAGTAATTGGAAGTGATTTATTTCTTCTAAATTCTAAAGTGCCCTTACTGCAGTGACGTCAGTTTAGAACTGTTCTACAGCCCTGACTGATTTAGTCAGTTCTGCTGACAGTTCTACAGTTAGAACTGTTTTGGACAGTTCTACCTAGAACTGATTTAGACAGTTCTACCCTAGAACTGATCCTGACAGTTCTACCTAGAACTGATTTAGTCAGTTCTACCTAGAACTGATTCTGACAGTTCTACTTAGAACAGTTCTAGGTAGAACAGTTCTATGACAGGTTAGAACAGTTCTATGACAGTTCTCCTGACAGTTCTAATGAGAGGTTAGAAGTGATCTCCACTGTATAGATTTCCTATTTGCTAAAAATTCTCTGTACAATTGTTGAATATAGCTGTCATCTATTAAAGTGTCTTAAGCTTTGGGTTTATCCATATCCTCAAGTGATTCAGTTTCTGCCAATTCAATATTTTTGTCCTTCTTGTTCTCAATTCCTGCAATTTCACTGATTTGTTGTTATACAATTATCAAATCACAGTATAATATCTTAAATTGCAAAATATTGCAAACCAAGAATTAAGATACAATGTAGGCAATGAATAAAATCTTACGACAGATAAATCTCAAATCACAGCAGCTTTTATGTGTGACCTAAGACAAAAAAAATGCAGCTTTTAATGAAAGCTACTAGTGCAGCTTTTAATGAAAGCTACTAGTGCAGCTTTTTATGAAAGCTACTACTTTGTATAGGAATTGACCAGTCAGGGAAAAATCAAAAGGACAGAGCTGGAACAGAGACTGAATGACACTATACTTTAATGAAATGATTAAATTTAGGTCAATTCTCAATAATGAATATTTGTTTTTTTCAAGGCGGCCATTTTAGAAGAAGCTGTCATCTTATATTTCAAAGGTAGATTAAAATAAAATCTTGGTAAGTACACCAAATCATTAAAATATGTTGAATTGTTTGCTTCCAGTATCAAATCCACTGTGGTTTGTGCAATACAAGAAAATATTTTAGAATGTATGGCGGCCATCTTGAAATTAGCCGGTATATTGAATTTTGAGGGTGGATCAATAGCTAATATTGCTCAGTACACCAAAGCATTAAAATTTGTTGAATTTTGTGCTTCCAGCATCAAATCCACTGTGGTTTGTTTAATACTGGAAAATATTTTAGAAGATATGGCGGCCATCTTGAAGTTAGCCGCTATATTGAATTTTGAGGGTGAGTCCATAGCTAATATTGCTCAGTGAACCAAAATGTACTATCATGCAGAATTTGGTGCTTTCCTCATTATTGGAGCATTTTTTCACCGATCGACCGGACTATGACTTTCGGTCAAGTTTGCATAAGATAGTAAAACACTAGATTGTTGAACACTCACAGCTTCTTTTGCAAATAGACTTTTGTAATACAATACTTTGTCAATACGACCTTAATCATGTAGTACATCTGTATAAATTTCAGATGAATATACTATTTCAATACCAACATGTCACTGTTATGATTTTGAATTTCAAGATGTCAGAGAGACATACAAACTGACCACGGCGTTGTTAAAAATAGACAAAGACAAACGGACAAAAACAAGTACCAAAACATAAAAGATAAAGACTATGCAACACAGAACCCACCAAAAGCTCGAGGTGATCACATGTCATCAAGAAGGGTACGCATATCCCTCTAAAAAAGTGACATTCGTCGTGTTGATCATGTCAGTACAAACTCGGTAATAAGTCTAAATGGTATGTGATGTGTGCCACACTCGTGAAAACAGAACGGGATTGTAATAACGACATAAGGAACAAATTGGATATCACCTGTGAAACAAGGGTTATACCATAACGGTCAACAAACTCGTTAGAGTGTCCGTAACATTTACGAAAGGATGATTTCAACTTCACCATTTTAAACTCTTTACTTAATAGATTCCTTATGAGCAGCACACCAATGTCAAAGAAATCATGATAGGACAACATCTCCGTAAAAATGAGGATGTGTTTACAAATTTTTGAATTTTTTGAAATACTAAGCCTTTTTTACCTCAGGCATAGATTATCTTAGCTGTATTTGGCAAAACTTTTATGAAATTTGGTTCTCAATGCTCTTCGTACTTTATTTGGCCTTTTTAACTTTTTTGGATTCGAGCGTCACTGATGAGTCTTTTGTAGACGAAACGTGCGTCTGGCGTATATACTAAATTTAGTCCTGGTATCTATGATGAGTTTATTTATCTCGTTTAAAATTATTTCTCTATAGGAACAACCAAACTTCAAAACCAAATCTGTATACAATAGCAAAATGTAGTAAAAGTGTTAAGTAATTTTCAGTATTACTAACGAGATCCCTTATCGACTTAATAATTCACCAGAAATATACACAAATTGCGTTCATCCACCATTTTCTATATTTAAAAATGCCTGTACCAAGTCAGGAATATGACAGTTCTTGTCCATTCGTTTTTGATGTGCTTTGTCATTTGATTTTGCTATGTGATAATGGACTTTCCGATTAGATTTTACTCTGAGTTCAGTATTTTTGTGATTTTACTTTTCATAAAAATCTAATACGTCGCAACAGACATGTGTGATATGAATGCATTATGTAAAATCTCCGAATTGTACATGATGATTATACAAGTGCTACCGATTAAGTTCAAAACGAGAATACTATTTTATGATAAAAGTCAGTCTGTTTTGTCCAAGGAAATTTGAATAATATTACGAAACAGCAACACAAAGAATCGATACATTTATATACATTGGTATAGCATTAATTACAAACATAATAGTATTAATTGTTTAACAATGAAAACCTTTTGATTTAAAATATTGTGTGTATTACTTATTTTTAGTAGTAATATAAACACAGTTAATAATTTGGACGGACTTGGAAATGGGCGTTAACAAAAATCCTTGAAAAAAATGATTTTTTTAGTAGCACATCCGTTTGATATCAACGGAGACATATTAAGAAGATATCATTTCATTCAAACCAGATGCAATACATCTAATTGGTATATAATGAATATGTTATCACGGTCAAAACCGGCTGCAGTTGTTTTCACCTGTCCTAAGTTAGGAACCTGTTGTTCAGTTGTTGTCTTTGGTTGATTTGGCTCAGAAGTGTTTCTCGATTCTCATTTTTATATAGATCAAATCATTGGTATTCCTGATTAAATTGATTTACAATAGTCATGTTGGGTCCAATTATAGCTTGCTGTTCGGTGTAAGCAATTGTTCCGTGTTGAAGGCTGTACACTTACCTTTAAATGTAATCTTTGTACTAATTGTGTTTGGATGTAAAGTTGTCTAATTTGCACTCATATATATATATAACAATTTAACATTCTAAATACAATTGGGGGCATGTCGGATCATTATGAACAATTAAAAGGATATTAACAACAAATTCATATCTGTGACATGTATTTTCCAAAATAAGACAATTGCTTTGCATTCATTTTTTACAATAATTGAACTAATTTAAAAACATGCATTTATATATAAGTACCCTTTATTTCACTATTTTCAATAATGTTATATTTTGGACATTTCAAAATGAGATTAATTTTATCCTCATTGTATTCATTAGAGATCAATCAACCTAATATTGTTCTTGTACAACTCCAGGCTTTTTCAACTATCTGCTCTTTTATGGTGTTTGTATTTCTGTGTCCGTCGTTTTCTCGGATTGGTCGGTCGATTGCATTTTGTATTATAGGTTATACTGTCCATTTTGTTATGGGTATTTGCTGAAATGCTCATTATCTATTAGAAAACATCTAACCTACAAAAAACAATTCCAAATGTTACCTTAATATATACACAATTTGATTTAAACTCGTCGACAGCTTCAACTTTATCTGCAAACTTGTAGTGATAAGAAAGAAAAACTACAGATTCGGAACGGAATTGTCAAAATGTCCGAAATATCAAATTGACCTTTCATTTTGTGCCTTCAATTCATTTTTTTTAACAACATAATAATTTTATTCACCAAATATTGCTTGTTACAAAAACTATCAAGATTCCAAGCTTCTCTTGATGTACCCTGTTACACTCCACACACTACCCAGGGAATAATCAGCTGATTAGATATACATTTTATTAGGTCAACAGTTACTGTAGAATAACATAACTATGAAATTATTCATTTGTTATGTTATTTTTAATTTTTAATAACATTGGACTTATTATCTTATCTCTATTTGTGTCTACTCTCTTATTAAATTCATTCACAAAAATTCTGTAGACATCTTTATTTCTTGTTTTCTGTTCAGATACGTAGTATGTCTTATATATAGAAAAACTAAGTATTGTAATTAAAAAATTGATGGAGAAATACTTGTTGTCTGTGATTTTGTACCCAAATATTAAGTGTTGTAGTTTTATCACAAAATCTATATTACATCTTACAAGGAGGTCATCTATTTGTTGCCAAAATCTTGTCAAATAAGAACACTTAAAAAAATAATGATTATAGTCTTCTTCTAGGTTACAAAAATTACACATATTTTATTTTCAGTTAAAAGTTTAAAAATAAAATTATATAATGACCTCATATTTGGAGCTTCTTGCATTGATAAAACTTTAAGCCACTTGTTTATCCCTATTGATGGTTCGTTTATATTGCTCACTAGTGAATCATATAGCATTTTATTTGAAAAACATGTAGTCTCAAAATAACGATTTTTCCATGTGATCTTATTTCTCTGGACATTTACTGTACTTTTAACAGAATTTTCTTTTTTAACAATATGAATCCAATTATGTGGAATAGATTGTTTCAATTTATGAAATTCAGCAACTCAGTTTACCTTACTCTTTAATTTTTTTTAAATATTATTTTCTGATATTGACACAGTTTCGTCAAGAGTGTCATTTAAGTATATTATATCACTCTTTATCCGGTTTTCAAAGTTAATTGGTTCATTATAAAATGTAATGAATTTATTTCCCCTAATTATTTGCTTTCTTATATCAAAATATGTGTCTGGTTGTTTTGTTTGCCCACCCCCAGTCAAAATCCAAGCCTTTATTACTTCCCTATAAAATTCGATGAACATATTTGAAGTATTCTAAATGTTTTATATCATTTAAATTCATGTTGAATATAAACAAAATATTATTTGACACTTTTAGATATTTAAAAGGTATAAGCTTCCAATTGGCAATTTTACCATTCACAAATCTATATACCCATGATGCCTTTAGCGACAAAAAATAACCATTTGTAAGCCCCCTTTTTCATATGGACGTATTATCAGATTTCGTTTTACTTTGTCAGACTTCCCATCCCAAATATATTTAAAGCTTCGTGTTTCTAGTTCTTTAATATAACTTTCGGGAATTATGCAAACGCTTCCCAAGAATGTAAATAAAGGCAAGATAAGTGTTTTTATAATAAGTATTTTCCCTAAAATTAAAAGATTTCTTTTTTCCCACGTCTTGAACATTTTAATCATTTTTTCTATTTTGCAATCCCAATTTAATTTTTTGCATTCCTCTTTATCATGGCCAAAAAACACCCCTAAAGCTTTGATTGGTTTATCTCCCCAATTAATGCCGGCTATTTTATCTTTACATGATTTCAACTTCCCAATCCATAATCCTTCTGTTTTATTTCTATTTATCAATAAACCTGAAAACGAGCCAAAAATTTCTATTACATTCATTGCAGATACTACATCGTGTCTATCTTTACAAAATAAGGTTGTGTCATCTGCTAATTGCGAGATCTTTATACTATGACTTCTCCCATCTAATTTAACAGTGATTCCTTTTACCTCTTTGCTATTTCTCAATTTTACAGCCATAATTTCAACCGCCAAAACAAACAATAAAGCTGATAAAGGACAGCCTTGTCGAATTCCCCGTGATTTTTGAAATTTTCTGATACCCACCCATTATTCATGACACATGTTTGAACGTCTGTATACATAGTTTTCACCCACTTAATAAATGATTCATTAAAACCAAAATGTTTCAAAGTTCCAAGCATAAAGTCCCATTCTAACGAATCAAATGCTTTCGTGAAATCTATAAAAACAATTGCCCCCTCAATTTTGTATGTTTCTGCATAGTCTATAACATCTTGGATTTGTCTTAGATCAAACCCAATAAATCTATTTTTAACATAACCAGTTTGATCCTCATTTATAATTTTTGGAAGTACTTTTTTTTAAACGTTGAGCAAGAACATATGACAAAATTTTAAAATCTATATTTAGAAGAGATATTGGACGATAGTTTTCCAAAAGTAAAGGGTCCCCCTTTTTGAATATCAAAGTTAATATACTAGTACGTTGTGAATATAAAAGACTGTTTCTATCGTATCCTGTATTTAAGACATTTACAAGTAATGATTTAAGTTTATTCCAAAACATTTTAACTAAAAGTCCATCAAGACCTGGAGATTTATTTAATTTCATTTTATAGATACCATGTGTGCATTCCTCCAGTGTAACTTTTCCATCACATAAAAGTTTATCATTTTCATTAACTTTATTTTCTAATTTTGTTTCACTGATATATGTTTCAGTTAAATATTTGTTTAAACTATTTCTATTATACAAATTTTTATAATAATCTTTTATTTTATTAAGGAGCTTCTCTTGATCCGAAATTATTTCCCCATTATCTCCCTTTAGCTTACTTATGGATTTTTTTACTTGTCTTCTTTTTTCTAACCCAAGAAAATAAGAATTATTTTTTTCCCCAAACTTGATCTCTAGATCTCACTTGAGCTCCTTTCGCCTTTTCTTCGTATATTTTACCTAGCTCTTCTTCAATATCATTTATTTCTTTTTCTATTTCATTATCATCTATGTGCGTCTCGTCTCTTATTTTAATTTTTTCGTCCAGGTCCTTTTCCAAAGTAAGTCTTCGCCCCTTGGTTAACTTTGCTTTATTTTTACAATAATTTGTTGTTACTTCCCTTACCGCGATTTTAAAACCATCCCATAATAATCTACAATCTAGGGTTTCTTTTTCGAAAACATATGTATCTATCAAATTATTAATCAGTTCTTGGTAATCTTTATCTTGCAAAACTGAATTATTAATTTTCCAATACCCATTGCCCCTTTCTGATACCCCTGGTTTAAATCTAAGAAATACACTTTGATGATCAGTGGACCGAATAACAGCCGGTTTAATTTTACAAAATTCTACCAGTGGTAAAAAAATTTGACCCCATGAAGATCATGTCAATCCTACTAGCTTGTGATTGGTCTCTTCTTCTCCATGTGAATTGCTGTTTACATTTATTTAAGTTTCTCCAAACATCTGACAGTTTGTTAGTTTTTATCAAATTTTTTAAACCGTGTACGGGTTGCGTAAATTTACATGGACGTTTAGACTTTCTATCAATTGGGTTAAGTGTCTTATTAAAATCGCCTCCAAGTATTGGTATACCTAGACCCTGTTCTTTCAAATTATCACTAACTCTTTTGAAAAAAGAATTTCTAGATGTTTTACAGTTAGGTGCATATATACTAATAAATGTGCCTTCAATTCATAGTTCAACCCGTGAATCGTTTCTTCTACAGCATGTACAAAGTACCTTTGAAATCTGTTTAGGAAAATCTTTAAGACGAATAATATAAATTATTGGATCTAAAAGTGGATTAACCATTACCAAAAATTTTGTGTAAAAAGTCCATCTAATGATGTTTTCCGAACGTCCATATAATTCCGAATAAAACGCAATAATAAAAGTTGGTACGTTAACAATTAGCGTGATCGACACCACTACGTTAGTGTTTTGAGAGCCCTCATCGTCATCTGTGTCATCATTGTGTTGCTAGAGGAACCCGGGCGACTGTTTTGTCTCTTGTAGATTCTCACAACGATCACTATATACAAGAGTAATGTTATCATACATAGAAATGTCATTGATATAACTAAAACTATCTTGATACCATCATCACTCATATTACATGCTAATAAACGTTTTTGAATCAGGAATATTTCAATCACTGTTTGAAGAACCGAACCTACATGACATGCAATGCATCCAACGACAACTCCTTTATTTGAAGTTATTCTTCTAACAATACTTATGTCTAAAGCAAATGTTGCTCGAAACAAATCAGAAAACATTGGAATAAAGAAAATATATATGTCCCTGCTGTTAAGATTTCTATACTAAGACACACATACTTATGTGCTATATCAAGTCCGGAATCAATTTCCGTTTCTAAAGTGTCAATAATAACTTCAACAAGAAATATAATGTCACTTATACTAAAATTTATAACTAACTTTTCGAATCTTGACTTTCGTAACTTAGGCGTTTGTTTAACACCATTAGCGAAATGAAATGTAAACGAAGAGCGGAAGACAAAACCACTAACATTAGAATTCATGAACAGAGTTGTACGTTTGATGTGAGTATGATCTTCCAAACGTTTTATAAATCATATCTTCCCACGCACAATATGTATCCGTTTCACATCTTTTGAAAAAGCTTTCTGATAGGTTATTTTATAACAAAAATAATGATTATTGCAGCCTTTTTCAATAATTATATCTTAGTTAACGTCGATCGTGATAGATCAAACGACTTCTCCGCTGAAAATCTCTCCGTTAATAATACATTAAGCTTTATCCTGCGCTGTAATCTTCATTTCTGTATTTTTGATAAACCACATATATTTGTAGATATAGAAAAGGTACATTTACATGAAGACAGAAAAATACAGAACATAATTTGTTCATACAATAAATGATGTATATTTTAACGAGAAGTATATATCATTGTATATTCCTGTGCTAATATTCTATATATATTTAATATTCTAAATTTTATATCTTATGGAAAAATCATCTGCTTGTATTTATAGACATCTGCATTTTAAAAATTAATGCTTTATTATTTTTTTTCAAAGTATTAACATTTTTATATGTAGCGGTCAGAAGACTGTAAATCAGTGGCCGTTAGTTTTCTCATTTGAATTGTTTTACATATTAAGTAATTTTAGGGCTTTTGCAATTGATAGCTGACTATGCAGTATGGTTTTGATCAGTGTTGTGGACCATAAGGTGACTAATAATTGTTGATTTGTGTGTCACCTGGTATCTTGTGGATAGTTGTCTCATTGGAAATCATACCAACTCTTCTTATTATCATATTGATTGGTAGTTTAACGCCGCTTGAAGCACTATTCGCTATTTCATAACGGTCAGTTTTGATGAATGATTTCTGGTAATTTGGCATGATATAAATGGTAATACTACATAAGTTTGATTCTCTGTATTTGCAGGTATAATTAAAAAACACATTTAAGGTGGTACCAAACATCCTGACTACAATTAATTTGGCTCGTTTAATTTTCATAAAAGTTTGACAAAGTACTTACTTAACATTCTGCTGTAACACACAGCTAATCCTGTGTGACAGAAATGTACCAACGACAATAACTGACTTACGGCTACCTGCCTTTGTAAAGGCACATACACAATTGGTTTGCTGAATTCTCCCTTTAACCTTGGACAGTGGTGCTACAGCACTAAATTAGAACAAACAGTAACAGACAATTGCAATGTGCTCTTCCAAAAACATCAGTGCTCGATACATAATAACCAACATAGAAAAAATAGACATAAAGGACCGAAATGATGGAATAATGGGGTGCTTTATCACGAAATAACATTTTTGATCAGACGATTCCGTCAAATAGATTAATGTTTGCGTAAAATATCCATTGACCTTCTTCAAGCATACTCAGTTTGGTCCTTTACATTCATTTTTCTATACGGACTTGTCAAGATTATGTTAACGTTGTCAAATTAAGGAGGAGTAGATACTAAAACATTATGCTATTTCTGTTAAGTTCATTCTTCTATGGGGACTTGTCAAGAGTCAACGTTTTTAAGTTAAACAGGAAAGGAGACTGTGGCATTATGCCAATGTCTGTTTAGTTCATTCTTCTATAGGGACTTACCAATATTCTGTAAACGTTGTCAAGGAAAACAGGAAAGGAGACTGCAAGATTATGCCATTGTCTTTCAAGTTCATTCTTCTATACGGACTTGTCAAGAGTCTGTTAACGTGGTCAAGTTAAACAAGACAGAATACTGTGACATTATGTCATTGTCTGTCAGGTTGATTCTTCTATACGGACTTGTCAATATTCTGTTGATTTTATTTATTCATAGCTACAATGTTATATGCTCTTTTACAAATACTGAATCATAAGTGAGTAATATATTTCTTCTATAAATTGTAGTACATTCTGATGATTTATTTAATAATAAGAATGAGAAAGACATGTCTTCCTGTTTATAATATTAACTGACACGTCGACATTATCAAAGAAATATCGTATAGGATGGTAGTTACGACATTAGTAACATATCTGTTATCATCAGTGAAACAGATCTTCCATCACGATCAACAAACTCGTGATGGCGTCTGTAAAATGTTCGGACGATTTCAAAAACTTTATTTGGAACTCTTGGTTTAATAGCTCCAGGTAAAATATTCGAATATGTTATATTGAAATTGACACAATTGTCTTTCGATTACCGTTAACTTTGGTATGATTCGATTAACCGCATAAATAGGTTTCGAATTACAACTTGTCTATATAAAAAAGATGACGTGGTATGATTGTCAATGACACAACTATCCACAAGAGACCAGATGACACTGGAATTAACAATTGTGTCACCCTTCGGCCTCCGACAATGAGCAATACCCATACCGAACAGTCAGCTATAAAAGGCCCCAAGTTGCCAATGTTAAGCAATTCAAAAACGAAAACTAACGGTCTAGTTTATGTACACAAAATGAACGAAAAACAAATATGTAATACATAATCAAACGTCAACGACTGAATTACAGGCTTCTGACTTTCGGCAGACACATGTCCACAAAAAAAACATATGAATTTCTGCTCGTTTTTCCATAAAAATTAATTGTAAAGATCAAAGTTCAAAGCAACACGGATGTTAGAATACGGACCTTCAAACAGACAAATGGACCCTAAAACATGTTAAAATCAATCCAAATGTTCATATAAAACTACTTGGAAGGCTACAAATTTCTTCTTGTACTATCAAAAAATCATTTTTTTGGTACAAAAACTTTCATATTTGAAAAATTCCAAATGGCCAAAATGCGAAACCAAATTTCCAACTGTGTTTTTCTACCTCTGACTGGTGATCATCACTGCTGTTTCCCAAAACGTACTTTCATATGAAGAAGTGATTTCTAATGATTATCTGATTATTTACACTTACCAAAGAGGAAATCCTGGATAATCATAGGTCTGTTCTGTGTTCCTTTGGAGTTTCAACCAAAGATGAAGAACTGGATCTGCCATCACTGTATTGGATACCTAAACTACATAAGTGTCCTTACAAACAACGGTATATTGCTGGGTCTTCCAAGTGCTCCACGAAACCTCTTTCTAAATTATTAACATCTATTTTATCAGCAATCAAAGACGGGCTTCAAAGTTATTGTGAAACTGCCTATTCTAGAGGGGGCGTGAATCAGATGTGGATACTCAAAAATTCCAAAGATCTTTTAGAGTACATATAATCTAACTCTCTTTCATCTTGTAACAGTATTAAAACATTTGACTTTTCTACTCTGTACACTAGTATTCCACATTCCAAACTAAAAGACAAATTGAAAGAGTTGGTATTGCTTTGCTTCGTAAAAAAGAATGGCCAACGTAGATACAAGTATCTTGTTTTAGGGAGCGATAAATCCTACTTTGTAAAGGATCACTCTTGATTAACAACATATTTGTTGCGTTCAGAGGACGTGTTTTTCAACAGACTGTCGACATTCCAATAGGAACAAACTGTGTCCTTCTACTTGCTGACTTGTTTCTTTATTATTATGAGACTGACTTCATGCAGGAACTTCTTAGGAAGAAAGATAAGAAGTTAGCAATATCCTTTAACTCTACTTTTCGCTATATAGATGATGTTCTTTCACTAAATAATTCAAAATTTGGTGACTATGTGGAACGCATCTATCCAATCGAGCTAGAGATAAAGGATACTACATATACAGTTAAGTCGGCCTCATATCTTGACTTACATCTAGAAATTGACAATTAGGGTATACCTGCATACGGGGTATATATCTCCCAATTGAAACGATATTCCCGTGATTGCATTTCCTATCATGATTTTCTTGATAGAGGGTTGCTGCTCACAAGGAATGTGACCTACCGAATTAGACTATTTACCGGATGTGTTATCACATAAGCAACACGACTGGTGGCGTGTGTGGAGCAGGATCTGCTTACCCTTGCGGAGCACCTGAGATCACCCCTAGTTTTTTGGTGGGGTTCGTGTTGTTTATTCTTTAGTTTTCTATGTTGTGTCATGTGTGCTGTTGTTTGTTTGTCTTTTTCATTTTTAGCCATGGCGTTGTCAGTTTGTTTTAGATTTATGAGTTTGACTGTCCCTTTGGTATCTTTCGTCCCTCTTTTATATGCATAAATAGTGTAAGTTGTATTTGTAACGGTTTACGGAAAGCTGTTAAAATATTTTTTTCAAATAACCTTGTTAAAACATGAAATTCGGATGAGTACATTTATGTCCAGTGCATTTGGAGGTTTTTAAGCTCATTATATTAAGTTCCACAAAAACCCGACACTCTGGTGATGACAAGTTCGTTTTCTTTTTCTTTTATAATTGTTCTATTTATGTAGTATTTAGGCCTTTTAAAATGTTTTATTCTGAAAAAAGTTTTTTTTTATCTAATAACGATTTTACTTCCTAGCTTTTGTAGATATTAAAGGCGAACAAAACATGAAAATGAAAGGATATAGTTTTCTGGACATAGTGAACCTCCTGCACTAAGACTGAGGAATCTTAATCAAATAAAATTAAATAGTTTCCTTGACTTAGTTGACCTCTCCCAATAGGGCTGAGGAGGCTTAATCAAATGAAAGGATATAGTTTCCTTGACTAAGTGGACCTCTCTAAATAGGGATAAGGATTCTTAATCAAATAAAAGGATAAAGTTTCTTTGACTAAGTGGACCTCTCCAAATAGGACTGAGGAGTTTAAATCAAAATCAAATATAGCTTCCTTGACTTAATGGATCTCTCTTCCTAGGACTGAGGATTCTTAATCAAATGCAAGGATATAGTTTCTTTGACTTAGTGGACCTCTCCCACTAGGGCTGTGGAGTCTTAATAAAATGAAATGATACAGTTTACTTGACTAAGTGGACCTCGCTCACAAGGACTAAGCAGTCCTAAGTACTTTAAATGCATAGGATGAAAAGATCAAGAACGAAGCTTTGTGTATTAAGATTAAAGTTGAAGTCGTCTCTTCTGAAGAATTATTTTGATCGCAATTAGAAACATGTGTACCATATATAATCGAATAAATTGCAACATTACCGAATGAAAAGTGTCATCTTATTTTCATTATCAAAATGAGGAACACGTTTATCCATGGTTTGACTTTTGTTGCTCAATTTCTATGGCATGTGAAGTGTTTTGAATCAAAAGGAATTTGGATAATTTAAACGCGTTTCTTCAAAAGGGAAATAACTGTACGTCACTTGTCGAATTCTGATTGTTCAGAACGATTGTTACCAATCACGCTTTGGCGCCCACTGTTAAGAATATTACCCAGAATGCAATTTTATACTGAAAAGGCGAAATGATGTTTTTCCCATTGATTTGTGATTTTTTCTGTTACTTTTTGCCCTATGGTATCTTTGTTTTCTTTTTTGGTCCCTTATATATAAAATTAGTGAGATATGGTATGATCGCCAATGAGCCAACTGTCTACCAAATTTCAAATGAAGTGAATATATGCAATTATAGGAAACATTACATGTCTGTTTTTGTTCAAACGATTATTTTTTAATAAAAATCCTGCACGCAAAGAAATGGTAAAAGATATAATTTGATTTTAATAGACCATTCAACAACGTGTACTCTGTGTAGTACTTGTATTTGTATCCATCTGATGATTAACGCTTTTTCAACTGTTTTTTATAGTACGTTCTTATTTTGTACTGTTACACCACTGTCCCAAGTTAGAGGGTAGGGATGGGATACCGCTTACATATTTAACTCTGCCACATTCTGTATGAATGTGCTTGTCACAAGTGAAAAGCCTATAATTTTAGTGGTTGTCGTGTGTTAATGTGTAACATATTTTTTTTTTTTCATTTTCTGTACATCCATTAGACCGTTAGTTTTTTTCTTTTAGATGTTTTACATTATCCAATCGGGGCATTAAATAACTGACTGCGAGGTATGGTCTTTGCTCATTGTTGAAGGCTGTAGGGTGACATATAGTTGTTAATTTTAATGTCATCTGGTCTCTTGTGGATAGTTGGTCTCATTGGCAATCATACCACATCCTCTTTTTCATATAGACAAGGTACAATTCGAAAGTGAAACTTTTTAAAGGTAAACGATAGGCAATAATGTACGTCATTTTCAGGATGTCATATTCAATTATTTTCCATGGAAGCTATTAAACCAAGTGTTTTAATTAAAGTTCTTGAAGTCGTTCGGAAATTTTCTGACGCCATCACGAGTTGGTTGGCCGTTATAGAATATCTAATTCAATGATGATAACAGTTATGCTCCTAATGTCGTAACTATCATCCTTTCTGCTTATATAGACTGTGCACAACCGTATCAGACTTGTTACCATGTTTTTTCTTGCATGAGCAGCACGACGGGTGTAACATGTGTAGCAGGATCCGATTACCCTTCCGGAGCACATTAGATCACCCCCAGTACTTAGTGGGGTTCTTGTTGCTTACTCTTTATTAGTTTTGTACATTGTGTTTTGTGTACTATTGTGTGTCTGAATGTCTCTTTTTTGCCAGGACTTTGCTAGTTCAATTTTGCGCCTCCTTCTAAATAATGAGACAATGCAAATATTTTGATTAACCAGAAAACAACATTTCTCTAATGTTTGTTCTATTTTCACATTTCACGACCGGTGTGAGAAAAATATTTCTCCTCACATGTGAAACATCTTTTCTCGGCAAATGATTAGTCGAAATTTGATTGTGACGTCAACATGTTTTGTTTTCTTCTGAATTTTCCGATTGTGACGTCATGGACAAAGTCGACCTTGCTTGATGACGTCGCATATAAAGAACAAAAGTTTCTAAAAAATTTTGAAAAAGAATGATAAAAATCACCAGAGAAAAAAATTTCAACACTATAACTCGTGTATTATGATATTTCTCCACTCTCGACAGTTAAACTTTAATTATTTAAAAAGCTCGACAAGCCTCACGCTTTAACATGTTTAAGTAATACAATTTAACTGTCTCGAGTGGAGAAATATCGTAATACACATGTTGCAGTGTTGGAATCTATATTTCTTTCAAATCAAATTTCGATTATTTAATGATCTATAAATGATATCATCATAGTATACTTGATTTAATCAGTTTAAGAAAGAATGGATGTATTCTTACGATTTTTTGATAATCTTTGAATAACATTTTTATATAGAGTTGCCACTTATGTTTTATTGCGCTTCCTTTTTTTAAAAGACTAGTCGTGCGAGCAGCCGACGCGTTATCACACTTAGCGCATCACAACTCTTGAATACATGTTACTAAAAACAGGAAGTAGGTGTCTGACAGATCTGTTATTCACATGTTTTAAATTCATTACTACAGCACATGTATTACTCGGCTGACTAATCGTGAGGGAAATATGTTAAAAAGTTTACAAGAAAGGTTCATAGGCGGACGAAGGGCCGAAACACATTTAGAACAAAATAAGCTCTGAAGGTGTAATTTACCACCAAAGTAGGTCGAAAAAAATATTCCCTTAAATTGGACCGTTGTAGGTAATTAATCTTACATTTTATTACAGTAAAACCATTTCTGTGTCATAAACATATGTTTGTGGATTCTTATAAATTCTATATATAACTTTTGGACTATTTTCAATCTCGGTCTATTTCTTACATACATTTTATTTTTTAACCCTATATGCTAACATTGCCTATGTAAATTTTAAAATTGTTTTATGCACATTGAACGATAAATCTATGTACGTATATAATTTTCTGACGTCAGACACACAAATCAATGAATGTGTTTGTAGATAGATGTTTTTGTGTTCTGTTAAATTGTTCCTTTTAAAATTGTTATACGATGATGACTGATGTACCCATATTTTGACTATTTTATTTATTGTGTCTGTCTAGTTAACGCATCATTGTAAATATAACGGAATTTGATGAGACTGTCATCAAAGTGAGAGGGTTAGCGCTATAAAACCAGGTTTAATCCACCATTTTCTACATTTGAACCTGTACCAAATCAGGAATATGACAGTTGTTGTCCATTCGTTTTTGAGGCGTTTTGTTTTTGATGTGTTTTGTCATTTGATTTTGCAATGTGATTATGGACTTTCCGAATTGATTTTCCTCTAAGTTCAGTATTTTTGTGATTTTACTTTTTGGGTATTTCAAAACACCATTATTTTGTAATCTTGAGGTTACATGGTGACTAAACCTTGTACACTGATACAATATAGGGAGAAATTTGATTTGTTAACTTCCATTGATGGTTTTTTTCTTAAATTGAATGCAATGTTCTGTGAATTTTTTTTCTATAGAACTGGACAGGATAAAACATTACTCATGCCAAGTATTTCTTTATTTGAAACAAAGATAAATTCTGCACATGTTTTTGAAAAGTGCAAATTTAACAAAGACTAATTGGGGGAAATCAATGTTGGTATTACACCTGAAGGAACGGATTGGGAAGGTATTGACAACAATTTTAATCAAATTGAAAACAAAAAGAATTTTATATCTCATTTTAATCGAAAGCAATACATAAACATATTCAGCAAATAAGTGCCACGTTATTGCAGTAAAATAGAATGATAGGGGATAAGCATAACACAAGCTATAAGTTAATGAAAACATGTCTATAAACATGCCAGCAAACATTTCTGCGTAATGAAAATATATTTTCTGTTTAAAACACTAAACCATTCATTAAGGAAATTTGATTACAGGATAAATTTAATACCCATGATTTCCTAGGTCAGGAATATTTATTAATAATAATTTCATGGTTAATAAAGCTAAATGTACTTTGTCCAAGTATATGTATTATCAGATACTTAAGCTTCGCGAATTATTCAATGTGAAGAGTCAAAAATTAGTTTTATGGTTCAATAAAATCAAAATAAATTATTGCCATTCATTATAAATAAATTTCTATCAAAAATAAGGCTCAAAGAACTTTTTATATTAATTATATTAAAACAATAACAACGTACACACAAGTTGGCGTATGAATATACAACGTCAGAGTGGGCGTGTCCCCATAAAAATTGACAACATTGAAAATAAAACTAATAATTTTAACCAATCAGAAGACAGTAAATACACCAAATTTATTTATTATCAGATACAAGATAACTCAGCAGAAAATTTAAATAAATAAAAAATAATGTGTGGGTTTTATTAATGCGAATAATGCAACTTGGTGATTATCGCATTACTCAGAAATCGCATTTTATATCTGATACATATTTTTGTCTGCAGATGACTAATCTTGCATTTTTGTCCATTATCCAAAAAGGGAAAAAAATGTAGTTGTTTGGTAGTTCATAAACAATAAATGATCATTACAACAAAGTAAGATTATACAAACTTGACCAATGACCAAAAAGACATAAAACACAAAGGACAGCATGACAAAGACCGTCTAAAATGAACGAACCGATGTTTCCATGTCCCCCCTTCCAAAAAAAAAGAGATATTGATTTCAAAATCATCTTGTGGTACATAAAATTATTTAAACATTATAGTAACTACTAACATTTATCTTTGCGCAAGTTCATTGTATTAGGTGCAAAAAATTGTAAATTATCATTACTGTAGTAAACGCATATGTAAATTATAATTTCTGATGCTTTTTAAAAGATGACAATATAACACCTCGACTATTTAAAAACTCAAAATATTCAGCAAATATGGGAAACGTAATCAGATCACCATGAAATTCTAATGATGAAAAGGTATGCACGACAAAGCTATTACATGTTACTTAGATAAATGAAAAATTACAAAACTATCTAGTAGGCATTAACAAGATAAAAATCACACCAATCGTCATTTTTCCCAAAAAGCACACACTAAGATACTAGTAACCGATTATACAATGCTGCCAAAATCATCATCTGAAGCTGTTCCGGTCATGATTTTTTTACAAAGATCCAAAAACGTCCCAGTCTGGATCCTGTATCATATTCGTCAAAGGGTTGCTTTCCTTTTCAGCTACATGCTGCTGACATTCTTGTGTTGCTTTGTTGTAGCTTGAAGCGTAACATTCGTGGCGTACTGAACACAGGTAAACACATTCAATGATACTTCTTGCAAAGGCTGTCTCCACAAAGTCCTCTTCAATTCTGTGTCCAGATGCTCCACACTTGTAAGACCCTTTACCACCTGTTGAAATAAGATAGACATAACTCGTAAAGCGTAACACAATATCTCAAACTGTGCTCAATTCAGACTTAAGTATGTTCGCTTTTCTTGTTTTTGGCTATTATAAAATATTCGGAATCTTCTAAATATAAATTTTGTTCGCCTACCCTTACTTTTTCTATTAAGAATTTCATTACATATAGTTTAAAATGCTTTTTTGACAATCTAATAAAATCCCTCGAATGTTTTTCTTGCTTTTTTCAAATGATCATTTAAAAAATCTAATGACAAAATGTACACAAAGACACAAACATTTATAATAAATACAAAACAATTACCATAAAAAAATAAAAAAATAAGACGGAAATAATGCTTATCTCTTATACCTATATATTCTGATGGTAACTGTCTGCCATATATCTCAACCTCGCACAATGAAAGATGGTCTGTTTTCTCTAACTGAATACGAACGAACTGTCCCACTGTATTTGCTGACAGGTTGCATTTAGAAAGACGACTTTCTCGTTTTGATAATGACATTCGGAAATATCTCCCATGAAAAAGTCGGTCCAGTTACCAAATTGATAGGGTCCACATTTACGAGGCTTTACTGGCATAATGGCATCAATGGTAAACGATGAAAGTCTTTCAACTGAAATCATATATTCATATTTTCCATGATATTGGTTATATTGACTCATCATGGTTATATACATAGATATGTTAGCGGCAATAAGTACAATAAGGCATTAAGCTTAAATCCAAGTCAATAAGCTAACGCCTAGTTAGTAATTATATTGCCTACATTAGGATTTAAGCTTAACTCCAGTAAAAATGTATGCAGGCATTAACATTAATGCCTAAAATATAAATGCGTGTAAATGAAAGACATTTATTCATTTAAAAAAACAATAGCATTTGTTACATAATATTAACATTACTAGAACGGAAGCTTAAAGTCTCATCTACCGGAAATAATATCACTGATAATACATGTTATTTATTGATATTAAATCTCATCAAATAATACTTTAAAAATCTAAAACCATTTGTAATCACAAGTTGTGGAACTGTTAACAGAAAAAATACTTATCCCCAAAAACATTGGAAAATGGTTTAAGCAAACAATCATATCTTAACTTGTCTACCTTTAACCAGTAACCAACTCGACAACTGAAGTGTAAAAATTTCCAAATTATTATTATAACTATTATATAGAATTACACCACTGTTTAATGTGCAATACCACATAAAAGTATGAGTTAATGATGTACACCTCTGAGGAGCCAGAAAAAATTCTTGATTAAAAGTGTTTTTCTTAACCTGATTTTCGGATTTATATAAAAGAATAATTGATGAAGAAAACATCTTATAGTGGTGCACTTCGTTTTTGCTACTGCCCTTAGAAAGAACCATCTTTAGCTGATTTGGGTGTATTATCGTGAAAAAAAATCACAGTCAAATATTTAAATTTTATTCATATTTTCAATAAAGATGAAGTGAACCAATCTTAATAGATTTAACTTAAAAAAAATATAGGATTTGGTGTAATATAAGAAATGTTATCAAACTTAAGTCTTTTTCTTGTCAAATTTACCATGTTGTAAATTTTGTAAATTAGTAATTTTTCTCTGTTTTAGGACCAAAATATTTATTCTTTCAACAGCTTTATTATAAAAGATTGCAAAAATACATATTTAAGAAATTTAAAAAGAAAAAAAAAGTGATATGGGAAATATATTGGTACATGTTGTACAATGTCATGTTTCTGGTAAACACTTTTTTGTCCCTCTTTTGCTCATTTTTGGCTAAGAAAACTTAATTTTTAACGTTTAATCCCGCTGCAAATGTTTGCACCTGTCCTAAGTCAGGAATCTGATGTACAGTAGTTGTCGTTTGTTTATGTACTTTATACGTGTTTCTCGTTTCTCGTTTTTTTATTTTATATAGATTAGACCGTTGGTTTTCCCGTTTGAATGGTTTTACACGTCTAGTAGTTTTGGGGCCCTCTATAGCTTGTTGTTTGGTGTGAACCAAGGCACCGTGTTGAAGGCCTTACATTGACCTATAATGGTTTATCTTTTTTAAATTGTTATTTGGATGGAGAGTTGTCTCATTGGCACTCACACCACATCTTCCTATATCTATTAATTACTAGATTGAAAATGACATTTGAACAATTTATTACTCAAAAACTACTTATTGTAGATACACAATGTTTACATAAAGTTATGTAGGTTTGGTCATAACATTTTTAAAATTCATTGATATTTTCCACTTCTATCACATGTTTGTGAAATGATCCAAAACGAGATTTTAAAGAGACTGACACATCATGCAGAAAATTACGTCGTTCATTCTGTTTTTGAACTGCTAAAAATAATCCAAAAACTTACTAAAACTTGAAGTTCTGTCAAATACATAAAATGCTTGCAGTAACTAAGAAACTACTTTGTCATGTTTGTTTCAATAATAAATCACCGAATATACATTAATTCCAGAGTTCATGTATTGTCTAAAATTATGTTCGGCAATAGGTTAAATAATCATCTTCAGATTTCAGGAAATAAGCTTAATGCCTGAACATTTCAGGCAATAACTTAATGTCTAGATGTTAGCTTATTGCCTAGAATTCAAGCAAAATACTTAATTTGACGTATTGCTGGTAACATATACATTATCAAATATTGAAATACTATTTTTTTTATACAAAATAGACCCAGGATACAAGTTACAGTCGTATTTGTTGCACTCAAAAAAAAAAAACCAATCTATATGTTGAGTTGTAGAGGAAGTTTTGAATGTTCGTACGCTGATTAAACCAAATGGAATAATTCATCAGGTAGACAGTCGAAGTTAAACTATCAACATATTTTAAAAAGGCAGAATTCCATTATATTTACAACGATGCGTGAACCAAACAAACAGACAGACAATGTCAAAAGTACAGCAGACAACATTGTACTATAATCTTAATCACTGAAAAACATACAAATATGAAACAAACAAGCACAAAATGGCTCAATCATTTAAGCAAAAGTTAAAGACAAGAATATGTAAATTGACCTTAGTACAATTACACAATGGCGTGATGTATATAAGTACAGAGCCACGTCATATATGTGACAAAGCAACATAAAAAAGTACAGAGCCACGTCATATATGTGACAAAGCAACATAAAAAGGTATATAGACAAAGTAAATAACAACACTGAAACACAAACAACAAACAAGTTTTCGAAGTAACACCCAGAGCCATATAGACAAAAAACATTGGCAAAAATGCAAAACACTAATATTAGAATATCATGAATATAATGACAACACATACAAATACAACAAGTATCATAATAACAATAAAAACAAAAAAATATTTATTATATTTAGCAAACTTAACAACATCATTAGCTGCTTTCTTATTTTTGAATTCCATTTATGTATGTTAAATACATATATAAGCAAATGAAAGACTCTGGGATTGAATGGTCAGATCAGCATGGCTCTAATGAAGGATAGCGCACCAGACGTCAGAATGTAAACGTACACAGGTAGATATATGAAATAATTTTTGTCGTTTAAAGTATGAAAATAATATAGTCTATAGTTCTTTGTGCATATCCTATGAGGAATGTAAATAAGAGGTTTACATTTCCTTCTTGCTTATTGTCTATAAGTTAATTGGGTATTTCTTCAAAATAAAAGATAAACGGTACGAAAGTGATTTGTTACGATTGCTAAACGTAAGTTAGTGTGCAGTATTTTTAACAATGTACAAACTCATGATTACGATTGGGTCCGCTATCTCAAATCGCAAAATGTGTTGTAATACTGTAACTGCTTTCAAGAAAATATTGATTTTGATAGGAGTAATTCACATTTGAGCGATCTCATATATCCAATCGAATTGGAGATGAAGGCTACTACATAATCGTTCAGTCATTTGAATTGAGGTCTGAAGCTGGCATGTCAGTAACTGCTAGCAGTCTTTGTTAATTAATAAATCATTATCATGTTTTTATAGTTTCTTTTGTTACCGATTCTGACGTTAGACTTGGAATTTCCTTAATCTCAGTTTAACTGTGCGTATTGCTGTGGGTTTTTCTACATTGGTTAGACTTATAGGGGGAAGGTTGAGATCTCAAAACACTTGTTGAACCCCGCCGCTTTTTTACGCCTGTCCCAAGACAAGAACATCTGACCTTTGTTTGTCCTTTATTATTTTTAATTTTCATTTATTTCTATATTTCGGGATTAAGTATGACGTCCGTTATTACTGAATTAGTACACATTTTTGCTTTGGAATCAGCGGAGGCACGCCTTGTGGTTGAGATGTTGTATCTTTGACACATTCCCCATATATTTTTTTTTTCAAATTTACTTTCTAAACTAGAAGATCTACGTCATGTCTTGATCGTTCCTCGATATTGACAATAGACTAACAACATATAACATTAATCTTTGAAAAACGAGTTTATTTTAACTTTCAAGAAGGTCCACGAAAATTTACACAGCATAAGTATAAATATTCCGTATGAATTTCACAAATAATACATAATGGTTTTGACGTATATATATTTTAGGTACTGATGTTGTCTGACAGCTTAATTACATATTTTAATATTTGCCTTTGTAAAACTAGAAATTGTAGTGATGAGAAACGAGCGCACCAAAAAAAAAAAAAAAAAAATGGCTGATATTCATAATAACATTTATTTAGCGGTGACTCTACAATGATTGGCATATTTTAAGACATGTGTAAAGAGAACTAAAACGATCAATCAAAATAAGAGTAGCTATTACGCAAAACTAGGACGAACTGTACTATTGTGCAACATGATGTTTTTTAATAAAATTATATGTACAAACTTTTGGTATAAGTTGTTTCAATTCTAAATATTTTTCTTCGAATTTCTATTTTTTTCTTGTACCTTCCTCTGCTTTACTGCAAAAATATGTCAAAAATATTCAATACCCAATTATACCCAATATTATAAGATTTCAATCTTTTTGAGTCTCTTGGAGAAAGAAGTAAAATTCCTGATCATTCCGTTATATTAGCAGAATTCAATACCTACGAGGAAGCTAACGAACCCTACCAAGTTACGCGTTCTCTGTCAAAACGATACAAATTAAACTCGATACCAATTGATTTTCTAGCGTCGGACATGCGTAAAACCGCTTTGCAAAATTTGATATTCAAAATAGAAACCACAAGAGAAAACCAGACAAATATGGATAATATATATTCAGATTTGTGTAATATAATCATTGTAATGTCAATTTTCATAAACATATTTTTTGTCGATTCACTATTCATGTACAGTGATTATCGGAGAGTTCCGAATGAAAACGACGCCAATAACTTGACAAAATCTGTGTTGAATTTTTTGTGGAAATACTTCTAATTTGGTGAGTTTTTTGTATTGATATTATTGTATAAACCTTCCGTAACTTGTCTGAGTTGTATTGCTTAAGTTTAAGAACTTTTTTCAGTGAATATAGTTGCCAAAATCCTCTCAGACGCAGGTTATATTTCTATAAATAGATATTACACAGGTTGTAAAGTGCGAATCGATAATTACATTTTTGTGTCAATGATGTTTCATTGATTTGTGGTTAATATTGTTTTTATGTATTTTCACTGGGTAAAACAAGATGTTTACAATTTTGGTATAGATAATTTGTTTATTGTTCTCTGGATAACATGTATTTTTGCAATGTTTTGAACTTTTATTATTCAAGTGAATAACAGTATTTTTCCTTTTAGTAAATCGTATTCAACCTATCGTATTTGTATTAGAGAACATATTCGTATTGAGGAACGTAATATGGAACGATTATGATGTATTGAACTTTATTAGATTATATTTCGATGATTCACTGTGCTTACTGGATTTAATAAAGATTAATAAACTTTCTATGGAATACGCATTTGCATTTATTTCCACAACCTAGGATTCTAGCCAACACATTATTTACAAATTAGAACTCTTTATAGTCTAAGATGGATGACAAACAAGATATTGTGGATGAAAAACGTGAAAAGGGACTAGAGTATACATTGACTTTGAAACAGGCTGAAAGATCAAGATTGATTAAGGCTTTAACTGTTACAAGTAATGATTTAAAAACTTTGATGCAACGTTCAACAGACCCAAATGAAGTTAAACCTACATATTCTAAGTGGTTGTCTGAATATGAGGAACTTTTAAATATTCATGATCAGTATCAAAGGCTTACTGAAAACCCTACTGAAAAACAACTTGACGATGCATGGTTTCAAGAAAGACATGATAAATTTATCTCTACAAAACAATCTGCAGAGCAATGGTTTTCCGTTAACAGCCAGCTGCCAGCTCGATCTGTAAAATCAAATAGGAGTTATAGATCCGGGAGTTCAAGAAGCAGTTCAAGTCAACTATCCATGGCAAAACTTAAAGAAGAGCAGCGGAAGGCTGAACTTTTAGCACGTGAAAAGTCTCTTGATGAAAAGAAATTTATCGAAGAAGAAAAACTAAAGTTAAGATTTAAAGAAGAGGCACTTGAAATTAAAACGGAGTTACAAGTAACTGATGCAAAAACACGAGTGATAGAAGAATTAGAAAGAAGCATGTTAGAGGACCAGCAACTTGAGCAAATTATGGTCAAAGGTAAACAGAGCGATAAAGTTGACTTTCTTAATTCACAAAAAGATACTGAAAATTCGCTATTGAACCCTACCGTTCCGGCATTCATTCCGGAAGTAAAAAAGGAACGGTTAGCGTTTGAAACTAAAAGAACACTCAAAACATTTCAAAGTGAACAAGATGATGATAAACCGCCTCCTGTTGAAGCAAAAAACAATATTATTGATTATAATGCGCAATATTCAATTGCTCGTGAGCTTAATAAGCCCAAGGCTGATATACAGAAATTTGATGGCAGCCCTATGAACTATAAGGGATTTATGAGACAGTTTAATGCACGTGTTGAAACAAATACCGATTCTTTTGAAGAACGAATTAACTTCTTGTTACAATTTACAATTGGTGAACCGCATAGAATAGTTCTTGGTTTCTCACACTTGGATGCTAAAATAGGGTATACAGCTGCTTTGAACGAGTTTAAAGACAGGTACGGTGACCCTGACATAATAGCACATTCATACGTACAGCGTGCAATGAACTGGCCTTTTATAAAGGCAGATCACCCAAAAGCCCTAGATGACTTTGCAATATTCTTGCAAGAGTGCATGTACGCCGTAAATTATGTAGATGCGGCAAAAGTGTTAGAGTATTCAGAAAATTTAAAACTCTTGATACAGAAACTTCCATTTTATATGCAGGAAAAGTGGAGGAATGTAGTATACGAGACAAAAAGTCGCAAAAATATCGTTACATTCAGTCATTTAGTAGAATTTGTGAAAAAGGAAGCTAAGAAGGCAAACGATCCTGTTTACGGCAAAGACGTTTTAAACACACAAGTAGGAAAAAATGTGAAAAGATTACAAGACAATAACATGAAATATAGATCTCCAGGATCTAAAACGGCTGTTACTGTAACTTCTGAACCCAAGGCAAGTACATCTAGTGTAGGTCAGCAAAATGAAACATCGTCGGCTCGATACAGAAATGCATTTTCTAAGCCGTGTATCTATTGTGAAAACGCAACTCATTCTCTGGACAAGTGTGACAAAGTCATAAAACAATCACTGAAAGATAGATATTCATTTCTTAAATCAAAGGGTCTTTGTTTCTCATGTTTGAAGTACGGACACCAGAAGATGTCATGTCGTCAGAAATCGTCATGTACAGTATGTCGAAAGGAACATCCGTCTATATTGCATGTTGAACCTCGAGATCAGAATCAAACTAGTCAGGAGTCAGAAAGCGATCAGTGTCCGGAAGTTAAGAACTCTACTACGTTTATGGGAGCTGGAAATAGCCTTCGCCAGGCGCTGCCGATATTGCCAGTCAGGGTAAAATCAATTAACAGTGACAACTACATTGAAACTTATGCTTTTCTTGATACAGGCAGTACTGCAACGTTCTGTACAGAAAATATTATTCGTAGCCTTAATATAGAAGGTAAGAAAACGAAACTCAGTTTAGTTACTATGGGACAAAGTGCCGTCCACGATTGCTATGTGGTGACAGGTTTGGAAATTAGCAACTTGTGTGGTAATGATGTAATTAGTCTACCACCAGTATTTTCGCAGGAAACTCTACCAGTTACTAGTAATGACATAGTTTTTATTGAGGATATTCAGAAGTGGTCACACTTACGAGATATACCATTACAAAGGATCGAGAGTGAACACATTGGTTTGTTAATCGGAATCAATGTACCAAAAGCTATGGAACCGTGGAATGTTGTTCCAAGTATAGAAAACGGCCCATTTGCTGTAGAAACTTTGCTAGGTTGGGTAATCAATGGCCCTTTAAACGTATCTACTGATGATAAACCATGCAAGGTCGCTTCTTGTAACCGTATCGACCCTACAAGTGTTTCGCTGGAAGATCAAATTAGGAATCAGTTCAACTATGATTTTAGTGAGAAAACAATCGACGATGTTGTTGCTCCTTCAAAGGAGGACCGTAGATTTCTAGAACTTGTTTCGGAGTCAATTATGTTAAAAGACGGACATTACGTTGTGAATTTACCTTTCAAGTCAAAGGATAACAAAATGCCGAATAACAGGCGACAAGCAGAACAGAGATTAATGCTACTTGCTAGACGTTTTGAAAGAGACGAAACATTCCGTGATGAGTATGTTACCTTTATGAACAAGGTTATCGGCGATGGATTCGCTACGGAGGTTTCCATTGACGACTTAGCGAAGAAAGACAACGACGTGTGGTTTTTGCCTCATCATGGAGTTTTCCACCCTAGAAAGAAGAAAATAAGAGTCGTGTTTGATTGTGCGGCTAAATTCCAAGGTACGTCCCTGAACGAACGATTACTTCAGGGTCCTAATCTGACAAATACTCTAATTGGAACTTTGATAAGGTTTAGACAAGATGAAATCGCAATAATGGGCGATATAGACAGTATGTTTCACCAAGTGCGTGTACCGTCTAATGATGCGAATTATCTTCGATTTTTGTGGTGGCAAGGTGGAGACGTTCGAAAGAAATCAACAGAATATCAAATGAATGTTCATCTATTTGGCGCGACATCTTCGCCTAGCTGCGTGAACTTTGCACTTAGACAAACTGCCGAAGATTGTAACGGACAGTTTAATGACGAAGTAATAAACACTGTGCTACGTAATTTCTACGTTGATGATTGTCTCAAGTCTACGAAAAACCGTTGGTGAAGCGGTGTGTTTAGTTCAAGATCTACAGTCTCTTTTGAGTCGTGGTGGATTTAGGATCGCTAAATGGATCAGTAATAACAGAGAAGTAATGCGATCAATACCAATTTCGGATATGGCGGTTGGTATCAAAGACTTAGACTTGGATCAAGATACACTTCCCATCGATAGGGTATTGGGCATTCAATGGTGCGCTGAAACAGATACTTTTCGGTTCAAAATTTCAGTCAAGGAACAACCTAAAACTAAAAGGGGCATTTTGTCGATGGTTAGTAGCGTTTACGACCCCTTAGGATTTCTTGCACCATTTGTTCTTCGTGCTAAGATGATACTTCAAGAATTGTGTAGGCTTCGTCTGGATTGGGATGACCCGATTCCACCGAAATTGGAATCTTTGTTTTCGTTATGGTTCCAAGATTTACATGAACTTTCAGATTTCAAAGTAGATAGGTGCTTAAGGCCAGAGAAATATGGAGAAATAAAGAATGCTCAGTTACATCATTTCTCAGACGCAAGTGAAAGCGGATACGGTACTGTGACATATCTTCGTTTAGAAAATACTTTCGATGAAATTCATTGTTCATTTGTGATGGGAAAAGCACGTGTAACACCATTGAAGACGATAACAGTCCCACGACTTGAACTAACTACTGCTACTGTGGCCGTCCGTACGAACAAAATGTTGTTAAATGAGTTAGAAATACCAATTGATCGGTCTATATTTTTGACGGACAGTATGTCAGTTCTACGATACATCTTGAATGAAGATGCTAGATTTCAGACTTTTGTGGCAAATAGACTCGCTGTAATTCATGAGGGTTCTTTTACCGATAATTGGCGTTATGTGAACACCAAGCTTAATCCAGCAGACCATGCTTCAAGGGGTCTTACTTCTTCTGAAATGAAAAAACGTAATTGGATCGTTGCACCTGACTTTCTATGGAAAGATGAAGACTGTTGGCCGAAGCCATCTTCAGAAAATCATGGAACAATATGTGCAGACGACCCTGAAGTTAAACAAGCAACTGTGCGAACAATCATTAAAACTGAAATTCCGGATAACAATTCTTTGGGAGTCGAGAAACTCATTGCGTATTTCTCATCTTGGATGTCGTTAAAGCGAAGTGTAGCATGGATACTTAAAATTCGTAAGGAGTTACTTAGACGTGTCAGTAATAAGAAACAAGATAACAAAATGACACTTGTTAAGGAATCGGATTCGAAAGATTATACTAAACGAATATCACTTCAGGATTTAAAAGACGCCGAACATTCAATTTTAGTTTACGTGCAGAGACAAGAATTCACTGATGAGATTAACACTCTTTCCGGTAACAAAACAGTCAAGGCTACAAGTAATATCCGGAAACTCGACCCAGTTTTAGATGGTGATCTTTTACGTGTAGGAGGACGCTTAATAGAGTCAAAAATGCCGGAAAAATGTAAACATCCGATTATGTTACCAAAGGGTCACCACATCTCTGAATTGATTCTTAGACAAATACACATGGATTTACAACACAGTGGTAGAAATCATTTGCTAGCTCACCTTCGTGAAACTTATTGGTTGATAAATGCACCCTCAGCTTTGAGAAAATTGATATCAAAATGTGTTGTGTGTCGTCGCTTAAGTGCACCCGCAGGTGAACAAAAGATGGCTAATTTGCCATCAGATCGTATTACGCCGGATGAACCACCTTTCTCAAGAGTAGGAGTAGATTATTTTGTTCCTTTTGAAGTGAAACAACGTAGATGTCGTATCAAACGCTATGGTGCGATTTTTACTTGCCTGTCTAGTAGAGCTATTCATTTGGAGGTAGCTGCATCCTTAGATACTAGTTCATATATCAACGTTTTACGACGATTCATTGCTCGTGGTCAAGTAGAAAAGATCAGATCTGACAACGGCACGAATTTCGTTGGCGCAGAGCGCGAACGTTAGAGCGCATTAAGTGAATGGAATTTGAATCAGATAGAGAATGCGATGCTACAAAAGAACATAGATTGGCAGTTCAATCCTCCGGCAGGTTCGCAATTCGGAGGTGTATGGGAGAGGTTGATCAGAAGTGTACGCAAGACAATGAACAGTGTTATGCGAGAACAAGTTTTAGACGATGACGGTCTGAATACTGTTTTTTGTGAGATAGAATCGACTCTCAATAGTAGACCGATTACGATGAATTCAGATGACCCAAGTGATTTAGAAGCGCTGACTCCAAATCATCTGTTGCTTATGAAACGCAAAGCATACTTACCTCCTGGACTATTCAGTAAAACGGACAATTATTGCCGTCGAAAATGGAGACAAATTCAGTATATTGCAAATCTATTTTGGAGTCGTTGGGTGCGAGAGTACCTTCCCATGTTACAAGAACGTCAGAAATGGCATAAACAGAGGAGAAACTTAATGGTTGGGAACATTGTGATTGTGGTTGACTCAAATGCTCCGAGAAATTCATGGCCCATGGGGCGGATTACTGAAATAATTCCGGACCGCAACGGACTCGTGCGTCAAGTGAAAGTAAAGATCGGAAACAATGTGCTTACTCGTCCCGTAGATAAATTGTGTACTCTTTTAGAACTTGATTAACATTTATCTTGTCAATCTTATATTGTCCAAGAACTTTAGTTAGTTGTAGAAAGTGAACTCAAACGTTATGAACACTATTGTTACAATATTTTGCTTATTTGTTGAGATGCATATTTTTAATTGCTGATTTATGTGTAATTGTTCCGCACTGGCTATACAATTAGGGAGCTGGTATGTAATGTCAATTTTCATAAACATATTTTTTGTCGATTCACTATTCATGTACAGTGATTATCGGAGAGTTCCGAATAAAAACGACGCCAATAACTTGACAAAATCTGTGTTGAATTTTTTGTGGAAATACTTCTAATTTGGTGAGTTTTTTGTATTGATATTATTGTATAAACCTTCCGTAACTTGTCTAAGTTGTATTGCTTAAGTTTAAGAACTTTTTTCAGTGAATATAGTTGTCAAAGTCCTCTCAGACGCAGGTTATATTTCTATAAATAGATATTACACAGGTTGTAAAGTGCGAATCGATAATTACATTTTTGTGTCAATGATGTTTCATTGATTTGTGGTTAATATTGTTTTTATGTATTTTCACTGGGTAAAACAAGATGTTTACAATTTTGGTATAGATAATTTGTTTATTGTTCTCTGGATAACATGTATTTTTGCAATGTTTTGAACTTTTATTATTCAAGTGAATGACAGTATTTTTCTGTTTTCCTTTTAGTAAATCGTATTCAACCTATCGTATTTGTATTAGAGAACATATTCGTATTGAGGAACGTAATATGGAACGATTATGATGTATTGAACTTTATTAGATTATATTTCGATGATTCACTGTGCTCACTGGATTTAATAAAGATTAATAAACTTTCTATGGAATACGCATTTGCATTTATTTCCACAACCTAGGATTCTAGCCAACACAATCATTGACGAAATGAACGCTAAAATTCCGGTTTTCGACACTAGTAGAAGGACAAGTAAAAGTTTTAAAGTGTGAAAACCTTATTGGAATGACCATCTTGGCTCACTGTGGCATTCAATGCGTAATAAGGAAAAAGGATTTCTTAAATTCAGAGGGAACTTGTCCGTTAAACGTAAACTCCGTGAAGAATTTCATACTGCCCAAAATATATTTGACCGCACTTTAAAGCGATGTGAACGACAATTTAGACATTCGTTTTGTGTTGAAGTTGAAAACATGACAACATCGAACCCTAATGCATTTTGGGAAAAAATTTAAAAAAACTCGGACCTCGTAAAACCCAGAGAATCCCGATGGAGGTATACGGCGAAGATGGAACGATTCTCACGGATGATGAAACTATATTGAATAAATGGAAAACAGAATTTCAGAACATATACAATACGGATAATGCCGCTTCAAATTTCGACGATGAATTTTATAGGGAAGTTTCAACACACAAATCGTCATTAGAGAACAAAATGCTTGACCCGCTTTATAATGCAAATCAAGATAGAAATACGACTATAACCATCGAAAATATTAGACGGCTTGTGTACAAAACAAAAAACGGCAAAAGTTGTGGTATAGATAGTATTCCATACGAACATATAGTGGTCGTGATTCATTCATTGTTCCAACTGATTTTTGAAACCGGTATCATTCCATCTGTTTTGGAGACAGGCTATACTTTGTCCAATTCTAAAAGACAAATCTTCAGATCCACGTGTACCTCTCAATTACCGAGGAATTAGTTTACTTTCTTGTATATCAAAACTGTACAGTGCATTCAAAAACAGTCGATTATCATCATATTTAGAGTCCAACGATATTTTAGCAGACGAACAAAATGGTTTTTCGCTCCGATCGATCGTGTAAGGATCATGTATTTACTCTTAATGCTGTATCGAGAAACCTCAAGACTTCATTTGCAACTTTTATTGATCTAAAGAAAGCGTTCGATTTTGTTGACCGAGATTTGCTGTTATATAAGCTTTTGTTAAATAACATTGATGGGAAAATTTACAACTCCATTAAAAACATTTACCTTTAGTTAGTACTTCTGCTTGTGTTCGTGTGAACAACAGACTTTCACAGTGGTTTGTATGCAGTTCTTGGGGTTAAACAAGGGGATAATTTATCCCCGACGTTATTTTCGATTTTTATCAACGATCTGGTAGAGGAAGTAAACAGTCTCGGACTTGGTGTAAATATTGGCGACTCAAGGCTTTCGTTACTTTTATATGCGGACGACATAGTCTTATTGGCATCATCCGAAACTGACATGCAATGTATGCTTGATAAAGTCCATGAGTGGTGCAAGCGATGGCGTGTTTTGATAAATACAGAGAAATCAAAAGTTATGCATTTTCGTCCGTCTCGATCTAAAAGAAGTAAATTTCATTTCAAAATCGGTAACAATCTTCTTCAATTAACTGACACATACAAATACCTCGTTGTAACATTTCACGACCTAAAGGAATTTAAAGATAATGCAAATAGACTATCGGAAGCTGGAGGTAGAGCTTTAGGAGGAATTATATCCAAGATTCATCATCTAAAAGACTTTGGAATTAAAAATTTTGAGAAACTTTTTACCTCGTGTGTAGTACCAGTGCTTGACTACAGCTCTTCGATCTGGGGATACAAAGACTTCGCTTGCATGAATCAAATCCAGAACAAAGCAATTCGTTATTTTCTTGGCGTCCTTAAATTTGTACCAACATTGGCAATAAACGGTGAAGTTGGTTGGGTGAATGCAAAGGAACAGTGATGGTGCAATATGATAAGGTATTGGAACAAACTTATATCAATGGACGACACTCGTATATGTAAATGCGTCTTCAATTGGGACTACGAAAAATGCACGAACAATTGGTCACTCGAAGTGAAAAACAGTATGTCAGTTATAGGACTAGAGAGCAATTTCATTACAAAAAACACCTGCGATTTATTGATGTGTCAAACATTACTCAAAGATAAATGATCCGAAAATTGGCAGAAAGGTTTAACAAACTTTCCGAAACTACGAACATACAGGCTCATAAAATCTGAATACTGCTGTGAACAATACATTGAACTTAATCTTAACCGTACTGAACGATCCATAATAGCGCAACTCAGGTGTGGCATTCTTCCTCTCAGGTTAGAAACTGGTCGTTTTGTAGGTGAAGACGAATGTGACCGTTTGTATAAAATGTGTAGCGATAACTGTGTGGAAAACGAATTTCATTTCCTTATCAACTGTAACTTTTATAACAATCTGCGACTGCAACATTTCTCACAAATAGACAATTTATGTATACTATCAAATGAAGAACAGTTTAAATATTTACTAAGTCAACATCCGAGAAAAACTGCTAAATATCTTTTGCAAGCTTTCAGTGAGAGAAAAAACTTTTTATATGAAAATTTTCGATAACATTTATTTATTTTTGTTCGTCGTACTATTGAAATTGATGTTTAAAGTGACTTATAGACCCAAAAGGTCGGGTGTTCTAATTATTGTTTTTATATTTCACTGTATTATATAATATTTTGTGAAAAACACATGTCACTATAATAAACAATTTACTTACTTACTTACTTATACCCGATACGTATATCATAATCAATAATACTCACTGCAGCAATCGTTTCGTCCCCAAATAACTACACGAGATATGAGATATATTGCACCAAGATCGACAGACCACCAGCTGTTTAATTCTTGTTGTGTATGCGTGCATCTGTTCCCTTTATTGTCGTACATGTACGTACTTCCGTCCACTGCTAAATAAGAACTTTTTTGTTGTATGTAATGATAAGATGACTGTTTAGTCTGTTTTCCTAAAGCAATGTTCTGACCTGTTTATAAAAATGTACATTGAAAGTGTGGTGAATGCAGAGTGATATAAATATATTATTTTTGTGTATGTAACTCTATTACGTTTTCACAATTTGTCTGTTTTTATTCTGTATGAAATATCATTTCGTTTTTAAACATACAATTCATTGTTCATTAGTACATGAAAGTGAGTCTGAAATGGTTATTTTTAACTTAACGTCGTCTTAAAATTATAAAACTAGTAGTCATGTGCTGTCTTTCATTTTGTTTTTAGACATATCCACTGCTGCAAATTTAGTACTTTTATAATGATTGGTTGTCATGCAATACAAATGTGGTTTGTAGCTATTTAGATAATGCAGTATTGTGCTGATGTCTATATAGTTAGCAAAGGTACCAGGATTATAATTTAGTACGCAAGACGCGCGTTTCGTCTACATAAGACTTATCAGTGACGCTCAGAATGTTAGAATAGCCAATAAACAATCTGAACGTAGACTACGTTTATTTTGATTGACTGAATCTTCTGAAAGGTACTGAGTTAACGACAGTGTTTAAACACTAAATAAACAAAACATAAACAAATCAAATCAATTAAAGAAAATAAATCGTTTGTATTCTACCTAGTACTACAATAGTAGTCATATATATATAAAATATGTATGAAACTTCCTTTTATACTTATTCCTTGGAATGTACAACGAAAATCTTATGTTTGCAATGAATGGTACTATTTGATTTTTTGAAAATACTTCACTGGAGTTTCCAATGATGTTTATTTGATAATAACACATGTTATTTCCCACTAGAATCGTACTCTTATACAATTGTAACTCGCTGACGAGGTGAAATATCCAAAATGGTCAACCCGAGTGTATTATGACTTTCACCGCGCGTAACGTAACGCTATACTTTGGTGTTCCATATGTAACGTCACATCCTTAGTAACTTTGTTATGTGTTCTTGTATAGATTTTAATACACGTTCCACATGTTATATTTGTTGTCTTGTAAATGCCTAAGTTATTTCACCGAGTAAAGGCGATTCCACGAGGAATGACCATTTATGGGCCATTGGTTTTTTTTCCGAACATATACTACTATTAAAAGTAAATTATTATACAAAAATGTAACAAACTGTCAAAACAATTAGTACGTTAGAAAATTATTTTGTGTCTATTGACATTTTGCGTAAACATAACAACATGAACAAAGGTAAATATGAATGGCCGTTTACAGGAGATATCGCCGACACTGGATGAATTTTCAACCCTTGTATGGTCTTGTTTTGTCGTCACTTGGTGGACTCTTAACCTGACCGTTGCCATATTTGTTAGTTTCTCTGACGTTAAGTGACGTCAAACTTTACAGGGAGTCAACTCTTGGTCATTGAGTACGACAAGGCTTATTTGCCGTTGAATACTAAGGTTGTTCGATGGAGGTTTCAATTTGTCTGGGTTATTAACCCAGGAATAATAGGGTTGTTTGATGAAGGCTTCAGTTTGTTAATATTATTTATCGCTGCAGCCAATTTTCGTAAAAAAACATCGAAATCAAACTATTACCAATCAAGTATTTACTGTATAATGTAAGGTATAATAATAACTTTGAATACCTTACACACAAAATTTCCTCTTCTGCTGTCTTTTTCCATATTAGTTTTTCAGTCATACCGATGTACAAAAATTGAAAGAAAAAAATTGTTTTCGACTCCTCGCCAAAAAAATAGATTGTTTTTCGCCAAAAAACAAAGTTTGTCCAAAAAAAAATCCATAGCCCCCCCCCCCCTCCCCCTTTCCCCCCAGAAAATAAAATGGTTACTGCCTTACCCCTTAAACATACACGTACAGAATCACACAAATATAAAACGCTAAACAGTACGATTGCTTTTTTGAAATTCTCCGTCTATTTCAAGTCTGTCAACATAATCAATACTTACCATTGACCATATGTATATTCACAAAAACGAAGGAAACGAATAGTTTTGTCCCATAAAATAGAAAACATACAGCCAAATTAACTCGTCTCATTCTGATGAATAACAGAAATGGAATGAACCTTTAATACGCCTTTTAAAATCAAACTGAAATGACATAATTAACAAAGATTGACATTGATTCAAATAAATTATGAAACGATACTTTTTAATCAAAATAAAACGAGTTATGATAATTTTTGAATGTCAAAGAGTTAGTTTTCTGTTTGTTGTTGATACCTTATTTCTCAAAGGAAAACTGCAAACATTAAACATTATAAATTTTCAAATTCAAAAATTAATTGTTAACAGATAAAATCTACGCCTATGCATGGACATTATCAATTAGTATTTTTCCTGTTAAAAAGATTAAGGCCAAACAAAGAGTGACATATATATATATATATATATATATATAATCAACTGTATTTAGAAGGCCAATTTGCAAAAGCAAAGAGAAACAAACAAACGCCTCAGTAAACGTTGTGCAGGTTCGTACCACTTCAAATAATTATATACGACGTGATTCTTTTCGATCCTATTTCGTCTCACTATACTAAGTAAGCGCCATGCATTATACTTAAAAACATCGAAAACCTTGGAATGAAAAAAAAAATATTTAGTTTTTTTTTCTCATTTTCAGGACTTTATTTGAAATTGACCATTTCAATGATTTTTTGGTATAATCTGGGATATTAAAAAAATACTTGTCAAATGATAAAGTATATGCTATTCAAGTGTATTTTCAATTTCTGAAAAAATCCTAGATTATCTCAATCAATTGGCCCTAAGGATATTCACACATATAATGGAAACACATATTTCTTGCTCTTGATACAACAACCAAGTTAAGTCGTCACATCCTGATTATTCAAAAATTATCGAATGGTTCTTCGAAACTGCTTTTTAACAGAAATGAAATAATTCACACGATTTCATGGAAATAATTATGAGACACAAATATATAATTCATACAAAATTTGTTCTAAATTTCTATAAATTTTAAATTAATTATAATTTTATAACATTTTGTCTCAAAGGAATTTACGTTGCATAATAAACTGTCAACTGACAATATTAATTCATTGATGAGCGATAAAATCTGCAATTCATCGAAATAATCAATTTGGAATTATCTGTCAAAAAAGCAGGGGGCAAAGTTATTTATCTGGCCAATTTTAGAAGATAACTAGCTTTAAACTAGTCACAGAAAAAAGACAGAAAAAAACGCCATTTGTATAGTATAGCATATGCGAGAACTGTCTTTGTCCCAACATTCCACCTGCTTCTTCTTTCTAAGCGCTATGCTTTGAAAGTCATTGAATCGATGGGTCGACTGCTTAGAGTCTGAACAAATATATCAGTAACCACATAAGACTATACATTATGACGGCATTACATGAGGAATTTTACCTTAATTGATATTTCCTTGAAAATCTAAGTCGACGTGTCAGTCAATATTACACACAGGAAGACATGTCTTCCTTTTCATTATTTGTTAAATAATCGGAATTTACTAAATTTATTAAAGAAATATATACCTCACTTATTATTCGGTATTTCTGTAATGGCGGTCTTAAGTTGGCTCATATTTACTATTTTTCTATAGTTTAAAAATTACTTGGCTTTACAAATTTCTAGACCCACAAAATTACTCCCCTTGGAAAGTGTTGCTGCCTAGTTGTATACATAAATTTGGGTGTGACAAATTTTATCCTTAAGTCAAGATGGATTAATTTATTTAGCAAAAAAGTCAATCCTTTTCGGCATGGCATTCTGGTAAATGTTTCTAAATTGCAAAATAAGTTTAATATAAAAACAATACTAATATTTTGACCCAGGCAATATGGCTGAACCCAAACATTAAAAGAGGTTGTAAGATAATTTTGAAGTTTACATATATTGAAAATTGGGTATTCTTTATTAATAATCTGGTGCAATTCCAAATAGCTGAAAAAGTAGGGTAGAAGGAAGTTCTAAATTTGATAATATTGATAATAAATTGTTAGATAAAATTGAAAAGGAACCAAAATCTTATAAATTGTCGATCAATTATTTTCGGAGTATAATAAAGTGTTAACATTATCTTCCCGTAATAAATGTGGAAAAAAATTAAACATGCAGACTGAAGATTAGAATTTTTTTATATAACTAGACATCCGTTTTTACAAAATTTTCAGTTAAAGATTATTCACGTGATTTTACCATCTAATTCTTTTTTTTTTTATTGAAATGTAAGTTAAAACAAACTGTGCTGTGTACATTTTGCTGAGAAATCAGAGATATTCCCCGCAAAATATTGTGGGAAGAAATATTTAAAATATTGGATTAATATAGAAAAACACTCCGTATGTTTCTTAACCCGTGCACGTATTTTTTTAATTTTTTTTGGCATTTTATGCAATAGAACCTCGATTAATCAACTCAGTAAAACTTTTCTTAGTTCCGAGATATATGAGGTAAAGTAATATGTGTTTTTATATATATATATATATATATTTATATATATTGAATACTGAATAAATAGTCAACGATAAATCTTATGGGGCGATGGATCATAAAATTATGATTCAGTAAACTACAAAATATAATATATAACAAGTCTAAAAGGGTACAACATCACCAAAAACACAATAAAACGAACAATATGTTAGATATTTCGGATAACAGATATCCTTCCTCGGTAAGAGCACGATGACAAGTAAATCATGTCAATTCAAATTAAGACTCTATCAAAATCTTGAAATTAGTACAATTTAAGCGAACGCTCGAACAATTTTAAAATTTCCAAACACGGCGCAAAGACTACAGAGATATGTCAAAATAAAAATAGTTATTTACGATGTGAACTGGCACAACTCTTAATTCCCAAAGGTGGTGATAGTTGAGATTTTAAGGAGGTAGACCTAGGTAAAGGGAAATAACTCTTAAAATCATCAGTACGTTTGTGTCAACCATTTTCAAAAACATATTCTAAGCTTCTAGGTTACATAGATTATTTTTAATCTGTTTCAGGTAAATGCTTAAAAAACATTGATGAACTTGACTTTTACAAACGCTTAACTGATTTAAAGAGTTATCTCCCTGAACCAAGGTCTACCCCCTTAAACAACTGCAAGGGAATACAGTCCCAATAAACAGTCCTGACCGATCTAAGCTGGTATAATATTTAAAATATGACAGCGGTAGAAAAATCGCAACAGAGACTGCGTATTTAAACATCCCAAATATATTGTAATTTGATAATAAGAAAAATGAGTAATTAATTTTTACTAAGGTTAAGTAATAGAACGTGGCTGTGTATTTACACATCCATGCCAACTGTAATTAAAACTAGTATAATTCAAAAATTCCTGAAAAGTGTAAGTGTCCAGTACGGAAGCCGGAGTTACTGGACACAAGTGATGGCAGGAAGTTAGTGATGGTAGGGAAAATGAGTGACTCTTCTATGTTTTTTCATTAATGCCCTCTGTTGAAACTGTCCTGAAATTTTTTATTTAAAAACTGTCCCGTACAAGTCTGTCGGCCTTTGGCCAATCCTCGTTGTGATCTATGATGGTGATGGTAATTTTTTTTAGATCAGCTTGGTCGTGCCCATGTGATCTTAAATGACGACTTACGGGGAGGTCGGGCTTGCAGGTGTAGTCACTACGATGACTATTCATGCGTTTGTTGAATGGCTGTTCTGTCTCGCCGCCAACATACTGCATGCAACATCGACACTGAAGAATGTATACAACATTCTGGGTTTTGCAAGTTACATTACAAAATATTGTGTACACCGACCCAGTGGAGTGACAAGTAAATGTTTGAGTATTCAGTATTTGTTGGCAAGTCAGACATCTTTTGTTACCATATGACTTGCACCAACCTGTAGTTGAACAGCTTTTATTAAAGGAGACGGCAGCTTTCACAAATAAGTCTTTTAGACTTGCTGGTCTCCGAAAAGCTAAGACAGGAGGATCGCGAAAGATTTTGGATAATTTTGGGTGATTGGTAATACTTTGCCAATTGGCACGGATCAAACGTGAAAGGTTAGTAAAGGCGGAATTGTATGTTAAGACAAATGGAACTATTTTGCTATATATATATATATATATATATATATATATATATATATATATATATATATATATATATATATATATATATATATATATATATATATATATATATATATATATATATATATATATATATATATGTGTGTGTATACTGTCTGTAGAATGAGAGTAACGTTGAACTGTCAAGATTATTTGCTTTTATTTGTTTTCTATTATTGTTTATGCGGTATCTATGTTCTAATGAGGTTTTCAAATGTTATTAAGGAAAACTGAATATGCTGATTATTCGCATAAAGACTCTGAGATGGTTCATAAAAAAAGAGGATGTAACAAAACATATCTAAATTTTCCGTAACAATAAAAACAAATTGAGTGTTTGTCAATAGTAGATGTCTTCTTACATATTTAACCAAAATAAACAGGCCATTGTTTTCCATGCAGTCAATGGGTATAGATTAAAAGTGAAGAAGACACAAAAAATAATAGAAAGTTTTTTAATGGAATTCAAATTGTACAATGTTAAACATAGAAAATAAACATGAATTTCATTTCAAAGTACTATCTACGAGTTGTATAGTACAAGTCGTGTCTTCTTTGACCCTCAATGACGTTGAAAACTAAATCCTTGGGACGTGTTTCAGTAAATTTCTGCTCCTGATGCAGGACAATAATTAATAATTGTTTTTGGCTTTTAACTATCTTTCAGTTAGTGAGAGTACTCGCAAATCTGTTGATACATTTTTTTTTTTTTTTTTTTTTTTTATTTGATATTTACTTATTATATGTTATATCTCGTGTCTGTGATTCCAATATACACAAGCTTTGATAAATGTTGAGTATGACTATAAATTATCACTTCTGTTCTCGTACTACGAACAACAAAATTATTTATTTTGTAAACAAAAACTTCCGTTCATCTTTACTGTATAACTTACAACAAAATTATTTTCATTTACCTGTGTATATTATATTTACATTTATAAACACACAGAAATTTTAAAAAGGTTATTTGATACATAGAAAATATACTCCTGTTACAGTGTTGCACTTTTTATACTTTGAAGAGTGAGCAAATCAGGTGAGTGTGTAAGTTAGTATGTTTTATTTTATTTTATTACATTGTATTATGATTGGAGAACCTTAACTTTCTGGTAATAAAATCCGTCACGGCCTGGCTGGGGAATTCGGTAGGCAAATGCTCACAATAATCTGTACCGATACAGACTCCAAATGTCCTCCTTTATACACCATAACTCATGGTGGTGCTCCTTATAAAGGACGCTCTTAGGGAAACAAAAACTACATTATTCTGTTTGAACGCCTTCGGTGCAGAGGTTATGGTTGTGACATAAGAGCACGTGTTATAATTGTTAAACTTTGTAACTGGACTATTAATTTATTTATTTAATCTGAATTATCATAAGCATTTGCGGAAACTTAATTAAATAATTCGACAAATGAATCGTCTATCTTCAGATAATATTCTCCTGTCTGCTTTGTTGATCTACCTGTACAAGCTCAGGTACAAGTGATTAGCGATCTTAATCCGGATATCCCTCAGGCGTTAGAACTGGATTATACTATAAAGAAAGCCTGAAGGTTATGCAATTATATGCATTTGATTATAATTGCTAAACAAAATTCCATCAGGCTATAAAAACGATCACAGTTTTGAACGATGGCGCAAATCATTTGACATTGGCGCAAGACATTTGAACGATGGTGCAAGTCATTTGACGATGGCGCAAGACATTTGAACGATGGCGGGGCGCCATCGTTAAACAGGTCATGGAGATCCCTGGCTGTCTTTATGCTGGGCACTTCCCCCTTATTTTATTGATTTTGTATTTACATTGTGTAATAGATCAAATTTATTTATACAGTGTATATTCACTTTTTAGTGGTAATATGTCTTTGGATAAAGTTTAGATATTTCAGTTGATTTTTTATAATTTATCTTTCTATGGTGTTACACTATTGTTCCAGATAAGGTTAAAGGTTGGTATCTATCAAAACGTCTAAACCCGCTGCTTCTGTTTGTACATGACCTATGTAAAAAAAAAAAACTGAGGTTCAGTGGTTATTGTTTGTTGGTTGGGTTCATAAGTGTTTCTTGTTTCTCGTTTTTAATATAGATTAGACGATTGGTTTTCCAGTTCGAATGGTTCATCACTAGCAATTATTGGGACTCTTTATAGTTTGCTGAACGGTATGAGCCAAGATTTGTTTGATGTATATTTTTTTTGGCCATTTGCTTATTCACTTTCTGCGCACCATCAGCTAGTCAAAAAGAAATTTTTGTTTTACATTTTTTGTTGGATGATCAAAATGACATACGAGGTTTTAACACCCATGATAAAGTGACATAAATACAAAACTAATCAAAGCAATATTAATATGACACCATAAGCCTTTAACAATCCATGAATTTTATTGAACCTATATGTTGAGAGTACCATGAGTACGCATACCAGTAATTGCGTTCACTGCGTAAATAGGTCTAAAGAGATCAAACCGGGGATTTTATTTCTCTGTTAATTCGTAGAAAATAATGAATACATAATTTGATTTTAATTGGATATTATGATTTTCGTAATTTAAGGAATAAGATCTTTGAATCGATACATAGTTTTCGATTTTATCTATTATCGATGTTTTTTTTTATTGTGATGGATAAGTTTGTCACGTTGCATTGTCGACTATGTAACTTAAACATAATGGCTGACCAATCGAACATAAACTCGAATATGAATTTTCTGGTAAGTTCTAATACTGACAAAAGTTTCATCCCAATAAGGCAATTTATTTCTCCTGGTTATCATATCAACACTGATATTAATGACAAAGTTTTTGAAGCTACTATAGAAAACGCCAACTTTAATGATTGAGCTATGGTTGCTGCAGCTGTCAATCAGAACAGAATTCCGGAAGTTGCACTTATACCGAATGTTAACAACATTTTGTTTCAAAATGAAATTCCCATGCAAAAACATGATTAAAAACGAGATTTTTTCGACTACTGATAGTAGTAACGATGTAAATAAAAACAATTCTAGAAAATCGGAAACACATCATGACGATTATCAATCGCAGCTGGGCAATTTGCTTTATAATTATTTTGATCTGAGCTTCACTGATGAGTCTTATGTAGACAAACGTTCGTCTGGCGTATTAAATTATAATCCTGGTACCTTTGATAACTATTTATATTTGATGATGTATCCTTTCTCAATCTTATGTATGAGAATACACCTTCTCATACATTAGATTGAAAAAGGATACACCATATGTGTCAGTATGGCGTAGGTTGAAGCTGTCTCAAACATCTGCTTGAGATCCCAAGCTTGTCTCAAATGAATCTGAATGAGTAAAGGCACAGCTTTGCATATCAAAATATGGTTCAAGTCTAATCTACAGTTTATTCAGTAATTATATAGTTCCTCATCCATCTAATTAAGGTCTAAATCCTTTGTTAATATATTGTATTTAGTAGTATCTAACAAGAATGTACTTAATCTTAGGTTAATATAATGTACCTAGTGTTATATTTTAAAGTAAGAACAAAGTGCTATGCTATAATAATGTACGTTTTATTGAGATAGTGTATATTTGTGTATTCATCTGACTTAGTACTAAAGCTATAAAGTTCAGAATGTGTATTGTGTTATGTTATAAGAATGTCCTTAGTGCTATGATATAATAATGTGCTTAGTGTTATATTTTTTGTATGTAATCTTAATCGATAAGCTTTATTTTATTATTAACCATGAGAAAGTGATCTTTGTGAAAATCTCCTATGAGTAAAGATCCGAGGGGAGAATTGTTTAAATAAAACAACAAGTGAGCTAGATCTAATGCATGAGATAATCGTTCATTAGTTGTAAATGTTAAATCTGTTACATTAAACTCTTCACCGTACTCATAAACAGCTGCGATGCCACTATGCAGTTGACTTTGTTTGTAACTGTCTTTATATAGATGTTTAACACAAAACCCCATCATGTTAATAAGGCCCGGATGTTCAAACTGCTTTCTTAATAAGATTTCTTTCATAAATAATAATTCTCTGTAATTATCGCCTATCACTTTCCGTTTTATTGTAGAAATCCTCTTCACTACTACTTGTTTACCTTGAAAAAATCCGATATCGACCGTCTTTGACCTTCCACCTTCAACATTGTATTTGTGTATATCTATTTTATGAATATTTGTGCAGTTAAACATATATTTTTTATTTGATAAAAGGATATCATTTTTTTTATTCGTGGCTGCAAAAATTGAGAATATATGTCTCCGTCATCAGATACTCCTGTAAGATTTTCATTTTTAATTTCGCGCAATACGACATTCTCTTCTCTATGACTATTCTTCTTGATATATGACGAATCTAACACGAACGGCGAATAAAACGTTAACTGTAATATAGATATGAGGACAAGTAGTGTTGCAACCGTTGACGTCACAGTTCTTTTGTTAATCATTATTTTATAGCTGTTTTGGGATCCAGATGTATATAAGCAAACAAAAACCTGTAATTTAAAAGATCAGTATATTATCATTTAAAAGACATTAGAGCTAAATAATAACTAAGGTTCCATGCTCCAATGTTTAGTAAAATGGGAACAAATAAACTCATCATAGATACCAGGACTAAATTTTTTATATACGCCAGACGCGCGTTTCGTCTACAAAAGACTCATCAGTGACAAAAGTATAACAGCTTATTTTCTATATAAGTAAAAATAATTGTTTCAACATACTTCTTTGATAACATTCTTTTTTAAGTTAGGTAATATTATTCATTAAAAGAAAATATATCTGATTTGTACAAAATCAGAGGAATGATTTGCGCATACAGAGTAAAATAACAAAAATATTAAACTCCATTCCAAAACGGAAAGTCCCTAATCAAATTGAAAAAATCAAAAGCTCAAACACATCAAAGAAATGGACAACAACGGTCATATTTCTGACAAATCAGTTTGAAATTTCGTGAATTTTGAGTTGGTTTTTTTTATCAATTTTGTAATTTTCTATACGATAATAAAAATGTAAGTTAACTTGACAATCTCTTCATTTTAAAGAATGTGGTGAGAAAAAGTAGTTTTTCCTTTTAGAAACAGGGTTGAATTTAGGAGGACAAAGTTCTGCATAACTTCCTATGCACTATATCATATATGCGTATAGTTGATGTGTATATATTTTGTAAATACTGAAACTGGAAAGTATGATAAGAAAAGACTGTAAATTTTTCAGTTAAAATCACGTTTAAGAGAGGTAAGACATACCAAATGAACTTTCAAACTCATAAATCTAAAAATAAACTGACAAAGTCATTGCTTTGTAAGGAAAAAGACAAGCAATGGTACACAAAACACAACATAACAAAACTAAACACTGAACACTGAATAACACGAACCCCATCAATAATTGGGGTGATCACATGGTCTCCGGAATGCTTAGCAGATCCTGCTTCTCATGAAGCACCCGTCGTGTTGTTCATATTTGTAAAATGAACTTGTAATAAGTACTATTCGTAAGGTCACCATAACTGATTGGGGTTTAGAGAATATAGAATAACGGACCAAACGGACTGCAGATTAAAAAAAGTATAGAGAATAACTGGGTCTTAATTGTCAAGAATAAAGAACAACAGACAAAATACATACAGAAAAAAAATGTCGTAAACAATTCAAAGAATAAAGAAGTTGGAAACTCCCCCAAATAAAATCCAGACCCTCCTGTGTATCTATTTGATATCTTTATGATATCGAAAAATCTTGTACACATACATAACAATTTTCTATTGTCAGGTATAATATTTTCTACAACTGTTCTATATTAATGGAGAAATAAGTAAAAATGCATTTCAAAATCACAATGACGAATTGAGTGAACCTTGCCTCAAGCTATAAAGTTCAGAATGTGTCTTGTGTTGTGTTCACTGTGCTTAAACAGCTGTGGGTAACTTAAGTTACCGACAGCCCAAGATGGCGGACTCTTAACTCGTTGATATTTAGTTCACACAAAATCTACCTTTTGCGGCTTTTTTTTAAGCAGGATGTAAATATTTATAGGATTCTTGAATAAAGAAATCACTAACAATTACAATAAGTTTGTTAATCTAGAGTTCACTAAAGCGCAAGGCCAACTTTAAAAAAAAGGTATAAGACGTCCGTAACGTTTTGATTGAAACTAAGCAGACTGATCGTAACTTTATTTTCAGATGTGGGTAACTTTTTTTAAGAGTTATAATTGCAGCAATTAAAGGACATTTAACATCATAAAACTCCTTATTTATAACCTACACGGCCGTTTATACTGCGCATTCGATTTTATTAAGGCATCATACTTATACAACGGAAGTTTTATGTGGGGTTTGTGGTACTCGATCCTGGAACTGGTTTGAACCTTTATTAACTAATGTATATCTTATCGACGTTTTTCGCTTCGGACCATGGCTTTATAAAAAAAAATTAGTTTAATTATCTGTTTGCGGTTTACTTTCTCCTCTGTTTCTTTTTATGTGTATTTTGATAAATACTCTTTGACGCGGCTCGGTATTGATACATCCCACCAGTTAGTTATAGTGTTATGGTTTTTTGAATATGTTTCCTGTTATGTTTTAATTTTTTTCTTTTTGTATGTTATTAGGGATTGTTATACTATTTAACTGCCCTGTTGTCTTAGTTGTTTCTATTTTTATATATTATTTATAATTGTTAAACTATGTTTACTACTCTATTCCTTTTATTGACACTGACTTTTACCTATTGTGTCTTTTAGTTGTGTTCAATTTAATGAAATTTAATGCAACATGCATACAAGTGAAATATGCAGCTAGCTATAAAACAAGGTTTATTCATTTTTACAAAATGTCCTTTTTAAGTTTTCTCATTTACTGCAAATCTTTAAAGTTCAAGCATCGAATGCAACATGCCACTAAATTCTAATCGAATCGTAATGTCATTGGACTTTAAAATTAAGTTTTTATTTTTATTTTAATGGAAATGAATGTCTTTTGAATATACTCGTTTTTAGCTAGACTTTGATAATTGTCATGTCTTGTTTTAAACAATATTACGATATGCGTCAAAAAAACCAAGAGAAAAGAGACGCAGAACATATACAGCAGCTAACGTTGGTGTACCCAAATCACCCAGACGTAGCAGCGTGTCGCAATATCGTGTGCAACTTCCCCGCAGTGTGCCCAGATTGCCAACCCCCTTTTATTTTACTGTCAATGCTGAAGGGATTTTTTTTTGTGGGGATGAGAGAAAAGTTTTTTGGCTTTAAAAGACGGAAAGACGTGTGTGCACTGAAGTCTCGTATAGTCTATCTACTGCCTGATCAAGTTGGGTTCCCCTCCAAAATCCCGGATTCATGCTGCCCTTGTCGTTGCTGGCAGAAACTCAGTAAGTGTATACACGCCACATGTATGTGTAAAAAATACTTGTGTAGTCTACTTGTTCAAAAATAAAATCAACAATGATGCTTCAATAGTTCATTTGCATGTTAGTCCCAATTTTGTCTACCATCGATACAATGAATTATATCATACTAGAAATCCACTTTATTTCTGATTATGTATTCGATGCAATCTCTATCATAAGTTTAAAAATTACATCCACGTATGTCGAATCTCTGAAAGTTACGGACATCCCTATTGGAATAATGAAAAAAGTTACGCACAACTTGTTTTGAAGTTACAGACAGCCTAAGTGTATTTCAAATCGTGCTGTGATCGTTTATTTTGTAGAATTAATTCACCTGTTAAAATTAGGAGTTTCCCTACAACTTTTCAATGCATTGGTTTGATTGATGCATTCATGGTATTGTTATTCTATAGAAGAGAAGTCTCTATCCGACGCAAGGTGGCTCCATCTTGGGCTGTGGGTAACTTAAGTTTCTCAAACATCTGCTTGAGATCCCAAGCTTGTCCCAAATGCATCTGAATGAGTAAAGGCACAGCTTATCAAACCTATCAAAATATGGTTCCAGTCTAATCTACAGTTTATTGAGTAATTATATAGTTCCTCATTCATCTAATAAAGGTCTAAATCCTATGTTATTATATTGTATTTAGTAGTTTCTAACAAGAATGTACTTAATCTTAGGTTAATATAATGTACCTAGTGTTCTATTTTAAAGTAAGAACAAAGTGCTATGCTATAATAATGTACGTTTTATTGAGATAGTATATTTTTTTATTCATCTGATTGAGTACTAAAGCTATAAAGTTCAGAATGTGTCTTTTGTTATGTTATAAGTATGTACTTAGTGCCATGCTATAATAATGTACGTTTTATTGAGTAACTGTACAGTTTTTTATTCATCTGACTTGGTACTAAAGCTATTAAGTTCAGAATGTGTATTGTATTATGTTAAAGGAATATACTTAGTGTTATGTTATAAGAATGTAATTAGTTATATGCTATAAAAATGTATCTTGCGAAATAAGTAAGAATACATCTCTCATACATAAGATTGAGAAAGGATACATCATATGTGTCTGTATGGCTTAGGGTGAAGCTTTCTCAATCAGCTACCTGAGATCCCAGGCTTGTCTCAAATGCATCTGAATGAGTAAGGGCACAGCTTTGCAAACATTTCAGGATATGGTTCCAGTCTAATCTACAGTTATTGAGTAAATGTACAGCTTCTCATTCGTCTGATTAAGGTTTAAATGTAATCATGTAGCTTCTAGTGATATCTAACAATAATGTACTTAATCTTCTGATAATATAATGTTACTTGTATTATGTTTTTAAGTAAGAACTTAGTGCTATGCTATAAGAATGTACGTTTTATTGAGTACGTGAACAGTTTTTTATTCATCTGATTGAGTACTATAGCTATAAAGTTCAGATTGTGTCTTATGTTATAAGAATGAACTTAGTGCTATGCTATAAGAATGTATCTTTCAAAATCTTTAACGAAATAAGTAAGAATACACCTCCTCATACATAAGATTGAGAAAGGATACACTATATGTGTCAGTAAGGAGTAGAGTGAAGCTTTCTCTAACATCTACTTGAGATCCCAAGCTTGTCTCATCAAATGCATCTGAATGAGTTAAGGCACAGCTTTGCAAACATATCACGATATGGTTCCAGTCACATCTACAGTTTATTGAGTAATAATACAGTTCCTCATTCATCTGACATGTGTATGATGTACCACTAAATCCCATGTTATTATATTGTATTTAGTGGTATCTAACATGAATATACTTAATCTTATGTTGATGTAATGTAACCAGTGTTTTGTTTTTAAGAAAGAACTTAGTGCTATGCTATACGAATGTACATTTTATTGAGTAAGTGTACATGTTTTTATTCGTCTGATTGAGTACTAAAGCTATACAGTTCAGAATGTGTATTGTAATATGTTATAAGAATATACTTTGTGCTATGCTATAAGAATGTATCTTGCTCAAACTTTAACGGAATAAGTAAGAATACACCTTCTCATACATAAGATTGAGAAAGGATACATCATATGTGTCTGTATGGCTTAGGGTGGAGCTTTTTCAATCAGCTGCCTGAGATCCCAAGATTGTCTCAAATGCATCTGAATGAAAAAGGGCACAGCTTTGCAAACATATCAGGATATGGTTCCAGTCTAATCTACAGTTTATTGAGTAAATGTACAGCTTCTCATTCGTCTGATTAAGGTTTAAATGTAATCATATAGTTTTTAGTGATATTTAACAAGAATGTACTTAATCTTCTGATAATATAATGTAACTTGTGTTATGTTTTTAAGCAAGAACTTAGTGCTATGCTATAAGAATGTACGTTTTATTGAGTACGTGAACAGTTTTTTTATTCATCTGATTGAGTACTAAAGCTATAAAGTTCAGATTGTGTCTTATGTTATAAGAATGAACTTAGTGCTTTGCTATAGAATGTATCTTTTAAAATCTTCAACGAAATAAGTAAGAATACAGCTCCTCATACATAAGATTGAGAAAGGATACACCATATGTGTCAATATGGCGTAGGGTGAAGCTTTCTAAAACATCTACTTGCGATCCCAAGCTTGTCTCATCAAATGCATCTGAACAAGTTAGGGCACAGCTTTGCAAACATATCAGGATGTGGTTCCAGTCTAATCTACAGTTGATTGAGTAAATGTACAGCTTCTGATTCGTCTGATTAAGGTTTAAACGTAATCATATAAATTATAGTGATATATAACAAGAATGTACTTAATCTTCTGATAATATAATGTAACTTGTGTTATGTTTTTAAGTAAGAACTTAGTGCTATGCTATAAGAATGTACGTTTTATTGAGTACGTGAACAGTTTTTTATTCATATCATTGAGTACTGAAACTATAATTTTCAGATTGTGTCTTATGTTATAAGAATATACTTAGTGCTATGCTATAGGAATGTATCTTTCAAAATCTTTAATGGAATAAGTAAGAATACACCTTCTCATACATAAGATTGAGAAAGGATACATCATATGTGTCTGTATGGCTTAGGGTGAAGCTTTCTCAATCAGCTACCTGAGATCCCAAGATTGTCTCAAATGCATCTGAATGAGTAAGGGCACAGCTTTGCAAACATATCAGGATATGGTTCCAGTCTAATCTACAGTTTATTGAGTAAATGTACAGTTTCTCATTTTGGCTGATTATGGTTTAAATGTAATCATATAGTTTCTAGTGATATCTAACAAGAATGTACTTAATCTTCTGATAATATAATGTAACTTGTGTTATGTGTTAAGTAAGAACTTAGTGCTATGCTAAAAGAATGTACGTTCAATTGAGTACGTGAACAGTTTTTTTATTCATCTGATTGAGTACTAAAGCTATAAAGTTCAGATTGTTTCTTATGTTATAAGAATGTACTTAGTGCTATGCTATAAAAATGTATCTTTCAAAATCTTTAACGAAATAAGTAAGAATACACCTCATCATACATAAGATTGAGAAAGGATACACTATATTCATCTGATTGAGTACTTAATCTATAAAGTTCAGATTATTTCTTATGTTATAAGAATGCACTTAGTGCTATGCTATAAGAATGTATCTGGCAAAATCTTTAACGAAATAAGTAAGAATAGACCTCCTCATACATAAGATTGAGAGAGGATACACCATATGTGTCAGTATGGCGTAGGGTGAAGCTTTCTCAAACATTTGCTTGAGATCCCAAGCTTGTCTCATCAAATGTATCTAAATGAGTAAGGGCACAGCTTTGCAAACATATCAGGATATGGTTCCAGTCACATCTACAGTTTATTGAGTAATTATACAGTTCCTCATTCATCTCATTTAGATCTAAATCCTATGTTATTATATTGTATTTAGTGGTATCTAACAAGAATATACTTAATCTTATGTTTATAAAATGTACCAAGTGTCTTGTTTTGGTTCCAGTCTAATCTACAATTTATTCAGTAATTGTACAGCTTCTCATTCATCTGATGAAAGTATGAATACAATGTTATTATACTATACCTAGTGGAAAACGGGTATCTTATAAGAATGTACATATTATTATGTTAATATAATGTACCTAGTGGTATCTAATAAGAAAGTACATAGTGCTATGTTATCATAATGTACATAGTGTAACTGTTATGCTTAAGGAAGAACTTAGTACTATGCTAAAAGACTGTACATGCTACAATAAGGATTCAGTTTTTCAAGCTGTCTCAAATGCATATGACTAGGTAAGGGCACAGTTTTGCGTATCAGAACACGTATTATCTACATTTTTTTGAGTAACTGCACATCTTTTCATTCAACTTATTAAAGTTTGAATACTATGTTATTAGAATGTATCTAGTGTTATTAAATAAGAATGTACTAAGTGCTTTGCGCTAACAATGTACAAATGAATAAGAATCGTACAGCTTCTCATAGATCTGCTTGAGATCCCAAGCTGTCTCATAGACATCTGATTGACTAAGGTTGTAGCTTGGCATGTCAGAATATGGTTCCAGACAAATGTACATTTTATTGAGTAAGTGTACATAGTTCACCTGATTGATTACTAAGAGTTATACAATTCAGATTGGGTCTTGTATTATGTTATGAGAATGTACTTAGTGATATGCTATAGAAATGAATCTTGTGTATTTGTTTCAGGGATGAAATGAGAAGTAAAATCAGAAAAATACTGAACTGGAGGAAAATCGAATTGGAAAGTCCATCGCCACATGGCAAAATCAAATGACAAAACACATAAAAAACGAATGGACAACAACTGTCATATTTCTGACTTGGTACAGGCATTTTCAAATGTAGAAAATGGTGGATTAAACCTGGTTTTATAGCGCTAAACCTCTCACTTTGTACGATAGTATCATCAAATTCCGTTATATTTACAATGATGCGTGAACTAAACAGACATGATAAATAAAATAGTCAAAATATGGGTACAACATGTAGAATACACCTTCTCATAAATGTGATTGAGAATGAATACATCATAAGTGATTGTATGGCTTACGGTGGAGCTGTCCCTGAGGGATCTGACTAAGTAAGGGAGCGGCTTTGCATATCAGAATATGGTTCCAGTACTATTTTCATTTTATTAAGTAGCGGCACGGCATCTTATCTATCTGATTAATGTTTGAATATTATATTTTTAGAATGCATCAAGTGTTATTCAATAAGAATGTCCTTACTGATATATTAGAATGTACTTATATTTATGTTTAAAGTTAAAACTTAGTGCTTTGCGATGTACAAATTGATGTGCTATAAATATGGTATATCTTCTCATAGATCTGCTTGAGACCCCCATAAGTCTCAGATACATCTAACCAAGTAAGGGCAAATCTTTTAATATCAGAATATGGTTCCATTTCTAGTGTTCATTTTATTGAGTAATTGTACAGCTTTTAATTCATCTGATTAAGGTCTGAATGCTATGTTATCATTGCTGTTGTGGAGACCTCTGCAGATTTTTTCAGATAACCAAGACAAATCTTAGAGAAACAAGAATGTGTCCATAGTACACGGATGCCCCATTCGCATTATCATTTTCTATGTTTAGTAGACCGTGCAATTGGGGTCAAAACTCTAATTTGGCAATTAAATCAGAAAGATCATATCATAGGGAACATGTGTACTAAGTTTGAAGTTGATTGGACTTCAACTTCATCAAAAACTACCTTGACCAAAAACTTTAACCTGAGCGAACGGACGGAAGGAAGGACGGACGGACGGACGCACAGACCAGAAAACATAATGCCCCTCTACTATCGTAGGTGGGGCATAAAAATTTAATTTGTCACTTTATAATTCATATGACGTATTGCATGAACGAATTGTTGTTGTGAATTCAACTTACTTCTAAGTATGTAATTATAGACATGTTAAGAAACAACTCGCCACATTATTCCCCTCTACAACATAAATAAAAGTGTTATTGGCCTATAATTAGATGGTAACGACCAACTAGTATCTCATTTTCAAATAAAAAGCTATTACAACAATTTTATAGTCTTTCAGCTAACTGGAAACTGAAGCTGTTGTAGGGAATTATCACTTATTATTTTGAAAAGAATTTCTATTTTTTCGAGACTCATTTTTAGCATTTTATAGCTTATGACATCTGGAGCTTATTCCGTATCATGATCTAAAATTTAATTTATATCAACTATTTCTTTTTTAATAATTACGGACTGTACTACCTATCGATTGGAAAGGCGTATGAAAGTCTGAGAAAAAATGATTTTCTCTCTCGATAGATTCAGTCGATTTAGACTTGATCAGAGAAAAATGACTGTTTCAAACTGCATTCTTTTTACTAGTGCTTAATGACCGTTTCAGACTGAAATCTTTTTACTAGTGCTTAATGACCGTTTCAGACTAAAATTTTGTTCTAAGTGCTTCATGATCGTTTCAGACTGAAATCTTTTTACTAGTGCTTAATGACCGTTTCTGATTGAAATCTTGTTACTAGTGCTTAATGACCGTTTCAGACTGAAATCTTTTTACTAGTGCTTAATGACCGTTTCAGACTGAAATCTTTTTACTAGTGCTTAATGATCGTTTCAGACTGAAATCTTGTTACTAGTGCTAAATGACCGTTTCTAAATGAAATCTTGTTACTAGTGCTTAATGACCGTTTCAGACTGAAATCTTTTAACTAGTGCTTAATGACCGTTTCAGACTGAAATCTTGTAACTAGTGCTTGATGATCGTTTCAGATTGAAATCTTGTTACTAGTGCTAAATGACCGTTTCTGATTGAAATCTTGTTACTAGTGCTTAATGACCGTTTCAGACTAAAATCTTTTAACAAGTGCTTAATGACCGTTTCAGACTGAAATCTTGTTACTAGCGCTTAATGATCGTTTCAGATTGAAATCTTGTTACTTGTGCTTAATGACCCTTTCAGACTGATATCTTGTTACTAGTGCTAAATAATCGTTTCTGATTGAAATCTTGTTACTAGGACTTAATAACCGTTTCAGACTGAAATCTTTTCACTAGTGTTTAATGACCAATGCAGACTGATATCTTGTTACTAGTGCTAAATGATCGTTTCAGACTGAAATCGTGTTACTTATGCTAAATGACCATTTCAGACTAAAATCTTGTTACTAGTGCCAAATCATTTTAACAATATTGGTCCTTGTTTCAAATTCAGGAATTTAAATACCTTCCTCCTCGTCGTCTTCTTGCACTCCTCTTTCCATGCTTTCATTGTGAATAATACTAATAAGTGGCAATCTAACTAGTCGACCATTCACGCTACGCCTACAATAGTGTAGGCGTGAAATAGTGCAGGCGTGCTATTATATGCGTTTTATAGTGTAGGCGTGCTATTATAGGCGTGCTATATAGAGGCGTGATATGGTGAAGGCGTGCTATCATAGGCGTAGCATGAGTGGCCGAGAAGTAACGATTAATTAAATTCGGATAAATCTCCAGAACATTTATTGGTTTTGATCAGTATTTTCATTGTTTTCGAATAGGTTTTGGGGTAGGTTACGTTATATATGAGACTCGGAACAGTGATAGTACCATACAGTGAGTTATTTTCACGGAGTGTACATTATCACTAATTTTCGCAGATGGAACAAAATCGCCAAAATAAATTCCGCCCATTTGAAAGTGTACAAGCAAAGGTATTGATAAAAGTTTTGAATCCTCCAAATAAATAACCGCCAAAACATTTCGTATACTCTTTTCAATGAAAATCGGGAAATTTTACACCCGCGAAAATAACCCGCCATACGGTACACCGAACCACGATGTACATGCTGAGGTGCGATGGTTTGAAGCTTAACTGGTCAACATAATCTTTACAAGTCGACAAAGACGTCATTTTTTTTTAAGAAAACAAATTCTGATTTCATTTCTATGGGGTATTTTACCGAACAGCAAGCTATAAAGAGCCTCAAAACGGACTAGTGTCAAACCATTCAAACAGAAAACAAACGGTCTAATCTACATTAAAAAAAAGATCACTTATCAACCACATCAACACACGACAACCACTGAATAACAGGTTTCTGACCTAGGACAGATGTAAACAAATGATCCGGATGTAAACGTTTTAATAGGTACCAACATTCAACCTAGCCTGAAAAAATAGTGTAACATCACAAAATAGAGTGACACACTTTCAAATATAAATTGAAATGGCTTAACTTAATCGAAAGACATATTAACACAAACAAGTGAACATACAATGAACGAATAAAATTACATACCATTCAGCAACCAAGCATCCAAATTTCTTATTCTTAGTCTTGTGTTCTTTTGTCATTATGAGTCATTTTGTTTGTGTCAGCTCCTCTCTAAGCAGTACTGTATTTCCATGTGCTACAAATAACAAAACATATATACAAATTGTCTTCTTTACAAAGCAATTTTCTTTATCAGTTACTGTTTTTACATGATTCTTAATTAGTAATGGCAGATTTTAAATCATGCTGGAATCCTTCAGACATTTTCTGGAATAGAACATTTTTATGGGATTAGTTATAATCAATCATCTCTGGAACCTAACCAATACTGAAAGCAAGAACTAATATCATCTAAATAATTCACAAAAATGCACACGTTGAAATGTCTCGCCTTCTTGACTAATCATTGATATTTTGTTGATACTCCTAAATATAAAGATTTATTACAACTGCCACATAAACTCAACACTAACCAAGAAAACTAATTGATCAATGAACCATGAAAATGAGGTCAAGGTCAGATGAACCATACCAGGAAGACATGTTCAGCTAACAATTATTCCATACAACAAATATAGTTGACATATTGCTTATAAATTAAGAAAAACAGACCAAAATACAAATACTTAACCCTGTGCAATGAACCTTAAAAATGAAGTCAAGGTCAAATAAAACCTGCGCGACTGATAGATCATAAAATATTTCCATACATCAAATATAATTGACCTATTGCATATAGTATTAGAACAAATAGACCAAAACTCAAAAATTTTACTTTGACAATGAACCATGAAAATGAGGTCAAGGTCAGATGACACCTGTCAGCTAGACATGTACACCTTACAATCATTCCATACAACAAATATAGTAGACCTATTGCATAAAGTATAAGAAAAACAGACCAAAGCACAAAAACTTAACTATAACAACTGAACCATGAAAATGGGGTCAAGGTCAGGCGACACCTACCAGTTGGACATGTACACCTTACAATCCTTCCATACACCGAATATGCAAGACATATTGCTTATAGTATCTAAGATATGGACTTGACCACCAAAACTTAACCTTGTTCATTGATCCATGAAATGAGGTTGAGGTCAAGTGCAAATTGTCGAACAGCATGAGGACCTTGCAAGCCCGGTACGCACATACCAAATATACTTATCCTATTACTTATAATAAGAGAGAATTTAACATTACAAAAAATCTTAACTTTTTTTCAAGTAGTCACTGAACCATGAAAATGAGGTCAATGACATTGGACATGTGACTGACGGAAAGTTCGTAACATGAGGCATCTATATACAAAGTATGAAGCATCCAGGTCTTCCACCTTCTAAAATACAAAGCTTTATAAGAAGTTAGCTAACGCCGCCGCCGCCGGATCACTATCCCTATGTCGAGCTTTCTGCAATAAAAGTAGCAACTCGACAAAAATGCATCCCCCTTAAACTTTTGAAGTATGTCCTCCTCTTTTACTGTTACTTTTTACGAAGTAACGAAACCAGATTTCAAAAATATTAGTCATTCCATCATGTAAACTTAACGTTATCATTATCCACGAAAAGATCATGAAAATTAGGTCGCAGTCAGGATAGCCTTGCTAGACGTACAAGTGACAGATGCCGATTTAGGATTTTGAAAAAGAGGTTGAGTCTTGCGAATACCTTTCGATCTTTCCGTAAACCAAATATACTGGTTCGATTGCTCATAAGTACACGAGAAACAGACTAATATGAAAATTTTAAACATAGACCAATGAACCATTAAAATTTACGGACAAAAAAATGAGGTCAAAGTCATATGAGCCCTACCAAACAGACATATATACCTTACAATTATTCTATACACCAAATGTATTTAAGTATTGCTTAAAGCTTATTTAGGATTTTGAAGTATATTTGATATACGGGAAGATTGAAAGGTATTCGCAAGGCTCAACCTCTTTTTCAAAATCCTAATTAACTGACATAAACTGTTATCACAGAGATATGTCTCGCTTTTTTGTAATTTTGATTATGCAAATGTTGAAATTAAAATAGCAAATAAAGTCATTGAACCATAACTGAAGGTACATGGCTGAACAATCTCCATGGAAATGAGATGTACCAATGCTAATACAACTGCATACCAAATACCATTGACACACCACTAGTTGTTCCCCCATAAACCGACCTAATCACAAACCAATACATAAAAACTAAGCAAAAGTTTCAATGTCAATCAACCATGACTGAGGGGGCGGGGCCAAATAATCTCTTAGGAAATGAGATATGTCAATGCTGATACAACTGCATACCTATTATCATTAACTTACCACAAGTGGTTCCTTATAAAATGACCTTATAACAAACTAATACATGAAAACTAAGAAAACGTTTCAAAGTCAATAGACTACAACTGAGGGGACGGGGACAAATAATCTCCATGGTAATGAGATGTGCCAATACTAATACAACTGCATACCAAATATATTTGACTTACCACTAGTTGTTCACCATAAACTAGACCTTATCACAAACTAATACATTGTTGAAGCCGCCGCCGTCGCCGGAAACAGCATACCTATGTCTCGCTTTTTGACTCCGTCAAGAGAGACAAAAATCATGAAAACGTTTCGCTGTCCAATGAATTAAGAGCTGGAGGTCAAGGTCATATGAGTCTTTCAGACAGATATGTACAATGTATAACTTACAATCATTCTTACACAATAAATATAGTGGCCTTTTTGCTCATAGTAAATTAGAAATAGAATAGAACACTAAAACTAATAATTATTCAATATACCATAAAAATGGGGTCGAGGTTAAAGAACCCTGTCAGTCTGACATGTTCACCTTACAATCATTCCATAAATAAAAATAGTTCACTTATTGCTTAAAGTATCTGATATATGAACTTGACTACGAAAACTTGAATTGAGGACGATGTTATGTTAACCTTGTCTGACAGACACGTTTCCCTTGCAAGGAACCTTTTTCAGGTGGGTAGGTAGGTAACATCAAACAATCTTAATTATATTTTTGGCCTCATTCAGATATTTCAAAAAAAAATTCAATAACACAATATCAAACCTTGCAATTCAAAATATGATAAAAGAAGACCTATCTCCTAAGTTAATATAATGTTGTGATCTGAAATTACTATAAGAATTATCATCCGACTTTAACTGGACCTCCATGTCTAAACTATGTATGGTCGTTTTTACATGAACTTTCTAGAATTTTTAATTTTTGGTTATTTTTTTTTTTGTTTGCTTTAGTTTTAAAAGGATTATATATATTTACTTTTTTCTTTTTGTTTGTTTGCTGCAATGAATACAATATAATACTAAGAGTCGTTTATAAACGATGCTACTATATCATTATTTTCCATGGTATGAGGATGGGTTGGAGCTACATGTAGAACATATAAAATAAGATGAAATCAGTTTAAATCTTATTATATAAAATACGCCATATTTAACCAAATACACCGATTCTTTATACCTTATACATCCTTGAGATATTCTTCCGGAGCACCTGAGATCACCTCCAGTTTTTAGTGGGGTAGTTGCTCAGTCTTTAGTTTTCTGTGTTGTTTCTAGTAAAATTATTTGTCTGTTTGTCTTTTTCATTTTTAACCATGGCGTTGTCAGTTTATTTTCGATGTATGAGTTTGACTGTTCCTCTGTTATGATTCGGCCCTCTTTTCGTCTAATTGTTATTTTTAAAGTTACACGCAAATGTTGAAATAAAAATAGCAATTCTTCTAATATATTAAATATTCGAAATCAGCGACTCATGGCCGAGAGTACAGGGCCTATACACGAAAGACCAATGCGTATTCAACTGCGTAACAAATATTATAGTTTACACATCATAAGTGATTCCCCTTAAACTGACCTAATCCAAATTTAAAATGTCAACTATGGAACAGCTTTTCGGAGTTAATAGACAATGATTGTTGGGTTGGGGCCAAATAATTCCATTGAAACGAATTTGCCCAATTGATTGCTTACACAACTGTATTTCAAATATCCGTTTCAAATTTCTAAAATGCTGTTTTCCTTCTTTATGGTCAATAGCTGAAAAAGGATATTGACAGACAAAGACATTAGCTCTACTGGTATTCCTTAACGATGGTCAACATAAAATGTGTCAAGGCATTTTACACTGTATTTCAAATGGAATTAAACAATATGGATGCACAGGGCGGTTAAACTTTGGACAAATATAGCATCTTCCAGTTAATTGTTAACTGGAAAAATACTACACACATAATATAGTAAATTGCGGAAAACAGGAAACATATTTTTATAAAATATCCTTCTAGAAATAAACTTTTGATCATAAACAAGCTTTTAACTTTTTTGGATTCGAGCGTCACTGATAAGTCTTTTGTAGACGAAACGCGCGTCTGGTGTATTTACAAAATTTAGTCCTGGTATCTATGATGAGTTTATTTCTGTCCAAGTCTGGTAGAAATCCACGATAGTTAAAGATTAAAATTTTTTAAAACTAAAAACACAGAGTGAATGTAATTAACTGGCAGAAAAAGTAAGTCAATTTATATGTAAAATACGTATAAACAGGATTTTCTTTTACAAAATGTATTTCTAGATACTGCATTGTATCTTCTAATCATGAACAACCTTCTGTCCAAGTTTGTTGAAATCAAGGATTAAGAAAGTTATTAAAATTCTAAAAACTCTAACCACAGAGTGAATATTTGTGGACGCCGCCGCCGACGACGACGATGACGCCGAAGACAGAATGTAGAATCGCTACGTCTCGCTTTTTTTTTTACAAAAGTCGAAGGCCCGACAATGAAGGGAGCCTTTGCTCTTCGCCACCTTCACTCGCTGATTGGGTAAAATTTAGGCTTTCCGTATTAAGTTATATATTTGCCGGCTGGTGTCGCTTTAAAAATATCAAGATACTTGTTCTTGCAAAATTGTTTTGACTGCAATTGACTTATAATGATAAAAGTATTCCAGTGTTTCATCAATATAGGCTATTGACCTTTTCTATATCAAAACTCATGGATGCTCTTCCTTTTATGCATTATAATTATTGTCTAACGCGTACCCGCCTCGCACATTTTATCAGTCCTTAATTTTAAAATTTAAATAAAGATTGATAAATAAATCAAAGATTAACATGATGAACTTTGAATTTAGCATTTAAAAATATTTCTATCTGGGAAGTCTGGGAAACTAAAATATTGCGTATCTTAAACATTCGAAATCCCATATAAATTAAACATCTTGAGCATGTATGCATGCCCTATTTGGATCAAGAGATTGTTTAATATCATATCTATAATCTAAGTCATGATTACTTCGTCGAAAATTCGATGTCAGATAGTCTTCTGTGACATATGCAAAATTCAAGAGAAAATGAGAAAAGAATCAACAGCCGTGTTTTTTCCATAAATAACATAAAATGAAATTAATCTGGAAAAAAATGAAGTAATAAATATCTACCTTGTATATGTGGTTGTCGAACAGTTTTAAATTTAACATCAATCTGTTTCTTCTTAAAAACATGGCTGGCTTGTGTGGCTATTTAAAAACATTGAGGATCACAATACATCAAACCAATGAAAACCCACAGAACAAGACACACCCTCGACACTAAAACTACTCACAACATTCATTTGACCACTGCCTTTTTTGATCAATTAACTTTTTCATCAATTCGAGAAACAGTAGCCTACGGACAAAAATATCATAAAGAACGAACATTCGTTTAAAATAATAAGGACTTAATATATTTCTTAATAAATATAATTTTAACAACATATATAAATTACTTGTATATTAGAATTGAAATTGTTTGTTATAATTCAGGTTGCACTTTAATATTAAAATATTCATTCATTCATTTATATATGCCAATTGAAGTTCCAAAAACGAACTTACCGGCGAAATTACCTTTGACGGGCGTTCACCTGACATCTAGATTTCAATACGGCCACCGGAATTTAATAAATGTATAACTTATTTATAATCATTTCTTGACGCGAACTACTTCAGGAGTCCATAAAAGTCAAGTTACAAGTGGAAATGTTTGGACCTATCTTCCAACAAAGGTAGACGATAATCCTTGCCCTACATGAAATCAGAGGGGGATTTAAGGACTCCCCTGATTGAACTACATAAAATTATATCGTTATTGCATAGACTTCTTACGTGTTCTACTCCGATTATTTCCTAGATGCAGGGCCAATTATCCTTGTATCAATATTCTATTGACATAATGTATAATTTTGTTCAAGTTTAGAATGTGCATGAAATATTTGCAACTGGACAACTACCTGATAGTATGAAAAATAAATCATGAAATCCATCTCCGTGTATGATGAATATCACGCTCTCTGAAAGTTACGAAAGCATGGTCGCAATCTGTTTATAGTTTCCGTGGCTAACTAGTTAATGTTCGGCCTGTATCTAACATACTTTTTCAAGGGTGGTAAAAACATCCAGTCTCAGACTTTGTATTTTGTAGAAACCTTATAAGCTTTTCTCACACTCAATATGCATACACTATTTGTCACTGGACCTTTTTGGAAAATTTTTTATTAAAAATCATCGTTGTTTTTAACATGGAATAATAATATGAATCGTAATTTGAGATATAAAATAATGTGAGTCTATAGATGAAGATTTTACATTTTTTCGGCCATTTATTTTTTTTTACATGTAATCTTTTTAAATTTTGCCCAATATTCCCTATCTTTTATAATTTAGAACCCCATTATTGTCTATATTTTATTTTTCGCTAATCATTGTTACTTGTATTGCTGTATTAGCATGAAACTTCGCATTCTGTTTCCATTTTTTCCCAGCTAACTGTAATAGAAAATATTGCCCGTTATATATACAGTGAAGTATAATTTGTGAAAAAGCAAGGGGCATTTGGTCTTGGGCTCTATCCTTATTGTATCATTATGGACCTGGATAGTTTTTCGTTATGTCGATAAAATAGAGAATGGAAATGAGGAATATATCAAAGAGACAACAACCCGATCAAAGAGGAGACAACAGCCGAAGGCCACCAATGGATGTTACACGCAGTGCAAAAGTCTCGAACCTGGACGTGGGCCTCAGCTGACCCTATATATATATACAATTGTGTACTACTAGTTAAGTATATATTGACGTCATACTTAACTCCAAAACATATAAGTGAACTAAATTTAAAAAAAACATACAAGATTAACAAAGGCCTATATATAGCCCGTGTTATTACTAAAATAGATGTTATATATAGAACTACAATTATATAAGAATAAATCATTTTTTTACTGTTATAATTTATATAATTTGTCCTGACTTAATGTTGATTTAGAATCTTTTTAGAAATTGTTGATACATTCTATAATTTATCATGACTATGAAATATCTAAACTAGAAAATAGTCTTCTTTGGTAATCTGTCAATAATTAAATATAATACCGATAAACTAAACGCGATGTTCGAATCAAGCTACAGCGGGTTTTGAAGCACTTTTTTGAAAAAGGACAACTTTGTGTGAGTGAGGAAACGTGGTTTGAGGACTTAAAATTAATGAAAACCATATAGCACCAAACAAAACCTTTATAGCTAACTTCCTAATGATTGTAGAGTAAAACTTTGGTAGACTTGCTTGCTCTGTTTGTATAAATGTTAATTCTAGCTTTGTGATTAAGATTGATATCTTCAAACAATTTATTTGGGCATATTTTAACCTGTATATATTATATTTTTTTATCCCAATTACAATTGTACAATATACAAACAAAGCAAGCAAGCTAACCAAAGTCTTGCTTTACATGCATTAGGAAATTAGTTGTAATAACGATCTAGTCTATGGTGCAATACTGTGTTCAAGGCAAAAAGACCACATAGTTTCATCCACTGGTAAGTCAAATTATTTCATCAAACATGTGAATGTTTCTTCGTTTTTATCTTGAAACTATATATGCAGTTGCGAATGGCGACACGAAAGCAGTTCGCTATGCCCGTGTCTGTTGTGACGTTTTTGAATTTAACGAACGTAATCTATGTATTATTGGTAAATTATTAAACCAGAGATATCGTTACCATAAATTACTTAAAACCGTTACTAATTTTTTCAGAGATATAAAGATTTGGTTTTGAAGTTTGGTTGTACCTGTAGAAAACTTATTTCAAACGGGATAGCGCATCGTCATTTTTACTGAAATGTTGTTAACCGTACCCGGATATTTAGAAATGATCCTTGTAAACTTATCGCCCCTTTAAATAAACTTATTCTAAAAGGTTACCATTTCAACACTGTAATCAGATCATTGAATATTGTTTTTTTTTTTGGTATATATATCAGAAAATTTAAAGCAAACTAAATATTACTTGTGTACACATTCATGGATCTTCAACCTGTCGATACCTGTATCTTGGCATTGCACAAGGTCTTGTTTTTCTTTGACTGTTAATGACGTCTTATACTAAATCCATTGGATGTTGGATGTGTAGGGATTGATAATTTAGTCTTAAATGCATGATTTTTTTATTAGTTGTTAGTGGCTTTAAACTAGCTGTCGGATAACTGCGAATACTTTCAGATCTGTTCCTAGTGTCTGTTTGTTGTTTGGATGTACAAGTACCCAGCCACGTCCACTTGTATTTTTGTCCATCTGATGAGTTAAAACGTTACGCGCGATTTTCGTACCTCAGTGAAAAAAATGACGTATTCGACAAGATACAGGTCTAAAAATGCAATTCTGTTATTTAAAATAAATTTCTGTTGTAAACATTTTGAAATTTAAGATTTTTTAAAAGAAAAACGAAGAAAATAATTGTATAAACTATGTTTTATTTTATATGCGACAAGCTTCAATTTAAAAAAAAACGGGATTTTTAGGGTGTCCCGCGTAACATGTTTCGTTTATTGTAATAACTGAACCATGATTTTTATCTTAACCATTAAATATTTAAAAAAAAAAACCGGATTTTTCCATTGTGTAACAGAGGTGTTTCTTCATCCATTTACGCAATATTTTATGATGTTATTATAATTCCATAGAAAAAAATGCGTTCCATACAACTAGGGCATTTCTGTCCCACTGGGAATTTTTAGGGGGATTACAGTTTTGAGAGTTCAAAAAAAAATAATCTGAAATTGAAAAAAGTTAAAAAAAAAAAAATGTTGTCGCACTTCCATTTTTTTGGCATAAAAACGAACTTGACTCAAATTTACGGCAATTTTTTGCTTGTCCGTGCTCTGATAAAATCTGAGTTTTTGAAATGTTATTTTTCTCAATTTTCCTAAAATATAAAATACACCAATTTCCTATAAGTAATTTAATATCGCCGTCGATTTTTCGGAGTCTTACTAGAATGTCGCACTTGCGTAAAAACGATGTTTCAGACTCAATTTTGACGTGAACGTTACAAACCATTTTTCTGATTATTCAAAAGACTTTGAAAACGGTTAAAATATATGACTTTTTTTATATTCTACCACATGCCGTTGAATTTTGTATTTAAAATATATAGTTTTGACCGAAACCCTGGCATATTTTAACCTAAACGATACGAAGTCTAATTATTGAAGGAAGCGAATATTTAGGTTTGTAGACACAACAAATCTTGATCTGGTTCAAAATTTTTAACCTACTCGTGGATACAAACTTCACATTAAATTTACTTACAACCGGACAAGCTAATATATATTTTATGTTATTCATGCGACTGATGTATAATTAAGAATTATGACATTTGTACTAGTTAAAAACACAATTGCATGGTAGCAATGACTTTTAGGTCGTACCATTATATATTGATATTTGACCTGATGAAAAACATACTTATGAAGACGACAAAACTGACACTGAATATGCAATGACTGACTTAATTGCAGAGAGAAATCTACTATCCCTATAAACAAATGAAGAAAATACAAAGTGCTATTTATTTTGCGCATTTACTTGCCCTGAAACTCTAAGAAAAATTGAAGATGACGATTTCGCGGGGCGTTTCTTTTACAGAAAAAAAATCATTCATAAACAGTACTTCGAAGCATATTTGAATAGATCCAAATACAATTGTCGTTTTAATTGATTAGACTAAAACCTAACAGCACGATACTACACGAAATAGTCGTTATCATATCATCGCAGCAGTTAGTCCAGTTAATAAGAGTTAATTCCAGATTTAACCTACTCGTCCGTACTAGAAAAAGTAGATTATGCAATAAATGTTGCTATGACAAAATATGATTTATGATCAATACAGACATTAAAAAACATCCAGATTAACATTAGGAATGTCATTTTTTCAAAGGTGAAATAGAGATTGAAAATATATATGCGATATAAACAGGGGCGTAGCTAGGTATCAAATCAACTGTAGGCACAAATCGGCAGGGAGTCTGGAGGCCGCTCAAGGCCCCCAGTAGGTCCAGGGCTCTGGTCCAGGGCAGAGTCCTGGTAGGAGGTTTAGGGGGGCTTCCGACGGAAAACGGTTTTCAGCATTTTAGTTGCATAATTTTGTGTACAATAATCATATTTACTGGTTTTTATTATGATAATATTCATGAAGAAAAGTTCGAAGAATTTTGATTAATTTTACATTAACACCTGAATTAACGTAGTAGCGTACAATCAAAAATCTGAAGGAAAAAAAATATTACAATACAGTGTAGATCAGACTAGTTTTAGATTAAGGCCCACAGAGGGTCAAAGGAAAAGATTTTCAACCTTTTTGAACGAATCTTTTAACTCAAATTTAGGCAAAAATTGGTTAAACAAATCTAATATTTCTGAACTTTTATGACTGATAACTTTCAGATCCAGTTTCATACACAAAGACAATGATACATTTACTCAAAGTCAAGTCGACGTTTTTTTTTACCGAATAAAATCAGTTATACTCGCATCAACATCAACATTGAGGTGTCAGTGTACATGAAGAAGAGATAGATTTGAAAGTCGCCCGTCTCCCATTGTCGATCTCATGTAGGATTTGACGCAATCTAATTAAAAACCGATCTCTCACCGCTCCTGTTTCTGATATGTCGCGTGGGAGATCTAACGAAACCGGCTTTGAGGTCACATGTGAGTGAACTAAAAGTTATGAATTTATAAAGATATGCAAATAAGTTGACGACCTATTAATAAGCCAATCAAAAAAGTTTATGAATTATTTTGACTGACGATTTCGTCGTAAATAAAATGAGTTACATCCCTTTGCCTTATGTTTAACTTCCAAGATCGTGGAAGACTCAATTTCATTGGTCGAAAAAGACACACCTACGAGGTCACTCACATGTGACCTCAAAGCGGGTTTCGTTAGATCTCCCACGCGACATATCAGAAACAGGAGCGATGAGAGATCGGTTTTTAATTAGATTGGATTTGACGCGTCTCATCGCGCTGAAGGATCTTTTACTAGTTGCCGATGAATTACAATTTTAGCCTCTGTCAAAGATTCAATCAAATCAATATCGGTTTTCTGTAAATAATTTGTCAAGGCGACTGTTGAGCTTAATATGTGTTCTGCAACAACAAGACTTATGATAAATTCAAATCGAAGTAGCGCATTCATATTCTGTGCTGCTTTGTCATCGTTGTCGTCTTTAAGTGAATTGAGGGCAGAGACAACAACTTCAAATGCTGTTCGAAATGTATACAACGAATCTGCCCGGCTTGACCAACGAGTTTCACACAGTGTTATCAACTTTGTTCAACGTTCTAGTTGTTCTTGAACGTTTTCATCTTTGAGCGACAGTGATTACTTGATAGCACCCGCTGAATGTAAGTTAGGTCTTAATCAATATACTGCTTCCCTATATAATACAGGTATCCTCAAGTAATTACGCAACAAGTTTACGATGTCATAGACGCATGACGGACTACGATATTTTAGTTTTGTACACAAAATTATGCAATCTGGGTAAGGGGGTGGTGTTGTGTACATGACGATGTATTACTTGTCGGAGAAGCTTCAGTCTTAGATGATTCTCCACTATCGTCAGTTGCAGTCCTAGTCTGACAATTTGGACTCTCTTCTTCATCTTTCTTTCGTTTCGAACGAACAACAAATGTATCCATGTTGAAATTTTGTTTACCTATGCACGAGTTATCGTACTTAACCAGGATACTCGTATCGGGATTCGAATACGGATGGGTCATGTATAAATAATATACGCATTAGAATTAAAATATTTAATTTTTTAAATATTTTTCTTCCAAAGGGGGTATAATCGTTAAATTTATGTATAGGCACGTACCTAGTCGAGCCTCTGATAAAGCAATACGTTCCAACAAATTAAGATACATTTATCAACCAAGCTCCAGATTCTTGATATCGTTTTTATTATACTGTAACGCAAATACACAGTGAAGGAATTAAAAGAAATATTTAGTTATTGGTCCATGTACAACGAAACCAATAACATGAAAAGTATACTATTGATCACAAACAAATAAACAAACACGCATTCATCATTTGTCAATAACATAAACGTTAGTAAAGTTTAACTTTTTTAAAAGATAAGCTTGTTTACTAAAACAGTCGTTATATTTGTATGTACGAACATCGCGCGTAACAACTAAGCCTTTTTCAACTGATTTTTATAGTTCGTTCTTATGTTGTACTGTTATACCACTGTCCCAGGTTAGGGGGAGGGTTGGGATCCCGCTAACATGTTTTACCCCGCCCGCCACATTATGCATGTATGTGCCTGTCCCAAGTCAGGAGCCTGTTATTCAGTGGTTGTCGTTTGTGTATATGTTACATGTTTGTTTTTTGTTAATTTTTTGAACATAAATAAGGCCGTTAGTTTTCTCGTTTGAATTGTTTTGCATTGTCATTTTGGGGCTTTTTATAGCTGACTATGTGGTATTGGCTTTGCTCATTGTTGAAGGCAGTACGGTGACCTATAGTTGTTAATTTCTTTGTCATTTAGGTCTCTTGTGGACAGTAGTCTCATTGGCAAGCATGCCACATCTTCTATTTTATATAGAAACACATATTGTCGAAACTTGCGAAAATGTCTGTCATTCAAGATCTTTCGATCGAATTAAATCAAACAATTTGCTCGATCATGAGTTGAATGTAATGCATAATGTAAAAAACCTAAATAAACAAATGAAATAAAAAAAATAATGTTATTATTGCTAAACGACAAATCATAAACACACTATTCTAATAACCCTATCCCAAACGTGTTATGAGTAGTCCATTTCTGTAGTAGCATCCGCCTCCTAGTGGCAGCTTAAAAACATGCACTTCACCAAAACCAAGGCATTGTATGGTTGTATAATAAAATTGAGAATGGAAATGGGGAATGTGCCAAAGAGACAACAACCCGACCATAGAAAAAAAAAACAACAGCAGAAGGTCACCAACAGGTCTCCAATGTAGCGAGAAATTCCCGCACCCGGAGGCGTCCTTCAGCTGGCCCCTAAACAAATATATACTAGTTCAGTGATAATGAACGCTATACTAGTTTCCAAATTGTACACAAGAAACTAAAATTAAAATAATACAAGACTAACAAAGGCCAGAGGCTCCTGACTGGGGAAAGGCGCAAAAATGCGGCGGGGTTAAACATGTTTGTGAGATCTAAACCCTCCCCCTATACCTCTAGCCAATGTAGAAAATTAAACGCATTACAATACGCACATTAAAATTCAGTCCAAGAGAAGTCCGAGTCTGATGTCAGAAGATGTAACCAAAGAAAATAAACAAAATGACAATAATACATAAATAACAACAGACTACTAGCAGTTAACTGAAATGCCAGCTCCAGACTTCAATTAAACTGACTGAAAGATTATGATTTCATCATATGAACATGAGGCACAATCCTTCCCGTTAGGGGTTTAGTATCATACCGTCATAACATATACGAGAAGAACATAACCCGTGTCATGCCAACAACTGTTTTTTGAATAAATGTGTTTAGTTCCGATGCAAATAACACTAGTAAAGCACGTTAAAGCTGTTAAGTTTTAATTTTAATTCACAACTAAGGGGATATTTTTATTATAACTTTTAGTTAAAGTATATTGATGAAGAGAATAAATCAAATAAATAAGTATTGCCAAAATGGTCCACTATTTCTGTGTGTGCGCTTTTGAGGGAAACAAATACGTTGGATTTTACAGATGCGTGGACCATTTGACACCATCATTAAACTGTTTTTGTTATACCAATAATCACTCTGTTATTCGTCATTCTTACTTTAACGCAGCAAAGTTAGAATAACCTTTCACTGCTTTTCGGGGCTTATATAAAACTATTTAGTTAAAATTTGTACCGAACTGACGATTTTTTCTACGAAAAATTAGTACTACGATACTACGATGGAATATCGTTATGCATACATGTATTAGCATTTTAGTATATTCACAATATCAATAAAGAATATGAGGTGGTCAGAAGGATTGATATTTTATGTTCTTAAATACACATCTTTTATGTGGTCTTTGAAATAAAAAAAGTCATTGTTGAATCTTTTCCAAAACGACATCGATCTGTATTAAACATAAATCAGGTTAGGGGAGAGTTGGGATCCCGCTTACATGTTTAACCCCCGTCACATTCTGTCTGTATATACCTGTCCCAAGTCAGGAACCTGTAATTCAGTGGTTGCCGTTTGTTAATGTGTTTTATATTTTGTTTTTCGTTCAATTTTTGTACATAAAAGAGGGACGAAAGATACCAGAGGGACAGTCAAACTCATAAATCGAAAATAAACTGACAACGCCATGGCTAAAAATGAAAAGGACAAATAGACAAACAATAGTACACATGACACAACATAGAAATCTAAAGAATAAACAACATGAATCCCACCAAAAACTAGGGGTGATCTCAGGTGCTCCGGAAGGGTAAGCAGATCCTGCTCCACATGTGGCACCCGTCGTGTTGTACATAGATAAGGCCGTCAATTTCTCGTCTGAATTGTTTTACATTTTTATTTTTTTTAATTTGTATATTACAGCGGGAAAGGACTGGATCACATGATGGTATAAGGCTTCAACGAAAGACAAGTTAAATTGACTATAGTATAGTGTCGTCAAATCTTTTTAAGCATATTGTAGAGTAAGAGATTATTCCGTGTGATGCATTATTCTCGGATGTACACACCGCATACATGTAAAAATCACAACAGAGGTCAAAAGAATAGAAAAAGAAAACAAAATCACATAAAAAGACATCAATAAAATAATTAAACATGATAGACAAAAATTCATCGAAAATGTAAGAAAGAACGTGAAAAAAAATACTTGAGTTGTGTAATGAATTGGAATTCTTCAATAAAGATACGATAAAAACGGAATTATAACTAGTTTAACAAATAGTTTTACCAGATTCCTTTTGAACTTTTGTTAATAAAAGTATGATTGAAAAAGCACATGGGGCCAAAAATTGGAATAAACCATGGTTTGAAAATCATGTAAATTGAAAAGAAAACGATGTCACTCGACAAAATATAAATATATTAAATAAACAATAAAGTAGAAATAATAAGAATTCACTGAATAAAAGCAAGTAAGGAATATAAAAAAAGAGGAATAAACAATTGTTTTGAAATAAGACAGAAAAGGAGCTTCGTAATAATCATATAAAAAAAACAAAAGAATTTTGGAAAGATTTAAATAGAATTTCTCCGAAACAAAAAAGTTAAAGTTCAATTTCAGTAGAAGTACTACATGACCATTTAAAGAAGCTTAATGAAAGTGTGGTAAATGAAGAGGAAGAGTTTTACTAACATTTACTAGAATTTAATGAGTTAAACGAAATTTGAAACGTGCCTACTACCGAGGAAGAAATTATCTAAGTCATTAAGAATTTAAAAAAAACAAAGCCGCTAGATATGGGGAGGGGGGGGGAAAGAAACGCGTTTTTTTTAATTATTCCGTGTCTGTATGTTTGCCTCTTTGCGTGAAGTTGTTCCCGAAATCTGGTCAATGGGGAAAATAATTCCATTTATAAGAATAAGGTAGATCGTAAAAGATCCAGACCCGTACCATGGTATTACACTTGTATCATGTTAGGTAAAGTAGTTACAACTATACTAAATAACATACTTGTCAAGTTTGCACAAGAAATTGAATTACCCCAAAATGCCAAGCGGGATTTAGGAAAGGTCACTCCACACTTGATATTATATTAAGTTTAATAAAAAAAAATATACTATTTGATTCAACTTAACTATCTGGAAAGTATTAATTCTGTACATTTGTAGATTTCAAAAAAGCCTTTGATACAGTATGGAGGATAGGACTGTGGCAAACACTTATTTCAAGTAACATAACCGGCAAGAGATTAAACTCTATTCAAATATCAAATCATGTGTAAGACACAACTCGGGTTGTTCAAATTTCTTTCCGCGCGAAGTTGGAGTTAGAAAAGGTGAAAACCTTTCGCCTAGCTATTTTCACCTTTCATTAATGATCTCGAATGCTATTTTATTAAGCATGATATAACATGTTTAGAAAGGGTAAATGAATACTGTCTCAAGGAACTAGGCATGTCTATTTGAATTTCGTATTATTATATGCTGATGATTGGCAGAATCAGCTAACGATATACAAAGAACGTAAAATAAGTTTGATGAACACAGGGCTGTCTGGAAACTAAATGTAAACATTGATAAGACAAAAGTGATGGTGACGAACATCATTATTTTTTGCATGTACAAATGAACAAAGTGTGTCATTAAGAGAAAAGTATTATACCAACATCTGACACACAAAAATGTATTTAGTGTTTGTCGTCTTGCTTGTTAATGTATTTTAAAATTTGTAATTTGTTATGTATAAATGTTATCCTCTTGAGCACCATATACATTATCCTAACATAAGATTGAGTTCATCCTTGTTAGAAAGCACTAGATACAACATAATAACAAATTATTTAGAGCTTCATCAGATGAATGAGAAGCTGCACATTTACTCAATCAACTGTATATTAGACTGGAACCATATTCTGATATGCAAAACTGTGCCCTCACGCAATCAGATGCATTTGAGACGACAAGCTTGGGATCTCAAGTAGATGTTTGAGAAAGCTTCACCCCAAGCCATACAGACACATATGATATATCCTTTCTCAATCTTATGTATGAGAAGGTGTATTCTTACTTATGTCGTTAAAGATTTCTCAAGATACATTCATATAACATAGCACTAAGTACATTATTTTAACATAACACTAAGTAGATTTTTATAACATAACACAAGACACATTCTGAACTTGATAGCTTTAGGCAAGGTTTACTCAATTCGTCATTTTGACATGCATTTTTACTTATTTCTCTGATTTCTCGTTAATATTGAACGGTTGTAGAAAATACTACACCTCACAATAGAAAATTGTTATATATATATGTGTACAACATTCTCCGATATCATGAAAATTACAAATAGATAAACAGGAATCAACCTTTTCTCTGTCTATTAATGTTCCGTCAACGTGCCGGATATTAGATACCATCGAGTTCAATTATTGTTTTCCGGTGTGGTTTAGACACCTGATTTAATTTCATATAATAGATGAAAAATAAATGTTTATCACCGTGTTTACCTGTATAAGAAAGAGTTTTTGTGGATCGAATCATTCAATCAAATAATTTACCTTTGTTTCACTTTCAATGTTGACATTCCTTTCCTTTAAATAACTTTACTTATACAATTCACGTGTTATTCATCTCAAGGTATATGGTTAAATTGAAGTTCACATGACTACGGATTCAATGAGGTCAAGTGAATAGTTCACAATCAATATCTTTTAGTTCATTTTGACAAAATTAAACCATTATGACTGCTGAAAGCTAATTATAATTTCACTATTTCCATTCCATTAATGATTGAGCATAATATATATATATATATATTAGTTTTATTTATATATCTTGTAGCTAGTGCCCCTTTATGATAAATACATTAGTAATTAAATCACATTTTTATATTAAAGATAAATTTTTTGATCATCTATCAAAATTATTGCTGATTTTCCTGTATCTATTACCCCCCCCCCCCCTTTTCCCCATTATTCGGAGCGACACACTATAAATATGCATGCTACAAATGGTCTATAGTTCATCACTTGTACCGTGATACACATGTTTGAGTAACAAAAGATGTCCTTGTTCAAAATTATACCAATCAAATGTCCTCCCAATAAAACATGTAATACTTGCAACTGGACATTAAACAACCAACTACATGTATAAATTAGTCCGTCTCATTCTAAGTTTTGTTGTATTGTGTAAGGCAAACAACATAATGAAACAATTGCAGATTTACACATGCAAATTTGTATACAATGCTTCAGTACTGAAGCTAATAGACTCCCAATTTCACTGATGTTTAAAAAAAAGCAACATGACAACTGGATACAAACAATCAATGAATGTGTTTATTCGAATCGAACATGCCTAAAATTGCTGCTTTATTGGGGTATAGCCCATTTATTTGACCTTGTAAACATTTTTTTTTATTCGAGCGTCACTGATGAGTCTTTTGTAGACGAAAAGCGCGTCTGGCGCAAATTTTTTGTCCCTATCCAATGTATTTATTTATTTTTTTATCATTGTATAACCTGATCATTATAATGAAGATGTAACTGTTATTATCACACGGACATCATAAAGCACTAGTTACTAAATATCACCTTGATAATTATAATGAACAAGCAACTATAAATATCCTACAAGCAATGTCATCCAGATTTTTCTGTTTATGTTCACTCTCAAACATCTAAAAAAGAGAGACAAATAGTTTTACAAAATTTCCACCATATTTATATGGAAAATTTCTGATATTCAAATATGTTATGAATATAAATGTCTTGTTAACGACTGTATTACCTAATGTCATATCGGAAGAGAGAATATTTATCTTAGGTGTAGATTATGATTGACACTTGCATGTTTGTCTCTTTTTAACTGTTTCACTTTCTAATAAAAGATACAGATCATGTGTTCATATCCTGCATACACTCATCTGGTTATACCCAGTTCTACTTTCCGTTTAGTATTTTTAACAAATTGTTGAAGGTGTTTATCATTCCCATAAAACCTGATGATTCAACATACAAACTTTGTAGAATATTGCAAGCCAAATTCTTACTTTAGTTGTGTTAGTCTATGATGAGACGGAATTATGCCTGTCTAGTGATTTACTCAATGTGTCATCTTTTTCATATACTTGTAACTACTCAAGGATGTTTAATTCAAACGTACATGAGACCAAGGGAAGGCACTATGAAAATGAGGTAAAAATTGTTTTCACTGTACAACTAGTTTAACACCAATCAATTGTTGTACCTTTAGATTGCTTCTCTGGGTATTTGCATGTTTCTATGGAATTGCCGTTTTTTATTTTACTTGTGTACTTAAAACTATCGCAGAGACAATCTTGATAAGTTAGTACGTCTCAGAAAGTAATAAGTTTTCCCAACGATTGTAAATGAATATTTCTTTACAAGTTATCTTGTTAAGCTATCATTTTTTATCAGCTTATTTCTCCAATAACAATTTGGAAGTATTATCCATTTTTAATCGATTGTTCGCTCGATTGTTGTTAACAAATCTCTAGAGATATAAATATCAAAGTTTGCAATGCAAAATGAATGTATGAAAAAATGGTCATCGATACATTTCAAATGCAAAGACATTTTTCAATCAAGTATCTACTCCTTCGAATGTCAGTTTTTCTTCATTTTGAAGTTCTTTTTTTTTTTTACATTTTTATATACTTAAAAAAAAACAAGTAAAATAATAAAATCATAGTTCCCTCTCTTCATTAAATGGTAATGTAAACATTGACCCACTAGTGTAAGCTTAACATTCAAAGGATAATATCTCATGAATATTCATGATGACGACAATAATGAATTAATACTTACTAGTACATGTACCAGATTTGAGAATGATATCATCAATAGCAATGTCACCCTGCCAAGCAATACCCATAGACGCTTCTATGGCGATTTACAATATAAAATATTTGTTAATGGTATTGAAATACATTGGCACAAACTATATTAAATATGTTTGCACTTATTTTTCACTTTCATGTTTTAAATAAAAACATGTTTTATATGTATTGTGAATTGTAATTCATTTTTTCTTTACATTGAGAAAATTAACCATAATATTTATTTTTTTATGGCTGTAATTCATATGTGATCTGGATCATTTTTTGTTTGTTTTAAAGAATTAACAATATATACCAATATATTTTACTGAATTTGAGATGTCATGTAACAAGAAGTAAATGCAGTGAATAATTTTAGTGGTATCACGACGATTGAAAGATATCCGTGAAACATTTTTTATATATCGATTTAGAAGGCTCTTGATGGATACACACTACTTACCACTTTATAACTAAATTGTGCTTTATTAAGTTACACAATACTTACAAAGTGATAATTAAATTGTGGTATGTCAAGTATCACAATACTTATCACTTCATAACTAAAGTGTGGTAAGACAAGTTACACAACACTCACCACTTGATAACTAAAGTGTGGTATGTCAAGTTACACAAGACTCACCACTTGATAACTAAAGTGTGGTATGTCAAGTTACACTAGACTCACCACTTGATAACTAAAGTGTGGTATGTCAAGTTACACAAGACTCACCACTTCATAACTAAAGTGTGGTATGTCAAGTTACACTAGACTCACCACTTGATAACTAAAGTGTGGTATGTCAAGTTACACAAGACTCACCACGTGATAACTAAAGTGTGGTATGTCAAGTTACACAAGACTCACCACGTGATAACTAAAGTGTGGTATGTCAAGTTACACAAGACTCACCACTTGATAACTAAATTGTGATATGTCAAGTTACACATTACTTAAAATTTAGTCAAAAAAGTGGGGTATGTCAAGTTTCACAATACTAACTTCATAATAACAAACGTGTAGTATGTCAAGTTACACAATTCTACCAACATGGTAATTAAAGTGTGAAATATCCAGTTACACAATAATTACCACTTGATAAATAAAGTGTGGTATTTCAAGTTACACATTACTAAGAGAGGTGATAACTAAAGTGTACAGTGGAGATCACTTCTAACCTCTCATTAAATCTGTCAGAATCTGTCAGGAGAACTGTTCTAGGACAGTACGTAGAACTGTCATCCTGACACCTTTTAGTCAGTTCTAGCTAGAACAGTTCTAACCTAGAACTGATTTGGTCAGTTCTACCTAGAACTGATTTGGACAGTTCTACACTAGAACAGTTTTAGACAGTTCTACACTAGAACAGTTTTAGACAGTTCTACACTAGAACAGTTTTAGACAGTTCTAGCTAGAACTGACCATATCTTTGGTCAGTTTTACTTCTAGAACAGTTCTACGGTTAGAATTGATTTATAAATTCTACGGCTAGAATTGATTTATAAATTCTACGGCTAAAATTGATTTATAAATTCTACGGCTAGAATTGATTTATAAGTTTTAAACTCTTTAACTCTTTGTCTAAATATAAAGGCTTCGGCAAAATAGCGATTAATATTATATAGAGTTTTGCTATTTTGCCGGTTTTATTTCAGATTCATAATCGGCAGGAGGACATGTTCTATAACCCCGCCATATTCTGCATGTATGTGCCTGTTCCAAGTCAGGATCCTGTAATTCAGTGATTTTCTTTTGTTGATGTATTACCTAAATTATTTGTTTTTCTTTTCATTTTTTGTACATAAATTATGCCGTTAGTATTATGGGGTGGGGGGGGGGGGGGTATTTGAATTGTTTTATATTTGTCATTCCGGGAGTCAGGATGGCTCGTTATCACATAACAACATTATCTGACCTCATTAACCAAATGTAATATCTTGTTTCCCAATCCACAAATGTGATTTCTGTTTACGAGTAGTTTTCATACCTCGGACGGACCTATTTAACAAAAATCTTTTCGCATCAATTTATAGTGCCAGTATGCAAGGGCGGATCCAGCCATTTTCAAAAGGGGGTCCCAACCCTGAGTAAAGGGGGGTCCAACTACATGATCCCATTTAAATGAATTGATGGTAAAAAAAGGGGGGTGTTCCATCCCCTGGAACCCTACCCCCTGGATCCGCCAATGAACATGTCCTCTTTTTATTCAAAATATTGAATCATAAACAAATATCAGTAGTTTTCATTCTTCAGACTGAGCCGTGTAATAAAATCTTTTGACCGCATCAACCAAAACTTACCATATTTGCTTTTCTACATGTAAATCTATATAGCTGCACAATAATTCAGTTATAATTTTAGGTCAAGAGGTACTGTTGTATATAAATAACTGCAATATTGGAAATCTTAATGACCACAATTTTTTTTTTCTGCATCAATTGAGAGTGCCAGCATTTCCTATTTTTATTCAAAATATCGCATCAGAAACAAATATCAGTAGTTTTCATACCTCGGACTGACTCATGTAACAAAATTATTTGTCTGCATCAATCAAAACTGACCATATTTGACAGCATTAACCAAAACTTACCATATTTGCTCTTTTTATGTAACTCTTATAATCGAAGAGTAAATCTAATATTTTTATGTAAGGATGGATTGTATAATCATGATAATACAAATGATAGAAATATTGGAACACAATGCTACCTAATTTCGTTTGCATCAATTTAGAGTGCCAGCATGTCCTCTTTTTATTCAAAATATTGCATCATAAACAAATATCAGTAGTTTTCATAACTCAGACTGTCTGGTATATCAAAATTATTTGTCCGCATCAACCAAAACTGACCATATTTGCACTTTATTATGTACATGATGTAAATCTTAATAGCCGCAAAGTAAATCACTTATATTTTTATTTCAGGATAGATTGTTTAATGTAAATGAAAGCAATATTGGAAAACAAAATTATGCTCGTATCAGTTTATAGTGCCAGCATGTCCTCTTTTTAATCAAAATTTTGAATCGTCAACTAATTTCAGTAGTTTTGGTACCTCAGACTGACTCATATAACAAAATCATTTGTCTGCATCAACCAAAACTGACCATATTTGACAGCATCAACCAAAACTGACCATATGTGACCGCATCAACCAAAACTGACCATATTTGACAGCATCAACCAAAACTGACCATATGTGACAGCATCAACCAAAACTGACCATATTTACACTTTATTATGTAAATCTTAATATATATATAGCCACATAGTAAATCACTTTGACACTTATAATTACATATCACGATGAATTGTATAATTCAAATGACAGCAATATTGGATCACATTGGCTACAAAAAAAAAATTCGACATCAATTTAGAGTACCAGCAAGTCCTCTTTTTATTAAAAATATTGAATTGTAAACAAATTTCAGTAGTTTCGATATATCAGAATGAGTCGTTTTAACAAAATTATTTGAACGCATCAACCAAAACTGAACATATTTACACTTTATCAATATCATGAAAATATATATGGCCTAATTGTCATGATTGTAAAGCAATAATATTTCTATGTCAGGACGGATCGCATGATCAAAATGACAACTACTTTGGAACACAACACACCTTATCGCTAATCCCAGCTGACCCGACCGCTTGAACTTTTGAAGTATACAACAATCACTTTTCCAATGTGGCGTCAGATATTTTGTTTTATAACTTTAAATTTTAAGGGAACCTGTGTGATATCCAGTAATGGCGGACAAATAGCGATAATGTGTATTTATACCATATCTAAAAATTTAGCGCGCCGTTATCTCCTCTCTGTATCCATAATAATGAACCGTCACTAAAGTGATTTTTAAGTCATTAGTTTGTGATGGTTTTTTTTTAAACAAAACTATTTAACGGCATCATCCAACACTCACATGACTGATTAATACTTTATTTTAAAATAAAAAGTACATGTATGGGAAGTTCTCTTCTTGGAATAGTATACTGTTAATATAATTTGAAGAAGGCAAAGAAAACTGCATGATTTTGTTTGTAGCCGAACGTCCAGTGGGAAATGTTTCATTCATGTATATTTTTCTGACGATCCAGACTCCCAGATATCATTTATAATCGTTATGGATAAGTCTGGCTAAATTGACGACTTGGTGCAAATGTATATAGTTGTTTTACGTTATCATGGTTATACAACACTTTTTTCATTGATATCCCATAATTCATCCACTGTACAATTTTCGTTTGAACATTTGTCAAAACAGAATCTTAAATCATGAAGGTAAATCCAAGGCAAACAAGGTAAATTACGATTAAAATTCCATGAATTAAATGCAGAGTTATATTTAGGAAGAGACTGTTAAAAACGGGGAACGAAGAAACGTAAACAATAATGTTTCACTATAAGCAATCTTATAAAAATATTTCTCCGATGAGTTGGATAACCTTCTATCCACTTCGATATTTGTACATGTAACGTTTGATCAGTAAAACACATAGAAATTCTAAAGTGCCCTTACTGCAGCGACGTCATTTAGAACTGGTCTACAGTCCTGACTGATTTAGTCAGTTCTGCTGACAGTTCTACGGTTAGAACTGATTTGGACAGTTCTACCTAGAACTGTTTTAGACAGTTCTACCCTAGAACTGATCCCGACAGTTCTACCTAGAACTGATTTAGTCAGTTCTACCTAGAACTGATTCAGACAGTTCTACTTAGAACAGTTCTAGGGTAGAACTGTTCTAGGTAGAACTGTTCTAGGACAGGTTAGAACAGTTCTATGACAGATTATTCTGACAGTTCTAATGACAGGTTAGAAGTGATCTCCGTATGTCAAGTTACACAATACTTACAAGATGATCACTAAAGTGGGGTATGTCAAGTTACACAATACTTACAGGATGATAACTAAATTGTTGTATGTCAAGTTACACAATACTTACAAAGTGATAACTAAAGTGTGGTATGTCAAGTTACACAATACTTACAAAGTGATAACTAAAGTGTAGTATTTCAAGTTACACAATACTTACAAGATGATAACTAAAGTGGGGTATGTCAAATTACACAATACTTACAGGATGATAACTAAATTGTTGTATGTCAAGTTACACAATACTTACAAAGTGATAACTAAAGTGTAGTATGTTGATTAAGGAATAACGCGAGATTACAGTTAGCCAATCAGAATAACGTATTACAATGAAACATACATCTAATCTAATTATTCTTAATAAAAGGAATTGATTGAGGCTCAGCAAACCTTTACACTTTTATAGTAAAGTTACTATGCAAACTCAAAAAGACCTTATCCTGATGTAAACGTTGAACATGTTGAATGTAAATTGATTGAGACACCAGAAAATTCATTTACAGAATCGAAACGACATTTTCTTAAAATTGTAAAAAAAAAAAATAGTACACATGATATAACGGATTACACTTTTTATAAAAAAACATATTATAAGCTTTCATTTTTTTAATCTGCAACAGACAAGATTTTTAAATTGCATTTGTCACGAGAATACATCATTTCTATATTGAATATTCAATTGATATGATCAAACCTGTGTACCAAACAACTGTGTATTTTTAATAATACAGCATAACACAAAAAATCTTTCAAAAAATGCCTCAATGTTGTTAAGAACTGACTGTTTATCAATATCGCCATCATAATTGTTTTACTAATGATTTTTCGACTCTTCCATACGAGTAGATTTGTCATTATTCTTGGTAAACGTCTTTTCCACTGGTGTCAAGAAGCAGTTGCCTTGAAAGAGGCAAAGGGTTTGATTTCTTTCTTGGTGACATCAACAGTGGTATTTGCATCTTCTTTGCCAAAAAGAAGGATTCACTTATAGGGTCTTTGCATCGGAACTAAACACATTTATTCAAAAGCCAGTTGTTGGCATGACACGGGTTATGATCTTCTCATATGTGTTATGATGGTATGATACTAAACCCCTAACGGGAAGGATTGTGCCTGATGTTCATATGATGAAATTATAATCTGGAGCTGGCATGTCAGTTAACTGCTAGTAGTCTGTTGTTATTTATGTATTATTGTCATTTTGTTTATTTTCTTTGGTTACATCTTCTGACATCAGACTCGGACTTCTCTTGAACTGATTTTTAATGTGCGTATTGTTATGCGTTTACTTTTCTACATTGGCTAGAGGTATAGGGGGAGGGTTGAGATCTCACAAACATGTTTAACCCCGCCGCATTTTTGCGCCTGTCCCAAGTCAGGAGCCTCTGGCCTTTGTTAGTCTTGTATTATTTTTAATTTTAGTTTCTTGTGTACAATTTGGAAATTAGTATGGCGTTCATTATCACTGAACTAGCATATATTTGTTTAGGGGCCAGCTGAAGGACGCCTCCGGGTGCGGGAATTTATCGCTACGTTGAAGACCTATTGGTGACCTTCTGCTGTTGTTGTTTTTTTTTTTCTATGGTCGGATTGTTGTCTCTTTGGCATATTCCCCATTTCCATTCTCAATTTTATTATTAAAATAATTTACTTGTCAGCTAAGAATTCGAAAAATGTATCAGATTAATGTAATAATATGTTTGCAATTACCTTTTCTCTTTTACAAAAATTAAACAAATGTTTATAATGTTCTTTCAACACATTTCTAACACGTTTGTCTATACCTTAACAATTTGATCTCGCATTTACTTTTTTTCAGTTCTGGAACTGGCGAGTAGTGCCGTAGGGGTAAAATAAAAAGTGCAAACAAATATGCATTCACGTGTGCATCTACATTTGATCACATTAGATCACATACAAGGGAAAGTAGGTAACAACCTACTTATATTGAAATTTGTCCGTTATTGGGAAAAAAACAATTATCTGCTTAAGTTTGGTTCATATTTATTTAAAGAAAAATGTCTCTTAGTTCATCCGCTATGTATCTATAATTCTTATACATTATATATAGGGATACAATTCTTGACACTGACGAAGGCTATATGTTACGAACAAATATTTGTCAACACGATTTTATAACATCATCTTTGTATATTACCATACTTTTTCCCCTATTCGCTCAGTATCGTCTATTCTTGATTACAAGTATTGAATTTGCAGTTGCTCCTTTTTGTAGACTTCGTATTCTTATGAAAAAAACTTCAGTAGTTTGAATTTCAATTATACGTCAGTTACATCAGACGTCAATATAGAAAATAATGTTCCTTCCACTTGAGACTGTGAAACATCTAATTGAATATATGTTTCCTATGTTCATGTCATTACAGGAGACCTAAACATCGTCGAAGACCGTGAGAACAAAACTTTTTTTCATAAAAAAGGGACATAAAAGAGAGGCAAAAGATACCAGTGACATTCAAACTCGTAGATCGATAATAACCTAAGTACATAAGACACATAATAGAAAACTTAAGACTAAGCCCACAATAAAAATTGGTGTAAATGTGAAAAATTTGATAACAATCTCTAGACAGTCATTTGAATTAAATTATGAATGTTGTTTATATTCGTTTATCATTTTTTGAAAATAATTCGGAATTTATTAATAGAGTCCATGCTATTCCCATTTCGGGAATAAAAAAAAACATACTCGCAAAGCGGATTGTGTTCGCACCGGCTGACACAGCAGCCGATGATGTAGTGGAGGTGTGGCGCATCTACTACACGGAATTTCTCCAAAACGAAATTATCAATTCTTCTACATTCAGGTCCTTGCGCTGTACAGAGAGTCAAATTGTAAACAAGCATATCCAACCCACTACCAGACACAAAGCCTCCTCCGAACATTTGGAAGTCCCTACAATGTACTGGTTACCTAAATTGCACATAAATCATTTCAATTCCGTTTCATCTCCGCATTTAGTAAGTGCTCTACTACTAATCTGTCAGTGCCTCTAGCTACCTTCCTTACTTCTATTAAAGAACTTGTTTTTAATTTTTGTAATAAAGTTTACGAAAATAATGATATTTATTTCTTTTGGAGTGTGAAAAAATTCTTTACAGGTTTAAGATAACATACATGCTTTTTATTCTGTTGACAGTTATGATGTTTCTACTCTCTATACTACACTTCCACATAATCTTATCAAGAACAAGTTTTCATATGTCATTAAGTGGTCATTTGACAAATCTCATTGCAAATTTCTTTGCTGTTACATGTTTAAAATTACTAACACGATAAGAAGAACCGACCATGTCAATCCGAAACTTTATTCTAAAGTCCGGTTATAATCCTCATTCTTTCAGGTAGTCCGTTATTTCGTGAGTATAAAGTTAAATGAACAATACAACTGGGGAAACACAATAACCAGCTATCATGAAAGTAACGAATATCCTACCTTGTAAGTCAGTAGCTTCGGTACCACCCTAAAACATCAATAGTTAACCCTTGAAAAACAATAAAATCAATATGTATTTCTATCCACGTTTATAACGTTATGTACAGAACAACAAAAAGTATGTTGAAGGTTGTACTTTATAAACTTTTAAACTAACAATCCTTGATAAATCCAAAACCGCTTTTTAAAAATTGTATATTATTTTGTAATGTTATTAGGTGTACAATCTAAAAATGTGCCACAGATTAACACTTTATAACCCTATTAAATTACGAAAAAAGCATACAATTGATATATTGATATAATCAAATTGACAATACCACAATCATTAAGTTGCATGTTACATTAAGCGTCCTTTGTTTTTCTTTGCATTGATTTAATGCTGACACCGATAACACGTGCAGTCATAGAAAGTGCTGAAATAAAATTGTAATCTAAGTGTGCCTACGCCATTCAAAATTATGGATTCTAATGAAACTTTAGAATAAAAGTATATGAAGGATTTGTACCAAGGACTCACATATTTCAATTTAAAATATACTGTCACACATTGTTGACCCCTTTGTCTATCTTAATACGGTCAGCTGATACTACCCGTTTCTAAACATTTTATGCAAATGACATGTTGCAGATTCAAAATATGCCTTGATTGCTTACATTTTCTTTGTGAAATAAGATCGAACCAAATCACATCTTAACCATTAATCTGCCAATTCAATTTAATTCTTTATTTACACTCAGGCACAACATATGTGTTACATGAGTATTTATATTTACAGATTTTGACATACCTAAGGTACTCTTCATTTATGTGTAAAGGGACAACAATGTAATTTTGACACAGATAAATGTTTGATAGTAAAATGGAAATGTTGAAACTAATATGATATATTTCAACTTTTTCCCGTGTATTTGCATAGAAAAAGAACTTTGGATACATTGATTGAAAGTGCCTTGTCAGACAATCTCCCTGGATACAAGATATGCAAATGTTTATATATAATGATCAATGACTTTTCCTTTTATCACCAAAGTTTATACTTAAAATTCCAAAAGCTGGGCAATGTCTCAGTCAAATAATATTTAAGGGCAAATATGTGCAAATGCTTATTATACTGCTAACGAAATATCATTGTCAATACACTCATCATAGATACCAGAATTTACATTTTGTCAACCAGATTGATCAATGACGCTCGGACTATAAACAGTGATAAAAGTAATATAAAGTACGACGTTGCAGGGCATCTATGATCCATTATTTCTTTTTTTTTTTGCTAAAACACAATTAAGGTAATCAGTTTCAAGGGTTGAAAATTCTTCGTATTTGAAAATTCAAAACCATGAGTATATCAATTGACTACTAGGAATTTACGCAACTAACGTGGAAAACAATGTACACGTCTTAATCATTAGACCATGACTGATGGAAATATGTCATATCAGGTTTATATAAATGAAATGTGCAAAGACCTATGCAACTATATATCAAACATAAGGTATAGAACCACTAGTTCAGGCCCGGTCGGAAAGAACATACAAGAAAGTAATACATATTCTAATTTAACCATAGTATTTAGGTAGTGTTGGTATCAAATGGGTGGACTAGGAAACACTGTAGAACTCTTGTTGAAAGTTTTTTTTAAGTTTCATAAATAAAAAAGTATATAAAACTAAAATACGAGGGCACATTTGCACTGTTGTTCAGATAACAAGTACCAGTACGCTCTAATATGCAATTAAAGGTATGTTGAATTTTTCATCACAAGTCAGGATAAGGTATAGTTTTGACATGAAATGACTGCCACTTTATTTGAACTTCCGAAAAAGTGGTCATTTATGCTCGAATTTGCACAATTCAAAATAGAAAGTCATGGGTCCATAAATTATTGGTTTTATACCATAATTGAGTAACCGTATCACGTTGTTCTTACCCCTGACACAATCAAATACTGAAACAAGTGTTGACACTGATACAGTGACCTTGACCTATGGCCTAGTTAACTCAGGATCAATTGTGGTCTTTTTTGTAATAACACCTCGTAATATAATCTCACAGGTTATGTCCATTGTTTTGTTTATCAGTAACTAATACTATTGAAATCTTTTATTCTAGATTTGTATGTTCCAAACCAGATTCTTTAAAGTACGACCACTTTAATCCTCATTAAATGTGAGTATCAATTTCCTACACAGTATTCAATGTGCTCTCCAGTTACTAGGTATTTTTTAATCAATAAAAGTTCTGAAGGTGACGTAAACAAACAACTAAGCAATAAATTTAGATTTTGGGGGGTAGGCATCTAGTTTTTGCATCATTGTACAACCTCCTATTCTTTTTATCTAACGCTTTTTTGAGTTGTTAAAGATAGCAAAATACTGATCCCATGATTAATCTATTATCCATACCAATTGGGAAACACAGGGTATGAACAAACATGTGCACTCTCCTCACATTTTTTTTAGTACGAAAGCGTTATCAGTCAGTTTTGAACTTATGTGTCTAAATATCCATTTGCTATCTTCCGCTCTTTTAAAAACTATACATCATGTAGAACTGGTCGGGAATTATACGACTGTGTGTTAAAAGTAGACTTGTTTTTGTTAAAGAACTTACAGATCTCCGAGTCCAATCAAAAGCATCAAGACTTGATTGTCTAAAAACCATTGTTCAGTTGTCTCAAATCCACAGCCATGGTTTATTTCTGGTATAACTGTAAATGATATCAAATTGTATTATATTTAAGTCGATGGAATCATGAATTAATATGATCTATCAGTTTTAATTGTACATCTAATTCAGGGGTATCCTTTTGTCTGTTTTGATTTATATTTAATTAGCTATTTGAAAAATATAATGCAAATTGTTTTAGTAAATGTGTGTCCCTTTTCATTTTGCATCTGTCCCACCCAATTAGAATATACACATTTAAATGATTATCTGCCGTTGGTTCTGTGAAATATCAGTATACGGGAAACATTTTTGATAAATTTATTCTACTTCTATATTTGACGACTTGGTTCGCAGTTAACGTTACAGTCGTAAATCAGTCTCGAAAATAGCGTTCCGTAAGGAAATAATTTTGACATTGAGTTCCCACTTCACATGCTTCTTGTCGACCTGGTCAAGGATGGTCATTTACAAATTTCGTAAACCTGAGCCGTTGTTGTTAGGGTTGAAAGGGAAATGTTTGACGTGAAATTGTATAGCAACATCACGTTGTCTGATTCCTGCCTGCATCTTTCTTACATCCTGATTCTTCTTTTCATGAGTCTCTGCAATATGGACACCACTGTGTTGTTTATCACTAAATTTGGGTGAGGATCTACAGATCTACAGAAATGTTTCACAAAGAAATAAAACTGCAAGGGTTTCAAATCTAACGTAAAAAATCTTTTATGTCTGGTTACGTCAAAGAATTAACATAATTGACTTTTTCTAAACAGAAAAAAAGGTATGTTAACATGTATGGTATAAAAACGCATTTGGTGCAGTAACATTTGTGCCGTTATTAACTGTTACTTCCAATTTAACAGTTTGTGGGCATATCAAAAAAATGAAACCACTTTAGTATTTAAATTTGATCAAAAAGGTATGTTTTGCAAATTGTGTCCTCTGAAATAAAAGACCGGCCGGAACATTTAAAATGCAAATGGTGAAAAAGCACATGTACTGATACAGACATCTTTAGCAACAAAAATTAACCTGAAAACTCAAATGACTATTTAAACTTGAACGTAGCCTACAATTGTAACAGAACAGACAAAACAATTAAAATAGCAACATGAAGACACCATTAAGGACAAGGTCGAACTATAAACAATCTTCTGTTAAGTTCAAATCGGATATGTTTTGTACAAATATGTTATTTTTAGATTTAAAATGACGTTGTTGTCGGATGCACTAGTAGCCACATTCTTTGAAGTCGAGCACATACTATTTATGAAAGAGGAAGACAACACTTTTCTATGAATTGTTCAATTTTATTTGCAATATGGTACTTTATTCAAACACCTACCTTTGGATTCCTCTCCGCAACATGGTCATTCATTGCAGCATCTGCCCATATCAATCAATCCTGACCCAAACGTTTGTCCACACGTTAAGCCTTTCCGTCCTCATGCACCATTTGAAGCCAAACACTGTCCAGTGAGTACTGTAGAGAACAGTACTTCGATACAATATGACATCATTCTCTCTGGTTTATGCATTCTACATTACTACTATAGATATAAGGTCATAAAATGTAATAAGTAAACCATTATTGAAAAAAGAAGCTAAATATTACCGTCAAGGGCAGAGGGGCGAAAGATACCAGAGCAACAGTCAAACTCATAAATCGAAAATAAATTGACAACGCCATGGATAAAATGGGGAAAAAAACAGACAAATAATAGTACACAAAACACAAAAAACAACATAGAAAATTAATGACTGAGCAACACGAACCCCACTAAAAATTGGGGGTGATCCCCGGTGCTCCGGAAGTGTAAAATTCTGCTCCACATGTTCCAAATTGTTGAAAATAATGTCGGCAGTTATTCTAGCAAATAGGTAAGCTCTATTATTTCCAATTATCAGATTAAATATGGTAATTCACATGATCATTTTGGAGAAACATGGAAAGAAGTACATGCACCTTTCACAATAATATTTTCAAGATTAACCACGTAAATTATAGGACACAAATAAGAAATTCAATGTGTTAATTTTAAGAAAAGGTTCGTCTGGCGTAAGTGTAAAATTTTAGTCCTGATATCTATGATGAGTTTATTGATTAATATGTTATGATATTGTGGTATTTATGATTTCTTAAGAATAAATTTAACTGAATTTTATTGATACTCGTTGCTCTATTCAGATGTTTAAATTCTCTGTTTTTGAATGCTGATAGCTTTGATTGTTTGTGTGTCAAACGTTAATTCCATAGGAAAGAAGATGTGTAAAGTATTGAACAGCTCAAAAGCCGAACAAGTTCTCATGATATTGTGTAATAAAATGAATGTGTAAATTCCCCAATTATTGTATTAGAAATAAAATTGGTTGATAAACGTGTTGATATGTTTGTATTTCTGTAACATCACTAAATCTATTATATTGGCTGTTTCCCTTTCTGCTGTGAGAGAAAATACTGTACCTATCAATTATGAGAGACAATAACTGATTATAGGGCCACATTATTGCCGTTATAACTGGCACTTAAGATTTATAGTTCAAACATAGAGTCACAGGCTCAAGTCGTTTTTTTTTTTATCCAGGTTCTTGACAGGGTTTATGTGGCTCAATCATACCACGTATCCTTCTTTTTATATTAGAAAATATTTTTTCAAAACAAAGTTGGAAAAGTATTGGTCAGCCGGCCTTTATCAGTAATAACTACAAATAGGACTTTCTTAAATTTATTTCACCAAATCAAAATCTGATTTGGGGCCTCGGTGGCCGAGTGGTTTAAGTAGTTACTACTGTAATCACTAGCTAGTGAACACTGAGGTTGTGAGTTCGAACCCCGCTCGTGTGAGTGCACTTAACTCCAATCTCAACTGACTAGGATTGTCAGTTTTCCTATCGAAGGTCGGTGGTCGCTACGAAATAGCCTCAAAGCGGTGCTTAAAAGTGGCATTAAAACACCAAAAATAAATAAAACAATCAAAATCTGATTTGAAAATGCATATTAAAAACGAGATAATTGTCCTTGTTTTATAGTATGCTTTCAGTTAAGAAAAAGAAAAAATGGGGTCACCGGACCCGTTTTCTTGCTACATAATAAAATAGATAAATTCCTAACACATTCCATTGTAAATGTACCTTAATCTGAACTATCTGCCCTTGTATTTGAGTTACCTCCCCTTATGTTGCAAAGTTGGAAAAAAAAATTAAACAAAGGTTTACTGTTTTTTGTAAAATACAACCATAACTATGATAAAACATGTCATTTTCTATATTGAAATGAAAGTTCTTACACATGAATTACCTACTTCTCTCAACATTTGCACATTCTATTAAAGATCTGGACCTTGTTTTCTGGTATTTCCGATTCCAAGAAGGAGGAAGACACCCTATCTACCTTAAGGGATTTATGTTGCTTTTGTTTTAGTCTAAAGTGTTGTTCCTTATTATTTATAATTTTGTAATGTCTGTGTTGTTTAAACTGATTACAGTCCTACCTATTACTATATCAATAAAAAACGTGTTAGAATATTAGAATTCCACATTCAGTCAAGTTTAATGGATATTAAAATGTCCGATGATTTACGAATTTGGTATATTTTAGTGTTAGATAACAGCCAATTACTAGAATCCATGTCTTTAATATGGAGAAAAGTTTGAGCTTTTGCTTTATCAACGTATAAGGCTTCACATAAGTTGTTTGTGACTGAAATACAACGCAAACCAGATTTGTATTTGACAATGAACAGCAATAAAAATATATACTTTTTCATAGGCTGCAAACAGAAATGTCCGATGTCAAAGTCGAAAATAGGTGAATTTAAAATTCCGTACACCTAAATATTACTCATTGCTTTTAAACAATTTGCATTTCAAACATCTTTTGCTGTTCAGTATTAAAATGTCTGTATGTGGTGTCAAATTCTTTTAATTTTGAAATATTTTTTTAAGGTTGTTCCAGAATTACATTGACTACATGCTCAAGTAGCGGCTTGATTATTTACCTTTATTTTACGTATGCTTTGAGCGATAATATTCTGAATACCTCATTTAAAGTTCAGAAAGTAATGTATATTTATAAAAGAGAGAGATAGGATAGAAAGGTGTCATTCGAAAAAGGAAGGTGACAAAATACAAAAAGAATGAGTGGACTCACTTTAGTAACACACATTACATGGAAATCTAACGACAAAGTAACAATAGAAATATAAACTCATCAAAGATACCAGGATTGAAATTTAATATTTGTGCAAGTTCCGCGTTTCGTCTACAAAAGACTTATCAGTTGTTTAAGTAAAGTGACATATCAGTTGTTTAAGTAAAGTGACATATCTGTCTTTAAGTTGAATTTTACTTGCACATTAGATATCTATGATGTGTTGTCAAAAGCTCTCTGCAAACATCATGAGCTGTAACTTATCTGATGGAAAACTTTTGTATTACCTTTTTAATTGTATTGATCAATTTCAAATCACAAGAATTTTTTATCTAAGAAAATAATTGAAAACTTACCACAATGTGTAAGAGACCTGTAGATAAAAAGATGACTTTTGAAATGAAGTGCCTTCTTATATATGAAGTTGAATTAAAGAAATTGAACATGTGTTTAAGATGTGCAACATCGAATAGTGACATATGTTGTTTTTCTTCCTAAATTATCTGAATAAGCAAATATTTTTTGAACGTGTAACATCTTTTATCTGTTGTAGTTTTTCACTTACATGTATTGGTTATTGCATCAGCGAATTCAAAATGTCTTTTTTTCAAATAAAAAGGCCAAACATATCAACATAAATAAATATACAAAAGAACAACTATATTTAATTGATAAAAGTAAATAGTATGAGTTTCAATAAATATTTAAGAAAACATATATTCTTTCTCAAAGTGGTTTAAATGTTGTTAGAAATCAAATAAATCCATTCTGATTTTGATAAAAAAAAAAATCTCCAATGTTAATGTCAAAGATAATCAAGCACGCCATACGCATGTTTCCCCTACACAAGAAACTATAGAATATAATTTAAATCAAAATAGGCAAGAAGATAACCCTGAATTAGATTAAGTTAAAAATGATTGACCGTATTAATTTAGAAAGACATAGACAAATAATATGATCTGATATTATTTACAAATAATATCGCTTGTTTCTTTTTTTCATTTTGTATGTTTTCCTTACATTTATAAAGGTATGTCCATTCAGATGTAAAGCAGACATTGTACATGTTGTATGGATCTGTTGAGTCTAGCCCTTTTCAATTAATTTGTATAGTTTGTTCAAATGTTGTACTGTTACACAATTGTCAAAGACCAGGCGGGTTGGGTACCTACAAACATGATTAACCCCGCCATATTCTGTATGTGCCTTTCCAAAATCATTGTAATTCAGTGGATGTCTTTAGTTGCTGTATCATTGTTATGTACATATATCAGGTCTTTAGGTTTCTCGTTCAAATTGATCTCCGTTAAACTTTGTCTTTTGGGGGCTTTTATATCTGACTTTTCGGTGAGAGTTTTGAACATTGTTGACGGTCGAACAATGACCTTTACTTTTAAACTCCTTTATCATTTGGTCTTTTGTGAAGGTTTTCTCATTTATTGGCAATCATATCACCTTTTTTCATGGCTACAGTCATAGCAAAAGTTGCTTGGACATTATTTGTATAAAGTTAAATATATAAGACAAAACTAAAAAAAGGTGTGCGAAATTGATTTGTGACAGACTCTACTTTCCTTTGTTAATCTTATTGATTATGCAAATTTTATTATAATATTGTTCGTTTTATTATAATATTGTTCGTTTCTGTGTGTGTGTTTCTGTGTGTTCGTTTCTGTGTGTGTGTTGCATTTTAACGTTGAGTCGTTTGTGTTTTCTCTTATTTTCTTAAACTAAAAAAAGGTGTGCGAAATTGATTTGTGACAGACTCTACTTTCCTTTGTTAATCTTATTGATTATGCAAATTTTATTATAATATTGTTCGTTTTATTATAATATTGTTCGTTTCTGTGTGTGTGTTTCTGTGTGTTCGTTTCTGTGTGTGTGTTGCATTTTAACGTTGAGTCGTTTGTGTTTTCTCTTATTTTTTAGATAAGACGTGGCACGGTACTTGTCTATCCCAAATTCATGTATTTGGTTTTGATGTTATATTTGTTATTCTCGTGGTGTTTTGTCTATTGCTTGGTCCGTTTCTGTGTGTGTTGCGTTTCGGTGTTGTGTCGTTGTTCTCCTCTTATATTTAATGCGTTTCCCTCGGTTTTAGTTTGTTACCCCGATTTTGTTTTTTGTCCATGGATTTATGAGTTTTGAACAGCGGTATACTACTATTGCCTTTATTTACAATTTCTGATGATGCATGTCTATATATGTCTTTTATTGTTTATTCAACTTATCTTACGAACCGATTTATCTATATCTATATTGTGACTACATCTGCAGAATGTCACATGTTAAAATATAAGAAATCTTTTATATTTTATTCAACCTATCTCACTACATCAGCAGAATTCACGTGTTAAACTATAACAAATCATTTATAATTTATTCAACCTATCGCACTTCATCAGCAATAAGACACATATTTATTTCTTCAAAGACAAGCAATATAAATGTATACACAAGATATTTCCTCAGTGCCGGAATGTATATTTTAAATAATAAATAACTATAAACTAACATAAGTGCATAAAACTTATAAAAAGATTGTTTTCTTTTATCAAGCGCATTCATTCCTATATAGCATTGTATAGGGACGTGTACGGATTCAAAGGAAAGAGGAGAGGAGACTATACAATTATGTCATTGTCTTTTATACTTCCATAGGGATTCTGTTAACGTTGACAAGAATAACAGGAGAGGAGACTGTGACATTCTGCCATTGTCTGTAAAATTCATTCTTCTATGGGAACTTGTCAAGATTATGTTAACGTTGTCAAAATAAACAGGAGTAGAGACTACAACATTGTGCTATTGTCTGTTAAGTTCATTCTTCTACGGGGACTTGTCAAGAGTCTGTTAACGTTGTCAAATTAAACAGGAGTGGAGACTACAACATTATGCTATTGTCTGTTAAATTCATTCTTTTACATGGACTTAACAATATTCTGTAAACGTCGTCAAGGAAAACAGGAAAGGAGACTGCAAGATTATGCCATTGTCTGTTCAGTTCATTCTTCTACGGGGACTTGTCAAGAGTCTGTTAACGTTTTTAAGTTAAACAGGAAAGGAGACTGTGGCATTATGCGATTGTCTGTTAAGTTCATTCTTCTATACGGACTTGTCAAGAGTCTGTTAACGTTGTCAAGTTAAACAGGAGTGGAGACTACAACATTATGCTATTGTCTGTTAAGTTCATTCTTCTATACGGACTTGTCAAGAGTCTGTTAACGTTGTCAAGTTAAACAAGACAGAATACTGTGACATTATGTCATTGTCTGTCAGGTTCATTCTTCTATACGGACTTGTCAATGTTCTGTTGATTTTATTTATTCATAGCTACAATGTTATATGCTCTTTTACAAATACTGAATCATAAGTGAGTAATAGATTTCTTCTATAAATTTTAGTACGTTCTGATGATTTATTTAATAATGAATGAGAAAGACCTGTCTTCCAGTTTATAATATTAACTGACACGTCGACATTATCAAAAAGAAATATCGTATAGGATGGTAGTTATGACATTAGTAACATATCTGTTATCATCAGTGAAACAGATCTTCCATCACGGTCAAGAAACTCGTGATGGCGTCTGTAAAATGTTCGGACGATTTCAAAAACTTTATTTGGAACTCTTGGTTTAATAGCTCCAGGTAAAATATTCGAATATGTAATATTGAAATTGACACAATTGTCTTTCGATTACCTTTAACTTTGGTATGATTCGATTAACCGCATAAATAGGTTTCGAATTACAACTTGTCTATATAAAAAAGATGATGTTTTATGATTGCCAATGAGACAACTATCCACAAGAGACCAGATGACACTGAAATTAACAATTATGTCACCCTTCGGCCTCCCACAATGAGCAATACCCATACCGTACAGTCAGCTATGAAAGGCCCCAAATTGCCAATGTTAACCAATTCAAAGAAGAAAACTAACGGTCTAGTTTATGTACACAAAATGAGCGAAAAACAAGTATGAAATACATAATCAAACGTCAACGACTGAATTACAGGCTCCTGACGTTGGGCAGGCACATGTCCACCAAAAAGAATGCAAAATAAAACCAGCAATTTCCCTAAACGTACTTTAATATAAAGAAGTGATTTCTAATGATAATCTGACTACGACTTTTATATGCAAAAATAGTGTAAGTTGTATTTGTTACGGTTTACGGAAAGCTGTTAAAATATTTTTTTTTTTTCAAATAACCTTGTTAAAACATAAAACTCGGATGAATACATTTATATCCACATGATCCAGTGCATTTGGAGGTTTTTAAGCTCATTATATTAAGTTCCACACAAACCAGACACTCTGGTGATAACAAGTTCGTTTTCTTTTTCTTTTATAATTGTTCTATTACTGTAGTATTTAGGCCTTTTAAAATGTTTTATTTAAATTTTTTTTTTTATCTAATAAAAATTTTACTTCCCAGCTTTTGTAGATATTATTGGCGAACAAAGCATGAAAATGAAAGGATAAAGTTTTCTGGACATAGTGAACCTCCTGCACTAAGACTGAGGAAACTTAATCAAATAAAATTAAATAGTTTCCTTGATTTAGTGGATCTCTCCCACTAGGACTGATGAATCTTAATCAAATGAAAGGATATAGTTTCCTTGACTAAGTGGACCTCTCAAAATAGGGATAAGGATTCTTAATCAAATGAAAGGATATAGTTTCCTTGACTAAGTGGATCTCTCCAAATAGGGATAAGGATTCTTAATCAAATGAAAGGATATAGTTTCCTTGACTAAGTGGATCTCTCCAAATAGGGATAAGGATTCTTAATCAAATGAAAGGATATAGTTTCCTTGACTAAGTGGACCTCTCTAAATAGGGATACGGATTCTTAATCAAATGAAAGGATATAGTTTCCTTGACTAAGTGGACCTCTCTAAATAGGGATAAGGATTCTTAATCAAATGAAAGGATATAGTTTCCTTGACTAAGTGGATCTCTCCAAATAGGGATAAGGATTCTTAATCAAATGAAAGGATATAGTTTCCTTGACTAAGTGGATCTCTCCAAATAGGACAATGGAGTTTTAATCAAACTCAAATATATAGCATCCTTGACTTAATGGACCTCTCTTCCTAGGACTGAGGATTCGTAATCAAATGAAAGGATATAGTTTTTTTTTTTTTTTTGACTTAGTGGATGTTTTCTCTATGACTGATGAGTATAAATCAAATGCAACGATATAGTTTCCTTGACTTAGTGGACCTCTCCCACTAGGGATGTGGAGTCTTAATAAAATGAAATGATACAGTTTACTTGACTAAGTGGACCTCGCTCACAAGGACTAAGGAGTCCTAATTACTTTAAATGCATAAGATGAAAAGATCAAGATCGAAGCTTTGTGTATTAAGATTAAAGTTGAAGTCGTCTCTTCTGAAGAATTATTTTGATGCAATTAGAAACCTGTGTACCATATATAATTGAAAAAACTGCAACATTACCGAATGAAAAGTGTCACTTATTTTTCATTATCATTATGAGGAACACGTTTATCCATGGTTTGACTTTTGTGCCTCAATTTCTATGACATGTGAAGTGTTTTGTAATTTACCGTTTTAGAATTAGCGGAATATGGATAATTTAAACGCTTTTCTTTAAATAACCGTACGGCACTTGTCGAATTCTCATTGTTCAGGACGATTGTTAACAATCACGACGTTTTGATGACCGCTTTTAAGAATATTATCCAGAATGCAATTGTATACTGAAAAGGCGAAATGATGTTTTTCCCATTGATTTGTGATTTTTTTCTGTTACTTTTTGCCCTGTCGTATCTTTGTTTTCTTTTTTCGTCCCTTATACATGTTATATATAAAATTAGTGAGATGTGGTATGATCGCCAATGAGCCAACTGGCTACCAATTTTCAAATGAAGTGAATATATGCAATTATAGGAAACATTACATGTCTGTTTTCGTTTAAACGATTATTTTTTAATAAAAATCCTGCACGCAAAGAAATGGTTAAAGATATGATTTGATTTTGATTGACCATTCAACAACGTGTACTCTGTGTAGTATTTGTATTTGTATCCATCTGATGTTTAACGTTTTTTCAACTGATTTTTATAGTACGTTCTTATTTTGTACTGTTACACCACTGTCCCAAGTTAGAGGGTTCGGATTGGATCCTGCTTACATATTTAACTCTGCCACATTCTGTATTAATGTGCCTGTCTGTCACAAGTGAGAAGCCTATAATTTTACTGGTTGTCGTGTGTTAATGTGTTACATATTTTTTTTGTTCATTTTTGTACATCCATTAGACCGTTAGTTTTTTTTTCTGTTAAATGTTTTACATTATCCGATCGGAGCATTAAATAGCTGACTGTGAGGTATGGTCTTTGCTCATTGTTGAGGGCCGTAGGGTGATATATAGGTGTTAATTTTAATGTCATCTGGTCTTTTGTGGATAGTTGTCTCATTGGCAATCATACCACATACTCTTTTTCATATAGACAAGGTACAATTCGAAAGTGAAACTTTTTAAAGGTAAACGATAAGCAATAGTGTACGTCATTTTGAGTATGTCATATTCAATGATTTTACATGGAAGCTATTAAACCAAGAGTTTTAAATAAAATTCTTGAAATCGTCCGGAAATTTTCCAACGCCATCACGAGGTGGTTGACCGTTATGGAATATCTACTTCACTGTGATAACAGATATGCTCCTAATGTCGTAACTATCATCCTTTCCGCTTATATAGACTGCACAACCGTATCAGACTTGTTACCAGGTTCGTTCTTACATGAACAACACGACGGCTGCAACACGTGTAGCAGGATCCGATTACCCTTCCGGAGCACATTAGATCACCCCAGTATCTAGTGGGATTCCTGTTGCTTACTCTTTATTAGTTTTGTATGTTGTGTTTGTGTGTTATTGTTTGCCTGGTTGTCTCTTTTTTGCCATGGCGTTGTTAGTTCAATTTCGATTATGTGTTTGAATTTTCCTCTGATATCTTGCGCCTCCTTCTAAATAATGAGACAATGCAAATACTTTGATTAAACAGAAAACAACATTTCTCTAATGTTTGTTCTATTTTCACATTTCCTGATCGGTGTGACAAAAATATTTCTCCTCACATGTGAAACATCTGTTCTCGGCAAATGATTAGTCGAAATTTGATTATGATGTCAACATATTTTGTTTTCTGAATTTTCCTATTGTGACGTCATGGAAAAAGTCGACCTTGCTTGATAACGTCGCATATAAAGAACACAAGTTTCTAAAAATCTTTGAAAAAGAATGATAAAAATCATCAGAGAAACAGATTCCGACACTATAACTCGTGTATTACGATATTTCTCCACTCTCGACAGTTAAATTTTAATTATTTAAAAAGCACGGCAAGCCTCGCGCTTTAACATGCTTACTTAATACAATTTAACTGTCTCGAGTGGGAAAATATCGTAATACACTTGTTGCAGTGTTGGAATCTATATTCCTTTCAAATCAAAATTCGATTATTTAATGATCTATAAATGATATCATTATAGTATACTTATTTAATAACGATTTAATCAGTTTATTAGAGAATGGATATATTCTTTAGATTTTTTTTATACTCTTTGAATAACATTTTCATATAGAGTTGCCACTTATGTTTTATTGCGCTTCATAATTTTAGAACACTAGTCGTGCGAGCAGCCGGCGCGTTATCACACTTAGCGCATCACAACTCTTGAATAATTGTTACTAAAACCAGGAAGTAGGCGTCTGACAGATCTGTTATTCACATGTTTTCAATTCATTACTACAGCACATGGATTACTCGGCTCACTAATCGTGATGGAAATATGTTGAAAAGTTTACGAGAAAGGTTCATAGGCGGACGAAGGGCCGAAACACATTTAGGACAAAATAAGCTCTGAAGGTGTAATACGTGCACCAAAGTAGGTCGAAAAAAATATTCCCTTGGATTTGACCGTTGTAGGTACTTAATCCTATATTTTATTGCAGTAAAACTATTTCTGTGTCATAAACATTGGGTATTTCAAAACACCATTATTTTTTCTTTTTGAGATCTTTATAGAAAATTTTGTTATCTTGAGGTTACATGGTGACTAAACCTTGTACATAGTTACAATGAGGCGAGAAATTGGTTAACTTCCAATGATGGTTATTTTCTTAAATGGAATGAAATATTCTGTGAACTTTTTTCTATAGAACTGGACAGGATAAATCTTTACTCATGCCAAGTATTGCTCTCTTTGAAACAAAGATAAATTCTGCACAATTTTTTGAAAAGTGCAAATTTAACAAAGACTAATTGGGGGAAATCAATGTTGGTATTACACCTGAAGGAACGGATTGGGAAGGTATTGACAACAATTTTAATCAAATTGAAAACAAAATGAATTTTATATCTCATTTTAATCGAAAGTAATACATAAAAATATTCAGCAAATAAGTGCCACGTTATTGCAGTAAAATAGAATGATAGGGGATAAGCATAACACAAGCTATAAGTTAATGAAAACATGTCTATAAACATGCCAGCAAACACTTCTGCGTAATGAAAATATATTTTTCTTTTTAAAACACTAAACCATTCATTAAGGAACTTGGATTACAGGATACATTTTATACCCATGATTTCCTAGGTCAGGAATATTTATTAATAATAATTTCATGGTTAATAAAGCTAAATATACTTTGTCCAAGTAAATGTGTTATCAGTTACAAGATAACTCAGCAGAAAATTTAAATAAAAAAAAATAATGCGAGGGTTTTATTAATGCGAATAATGCAACTTGGTGATTATCGCATTACTCAGAAATCGCATTTTATATCTGATACATATGTTTGTCTGCAGATGACTAATCTTGCATTTTTGTCCATTATCCAAAAAGGGAAAAAATGTAGTTGTTTGGTATTTCATAAACAATAAATGATCATTACAACAAAGTAAGAAGACACAAACTTGACCAATGACCAAAAAGACATAAAACACAAAGGACAGCATGACAAAGACCGTCTAAAATGAACGAACCGATGTTACCATACCCCCCCCCCTTTTTCCCCCAAAAAAAGAGATATTGATTTCGAAATCATCTTGTGGTACATAAAATTATTTAAACATTATAGTAACTACTAACTTTTATCTTTGCGCAAGTTCATTGTATTAGGTGCATAAAATTGTAAATTATCATAACTGCAGTAAACGCATATGTCAATTATAATTTCTGATGCTTTTTAAAAGATGACAATATAACACCTTGACTATTTAAAAAAAAATATTTAGCAAATATGGGAAACGTAATCAGATCACCATGAAATTATAATGATGAAAAAGTATGCACGACAAAGCTATTACATGTTACTTAGATAAATGAAAAATTACAAAACTATCTAGTAGGCATTAACAAGATAAAAATCACACAAATCGCCATTTTCCCCAAAAAGAACACACTAAGATACTAGTAACCGATGATACAATGCTGCCAAAATCATCATCTGAAGCTGTTCCGATCATGATTTTTTTACAAAGATCCAAAAACGTCCCAGTCTGGATCCTGTATCATATTCGTCAAATGGTTGCTTTCCCTTTCAGCTATATGCTGCTGACATTCTTGTGTTGCTTTGTTGTAGCTTGAGGCGTAACATTCGTGGCGTACTGAACACAGGTAAACACATTCAATGATACTTCTTGCAAAGGCTGTCTCCACAAAGTCCTCTTCAATTCTGTATCCAGATGCTCCACACTTGTAAGACCCTTTACCACCTGTTGAAATAAGATAGATATAACTCGTAAAGCGTAACACAATATCTCAAACTGTGCTCAAATTCAGACTTAAGTATGGTTACTGTTCTTGTTTTTGGCTATTATAAAATATTCAAAATCATCTAAATATAAATTTTGTTCGCCTACCCTTACTTTTTATATTAAGAATTTCATTACATATAGTTTAAAATGCTTTTTTTTGAAAATCTGATAAAATCCATCGAATGTTTTACTTGCTATTTTCAAATGATCATTTAAAAAATCTAATGACAAAATGTACACAAGTCACAAACATTTATAATAAATACAAAACAATTACCATAAAAAAAGGAAAAACTAAGACGGAAATAATGCTTATCTCTTATACCTATATATTCTGATGGTAACTGTCTGCCATATATTTCAACCTCGCACAATGAAAGATAGTCTGTTTTCTCTAACTGAATACGGACGAACTGCCCCACTGTATTTTACTGACAGGTTGCATTTAGAAAGTCGACTTTCTCGTTTTGATAATGACATTCGGAAATATCTCCCATGAAAAAGTCGGCCCAGTTACCAAATTGATAGGGTCCACATTTACGAGGCTTTACTGGCATAATGGCATCAATGGTAAACGATGAAAGTCTTTCAACTGAAATCATATATTCATATTTTCCATGATATTGGTTACATTGACTCATCATGGTTATATACATAGATATGTAAGCGGCAATAAGTACAATAAGGCATTAAGATTAAATCCAAGTCAATAAGCTAACGCCAAGGCAGTAATTATGTTGCCTACATGAGGATTTAAGCTTAACTCCTTTAAAAATGTATGCAGGCATTAACATTATTGCCTAAAATATAAATGCGTGTATATGAAAGACATTTATTCATTTAAAAAAAAATAGCATTTGTTACATAATATTAACATTACCAGAACGGAGGCTTCAAGTGTCATCTACCGGAAATAATATCACTGATAATACATTTTATTTATTGATATTTTAAATCTCATCTAATAATACTTTAATATGATCATTTTTTATCACAAGTTGTGGAACTATTAACAGAAAAAAAACACTTATCCCAAAAACATTGGAAAATGGTTTAAGCAAACAATCATATCTTAATTTGTCTACCTTTATCCAGTAACCACCCCTGTTTAATGGACAATACCACATAAAAGTATGAGTTAATGATGTACACCTCTGAGGACCCAGAAAAAAAATCTTCATTTAAAGTGTTTTTCTTACCTGATTTTAGGATTTATATAAAAGAATGATTGATGAAGAAAACATCTAATAGTGGTGCACTTTTTTTTGCTACTGCCCTAAGAAAGAACCATCTTTAGATGATTTGGGTTTATTATCGTGAAAAAAAAATCACAGTCAAATATTTAAATTTTATTCATATTTTCAATAAAGATGAAGTGGACCAATCTTAATAAATTTAACTTAAAAAAAAGCTATAGGATTTGGTGTAATATAAGAAATGTTATCAAACTTCAGTCTTTTTCGTTTCAAATTTACCATGTTGTCAATTTTGTAAATAAGTAATTTTTCTCTGTTTTAGGAACAAAATATTTATTCTTTCAACAGCTTTATTATAAATGATTGCAAAATTACATATCTAAAAAAATTAAAAAGAAAAAAAAAAGTGATATGGGAAATATAGTTGTACATATTGTACAATGTCATGTTTCTGGTAAACACTTTTTTTGTCCCTCTTTTGCTCATTTGTGGCTAAGAAAACTTAATTTTTAACGTTTAATCCCGCTGCAAATGTTTGCACCTGTCCTAAGTCAGGAATCTGATGTACAGTAGTTGTCGTTTGTTTATGTACTTTATACGTATTTTTCGTTTCTCGTTTTTTTAAATTTTATATAGATTAGACCGTTGGTTTTCCCGTTTGAATGGTTTTACACGTCTAGTAGTTTTGTTGCTTGTTGTTTGGTGTGAACCAAGGCTCCGTGTTGCAGGCCGTACATTAACCTATAATGGTTTATCTTTTTTAAATTGTTATTTGGATGGAGAGTTGTCTCATTGGCACTCACACAACATCTTCCTATATCTATTGGATGGAGAGTTGTCTCATTGGCACTCACACCACATCGTCCTATATCTATTGGATGGAGAGTTGTCTCATTGGCACTCACACCACATCTTCCTATATCTATTAATTACTAGATTGATAATGACATTTGAACAATTTCTTACTCAACAACCACTTATTGTAGATACACAATGTTTACATAAAGTTATGTAGGTTTGGTCATAACATTTTTAAAATTCATTGATATTTTCCACTTCTATCACATGTTTGTGAAATGATCCAAAACGAGATTTAAAAGAGACTGACACATCATGCAGAATATTACGTCGTTCATTCTGTTTTTGAACTGCTAAAATAATCCAAAAACTTACTAAAATTTGAAGTTCTGTCAAATACATGTAATGCTTGCAGTAACTAAGAAACTACTTTGTTATGTTTGTTTCAAGAATAAATCACCGAATATACATTAATTCCAGAGTTCATGTATTGTCTAAAATTATGTTCGGCAATAGGTTAAATAATCATCTTCAGATTTCAGGAAATAAGCTTAATGCCTGAACATTTCAGGCAATAACTTAATGCCTAGATGTTAACTTATTGCCTAGGATTCAGGCTAAATACTTAATTTCACGTATTGCCGGTAACATATACATTATCAAATATTGAAACACTATTTTTTTTATACAAAATAGACCCAGGATACAAGTTACGGTCGTATTTGTTGCACTCAAAAAAGCAATCTATATGTTGAGTTGTAGAGGAAGTTTTGAATGTTCGTATGCTGATTAAGCCAAATGGAATAATTCATCAGGTAGACAGTCGAAGTTAAACTATCAACATATTTTAAAAATGCAGAACACTTTTTGTTGATTTTTATCCGTTATGTTCCTATATTATATTCATATTCAGTCTTGAAATGCTCCTAAATGTAGATAAAAGTAAAATCTCAAAAATACTGAACTCCATGGAAAATTCAAAACAGAAAGTCATAAATCGAATGGCACAATAAAAAGCTCAAACAGTTCAAACGAATGGGTAACAACTGTCATATTCATAAATTTGTACAGGCATTTTCTTATGTAGAAAATGGTGGGTTGAACCTAGCTTTATAGATAGTTAAATCTCTCACTCGAGTGACAGTGGCATCGAATTCCATTATATTTACAACGATGCGTGAACCAAACAAACAGACATACAATGTCAAAAGTACAGCAGACAACATTGTGTTATAATCTTAATCACTGAAAAACATACAAATATGAAACAAACAAGCACAAAATGGCATATAGATCAATCATTTAAGCAAAATTAAAGACAAGAATATGCAAATTGACCTAAGTTAGTACAGTTACACAATGACGGGATGTATATAAGTACAGAGCCACGTCATATATGTGAAAAAGCAACATAAAAAGGCATATAGACAAAGTAGATAGCAACACTGAACTTGAACACAAGCAACAAACAAGTTTTCGAAGTAACACCAAGAGGCATATAGACAAAAAAACATTGGCAAAAATGCAAAACACGAATATTAGAATATCATGAATATAATGACAAGACATACAAATACTACAAGTATCATAATTACAATAAAAACAAAAACATATTTATTTCATTTAGCAAACTTAACAACCTCATTAACTGCTTTCTTATTTTTGAATCCCATTTATGGATGTTAAATATATCCATAAACAAATGAAAGACTCTGGGATTGAATGGTCAGATCAGCATGGCTTTAATGCAGAATAGCGCACCAGACGTCAGAATGTAAACGTAGATATATCAAATATTTTTTGACGTTTAAAGTATGAAAATAATATAGTCTATAGTTCTTTGGGCATATCCTATGATGAATGTAAATGAGAGGTTTACATTTCCTTCTTGCTGATTGTCTATCAGTTAATTGTGTATTTCTTCAAAATAAAAGATAAATGGTACGAAAGTGATTTGTTACGATTGCTAACCAAACAATTGTATACGAATGACTTTGGGTCAAAAACGTAAGTTAGTGTACAGTATTTTTAATAATGTACAAACTCATGATTACGATTGTGTCCGCTATCTCAAATCGGAATAAATCACAAAATGTGTTTTAAAACTCTAACTGCTTTCAAGAAAATATTGATTTTCATAGGAGTAAATCACATTTGAGCTATCTCACATATCCAATCGAATTGGAGATGAAGGCTACTACATAATCTTTCAGTCATTTTAATTGAGGTCTGAAGCTGGCATGTCAGTAACTGCTAACAGTCTTTGTTAATTTATGAATCATTATCATTTTGTATAGTTTCTTTTGTTACCGATTCTGACGTTAGACTTGTAATTCCCTTAATCTCAGTTTTACTGTGCGTATTGCTGTGGGTTTTTTTTACATTGGTTAGACTCATAGGGGGAAGGTTGAGATCTCAAAACACTTGTTTAACCCCGCCGCTTTTTTGCGCCTGTCCCAAGACAAGAACATCTGGCCTTTGTTTGTCTTGTATTATTCTTAATTTTCATTTATTTCTATCTTTCGGGGTTAAGTATGACGTTCGTTTTTACTGAATTAGTACACATTTTTTATTTGGAATCAGCGGAGGCACGCCTTGTGGTTGGGATGCTGTCTCTTTGACACATTCCTCGTATATATTCTTTTTCAAATTTACTGTCTAAACTAGAAGATCTACGTCATATCTTGATCGTTCCTTGATATTGACAATAGACTAACAAAATATAACATTAATCTTTGAAAAACGAGTTTATTTTAACTTTCAAGATGGTCGACGAAAATTTACACAGCATAAGTATAATGGTTACTACTATTGTTGATAATTATTCCGTATGAATTTCACATATAATACATAATGGTTTTTACGTATATCTTTTAGGTACTGATGTTGTCTGACAGCTTAATTACATATTTTATTATTTGCCATTGTAATTCTATGCATTTGAAAATTTGAAGATGAAATGACAATTTAAGATGCACTAGCTGTCCTTTTTGTTTTATTTAGAAATAATCAGTCTATTTTTTTACCTTCAAATTTTCTAAAGTAGAGGTGAATAATACGCAAGAAAATAATTGAATTTGGAATCGCGTATGATATTTATACATGAACAAAATGTCGAGAAACTAGAAATTGTAATGATGTCAAACAAGCGCACCAAAAAATTTAAATTGCTGATTTTCATAATAACATGTATTTACCGGTGACTCTACAATGATTGGCATATTTTAAGACATGTGTAAAGAGAACTAAAACGATAAATCAAAATAAGAGTAGCTACTACGCAAAACTAGGCCGAACTTTACTTTTGTGCAACATGATGTTTTTGGAATAAAATTATATGTACAAACTTTTGGTATAACTTGTTTCAGATCTAAATATTTTTCTTCGAATTTCTATTTTTTTCTTGTTTCTTCTTCTGTTTTACTGCAAAAATATGTCAAGAATATTCAATACTCAATTACACCCGATACGTATATCATAATCAATAATACTCACTGCAGCAATCTTTTCGTCCCCAAATAATTACATGAGATATGAGATATATTGCACCAAGATCGACAGACCACCAGCTGTTAAATTCTTGTTCTGTATGCGTGCATCTGGTCCCTATTTGGTCGTTCGTACTGCCGTCCACTGCTAAATACGAACCTTTTTGTCGTTTGTCAGCTGACTGTTTAGTCTGTTTTCCTAAAGCAATGTTCTGACCTGTTTATAAAGATGTACATTGAAAGTGCGATGAATGCAGAGTGATAGAAATATATTATTTTTTGGATGTAACACTATTACGTTTTCACAATTTGTCTGTTTTTATTCTGTATGAAATATCATTTTGTTTTTAAATATACACATGATACAATTCATTTTTCATTAGTACATGAAAGTGAGTCTGAAATGGTCATTTTTGACTTAACATCGTCTTAAAATTTAAAAACTAGTAGTCATGGGCTGTCTTTCATTTTGTTTTTAGACATATCCACTGCTGCAAATTAAGTACTATTATAATGATTGGTTGTCAGGCAATACAGATGTTGTTTGTAGCTATTTAGATAATGCAGTATTGTGTTGATGTCTATACAGTTAGCAAAGGTACCAGGCTTATAATTTAGTACGCAAGACGCGCGTTTCGTCTACATCAGACTCATCAGTGACGCTCAGAATGTTAGAATAGCCAATATTCAATCTGAACGTAGACTTAACTTATTTGGATTGACTGAATCTTCTGAAAGGTACTGAGTCAACGATAGTGTTTCAATACCAAATGAACAAAAGATAAACAAATCAAATCACTTAAAGAAAATAAATCGTTTGTATTCTACCTAGTACTAATTTAGTAGTCTGATATATATAAAATATGTATGAAACTTCCTTTCATACTTATTCCGTGGAATGTACAACGAAAATCTTATGTTTGCAATGAATGGTACTATTTGATTTTTTGAAAATACTTTACTGGAGTTTCCCATGCTGTTTATTTGATAAATAACACATATTATTTCCCACTAGAATCTTACTCTTATACAATTGTAACTCGCTGGCGAGGTGAAATATCCAAAATGGTCAATCCGAGTAAGGGCGATTCCACGAGGGTTGACCATTTGGGATATTCATCGGCTCAATGGGCCATAATTGTTATTTTTTTCGAACATATACTACTATTAAAAGTAAATTATTATACAAAAATGTAACAAACTGTCAAAACACTTAGTACGTTAGAAAATTATTTTGTGTCTATTGACATTTTGCGTAAACATAACAACATGAACAAAGGTAAATATGAATGGCCGTTTACAGAAGATATCGCCGACACTAGATGAATTTTCAACCCTTGTATGGTCTTGTTTTGTCGTCACTTGGTGGACTCCTAACCTGACCGTTGCCATATTTATTATTTTCTCTGACGTTAAGTGACGTCAAACTTTACAGGGAGTCAACTCTTGGTCATTGAGTACGACAAGGCTTATTCGCCGTTGAATACTAAGGTTGTTCGATGGAGGTTTCAATTTGTCTGGGTTATTAACCCAGGAATAATAGGGTTGTTTGATGAAGGCTTCAGTTTGTTAATATTATTCATCGCTCCAGCCAATTTTCGTAAAAAAAACATCGAAATTAAACTATTACCAATCAAGTATTTACTGTATAATGTAAGGTATAATAATAACATTGAATACCTTACACACAAAATTTCCTCCTCTGCTGTCTTTTTCCATAACAGTTTTCAGTCATACCGATGTACAAAAATTGAAAGAAAAAAATTGTTTTCGACTCCTCGCCAAAAAAATAGATTGTTTTTCGCCGAAGGCGAAAAAACAAAGTTTGTCCAGAAAAAATCCATAGCCCCCCCTTCCCCCAGAAAATCAAATGGTTACTGCCTTACCCCTTAAACTTTCAGAATCACACAAATATAAAACGCTAAACAGTACGATTGCTTTTTGAAATTCTGCGTCTATTTCAGGTCTGTCAACATAATCAATACTTACCATTGACCATATGTATATTCACAAAAACGAAGGAAACGAATAGTTTTGTCCCATAAAATAGAAAACATACAGCCAAATTAACTCGTCTCATTTTGATGAATAACAGAAATCGAATGAACCTTCAATACGCCTTCTAAAATCAAACTGAAATGACATAATTAACAAAGATTGACATCGATTAAAATAAATTATGAAACGATACTTTTTAATCAAAATAAAACGAGTTGTGAATATTTTTGAATGTCAAAGAGTTAGTTTTCTGTTTGTTGTTGATACCTTATTTCTCAAAGGAAAACTGCAAACATTAAACATCATAAATTTTCAAATTCAAAAATTAATTGTTAACAGATAAAATCTACGCCTATGCATGGACATTATCAATTAGTATTTTTCCTGTTAAAAAGATTAAGGCCAAACAAAGAGTGACATATATATATATATATATATATATATATATATATATATATATATATATATATATATATATATAATCGAATGTATTTAGAAGGCCAATTTGCAAAAGCAAAGAGAAACAAACAAACGCCTCAGTAAACGTTGTGCAGGTTCGTACCACTTCAAATAAGACGTGATTCTTTTCGACCCGATTTCGGCTCACTATACTAAGTTAACGCTATGCATTATACTTAAAAACATCGAAAACCTTGGAATGAAAAAAAAAATATTTAGTTTTTTTTCTCATTTTTAGGACTTTATTTGAAATTGACCATTTCAATGATTTTTTGGTATAATCTTGGATTTAAAAAAATACTTGTCAAATGATAAAGTATATGCTATTCAAGTGTATTTTCAATTTCTGAAAAAATCCTAGATTATCTCAATCAATTGGCCTTAAGGATATTAACACATATAATGGAAACACATATTTCTTGCTCTTGATACAACAACCAAGTTAAGTCGTCACATCCTGATTATTCAAAAATTATCGAATGGTTCTTCGAAACTGCTTTTTAACAGAAATGAAATAATTCACACGATTTCATGGAAATAATTATGAGACACAAATATATAATTCATACAAAATTTGTTCTAAATTTCTATAAATTTTAAATTAATTATAATTTTACAACATTTTGTCTCAAAGGAATTTACGTTGCATAATAATAAACTGTCAACTGACAATATTAATTCATTGATGAGCGATAAAATCTGCAATTCATCGAAATAATCAATTTGGAATTATCTGTCAAAAAAGCAGGGGGCAAAGTTATTTATCTGGCCAATTTAAGAAGATAACTAGCTTTAAACTAGTCACAGAAAAAAGACAGAAAAAAAAACGCCATTTGTATAGTATAGCATATGCGAGAACTGTCTTTGTCCAAACATTCCACCTGCTTCTTCTCACTACGCGCTATGCTTTGAAAGTCATAGAATCGATGGGTCGACTGCCTAGAGTCTGAACAAATATATCAGTAACCACATAAGACTATACATTATGACGGCATTACATGGGAAATTTTACCTTAATTGATATTTCCTTGAAAATCTAAGTCGACGTGTCAGTCAATATTACACACAGGAAGACATGTCTTCCTTTTCATTATTTGTTAAATAATCGGAATTTATTAGATTTATTAAAGAAATATATACCTCATTTATGATTCGGTATTTCTCTAATGGCGTTCTTAAGTTGGCTAATATTTACTATTTTTCTATATTGTAAAAATTACTTGGCATTACAAATTTCTAGACCCACAAAATTAACCCCCCCCCCCTTGGAAAGTGTTGCTGTCTAGTTGTGTACATAAATTTGGGTGTAACAAATTTTACCCTTAAGTCAAGTTGGATTGATTTAATAAGCAAAATAGTCAATCCTTTTCGGCATGGTATTCTGGTAAACGTGTCTAAGTTGCAAAATAAGTTTAAGATAAAAACAATACTAATATTTTGACACAGGCAATATGGCTGAACCCAAACAATAAAATAGGCTGTAAGATAATTTTGAAGTTTACATATATTGAAAATCGGGTATTCTATAATAATAATCTGGTGCAATTCCAAATAGCTCAAAAAGTAGGGTAGAAGGAAGTTCTAAATTTGATAATACTGATAATAATTGTTCGATAAAATTAAAAAGGAACCAAAATCTTCTAAATTGTCGATCAACTATTTTCGGAGTATAATAAAGTGTTAACTTTATCTTCCCGTAATAAATGTGGAAAAAAATTAAACATGCAGATTAAAGATTAGAATACTATTAACTCCATTCTTTCTTTTATATAACTAGACATCCGTTTTTACAAAATTTTCAGTTAAAGATTATTCACGTGATTTTACTATTATTTAGTATCAGGTTTCAACATAATCATAGAAATATAAAATACATCTACATGTACAATTTCTAGGTCAAGATTAACGGCAGCCTGTCCGATGATGTACATGATGGAAATGTTTCAAGAAAAATTACCAAACCAACAACCTATAACAATACAAGAGGTGAAATCTTACACTGTTATATGTAAGAATACTTATCAAATGCTGCAAGTATCTTTCAGTGTCATAAGAAGTTTTATTAAAAGAGACATCCAGCCGCAAATAACAGAGTTGTGTGGTGATACAACACCGGTTACCATGGTTACAGAGATGTTATTCTGAGATGACATGAAGGAAAAAATGAAAAAAAATGGATGCTGAAAAAAGTGTATGTAAGAAAGTTGGGCATGACAAAGCAAGTGGTTTTCATCATTCCACCAGAAGGCTTAGTCATGGAGGTGGTCGTGAATCGTCTCATAAATGTGGCTAGAAGAAACGTAAAATGTATGGTGGTATAGTATACGTACCATACAAAAAACAAAACAATACAATGAAGTAGGGATTTTTTGGATTACAACAGGACTAAATACAAAAAAAAGAAAGACCAAAAGCATGTTGTATCTGCAAGTGATGGAAGTCAAAATGAGCATTTCTAGATATATCTGGTGAAAAATTACAAAATGTTCCAAACAATTTTAAATGTCATTGTTTTTCGATCATTGAAAAGAATTAACATCTGATTATTGGATTTGAAAAATAATCAAAGGATATAGTTTAGAATTTCAAAATATTCCTACACAGAGTAAAAAACCCACATGTTTTGAATGCAATAGAAAATTAATATGTGCATCGAGTTTATTAACATGAAAAATAATTCAATCTGTAACTCATGCTTAGGATCAATATGCCTCAAATATTTTAATGAGACCTGAGACAGATGGTACTTATAGAATTATTTTAAATCTAAAACAGTTAAATCTTGATATTAAACACATTCATTTTCAAAATTGCAAACTTAAAACTGCAGTGTCAAGCATTTAAAAAAATTGCTGGTTTGGATCTGTTGATTAAAAAGTTATTATTTTGTGAATGTTGACAAAAATGACTGAAAAGTCTAAAGATTTTATTGGAATGATGTTTTGTATGAATATACTTGTTTGCAAAATTGTTAAACAACAGCTCCCATAATTTTTTATGAAAATTTGGAAAGGATTTTTTTTTTCAAAATTAAGGAGTGCAGTGCATTGTTATACACCAAGACTTATTCTGAATTTCAAACGAATATTACTGACACAATAAAATTGTTGGATTATCTCTGATTTACAATACATCCAGATGACCATATAAGCGACAGAAACATACATAAAGATATTAATATATTAAGCGAACTCGTGCTATTGTTTTTTTGTAGGTCTGTTTAATTTATTATCATTATAGATCAAAAATATGTGTTTATCATCCTTTTTACCTGTATGAAAATGATTTGTCTTTGTTTCACTTTCAATGTTGACATTCTTTTCCTTTAAATAACTTTACACATACAATTCACGTGTTATCCATCTCAATGAGGGTTTAGATTAAAGTTCACATAAATACGGATTCAATGATGTCGAATTATTCCCTTGCAAGTGAATAGTTCATTATCAATGTTTCTTAGCTTATTTTGACAAAATTGAACCATACCGGCTGCTAAAATAATTTCACTATTTCACTTTCATTAATGATTGTACAAAAGAAAATCATATATTATATTTTGTATGTATCATCTAGCTATCGTCCCCTTAAATTATCATTACTTATCAGTCGTGAATCTATTAGCCAATTAGATGTACGTGTATAAATATTATTAACGTTAACTTTATTTGTTTTAAAAATTCAACTTTAATATGAATGTAAATAAGTTCGGATTTCGTTATACAATAAGCAAGTAAGTAAACAAACATAATTCATCAACAAAACAATCCGGGATCTCCATGGATGAAAATTGAACGATGGAGGAACTTTCACCATCATAAACCGTAACTACGCCTTACAGTGTAGCGCGATCGAAAGTATTTCATCCCTCCACATAAGGATAGGTGAACATGCTAATTCATTGCTTATTTAAACATGTTAAATTATATTTATTTGAATTCTCATTATAAATACTATATAGAAGTATATATATTTTCAATAATTGCCGTTTGTAACCCTTCAAAGGCCAAGCCTTCATGCCCCCTCCCTTTCCCTTAGTCGCGGATGACCAATAGCTATCACGAAGGTCCTCATGTAGTTTTCTTGCTATTTTTGGTAATTGTTATGGGCGTTTAAAATCATGTGGAGCTTATTTTTCACGGACACTGTCAAATTCAGAAGTCATGAATCCATTACCGGAATGGCTGGTTTGCAGCAACGAAAAAATGAGTCGTACGGATTTTGTAAAAGCTTAAAAAGATTTAAAAACGTTATCAAAAGAAAAGTTTTTTAATGACTTTATCTAGCAAATCGATGCTATGCAGAACATGCATTTTTCAAGTCTGAATAGAAACCGGAAACGCGGATGTTTCACTTTGATTGTAAACTACGAAATGAATTCGGAATCATGATACGATATTTCTTTACAGGAAATATTAAAAGTTTTTACTTTTTAACTTTTAAAGTAATTCTTTATTATTATTAATGTTACAATACAGAAGTACTCGAGTTATTTGCGATGAAGTAATAGTGTTTTACGTCATATTTTATACTTCTTAAAAAGGGGAATGTTGATTGCGTAAGTCATAATAAAAGCACGTGTTCGACTTGTTAAACTTTGTTACTGGATTATTAATTCATTTATTTAATCTGAATTATCATCAGCATTTGCGGAAACTTAGTTAAATAATTCGACAAATGAATCTTCAGATAATATTCTCCTGTCTGGTTTGTTGATCTACCTGTACAAGCTCAGGTACAATTGATTAGCGATTTTAATCCGGATATCCCTCGGGAGTTAGAACTGTATTGGATTATACTATAAAAAAAGCCTGAGGGTTTTGCAATTACATGCATTTGATTATACATGTAATTGCTAAAAAAATGGCGTCAGGCTATAAAAACGATTACAGTTTTGAATGATGGCGGAAGACAATTGAACGATGGCGCCGGTCATTTGACGATGGCGCAAGACATTTGAACGATGGCGGTGCGCCATCGTTAAGCAGGCCATGGAGATTCCTGAAAACAATTATCTAACATTATAAAAAAAAAACAATTGAGATATAAAAAAATGAAGGAGACCAAAGCTTTCATCGCCTTTTCCTTATTTCTCCAAGCCTTTTTATGATTCCGGATAACTATTCGTAAATACTCAATTAAACAATAACTCATAGGTACGTTAAGATAGTTAACGTATCAAATAAGGATACAATACGTCTTTAAATGTCCCACTTCTGATGACATATATTGTGTTTACGCTTTTCCGTAACGTTTCAATAGTAACTACAATTTACCTATTTTATATTTATAAAACAATATCAAGACGTATTTAATCGTTCTTTCTTCCAAAATACTCAATATTGTGTACGTATTATCTGTTTATACTATACCGTTGGTTTTCCCGTTTGAAGGTTTTACACTAGTAATTGTTTGACCTTTATGTGTTGCTGTTCGGTGTGAGCCAATGCTCCGTGTTGAAGACCGTACATTGGCCTATAATGGTTGACTTTTTACAAATTGTGACTTGAATGGAGAGTTGTCTCATTGACATGATGCAAATGAACCTCGAATGTTTGCGAACTTTTTTCTGTCTGGAATGGAACGTTCTTGTGCGATTTAGGATAAAAAAAAGTTTTCCCCAGTAGACATGTCCTGATGTGGATATGAAAGACTAAATGCATTCAACATAAAATATAAAATTGCGAATTGAAATTGGAAAATGTCAAAGAGACAACAACCCTACTAAAGAGCAGACAACAGCCGAAATATATACATTGATACATATCAACTTTACATTTTATTATTGAATTGATTTAATGATTATATAATTTCTATTTCTTTAAGTTAATTCAGTTATAATTTTTGTGGAAAATTACTGTCAAAAATTTTGGTATAGATTTTTGGTTGAAAAAAGATAGAGACCAATCTCTACGTACAAACTAAATGTAAAGATATATAATGATGTTGAAAGATATCAATAGGAAGTATGTGAACAGTTTGCAGTAAATACTTATAACATATCAAAAACCCAATGTATACAACACTATTGTAAATATCAATATAAAACCTTACAAAATTACTTTGTAAAAGCAACAAAAATGAAATAATGCAAAAATGAACATCTTGAACTCACAAATGAGTGAAAAGGTGTATAACCTTTATATACAACATAACATACAATATAGATGTAGAACCTGGAAATCAAACATTGATAGAACAAATAATATGATATACAGGTTACATTTCAAAGATGATATTTACAAATTGACCTAATTTGACTCATAAAAAAAACGCACATTCTAAAGGAATGAACCATGATTGACATGATGTTATGGTTATGTTTCAACAATCAAATTTACAATATGACTGTATGAGGCATTCTATACTAGATACATAATTTTTAAAAGGAAAATAAAGCAGGTATATCATAATATATCAAATTTATTTGGGTCCTTTATCTAATTTCAATAAATCATTCCATCCTATTCCAAAATAACGTTGAGCAAAAAAATCAAGTCCTCCTTTGCGTACATTTTCCAGTGCACATATTAGTCTGTGAGTTGTTGGCTTTGTAGGGCATGATTGTGTCCATTTCCTAAGGATATCGTAATTCCTTGAATACATCTTATTGCTTATACTAGCATTATCCACGGAAATTGCTATTATATCAGGGATTTTCAATTCTAATTCAACTCCAAGTTCAATGTAACAGTCAAACAGTTCATGAGATAAATCCTTCAGAGTTGTTTGCAATGGCACATCTGTAAGTTTTACAAGGCGTTCGCTACTAATTCCTGAAACTAACACAAAACAGAAATGATCAATAATTATGCAAAAAAACTAACTCTTTTCAAAAGTGAGCTGCAAATCTCCGAAGCAGGATCTTTAATGTCATTAACAACTAAAATATTGCAAAGCGTAAAATAACTTTTTGGAACAATTATTGAGCGCTTATTATTCAATTTAGAAAACAAATCTTGCATACGATAACAAAAATTTTGATGATACTATATACACATTATACAGTTTATTTAGACATGCGTGGTATACATTGGTATACTAAACAATTTCTTACACATCTTTCTTTGTGAGTTGACAAAATTCCTGTAAATAGTTTATTGGCACTGATTTTCTAAATAGTATACAATGGTTTCAACCTTTGATAAACCTTTAATATATTTCTCATAAAATGTACATTTTGAAAGAATATAACTTATCGAAAATATATCGGCACTGCCTTTCAAACTCGTTCTTGATATTAATAATACAGATTTAGAACTTAAATATACATTTCATTTATTTAGTTAGTTTGTTTTTTTTTTTGTATCCTTTCTTTTTAACAAAATCATGATAATAAAAAAAAAGTGTAAATTTTATTACTTTTTTGCAAGACTTGTAGTCCTTGGCGCACAGACATGACATAATAGATTATATCAATAAGTCATATATTTTCATTAATTTGAGTCGTTCAGGGATATTTACATGTTAAACTATATTTTCGAAGGTAGATATAAAACGACGGAAAGCATAAGTGATATTGCACGGTTATTTTTAGTATATCTATATATCCGATATACTTTGTGACGTCATCTAATGATTTTCATTATTTTTTTAAAAGGGTATATTTATGTTCGATTTTTTTAAGACAGAAAATATTAAAATACATAAGATGTACATAAAAAACATAAAATATGATATGAATGTAAACTAAAATATATGTTGTTATTGTCAAAGTAACAACATGAAAACACAAAATTCCAACAAAATTTAATGATCAACAAAAGAGAATATAATGCACTGACGATTTAAAAAAATATATATATATATATATCATCGGAAATTAATAGTATGACAATTATAGTTTTGTACAAATGTTGTATGGGGTCAATACAGGATATATCGACCCAAATAAATATATCATCTCGGACTACGTCCTCAGTCAATATACTTCTATCAGGTCAATATATCCTTGTGTTGACCTCTTACAAAGACTGTAATTGTGTTTCAGATCAAACTACTTTTTATTTTCTAAAATTTTCATATCATGAAAACATCTAGGAAGGTACAAATACATCGTATCCGTTACCGATTTGCGAGACTGGCCGTTAGAGTGTATAGGGTTGATTTTCAAAAATCTGTTTTTGAAGACAATTAATCCCTATTTCAAAAGCGAAACAGTACTATTTTGCTCTAACCTAATTAGATATTAAATAGATTTGCGCAATTATCAATGTTTAAGTATACATATATCGGATACGAAAAAACATAGAGTTAATAGCTCATGGAGATGTGTCATAATCTGACCGGCTTTGATTCTTTGCTGACCTTCTTAAAAGGCAGGATAAGAGTTTACGATATAAAGCCATGTCATAAGAACTGGTTGGCACAACACTTTCATAAAACATAACTAGTAAGAGATAAAACTGTTAGAACTCCTCTTTAGAATGGTTGAAGAGCTTGATATATTATTTTAGTATAATGGCTAAACATGGCTAAATGTCCTTATTTTGTTACTGTGTTATATGGTTGAGGGGTATGCCATTCAGCGTTCCTTATGTTGGAAATAAAATTCACGTCAAATATCAGGTAACAATTAACAAAACCTGTTATCAGAAACAACCTTGAAAGTTTTATCTTTTATCATAAGCACTCTTAAATATGTAGGTTTTTTTTAACAGAAAAAAATCATTACGTTTTGTCTTTCATAGAAATTGGGTATAACTGCTATGGATCTTTAAGTGACTAAAGGACAATTCAATCTGAAAACTTATGAGCACTGTTTACTTATTTTGTTTTGTTTTTCATCAAGCAACATTAATTCTTTAAAAGTACTCACGCAATAACTCTGATTTCTGCCTTACAGCCTAAAATTGAGAAATAAAATTTGTTATCATAAGTTTTTAATTAATCATAAAGAAAATGATACATGAACAGTAAAATCATTTTTATAGACAATAGTCCTTGTGTTATTAACAGTATATAATGACACGAGTAATAAATTTAATCTTTTCAATAGTGAGACTTCCCGTCAAGGAATAATATACAACTGCCATCTTGAAAAAAACACCTAGAAAACCAAATTAAGATAATGATAAAATAAGCACTGAACAAACAAAGAAAAAATACAAAGCACTCACATGGCAAAGAATATGCGGTCGTTCCGATGTCTTTTCTAATTAAACCGTGCAGTAAATCTGTGAATGTCGGATACGCTGTGTTTGATTTCCAATAATATAAAATCATGAAGATAATGTGAACAGGTTATTTTCCGTACAAAGAAGTATACTTTTGAATTATACTGTATGGATCTCCTATATCTTTTGCAAAAGATATAAAATCATAAAATTCCATATTTTGAGCAAAATGCAGAAGTTGTTTGTTTGTTGGTCCATCTTTAATTCGTCTACTGTCAAACCTATTGCAAATATAACTAGTATCTCAATTGTTTGTAAGACAATTGAAAGGTCTATCCTGTAAAAGTGATGTTTTCGTAATGTTCTTTGTACGACCTTTCGTTTGATATACGACAAGCATACCTTCTGAAACTTTTCGCTTTTTACACTTAATGACCTCATCCGCCTACATTTTTGAGATCGGAAGTATGATATATGTAACACAGGGTAGATGAGCTTTCATTTGATATGCGACAACACCATGTTCTAAAAAGTTTGATTTTTGCACTAAATGACCCCATCCAACCAATTTTTGGAGGTTGGGAATTTTATATTTCAAATGTACACATCATGACCTTTCATTTGATATACAACAACCCTATAGTAAAAGAAAATTTATTTTTTGCACTCAATGACCCCATCCAACCCATTTTTGGGGGACGTCAATTTGAAATTTGAAATGTACGCTTTATGTTCTTTCATTTGATATGCGACAACCTTACCATCTGAGAAATTTGAATTTTTTGCACTAAATGACCCCACCCTTCCGCCTGGGATGAAAAAGAGGCTTAAAATTTTCATTTTGAAGTAGAGTTTATTGAGACCTTCAATTTGATATATCAGATGACCCCATTTGACAAAGTGCCAAACATGATCCTATATCAACGATATAAATAGAAGTTATGAAATTTACAAAGTCAATGCAAAACATGAAAATTTTAAAATGATTTTTTGGTGTTTTTTTAAATGGAATGTTTTTTGGTATTTGGTCAAACATATAACTATGTTAAACTCTTCAATTTCTTAAACATTTTAAGTGGTAAGCTGTTGTTGATTCAGAAATACATGCCGCCGCTCGCAAAATTTCAAACTGCATTATCTCTAAAACGACAATAGATATCTCAAATCTGTTAAATGGTAAGTGATCTACATTTAAAGGACAACATTATAGAAAAGAATTGGGACAATTTCAAAGTTCACCAAGGTCACAATTAATCATCAAATATATGATGCAATACCAAACTTGATAACCGGAAGTCGTAGAGACATGGGTTTACCACCATTCAACTCAGGATCACTTAACCTTTCAAATATCACAAGGTCAAGGTCATTGTATAATGTGAAGGTCAAGGTGAAATTTCATCATGACCTGACATTGACCGCAAATTGAAGGTCTTGAATAACTGATCATCTTTGCAGTTTATAGTAGATTGATATCTGTTACCTTTAAAAAGATATACACAAAATACTATACTTTTAAGAATCATCTCGTTGTAACTTTTGAACAGACATTTGAATATTTTAGGGCTTATTATATAAAATGTAGAGCTCGTCGAGAGGAACATTTTATACGCTGTATGTATGCAGCAAAGTCTTATCGTTTTCCTAATATGTAAGCTTGAAATTGCAGCGTTTTTTTGCACTCAGTGACCTTTGACCTTGACTGCATATTAAAGGTCACATGAATTAAAGATTATTGGTGAAGGTCCCAAGTCTCTACGACTTCTAGTTCTCGAAATACAATTTTTCTAAAATTATGTTCAATTTTTCAAGGGGAATAACTCCTTATAAGGGTTAATAACAAAATGATTGTACATGTTCATTAACATTGCCATCTGTTCCTGTACATGTTGCCGTTTTCAAATCGATTGTATCTCTTATACTTTTTGAGAAAAATGCAAAGGAAAGAAATTGTTTCAAGGGGATATAACTCTCATAGGGGACGATGGAATCCTATTCAGCCTCATATGGTAATACATCATGATGAGATCTACATTTTGTCCAATTAAGGTCATGATATCTTTAAAACCAACGAGGGGGGCCATGTTGAAAAAAATCAATAAAAGGGAGATAACTCATAAAGGGGATGATGAAATCCTTAACAGGGTCATTTGGTAATACATCCTGGTAAGGTCTAGCGATGGTCCATATTTGGTCTTAATATCTTCAACAGAAACAAGAGGCGGGCATGTCAAAAAAATGTTGGAAGAAAAAAAAGAAAAAGAAAAAAAAAACATTAGAAAAACAATAAGGTCTTTCCCATGTAGGGGAAAGACCTTAATTATGTAACTTGCGAACGATACAAAAGTATAATTGCTGTTGAAAGTAAAAAAAAGGTCATAAATAGGTTAAACTTTTAAAATTGATAACAAAAAACAAATATTTAATTATCTGATTGAACTTCAAAACTATGTAAAATCGTTGAGGCTTATCGACTGACAAATCATTCCCCTGGGTTTATCAACATGACTTAGTTGGTTCAAATCTCATTTATAACCACTGAATTATAAACATAATGGACATGTAGTTAAGCAAAAGCAACGGTATTGATAATACCAATAATTAATCTTGTTATCATCATTTTTACTACAAATATAGTAGAAAATAAGTTTTGTTTGTGGAAAAGATCTTTGAATCCCAATTCATAATAGAGTTCTCTAGATTAACATTTTATAAAACTGCGTCCAACGTTCAGGAAATCTCATTTAGTAGATAACTTAAGTTATACGTATTTATGTTTCATTGTCCGTTGTTCAATATTGTATTCATTTTATATTTTTTAATGTTTCTGCTTAACTATTTAGTTTTGTAAAACCTTCGACGATTGCAAGACACTTCTTTTGAACAAAGTATAATGTCATATGGATTTGAAGCTAAGATGTGATTTGTTATTGAGATACATTTCAAGAATGTATACATGGCATCTACTTTAATCTACATAATTATATATTATCAAAATATTAAAAATACTGCACTTACAACGGCAACATTTAGGGCGATCGGGAATTGTCTGTAAAATAATTAAAGAAACAATCAAACATTTAGGTGGAATATCGTTACAATTTTGTATTATAGATATAGGACGATGTGGTATGAGTGCCAATGAGACAAGGATTAATTTATAAAAGTAAACCATTATAGTTCATGGTATGGCCTTCAACACGGAGTCTTGGCTCACACCGAACGGCATACTATAAAGGGCTCCAAATATTAAAGAATTTTATAAATAAAGTGTTCGTATCTTATACTATAAACTATTCTTACAAAGATGATAACAGTGAAAAGTATTATTGTTTTAAAGGAGACATTGTTTTTACAAAACCCTTACTATTCAGAGTTAAGACAATAAAGATTGTATAGTGATAAGATTATAGTACAATGATGACTGCTATATTTTCATGTTTAACCTTTTTACCTAATATGTTTACTTGTTTTCTTTCATACATCGTTGTCTCTATAATGAATTTGTGACTGTCATACAAGTGAAAGGTTTAGCTAGCTATAAAACCAGGTTTAATCCTCTATTCTTTACAGAAAAACAGCTCTTTCAAGTCAGTAAAAGGACAGTGGTTATAAATTGGTTAGATGTGTTTGAGCTTTTGAATTTGCCATTTGTTTATGGACTTACCGGTTTGCATTTCCTCGGAGTTCGATTTTTTGTTACTTTAATTTTTCATTCAATTTGTCTTTTTTTTTAAATTCAAATACCTGATAACATCAAGTGAAACACATTTCATTTTTTGATTCTATTTAAATCTACCTTTTGAAAGATCCAATTCAAGGGAAGCTTTGTTTCATGCTGCTTCTGTTTTTGAAACCTACAAGTCCACGTACTTCTCTTTTCAGCTTCTTTTACATCTATAACGCACATTTCATCATGGCAAACAAAACCAACGTGTTTTGAAAATAATGTTGATTTGTCCAGATTAGACACAACTTGCAAAGGTTTTATAATAGAAAGAAAGAATTTTGTTTAAGTTAGATGTAAGACACTCTTGGATATTAGCTGTAATATCTCTAGGAATCACACCCTGGTAAACAATATACACCATAATTGTGTTACCCTCAATACGAATAAGTAGTTCATTATATTTATCAATATAAAGGACAGCCGAATTATAAAACAAAAGAGACTTTTCTCCTTTTTCGCAAACAGGCCATATATTAACAGCTGCGCCAATAAAGTGAAATGCAAGTGCTCGAGGAACTACTGGCAATGCAAGTTTAAATGCAAAACGTATTCTTTCCTCCTTATTCCGGTTTCTAATATTTTCGTCATAATATTGAAAATCTGTCGCTCTTACCATGCATGGAACATAGAACGAGAAATTTTTATCTGATTGATTATCACGTACTGGTTTAATTATGATGTCTAGATGGACTAACAGCTGAATAACAAATTCTTTGAACTCAATTGATGGTAGGTCTTTCGCGTACATTTCATCTGACCATATGTTAAGTAGATCAGACTTCCTCAATTTCCCACTTCTATTCAATATTCTAAGAATATATGTATGCTCTTCCGGCAAAAACATTTCATCTGTTATAAAAGATCTTAAAATATTGACTAGAGTTGTAGGCTGTATGATGACAAATTGATTCAGTCCTGGTTCATTAAAATACAAAATTTGTCCTGTTCTGTGTTGATGCTTAAGAAATCCTGTAAGTTGGGATTCTGTTAGTGCCAAATCGTTGTTTTCTTTATTTATGTCTTCTATTTATGGTGTTTTGATTATTGTTGCCCTCTTACTTCTCATATCATCTAATTGTATTAAAAGTGGAACCCATGCCATTGGTAATTGTTCTTTTCATTTTGGTTGTGTCGTGGCCAGATTAACTAATCTGTCTTTTAATCTATCTATTTCGGGATCATTCCCATCGATTGAGTTAATAAAAAAGAGATCCGTGAACTGAAGGAGGTTTTTCTTTTCGTGTCCTTTAAAATGATGATTTAACTCACTTATTAGCTGTTGTCTTCTTTCATTGACCTAGCAAGTATATGTTTTCTTCTTTATTATATCCTATTAACTAATTTCAATAAAAAAAAAAAACGTTCCTTGATTGTGAGTCAGCAATTGAGAATTACTACTGTAACAGTTTGATTGATAAGCTTTTTATACAGTTTCCAGTAAATCCAAAATAACTTAATGATCAATACTCCATAGTTAAAATCATTCCAGAAAACAACCACTAAGTAAGTATAGAATTATCAGTGGATTGTGTGTTCAACAATATATCTCTTTGCGAGATCGTCAAATCGTTAACAATTTAATTTTCACGGTCGAGAGAAGACAAAAATCGAACTGCACAATATATAGGGATTGTATCAAGTAGACGATATGTAAACACAATATGTACCTTTCTTAATAACATGTATAAGTAACCGGCTACACGGTCGTGTTTCTTTATGTCATGTATGTAACATTGTCAGGTATTATCAATTTTGTTTCGTGATGTCACAATTATTTATAGTTCTTGTTCAACATTTTTTCCTACATTTACAGTTTTATTTTATTTTATATCGTTTTAAGCATAGTTAAGACCCACAAAAAGGGGAATAAATATTATCCGAAAGCAAAGTACTTCAGTTAAGAGTCTATTATAACGTCTGACATTTTCATTTAAAAGTAGATTGTATTTCACATTTGCTACTAACAGTTTATTTACAACGGTTTCTACAGAGAGGGTAAACATTCAACGGCAAAATCTCCTTTATGGAGTCCGATTAAGAATGTATTTGTTAATCCTGCTTTGCAGATCATTTTAGCTTGTTCTTTTACCATATTTGTCATGTTTGTTTATTGCACGAATAGTTTGTTTTTGGTAATTTGGAGCTTATTTGTTAAGTATTGTAACACACCACTCCAAATTTACAAACGAGAACTACCAAACATCAGTTTTCTGAAAACAGATTTAAACAACCGCAGATAGGACATGTACACAAAAATAACAGCGCTTAGAATATCTGAGACAATTTTTGTAGGGCCAATGAACACCATAGAAAAGTATATATATTTATTTTTGTTTTCTCTACGAATCAAACATTCAATAAGATAACTTCCTCATCCTTATTTTTTGATGCAATCAAGGCCGTTGTAATCCTTGGAAAAGTTAAAGACAAAAGGCTATCACATACCTCAGATACTGTGTCACTGTGAGTAGCTACAAATACAATCTGTGATACCCCATCATCACTTTCCCAACAGTATGTAAGTATGGAGTTTATCCAATGCTCTAAAATTGCTACAATATTTTTTTATATATCAATGTTTATTGTAGACGCTCATATTTTTATTTGAAACAGTGGTGAGACGTAAAAATCATTCCTATTAACGAAATTAAATCAGCATTACTATGTTAACTATCTGAAAGAAATGATAAGATTAAAATGATTAACTAGAAACCAAATGATTTACACCAAATAAAATTCGCATCTCACCGAGTACAGTTTTTCCACTCAGAGGCGAGCTAATAAAAAGAGGATATGTTGGTAGTTTCAATCAAAGCCAACAACATTTGTAGTCATTGTCTTCCAATATTGCTATTATTTATGCTCTACAATCAAACATTAGGGATTACATTTTCTAATGCATAATACAGGCATAATATTTATATAAAGTACAAATTTGGTTAGATGTCTCTTTTGTGGCTGATAGTCTTGAATCATTGTTATTCAGATTAATTAGAACTGCCTTTAAACCCGGTCTTATTTTCCATTATTAGTAAGATAAACATCAAGCATAGAATACTGGAATTGTTTGTAATAAAATATTAGAGCGAAATTATAATTATTAAAGACATCAAAGTCACTTTGAATTGTCGATCAGCAATACAAGTCAATTTTTATTTCTTTGGTATTGGCTAGCATGGTTAGGTGCATTTAGAATTTTGTGTAATGAAATTTTACATATAATAGTAGCTTGCCTATATTACCCATATTACCTTAACATTCGTTAAAGTAATATGGGTTTTGGGCAGTGGTTGTTCAAACGTTTATTAAGGAACTGCATTGTTCTTTTGAACTGTTTTAAAAACACAGATATGGGATTATTTTATTGACTGTACACTTAATGTAAAAGGAAAAAACATACAAGTTTACTTACTTTTTACGAGACAAAAAACGTGATTTCGCAATGCAGTGTAACCTTCATTTGCCTATCATAATATTTGAGAAGTTGTCTGAAACCTATGAAATCCTCTTTGATAAAACATATTATTCCATTGTATGTTGATTTTGATAGCGAAATCAACATTTGTTTGGTTGAAACTATCACACGTGACGTCGAACAAAACATCATATTCCCTTCTGAGTATCATATTCCCCTCTGAACGTCGGGATTGCATTGTGCGACCTTACCCACGGTTAATGTTTAAATATAATATTTTGATAGGGTTTATTTTAAAAATTATTTCAAATCTAAAAACAAATGGAAAAGAATAAATTATTATTCAACTTTAAATCGGTACTGCATGATTATCATTGTGGATGTTGTATTTAGTAATAGTAAAAGTTCAATGATAAGTTAATATTGATATTAAAAGACCTCCGAACAAAAAGGGGTGTTCAGATCCCCGAGGCTGAAAGGCGAGGGGATTTGAACAGCCTTTTTTGTGAGGAGGTCTTTTAATGTCAATATTAACTTAATCATTGAACTTTTACTGACTTACAAACCGGAAAAATATAAGAAAAGTACATAAAAAGCATTTGCAGAAACCTTATGCCCCTTAACTGGACGAGCCAAGAATAATTCCATTATACAAAAAAAAAGCAAACTGGAGCACAATTAAACAAGAAATAAACACCTTATATAAACATCTCTTTGAAAATCAGCAACATCTTTGTGTAAATGAAATGTGGAACTATTTTAAAACAACAACAACAAAAGCAGTGAAAGATCACATCCCACATAAAACAGCAAAAACAAAGGACAGTCACCCATGGGTCACAATGGAAACAAAACCACTCATTAGAAAAAGAGATAGACTTTATAAAATCAAAAAAATCTGGGAATGCATCACTTTCTAAAAAATACAAAGAGGTTAAACATCAGGTGCAGAAAAGTATACGAAAATCATACTGGGAATACATTGAAAGCATCATATTACCACCACAAGATGAAACAAATTTTGGCACTATGAAAAAATTTTGGACCTACATTAAACATAAAAAAACTGATTATAATGGAATTACTGAAATTAAACAAGATGGTAAACTCCTAACTGATCCACTACAAAAAGCTGGGGCACTTAACGCACAATTCCAGTCTGTATTCACACCAGCATCTAATATTTCCCATACAGAATTTGTCAAACAGTGTAACATGCCACAGAATACTCCTTTTCCACCCATATCAAAATTAATCATAAAAACAGATGGTATACAAAAACTTTTACAGAACTTAAATCCAAACAAAGCAGCAGGACCAGATGAAATTAAACCAAGATTTTTAAAAGAACTTTTGCTTGAAATTGCACTCATACTTACCATTATCTTTGAGAAGTCAATTAAAACAGGTGTTGTTCCAGATGACTTGAAAACAGCCCATGTCTCTCCTGTATACAAAAAAGGCCAAAAATATCACCCTGAAACTACCGTCCTATATCACTCACATGTATTTGTTGCAAACTTTTAGAACACATCGTAGTTTAACACATCATGAAACATGCAGAAAATCACAACATTTTATATCCCCTACAGAATGGATTTCGCAGAGGTCGATCCTGCGAAACACAACTACTAGAATTTAGAGAAAAAAAACATCGTATCAAAACAGCAGATAAGAAAATAGATAGTGAAAAAATATTTAAAACTTTTTAATAAGCAATCAGTTATGTGATAAACTGAAGAGACCCCCCCCCCCCCCCCCAAAAAAAACAACAAAAAAACAAAAAAAAACAAAACATAAAACTATAAATGGAAATTGTAAATTATAGCATTTTACAAGATCTTGTATTTGTGAGCTAAGTACTAGTACAGAGAAATCAATTAAATTGATTGATTGTTGTTGCTTTACGTCCAGTAGCAAATATTTCATGCATGTTCATGACTTTAACTCATAAATTTTAAATGCAATAGGTAGGTCGTACAATAGGAGGTCGACAGTGAGGTTGGACGTGAAACTTTAAAATACAACTGGAAAATGAGGGTGAAAAGGTGCAGAAATTTAGACTTGACACAGCTGGCAATATTCAGACCACTCAAATAATAGGTGCAAGAGTTTTTAATTTGACGAGAGCGTTGATCCATAAAATCTACCCTGAAGTCGATCATAAATATAGGAAGATCTGGTGTGAGTGCCAATGAGACAACTCTCCATCCAAATAACAATATGTAAAAGTATACCATTATAGCTCAATGTACGGCCTTCAACACGGAGCCTTGGCTCACACCGAACAACAAGCTACAACAAAGGGCCTCCAAATTACTAGTATAAAACCATTCAAACGGGAAAATCAACGTTCTAATCTATATAAAAAACGAGAAACGAGAAACACGTATAAATTACATAAACAAACGACAACTACTGTACATCAGATTCCTGACTAAGGAAAGGTGCAAACATTTGCAGCTCCATGTTTACGTAATATAATTTCACGCATCCAATTTAGGTTAGATACTTTCAGCTCGCTTTTGTGAGAATTCTGTGAAGGTGTATTGTGTATTGTATTTATTAGTTTTTGATATGATATTCTGTACTACCGATCACTACTGTCTCCTGGTTGGTCTCGTGTGGGGGTGTTCGCCTCGAGAGCGGGAGGTCATTTGTTCGAATCCCAAACGGGTCAAACAAACACGTTAATTAAATTGGTATTCTATTTCAACGCTAAACACGTGGTATCTTGGATTAAGAGCACAGACTGGCCGGCTCAGAGTCGGAAATGTGTCCGGGTCGGGTGACTTTTCTTCCTGCGAACTAATATCTTGTGAACTTACACAATAAAAAAACCCGACTCAGCTTGTCAGTCTAGTAAAAAAACGGGATTAATACTCTTATTATATTTACATGTTATCGTCCTGAATATTAATTTTATTTGCCGCTGGTCGTCATCCATTATCATTATTTATTTTACCATTATATTATACAGTGAAGTGTTTTTCTTTTACTGGTTTATATTACAACTTCTTAAATTTTCACAGATCAAAATTAAAATATTGCAGGTAAAATTTTTCAACCGAACACTTTATTGAATTAACTCCGTATAACTATTATTTAGTCATGGGTCGGTTTTGAGCTTATTATTCTGTATCATATACGCATGATCTTTCTATAAAAAAAAAGACGGAAAGTTGACTCTAAATATTTTTATTTATCTGCGTCTTTGGGTTGCTGTCGCATTAATGTATACCTTTATCTCCTTTTATTCAAAACCAAATGATTCGCTTCAGTATAGAAATATTGACATCTCTGGAGCTCTCATAGTATACCCTTGCTAAATGGGTGCGTTCGTTTGGCTTATTGGATATATAAATACGCAGCTTTGTCCGATCAAAATATAATAGGAATGCATATCCGATGCCTGGTGCAGTGTGAATTTCAAGCTATCTATACCTAAAAAAACATAAGAGGGAAAAACGATCTACGCACGAGTCGAATAATTGAAATGTCTAAACAATAAGAAAGGTCAGCTAAATCTTTTCAAATAAGTCGCATGTCTAATTTTAACAACATTTTTTGTGACTTTTGCTAGAAAAATAGTAAATGAAAAAAATATATAACAAAACCGATCAGCAAGACAATATAAAAAAAAAAATGAAACGCCCAAAATAAGTTGAATCTTTTTATAAATTGTTGTCAACCTTTTTTATATTTTTTTTGCTTTTGTGACAACTATTATACCAGTCTTGAGATACAAATAAATTTGAAACATCAAATGTTGTCACCTAGACGAGACAGCCGTCATTGTACGCATTAATATATGAGTTATTGCCACTCAATGAAGATTGTTTTTCTGTTCTAGTCCCCTCCCCTATTAGTTTTGTTGGAAATTATACAATGTAATCCTTGATTATTATTCAAATGTAAATAATGATAAAATATATAAAGATTGGAAAACTGTTTTGAGACTATAATCAGTTGAGGACATATGATTATACATCACTTAATGAAGCTGATTAATTTATTGCTCCTTTGTGTCCAGTGGCAAATATGTCATGCATATTCACGACTATAGATGCAAAGTTGATCAATCTGAAGCAATTGCTTACAAATTTAGAGTGGCACTTTTTACAATAAGGCAGAGCGTTCGTTCGCTAGAGGTAAAACGAATGTCGTAATAGAATAGATTTGAACCCTAATGATCGAACTCGTAAGTTAAGCTATTAGCCTTCCTTTCCTCTTTTTCTCCACGATAGACGAATGCCATAAACAAATTAAAACGGCATGAATATTTACAATCAAAAACGGCCACTATAAGTAAATGAGATATGGCCTTTTTTATCAATAAATTCCTATTGCAGCCAACATCTCCCGGTTCGGGACAGGTAATTATTTCCACAAAATATCCCCTGATTATTGATCGGAGGTATTTAAAGCAACCAAAAGCACTTTGAATCAAACAAATTCTGAAATCGTACAATAAGGTATTTTGCTGGGTGTTTTTTCCCGATCCTATTTCGGACCCCCTGATTTTAAGAGGGCGTATCTAATTAGTCATGCCCGATTAACTTTAAGTAAATTGAACCTCAACTTAAGGTAGCACAATACAAAGATGTTTTCACTCCCAATCAGAGATAACTTTAAACTGATGTAATTCATTTCATCCTTCTTTATATTTTATAAATGAGGTACCAAAAGAAAAAAGAAAGATTAATCTTTCAAATTTTGATAATTTCATTATGACATAATTATTACATAATCAATTGTTATGTAATTAGTTGCTATATTGTGATGTCCACACTTGAATGAATTAAGCGTCTTTGTTCTTCATAGCATCCCAAAATATGTTATAGATTCTTGTACAAAACAGCTTGACCTCCAAAACCGTGTCTCAGATTTCCAAAAACATCAATAGAACAAATTTTATACCCAATTGAATTTAATGATCTCTTTTGAATTGATGTTGCAAACTTCATTGAAGATTTATGAGAGAATGAAATATAATAGGAAAAATCTGAGACACAGTTTTGGAGGTCAAACTGTGTTGTGCAAGAATCTATAAAATATTTTGGGATGCTATGAATAACAAAGAAGCTAAATTCATTCAAGTATGGACATCACAATATAGCAACTAATTACATAACAATGAATTATGTAATAATTATGTCATAATGAAATTATCACAATTTGAAAGATTAATCATTCTTTTTTTTTTTTGGTACCTCATTTATAAATTGTAAAGAAGGATGAGTGGAATTACATCAGTTTAAAGATGTCTGATTGCGGATAAAACATCTTTGTATTGTGCTACCTTAAAGACCTTCATCGGGTAAATAAGTTCGAGGTACAATAATTAGACAATAGAAATCCTTTGTGAGATGAGATCGTCCCTGGTTTCTTATATAATTATTTTGCATTGAATAACAATGAACAATGCACGAGCAGGTTTGTAATAAAGGACATTATATGTGTCAGTATGGCTTAGGGTGAAGTCTTTTAAACATCAGCTTGAGATCCCAAGCTTGTCTCAAATGCATCTGAATGAGTAAGGGCACAGCTTTCATATCAAAATATGGTTCCAGTCTAATCTACAGTTTATTGAGTAATTATACAGTTCGTCATTCATCTAATTAAGGTCTAAATCCTATGTTATCATATTGTATTTAGTAGTATCTAAAAAAAAAGTACCTAATCTTAGGTGAATATAATGTACCTAGTGTTATGTTTTTAAGTAAGAACTTAGTGCTATGCTATAAGAATGTACGTTATATTGAGTACGTGTATATTTTTGTATTCATCTGATTGAGTACTAAAGCTATCAAGTTCAGAATGTGCCTTGTGTTTTGTTATAAGTATGTACTTAGTGCCATGCTATAATAATGTACGTTTTATTGAGTAACTGTACAGTTTTTAATTCATCTGACTTAGTACTAAAGCTATTAAGTTCAGAATGTGTATTGTATTATGTTATAAGAATGTCCTTAGTGCTATGATATAATAATGTACTTAGTGCTATGCTATAAAAATGTACCTTGCGAAATCTTTAACGAAATAAGTAAGAATACACCTTTTCATACATAAGATTGAGAAAGGATACATCATATGTGTCTGTATGGCTTAGGGTGAAGCTTTCTCAAACATCTGCCTGAGATCCCAAGCTTTTCCCAAATGCATCTGAATGAGTAAGGGCACAACTTTGCAAACATATCAGGATATGGTTCCAGTCTAATCTACAGTTTATTGAGTACATTTCAGCTTCTCATTCGTCTGATTAAGGTTTAAATATAATCATATACTTTCTAGTGGTATCTAACAAGAATGTACTTAATTTTCTGATAATATAATGTAACTTGTTATGTTTTTAAGTAAGAACTCAGTGCTATGCTATAAGAATGTACGTTATATTGAGTACGTGTATATTTTTGTATTCATCTGATTGAGTACTAAAGCTATCAAGTTCAGAATGTGTCTTGTGTTATGTTATAAGTATGTACTTAGTGCCATGCTATAATAATGTACGTTTTATTGAGGAACTGTACAGTATTTTATTCATCTGACTGAGTACTTAAGCTATAAAGTTCAGGTTGTGTTTTGTGTTATGTTAAAGGAATGTACTTAGTGCTATGATATAATTATGTATTTAGTGCTATGCTATAAGAATGTATCTTGCGAAATCTTTAACGAAATAAGTAAAAATACACCTTCTCATACATAAGATTGAGAAAGGATACATCATATGTGTCTGTATGGCTTAGGGTGAAGCTTTCTCAAACATCTGCCTGACATCCCAAGCTTGTCTAAAATGCATCTGAATGAGTAAGAGCACAGCTTTGCAAACATATCAGGATATGGTTCCAGTCTAGTCTACAGTTTATTGAGTAAATGTTTAGCTGCTCATTCGTCTGATTAAGGTTTAAATATAATCATATAGTTTCTAGTGGTATCTAACAAGAATGTACTTAATCTTCTGATAATATAATGTAACTTGTGTTATGTTTTTAAGTAAGAACTTAGTGCTATGCTATAAGAATGTACGTTATATTGAGTACGTGTGTATTTTTGAATTCATCTGATTGAGTACTCAAGCTATCAAGTTCAGAATGTGTCTTGTGTTATGTTATAAGTATGTACTTAGTGCCATGCTATAATAATGTACGTTTTATTGAGAAACTGTACAGTATTTTATTCATCTGACTGAGTACTTAAGCTATAAAGTTCAGGTTGTGTTTAGTGTTATGTTATAAGAATGTACTTAGTGCTATGATATAATTATGTATTTAGTGCTATGCTATAAAATGGTATCTTGCTAAATCTTTAACGAAATAAGTAAGAATACACCTTCTCATACATAAGATTGAGAAAGGATACATCATATGTGTCTGTATGGCTTAGGGTGAAGCATTCTCAAACATCTGCCTGAGATCCCAAGCTTGTCTAAAATGAATCTGAATGAGTAAGAGCACAACTTTGCAAACATATCAGGATATGGTTCCAGTCTAATCTACAGTTTATTTAGTAAATATACAGCTTCTCATTCGTCTGATTAAGGTTTAAATGGTATTTAATCATATAGTTTGTAGTTGTATCTAACAAGAATCTACTTAATCTTCTGATACTATAATATACCTTGTGTTATGTTTTTACGTAAGAACTTAGTGCTATGCTATAAGAATGTACGTTTTATTGAGTACGTTTAAAGTTTTTATTCATCTGATTGAGTACTAAAGCTATCAAGTTCAGAATGTGTCTTATGTTATAAGAATGTACTTAGTGCTATGGTGTAATAATGTATCTTGCTAAATCTTAACGAAATAAGAATGAATACACCTCCTCATACACAAGATTGAGAAAAGATACACCATATGTGTCAGTATGGCGTAGGTTGAAGCTTTCTCAAACATCTGCTTGAGAGCCCAAGCTTGTCTCAAATGAAACTAAATGAGTAAAGGCACAGCTTTGCATATCAAAATATGGTTCCAGTCTAATCTACAGTTTATTCAGTAATTATACAGTTCCTCATTCATCTAATTAAGGTCTAAATCATATGTTATTATATTGTATTTAGTAGTATCGAACAAGAATATACTTAATCTTAGGTAAATATAATGTACCTAGTGTTATATTTTTAAGTACGAAAAAAGTGCTACGCTATAATAACGACGTTTTATTGAGATAGTGTATATTTTTGTATTCATCTGATTGAGTACTAAAGCTATCAAGTTCAGAATGTGTCTTGTGTTATGTTATAAGTATGTACTTAGTGCCATGCTATAATAATGTACATTTTATTAAGTAAGTGTACATGTTTTTATTCGTGTGATTGAGTACTAAAGCTATAAAGTTCAGGTTGTGTTTGTGTTATGTTATAAGAATGTACTTAGTGCTATGATATAATAATGTACTTAGTGCTATGCTATAAGAATCTATCTTGCTAAATCTTTTACGAAATAAGTAAGAATACACCTTCCCATACATAAGATTGAGAAAGGATACATCATATGTCTCTGTATGGCTTAGGGTGAAGCTTTCTCAATCAGCTGCCTGAGATCCCAAGCTTGTCTCAAATGCATCTGAATGAGTAAGGGCACAGCTTTGCAAACATATCAGGATATGGTTCCAGTCTAATCTACAGTTTATTTAGTAAATGTACAGCTTCTCATTCGTCTGATTAAGGTTTAAATGTAATCATATAGTTTCTAGTGATATCTAACAAGAATGTACTTAATCTTCTGATAATATAATGTAACTTGTGTTATGTTTTTAAGTAAGAACTTAGTGCTATGCTATAAGAATGTACGTTATATTGAGTACGTGTGTATTTTTGAATTCATCTGATTGAGTACTCAAGCTATCAAGTTCAGAATGTGTCTTATGTTATAAGAATGTACTTAATGCTATGCTATACTTTAACGAAATAAGTAAGAATACACTTCCTCATGCATAAGATTGAGAAAGGATACACCATATGTGTCAGTATGGCGTAGGGTGAAGCTGTCTCAAACATCTGCTTGAGATCCCAAGCTTTTCTCATCAAATGCATCTGAATGAGTAAGAGCACAGCTTTGCAAACATATCAGGATATGGTTCCAGTCACATCTACAGTTTATTGAGTATTTATACAGTTCATCTGATTCAGATCTAAATCCTATGCTATTATATTGTATTTAGTGGTATCTAACATGAATATACTTAATCTTATGTTTATATAATGTACCAAGTGTTTTGTTTTTAAGAAAGAACTTAGTGCTATGCTATACGAATGTACATTTTATTGAGTAAGTGTACATGATATTCGTCTGATTGAGTACTAAAGCTATCAAGTTCAGAATGTGTCTTGTGTTATGTTATAAGAATATACTTAGTGCTATTATATACATGTAATAATGTACTTAGTGCTATGCTATAAGAATGTATCTCTTCCGAAATCTTTAACGAAATAAGTAAGACTACACCTTCACATACATTAGATTGAGAAAGGATACATCATATGTGTCTGTATGGCTTAGGCTGAAGCTTTCTCAAACATCTGCTTGAGATCCCAAGCTTGTCGTAAATGCATCTGAATGAGTAAGGGCACAGCTTTGCATATCAGAATATGGTTCCAGTCTAATCTACAATTTATTGAGTAATTGTACAGCTTCTCATTCATCTGATTAAAGTATGAATACTATGTTATTATACTATACCTAGTGGAAAACGGGTATCTTATAAGAATGTACTTATTATTATGTTAATATAATGTACCTAGTGGTATCTAATAAGAAAGTACATAGTGCTATGTTATCATAATGTACATAGTGTTATGCTTAAGGAAGAACTTAGTACTATGCTAAAAGACTGTACATGCTACAATAAGGATACAGTTTTTCAAGCTGTCTCAAATGCATATGACTAAGTAAGGGCACAGCTTTGCGTATCAGAACAAGTATAATCTACATTTTATTGAGTAACTGCACAGCTTCTCATTCAACTTATTAAAGTTTGAATGCTATGTTATTAGATTGTATCTAGTGTTATTAAATAAGAATGTACTAAGTGCTTTGCGCTAACAATGTACAAATGAGTAAGAATGGTACAGCTTCTCATAGATCTGCTTGAGATCCCAAGCTGTCTCATAGACATCTGATTGACTAAGGGTGTAGCTTGGCATGTCAGAATATGGTTCCAGACAAATGTACATTTTATTGAGTAAGTGTACATCGTTCACCTGAGTGATTACTAAGAGTTATACAATTCAGATTGTGTCTTGTATTATGTTATGAGAATGTACTTAGTGATATGCTATAGAAATGAATCCTGTGTGTTTGTTTTAGGGATGAAATGAGAAGTAAAATCACAAAAATACTGAACTGGAGGAAAATTGAATTGGAAAGTCCCTCACCACATGGCAAAATCAAATGACAAAACACATCAAAAACGAATGGACAACAACTGTCATATTTCTGACTTGGTACAGGCATTTTCAAATATAGAAAATGGTGGATTAAACCTGGTTTTATAGCGCTAAACCTCTCACTTTGTACGATAGTATTATCAAATTCCGTTATATTTACAATGATGCGCGAACTAAACAGACATGATAAATAAAATAGTCAAAATATGGGTACAACATGTAGAATACACCGTCTCATAAATGTGATTGAGAATGAATACATGATAAGTGTCTGTATAGCTTACGGTGGAGCTGTCCCAGAGGGATCTGACTAAGTAAGGGAGCGGCTTTGCATATCAGAATATGGTTCCAGTACTATTTTCATTTTATTAAGTAGCGGCACGGCATCTTATCTAACTGATTAATGTTTGAATATTATATTTTTAGAATGCATCAAGTGTTATTTAATAAGAATGTCCTTACTGATATATTAGAATGTACTTATATTTATGTTTTAAGTTAACACTTAGTGCTTTGCGATGTACAAATTGATGTGCTATAAATATGGTATATCTTCTCATAGATCTGCTTGAGACCCCCATAAGTCTCATATACATCTGACCAAGTAAGGGCAAATCTTTTAATATCAGAATATGGTTCCATTTCTAGTGTTCATTTTATTGAGTAATTGTACAGCTTTTAATTAATCTGATTAAGGTCTGAATACTATGTTAACATTGCTGTTGTGGAAACCTCTGCAGATTTTTACAAATAACCAAGACAAATCTTAGAGAAAAATTTAATTTGTCACTTTATAATTCATTTGACGTATTGCATGAACGAATTGTTGTTTTGAATTCAACTTACTTCTAAGTAGGTAATTATAGACATGTTAAGAAACAACTCGCCACATTATTCCACTCTACAACATAAATAAAAGCGTAATTGGCCTATAATAAGATGGTAACGACCAACTAGTATCTCTATTTCAAATCAAAAGCTATTACAACAATTTTGTAGTCTTTCAGCTAACTGGAAACTGAAACTGTTGTAGGGAATTATCACTTATTATTTTGAAAAGAATTTCTATTTTTTCGAGACTCATTTTTAGCATTTTATAGCTTATGACATCCGGAGCTTATTCCGTATCAGGATCTACAAATTAATTTATATCAACTATTTCTTTTTTAATAATTACGGACTGTATTACCTATCGATTGGGAAGGCGTATGAAAGTCTGAGAAAAAATGATTTTCTCTCTCGATAGATTCAGTCGATTTAGACTTGATCAGAGAAAAACAACTGTTTCAAACTGCATTCTTTTTACTAGTGCTTAATGACCGTGTCAGACTGAAATCTTGTTCTTAGTGCTTCATGATCGTTTCATACTGAAATCTTTTTACTAGTGCTTAATGACCGTTTCTGATTGAAATCTTGTTACAAGTGCTTAATAACCGTTTCAGACTGAAATCTTTTTACTAGTGCTTAATGAGCGTTTCAGACTGAAATCTTTTTACTAGTGCTTAAAGATCGTTTCAGACTGAAATCTTATTACTAGTGCTAAATGACCGTTTCTGATTGAAATCTTGTTACTAGTGCTTAATGACCGTTTCAGACTAAAATCTTTTAACTAGTGCTTAATGACCGTTTCAGACTGAAATCTTGTTACTAGCGCTTAATGATCGTTTCAGATTGAAATCTTGTTACTTATGCTAAATGACCATTTCAGACTAAAATCTTGTTACTAGTGCCAAATCATTTTAACAATATTGGTCCTTGTTTCAAATTAAGGAATTTAAAAACCTTCCTCCTCGTTGTCTTCTTGCACTCCTCTTTCCATGCTTTCATTGTGAATAATACTAATAAGTGGCAATCTAACTAGTGGGCCATTCACGCTACGCCTACAATAGTGTAGGCGTGAAATAGTGGAGGCGTGCTATTATATGCGTTTTATAGTGTAGGCGTGCTATTATAGGCGTGCTATATAGAGGCGTGATATATTGTAGGCGTGCTATTATAGGCGTAGCATGAGTGGCCGAGAAGTAACAATTAATTAAATTCGGATAAATCTCCAGAACATTTATTGGTTTTGATCAGTATTTTCATTGTTTTCAAATAGGTTTTGGGCTAGGTGACGTTATATATGAGACTCGGAACCGTGATAGTACCGTACAGTGAGTTATTTTCACGGAGTGTACATTATCGCTCATTTTCGCAGATGGAACAAAATCGCCAAAATAAATTCCGCCCATTTGAAAGTGTACAAGCAAAGGTATTGATAAAAGTTTTGAATCCTCCAAAATAATAACCGCCAAAACATTTCGTATACCCTTTTCAATGAAAATCGGGAAATTTTACACCCGCGAAAATAACCCGCCATACGGTACACCGAACCACGATGTACATGCTAAGGTGCGATGGTTTGAAGCTTAACTTGTCAACATAATCTTTACAAGTCGACTAAGACGTCATTTTTTTGTAAGAAAAAAATTCTGATTTCATTTCTATGGGGTGTTTTACCGAACAGCCTCAAAACGGACTAGTGTCAAACCATTCAAACAGAAAACAAACGGTCTAATCTACATTAAAAAAAGATCACTTATCAATCACATCAACACACGACAACCACTGAATTACAGGTTTCTGACCTAGGACATAGGTACCAACCTTCACCCTAGCCTGAAAAAATAGTGTATCATCACAAAATAGAGTGACACACTTTAAAATATTAATTGAAATGGCTTAACTTAATCGAAAGACATATTAACACAAACAAGTGAACTACAATGAACGAATAAAATTACATACCATTCAGCAACCAAGCATCCAAATTTCTTATTCTTAGTCGTGTGTTCTTTTGTCATTATGAGTCATTTTGTTTATGTCAGCTCTTCTCTAAGCAGTTCTGTATTTCCATGTGCTACAAATAACAAAACATATATACAAATTGTCTTCTTTACAAAGCAATTTTCTTTATCAGTTACTGTTTTTACATGATTCTTAGTAATGGCAGATTTTAAATCATGCTGGAATCCTTCAGACATTTGCTGGAATAGAACATTTTTATGGGATTAGTGATTATCAATCATCTCTGGAACCTAACCAATACTGAAGGCAAGAACTAATATCATCTTAATAATTCATAAAAATGCACACGCTGAAATGTCTCGCCTTCTTTACTAATCATTGATATTATGTTGATAATCCTAAATATAATGCTTTATTACAACTGCCACATAAACTCAACACTAACCAAGAAAACTAATTGATCAATGAACCATGAAAATGAGGTCAAGGTCAGATGAACCATACCAGGAAGACATGTTCAGCTAACAATTATTCCATACAACAAATATAGTTGACATATTGCTTATAAATTAAGAAAAACAGACCAAAATACAAATACTTAACCCTGTGCAATGAACCTTAAAAATGAGGTCAAGGTCAAATAAAACCTGCGCGACTGACATATAGATCATAAAATATTTCCATACATCAAATATAGTTGACCTATTGCATATAGTATTAGAAAAAAATAGACCAAAACTCAAAAATTTAACTTTGACAATGAACCATGAAAATGAGGCCAAGGTCAGATGAGACCTGTCAGCTAGACATGTACACCTTACAATCATTCCATACAACACATATAGTAGACCTATTGCATAAAGTATAAGAAAAACAGACCAAAACACAAAAACTTAACTATAACCACTGAACCATGAAAATGAGGTCAAGGTCAGATGACACCTACCAGTTGGACATGTACACCTTACAATCCTTCCATACACCGAATATGCAAGACATATTGCTTATAGTATCTAAGATATGGACTTGACCACCAAAACTTAACCTTGTTCATTGATCCATGAAATGAGGTTGAGGTCAAGTGACAATTGTCTAACGGGCATGAGGACCTTGCAAGGTACGCACATACCAAATATACTTATCCTATTACTTATAATAAGAGAGAATTTAACATTACAAAAAATCTTAACTTTTTTTCAAGTAGTCACTGAACCATGAAAATGAGGTCAATGACATTGGACATGTGACTGATGGAAAGTTCGTAACATGAGGCATCTATATACAAAGTATGAAGCATCCAGGTCTTCCACCTTCTAAAATACAAAGCTTTATAAGTTAGCTAACGCCGCCGCCGCCGGATCACTATCCCTATGTCGAGCTTTCTGCAATAAAAGTTGCAACTCGACAAAAATGCATCCCCCTTAAACTTTTGAAGTATGTCCCCCACTTTTACTTTTACTTTTTACGAAGTAACGAAACCAGATTTAAAAAATATTAGTCATTCCATCATGTAAACTTAACATTATCAGTATCCAGGAAAAGATCATGAAAATGAGGTCGCAGTCAGATTAGCCTTGCTAGACGTACAAGTGACAGATGCCGATTTAGGATTTTGAAAAAAGATGTTGAGTCTTGCGAATACCTTTCAATCTTTCCGTACACCAAATATACTGGTTCGATTGCTCATAAGTACACGTGAAACAGACTAATATGAAAATTTTAAACATTGACCAATGAACCATTAGAATTTACGGACAAAAAAAATTAGGTCAAAGCCCTACCAAACAGACATATATACCTTACAATTATTCTATATACCAAATATATTTAAGTATTGCTTAAAGCTTATTTAGGATTTTGAAGTATAAGGAAAGATTGAAAGGTATTCGCAAGGCTCAACCTCTTTTTCAAAATCCTAATTAACTGACATAAACTGTTATCACAGAGATATGTCTCGCTTTTTTGTAATTTTGATTATGCAAATGTTGAAATCAAAATAGCAACACTTGAACATGTAAGTTTTGCAAATGTTCAAAGTCATTGAACCATAACTGAAGGTACATGGCTAAACAATCTCCATGGAAATGAGATGTACCAATGCTAATACAACTGCATAACAAATACCATTGACACAGTTGTTCCCCCCATAGACCGACCTAATCACAAACCAATACATAACAAGAGTGCACACGCTGAAATGTCTCGCCTTCTATACTAATCATTGATATTATGTTGATAGTATAAAGCTTTATTACAACTGTCATGACTGTCTCATAAACTTAACATTAACCAAGATAACTAAACAAAGACCAATGAACCATGAAAATAAAGTCAAGGTCAGATGAACCATGCCAGGCAGACATGTACAGCTAACAATGCTTCTATACAACATATATAGTTGACCTATTACTTATAATTTTAGAAAAATAGACCAAAACGCAAAAACTTAACACTGTGCAATGAACCGTGAAAATGAGGTCACGGTCAAAAGAAACCTGCGCTACTGACATAAAGATCATAAAATATTTCCACACACCAAATATAGTTGACCTATGGCATATAGTATTAGATAAAAAGACCAAAACTCAAAAACTTAACTTTGACCACTGAACCATGAAAATGAGGTCAAGGTCACATGACATCTGCCCACTAGACATGTACACCTTACAATCATTCCATACAACAAATGTAGTAGACCTATTGCATATAGTATGAAAAAAAACAGACCAAAACACAAAAATTTAACTATAACCACTGAACCATGAAAATGAGGTCAAGGTCACATGACATCTGCCCGCTAGACATGTACACCTTACAATCATTCCATACAACAAATATAGTAGACCTATTGCATATAGTATGAAAAAAACAGATCAAAACACAAAAATTTAACTATAACCACTGAACCATGAAAATGAGGTCAAGGTCAGATGACACCTGCCAGTTGGACATGTACACCTTACAGTCCTTCCATACACCGAATATACTAGCCCTATTGCTTATAGTATCTGAGATATGGACTTGACCACCAAAACTTAACCTTGTTCACTGATCCATGAAATGAGGTCGAGGTCAAGGGAAAACTGTCTGACAGACATGAGGACCTTGCAAGGTACGCACATATCAAATATAGTTATCCTATTACTTATAATAAGAGAGAATTCAACATTACAAAAAATATGAACTTTTTTTTCGAGTGGTCACTGAACCATGAAAATGAGGTCAAGGACATGGGACATGTGACTGACGGAAACTTCGTAACATGAGGCATCTATATACAAAGTATGAAACATCCAGGCCTTCCACCTTCTAAAATATAAAGCTTTTAAAAAGTTAGCTAACACCGCCGCCGCCGCCGCCACCGCCACCGCCGCCGCCGGATCACTATCCCTATGTCGAGCTTTCTGCAACAAAAGTTGCAGGCTCGACAAAAACTAAGCAAACGTTTCAATGTCAATCAACCATGACTGAGGGGGCGGGGCCAAATAATCTCTTAGGAAATGAGATATGTCAATGCTGATACAACTACATACCAATTATCATTAACTTACCACAAGTGGTTCCTTATAAAGTGACCTTATCACAAACGAATACATGAAAACTAAGAAAACGTTTTAATAGACTATAACTGAGGGGGCGGGGACAAATATTCTCCATGGTAATGAGATGTGCCAATACTAATACAACTGCATGCCAAATATATTTGACTTACCACTAGTTGTTCATCATAAACTAGACCTTATCACAAACTAATACATTGTTGAAGCCGCCGCCGTCGCCGGAAACAACATACCTATGTCTCGTTTTTTGACTCCGTCAAGAGAGACAAAAATCATGAAAACGTTTCACTGTCCAATAAATTAAGAGCTGGAGGTCAAGGTCATATGAATCTTTCAGACAGATATGTACAATGTATAACTTACAATCATTCTTACACAATAAATATAGTGGCCTTTTTGCTCATAGTAAATTAAAAATAGAATAGAACACTAAAACTAATAATTATTCAATATACCATAAAATGGGGTCGAGGTTAAAGAATTCTAAATTTGTTTTCAAATTCAGATTTTATGAATGAAGTTTTCTACTTACCACCTGAGAAATATACATACGGATATTACTTTCCTTACCAGTCCAGACTTCGCAATTAAAATAAAACATCTAGATGACGGAGATACTTCCAACCGGAACTACGTCACCTACATGCTTTACTCTACCTGTACCCCAGTTTTGTTTTTTCTATTTTTTCAGTAACCTTATTACTACTATAGAAAATTACGTGGGGAGGTTGGGTGGGTAATTATCAGGTGGTAAGTAGAAAACTTCATTCATAAAATCTGAATTTGAAAACAAATTTAGAATTTCATTTCATTCATTTTCTACTTACCACCTGAGAAATATACATACGGATAGATTACAAAGCCTTACCTCTCTGGTGGTAGGGTAATTTTCTATGGCTCTGCGTCTCTTCATCCTGGGTATAATCTTTACTTTATACCACTTGTTCATTTTTAAAAACATTCTTCTGTACACTATACAATATTTACAATGTCTTTATTTTTTTCTTCTTTTCTTTAGTCTTTTTATCTTTTTTTTTTTTTTTTTTTTTTTTTTTTTTTTTTTTTTTTTCGAACTGCACATTACAGTTAAAAATATATCAGTCTTTTTGATGATTTTAAAAACAATCTGTTATATACACATCAGGATAAAACCTTAACATCTACATTTCTCAAATAAAACTTGATGAAAGTTGTATCAGTAGACCAGTCAGCGGACTCTAGAATACTCTTCATACTAGCCCCATTAAATAAGGCCCATGAAGGTCCAATTGCTCTCGTACTGTGAGCTTTAACTTTAAAATCTGTATTTTCATATGCCATTTTGATGGTATTCACTAACCATCTAGAAATTGTTTGTGATGTAACCGGTTTGAATGGTTTAACCGTTGACAAGAAAAGTTTTCCTTCATCTTTCCTTGTTTCTTCTGTACGTTTCAAATAAATCGTAATGGCTCTTTTAGGATCCAATTTTTTATTGTGTTCAAAGTAAGGCACAAAAATTTTAGTTCCATAATGATTTGGTCTATCTTGTTTTGATAAACCTGGTCTCAAGAAAACAAGTCCTTTCTTCTGAACATTCACAAACCCCTCTCCTATCCTCAAGGCTTGTAAGTCTGAGCACCTCCTGTACGTTGTAATTGCTGTAAGAAAAACCACTTTATAAGTTAAGCATTTAATATCAGCTTTCAATAAAGGTTCAAAAGGAGACTTTTGCAACATGTCCAACACTTTTTGTAAATCCCATTCTGGGACTAAATTTACTTTAGGCGGTCTAGAATTGAAAACCCCTCTAAGTAGTCTAATAATATAGGGATGTTGCCCAATTGGAACATTATCTATTGGAGATAGCAATGACGATAACATTGACCTATAACCTGCTATAGTACGGTATTGTAAACCTGAAGTGTACAAATGAGATAAAAAATCTGCACATTCTGCTAAAGTAGCTGCATAGGGATCTTTTTCCCGTTCACTACACCAACTATGAAATCTTTTGAATTTACAACCATAGTCTTGCTGTGTGCCAGATCTCCATGATGCTCTGAGAAGCTTTCTAGTTTCTCTTGAAAATCCCTTATTTCTGAAATTTTTGTGGAGAGCAGCCAGGCTGTTAGCGTGAACACTTCGGGATTTGGATGGTAAATGTTTGTTTTTGGTTGATACAGAAGATTTTGCCTTATTGGTAGTTTAATTGGACTTGCTACTGATTTTTGAAGAAGCTCTGTGTACCAATGTCTTCTTGGCCACATTGGAGCTATCAGAATTAGTCGACAATTGAATTGACTCATGTGTTTAAGTACTTTTGGAATTAGACATATTGGTGGAAATGCATATGCCCACATTTTTTCCCATGATATCGACAGAGCGTCTACTGCTAGAGCACTGGGATGAGGTATCCAAGCACAAAACACTGGTCTCTTGTGATTGTGTACTGAGGCAAACAAATCTATTGTTGGTTCTCCCCACATTGCAAACACTGATTGAACTATCTGATTGTTCAGTGTCCACTCTGTGGGTTGTATTTTGTTTCGAGACAGATGATCTGCAAGAACGTTTAATTTCCCCGCTATGTGAGCTGCTCTGAATGTCAGATTGTTCTGAATAGCCATTCTCATTAGACACCATGTCTTGTAACAAAGGTGTATGGACTTGGTGCCCCCCTGTTTGTTTACATATTGAACGACTGTTGTGTTGTCGCATTTGAGTAGCACATTTTGATTTTGTAATTGTGGTAGGAAATGTTGTACTGTTCGAATTACAGCTTCCAATTCCAAGAGATTTATGTGTTGTTTCTGTTCTTGAACCGACCAAAAACCTTGAAAAATCTGATTGTTCATGTGACCCCCAAACCCTGTCTTTGAAGCATCTGTTGTTATTGTGAGGGTTGCCGACCACTGGTGTAATGATTTGCCCTTGGTAGTGTTTGCTCTGTCCAACCACCAATGCAAATGATCTTTTAGGTGTTGAGTAAATGGAATTTGATAAGTAAGATCTCTGGTGGATGGTTTGCAGAAATGAAGTAGATGTAATTGGATAGGCCTCATATAAAGGCGTGCATTGGGGATCAATTCTATGCAAGACGCTATCAAACCCAACAACATTAGATAATCTCTTGCTGTATTGTGTCCCTTCATTATGCTTATCACTAACATTTCTAATTTTAAAATTCTTTCCATAGTTGGAGAAACTATCTCCTTCTTGAAATTGAATAATGCCCCTATGTAAGTGATCTCTTGTGATGGGATAAGAGAAGATTTTTGAAGATTTACTATAAATCCCAGTTTTATCAGAAGATTGAGTGTTTTCTCTGTCTGAAATTAGCATTTTCTCTTGAGCATTCACTAGTAACCAATCGTCCAAATAAGTTGCTAGGCGTATGTTTTGAATTCTCAGATGAGCTGCTACTACAGTAACTATTTTTGTGAACACTCGAGGTGCTTGAGAAGGACCGAAACACAGAGCTACAAATTGGTAACATTTGCCTTGTATGCAAAAACGTAGAAACTTTCTGTGTGTTTTGTGAACTGGAATATGGAGATATGCATCTTTCAGATCGAGAGACAACGCCCAATCTTGGGGTTTTACTAAATTCAAAACTTTTGTTAAAGTGTCCATTGTGAAATGTTGCTTCCTCAGATACTGGTTGAGAGGTTTCAAGTTTATTACAGGTCTTAAATCGCCTGTTTTCTTTGGAACCAGAAAAAGTGTACTGTAAAAACCTTGATGTATCTCTGCTTGAGGTACAATCTCTATTGCATTTTTTTCTATTAAATCTTCTACCTCTGCTAAAATAATAGGTAGATTCCTCGCATTGACAGAAGTGTGTTTTATACCTGTCAAGTGAGGAGTTTCTTGAAATTCTAATTTCAAACCCTCTTGTAAAGTTTTCAGTACCCATTGATCGTCTGTTATTGATTCCCATTCCTGAATAAAATGTTTTAACCTCCCTCCCACTGGTATCTGAGGCAACAACATTAGATTTTTGGCGTCAGGAACTATACTTTTTCTTCACATTAGAGAAAGAACTTACCCATGGTTTGGTAGCTTGCGTCTGTTTACCAGATGACTTGAACTCCCCAAAGTTCTTCTTTGGTATCTTAAAGTTACTGTCAAATTGAGGCTTTTTCACAAATGTTGACTCTGAAGTAACTGTAGCCGTTGGTTTTCTTTTACCTAACTGTGAACCAACTGAAACTCTTCTATTATCAGGCAAAACTTCAGCTAATTGTTTATTTCTGTCAGTTTTCTCTTTCATTTTGGTATCAAACTGAGAACCAAATATACCATCTGCTGTTAATGGTAAAGTCACAATTGTGTTAGCATAGTCTCCTAGTTCATTTAGACCTGTACATGGTAGCACGACGACGTATCATGTGGTGAAAAGCTCCAGTTCTCGCAGTCTGATCTAAAATTTTGGTTGACAAAGCAAATATGTCTCTTACATTCTGAATTGCACTATCTAAATTTGGTGAATCAGATGTTAAATTATCCAATAAATTTCCACTTGCTTGTTGCAAATAACAGGTTGTGATCAATCCCATGCGGGTCGCAACTTGACCCTGATAAGCTAACCTTTCAAGTGACTTTAAGTTCTTAGTAAATAAACTTGGGACTCTGCCAAAAGCAGCCTTTGGCCCATATCTTTTCATCAGTAAACTTTCTACTGTCCATTGTCGGTACATTAAAGTATTCTTGACAACTTGTATCTATTGGGAAACTTAGTCTATAATTTTCGTTATAACTAGTGATTTTGTGAGGAGTCTCTGATCTCCAAGAACCACGTAAAACATCAATTTGGTTTTGTTCTAACACTAAACCTGTTTTCTCAGTCTTTAACGAAGTATAAGCATCTAGACCAAACTTGTCACCTAGTGTATGACTCACAGAATTATCTTGCTTCTCTGTTTCACAAGATTTCTCATTTCTGTTACCTAAATATTTCTGGAACCTGTCATGTTCACCAGATTTAACTAACACTGATCTACTGTCACAAGTATTGACATCTTCATGATCAGAATTTCTAGAATTCTCAGAGCCCTCTGCACTGAATAAAAAGCCACTATTTTGACGTTCCGAATCCGAAATTCGAACAGATAGTGTGTCAATATCATCACCGCTATTTTGGTGCTCATTAATAGCACTATTCAACGGGATAAGAGGTCTGCGAGCAGCACTAAATGCCTCGACTGTGACCGTATTTTGATACTCATGTTCTGACCTTGGAACTTCATTTCCGGTGTCAGTACGCTTGTCTTGAAGTAAATCTAATAATTTACTCATTTTATCATTCATAGAATTGACTTGCTTGTCCTGTTGTTCAATTCTTGCTATCATACGACTTTCTAAGTCTGACAAATTGTCTTTCTTGCTACGAGAAGAAGTACGTTTCTTACCTTTCTTCCCGGGAGCGGAAGTGACTTTGTCGGAGGCCATTGTATTATCCTCTAACACAGAAGAAGTGTCTTCCTCGACATAGGCATCCGAGCCTTCACTTCTCATTATCTTAAACTTATATAATTAAATAACTTTGAAAATATTTTTTAACGTCTGAACTCTTCGGCGCAAAAAATAAAACTGGGGTACAGGTAGAGTAAAGCATGTAGGTGACGTAGTTCCGGTTGGAAGTATCTCCGTCATCTAGATGTTTTATTTTAATTGCGAAGTCTGGACTGGTAAGGAAAGTAATATCCGTATGTATATTTCTCAGGTGGTAAGTAGAAAATGAATGAAATGAAACCCTTTCAGTCTGACATGTTCACCTTACAATCATTCCATAAATAAAAATAGTTCACGTATTGCTTATAGTATCTAGTATATGAACTTGACTACGAAAATTTGAATTGAGGATGATGTTATTTTTAACCTTGTCTGACAGACACGTTTCCCTTGCAAGGAACCCTTTTCAGGTGGGTAGGTAGGTAACATCAAACAATCTTAATTATATTTTTGGCCTCATTCAGATATTTCAAAAAAAAATTCAATAACACAATATCAAACCTTGCAATTCAAAATATGATAAAAGAAGACCTATTTCCTAAGTAAATATAATGTTGTTATCTGAAATTACAATTAGAATTATTATCTGACTTTAACTGGACCTCCATGTCTAAACTATGTATGGTCGTTTTTACATGAACTTTCTAGAATTTTTAATTTTTGGTTATTTTTTTGTGTTTGTTTTAGTTTTAAAAGGATTATATATATATTTTTTTCTTTTTGTTTGTTTGCTGCAATGAATACAATATACCACTAAGAGTCGTTTATAAACGATGCTACTATATCATTATTTTTCATGGTTTGAGGATGGGTTGGAGCTACATGTAGAACATATAAAATAAGATGAAATCATTTTAAATCTTAAGGAATATTTAACTAAATACACCGATTCTTTATACCTTATACACCTTTGAGATATCCTTTCGGAGCACCTGAGATCACCCCCAGTTTTTAGTGGGGTCCGTGTTGCGCAGTCTTTAGTTTTCTGTGTTGTTTCTATTAAAATTATTTGTCTGTTTGTCTTTCTCATTTTTAACTATGGCGTTGTCAGTTTATTTTCGATGTATGAAATTGACTGTTCCTCTGGTATGATTCGGCCCTCTTTTCGTCTAATTGTTATTTTGAAAGTTACACGCAAATGTTGAAATAAAAATAGCAATTCTTCTAATATATTAGATATTCGAAATCAGCGACTCATGGCCGAGAGTACAGGGCCTATACACGAAATACCAATGCTTATACAACAGCGTACCAAATATTATAGTTTACACATCATAAGTGATTCCCCTTAAACTGACCTTATCCAAATTTAAAATGTCAACTATGGAAAAGCTTTTCAGAGTTAATAGACAATGATTGTTGGGTTGGGGCCAAATAATTGCATTGAAACGAATTTGCCCAATTGATTGCTTACATAACTGTATTTCAAATATCCGTTTCAAATTTCTAAAATGCTGTTTTCCTTCTTTATGGTCAATAGCTGAAAAAGGATATTGACGGACAAAGACCTTAGCTCTACTGGTATTCCTTATCGATGGTCAACATAAAATATGTCAAGGCATTTTAAACTGTATTTCAAATGGAATTAAACAATATGCTGGCACAGGGCGGTTAAACTTCGGACATATATAGCATCTTCCAGTTAATTGTTAACTGAAAGAATACTACACACATAATATAGTAAATTGCGGAAAACAGGAAACATATTTTTATAAAATATCCTTCTAGATATAAACTTTTGATCATAAACAAGCTTCTAACTTTTTTTGGATTCGAGCGTCACTGATGAGTCTTTTGTAGACGAAACGCGCGTCTGGTGTATTTACAAAATTTAGTCCTGGTATCTATGATGAGTTTATTTCTGTCCAAGTCTGGTAGAAATCCACGATAGTTAAAGATTAAAAATTTTAAAAACTTAAAGCACAGAGTGAATGTAATTAACTGGCAGAAAAACTAAGTCAATTTATACGTAAAATACGGATAAACAGGATTTTACAAAATGTATTTCTAGATACTGCATTGTATCTTCTAATCATAAACAACCTTCTGTCCAAGTTTGTTGAAATCAAGGATTAAGAAAGTTATTAAAATTCTAAAAACTGTAACCACAGAGTGAATATTTGTGGACGACGACGACGATGACGCCGAAGACAGAATGTAGAATCACTACGTCTCGCTTTTTTTTTTACAAAAGTCGAAGGCCCGACAATGAATGGAGCATTTGCTCTTCGCCACCTTCACTCGCTGATTGGGTAAAATTTAGGCTTTCCGTATTAAGTTATATATTTGCCGGCTAGTGTCGCTTTAAAAATATCAAGATACTTGTTCTTGCAAAATTATTTTGACTGCAATTGACTTATAATGATAGTATTCCAGTGTTTCATCAATATAAGCTATTGACCTTTTCTATATCAAAACTCATGGATGCTCTTCCTTTTATGCATTATAATTATTGTCTAACGCGTACCCGCCTCGCACATTTTATCAGTCCTTAATTTTAAAATTTAAATAAAGATTGATAAATAAATCAACGATTAACATGATGAACTTTTAATTTAGCATTTAAAAATATTTCTATCTGGGAAGTCTGGGAAACTAAAATATTGCGTATCTTAAACATTCAAAATCCCATATAAATTAAACATCTTGAGCCATGTATGCATGCCCTATTTGGATCAAGAGATTGTTTAATATCATATCTATAATCTAAGTCATGATTACTTCGTCGAAAATTCAATGTCAGATAGTCTTCTGTGACATATGCAAAGTTCAAGAGAAAATGAGAAAAGAATCAACAGCCGTGTTTTTTCCATAAATAACATAAAATGAAATTTATCTGGAAAAAAATGAAGTAATAAATATCTACCTTGTATATGTGGTTGTCGAACAGTTTCAAATTTAACATCAATCTGTTTCTTCTTAAAAATATGGCTAGCTTGTGTGGCTATTTAAAAACATTGAGGATCGCAATACATCACCCAATGAAAACCCACAGAACAAGACACACCCTCGACACTAAAACTACTCACAACATTCATTTGACCACAGCCTTTTTTGATCAATTAACTTTTTCATCAATTCGAGAAACAGTAGCCTACAGACAAATATATCATAAAGAACGAACATTCGTTTAAAATAACAAGGACTTAATATATTTCTTAATAGATATAATTTTAACAACATATATAAATTACTTGTATATTAGAATTGAAATTGTTTGTTATAATTTTAGGTTGCACTTTAATATCAAAATATTCATTCATTCATTTATATATACCAATTGAAGTTCCAAATACGAACTTACCGGCGAAATTACCTTTGACGGGCATTCACCTGACATCTAGATTTCAATACGGCACCGGAATTTAATAAATGTATAACTTATTTATAATCATTTCTTGACGCGAACTACTTCAGGAGTCCATAAAAGTCAAGTTACAAGTGGAAATGTTTGGACCTATCTTCCCACAAAGGTAGACTATAATCCTTGCCCTACATGAAATCAGAGGGGGATTTAGTGACTCCCCTGATTGAACCACATATATCGTTATTGCATAGACTTCTTACGTGTTCTACTGCGATTGTTTCCTAGATTCAGGGTCAATTACCCTTGTATCAATATTCTATTGACAAAATGTATAATTTTGTTCAAGTTTAGAATGTGCATGAAATATTTGCAACTGGACAACTACCTGATAGTATAAAAAATAAATCATGAAATCCATCTCCGTGTATGATGAATATCACGCTCTCTGAAAGTTACGAAAGCATGGTCGCAATCTTTTTATAGTTTCCGTGGTTAACAAGTCAATGTTCGGCCTGTATCTAACATACTTTTTCAAGGGTGGTAAAAACATCCAGTCTCAGACTTTGTATTTTGTAGAAACCTTATAAGCTTTTCTCACACGCAATATGCATAAACTATTTGTCACTGGACCTTTTTGGAAAAATGTTATTAAAAATCATCGTTGTTTTTAACATGGAATAATAATATGAATCGTAATTTAAGATATAAAATATTATGAGTCTATAGATGAAGATTTTACATTTCTACATTCTTTATTTTTTCGGCCATTTAATTTTTTTACATGTAATCTTTTTAAATTTTGCCCAATATTCCCTATCTTTTATAATTTAGAAACCCCATTATTGTCTATACTTTCGCTAATCATTGTTACTTGTATTGCTGTATCAAAATAGCATGAAACTTCAAATTTTGTTTCCATTTTTTCCCAGCTAACTGTAATAGAAAATATTGCCCGTTGTATATGCAGTGAAGTATAATTTGTGAAAAAGCAAGAGCATTTGGCTTTGGGCTCTATCCTTATTGTATCATTATGGACCTTGACAGTTTTTCGTTATGTCGATAAAATGTAGAATGGAAATGAGGAATATATCAAAGAGACAACAACCCGAACAAATAGGAGACAACAGCCGAAGGCCACCAATGGGTGTTACACGCAGTGCAAAAGTCTCGAACCTGGACGTGGGCCTCAGCTGACGCTATATATATATATACAATTGCGTACTACTATTTCAGTGAATATGGACGTCATACTAAACTCCAAAACATATAAGTGAACTAAATTTAAAAAACCATACAAGATTAACAAAGGCCTATATATAGCCCGTGTTATTACTAAAATAGATGTAATATATAGAACTACAATTATATATGAATAAATCATTTTTTTACTGCTATAATTTATATAATTTGTCCTGACTTTATGTTGATTTAGAATCTTCTTAGAAATTGTTGATACATTTTATAATTTATCATGACTATGAAATATTTAAACTAGAAAATAGTCTTCTTTGGTAATCTGTCAATAATTGAATATAATACCGATGAAATAAACGCGATGTTCGAATCAAGCTACAGCGGGTTTTGAAAGCACTTTCTTGAAAAAGGACAACTTTGTGTGACTGAGAAAACGTGGTTCGAGGACTTGCAAATTTATAAAAAACATACAGCTCCAAACAAAACCTTTATAGCTAACTTCCTAATGCTTGTAGAGTAAAACTTTGGTAGACTTGCTTGCTCTGTTTGTATAAATGTTAATTCCAGCTTTGTGATTAAGATTGATATCTTCAAACAATTTATTTGGGCATATTTAAACCTGTATATATTATATTTTGTTATCCAAATTACAATTGTACAATATACAAACAAAGCAAGCAAGCTAACCAAAGTCTTGCTTTACATGCATTAGGAAATTAGCTGTAATACCGATCTAGTCTATGGTGCAATACTGTGTTCAAGGCACAAAGACCACACAGTTTCATCCACTGGTAAGTCAAGTTATTTCATCAATCATGTGAATGTTTCTTCGTTTTTATCTTGAAACTATATACTTTTATGCAGTTGCGATTGGCCACACGCATTTTATACGAAAGCAGTTCGCTATGCCCGTGTCTGTTTTGACGTTTTTGATTTTAAAGAACGTAATCTATGTATTACTGGTAAATTATCAAACCAGGGATATCGTTACCATAAATTACTTAAAACCGTTACTAATTTTTCCATAGATATAAAGATTTGGTTTTGAAGTTTGGTTGTACCTGTAGAAAACTTATTTCAAACGGGATAGCACATCCTCATTTTTACTGAAATGTTATTAACCGTGCCCGGAAATTTAGAAATGATCCTTGTAAACTTATCGCTCCTTTAAATAAACTTATTCGAAAAGGTTACCAATTCAACACTGTAATAAGATCATTGAATATTGTTTTTATAGGTATATATATCAGTAGATTTAAAGCAAACTAAATATTACTAGTATGTTATATACATATACACATTCATGGATCTACAATCTGTCGATACCTGTATCTTGGCATTGCACAAGGTCTTGTTTTTCTCTGACTGTTAATGACGTCTTATACTAAATCCATTGGATGTTGGATGTGTAGGGATTGATAATTTAGTCTTAGATGCATGATTTTTTTTATTAGTTTTTAGTGGCTTTAAACTAGTTGTCGGGTAACTGCGAGTACTCTCAGATCTGTTCCTAGTGTCTGTTTGTTGTTTGGATGTACAAGTACCCAGCCACGTCCACTTGTATTTTTGTCCATCTGATGAGTTAAGCCTTTTTCAACTGATTTTTATAGTTCGTTCTTATGTTGTACTGTTATACCACTGTCCCAGGTTACGTGGAGGGTTGGGATCCCGCTAACATGTTTTACCCCGCCACGTTATGTATGTATGTGTCTGTCCCAAGTCAGGAGCCTGTTATTCAGTGTTTGTCGTTTGTGCATATGATACATGTTTGTTTTTTGTTAATTTTTTGTACATAAATAAGGCCGTATGTTTTCTCGTTTGAATTGTTTTGCATTGTCATTTCGGGGCTTTTTATAGCTCACTATGTGGTATTGGCTTTGCTCATTGTTGATGGCCGTACGGTGACCTATAGTTGTTAATTTCTGAGTCATCTAGGTCTCTTGTGGACATTAGTCTCATTGGCAATCATACCACATCTTCTATTTTATATATAAACTCATACTGTCGAAACTTACGAAAATGTCTGTCATTCAAGATCTTTCGATCGACTTAAATCAAACACTTTGCACGATCATGCGTTTGAATGTAATGCATAATGTAAAAAACCTAAATTAACAAATGCAATTAAAAAATAATGTTGTTATTGCTAAACGACAAATCAAAAACACACTCTTCTAATAACCCTATCCCAATCGTGTTATGAGTAGTCCATTTCTGTAGTGGCATCCGCCTCCTAGTGGCAGCTTAAAAAAATGCACAGCACCAAAAGCAAGGCATTGTATAGTAAAGTACGTTGAAGCTGTTAAGTTTTAATTTTAATACAAAACTAAGGGGATATTTTTATTATAACTTTTAGTTAAAGTATATTGATGAAGAGAATAAATCAAATAAATAAATATTGCCAAAATGGTCCACTCTTTCTGCTTGTGCGCTTTTGAGGGAAACAAATACGTTGGATTTTACAGATGCGTGGACCATTTGACACCATCATTAAACTGTTTTTGTTATACCAATAATCACTCTGCTACTCGTCATTCTTACTTTAACGCAGCAAAGTTAGAATAACCTTTCACTGCTTTTCGGGGCTTATATAAAACTATTTAGTTAAAATTTGTTCCGAACTGACGATTTTTTCTACGAAAAAGAAGTACTACGATACTACGATTGAATATCTTTATGCATACATGTATCAGTATTTTAGTATATTCACAATATCAATAAAGAATATGAGGTGGTCAGAAGGATTGATATTTTATTTTCTTACATACACATCGTCATCATGTGGTCTTTGAAATAAAAAAAGTCATTGTTAAATCTTTTCCAAAACGACATCGATCTGTATTAAACATAAATCAGGTTAGGGTAGGGTTGGGATCCCGATTACATGTTTAACCCAGTCACATTCTGTCTGTATATACCTGTCCCAAGTCAGGAACCTGTAATTCAGTGGTTGCCGTTTGTTAATGTGTTAAAAAAATATATTTTGTTTTTCGTTCAATTTTTGTACATAAAAGAGGGACGAAAGATACCAGAGGGACATTCAAACTCATAAATCGAAAATAAACTGACAACGCCATGGCTAAAAACCAAAAGGACAAATAGACAAACAATAGTACACATGACACAACATAGAAAACTAAAGAATAAACAACATGAAACCCACCAAAACCAACTAGGGGTGATCTCAGGTGCTCCGGAATGGTAAGTAGATCCTGCTCTACATGTGGCACCCGTCGTGTTGAACATAAATAAGGCCGTCAAATTTCTCGTTTGAACTGTTTTACATTTGTCATTTCGGGGCCTTGTATTGTTGACTATGCGGAATGGGCACTGCTCATTTTTGAAGGCCATACGGTAACCTATAGTTGTTATTTCTCTCATTTGGTCTCTTGTTGAGAGTTGTCTCATGGCCAATCATACCACATCTTCTTTTTCATATAAACACGGTAACAACTGTAACACATATTTTAAAAAATGTATTAAAGTTCAAACTGTGTTCTCTTGCTCTCTACTGTAATATCAAGTGAAAATTAAAAGTGACTTTTGTTCGAATCCTAGATGATAAGATTCCTCATTTTTTAAATTATAACAAGGCAATGTGAAATGTACAAAACCATGTATTTGTGTGAAATATTTAATGTTTTATATAAAATTATAGGTTGAAGATACATGTGTGTAAAATAGATACATGTATGAATAAACATCTCATTTGGGAATGTCCATCATGAACGGTTGTAGGCACAATTAGGTCTAGATTTGTATACAGAAGAGAAATGGAGCATGTTCTTAGCAAAACAAATAGACAAAAAGGAAAGTCGTACGGCATTTGTGAATAATTTCCCTCGGAAATTGAAAACAGGAGAAAAGAACTATACCCAATCATGAAGGATGCTAGAAATCAGGAAAAAAGTAAACCTCGTGAAAGATAAACTGTATATAAACGTAAAGCTCTATTTGACGACGCCAATACCACCAAAGTAGTTGGGCGGGTACCGCGATGTTCAACTACAGAATATAGCATCTGAAAACCGAAGGTTCCTATTGAAAAAAAGTAGTACAAGTCCTCCAATACCACCTAGACCGTTTAAACGGATGCGTACACAGTCTTCCGATACGAATAATGAAGAAAACTGATATAAAAATGTATCTCGCGAAACTAGTTGATTGGCAATAGTTTAAATTCATTGGAAAATAGTAGTACTAGGTTTTATCAGTTTGCTTCGATAATCTTCGAATGAGTGCACTACTCTTCATTTATCTGTTAGGAACGGAATAGGCCGCGAGTAGTGACAAATGGTTTGCTTCTAAATTTGGAACGGACTATCTGATAAATGGTTTTATTAAGGATTTCAAAACAATTTTAAGCCAAAAAACATCATAAGATTTTGTTGGTTTTCCCGTTTGAATGGTTTTACACTAGTAATTTTGGAGCCCTTTATAGCTTGTTGTTCAGTGTGAGCCAAGACTCCGTGTTGAAGACCGTACATTGAACTATAATGGTTTACTTTTTTTAAATTATTATTGGGATGGAGAGTTGTCTCATTGGCACTCAATTTTTCAATCAATAATTTTTTTTAGAGAAAATTTTACCGAAGGTGTAATAATTTAAAATGACTGAACCATGTATTAAAAGTACAAACACTATTATGGCTAGTGCAGGCAAGAGGTACCTGACTTTGAACAGGCGTGAACATGCGGCTGAGGTTCTAAACACAACTTCACGACAAAAGAAATGATTTAAGCTTCCGAATTCTGAACTTTTCATTTTTATGTAGCAACATTGCAGCAGCGGCTGCATACGGAGTGTCGATCTCTAAATTGGTACATTATACCCGGGTTTGTATGTCCTATCATGATTTCGGAAGCGCTTCATTCTAAAAATGTGCTCACGGTCAACGCTTTTACAACCCTATGAAGTTACAAAAAGAAGCATTCAATACTTATAATTACATTTTTTAGCTAGGATCATGAAAGCACGAATGCTATCAACTTTTGATTTGATTCACCTGTGCACTTTATTGTGGGACCTCGTGTTTTTATGAATGATAAGTTTTATTGAGTGATACAATTGCTTTAGGAATAACACGTGATGTACATTTAGCCAATCAGAATAACGTATTATAATAAAACATACATCTAATGTAATTATTACATAATATGCTTACACTCATATACTATAATCAAATGACTGATATAAGATAACATATATATATATATACATGCTGTGTCGTAACTGACTGATTTAATAAACATACATCTATAACTGTTGATGCTTAAGTTTCTATTTAAACAGTTTAGACTTTCTTACTTTTACTGAAAAACATATTCTACCAGCACATTTCAAAGCTCTATCACAACAATGATATGATGTTTCATTATCACCGAATATCTCATAGCATACACCTAGTGTTGTAAATAATCCAGATGAGATACTAGGTTTAACCAAATATTGAATAATGATGAATGTAAATCTAGTAAATAAACTCATAATAATACAAGGAGTAAAATTTGATATTTACGCCAGACGCGCATTTCGTCTACAAAAGACTCATCAGTGACTCTCAAATCAAAAATGTTATAAAAGGCCAAAAAAAGTACGAAGTTGAAGAACATTGAGGACAAAAAATTCCTACAGCTAAGGTAATCTATTCCTGAGATAGAAAAGCCATAGTTTTTTTTTTCCCAAAATCAAAGTAAAGCCTGTTGTCTTTTAAGAATATCACCAACTGAAGATAATGAAAGCTTAGAAAAATTGGTCCAGTAAAGCAGACCTGACACAGATCGGGTCTGGACAAGCCGACCTGCCCACAGGTCAAGTTTGGTCCAGCAGACCTGTTCACAGGTCTGGTTTGGTCAAGCAGAAATGTCAACTGGTTTGGTCTGATCAGGCAGACCTGTTCACAGGTCTGGTCTGGTAAAGTAGACATGTCAACAGGGTTGGTCTAGTCAAGCTGACCTGTCCTGGGAACACGTATGCTCTATCAAAGTTGTCCTCGGGACTGGTCTGCAGCAGTCCTAAAAAGGCAGACATGAGGTCTTGTCTGCTAGGAATAAAGTCGAGTTACAGTCCGGCTTAAATGATCCCAAGTTTACATCTATAACAGTCGAAAGGACTGCTTTCAGTTACTTTGTGTACACCCATCTGTAGCTTTTAATAACTGCAAGTACTCTCAAATCGTACGTTCGTGATAATAGGACCAGTTGATACTATTTTGTAATATTTTTGTTTTTATTTAATTTTTACTTTATCTAGTGTGTTATATCGTCTAGCCAATCAGAATAACGTATTATAATAAAACATACATCTAATGTAATTATTACATAATATGCTTACACTCATATACTATAATCAAATGACTGATATAAGATAACATATGCATATATACATGCTGTGTCGTAACTGACTGATTTAATAAACGTACATCTATAACTGTTGATGCTTAAGTTTCTATGTAAACAGTTTAGACTTTCTTACTTTTACTGACAAACATATTCTACCAGCACATTTCAAAGTTCTATCACAACAATGATATGATGTTTCATTATCACCGAATATCTCATAGCATACACCTAGTGTTGTAAATAATCCAGATGAGATACTAGGTTTAACCAAATATTGAATAATGATGAATGTAAATCTAGTAAATAAACTCATAATAATACAAGGAGTAAAATTTGATATTTACGCCAGACGCGCATTTCGTCTACAAAAGACTCATCAGTGACTCTCAAATCAAAAATGTTATAAAAGGCCAAAAAAAAGTACGAAGTTGAAGAACACTGAGGACAAAAAAATCCTACAGCTAAGGTAATCTATTCCTGAGATAGAAAAGCCATAGTTTTTTTTCCCAAAATCAAAGTGAAGCCTGTTGTCTTTTAAGAATATTACCAACTGAAGATGATGAAAGCTTAGAAAAATTGGACAGTGAGACATAACAGTAAGCGACAAAAACAACTGTTGATCTTTAACCTCAAGTTTTAGTTTACCGTTATCAATGATGAGTTGTGTAAATTTATAACATTGCTTATAGTGAAAAAGGTGAAAAAATATACCACCAGTAAAATCTATTAACTAGAAAACTTGTCCACAGGTCTTGTTAGGTCAAGAAGACCTGTTCACAATTCTGGTCTGGACCAGTAAAGCAAACCTGACACAGATCGGGTCTGGACAAGCCGACCTGCCCACAGGTCAAGTTTGGTCCAGCACACCTGTTCACAGGTCTGGTTTGGTCAAGCAGAAATGTCAACTGGGTTGGTCTGATCAGGCAGACCTGTTCACAGGTCTGGTCTGGTAAAGTAGACATGTCAACATGGTTGGTTTAGTCAAGCTGACCTGTCCTGGGAACACGTCTGCTCTATCAAAGTTGTCCTCGGGACTGGTCTGCAGCAGTCCTAAAAAAGCAGACATGAGGTCTTGTCTGCTAGGAAAAAAATCGAATTACAGGCCGGCTTAAATGATCCCAAATTTACTTCTATAACAGTCGTAAGGACTGCTTTCAGTTACTTTGTGTACATCCATCTGTAGCTTTTAATAACTGCAAGTACTCTCAAATCGTACGTTCGTGATAATAGGACCAGTTGATACTATTTTGTAATATTTTTGTTTTTATTTAATTTTTACTTTATCTAGTGTGTTATATCGTCTCTCTATTTTTGATATGTTCCAGCTTTGAAAAGAGTTTGCCTTTGTAAATTTCTATTCTCGTACTATGAACAACAAATTCGTTTATCTGAAAAGTAGTTTCGATCTCCATTAATGCATACCTTACAACAAAATTATTTGTATTAACCTGTTTACATTATTATATCTAGCAGCTGTGTGTTCAATGTTATGATTGCCTTCTAAAACTGTTAACATATTAACCCTTTATTTAATGATTTTTTATTAACATAGTGTCATAGATCAAATTTATTCGTTCAGTGTATATTCAGATGTTTTTATTAATACGTCTTAAGTAAAACTATTTGAATTGATGTTTTATAATGTGTCTCTCTATGTTGTGAGATTACACTATTGTTGCAGGTAAGGGTGAAAGATGGTACACATTAAATCGTTTAAATCTGTTGTATTTGTTTGCACCTGTCCTGAATTAGGAACTTGATGTTCAGTGGTTTATGTGGGTTATAAGTGTTTCTCGTTTTCTGTTTATTTTTACATATATAAAACCATTGGTTTCCGCGTTTGAATGGTTTTGCACTGGTTATTTAGGGGGTCCTTAATAGCTTGCTTTTCGGTGTGAGTCAAGGCTCTCTGTTGAAGATATATAAAGGTTTCCTTTTACAAATTAAGACTTGGATGAAGAGTTGTCTCAGAAATTTAATGTAATTGAAATTAACATAACAAAAGGACGACTTGTAAATACAGATAAAACAAATACTTTATTCAAATAATTATATATATATTGTGAGAGGTATAGATATATAGATCGATAATTAGTGCATGTACATGTACAGTTGTACAAGGATAGATAATATTTATAAAGGTAGATGTTAATAATTTATAGTGGGAGTATTTTTTTCTCATTTGCTTTTTCCCCGACAAATGAGACTGTAAAAATCGGGACCCCTTAGTTGCTTCTCGATCGAACGTATTCCATATCAATAATCCAACTAAGGTAATATTCATGACGTTGATGAAACATGCACATCATGAAAACTTTTATATTGCAACTATTTGTGTTTATTTCCTAAATATAGTAACACAGCTATATTTTGTGCAATGTCAATTTCATCATGGAACACTTTTTCAACAGCCAGGGGTTTATTAAGGGATGAAAATAAGTTTGAAGTTTGTGTTACAATTTAAATAGCTATGAATTTATGTATCTAAGCTGCAGTATAAAGACAATATTAGGTCAATGTCAGAAAAATATTAACTTTTTTGTACTCGGCGCAAAATTAGAAAAGGGTTCGGTAGAACCTCACCCTTCCCTAGTTTTTTTAGCCTCATACAAAAAAGTTGATATTTTGTTAACATTGACCTACATATAATATTGTATATTTATCCTGCATCAGCAATCTATTGTACAAATTACAGTTACAAATGTATACACATATTTTATGGATTTATTTGTACATATGTACAATTTGGAAATTAGTATGGCGTTCATTATCACTGAACTAGTATATATTTGTTTAGGGGCCAGCTGAAGGACGCCTCTGGGTGCGGGAATTTCTCGCTACATTGAAGACCTGTTGGTAACCTTCTGCTGTTGTTTTTTTCTATGGTCGGGTTGTTGTCTCTTTGGCACATTCCCCATTTCCATTCTCAATTTTACATGAACAAATAAAGACTCATGTTACCCCGCTTCCATGTTGAGCACGGGGTAAATGGGATTTTTCTTTGTGAACCAGTTCATTTTGTGTGTCCTCGTTGCGGTCTGCGTGTAAACTGTCGATTTATTTGAAATATTAGAGACAATGATTTTTTAACTGACAACGAAAGTTTCGAGTGTTGGTTGTACATTCAGGATACAAACAATATATGTACATTGTCGGAAAATTTAAAATATACTCGCTTTTCGTCCTGTTTCTAAAGCTCATACAAATTTGTTTTATATTTTCCGACATTGTATATATACATTTTGTATTGTATATATATTCTGGCTGAAAAGATCTATGGGTAAAAGGGTAATGATACGGGATAGCTCTGATTATCCTTTCTTTTTGACAGTATTGCATGTTTGCATATTAAGTGTCGGTATATCAAGTACGGATAGCAATCGTATATAACATGTATAAGGGTGAGAGTATCAGTATTTGGTTTTCAATAAGAAATGCAAACTACTTCAATACTTTAAAACACAAAAAAAAACTAACAATTCATAGAGGATTACTTAGGAGCATGTCTTGTATTGGAAAACTGTTGGATACGAACATTTGTTTTTCACCCTGTCTACTTTTTTTGTTCTCAGAAAATGTACTTATTTAAAAGTAAGGCATTGATTAAACAAAACTAAACGTTCTTTCGTGTTGCAGATGTCTTTAAGCTGAACCTGGTTTTAAAGCTAGCTTAACCTCTCACTATTATGACAGTCGCATCAATTCGAACAAAATCCATACAATTTATGTTTTTTTTAGGCTTTTGTTTACCTGCAAATTGGCGAGAATAGAATCGATTGTATTAGCAAAAACACAGTTTCTATTACTGCAAATAAGAAACGCTGGAATATAATAATAACACAATCTTTAGTTTAACAAATAATATATATTTATCAAGATCAGAAACAATATACTCTTTTGAAACATCACAATAACAGAATAAAACATGTAACTGTCAAATACGTGTGTTCACTGCAATAGAGAACTTCATCAGGAGATAAATCCCTATGTTTTATGTTTAATTATTTAACCACTTCTCCAGAAGAATCAATTGTGTATTGTAATTGATCGGGTACACCCTTTTGCATTTATACGTGTACACGTTTGAAACGAACACAAATAACATAGCATTTCTCTCCATATACCGTTATTTGTTTACTTTGAAAGCTTTATCTTTTCTAAAAAAATCCACATTACTTAAAATACTAAACTATGGGCCAAATGAAAAACTGTGTAATTTTTTATCATAACATAGTAGGAGTATTCGAATTGAAATGTATCTAATAACGGCCGAATTGTATGCACATCTATTCTTCTTTTTTTAATAATACCTCTATCCCTTGAGACGCAAAATCAGACACCCCGAGTGACACATAATATTTTGATGCAATGAAATTAGGCTAAATCTAAGAAGCTGGCATTTGGTTGAATTCCATGACACGAATATATTTCTATATAAATCATACTGGAAAAATCGTCAGAAGTAGTATATAATCCTGAAACTTGCATTCGAAACTTCAAAATCTGCAACATGGAAAACAAGGAAAAGGTTTTAGTGAAAACTGAGCCCTGAAAAATTATTTTATCGTAGGAACTATTTCGTTATCACTCTTCAATTTGAAAGCACTGATAGTCTGTTCCTCTTTGTCTCCTGATATCTCATTAAATTGTTGAGGTATTGTAAATGAATCAGAACATGTATTTGATTGAATAACATATTTTACGCTAAATATATGATTATAATTTTGTTATTTTTGTTCCTTATTATCAAGATGATGACATGATAAGTTGATCCAACTTTGTTCTTGTTTGGCTTTATAAATATTTTGATATGAGCGTCACTGATTAGTCTTATGAAGACGAAACGCGCGTCTAGCGTACTAAATTATAATCCTGGTACCTTTGATAACTATTGATAGGGTGGAGAGAGATTTGCATCAACTGCTATATTTTTGTGTCTTTCTATCTCTTTCTGTTGTTATTCTTTTAGTTATATTGATGAGTGAAGCATCAGGCCTAAATTGTGGTTACCTTGTCTATAAATGTGATGCATGTAGCAGATTGAAGGTAAATCCTATGATCATATTTTACTAATTTACATGAGATATTAAATAACATACTTCAATTTCTGCTGATGCTGACAGATTAAATCAAATATCTAAAAGTTTTAATTTTCTTGCTTTTGCTGAAGGACATATACCACTTTCACATTTCAAAGCTTTGTCATAACACTCGTATGACATGTCCTTATCACCGGATACCTCATAGCACACTCCAAGTATTGTTAACGAATAAGATAACATACTTAAAAAAACGGAATTTCTCTTTGTATCGTTTACTGTTTTGTATAAATCATGTAGAGCATTCTGTCTCCTCGGAAAATCACCAAGATGATGAAAGCATAGAAATCTAAGGCAGTGAGACATAACAGTAGGCGGCAAACACATTTCTTTGTCTTTTACCTCAAGTTGTAGTTCCCTTGGTATTAATGATGAGTTCTTTGAGTATATAATACTTTTTAGAGTAGCTATTCTCATCTTATCATTCAGTGTCATTGTAGAATTAACATGATTTCTATAATTTTTTATATGTCTCTCATGGTAATATACACATCCTATTAAAACCATATCAGGTGAACATCTTGATAGAAGTGTATCAGTAAGTCTAAGTGTAACATCGAACTGTCCCGTTACATAGTAAAACGACGCGCATAACAACCATCCCGATACAGCATCTGTTTTCGTACCGTCTAGTAAATATCTTTGATAAGATTTGTGTATGTTGCCTGCTTCAGTCGTTACACTTGGTGGTGGTAATACTTGCGCGGCATATTGACTTATTTCAGCATGAAGATATTTACAAACACCAATAATGAATGTTGAGGATTTGGATTTAATTAACGATTCAATAAATACTAGTGCTTTCAAATAATGTGAAATGTGAGTTGTAGGTCCTATCCCACATATTCTGAAAAATAAGAAGTCTAATAATATGAAAGAGGATGTTTCCTTTGTATAAAGAAAACGATACTTGTCCTTGTCGTTGGAAATCAAGTTCCTTATCAAATCATCAATACCATGATTTTTCATTCTATTCAAAACTTGTATAAGAATTTTATTGTTATCTGAATTGATCTTTCCTAAGAACATATTGTGTTCAGGTATGAAATAGTTCGGACAAAAACAGTTGTGTACCCATAAAATCAGTTTATCTATGCAGAGAGTAAAACAATAAAACATTTCAGGTAATTGGAATGTGTCAATATCCACTTCCTCTGAGACCCAGAATAAAGCCGTCTTCATAAAATAAGAACACAATAAACCTGTTGCTTGATCGCGTGTGTTAATGATATGTTTTAGTGCTAGTTTGAGGAGACCGTAACATAAGAGTTGAGTGTGGTTAAACGAATGTATAAGTTGTTTTTCGGCCATTGAGAAAGATAATCTCCATAATACATCACAATCTGGTTGAGTCCTTGGTCCAATAGGTACTAACAAACAACCATCCTCTATAATCTTATCAATAGTGGAATTAGAGGGCCATTGCTGTCGATAACGGAACGCCCATTGCATTGCTTTAAACGGAAGGTATTTACTACGTAGACAGAATGCAGTATCAATGGTTTGATGTTTATCCGATAAACAAGGGCCGTGTGATGATAACTGAAGATGTGGAAACTTCTGATTTATATTATTTATAAATTTGGTGACGGATAGATATAAACCGTTTCTCGAACTTTCAAATGATTCACATGTTATAAAGTTAGTTTCGCCGTCCCCTCCCGCTATCAATCGGAGTCTTATAAATCCAGGATGATCATTATCAGTCTCCATTAGCAGTGTTGTACGATGTATAGCATGTTTGATATTCTTCACATTCGGTATTACATCCACGGTTTTCATTACGAACATGATATCTCTATCACTACCTGGTAAATCAATTCCCTCTGCTAGACTTCCGCTCGATATTTCTATTGTATTCGAACCGCTGTTTAGCTTCATTGCATTTTGTATTATATCCTGTATGATAAACAGTTGTTGTCTTTTTCGTATGTCTATTTCAGTACCCAAGGTTTTCACTAAATAGTCGTATAAGCATTTTACCTTCAAACCATTTCCATTCCAGAACCTGTAATCTTATAAACACATATTGTTTCAGTTATTAGATTTGGAAATCGTCCCCGACTTTTGTGTTTAGAAGATTGCATAATTGCTTTTGCTATTTATTGCAAATAAATATTATCAAAAATACTCCAATGATATTTTACAAACACTTCAGTTTATCACGCCAATGCATTAACTAAAGAAACAAAGACATGAAAGAATTAGCTAAAGAAACACACATTCGGTGTACACTACTTCTAGTTAACTTTCATTTCAGAACACTAAGAATTTAATCAAAAGTGTTATCTGTCCCTGATAACAAGGGGGTGGGGGTATTGTTCTGTCTAACGAGATTACCTCAGCCACATTTGATGTTCCTGTCCCAAGTCAGGATCCTGTAATTCAGTGGTAATCGTATGTTTCTGTCTTACATAATTGTTTTTCGTTCGTTATTTTGTGCATAAACTAGACAGTTAGTTTTCTCGTTTGAATATTATCACATTTGTCATTTCGGGGACTTTTATAACTGACTATGCGGTATTTGCTATCCTCATTTTTGAAGACCGTATGGTGACCTGTAGTTGAACCTTTGTGAATGATTTCATCTCTTATTGAGAGTTGTCTTATCGTTGGCAATCATACCACATTATTTTGTATACTGATATACTTAGACACTTGTCTATTGTTGCACATTTCATTTGCTAACTATAAGTCGTTTTTGTTGTTGTTTTTTGATGTGTCGTTTTTACACATACAACGAACTTTGCATGAAATTGGTGCACACAAACAAAGAAAAGAAATAAAACCACGTTTGTATGCTGGTTGATTTAGATGCAAAGTCCTAGTTTGACTTTTACAAACATATTGTAAATTCAAATAGAAAAAAAGTGGGTATGTCAAAAGAGCTGAAATTTAATACTCGGATACTAGGTCACCATACTCGAGTACTCGCGAGTACTCGGATGAATCTTCAACCTTGAATGTCTATTGACAAGATTAGGTTTTAGGTGGGATGCAGTTTTTTTTTGTTACTACCTTTCATAAACATATTAACGAAAGACAAATGTACTACAGACATAGTTTGATCCTCTGTGTTTTTGTTAGCAATTATTGTTTGTGTACGTGTTCATAGACCAAAATCCAATAAAATCAAAAATATTGAGAAAAAAAAGTCCGACAAAGTAGACAATACATGTATCATTTGTTCCAGAGGAGTTGGTATTTTTTGTAATATGACTTGTCCGTTGATTAGTCATTAACAATATTGGACTTCAAATTACTTGTGCCTTTTCGTAATGCTCAATCTTACTTTTTCCGAGTGTTTTTGCACTATAGTTTGTCAGACCAACTTTAAGCCATGACGTTGTCAGTTTATTTTTGACTTTAGAGTTTGAATTTCGATCTCGTACTTTCGCCTATCTTTATATTATAAATTAAACAATTATAGTTAAGTTTCAAATACAGAGTAGTTAAATTAATTCAAATGTACATCTCATACCAATCACGTTTAAATAGAAGTCTTGATTGACAAATTAAGTTTTTACGGCTTGTGATGTGTTAATTATTAATCAATGAAAGTTTTCATCCGTGTACAAACACCGTTAAAAATGTTTCAAATCAGTTCCGTAGGGTTCACCGCAGGTCACTTTGGTTCTGTTTTTGTTTAGAAATATGATCTTGACAACAATTTCAGACTATTGACTATCAGACTTTTTTGTTGTTGTTAAAAGTTGTGCACATGGAAAACAAGGAAAGGATTTTGCTGGTACTACTAATACAAAAAGTATCCTCAGGATAAACATATTTGTGTTCTTAGCTGATTTTATTTAGTATTACGAAAGGGTATTTCAAAGGAACTAAAGTGAGTGGAAATGTGAAGAGAAATATCTCAAGATGTATAAGACGCATTGCCAAACGAGTATCCGAGTACTAAAATTGTACTCGAGTACTCGGTCTTTCGAGCGAGTACCTGAGTACTCGAGTACTCGGCCTTTCGAGCGAGTATATGAGTACTCGAGTACTCGTTGCCATCCCAAAAAAAGTATTCCTGATAAATATAGCGGATAAGCAAATATGTTCTCATTAAATGAAGCACACTTATAAATATATGTATTACACAAGCATGGCCAAAATCGTGTACACAGCATTCATTGTTTGTTTTTTTTTTTGGAATTTTGGTCCTCAATCCTCTTTAACTTTGTACTTTATTTGGCCTTTTTAATCTTTTTTGGGATTCGAGCGTTACTGAATAAGTTTTTTTTTGTAGACGATACGCGCGTCTGGCGTAAATACAAATTATATTGGCATGTATGATAGGTTTATTTATTACCTTTTTTGCAGTATGTTCTGTTCTCTAGGTACTCCAGATATTTATCTGATGTTTTGTCAGGATATCTTAAGTTAAGTATATACTGTTCGTGGGCTTTCCTTCTGACTAGACAAGCTTTATACATTTCTTCAAATTGTTTGATTGTCAGTCCAAAAACGTCATTTGAGATAATGATTCCTCCGTCTTCAGATTGGTAAACTAATGGTGGGTATCTGCGCCTTCCAGGGTAAAGGAAACGTTTGACGCCGTATTTTTCCCAGTACTTCATTTTCCTCAATCCATGAACATTTTCAGCGCTATCATTTTCATCGTTTCTTGAGTTCCGATCCATATTTGCTGTAAAATATCAATTATGGCTACAATATACTAAGCAATGATATGAAATAATAAAATAGCTTTTCAGAAAAGAAAATGAAATATTCCTGACTTGATACAGGCATTTCCATAAACATGTTTTTAATGCTAGCTTGTCGACAGTCAAATTGAATTTCATTATTTAAACAACAAGTGTGATTATCTTTTCATGCTTTCAAATAAAAAAAAAATCCATACTATATTTAGTTTCATACAAATGTTTAAGAAATAAATTGTAGAATCATGAGAGGATATTTAATGAGAAAACTATTTACCCAAGCTACGAATAGTTGTAAACATGTAGCAGGAATTCCCATAAATTAACCTAATCATGTATTTCAAACGTCGTTATACTTTAAATCTCCTATTTTTTGGCGATATAGTACACTTATATGTATAGATATGTGATCAGAACAATACATTTAAATAATAAATATGACACAATCACTGGTATTACAGAGATAATCGTAACTGGAAGTATGACTATCCCAATATGGCGACGGCAGATATAGGTAAAATCTTTACAGTCATTTTTCTCAAATGTAGCATGTTTTTGACAATAGTTACTCAGCTGCAAGGTTTTTCTATACCATTACATCATATTTGAATCGTAACGGTGCACTGGAATTGTCTAAGCGCTTTGAAAATTGCCGTTGAAAAATGCGGGATGATAATCGTAACTCTATGGCATTTTTCTTCTTTGATAATCGTAATTTCCTTATCGGATAATAATAACTGAAACATAATAAATGTGTCTTTCAGCATTTCAATGGTATTTTGTGTGTTTAAAATGCAAATGTCCAGTTTAACGATGATATTAAAATAAATGAAGAAACTTACAGGTTAATATCTAGGACAAATTTACTATAGATCTCTATTTTTAGCTGACAACAATATGCATAACCTTTTAATATATACATGCACCTATGGAAAATAAAGCAGCTGTCGAGTCAGTTATTGTGGTAAGTAGATATACGGGGTATCCACAAATGCATCTAGCAACATATATATGAATATATATATACAGACAAGTACAAATATTCATAAAACATTTTCAGACTTAAACTTGGTACATTGTAAAATAAGACATCATCTTTACATAACAATTGCATAAGAAAAATAAAATTATGTACAGCATGGAAAAAAATGAACTAAACTAAAAGAAACGTAAAATAATAACATTTAAAGTTTAGGCTCCAAAAACAATTGTCTCTTAGAGTACATTTCACGGAACATTTGTCAAAAACATGCTACATTTGAGAAAAATGACTGTAAAGATTATACCTATATCTGCCGTCGCCATATTGGGATAGTCATACTTCCAGTTACGATTATCTCTTTAATACCAGTGACAATGAGACTATAAATGCTCATTATGATATTTAATTGTTATGCATTCTAACCTTTTTAAAACCAATATATTTTCGAATTTTACAAACAAATAAAGAATGAAATTTAACATTCAACCTTCCGTCAAATTCTGAAAAAAGGCAACAGTAGTATACCGCTGTTCGAAACTCATAATTCGATAGAGAAAAAAACAAATCCGGGTTACAAACTAAAACTGAGGGAAACGCATCAAATATAAGAGGAGAACAACGACACAACAGAAACACAACATTAAAATGTAACATACACACATAAACGAACTATAATATAAAAATGACAATTTTCCTGACTGACTGTGATTTTCATACGGATACGTTTCATATGAACTTGATAAATGAATTACAAATTAATTTAGAAGAATAACACAAACTCGAGATCGAATATTAAAAGGAGTACTTAATCGTTTCTCAGCCGACAATGTACGATTCAAGATTTTTAATAATAAAATCCGTTCAAGTAGGAAGTTAGAATAGTGTAGAGTTGTAACACACCAAGACAACATGCTATCAAATAATTGAAAGTAAAACAACAGTTCATATATCATACAAAAAAGCTATGTTTTTCTTAGAATACTCTTTAGTACGAAAATTTTGTATTTAATCTCAGTCTTGTCTTGTTATTTTCAGTGTTAGTACTTAAAAAAACTAACATTTTATTCTTTAAAAAAAAATGTATTTGTTTTAAACAGAAAAGGATTAAATACGTAAACATGTCAAATAAATCTGAAAATTTCAAGAATATGACAGTTGTTTTATATCGTTACGTATTTGTAATAAATTTTACGACTTTCAACTGTTTGCATTTCTTTGGTTTCGGTATTTTATATATATCTTTTCAATATATCTTTCCCGTTTGTACTAGTATTATATATAGAAATATCAACGAAAATATCTATCAAATAAATTATGTCTAATCCGAGAAGAGTAATTAATGAAAAAATGTCTTACCCCTGCTACAAATTATTGTGCTCTTCTTTTTTAAAAATGGACGTTTAGATCAATTTTTGACAGGAATTTCCACTTTCGATATAAAATTTACCCACTCACTCTTTAACGTATTTAAAAGGTCGGTGTCATTTAAATTGCATATTATCATTGCTACGCAATTTTTCTATAATTAGATATATGATCATATAAATAAATCAATATCAATAACCGACAATTGAATGTGAATGTAATGTAATTGCAATAAAACTATCTAAGGTTGTCTCGTACGATTAACGCTTTGTATACATCTTGATATATTGAAAGGATAAATTATCATTATGTAGAAATAAAAGATCCCTCTTATAAAAATACTGCATTCAATTAATATTACAGAATTCATTTCAATACGGATCACTAGCGGTTTGGGTATGACTCTCCATTTCTTGAACTATTTTCAAATTAAGTATATTCTTTAATATTTTAACCTAAGTCCATATACTGTATATGTTTTTTTATACATATGTACTATACCCCTGTATCGTTATTTTTCACGTTGACCATATGATTAGGTGGGTGTCATATATTTAAATTGAAATGAAAATAGAAAAAAAATTAGACAAAAATCCATATTTAAGGGGTGGTTGTATTTGTTTACTAATTAATTACATAAAATATATCATAATGTTAGGACCATCCGTAGAGCATTTAATTTAACTCTTTAGCGGATACATGTAGATTCTCTGGAATCAAAAAAATATCTCATTATTTGTATAATGTATAAGAATGATTATGGAGCTTTATTTCATTTTTCTGTGAAACACATACGACATACATTGTTATGAAGATTCAGAATAATAAACACATTGATCAATAATAACGCAGGCAGTCAAGTGATACCAACTGCTTCAATACATCATAATATAATATATAAAAACACTAATAATCATTTTACATTGATCATATAATACTTTATCTACAAGTATTACTAATTAATATAATAATGTATTTGATGTAACAAAAATATGTGTCTTCCATTTCATAATATAAATAACGTAATGCCTACTGTTTCTTTGGCATGTCACCAAAATGAGCATGACATGTAAATATAAGGCAGGCCTACTCGCAACAGGTGTTATAGGTTGCATTTCTGTAAATATTGACAATGCAATTTCCCATAGGAACTTCTTTTACGACTTAAACTGTGCCACTTTTACTATGTTCTGAATAAAAATCTTCTCCTAGAATTGAAAGTGCATATGCACTACATTTTTTTTTTTCGAATAAAAGGTTTCCACAGATTTCAATATCAATAAATTGCACATGTTTATATTTACTGGTATCATTCCCAATTTATGTCTCTATGAGATGGAACACATATATCATAACTGGGAACCGGTATGTAAACAAAATTAATTTCTATGAATATTCTTAATTTCCCCAATAGAGGCGTGGTTTGAGAAACAACTGTGTTTACAAAGTGCAGTCATCAGTATGGGTGCGACGAATACATAACAAGCCTTCCATCATTTTGACCTTCAGTGTCATGTATAAAATAGCATTTTTAAATTATACAGATAATCTATATCTAAAAGGACTGATATTTAAAAACATATATCCTATGATTACACAGATATGCTTTAACTTAATTGACTGACTTTAAATAACATTCTCTAACTACTGTTGATTCTAAATGTTTCGTTTAACACTCAAAAAGTTGCAATTTTCTTACTTTTGCTGAAAGACATATACGACCATCACATTTTAAAGCTTTTTCATAACACTGAAATGCTATATTCTTATTACCAGATATCTCAAAGCATACCCCAAGTGTTGTACATGTTTCAGATAAGACGTTTGACATAGTTAAATAAACATGTTTTTCGTTTATTGTTGAATTCAAATCACGTAAAGACTTTTGTCTTTTGTAAATATCACCAAGATGATGAAAACATAAAAATCTAAGACAGTGACAGATAACAGTAGGTGGCAAACACATGTCTTGGTCTTTTACTTCCAGATGTAGTTCCCCTGGTATTAATGATGAGTTCTGTACGTAAATAACATTTTTCTTAGTAGCTAATCTCATCTTATCATGCAGTGTCATGGCAGAATGAACATGTTTAATGTAGTTGTTAATAAATGTATATCCTACTTCATTCTTGTAGTTCACACATCCTATTAACAGCATATCAGGTGAACATCTTGACAGAACATAATCTGTTAGTCTAAGGGTAATATCGAACTGTCCTGTAACGTAATAAAACGATGCGTATAACAACCAACCCGATACAGCATCAGTGTTTGTACCGTCTTGTAAAAGTCTATGATAAAGTTTGTGTATGTTGTATGTTTCAGTCGTTGTTGATGGTGGTGGCAATACTTGCGCTGCATTTTGACTTATTTCAGCATAAAAATATTTACAAACATCAATAATAAATGTTGAGGATTTTGACTTAATCAAATATGCAGTTAAAACAGTGCATCGAAGCAACGGGAAATGTCTGCCATTGAAACTATCCAACATATCCTGTAAAAGAAGGTCTCTAACTTAATTAACGAAGATTCACTCTTTGTTCTTAATAAACGACTAGTTGCATTGTCCTTGGCATACAAATTTGTTAACAAACAATTTACTCCATTAATTACTATGCTATTCAAAACTTGTATTAGAATTCTATTGTTATCCGTACTGATCTTTCCTGGAACATGTTCTGTTCAGGTATGAAATAGTTCGGACCGAAACAGGTGTTTACCCATCAAATCAGTTTATTCATGCATAGAGTAAAACAATAAAATAATTTAGGTAATTGGAATGAATCAATATTCTCTTCCTCTGAGACCCAGAATAAAGCTGTTTTTATAAAATAGGAGCACAATAAATCTTTGGCATGGTCGTTTGTGTTAACAATATGTTTTAATACTAATTTTAGGAGACCGTAACATAAGAGTTGAGTGTAATTAAACGAATGTACAAGTTGTTTTTCAGCCACAGAGAAAGATAGTCTCCATAACAGACTACAATCTGTTAGAGTCCTTGGTCCAATGGGTACTAACAGACAACCATATTCTATAATCTGATCAATAACTGAATTAGGGGGCCACTGCTGTTGATAACGTGAAACCCATGGCATTGCTTTGAAAGGTATGGATTTACTGTGAAAACATACTACAGTATCCGTGTGTTGGTCTTTAACCGTTAAACAGGGCCCGTGTGATACAAACTGATAATGTGACATGTTCTTATGTCTGCTTTTTAAAAATTCGTTCACTGATAAATATAAACCAGTTTCAGTACTTTCAAATAAATTATATGTTATAAATTCATTTTCTTCTTCAATTTCTGCTATCAATCGTAGTCTACTAAATCCAGGGTGATCATTATCAGGCTCCATTAACAATGTTGGAAGTTTTACGGGATGTTTGATATTCCTTACATCCCGTATAAAATCTACGCCTTTAATGATATACATAATGTCTTTATCACTACCCGGTAATTCTAGTCCTTCGGCTAAACTTCCACTGTATAATTGTGTTTCAACCGAATTATTTTCACAATTTATCATTTCCTGTATGATTAATAGTTGTTGTCTTTTTCGTATATCTATTTCAGTACCCACTGTATTCACTAAGTATTCATGTAAGTCTCTTTCACTTGAATCATTTTCATTCCAAAACCTGTAATCTATAAAACAAATATCTATTTAATTGTATGCTTTGAAATTCCTCTTAACGTTTGTGTATAGAAGATAATGTCATTGCTTTTTATCGCTAAAAAATATTAATAAAAAAAAATTCAATGAAATTTCAGCAGTATATTATTAAAAGATGGCAATACGAAATGGAACAATTGACACACGGAACAAACATTCCGTGTACATGTTGTAGACTACATCTGATTTACTATTTAATACCACATGGTATTTAGTTAAATGTGTAGTTTTGTATTGAATTTCGAAATCTTATTTTTACCGTTGTTTTCAATTATTTCACTAACGTTATACGTCATGTATAAAATGTCTTTAATGTACTTGCTCGGATTTAACGTATAGCGTTCAGCGACTTCAGCAATCGATTTCTTTGAAATAATGTATCGTGTTTCCTTAACTATTTCCAAAACAATAACCCTGTTATAAGACATACAATTTTTTATGGAAATATTCTTTATAAAGCACAAAGGTGTCAGTATTCACCTCAGAAACTTACAAAACCTTTGAATAGACTTATTAAGAAGGGATATAATTACGATACTGTTGTCAAGTCATTAAAGATTGCATATTTTGACGTTAATATTGAGTCACTGATAAGGTCTTTGCATCGGAACTAAACACATTTATTCTAAAAACAGTTGTTGGCATGACACGGGTTATGTTCTTCTCATATATGTTATGATGGTATGATACTAAACCCCTAACGGGAAGGATTGTGCCTGATGTTCATATGATGAAATCATAATCTTTCAGTCAGTTTAATTGAAGTCTGGAGCTGGCATGTCAGTTAACTGCTAGTAGTCTGTTGTTATTTATGTATTATTGTCATTTTGTTTATTTTCTTTGGTTACATCTTCTGACATCAGACTCGGACTTCTCTTGAACTGAATTTTAATGTGCGTATTGTTATGCGTTTACTTTTCTACATTGGTTAGAGGTATAGGAGGAGGGTTGAGATCTCACAAACATGTTTAACCCCGCCGCATTTTTGCGCCTGTCCCAAGTCAGGAGCCTCTGGCCTTTGTTAGTCTTGTATTATTTTAATTTTAGTTTCTTGTGTACTATTTGGAAATTAGTATGGCATTCATTATCACTGAACTAGTATATATTTGTTTAGGGGCCAGCTGAAGGACGCCTCCGGGTGCGGGAATTTCTCGCTACATTGAAGACCTGTTGGTGACCCTCTGCTGTTGTTTTTCATTTGGTCGGGTTGTTGTCTCTTTGACACATTCCCAATTTCCATTCTCAATTTTATCATATAACCAACCTGATATCAAGCATTGCATGTTTCAGATGTCATCACGGGTATGAATACAGGAAATAATTTATCTGCCGTGGTTGTGTTGAAATGCTGGTTTGACTTGCATATGTTCTCAATAGTTTGTCGTAAAACATGAACTTTAACACTGGTAAACTTGTTTTTTATTGGACATCTTATTTGCTAACTAGCTGTCTCATTTTTATGCAATTAATGCTTTCCATTTGACATAGACAACACACCTTGTTTTAATTCCACGTTTCCCGGCCGTTTTTGGCACAATTTTTTGGTCCTTTTGGTCCTTGATGCTGTTCAACTTTGTACATGTTTTGTATACTTTTGTATCTGGGCGTCACTAAGAAGTCTTGTATGGACAAAATGCACTTCTGGCGTATCAACATTTTAAACTTGTTGCCTTTTGTTAGCTGTTATTCGTGTGTTTCTTTGTCAATCGTGTTCTCCTATTTATTTATGTTGTAGACCTGTTATGTTGTGTTGTCATTTTAATGTTATATTTCACATGGCCATACAAGAGGAAGGTTTGGCATGCCACAAACCAGGTTCAACCCACCATTTTTTCCTTTAAAAATGTCCTGTACTAAGTCAGGAATATGGCCATTGTTATATTATAGTTCGTTTCTGTGCGTGTTACATTTTAACGTTGTGTCGTTTGTTTCTTTCTTATTTTGGAGTGTGAATTCACATTACTGTAAGACGTGTCACGGTATTTATCTATCCCAAATTCATGTATTTGGTTTTGATGTTATATTTGTTATTCTCATAGGATTTTGTCTAATGCTTATTTCGTTTCTGTGTGTGTTACATTTTAATGTTGTGTCGTTGTTCTCCTCTTATATTTAATGCGTTTCCCTCAGTTTTAGTTTGTTACCCCAATTTTGTTTTTTGTCCATGGATTTATGAGTTTTGAACAGCGGTATACTACTGTTGCCTTTATTTAGAACATGTTAAACGAATACATATCCTCGTATATTTAACAATAGAAATAGAAAATAAACGGGCGTTTGATCGATAAACTCAAAGAAAAGTAATCACATAAAACTAGTATTGTTTTTATTTATCCACAGTCCAAATGTTTGGATCTATCAAACAAGTAGATAAAAATATTGATGATAAATTAAATTATATTATCATTAACTAAAAGTAATTTACATTTACAATAAAAAAAATGGTAGTCAAGTGCTAGAGCATGTTGTGATACTTGAACAGAAATTATAATTACATTCGCGTGCATTATTACGATTTAATTGTATTGTTTATAACATCAGCAGATCAATATATTGTACACACCTTTCATTGTCTATAGATGTACAGTTGTACCAAAGTAATTACCTTTATCATATGTCTCATGCAATCTGTACTGTTCTCCAAGTATTCCAGATATTCATCTGATGATTTGTGAGGATATCTGAGGTTTAGTATGTATTGTTCATGTGTTTTCCTTCTAACTAAACAAGCTTTATACATTTCTTCAAATTGTCTGAGTGTCAGTCCAAAAACGTCATTTGAGATAATAATCCCTCCGTCTCCAGATTGGTAAACTAATGGTGGATATCTGCGCCTTCCAGGGTAAGGGAAACGTTTGACGCCGTATTTTTCCCAGTTCTTTATTTTTCGCAATCCATGTACATTTTGAACGCTCTTATTTTCGTCGTTGTTTGGGTTTGGGTTCATGCTAGCTGTAAATTAATATTATATCTACTGAGCAATGCTAAGAAATATTGACTTTTCAGAAATGAATATTTGAAGTTTCATAGAAATGTTTAAGAAATATATTACGACCATTCTAAGACTTACTTGAATGAGTAAACCTTCTGATTCTAGCTACAAATAAGTCTGCTACTTTTGTAAACATGTTACAGGACATTCCACTTCGATATCAAAGTTAAGCTAGTCACGTTTTTTAAAGCTCGTCCTAATTTAAATATCCTACGTTCACGTTATGGTACGTGTGATCAAATATATTACTATGACACGATGAGACCCACAATGAGCATTCTAAGATTTGTTTGTCTACATGCATATTAACATTTTGATTAAAATTATATTTTGCCAATTGTACAAACAATCTTAAATGAAAAAAATATCTTGCACTGTTTTGTCATATATTGACTTTGATCTTCGTATGGATACGCTTTGTATGAAAATGATGAATTATTTGCAAATAAATCAGATGATTAACTTGCACTCGATATTTAATGTCTGAATGCGTACTATTTCGTCTTTAGTTCGACTTGGACGTTTCTCGCTTTGTGTGAATACATTCGTTTAGATAAGAAGGATAATGTAGAGTTGAAATACAACAAGACAACATACAACGGACAACAACATGGCAATGTCAAATAACGGAAAGGGGAATACGGTCGATATATACATGTAATATGAATAACATAGTAGCTTTAGTAGTCTTGGAACACTGTTTAAATTAAAATTCAAACGGGAGACCCCTATATAAAATGGCAAAAACAAAATTGTTCACATTTAACGAATGGAAAACAACTGTCATATTTCTGACTTGGTACAAATAATTCTTTATGTAAAACCTTCTTGATGTTCTCAGAGATACATGTAGTAGATACATAAAATAATGTATTCTTCTTTTTGATAAATGGTTGATTACTTTGGTGTTTTTGTGTAGAAATAATCTTAAAGTAATGATGATTAAGTACGTCAATATTTCATATAAATCTGATTATTTCAGGAATATGACAGATGTTTTCTCTTTGTTTCATTTGTGTCTAAAGACTAACATATCATTTTATCTTTTTAATCAAAGTGCTGTTACGGTTGTCTTGTTATATATTTTCAATATATTTTTCCTGTATGTAGAATTGAAATATATAGAAAATTGTACAAAATTATCTCGATATAAAGTATGTCCAATCTGAGAGAAATTGTTAAAAACAAACTTACCCTCGCTACAAACAATGTGTATGGTCTTTTGAATAAATAGACGTTGGATTGAATCAAACAAGAATTTCCACTCTTGATATCAAAATTTACCCATTCACTCATCAAGGTATAAAAGAGGTCGTTGTCATTTAAAATCAATATTTAATCGCTATGTTACGTTGATATACTAAGATATATGATCATACAAATAAACTAGGATATACAACCGACACTCGAATGTGAAATGTTAAAACTAAGTACAATAAATTGTCATTAGGTTGGCCCGTACGATTTACGCATTGTATGTTTACATTTGCAAATATTGGAAAGATAAATTATATATAAATATACTAAATAAATAAATGATTTGACAAATACGTTGAAGGTATAAAAAGTCATGAGAATTCCGAATGCAATTAGGTTCTATCCGGGCACTCTGGTTCTAAACCTTGGTTCCATCTGGGTTTTCTGGTTCTGAACCTTGGTTCTTTGGTTCGAAAACATGGTAACTGGTTCAACATCCGGGTTGTTTGGTTAAGGCAACCCAACTTCTGGGTTCCATCTGGGTTCTATTCTAGATCATTATAATGTTCCCGTGGAACATAACAGAAGACAACCGCAAGTATCCGAATAAAAAGGTAAAGTAGGTCAAAGACGCTAAAATTGTTTTATAACATTAAACATTTTAGCATCGACGGTAAAGGAAGCTGTAAGATATTTATCTTCTCATTTTAATTATTTTGATTTATAGGAAACTAGATAAAAATAAAGCATCGTATAGATTTTTAAAATAAACAGAAGTATACAGTACATTGAACATCCTTTTATTTAATTCAGCCGTTATGTTATCATTTATTTTCCTTTACTCATCCCTTATTTACGTAAATATGTCTAGAAGTTTTAAAACTACCCAATTAGGACATGTCGTTTATATGGCTAACGGCATGTGCAACTAGCCACTTGACCAGTTGACGACTTGCATATATAGTTGATTGCACATTTATTTTCAAGTTCGACTGAATTTTATTTAATGGCTTTGTAATAATGTCAGATTTGTTAGAAATACATGTGAAGGAAGTATATGTAACATTTGTTTTTGTTCAAAACAGAATGTTAAAAGACATTTAAAGGAAAGTGATGATCAATAAGTTGGTAATCTTTAGTTATTTGGAAAATAAGTTATAAAAAATCACATAAATGTATATATACAATGAATTTGTCAAATTTGATACTCATTCAGTCATTGTGAAGGGCATGCATATAATCATTCGGCCAAAAATAAAGAAATCAAAATTAAGATTGAATATTTTTATAATAAAATTATGTTTACATGTGTTAATGACAGTGCTAGTGGGATGTGTATCACCAGCACAATAGTCAGAACTTCTGTATTGACATCGACATGACAATGTAAAACAATTCAAACGAGAAAAACAAACGGTCTAATTTCTGCACACAAAATAAACGAAACAAGATAGGCACGTACATATAAAATAAGGCGGGTTAAACATGTTAGCGGGATCTCAACCCTCCACGTAATGTGGCATGAGTGCCAATGAGAACTCTCCACAAGAGACCAGATGAAACAAACACTAACAGCTATAGATCATATACAGCTTTCAACAATGAACAAAGTCAATACCGCATATAGTCAGCAATAAAAGGCACTGAAATGACATTGTAAAACAATATTCAAACTAGAAAATAAACGAACAAATTTATGTATCAAAAATGAACGAAAAACAAGTATGTAACACATAAAAAACGACAACCATTGAATTACATGCTCCTGACTTACCACAGGCACATATATACCGAATAAGGCGGTGTTGAACATGTAAGCGGTATCCCCACCTCAACATAAAATCAAATTTGAAATTTTTTAGCGAAAAGAGTCAAAAGCTATCATGTCCCTTTAAAAACAAAAGAAATGCTGACTTTTTTGTTTCCTTTCTTTTAAATAAGTCTGACTCAATTAAATGTTATGAACCTTATACGCGATTCGCATTACCCCATAACACAGATCTATTAAGTTCGATATTGGGTCCCGATGGCGTCACTGTTCACGAGTTTTGAGATGTAAAAAGTTGTGGTACGAGTTCCAATTGTACAAATGTCAACCCGGAGCCTTGAGATAATAAAAATGCTAAATCTGTTGTTTCCGTTCTTTAACTTTAATTTACATTAACCAAATGTTTTGAAACTTATTCGCAATGCTTCTGGTCACAAAACGGTCAAAATTTCGTGAATCCTGCATCTATATGTGGAAGTTAACTCATTTTTTATTCACAAGCAGGAGCATCTGTGTTTAAGAGACATATTCTACATTTATTTCAGTAATCAGCTTATTTACTTCCATTGAATTCTTCTTTTAATAGACTTAACTTGTACATTTAGGATCTCGGTGCATTTGGTAACAGACAGTGTTATTTCAAGTTACATGTGACCAACTTAACAAAGTGTTTCACTAGATTGAGCTTTCTGTCTAAGTGTACTTTAAAGGTTCTTAGAATTGAGTTCAGTTTATTGATATGCGTATACCTTTTGTGTGAATTTTTAAGATGTAAAACAGACTATCTATACCTACATGCCCATGAAATGAAATCTAAGGTAAAATGATTGAAACATTTTGCATTATCTATCACAACTGGCAGCACATGATGCTACTGAAGCAGTAAATTTTCTGACTTAATTTTCACGGAAATTAAAGGATTTACTTTCATCTGAAACAAACATTCTTAAAAATTGAGAATGGAAATGGGGAATGTGTAAAAGAGACAGTAACATGTCAAAAGAGCAGAAAGCAGTCAAAGGCCACTAATGGGTTTTCAACAAAGAGAGGAAATTCCTCTCCATAAGGCGGGCTTCAGACAGCCCTTAACAAATGTGTACCAGTTAAAACTCTAAATCATAAAAACAAACTTACATTTAAAAACATACAAGACTAACAAAAACCAGAGACTCCTGACTTGACGTCAAGGTAATCATACCAAGAGACACACCCAATATGCAAAAGTCAAGAGTCAAAAAGTCATAGTCTGGTCAAGAGATCATTGTCAAAAAAAAATACAAAGCGGATTTTAAGAAAAGGGTCACAAAACTAACAATATATCTATACGATATAAAGTACGATTGTCACGCTAAAGTGCGATGGTCTACGCTAAAGTGCTATCCCTCCGTACGCTAAAGTCCGATGGTCTGCGAAAGTATAGACATAAGAAACGTAAATAGATTATGACGTTATAAACAGTCGTTTATACAAACTAGAAATGAACACGCCGGAAAACAATTAACAAATATTTGATTAATGCGAACTTTTCATCCAAATGCCAATGACTTAATCAATTAACACCTAACCGTGCTTTGTCGACTGAAGCAAATGTGTATTTGTGTCGGGTGCTGGAAGAAGAACTTGTATCCTGCTGTCGACCGTTTTACTAAAGGCTCTATAGATACAAGTATTAATCGTATATATATCCTGTATCCTGCTTTTATTGGAAGCTAATGGATGTATTTGAATCATTGTTTATGTTGCAGTTTATTGTGCGGTCCCCGTTAAAATATTCTCACTTTCATTGAAAAGTAACGTCGGCAAAATGAAGGTACAACTTTATTGCGTAAATTATTAATTGTCGGCTGAAACGTTAGTTTGAACATTACAGGAAATATAACATGGATGTATAGTCGCTACAAACAAAGGAGAAAATTAAGCTCGGCAAACATCGCTTTTCTCTCTTATTTAAATTAAACAAATAAATTTTACATATTCCGACAATAATTGAATTTTGTATCTGTATTGTAAAAAGGAGGACTGTAAGGGGATGTAATGCGTCAGAATTGTCAAGAAATCATTCACAAGAAATATAGAATTCTGTGACACCCATATTACTTTTTAGCAATTATTACGTGATCGGTCTTTTAGAATCATTCACTCAAGACTACGGTTAAATTATAATGCCTTTCGCATATGGTATACCTTATAATACTAGATTATACAAAAGGAATACTTTTACATAAAGTGTCCTTTAAAGTTTTTTATAAAGCCATCGTACCCCTTTGGTCCATCCCACTTAAGCGTGATAAACCATCGTACTTGAGCGAACAAACAACCATCGCACTTTAGCGTGAGACACCATCGTACTTTAGCGTAGACCATCGCACATAAGGGTGATCATCGCACTTTAGAGTACCATCGCACTAAAGAGTCCTACATAAGAAGATGTGGTATGAGTGCCAACCATACAGTTAATTCTCCAGTTAATTCAAACAAAATGTACAAGTTTTACATTGAGGGCAAAGGTCAAGCTCACATGAAGTTCTCGTGCCAACAGACTCATGATCTTATGACAATACATCTACATGCGACATATTCAGAAGCAAGGTCAATTGAAAATTATATTTTGAGGTCAAGGTAATATACCGAGGAACACACTGCATCATGATGACACACCAAACGTGCATACATGTAGGTCAGGAGTAAAAAAAGTCAAAGTCTGATCAAGAGTTCCATGTAAAAAATACACATAACAGTCATGCACGAAACCTCATAATGGTACACGTAACAATTTCTTATGTCATGATGCACTACACATGCAAAATATACAAAACGTAGGGCAGAGACAGAAATACAAGACATATATATTTAAACCCAATTGAATGGCACTTGTATTGCAGGTCACCACAATTGCCTTCAACAAAGAATATAAACTATCGCAACAATGCAAAGTTAAACCCGTCTTTCACTAAAGTTTGAGCAGGATTCTTTGCAACAATTATCTTACCCCTGTTAATTGAGAATCGAGTCGTGTAGTTATGTCAATAAATTAAAACGGTAAGATTAGACATTAAAACACTAAAAACTAGGGTTTACCATTAATTTTAAACCCACCCATATGATAGTACTTTAATGGTAAACTTTTGGAAACATATGATACAGTCATGAAATTGAATATTTGAAATAGTACGACCAGAACAATACAAGACACAGAGTTGTAAACAAAAGAAAGTAATGATACATATCGAATTTTTAATCTCAATGCACAAATTAGGAACCGTAGTTTTCATTCAATTTATTTATCTAAAATGTACGCTTGGGTTAAAGAATGGAAATTAACACTATATATTTATATAAACGATCAATCTTGTATTGTAGAAATAAAACACAAAGAAGATGGACAACAAACTTGGAAAAATCGAAGGACAAAAAAGGAAACAACTTTCTATAAATATAATCATAAGGAAAATTATTGTTTAAGAATACTGCTCACTGATAACATTTCTTCTCTAATGGTTGTTGTTTGTGTTCTATTTCTTGCATTGATATACATATATATATTTTCGCTTCACACTGTAGGGAATGCGATACGAAAAAGTGATACGAATATCTGCTTTACTTTGATTGCTTTATCGAGTATCACAAAATAAAGTACGGCATTTCCATTGACTATTCGTTTAGTCAATGATGACTTTCAAAGGTTATGACGATGTGCATTTCGTCCATTGCAGCATATATCTATGTAATTTTTTCAATGATATACAATGTATTAAATACTCACACATTTAACCTGGCTATCTTCCTTTTGTCAAATTCTAATAATAAAATGGTTTTAAAGTGACATTGGAAAACGACATATGATATCATTCTGGATTGTGAAAAAGACTAGATCAACATTTCACGGAATTTTAAATTTTACACATTAAGAGTGTTGGCCATACAAGAAATAAGTTAAACAACAGGTGACATATGGATATCGCTTGATATCAACTTTCATTACTTAATTTAGATAGTTATAATAAACTCACAAGAGGCTTGTTTATTATTAAATTGATATTAAATAACTCGAATTGATACCAAGAGATATCCAATTCTAACTCATTACGAAACCTATAATCATTTCACCTCCGGGAAATAAATTTAAAATGAGAAACAACAACCAGAGATTGATTATGTGTGGTTTATTTATGTTATAGTTACAGGAACTTGATGTAATTGTAAAACATATTGAAGGTAAAGATATTTTAATTAGACCATGTATATCACATCTTATCAAAGCTCGATAAACATACTATGTAGTTTTATATATATAGATTGTTCATGAAAAAATTAACTCATTTTTTTAAGGGGGAAGTGTTATGATAATGTAATTATTATATTTATTTATATTGTCCTTATTTGTTAACTGTGTTTTTATAACATGTATAATGTGTTAACAATCATAAATACTAATGGAATGGTTAAAACTTTTATGAATCTATTATGTGTAATTTAAACTGCTGTATTGTAAAATATTGTGTTCTATAGTTTTCTTGGCTTTTTCTTTTTCAGTGCTCTGGAAATTTCAGTGACAACTACACATGTATAGATACAGAGAGTACATTAACAATCGATTTATTTAAGAAGTTCTAACAGTTTGATTGACATTTATACTAGATTGTGACATATTAAACATAATATTCTGTTAACTTCCCCATCGCATTTAAGAGAAAAACATAAGGATAAATAAAGGTCTAAATATCAAATTTATATTTTGAAATTTAAGTTGACAATTAATTATATTTGTGTAAGACTTCTTCTAAAATTTGTGTATAATAAAAAAAAATTACCTTGTATATTTTTGTTGATTTTTTGCTACAAATTAAAGGTGATTTCTGGCAGTACCAACAGACATAACGTGGGAATGTTGCCAGGATAAATATACTTGGATATTGGTGAAATTTAATTCTGCGAAAGACGCAAAGTGATGGGAGGTGCAGAATTTGTGTACAAGTTTAAACTCTTAGACGTTCGGGGCATGTACCTGATGAAAATATGCCGCAGAGCCTTATGTTTTGTCTATTCAATTAAAAACATGTCTGCGTCTATCACATCCAATTGTAGTTCATCTGGTATTAATGATGAGTTACATACGTGTATAACTATTCTTATAGATATATGTATTAAAGTTATGTTACCACGTGTATTTGTTTATAAATATACACGTGTTTACAGTATAAAATAGGTTAAAGGTTTTTCATTGGTCGAGTAAGACTGACCATACTATTTAAACAAGGTCAATTCAAACATTTCGTGCTATACTTTCGACGGTTGTATAGATTTAAGATATTGTCATTCGAGGTGTGCGTTTGGTTCAGTAAAGTTTCCTACTCTCCCACCGCACTTAAAGTATTTTTGATGTTTTTTTTTTATTAAATAAATGTGAATAATGACGTGTGTTATAACAGAATCTTTAATTTGATTCATAATATGTATTTGCGTGTATAATATAAATTTTTTTTTTTGTGTTTGCTACATGTAGGTTCAAAGGCAGCCAGTAACAGATGAACTTTTATACTGCATATGTCTTTAATAAGACTAAAGCTTTGCTGCACACTGTCAAGTTAGCTGGTCCAATACAAATGTGTTGAGTTGATTTTGTAAATAATTTATGAGTGAATCGTTGTTTGTCAGGGGTTAATAAAGCTACGTACATGTAAAGTGTTCTTATAACAAATAAATAGATCAAATTTAGCCAAGTATTTCTGCAAAGAACTTTATCAATAATTGTTATAAATATCAATTTTATTCTAAAAACGTTTCTTTTATAAATATACATGGTAAAATTAATATTCTTAAAGCCTTGTTTTTTGTAAACTTAACCTACAAAAGGCCTACATTGAGTATCGACTGCATGTAGACAAAACATTATTTAAAATACATGTAAACATTGAGTTTTATCAATTGAAACGTAATTGTGTTTTGTTTATGTGTGTGCTACAATAACAGAGTTTAGGTCAATGTGAACACGGCCTTAGTGTAACACTATATTGTCATCTTACATAATAAAACGAAACATATAATAACCTATCCAATAAAGCATATAAGTTACATGTTAGACTCAGGTATATAATGGATGGGACAACAACAGTTGTTTACCATAAACATCAATCTATGTATGCATGTTTTGGCAATAGTACGATATATTAGTTGTAAAAAAGTTCGAATGCTGATGTTGCTGAAAATTAAATATAAAATCCGAGTATGTGAGTTAAAGATGATTTTAAAAATAGGCGGCATTACATAAGTTGTAAAAACAGTTAGGCATGAGATTTTGAGATACAAAACACAATAAATCAAATTCCACGTGTCATTTAATAAAAGTAAACTCGGGGTAGTCTATACGAAATTATTGATTCTTGTGTCAACTGATCCATTTTTCATTGGCATGTATTATATTATGATGTATTTCTGAAATGTCTTTGGAGCATTTCTGATACTACTTTTTGGCGAATTAAAGCACCAATAAAACCTGTTATACAAAAAAAGTCAAGACGATTTTTAAATGTTTATTTACATATATATGTATGTATCTTGCGTTCCAAGACGCTCTGTTATCATTGTTATAAATCACAAACGATTTGACACATATATTCAACCCGAATAACAAGTATTACATGCCTCAAAGCGCAGCATTGGTCTTAAAGACAGACACATAATTTTACCCCACTGAATGTGGTGAGTTTTGTTTGACATTCTTATATTCTTAATAACTTGTCGTGAATTATGTACTTAAACATGTTAAATACTTTGACATTTGTCTATTGTTGAAGACGAAACGTGCTAACTACTCATTTGTTTGATTGTTTATGAGTGGTTTCGTTGCTGCCTATTTGACATATACACAACACCTTGTTTTGATTTTTAGTGTAAAACTTAAACTAAAAATATACTTGGAGATGAGTCATTAGCATAAGTAGAAGAAAAAAAGAACATGATGTATCAGTTCATTGCATATATTTGATACGCACGAACTGAGAAAGGAAAACAATATTTTTTTACCGTTATTAAATATCCAAAGTTTCAGATTGGCTTCAAAATCATGTGTTAATCAAAATAGAAAAAAGATTAGCTAAGGTATATTTTAAAGGTTTTACTAATTACATTACAATGAATAATGATAGTGTAATCTTCAGTGCATGTTGTTATAGTTAAAAAGAAATTCTCTGAATGTGTGCATAATTTTGATTTTATTGTTTGGGCAATGTGATGTCCCTTTAAACAACTTTTACTTACCCTTGCAAAAAGTTTTTTTTTCTGTGTAAAAAACAAAAGAATTCATAAGTGCATTAAACTGACAAATACCCTTTCCCTATATTTCAAGAAAACTAAAATGTTTTGGAGCCTGGTATTTTTTATCGTGTGATTGCTGATTTGTGAACAAACGACTGATTTTTCCCTAATATAACTAGTTTTTTTAAACAATGTTTTCCTGAAACAGGCACACTTATTTGATAATCTTTAAAATCGTTAGTGGCCTATAACTCATCGATGGCCAGCAGGATTAAGCATCACCGATCATAAAATGCTTAATTTGGAAAAGAGCGATATACTTTGCCATGAAAATACTATATTATAAGTTAACTAGTATCATTTCACATTAGTAAAATAATGTCATATTGTTCATTTAAATTCATCATTATTTTTACAATGTTTTCGCTCTCTGCCTTTCTGCATTTTCCTTAATCATGTCATTATTCTTCGGTTTGCCAAGGTATTTCCCGAACCTTTTTAAGTACAAACATTACACCATGCATACAATCTTTCTCGTCAAAATCAGAAGCACCACAGAATTGCTTTCCTTCTTTAAAAGCGCATTGTCCTATTTCATCAGAACCTTCCACATCCTTACATGTTCCATATACAGCTTGCAATAAATCGACGAGAGCAGCGACCTTCATCTTTGCGTCATCACTGGTCTCTTTTGGGACATTTTTTCCAAGAGCATTGGACACAGCATCAACCTCTCCTTCTAAACAATTTGTGACGTCATCTTGTTGCATGCAGTTGTCAACGATTTCTTTAACATTATCCTTTACGCCTTCAATGTCGAATGTTTCGACAATGAATTCAGTAACTAATGTTTTGAGTGGTTGAAACCATTCGTCGTCCTTTGAAAATCCTCCCTTTTTAAGACTTCCGGCGTTGCTAATGCCAAATATGGCAACGGTTAACAACAATAACTTCATTATGCTAAAACAGAAACGAAATTGAAATGTTAAACAATATATGTTCACGTCTGAAATTAAACCAAACAGTGTAAGAATAAGATTTTTATACAGAAAAAAATCAACAAATTTCAATGTCGACCTTCGAATTTCTTGGAAAAGTAAATTCTATATATAATAAAATTGAAAATGGAAATGGGGAATGTGTCAAAGAGACAACAACCCAACCAAACACCCGAAGGCCACCAATGGTTCTTTAATGCAGCGAGAAACTATCGCACCCGGAGGCGTTCTTCAACTGGCCCCTACACAAAAATGTATACTACAATGTAGTTCATTGATAATGGACGTCATGCTTAACTCTGTAATATACACACGAAACTGAAGTTAAAAATCATACAAGACTTACAAAGGCTAGAGGCTCCTGACGACTTTAGACAGGCGCAAAAAAAAAAACGGCGGGGTTTAACATTTTTGTTTAGATCTCAACCCTTCCCCTTTACCTCTAGCTATCTTAGAAAAAACAAAACCACACAACAATACGGACGGTAAAACTCAAAAGACGTCTTAGTTCGATGTAAGATAACTTTGTATCCCAAACATTTACAACTCTTTCTTTTATTAACCGTTCAAATTCTCAGAACAAAGTAAAATTTACCAAATCATTACGGACAACTGAAAGGAATACTCTCTGTTTGCTGCCTATTGACAGTTGAGAATCTGGAGGCGAAAACAAAAACCCACGTCGGTCTTTCATATTGCAATATTAAGGAATAAAAACGTCAACGTTTTATATAACTCTGATGATTTCACTGATGTGCATTGACTTTTCTGATTGTGTGCAATTAAATAAAAGTACACAGGACACAGCATAGAAAACTAAAGACCAAGCTACATATATCCCCAAGAACTAGAAATTAGTTCCGCCTCAGGTTAAGACATATATCTCGAATTTATATATACAAAGTCATCAGTACCAGAATCTATGATAAACGAGACGGTTTTTTTTGAAATTATCAATTTCCTCAACCTTAGTAGCAGAATACCAACTTCACCTGTATATGGGATATACTTCCTAATATATTTCCTAACCAATTCGGTATCCAAGAGCTTGTAGCTCCTACGAAGACTTTGTAAAATGTTTCCAGTGCTGAGCAGAAAAATGCTGAACCGGGAGTATGCCAAAGAACGTCTGGTCCTTTTTTCTGACGTCAAACGCGCGATTCTAAGTCAGAGTTAATGTTAATCTAGCCATTCGGTTTAATTTCCTAAAATATTTGAATCCTTTATGGATGGATTTAACATGCACAAATAAAATACGAAAATAAGAAAGCAATGAATGAGGTTGTTAAATTTGATATATGCCTTTTTGTGCATCTTTTTTGAATATGTGTTTGTTTTTATTGTGATTTAGATTTTTTAACACAATGTTGACTGCTGTACCCCTATTTTTGACATTTTTATCTATAATTATATCTGTTAGTTTTGTTCACTCATCGATGTCAATATAATGGAAATTGATTTGAGTGTCATACAAGTGGAGAAAGATTTAGCTAGCTATGATAAAAGGTTCAGTCCCCAATGTTCTACATAAGAAAAAGCTTGTACCAAGTCAGGAATAAGACAATTGTAATCCATTCGTTTCATGTGTTTGAGCTTTTGACATTGCAATTTAATTTCCGTTTTGAATTTTCCTCGGAGTTTTAGTGATGTTACTTTATTGTCATTCATTCAGTTGTTGATAAATTCTTAAATTTTAATTTTGCGGTTGTTTATGACTAAGTTAAACTTTGGGTTCGTTTTTTTTTCTTTTTTAACATTTTTGATTTATCTTTTTCCGTATGAAGTAACATTATGTAATAAAAGTTTAATATGATTATTCACGATATAATTATGTCCATTTTGAAAAGAATTTTTTATGGAAAAACTAACTTACCTCAGCTACACAATTTTTTTCTTGAGTTTTTTTTTATAACAAAATGGACGCTTGGATTGAATCCAAAAAAATTGGCATCATTGATATCAAAATTAACCGTTTCTCTTCAAGGTTTTTCAAAGGTTGTTTAAATATCATGATAATATTTTATGTAACATTTCTATTTTTAGATATTTGATTCTACAAATAAATATAAATAACCCGCAATCGAGGGTGAAATGTATAGCCACAGTACTATTTCGTTATAAGGCTGAATAGTATGTTTTTTGCTTTGCACTTGTTGTATGAATACATTTGTTAAAAAAGTTAAAAGAGTGAATAGATTAAACACACTAATAAAACGGATCACGGACATCAAGATGACAATATAAAATGACGTAAGCCTAAGAATAGTAAGGATTCAAATAGTAAACATTTTGAACAAAAGATTATCCTGTCATCAAAATTATACATTATTCATCATGTTTTTATTATCTTTATAATTTGTTTTTATCATTATTATTATTTTTATTAATAATATCATTATTGATATGAATATACTGCAAGTGTGATAAAGTTTAACTACCAACAAAACCAATTTAATTAATACTTTTCAGATGACTAAGACGTTTTATTTCTTTAATTCAGAGAAAACATTTGGTCATAAATACGAATCTTATGACTTTGCAGTGAATAAACAATTTTCATTGTATTTAGAAAAACACTTTCAGATTTGTAATGGTCCTCAATGTTCTTAACTTCGTCCCTGATTTGCACGTTAAATAAAGGCAACAGTAGTATACCGCTGTTCAAAAACTCATAAATCCATTGACAAAAAACAAAATCGGGATAACAAACTAAAACTGAGGGAACATTTTAACATTTTTTTAACGTCACTGGTTACATATTTGTAAAGACACCTCGTCTAGTTGTACAAAATGAAAAACCTAGTATAGTTAACGATTTTTTTCAATCAAATACTATAGAATCAATTAATAAAGAATACATTGTAATATCTCTGTCAATATACATCGTAACACAAAGTGTCTGCAAAGAAAATACCTCATCTATCAAAGCACATAGCGAAAGGAAAAGTAAAATTACAAACAAACTGAACTCCGGAGAAAATTCAAAACGGAAAGTCCGAAATCGATTGGCAAAATGAAAAGCACAAACACACCAAACAAATACAAATCACAACCCTACTGTCTCTTTTACCTTTAAAATTATATTTGTTTCTAGTGTAAACTTTTCTTTAAATATGTCTTTGTTCGGCAATCATATTGTTAAGTCTGATTTTGTTCTTTCGTTGTATCCTTCTTATAGTTGATGTGTTTCCCTCGGTTTTAGTTTGTAACCCGGTTTTTGTTTCTCTCAAATGATTTATGACTTTTGAACAGCGGCATACTTGTGTTGCCTAACTCTAATACTAATGTGCCTCTCATAGTATACATTTTTGTAAAAGAATTACTATGTTTTCATTGTAATTTATATCAGTTCTCGTCAGAATGCAAAATAAACAAAACCTATATGTAAAGTTAGTTCTAAATCTATTTTTTACATTACCGTTTGGCCTTTTCGGAATTCAAATCGTATATTTATAACTTTTTTTTTCATCCGTTATTGACACATATATCACTCGACAAAATATATATATATCAATAAAACAATAGAATATTATTACTAGATATTTTAAAATGTCTTATTGATAATCTATATATATAGGAAGATGTGGTATGGGTGTCAATGAGACAATTCTCCATCCAAGTAACAAGTTATAAAAGTAAACCATTATAGGTCAAGGTACGGCCTTCAATACTGAGCCTTGGGCCAAAACGAACAGCAAGCTATAAAGGGCCCCAACAATTACTAGTGTAAACCCATTCAAACTGGAAAATTAACGGTCTCACCTAATATACAAAAAAAACGAGTAACAAGAAGCACTTATGAACTACATAAACAGACCACAACCACTGGCAATCAGATTCCTGTTTTGTTTACTAAAATTAAATTGACCAAAAGGTATAGTCCTGTTTTGTTTAATACAAGAAAGGTAATGAAACAAGGATTCTCAACAGAAAAAAAAAGATCATCGAAATTATAATGCACAATAATAGAAATAGCCGCCATGTTATATTTTAGAGTACATGAAGTGGCATATAATCTCAATCTCCCATGCAGAGAGAGAGCAAGGACCGACAACTCTGCATGGGAGATTGATATAATCTTTCTGATTACCTTTCGTTAGTTTCCTTTACATTATTTCATTCAAATGAATCAGAATTTTGTTTGTTTTGCCTTTTCGCTTGTTTCGGATAAAATATGAATTACCCAAAATGACCGGTAACGGCAGATTTGCTTGAATTAAATCATTTATTCCTTAGCTTCTAAATATGCTTTGATTTTTACAAAACCATATATAATTTAAGCTTATGCAAAAGTCAACAACAAAATTAGCGAACTCCAAGACAATTCAAAAGCTCATACACAGAAATAAAACGGAAAACAAACATCATATTCCTGACTTGTTACAATAATTTTATTATGTATAAAATGGTGTACCAAACCTGGTTTTATAGCTATCTAAACTTCTCACTTGTATGATAGTTGCATAGAATTCTATTAGATTGACAACAATATGTTAGCAAAACAAATAGACATTAAAAGCAATGATATCAAAATATGGGTACAACAGTCAACAGTTATACATATTCCAACAAAGAGTAGTCTGTTCAAAAATGATGATTTGCTCAAATGAACACATCAGGCATACCTTTATCATTTTTAAATAGTCATTCCTTAACTACCAACATGCAGAAATCTTCAACGATTTTTTTTTATATCCCTGGCAGTTTTCGATTGATATCAGACTCTGACATTGAGGGGAACAAATACCATGGATGTACCCGTATTTTTTTTAATACATTTAGATATAAAACGTGTATCTCACATTTAAAGCCTCATTTATAGAACATAACATATAATTTATTGTTTCAAAGAAAAATATTTTGATCAGAGAAATATTTGGTGGAGAAGAGAGAAAGAAAGATAGAGAACTATTTCGCGGTATTTGGTCTCATGTTATTCATAACAAAATGTGAAGAAAGGAAATGTTTCCTCTGTGTTTTATATAGCAAGGTATTCAATATCATGATATTTGTTGCAGATTTGTTTTTCTATCGGTAAGAAATGGTATACAGTTCGAAATCTACATTAAGTTATAGTACATTTAAAGTAAGTTTATTGCATTGCTAAACGTTTTTCAATCAAGATAAAATGTTTACAGCCAATACTATTTTTACGACTAAATAAGTTTTATGTAAATAATTAGTTCACGTTTCAATTAACTTAGGGTATTGTTTAGGTTAAATTTTTTTTAACATTTTATAAAATCGAATTTGAAATGATTCAAAATTACATAAAGACATCAAGAACTACGCAATTAGTATGAAACACAAATATATACTAAATAAGGTAACGTATTTGCTTTAACAAGTGAAATGTTTCCAATCCAATCTTTCCGATCTAATAAAGTCCAAAGGGTGACAAAAGGATATAAATATGGTCAATAAAGGTTTTTCTGACGGCTGGCGTAAACAAAAAAACCTTGCCAAAGTGGGGCATCCGCTTGTTTGTTTGGAATATACGCAACCAACTATCAATTAAAACAATGACATATTTTTTTTTATCCCGCATCTTTTTCTATTAAATTATTTAACTCAAAACAACTTTCTGAAATAAAAACCTGACATGTATCAGACGCTTAACAAAACGATATACCGTACGATATATGGAACGATTAACGATATCATATACCATCCGATAAACGAAACGCTAAACGCTAAACTATACCATGTACCATACGATAAATAAAACGCTTAACGATACCATGAACCATACGGTATACAAAATCCAAAACGATGACATTTACCATACGACGAACGAACGGCAAACAAACGCTGACACAACAATGTACGGACGCTATACGAATAATGTACGAACGATGAACGAACGCTGTACGTACGCTTCCCGAATGAAAAAAGTGTTAACTTTTACGTTACAGGGACTGTACGACAGTCGCATCAAATTCTATTATATTGACAACGATGCGAGAACAAAATGTCACAAATAAGGGTACAACAACAAAACGAACCCGAAGAAAACCTGGGAGTGATTTCCGGTACTCTGGAAGGGTCAGCTAATCCTGCTCCACATGTGTCCCCCGTTGTGTTGCACATGTTATCACAAAGCCGGTAAATAGTCTTATTCGATATGTCGACATAAAAAACATATCTGATATCATCTGTAACGGATATTCTATAACGGTCAACCAACTCGTGATTGAATCCGTAAAATGTACGAAGTAATGATTTCAACTTGTAGAACTCTAATTGCCAGTGTTATATGACTACAAAGCCTCAAAATAATAAAAACATAACTACAGGATACTCATGATTTGTTTTCTAGACTTGCTCTTACGGAGCGCCCAAAGTGCAAGTTGGATATTCAAATTATAATGTGAAAACCTACCTGAGACGGCTTAATGAGGGTAGACTGGCACTTTGGGCGCTTCGTATACATGGAAGACAGGAATTATACCCAAATTCATTTAAGGCACGTTTGTATCTACCTATTAACTAAATGTCTGCATACTATTAGAAAGATTGAGAGATCAGGGGTCTCTCACTATAGCCCTGTGCCCTTTGTCCTAAAATTTTGACAATTTTTAGCTAAAAAGTGACAATCTATTAAAGCCCTCCGTAGATATCGAAGATGACATGATTCTGGAAAATCCTTCTGATACAACCTTTATATAGACAATGTCTATGACCTTGTTAAATTTTATGGACATTGAAAGACCAGGGGGTCTCATCCTCATTTCAGCGATCTCAGGTAGATTTTCACTATACATTTTGAATATACAACTGGCACATTGGCCGCTCCGTATACATGGAAGACAGGAAGTGTACCCAAATTACTTAAAGTCATGTGTGTATCTACCTATTAACTAAATGTCTGCATACTATTAGAAAGATTCAGAGATCAGGGGTCTCTCACCATAGCCCTGTGCTCTTTGTCCTAAAATTATGACAATGTTTAGCTAAAAAGTGACAACCTCCGTAGATATCGAAGATGACATGATTCTGGAAAATCCTTCTAAAACAACCTTCATATATACAAGGTCTATGATTTAGTTGAATTTTATGGACATTGAAAGACCAAGGGGTCTCACCCTCATTTAGGCGGTCTCAGGTAGATTTTCACTTTACATTTTGAATATACAACTGGCACTGTGGGCGCTCCGTATACATGTACTAAACTTCCTTTAAGTCACGTTTGTATCTACCTATTAACTAAATGTCTGCATACTATTAGACAAATTGAGAGATCAGGGTTATTTCCCTCATTTAAGCGGTCTCAGGTTGATTTCACTATACATTTCTTTTTTGGGCTTTCCATAAATATTTCTATTTATATTCCAAAATTGTTATATTGTGATCGGATTACTTTTTGGTTTAAGAAATATCATATATAAAACATTAAAAGTACATCTTTTATTTACAAAAATCTATATTACATAAAGAAAATACGGTAGTTAAAAAAGGGTTTATATTCGAATTTACGGCAGTTAGAAGAGGTCATGAAACGATTTCCTACGTATCTTACCAGTCCTCTTAACTATGAATATCATGCTTAAATGTTATAATGTATTTCATATTTTTATGATTTTCAACTAAATTTTGATTATCCAACCGACTGATATCAACCGTTTGGATATTGAATATCGTATATCGAATAACGAACCGGCTGCTAACTTCACATACATGAATTTAGAATGTGCTTTAAAAGGACCTCAACTCTGAGAGAAAATCAAAACCAGGTCTATTCAGAAACATTCAATTACAAACGATCAGTCAGATTATAATGACAACTCAAAAGACAAAACCGACAAACGTCGATGGGACTATCAATTTTCACAAAACATTCAAGAAATAAAAGGCCCACCAAAGAAACCATTCAAAAACCGGAGGTTAACTTAACTGTTCTAGTGAATTCAGCTGTTTCTGTCTTTCTGTCTCATTAATAGTTGCTAAAGTTTATTAAATGCTAATAAAAAACAAGAATTTAAACTGTTATACAGTAATTTGATGGTGCAATTCTCTTAGACAAAGGCTTCACAACAAATTTAAAATAAACTTATCATTATCAATAAACATTGTTAATCAGATTGAAGTCAGATGTACCTATCAGACCAAAAAAAATCCTTACATTAATTCTACACATACACAAATAGTTAACCTATTTGAATGTAGAAACACATCTTAACACAAAACATTGGCACTAACCAATAAACCATCGAAAAGAGGTCTACAATGTAGATAAAGTGATACCTTCCAGAAAGACACGTACAGATAACATTCATTTTCTACACCTCATTTAGTTGATCTATTGCATATAGTATATGAAATAAGGATCACACTACGGAATTATTTACCATTAACTTATGAACATGGGTCGTGGTTAGATGATACCCAGATGGACATGTACATCTCACATTCAATCCATATACGAACTATATTAAACCGTATGAAAATAGTATTTGCAAAACGGATCAAAACCAAAAAATAATAACATTGTCTAATTAAAAATACAAATAAGGCCGATATCAGACGAAACTTGGCAGTGTGACATTACATCTTATGATCATTCCATACACATAATATAGTGTATCTACTGCTTGTATTATCTGCGAAAACGAATGGGAAAGATTTCTCATATTCCATACTCGGTTGGTTAAGGCACTTTCAAAACAATTAGAGTGAGGTTGAACCTGGTTTTATAGTTGGTTTAACCTTACAACTGGATGATTTTTGTTTATTGTTTCATTATTATGACAACATTAGATGAGCAACTCGAACAGACATAATTTATTAACAGTAATAAGTTAGTTCACGTTGGTATATTACCAGAAAAAAGCACACTTAACTCAACGATATACCCAAATTACAAGATCATATTTTTATGTTCAGTAAAGCCCTTCTTTTGATGCAGACCAAATAAAACGCTCAGATAATAAATTAAGCAATTGTGACCACAATGAGACTAACAGAAAGCATTCTACCCCTGGTTTCTAAGAACAAAAATAAACAATGGACGTCAAGTTGGTTACCTATTCCCTATTCCCTATTCGTTACTTATTCCCTATTCCCTATTCGTTACCTATTCTTTACCTATTCCCTATTCCCTATTCCTTATTCGTTACCTATTCCCTATTCCCTATTCGTTACCTATTCTTTACCTATTCCCTATTCCCTATTCGTTACCTATTCCCTATTCCCTATTCGTTACCTATTCGTTACCTATTCCCTATTCCCTATTCGTTACCTATTCGTTACATATTCCCTATTCCCTATTCGTTACCTATTCGTTACCTATTCCCTATTCGTTACCTATTCGTTACCTATTCGTTACCTATTCCCTATTCCCTATTCGTTACCTATTCGTTACTTATTCCCTATTCCCTATCGTTACCTATTCGTTACTTATTCCCTATTCCTTATTCGTTACTTATTCGATTTTTAATATCCTTCCCCTTTTTTAATTAAGTCTCCCAAACAAAGTTTGGACACTTATTGTTTTTGCTCAGTTCTTATTATTTTTATTATTACTAGTATTCTTCTTCCTCTTCTTCTTCTTCTTCCTCTTCTTCTTCTTCTTCCTCTTCTTCTTCCGCCACTTTAAAAATGAACTTGTCCGCAGCATTTCTCCAAAACGACTTGTCAGATTTAATTAGGGTTTCATAAAATGTTAGACTAATATGTCTAGGTGAGCCTTCAATCGTTTATTTGTGCATTGAGGTCTATAAAGGGGTATTTTGGGGGGCAGAAAGAAGGGAGGGGTTTACTATAGAACCCTATCGGATTTTATTTTCTAAAATTTTCAAATGAATATAACTTGAAAACTGTAAGTGATAGATACATGCAGTCTTCAGAAATGGTTAAAGGACAATAAAACAAATAACATGAAATATAGGGGAGTCCCTGGGGGTCATCCCTACCCCCTTCAATTCGAGAATATGCTTTTAACTTGTAAACGGTCCAGATCCCCACCCCTAAACCATATATATTCTTGTATGGGACAATAAAACTAATCAAATGAAATTAAATAAAAGTTCCTGGGGGTCACCCCCACCCCGTTCAATTTGAGAATGTACTATTATCTTGTAAACGGTCCAGATTCCCACCCCTAAACTATATATATTCTTGTATGGGACAATAAAACTAATCAAATGAAATTAAATAGAAGTTCCTGGGGGTCACCCCCAACCCGTTCAATTTGAGAATGTACTATTATCTTGTAAACGGTCCAGATCCCCACCCCTAAACCATATATATTCTTGTAGGGGACAATAAAACTAATCAAATATAATTAAATGAAAGTTCCTGGGGGTCACCCCCACCCCGTTCAATTTGAGAATGTACTATTATCTTGTAAATGGTCCAGATCCCCACCCTAAACCATATATTTTCTTGTAGGGGACAATAAAACAAATGAAATAAAAATAAAAGGAAAGTCCCTAGGGGGTCACCCCACCCCCTCTTGTTTGAAAACTTATAAACGGTCAACATCCCCGCCCTAATCTATATATATTCTTGTAAGGGACAATAAAACTAATCAAATGAAATTAAATGGAAGTTCCTGGGGGTGACCCCATCCCGTTCAATTTGAGAATGTACTATTATCTTGTAAATGGTCCAGATCCCCACCCCTAAACCATATATGTTCTTGTAGGGGACAATAAAACAAATAAAATGAGATAAAAGGGAAGTCCTGAGGGGGTCATCCCACCCCCTCTTGTTTGAAAACTTGTAAACGGTCAATATTCCAACCCCTAAACCATATATATATATTCTTGTAGGGGACAATAAAACAAATAAAATGAAATGTAGGTAAAGTCCCTGGGGGTCACCACCACCCCCTCCTGTTTGAATACTTGTAAATGGTGGAGATCCCCACCAGTAAGCAATATATATTCTTGTATGGGACAAAAATCAAATCAAATGAACATGGGACCATATGAATTGCGAGTTATGGGAGCTTTGTTTGGGAGACTTCGTAACAGCATCCTGTTACAATTACTTCTTGTTGTTTATACTCTTATATCTGGGAATAGTTCTAAATTTGTTGAGGTAAAATGATCTTTTTATGACCTATTTACAAATGAAAATGTGTTTGTGCTCAATCGATCCTTTTACTTTATGTTCGATACTCATTTGTTCCTTATTTGATTTTTATACGTTCTACCTTTTAACTGCTTTATGTCCGTATGTTTGAAGATGGATCTTGGTTCGAAGGGATGAAATCACCGTGTTAGCGCTTGCATAAAAAAAAGATGTGGTATGATTGCCAATGAGACAACAACCCACAATAGACCAAAATGACACAGAAACTATCAACTATAGGTCAATGTACGGCCTTCAACAATGAGCATAGCCCAAACCGTGTAGTCACCTATAAAAGGCCCAGATATGACAATTTCAAACAATTCAAACAACAAAACTAACGGCCGTATTTCATATACAAAAAAATAAACGGAAAACAAATATGTAACACAAAAACAAACGATAACTACTTAATTTCAGGCTCTTGTCTAGGGACAGGCACATACTAACATAATGTGGTGGGGTTAAACATGTTATCAGGGTGTACATCGTTTCGGAGCATGCTATTACCTTGTTTAATTCGTTCCATCACTCGCTTATAATTCGCTTATAATACGTGTATCATACGTTGCACCTTTTAAAACATGATTTTCAATTGTTTTGTTGTCTCTGGTGGTAGATTTGGGTTCTTAGAGGTGATATAACTCTATAAGCGCATATGTACCCGTTCCAGCGCTCGGATAATACCCTGTTAAATATTCGTTACTTATTCGCTTTTAATACGTTTGTTGTACGTTGCACCTTTAAGAAAAGGATTTTCAATTGTGTTCATATCTCTGGTGGTAATAATGTGTTCTTATAGATGAAATATCCCTATTAGCGCGTATGTAGCCGTTCCAGCGCTCGGATAATACCCTGTTACTTATTCGTTCCTTAATTCGCTTTTAATGCGCGGGGTAAGTATACGTTGCACCTTGAAATAAATCGTTTTTTAATTGTGTTCATGTCTCTGGTTGTAACAATGTGTTCTTAGAGACGAAATGACCCTATAAGAGCGCATGTACCCGTTCCAGCGCTCGGTTAATACCCTGTTACATATTCGTTACCTATTCGTTACCTATTCACTTATAATACGTTTGTTGTACGTTGCACTTTTTAGAAAAGGATTTTCACTTGTGTTCATGTCTCTGGTGGTAAAAATGTGTAATTAGAGATGAAATGACCCTATTAGCGTGCATGTACCCGTTCCAGCGCTCGGTTAAGACCCTGTTACCTATTCGTTACCTATTCGTTACTTATTCGCTTTTAATACGTTTGTTGTACGTTGCACCTTTAAGAAACGGATTTTCAATTGTGTTCATATCTCTTATGGTAATAATGTGTTCTTATAGATGAAATACTCCTATTAGAGCATATTACCCGTTCCAGCGCTCGGATAATACCCGGTTACTTATTCGTTCCTTATTCGCTTTTAATGCGCAGGGTATACGTTGCACCTTGAAATAAATCGTTTTTTAATTGTGTTCGTGTGTCTGGTGGTAACAATGTCTTCTTAGAGATGAAATGACCCTATTAGCGCATATGTACCCGTTCCAGGGCTCAGTTAATACCCCTTATACCAATTCGTTACCTATTCGTTACTTATTCGCTTTAAATACGTTTGTTGTACGTTGCACGTTTTAGAAAAGGATTTTCACTTGTGTTCATGTCTCTGGTGGTAACAATGTGTAATTAGAGATGAAATGACCCTATAAGCGTGCATGTACCCGTTCCAGCGCTCGGTTAATACCCTGTTACCAATTCGTTACCTATTCACTTATAATTCGTTTGTTGTACGTTGCACCTTTTAGAAAAGGATTATCAATTGTGTTCATATCTCTGGTGGTAATAATGTGTTCTTATAGATGAAATATCCCTATTAGCGCATATGTACCCGTTCCAGGGCTCGGTTAATACCCTTTATACCAATTCGTTACCTATTCGTTACTTATTCGCTTTAAATACGTTTGTTGTATGTTGCACGTTTTAGAAAAGGATTTTCACTTGTGTTCATGTCTCTGGTGGTAACAATGTGTTCTTAGAGATGAAATGACCCTATTATCGCGCATGTACCCGTTCCAGCGCTCGGTTAATACCCTGTTACCTATTCGTTACCTATTCGTTACCTATTCGTTACCTATTCACTTATAATACGTTTGTTGTACGTTGCACCTTTTAGAAAAGGATTTTCACTTGTGTTCATGTCTCTGGTGGTAACAATGTGTAATTAGAGATGAAATGACCCTATTAGCGTGCATGTACCCGCTCCACCGCTCGGTTAATACCCTGTTACCTATTCTTTACCTATTCGTTACCTATTCACTTATAATACGTTTGTTGTACGTTGCACCTTTTAGAAAAGGATTTTCAATTGTGTCCATGTCTCTGGTGGTAACAATGTGTTCTTAGAGATTAAATGACCCTATTAGCGCGCATGTACCCGTTCCAGCGCTCGGTTAATACCCTGTTACTTATTTGTTACCTATTCGTTACTTATTCCCTATTCCCTATGCGTTACCTATTCGTACCTTATTCCCTATTCCCTATTTGTTACCTATTCGTTACTTATTCCCTATTCTCTATGCGTTACCTATTCGTTATTTATTCTCTATTCCCTATTCGTTACCTTTTCGTTACTTATTCCTTATTCGTTACTTATTCAATTTTTGATATCCTCACCCTTTTTAATTTTTGTCGAGCCTGCAACTTTTGTTGCAGAAAGCTCGACATAAGGATGGATAGTGATCCGCCGGCGGCGGCTACGGCGGCTACGGCAGCTACGGCGGCTGCGGTGTTAGTTAACTTTTTAAAAACTTTATATTTTAGAAGGTGGAAGAACTGGATGCTTCATACTTTGTATATGGATGCCTCATGTTACGAAGTTTCTGTCAGTCACATGTCAAATGTCCTTGACCTCATTTTCATGGTTCAGTAACCACTTGAAAATAAAGTTAAGATTTTTTGTATTGTTGAATTCTGTCTTATTTTAAGTAATAGGATAATTATATTTGGTATGTGCGTACCTTGTAAGGTCCTCATGCCCGTCAGACCGTTTTCACTTAACCTCGACCTCATTTCATGGATCAGTGAACAAGGTTAGGTTTTGGTGGTGAAGTCCATATTTCAGATACTATAAGCAATAGGGCAAGTATATTCTGTGTATGGAAGGACTATAAGGTGTCCATGTCCAACTGACAGGTGTCATCTGACCTTGACCTTATTTTCATGGTTCAGTGGTTATAGTTAAGTTTTTGTGTTTTGGTCTCTTTTTCTCATACTTTACATAATAGATCTACTATATTTGTTGTATGGAATGATTGTAAGGTGTACATGTCTAGCGTGCAGATGTCATCTGACCTTGACCTCATTTTCATGGTTGAGTGGTCAAAGTTAAGTTTTTGAGTTTTGGTCTTTTTATCTAATACTATATGCTATAAGTCAACTATATTTGGTGTATGGAAATATTATATGTCAGTCGCGCAGGTGTTATTTGACCTCGACCTCATGTTCACGGTTCATTGCTCAGTGTTAGGTTTTTGTGTTTGGTCTATTTTTCTTAAACTATAAGTAAGAGGTCAACTATAGTTGTTGTATGAAAGCATTGTTAGCTGTACATGTCTGTCTGGCATGTTTCATCTGACCTTGACCTCATTTTCATGATTCATTCAATTTGGTTTTTGTTATCTTGGTTAATGTTAAGTTATGTGACAGTTGTTATAAAGCTTTATACTTAAGCCTATCAACATAATATCAATGATTAGTAAAGAAGGCGAGACATTTCAGCGTGTGCACTCTTGTTTATATTCTTATCTCTTGTTATAGATCTAAATTTGTTGAGGTAAAATGACCTTCTTATGACCTATTTATATGTGTTTGTGCTCAACTGATTCTGTTGCTTTATGTTAGATACTTATTTGTTTATTATTTGATTTTTATACGTTATACCTTTTAAATGTTTTATATTCGTATGTTTGAAGATCTGGTTCTTGGTTCGAAGAGGTGAAATCACCTTTTAGCGCTTGTATAAAAATGAACATTTTAGAAAATGATTTTCAATTGTGTTCTTGTCTCTGGCGGTAACTATGTGTTCTTGGAGATGAAATAACTCTATTAGCGTGTATGTACCCGTTCCAGCGCTCGGTTTATACCCTGTAACTTATTCGTTCCTTAATCGCTTTCAATACGCGTGGTATACGTTGCACCTTGAAATAAACGATTATCGATTGCTTTCATGTCTCTGGTGGTAATTATGTGTTCTCTGAGTTGAAAAAAACCTATTAGCACATATGTACCCATTTCACCGCTACACTGATACCCTGTTACTTATTCGTTCCTTATTCGCTTTTAAAACGTGTGTTATGCGTTGCACTATAAAAAAGAAATATTTGTATCTCTCTGGTGGTAACTGTCGGTTCTTAGAGGTGAAATAACCCTAATAGAACATATGTACCCGTTTCAGCGCTCGACTGATACCCTGTTACTTATTCGTTCCTTATTCGCTTTTAATACGCGTGGTAAACGTTGCACCTTGGAATAAATCGATTATCTATTGCTTTCATGTCTCTGGCGGAAATTGTGTGTTCTCTGAAGTGAAAAAAACCCTATTAGCGCATATGTACCCGTTTCAGCACAACACTGATACCCTGTTACTTATTCGTTTCTTTTTCGCTTAAAAAACGTGATGTAGCGGTTAGTGCATCGGACTACTAACACAATGGTTCCTGGTTCGATTCCCGTTCGAGATGAAAATTTCAAGAACTCAATTTTCGGCTCTCCCTTGACACCATTTGCGACTATGGTCTTCAGGAAACGATGATAGTCCGTCGGAAGGGGACGATAAATGGCTGACCCGTATTAGGAGAGAGGGATATCTCTTGCACGTTGAAGACACCCTTGTAGATTTCGAAAAAGAGTAGGCTGATGCCGCTACAAGGCAGCACTCGCACCCGAAAAGTGGAAAGGGGTAAATATAAGTTGCAAAACTTGTTTCCCAATCCACTATAAATAAATATGTTTAAATTAAAAAATAAAACGTGTGTTATGCGTTGCACTTTAAAAAAAAGAAATATGTTTGTGTCTTTGGTGGTAGCTGTCGGTTTTTAGAGGTGAAATAACCCTAATAGAACATATGTACCCGTTTCAGCGCTCGACTGATACCCTGTTACTTATTCGTTCCTTATTCGCTTTAAATACGCGTGGCATACGTTGCACCTTGAAATAAATCGATTATCGATTGCTTTCACGTCTCTGATGGTAAGTATGAGTTCTCCGATCTGAGTTGAAAAAACCCTATTAGCGCATATGTACCCATTTCACCGCTCAGTGATACCCTGTTACTTATTCGTTCATTATTCACTTTTAAAACGTGTGTAATGCGTTGCACTTTAAAAAGAAATATTTTTGTGTCTCTGGTGGTAACTGTCGGTTCTTAGAGGTGAAATAACCTTAATCGAACATATGTACCCGTTTCAGCGCTCGACTGATACCCTGTTACTTATTCGTTCCTTATTCGCTTTAAATACGCGTGCTATGCGTTGCACCTTGAAATAAGAAGTAACGAATAGGTAACAAGGTATTAGCCGAGCGCTGGAACAGGTACATACGCGCTAAAAGGGTTATTTCATCTCTTAGAACACATTGTTACCACCAGAGACATGAACACAAATGAAAATCTTTTTCTAAAAGGTGCAACGTACAACAAACGTATTATAAGCGAATAAGTAACGAATAGGTAACGAATAGGTAACAGGGTATTAACCTAGCGCTGGAACGGGTACATGCGCGCTAATAGGGTCATTACATCTCTAAGAACACATTGTTACCACCAGAGACATGAACACAATTAAAAAACAATGTATTTCAAGGGGCAACGTATACCCTGCGCATTAAAAGCGAATAAGTAACGAATAAGTAACCGATTAGTATCCGAGCGCTGGAACGGGTACATACGCGCTAATAGGGGTATTTTATCTATAAGAACACATTATTATTACATTATATACCACAAGAGACAAGAAAACAATTGAAAATCCTTTTCTGAAAGGTGCAACGTACAACAAACGTATTATAAGTGAAAGGTAACGAATAGGTAACGAAAAGGTAAAAGGGTATTAACCGAGAGCTGGAACGGGTACATGCACGCTAATAGAGTCATTACATCTCTAAGAAGACATTGTTACCACCAGAGACATGGACACAATTGAAAATCCTTTTCTGAAAGGTGCAACGTACAACAAACGTATTATAAATGAATAGGTAACGAATAGGTAACGAATAGGTAACAGGGTATTAACCGAGCGCTTGAACGGGTACATGCGCGCTAATAGGATAATTTCATCTATAAGAACACATTGTTACCACCAGAGACATGAACACAATTAAAAAACGATTTATTTCAAGGTGCAATGAATACCCTGTGCATTAAAGGCAAATGAGGAACGAATAAGTAACCGGGTATTATCCGAGCGCTGGAACGGGTACATACGCACTAATAGGGGCATTTCATCTATAAGAACACATTATTACCACCAGGGATATGAACACAATTGAAAATCCTTTTCTAAAAGGTGCAACGTACAACAAACGTATTAAAAGCGAATAAGTAACGAATAGGTAACAGGGTATTAACCGAGCGCTGGAACGGGTACATGCGCGCTAATAGGGTCATTTAATCTCTAAGAACACATTGTTACCACCAGATACATGGACACAATTGAACATCTCTTTCTAAAAGGTGCAACGTACAACAAACGTATTATAAGTGAATAGGTAACGAATAGGTAACGAATAGGTAACGAATAGGTAACAGGGTATTAACCGAGCACTGGAGCGGGTACATGCGCGCTAATAGGGTCATTTCATCTCTAATTACACATTGTTACCACCAGAGACATGAACACAAGTGAAAATCCTTTTCTAAAAGGTGCAACGTACAACAAACGTATTTAAAGCGAATAAGTAACGAATAGGTAACGAATAGGTAACAGGGTATTAACCGAGCGCTGGAACGGGTACATATGCGCTAATAGGGTCATTTCATCTATAAGAACACATTGGTACCACCAGAGACATGAACACAATTGAAAATCCTTTTCTAAAAGGTGCAACGTACAACAAACGTATTATAAGTGAATAGGTAACGAATAGGTAACGAATAGGTAACGAATAGGTAACGAATAGGTAACAGGGTATTAACCGAGCGCTGGAACGGGTACATGCGCGCTAATAGGGTCATTTCATCTCTAAGAACACATTGTAACCACCAGAGACGTGGACACAATTGAAAATCCTTTTCTAAAAGGTGCAACGTACAACAAACGTATTATAAGTGAATAGGTAACGAATAGGTAACCAATAGGTAACCAATAGGTAACCAATAGGTAACCAATAGGTAACCAATAGGTAACAGGGTATTAACCGAGCGCTGGAACGGGTACATGCGCGCTAATAGGGTCATTTCATCTCTAAGAACACATTGTTACCACCAGAGACAAGGACACAATTGAAAATCCTTTTCTAAAAGGTGCAACGTACAACAGACGTATTATAAGTGAATAGGTAACGAATAAGTAACTGGGTATTATCCGAGCACTGGAACGGGTACATACGCGCTAATAGGGGTATTTCATCTATAAGAACACATTATTACCACCAGGGATATGAACACAATTGAAAATCCTTTTCTAAAAGGTGCAACGTACAACAAACTTATTAAAAGCGAATAAGTAACAAATAGGTAACGAATAGGTAACAGGGTATTAACCGAGCGCTGGAACGGGTACATACGCCCTTATAGGGGTATTTTATCTATAAAAACACATTATTACCACCAGAGGCAAGAAAACAATTGAAAATCCTTTTCTGAAAGGTGCAACGTACAACAAACGTATTATAAGTGAATAGGTAACGAATAGGTAACGAATAGGTAACGAATAGGTAACGAATATAACAGGGTATTAACTGAGCGCTGGAACGGGTGCATGCACGCTAATAGAGTCATTTCATCTCTAAGAAGACATTGTTACCACCAGACACATGGACACAATTGAAAATCCTTTTCTAAAAGGTGCAACGTACATCAAACGTATTATAAATGAATAGGCAACGAATAGGTAACGAATAGGTAACAGGGTATTAACCGAGCGCTTGAACGGGTACATGCGCGCTTATAGGGTTATTTCATAAGAACACATTGTTAACACCAGAGACATGAACACAATTAAAAAACGATTTATTTCAAGGTGCAATGAATACCCTGTGCATTAAAAGCAAATGAGGAACGAATAAGTAACCGGGTATTATCCGAGCGCTGGAACGGGTACATACGCGCTAATAGGGGTATTTCATCTATAAGAACACATTATTACCACCAGGGATATGAACACAATTGAAAATCCTTTTCTAAAAGGTGCAACGTACAACAAACGTATTAAAAGCGAATAAGTAACGAAAAGGTAACGAATAGGTAACAGGGTATTAACCGAGCGCTGGAACTGGTACATGCGCGCTAATAGGGTCATTTAATCTCTAAGAACACATTGTTACCACCAGATACATGGACACAATTGAAAATCCCTTTCTAAAAGGTGCAACGTACAACAAACGTATTATAAGTGAATAGGTAACGAATAGTTAACGAATAGGTAACAGGGTATTAACCGAGCACTGGAGCGGGTACATGCGCGCTAATAGTGTCATTTCATCTCTAATTAAACATTGTTACCACCAGAGACATGAACACAAGTGAAAATCCTTTTCTAAAAGGTGCAACGTACAACAAACGTATTTAAAGCGAATAAGTAACGAATAGGTAACAGGGTATTAACCGAGCGCTGGAACGGGTACATATGCGCTAATAGGGTCATTTCATCTCTAAGAACACATTGTTACCACAAGAGACATGAAAACAATTGAAAATCCTTTTCTAAAAGGTGCAACGTACAACAAACGTATTTAAAGCGAATAAGTAACGAATAGGTAACAGGGTATTAACCGAGCGCTGGAACGGGTACATATGCGCTAATAGGGTCATTTCATCTCTTAGAACACATTGTTACCACAAGAGACATGAAAACAATTGAAAATCCTTTTCTAAAAGGTGCAACGTACAACAAACGTATTATAAGTGAATAGGTAACGATTTCGTAACGAATAGGTAACAGGGTATAAACCGAGCGCTGGAACGGGTACATGCGCGCTAATAGGGTTATTTCATCTCTTAGAACACATTGTTACCACCAGAGACATGGACACAATTGAAAATCCTTTTCTAAAAGGTGCAACGTACAACAAACGTATTATAAGTGAATGGGTAACGAATAGGTAACGAATAGGTAACAGGGTATTAACCGAGCGCTGGAACGGGTACATATGCGCTAATAGGGTCATTTCATCTCTAAGAACACATTGTTACCACCAGAGACATGAACACAAATGAAAATCATTTTCTAAAAGGTGCAACGTACAACAAACGTATTATAAGTGAATAGGTAACGAATAGGTAACGAATAGGTAACCGGGTATTAACCGAGCGCTAGAACGGGTACATGCGCGCTAATAGGGTCATTTCATCTCTAAGAACACATTGTTACCACCAGAGACATGAACACAAATGAAAATCATTTTCTAAAAGGTGCAACGTACAACAAACGTATTATAAGTGAATAGGTAACGAATAGGTAACGAATAGGTAACCGGGTATTAACCGAGCGCTAGAACGGGTACATGCGCGCTAATAGGGTCATTTCATCTCTAAGAACACATTGTTACAACCAGAGACATGAACACAATTAAAAACGATTTATTTCAAGGTGCAACGTATACTTACCCCGCGCATTAAAAGCGAATAAGGAACGAATAAGTAACAGAGTATTATCCGAGCGCTGGAACGGGTACATACACGCTAATATGGATATTTCATCTATAAGAACACATTATTACCACCAGAGATATGAACACAATTGAAAATCCTTTTCTAAAAGGTGCAACGTACAACAAACGTATTAAAAGCGAATAAGTAACGAATATTTAACAGGGTATTATCCGAGCACTGGAACGGGTACATATGCCCTTATAGAGTTATATCACCTCTTAGAACCCAAATCTACCACCAGAGACAACAAAACAATTGAAAATCATGTTTTAAAAGGTGCAACGTATGATACACGTATTATAAGCGAATTATAAGCGAATGATGGAACGAATTAAACAAGGTAATAGCATGCTCCGAAAAGATGTACACCCTGCTAACATGTTTAACCCCACCACATTATGTTAGTATGTGCCTGTCCCTAGACAAGAGCCTGAAATTAAGTAGTTATCGTTTGTTTTTGTGTTACATATTTGTTTTCCGTTTATTTTTTTGTATATGAAATACGGCCGTTAGTTTTGTTGTTTGAATTGTTTGAAATTGTCATATCTGGGCCTTTTATAGGTGACTACACGGTTTGGGCTATGCTCATTGTTGAAGGCCGTACATTGACCTATAGTTGATAGTTTCTGTGTCATTTTGGTCTATTGTGGGTTGTTGTCTCTTTGGCAATCATACCACATCTTTTTTTTATGCAAGCGCTAACACGGTGATTTCATCCCTTCGAACCAAGATCCATCTTCAAACATACGGACATAAAGCTGTTAAAAGGTAGAACGTATAAAAATCAAATAAGGAACAAATGAGTATCGAACATAAAGTAAAAGGATCGGTTGAGCACAAACACATATAAATAGGTCATAAAAAGATCATTTTACCTCAACAAATTTAGAACTATTACCAGATATAAGAGTATAAACAACAAGAAGTAAGTGTAACAGGATGCTGTTACGAAGTCTCCCAAACAAAGCTCCCATAACTCGCAATTCATATGGTCCCATGTTCATTTGATTTGATTTTTTGTCCCATACAAGAATATATATGGCTTACTGGTGGGGATCTCCACCATTTACAAGTATTCAAACAGGAGGGGGTGGTGGTGCCCCCCAGGGACTTTACCTACATTTCATTTTATTTGTTTTATTGTCCCCTACAAGAATATATATGGTTTAGGGGTGGGGATGTTGACCGTTTACAAGTTTTCAAACAAGAGGGGGTGGGATGACCCCCTCAGGACTTCCCTTTTATCTCATTTTATTTGTTTATTGTCCCCTACAAGAACATATATGGTTTAGGGGTGGGGATCTGAACCATTTACAAGATAATAGTACATTCTCAAATTGAACGGGGTGGGGGTGATCCCAAGGAACTTCCATTTAATTTCATTTGATTAGTTTTATTGTCCCTTACAAGAATATATATAGTTAAGGGGTGGGGATGTTGACCGTTTACAAGTTTTCAAACAAGAGGGGGTGCGCTGATCCCCTAGGGACTTTCCTTTTATTTCATTTCATTTGTTTTATTGTCCCCTACAAGAATATATATGGTTTAGGGGTGGGGATCTGGACCATTTACAAGGTAATAGTACATTCTCAAATTGAACGGGGTGGGGGTGACCCCCAGGAACTTCCATTTAATTCCATTTGATTAGTTTTATTGTCCCTTACAAGAATATATATAGATTAGGGATGGGGATGTTGACCGTTTATAAGTTTTCAAACAAGAGGGGGTGGGGTGACCCCCTAGGGACTTTCCTTTTATTTCATTGGATTTGTTTTATTGTCCCCTACAAGAAAATCTATGGTTTAGGGGGATCTGGACCATTTACAAGATAATAGTACATTCTAAAATTGAACGGGGTGGGGATGACCCCCGGGGACTTCCATTCAATTTCATTTGATTTGTTTTATCGTCCTATTCAAGAATATATTAGGTTTAGGGGTGGGGATCTGGACCGTTTACAAGATAATAGTACATTCTCAAATTGAACGGGGTGGGGATGACCCCCGGGGACTTCCATTTAATTTCATTTGATATGTTTTATCGTCCTATTCAAGAATATATATGGTTTAGGGGTGGGGATCTGGACCGTTTACAAGATAATAGTACATTCTCAAATTGAACGGGGTGGGGACGACCCCCAGGAACTTTTATTTAATTTCATTTGATTAGTTTTATTGTCCCATACAAGAATATATATGGTTTAGGGGTGGGGATCTGGACCGTTTACAAGTTAAAAGCATATTCTCGAATTGAAGGGGGTAGGGATGACCCCCCAGGGACTCCCCTATATTTCATGTGATTTGTTTTATTGTCCTTTAATCATTTCTGAAGACTGCATGTATCTATCACTTACAGTTTTCAAGTTATATTCATTTGAAAATTTTAGAAAATAAAATCCCATAGGGTTTGATAGTAAACCCCTCCCTTCTTTCTGCCCCCCCCCCTTCCCCAAAATACCCCTTAATAGACCTCAATGCACAAATGAACGATTGATGGCTCACCTAGACATATTAGTCTGACATTTTATGAAACCCTAAGTAAATCTGACAAGTAGTTTTGGAGAAATGTTGCGGACAAGTTCATTTTTAAAGTGGCGGAAGAAGAAGAGGAAGAAGAGGAAGAAGAAGAATAATAAAAATAATAAGAACTGAGCAAAAACAATAAGTGTCCAAACTTTGTTTGGGAGACTTAATTAAAAAGGGGGAAGGATATTAAAAATCGAATAAGTAACGAATAAGGAATAGGGAATAAGTAACGAATATGTAACGATAGGGAATAGGGAATAAGTAACGAATAGGTAACGAATAGGGAATAGGGAATAGGTAACGAATAGGTAACGAATAGGGAATAGGGAATAGGTAACGAATAGGTAACGAATAGGGAATAGGGAATAGGTAACGAATAGGTAACGAATAGGGAATAGGGAATAAGTAACGAATAGGGAATAGGGAATAGGTAACGAATAGGTAACGAATAGGGAATAGGGAATAGGTAACGAATAGGTAACGAATAGGGAATAGGGAAAAGGTAACGAATAGGTAACGAATAGGGAATAGGGAATAGGCAACGAATAGGGAATAGGGAATAGGTAACCAACTTGACGTCTATAAATAAACACATATATTAAGAAAAAACCAATTTCAATTGTGCTATTTTTTTATTTATTTTTTTTATCATTGTAGATTCTGCTCATTATAATGAAAAAGTAACAGTTATTATCACACGTTCATTATAAAGTACTAGTTACTAAATATCACCTTGATCATTATAATGAGCAAGCAACTATGAATATCCAACAATCAATGTCATCGTTTTTTTTTCTGTTTTCTGTTCACTCTAAAGGATCTAAAAAAGAGAGACAAATAGTAATACACACATTTCCCCTATCTATTTACTGAGAATTTCTGGTATTCAAATATATTATGAATATAAATGTCTTATTCACGACTGTCATGTCGGAAGAGAGAATATTTATCTATGTGTAGATTATAAAAGACACGTGTATGTTTGTCTCTTTTGAACTGTTTCACTTTCATATAGAAATTACAGAGCATGTGTTCATATTCTGCATACACTCATGTGGTCATACCAAGTGCTACTTACTGTTTAGTATTTTTTACAAATTGTTGAAGGTGTTTATCATTCCCATAAAACCCGATGACCCAACTTATAGGCTTAAAACATATCGCAAGCCTAATTCTTACTCTAGTTGTGTTAGTCTATGATGAGACGAATTATGCTTGTTAAGTGATTTACTCAATGTGTAATACAAATGTACTCCTACTCAAGGAGGTTTCATTCAAACGTACATGAAACCAAAGGAAGGCACTAAGAAAAAGGGGTAAAAATCTTTTCACTGTATAACTTGTTTAACACCAACCCATTGTTGGACTTTTGAATTGCTTCTCTGGGTATTTGGCATGTTTTTTTATGGATTTGCCTTTATTGATATTTTTAGAATTTCAATGTAAACATATTTTAACTCTTTAGGTTCAAAACCAAATGCATGTCATGCCTTTAAATACAGTAATGCATATAAATTTAGTATGGTTGAGTAAATTTTGTTAAGGCAACTGAATATACGGACCAACAACATATTTTCCTTCTTTTAGTCGAAATATCACACACCCGTCGATTTTTACTGCAGGGGTAATATTAAGACCCATTTCATTTTTTGTAAATAGAGTAACGATCATAAACATGTTAATTACTTTAACAATCACTCAATTCGATTTGTTAAAACTTTAAATGTTATAATTTCGAGAGAAAAAAACGTCAACTTTATTGTACTCATTGAACAATCTTATTGGAATATTTAAAAAAAATAGATTAAAAAGGCGAAACTTTTCACATTTAAAATAAACGTAATTTATTGTTCACTTGTAATCAGCATTGCCCAATAAATGTTTAAAAACATAGCTGTGTATTTTATGAAAGTTATCTGTTAAATGGGTTAGCTGGGATATTTTACTTGTGTACTTAAAACTATCTTGATAAGTTAGTACGTCTCAGTAAGTAATAAGTTCTTATCATGAAATGTGTATTATTGATATAATGCAAATAATATATGAATTAAACGCGATGTAAGGTATACATCTATGAGACGGCAAATTAAAGAAACGAAACAAAAAGATATCAACATATCATCAACATAATGTTGTCGACCACAGGCAGGGATTAACGAATTATACATGTTATACATGTGATATCAAGCATTTATCTACGATTCATTTTCAAATTGAATTTTAACTTAAAGTCACAAAATATTTACCGATGAACATAAGCATTTGATGCAGTACAATTGGTGCCAATAATGTTATCAAAGAATAAATATATTTTCTCAACGATTGTAAATGAATATTTTTGTACATATTATCTTGTTTATATATCATTTTGTATCGGCTTATTTTTACCATGACAATTTGGAAGTATTTAACATTTTTAATCGATTGTTCGCTCGATTGTTGTTGATAAATCTCTACAGACATATATCAAAGTTTCCAATGCAAAATAAATTTAGGAAGAAATGCAAAACATAAAGACATTTTTCCATCAAGAATTATACTTCTTCGGATGGTTGTCGGTTTTTTTTTAAATTTACATCGGAGTTGTTTTTACATTTTTTATACATTGTATTTGAAAAAAAAAACAAGAAGCATCATGTAATCATATTTCTTTCTCTTTATTAAATGGTAATGGAAACATTGATCCATTGGTTTAAGCTTAACATTCAAAGGAAAATATCTCATGAATATTCATGATGACGACAATAATAAATTAATACTTACTAGCATGTACCAGATTTGAGAGTGATATCATCAATAGCAATGTCACCCCACCAAGCATTAGCACTTCTTTTAGACGCTTCTATGGTGATCTGCAACATAAAATATGTGTTATTGGTATTGAAAAACATTGGCACTAATATTTTTCACTTTCGTGTTTTAAATAAAAACGTTTTGAGATGTATTGTGAATTGTAAATATTTTTTCTTTACATTGAGAAAATAAACCATAATATTTATTTGATTTTCTGTATGGCTGTAATTCATACTTGATCTGGATAAATTTTTGTTTTTGTTTTAAAGAATAAACAATATATACCAATATCTATTACTGAATTTGAGATTTCATGTAACAAGAATCAGTAAACGCAGTGAACATTTTTAGTGGTATCACGAAGATTGAAACATATCATTGAAACATTTCTTAATGTATCGATCAAAAGTCTCTTGATGGATACACAATAGTTACCACTTTATAACTAAATTGTGCTTTATCAAGTTACACAATACTTACCACTTTATAACTAAATTGTGCTTTATCAAGTTGCACAATACTTACCACTTTATAACTAAATTGTGCTTTATCAAGTTACACAATACGTACCATTTTATAACTTAATAATGCTTTATCAAGTTGCAAAATCCTTACAAAGTGATACCTAAATTGTGATATGTCAAGTATCACAAAACTTAAAACTTAATAAAAAAAAAAGTATGGTATGTCAAGTTTTACAAAACTTACGTCATAAATACAACAGTGTAGTGTGAAATATCCAGTTACACAATAATTACCATTGATATCTAAAGTGTTGTATGTCAAGTTACACAATACTTACAGTATGATAACTAAAGTGTTGTATATCAAGTTAGGCAATACTTACAGGATGATAACTAAAGTGTTGTATGTCAAGCTACACAATAATTACAAGATGATAACTAAAGAGTGGTATGTCAAGTTACACAAGACTTACCACTTTATAACTAAATTGTGCTTTATCAAGTTGCACAATACTTACCACTTTATAACTAAATTGTGCTTTATCAAGTTACACAATACGTACCACTTTATAACTTAATAGTGCTTTATCAAGTTGCAAAATCCTTACAAAGTGATAACTAAATTGTGGTATGTCAAGTATCACAAAACTTAAAACTTAATAAAAAAAAAAGTATGGTATGTCAAGTTTTACAAAACTTACGTCATAAATACAACAGTGTAGTGTGAAATATCCAGTTACACAATAATTACCATTGATATCTAAAGTGTTGTATGTCAAGTTACACAATACTTACAGTATGATAACTAAAGTGTTGTATGTCAAGTTAGACAATACTTACAGGATGATAACTAAAGTGTTGTATGTCAAGCTACACAATACTTACAAGATGATAACTAAAGAGTGGTATGTCAAGTTACACAATACTTACAAGATAATAACTAAAGAGTGGTATGTCAAGTTACACAATACTTACAAGATAATAACTAAATAGTGGTATGTCAAGTTACACAATACTTACAGGATGATAACTAAAGAGTGGTATGTCAAGTTACACAATACTTACAAGATAATAACTAAAGAGTGGTATGTCAAGTTACACAATACTTACAAGATAATAACTAAATAGTGGTATGTCAAGTTACACAATACTTACAGGATGATAACTAAAGAGTGGTATATCAAGTTACACAATACTTGCAATATGGTTAATGAATTGTTGAAAGTCTATCATAGCAGTTTTTTTAGTCACGTTAGTAAAAGAATACTTACAACATTAATATAACGAACAGATAAAAGGAAACCATTATGAATGTTCGAAATAGTTCCGTGACGGTGTGTCATTTTAATTTGGCATTCATGTTTGTGATATTTATCCATGTCAATTGGACTGCTTGATATTTGTCTCATTATAAATCATATATAGATACCACTTTTCCGCATTTCCACATAATGGGTGCTTTTTACATTTTGACGTCAGCATGAAGTGCCTTGATAGTAATTTCTGCCAAGGGATGTACTTAGGTGAGGGTTTGTGGAATTTAAAAAATCAAGAATTTAAAATTGATACCTTAATAGTTGTCAAAGGTACCAGGATTATAATTTAGTAAGCCAGACGCGCGTTTCGTCTGCATAAGACTCATCAGTGACGCTCATATCAAAATATTTATAAAGCCAAACAAGTACAAAGTTGAAGAGCATTGAGGATCCAAAATTTCAAAAAATTGTGCCGAATAGCGTTTGTTAAGGAACAAAACAAGCTTAAAATATCGATAGGTCATGGAGCTCCTTTTCGAGATAACTGTTATTTTTTAAATGGCGGTAAAAAGCTAACTTTGACTTTTATCTTATATTAAATTGGTATTAATTGGGTCTCAAATCAATAGAAGAAAATCTAAAATCTGCTTCAATTTAAGCAAATGACCCTTTATGACCTTTTAAGTCTTATATATGAAGATAACTGGGTGTGAAAGTGTAAAATATTTTACATTGTATTGTATGAAAAAAAAACATGGAGTCTGAACATTTGACACAATTTCTAAAACCTCACATAAGTACATCCTTAACTCTTATTTTTCATACATTGTTTATAAATGAGTCGTAATATACATACACCAAGATTACTATATTGTGGGATAGATATGGTAGCAGTTTTCCAAGAGGTAGGATTAGGTTGCTCTCCTGTTTTTTCCCATATGCTACTCAAAGAAGATGTTTTATCTCCTGCAAGTACTCTCAAAGTTCCTAAAGTTTTTCCGTTCATATGGTACTGGAAGGACAGACACCAAGGACAGGCTGGAAAGAATCAGTTAATGATCAATATACTGAAACGACATCAATGAGACATGAAATTAAGATGTGAAGAATGCAATATTATTCACGTGCCTATTTTGTTTGCTTATTCTTTCATCTTAAAGATAATTTCTCATCGGAAGATAGTTTTAAAGTGGCATTAGCTACGAGTTCGATTTGAAATTAAATATATGTTGTGTTCTTTTTTCAGACATTTACCATGTTTACTGAAGCGGAATAATTATGTTGTATTATAATGTTGACGTCTGACGTAACTGACGTATAATTGAAAATCAAACTGCAGAAGTTTTTTTTATTAGAATACGAAGTCTATAAAAGGACCAATACAACCAGCTTATTCAATACTAGTAACCTAGAATATGTTTGTTAAATCATGTCAGTACCGAAGTAATTATATGGCCTGCCAAATACCATTTTGATTCATTACATCTTTCAAGAGACTTGAATTGTCAAAATCCGGATATGGTGTACCAGTTTTTTGCACCTCATGTTTGCAGTATACCATTTTTTGCTCAAGTTTATCATGTGTTTATTGTTTTCTGTTGGGTATTAAATTGACAATTAAGAACGTTTCGTTATTCTGGTGATCCGTTTATTTGGCAATCGAAATGGCAGTCAGCAGGGTTTAAGAACATCCGTTGTTCGACCTGCGAGCTGTCAAATGCGTTTTGGTAAAATATACTTTTCCACTTTTCTGGTCTTTTTCAAAATGTTGTCTGTGCTGTATTGAGACCACACTGCCATTTTTTTTACATGCACACGTATAAAAATTGCGATTTTTATCCGACGAAATTATAGGTTTGAACGTTTTAAATACTTATAAATTCATTCACAGAAAACAGCGATTTAATATTGCTAAACAAAATACCAACCTAAAAAATGTTAAACAATTTGTGTTAAACCATTCAAATAAAAAATTTACAAACACATAAACTATAACGTTGCGTAATTTAAACTGATAACCGTAACTGGAATTACGACTATCCCAATATGGCGACGGCAGATATATGTAAAATCTTTACAGTCATTTTTCTCAAATGTAGCAAAATTTTGTCATTAGTTACTCAGCTGCAAGGTTTTACCATACCAGTACATCATACTTTAATCGTAAAGGTGCACTGGAATTGTCTAAACGCTTTGAAAATTGCTGTTAAAAAATTCGGGATGATAATCGTAACTCAATGGCATATTTTTTGTTTGATAATCGTAATTTCTTTACAAGATAATAGTAACTGAAAAATAATAAATGTGTCTTTGAGCATTTCAATGGTATTTTGTGTATTAAAATGCAAATGTTCAGTTAAACGATGACATAACGCAAAATAAAAATAAATGTAGAAACTTACAGGTTAATTCTAGGACAAATTTACTTATATATCTCCATTTATAACTGACAACACTATGCCTAACCGTTTAAAAGAGGGACGAAAGATACCAAAGGGACAGTCAAACACATAAATCAAAAATAAACCGACAACGCCTGGCTAAAAATGAAAAAACCAAACAGACAAACATATAATTAATATATACATGTACCTGTTAAAGATATGGAAATGAAGCAGCTGTCGAGTAAGTTATTGTGGTAAGTAGATATTTTAATTTCTTCCAAAGTTTCAAAGTTGTGTGCGCGTTAAAGGGTTCTTTCGGTTTGTTTTGTTGTTTTGTTTTTTTTGTTTGGGGGGGGAGGGGAAGTTGGGATTAGCAATATCCCATATCCCAAAAGTGCAATCCTTTCAATTCATTGATCAAAATGAAAGTCCCGTATATCACATTTTAATATGCCATATGTTTTGCCTCTAATATCATGTTTTTTACTAATATTCTGTGCGAAATGAAAAAATGTTTCCAACAATAACTTTATAATTGCATTATCGGATTTAACAGTTGATACTTTTATCGGTGGATATGAGTGTTCATATTGCCCTTTTCCTAATATTTCAATAAAAGTGCATATAGTTTAATTTTTGAGTGAATTGATAATTCCGGTTAAATAGTCGTTCATATTTTTTCCCGTGGATTTAACTTTTTTTCTGTTTTATACTGATATAATATATGATTTTAAAATCTTAATTCAAATGTTTTGATCAAATACCCATGTATGTAAGGACGTTTCGTTAAACAGTGTGGATGAAGCTTGCGGTTCACCCTTCCAATTTTATGATATACTTGTACGTAGCTGTTTGTATTAGAACTATTAATAATATATGTATCAAAAGAAATGTCATAAGAGGTTTGAACGTTTTCGTGATTAATTCATCACCATAATTTCTTACCCATAGTTAAAACACGAACGACTATTTGTAAAGAAGATACTTTTATTCTTGGGTATCAATTTATGATGTTTGACATCAATTTCTTTTATAAAATCATTGAGTATATATCATGTCTATTTAAATTAGTATCAACTTTGTAAACCAGTAACCTCAATATCTTTTACTCCACTCTTACTGACTATAACCTGTTTGAACGGGACTGAATGATGTCCAATACTAACTTATAGAATAGAAATACTAGGTTCATAAGCGGGCGGTAGTGCAGGATAAAATGGATATATTATTTGTGTTATAAACTCTAGTATATTGAATCTACAATCTTGTGAGCAACTCTTATTGGTTTTATCAAAAAGCCTGAATCAGAAACATTCTTCTAAAGTCCGGTGATAACCTTCATACTTTCAGGTAGTCTGTTATTTCGCGAACAGTAAAAGTGAAATGAACAAAATAACTGCGGAAACACAATAACCAGTTATTATGAAAGTCCTACCTTGTAAGTTTGTAGCTTCTGTAGTGAGTACAGCCTTTCCTTGCATTGCAGTACCGCTTATCTCTATGTACATGTACCATAACCCCTCGGCTGCTGAATTAGGACCAGTGCCACCGGTAGGGGTAGAACCCTAAAGCGACAACAGTTAAAACATAAAAAACAATAACATTAATATTCATTTCTATCCACGTTTATGTACAGAACAACATGTTGAAGGTGAACCTTATAAACTTATAAACTAACAATCCTTGTAAGAGAGGGACGAAAGATACCAGAGGGACGAAAGATACCAGAGGGGCGAAAGATACCAGAATTAAAACTTTGTCAACTAGATTGATCAATACCGCCCGAACTATAAAATTTATAAAAGTACGACGTTGCAGGGCATCGACGACCAATTTTTACAAAAGGGTTTTCCATATACAATTAAGGAATAAAATTGAAAATAAAAATCTATTTCAGGGGTTTAAACCCCTTGTTTTTGAAAATTCAAAACCATGAGCCTATCAATTAACTAATTCACACAACTAACGTGTAAAACAATGTACATGTCTCAATCAATAGACCATGACTAATGAAATTATGTCATATCAGGTTTATAGATACGAAATGTGTAAAGACTTATACAACTGTATACCCAATAAAAGGTATAAAACCACTAATTCAGGCCCAGTCGGAAAGAACATACAAGAAAGTAATACATATTCTAAACAATATATGTCCTACACATAGCTGTATCACTGTCAATAGGTTAAATATTTAAATAGTTTTTCGGTATCAAATGACTTGGGGACTACGGATTACTGTAGAACCCTTGTTGAAAGTTTCTTATGATTATTAAATAAGTATATAAAACTATAATAAGAAGGGACATTGCCCTGTTGTTCAGATAACAAGTACCTGTTTTGTACTATCAAACATCAGGGAACCAGTACACTCTAGTATGCAATTAACGGTATGTTGAATTTTTCTTCACAAGTCAGGATAAGGTATAGTTTTGACATGAAATTACTGCCACTTTATTTGAACTTCAGACAAAGTTGCCATTAATGCTTGAAATTGCATATTTTAACATAGAAGGCAAAAGGGCTATACGTATTGGTTTTAGACCATACTTGAGTAACCGCAGCACGTTTTTCTTATTGTAACAGTTGCTAACTATGTCACAATGACCTTAACCTATGGCCATGTTAACTCAGGATCGATTGTGGTCTATTTTTTTAATTACATCTCGTAAGCTCACAGGTTATGTCTATTTTCAGTCAAGTAAAGTCAACCTCTTGCTTAATAGTAACTAATATTATTGAAATCTTTTATTCTAGATTTGTATGTTCAAACCAGATTCGGTAAAGTGCAACCACTTTTATCGTCATTGAATATGAGTATCCATTTCCAACAGAGTATCCAATTTTCTCTCCATTTACTCGTTTTTTTTTTTTAATCAATTAAAGTTCTGATAGTTGCGTTTTACATAGGTAAACAATCAACCAATCAACCAACCAAAATGAGTTTGGTAACGGCAAAGACAAAATATTGCCATATCTAAATTTCGTTGTTGCCGTTTTGTGCTGCTGAAATAGCGTAAAGCAACAAACAACTAAGCAATCAATTTAGATTTTGGGGGGTAGGCATCTAGTTTTTGCATCATTGTACAACCTCCAATTATTTTTTTCTAACGCTTATTTGAGTTGTTAAAGATAGCAAAAAACTAATCAAATTGTTTGTTTATTCGAAAGCGTTAACAGTTAGTTTCGAACTTGTGTGTCTAAATATCCATTTGCTATCTCCTTTTCTTTTAAAAACTATACATCATGTAGAAATGGTCGGGAATTGTACGACTTTTTTGTTAAAAGTAGACTTGTTTTTGTTAAAGAACTTACAGATCCCCGAGTGTAATCAAAATCATCCATACTTGTTTGTCTGAAAATACATTGTACAGTTGTCTCAAATCCACAGCTATAGTTTATTTCTGGTTTAACTGTAAATAATATCAAATTGTATTATGTTTAAGTAGATGGAATCATGTATTAATATGATCAATCAGTGTTAACTGTATATCTATTTCAGGGGTGTCCTTTTGTCTATTTTGATTTATATTTTACTATAACATACGTACAATGTAGCATGTCGAAAAATATAATAAAAATTGTAAGGTTCATATTTGTTGCTTTTAATTTTGCATCTGTCCCAACCAATAAGAATATACAACATGTACAAATTGGAATGATTATCTGTCGATGGTTCTGTGATTCAGGAATCATTTTTGCCAAATTTATTCTACTACTACTATATTTGACGACTCAATTAGCAGTGAACGTTACAGTCAAAACAAATAAACTAGCAGTATGAAGACATCATTAAGGACAAGGTCGCACTATAAACAATCTACCTTAATTGTTTGGTCTTCAACGGGAAAAGTTCAAATCGGATATGTTTTGTATAAATATGTAAATTTTAGATTTAAAATGACGTTGTTGTTGGATGCACTAGTCGCCACTTTCTTTGAAGTAGAATATAAACTGTCTATGAAAGAGGAGGAAAACCCTTTTCTATGAATTGTTTAAAAAACAACTTTTACAGTTCAATATTATTTGCAACATGGCAGCATGGTATTTTATTCAAACACTTGCCTTTGGATTCATCCTCTCCGCAACATGGATTTTTGTTGCAGCATCTGCCCTTTTTAATCCATCCTTGTCCAAACTTTTGTTCACACGTTAGACCTTTTGTTCCACATTTACCATTAGAAGCCAGACATTGTCCAGTGAGTACTGAAGAGAACAGTACATCGATACAATATGATATTATTCGCTCTTGTATATTCAGTGATGGTGTATTACATGTATTAATACTATAGATAAAAGGTCATTAAATGTAAACAATTCCATTATTATAAAAGTGCTAAATATTACCGTCAAATTGCTGGAAATTATTTCGGCAGTTATTCTAGCAAATAGATAGAAATATACGTTCCAAGCTCTATTATATCTAATTTTCAGATCGTACATGGTATTTCACAGAATTGTGAGGGAAACATGGAAAAAAATACATCTAAAAAAGAAGAGTTGGTATGATTCACAATCATATTTCAACATTACCCACGTAAAATATAGGACATAAATAAAAATGTGATGTTATGATATTGTGGTATTTATGATTTCTTGAAAACCACAACTCTCATTTGAATCTCCGCTGCCGGAGTTAAAAGCTGAAATAAGAATGTAAGTATCTACCTACGTGTTCTTAACTTACTACGGTAACACGACACCTTACTTACACGTAACTTACGAGTTAAACTTCCCTTGCCAATTTGTTCGAATTGTTTATTATGTGCATACGTATTCATCTAAACAGGTTGTTTTTGTTATCGGTGAAATGTATTGAATTGAACATCAAATTTAAATTGTTTAATTTCTTCTTAAAAAATCAGTTTACACAAAGTCAGCATTCCCAAAAAGGAGATTCTGGTAATTTTACAACACTCAAACACATTTCTCTAGTGAGTCTTTTGATCATCAACACTTTTCGACTTTGAGTTTTTATTCCTCTTTAAATGTCACCCAAACTCTTGTGTAGACAAATGTTGTAAACAGTTTCTCGGTTGAAAGCAGTATTGTACGCTAATACTATTTTGATTTAACTTTGTTTTATTTGATCGAATAGCGAACAAGCTGTACTAGTTATAAGATACTTACGGCCGCCATTAGTCAAGTAAATTGTGCAGATGATGATTACAATCAAACAACAAACCTTCATCATAATTCTGAAATGAATATTTTTCTATATCATTCTATATTCCAGATAATTGAGAAAGTACAAATGACCAAAAGCAAGGGCAATGCTCTTGAATTCCCTAATGATCTGTTTTTGAAATTCTGAAATTGATATCTGTGTACAGTTTGGTACGTGCTTTGAAGGATATAATCATCTTGTTACTATTGCAATATAGGAATTGTTGTGGGGGGGGAGACATAACATGTGAATATATCCACTCCGAAACGGTCACTTACGAAACAAGTATGGAAGAAAAACGTTTCGTAGTGGACACTATCACTACCGTGCAGTCGTTTTTTTACTATTTTTTTCAATTATATTATTTTAAAACAATTAGCAAGGGTTAGTTTCATGTCATGTTCATCAACATAGAATAGGGTTGATGTCCACTACAAAACTTTTTGTCCACTTCGAAACTGTTATTGAAAAACGCCCTAATACTGTATCAAGGTTTTTCAAAAACCACGCATATATCAATGTTTATTTGTAATGGTGTATCTGCAGTGGTACAAGTTCGCAATTATTGCAGTTATTCTGGTTAACGTTGGTACCAGTCCACTTTTAGTGGTATAGGTTAACCTAGTACGAGTTTGTATTAGTATGAATGAACTTGCCATCCAGGGAGGAACAATATTCATCGGTTCTTCAGTACGAAAGTAATGAGACACATATCAAAAGAATGTTTACTTCTACGGGGATCAGGGGTGAGGTCTGACTAACCTCCCAAAAGTAAATGTTAATGACCCAAACCTTCACCTTACGTCCTTGATGTCACTCCATACCAAGTTTGTTATAAAATGACAGGTGATTATAAAACAGGTGGTCAGAAATTCTTTGGCTTTACATTGCTTAAAATGTATATGTTTTCTTTATTATGAGCAACAAATGAAAATTTGTCAAGGCTCAGAAATAATTTAAAAAATAATTAAAGTAAATTCAATCAACCTAGATTTATTTTTTGCGTCACAATACAATATCATTACAAACAAAAAATAACAGTTACAGGTTGCTATTACGAAGTCTACTACATTTTTTACTGATATGCATATGTGACGCCTAGGAGTTTGACCCTGTATGTTTTTCAAATCTTTTTGAAATAACGAACAGGAAATCATATGGTTAAGTGGGTATCTCAACCGTTTACAAATTCTAAAACAGGAGGGGGTTTGGAGACCCGATGTTATTTTGTCCCATTCATCAATATATTATAGTTAAGTGCCGGGATCTCGACCATTTCCCAGTTTTCAAACAGGAGGGGATGAGGTGACTCAAATGACGACCCCTTTATTTCATTTGATTCATTAGATTGTCCAACACATGAATATATATGGTTAAGCGGGGGGGGGGGATATAGACCGTTTTCAAGTTATAAAACAGGACGAGGCTGACCAAAATGACTACCAAATTATTGCATTTGATTTGTTAAATTGTCCCTTACATGAATATATATGGTTTAGGGAGGGGTATTTCGATGTTTTCAAGTCCTCAAACTAATGGGGTTGGGTGACCCCAGGGACTCCATATATAGTTTATTTTATTTCTTATTATGTTCCATACACGAATATATGTGTTTTAGGGGTGGGGATTGCAATAAAAGCAAATTTTCAAATTGAAGGGGGAAGGGATAACCTTAATTGACTCTATTTTTTTTATTTTTTTAGTGTACTCATCTCATTACCGAAGACTACGTATTGTTAATTCATAAAATTAAGATAAGATCAGAGTTAAACAGAATAATTTTATAAAAGAAAGGAATTAAAATGTGAATGCATTTAATTGAAATCAATTAAATTATCACATTCTTCTTAAATTTACAGAATATCCTGATAAATAATACTTTCGTTTAATCGAACTTTATACATTATCATCAGAATCTATTGCACATGTTGCACTTACGATTCGTCTAAGTTAAAATTACCGCCAACTTAGACTACCACATAGAAATTTATTTCTTTTATTATAGAGATTTGGTGTACATGAACAATATTCCAGCGCATTTTGCCATGATTAGGGTAGTATAAACGACTTGTTATTACAGATTGAAGCGTTTCATACAATTGTTTCTTGATCCCTTAGCCAACAGCACAGGGGGTAATTAACTACGTAAGGATTTCTATTGAGCACTATTTTCTTTGTGTAACTTCAAATGTTATGGTCGTCCAACGATCATTTAAGGTTATTTTTGTCATATTTGTTTGGGTTTTCCACAATTGAAAGCATGAAAAAATGTCAAATAAGTTATATTTAACATATTAACCAGCTACATTATAACAATGGCACTTGTTTCAGAATTCGTTAGGAAGAACACAAGTAAAGGATGTTAGCATGCGGCAGCTTATCTGCCTAAAATGAGTTTTAATATTACACAAATATTTTGATCCACATCTGCAAAGTCTGGACATAAATTTGTTTTTAAATCTTGTTTAGTTTTTTTTTGTACCCCCTTCTTTATGCTTGTTGACTGCCATTAATTCAGTACAATTCAAACAATTCCCTTGTTCTGGTAATGCTTTTTTTTCAACATGACATTTTTGTATTTCATAAATTAGTCCAACTTCTTTCAGAAAGGAAACAATATTTGGAATTGGAACACTATCAAATGAATCATACATACTATTGACATTGAAATGCTTCCTGCGAATATCAGCAAAGACAATACAGTTATTTAAAACATATTTAATATTATACTTGCAGTTGCAAGGTATACATTGTGGTTCATCTTCATTTTTTTAAAAGATACTCGTGTTAAATATAAAAGAAGTGATATATTAGAAATACCGAATTTCCAGGAAAATTTAAAACTAAAAGTCCCTAATCCAATTGCAAATACATTTAAGATAGAACATATTCATATGAAATATAAATAAGCAAACTCAGAATACATTTTAAATACAAATTACAGCCCTATCTGTGTAAAAGATCAATAATATTGACTGTTTCAATTAATTGTACAAGCAATTTTCCTTTTTTTTTTACTCGGACCACTTAACAGAAATTAAATATAAGTAGATTTCACAGTGTGTATGAAAAAACACATAAACCAAAACTGACAATATGTACACTTTATTATGACAATAATATGGCGGTATCACAAATCAGAAAACAACTTTCAACTTAGAATTAAGAGAATCAGTGTTTCCTTGTTCTTTTGATGTACTTCACAATCGCGAAAAACACTTTCTCATTTCATGATTGTTCGTATATAATCGAATATAGGACTTCATCCTCCCTAACTGGACATCTCTTAAAAAAAAATATGGAAATTGTATGACGATGATTTTAGAATGATAGTTTAGCTTTGCAACGTCACCACTGTTTCGATGTTCGAAATTACTGTTGTATTAACTCATTTATTTAATTTAACTATTTCAAATCACAAGACCTTTATTATCTAAGAAAATATTTTAAAACTTACCACGATGTGTAATAGAAGACCTGTAGATAGAAAGATTACTTTAAGAGTGAAATGCCTACTGATATATGAAGTTGAATTAAAGAAATCGATGAAACATTCTGCACGGTGTGCATATGTTGCCTTTCGTCCTTAATCAGCTGACTATGCAAATATGTTTTGAACATGTAACATCTTATATCTGCTGTTTATGCCTTTCCCTTAATGATCGATTTTGTAATTGCATCGGAAAATTTAGAATGTCTTTTCAAAATAAAAAGGCAAAATATATCTACACGAAAAAATTAATATTATTAGTTACATAGTGTGCTAGTGACCTAATACGGTATATATGGGGTCAGTAAATTCGAATCTCGAATCCCCATATGGAATTTACTGACCCCATATATACGGTATTACGTCACTAGCACACTATGTAACGAATTTATCTTACCGACTATCTGAACGTATGAGATTAAGACTAGTGAATTTCAAAATGAGCAAGTCTTCAATACTGTTACATGTAGCATTAAGAAAATACTTCCATTGATCCTACAAAAACATATGCCAAAAATAACGACTTGTAATGTTTAAATGTGTTTCATGAATTTATTTCAATCTTAATCATCAATTTCTTCGTCTGTTGGAACTTTTGAGATTTTTTCTCAGTACCGTTTTGTTTTTATAAAGGAACATAACACCATTACTAACCGTGTATGAAATAAGCCCCGCCCCCTTCTTACCTAATATGGAATAAAAAGGGACGTAACTCCACTACTAACCGTGTATGAGATAAGCCCCGCCTCCCTACTAACCTAATATCAAATATACACGGTTTGCACGCGGACGCTTTTAACCAATCATATTCCTGGAAATGTATATGAGGTAAGATAAACAAAATTACACCTATATGTCAATATTCATAACAAGTTAACAAGTTTGCTTATTTACATTTCATATGAATATTTTATAAAAGTAGTACTATAAGTACTATAAGTTTCAATGAATATTTCTGATGACATATTCAACAAGATTTCTTTTTTCAGAATGGTAAAAACAAATTTTTAACATTTCAAAATGTTAAAATAACATTATGCAAGAATTTTCGTTATTTGTCTGTAAGGTACCCTCATTACGACCCTCATACACATGACTCATCAGTGGAGCACACATCAGCATACGGATGAAAAAAGATGAGTATCACTGATAACCAAATCGTTCTGTCAAATCCTCGATTAATTTAGTAAACGTTCCCGTGAAAATAAAAAAAAGATAAAAAAAAAATTGCATTCATAGAAAAGAGTTGTTAGTTTATTTATAAATATAATAGCATGTTCCAGATAGATGCAGGGGGTGTTTTACTAATTGTCTGGTCGCTTTATTTTAAAGAGAGTGCTTATTATAATATATAATGATCAGTTTTGAAAATAAACGTGTAAGTAAGTACAAAATTGGGAACATTTACCTTATCTCTTAAAGTAATATCGTGCTTAAGAATTCATATAGAGTAAACAAATATTTTAAATAGTTTGTCCCGATCTTTATACAGGGTGTTATTCTCTAAATCTATGATCTGTCGTTTAGTATTCATTTAATGTAGTGTCTTTACTTTACGAAAGAGTGTGTTTCTCTGAATATGTAAAATGTTTTTCTTTGTTCATTTAATGTGTCGTCCTTGCATTTATAATCATGATAATGGGTGTGCTTTTTAAATCTGAATCTGTTTTTCTTTGTTTATGTGGGATGTTATCCTTACATTTATAAAGATATGTCCATTCAGATGTAAATCAAATATAATATGGACCTGTTGAGTCGAGCCCTTTTCAACGGATTTTTATAGTTCGTTTATATGTTGTTCTGTTACACAATTCACCCTGGTCAATTAAGGTTTAGACACCTGCAAAAATGTTTAACCCTGTCATATTCTATATATGCCTGTCCCAAGTCAGGAGTCTTTTTATTAGTTGTTGTAATTTGTTGCTGTTTCATTGTTATGTACATATATAAGGTCGCCAGTTTCTCGTTTCAATTGTTATACTTTATGGAATAAATTTTGCTTATTGATAAAGGTCGTACTGTGACCTATATTTTTAGTTCCAATGTTATTTGTTTTGTTTTGGAATGTTGTCCCAATGGCAATTATACCAACTTAAGTTTGTAATTATAGCAAAAGTTGCTGGAACATTATTTACTTATTTCATGTTTAACATTTAATATATCAGACATGTTAGAGAAAATTAAAATACATCTATGATACAGACAAGGTGGGCGAAATTGATTTGTGACAGACTCTGCTTTTCTTTGTAATCTAATTGATTATGCAGTTTCTACACTTTATAATTATGCAAATATTACGTCTATAATATTTTATTCAAACCATGTCAACTACCGATTGATTTTAAACATATTATGCTTACGTCTGTGGAATTTTACATGTTACCTTCAAAAAGTACATGCAATATAAATGTACACATGAAAAATTCCTTGATTCAGGAATTTATCTTTGAAAATAAATAAAGCTGATCGAATTACATGAAAATCTTCGATTCGAGTCTTCTGTCACAATCGCTTTTGTCCTTCTATAGGAAACTGTCAGGATTATGTAAATGTTGTCAATGAAAAGAGAAGTCTGCAGGTACCTTTTGCACCATCTGATGTACTTGAATAGAAAAGCCCTGTATTCCGGTTTCTTTATTTGTTACTTGTGAGCTCGGACCTTTTTATTAAATTTTCCAGTGTAGCCTATGTAAAATCCTTGCAGTCAACACATTCACTAATCAATACAGTATGTTCAATCTATTGATTTACATGTCATGTTTACATTCACTAATCAATACAGTATGTTCAATCTATTGATTTACATGTCATGTTTACATTCACTAATCAATACAGTATGTTCAATCTATTGATTTACATGTCATAAAATTAAAAATGGAAATGGGGAATGTGTCAAAGAGACAACAACCCGACCAAATAAAAAACAACAGCAGAGGGTCACCAACAGGTCTTCAATGTAGCGAGAAATTCCCGCACCCGGAGGCGTCCTTCAGCTGGCCCCTAAACAAATATATACTAGTCCAGTGATAATGAACGCCATACTAATTTCATGTTTACATTTACGAAGAATTTCTGTCAACTGTGGAAATAATTTACATTGCCGGTTTCAAAGTTATCATATTATTTGCAGCACACCCCAAGTTTTTACTGCAAATTCCTCTTTGTTCTACCGATATTAATTCTTGTCAGATTTCATTTTCCATGCTGCTGACAATTATATGGGAAGTTATCCTTTTTAGTCAGTTCGTTCATCCTGGTACTTGGAAGGTTTGATTTCATAACGTTGAATACGTTTGTAAAGTTTGGTTCATGAGTTCATACAAACACTATCAGTTCTGTATTATCCTATCTTTCTTTAGACATTCGGAGTTATTTACTTCCGTTGTTAAGCTTAATAATTACCGTTTAAGGAGGCTCGAGGGTATACAAATTTCAGAAAAAAAATTAAACATTTGTTTTTTTTTACAAATTTTATTTCTGACTTTATTAGTTGTTACTTTATCATATGGTACAAAAATCATTTAAATAAAACAATTCGTTTTGGCCCATATGACTTTTAAAATGTATATATCATTGGAGAAGCTGAAAATGATCTCCCTTTGGTGCAAAAATGCAATTTTTTGGCATTAACATTGAAATATCTTTTTTAACTCATCGGTGACCTATATTATCAGATTATTATTATTATTTTCAAATAAGCTAAACTATTGTCAAATTTTAGAGATTTCTGTTATTTAGTTTTTTTTATTTCGATATTACCTCTTTTTTTATTAGTTCAACAGTTTTAAATTCCGGTCCAGCAACGAGTGGTCAAAAAGACCTTTTAATAACTACGTTTCCACAAACGTTGCAATTCATTGATTGACTGCTTTATGGATTTGCTTACTTGGTGGATTTTTTGTAGTTCATAAAGACGACCTTGCTTTTGGTGTAAATAATCTAAATAAGTTTTTTCATGATCTGTAAGCCAGTCATTGTATATGCATGTCATCTTTTTTATATTTCATTTTGTCGCTTTATCCGGAATTTGTGGCAGTTTTTGTGGTAAAGTATTGATCATGAAACTGTTCTATGAATCTTTCTTTATGATAATTTCTGCCTCATACTAGTTTTATTCCATCTTTTTTCCTTTATAAATGACAGTATAGTCATTATCTTTTATAAGAGCTTGAATGCTGGGTTGTTTTTTGGTCTCTCTATTGGATACGTTTGTTTGCAGCTTTTAAACTAATTTGGTACTTAAAAGACTAAAGATTTGTGGTAAAATTTATCTTAAAAGGTGAATGTCTGTGCCTTCTGCTGTGCCATAAGGTAGCACTCCACAGTTAGGAAATAAAACTAAAATTTAACCACAAAATGTTTCATCATCTTGTATTCCTATTGTCTCAATGGCAACTATACCACCTTAAGTTTGTAATTATAGCAACAGTTGCTGGAACATTATTTACTTATTTTATGTTTAACATTTAATATATCAGACATGTTAGAGAAAATTAAAATACATCTATGATACAGACAAGGTGGGCGAAATTGATTTGTGACAGACTCTGCTTTTCTTTGTAATCTAATTGATTATGCAGTTTCTACACTTTATAATTATACAAATATTACGTCTATAATATTTTATTCAAACCATGTCAACTACCGATTGATTTTAAACATATTATGCTTACGTCTGTGGAATTTTACATGTTACCTTCAAAAAGTACATGCAATATAAATGTACACATGAAAAGTTCCTTGATTCAGGAATTTATCTTTGAAAATAAATAAAGCTGATCGAATTACATGAAAATCTTACAATCGAGTCTTCTGTCACAAGCGCTTTTGTCCTTCTATATGGAACTGTCAGGATTATGTAAATGTTGTCAATGAAAGAGAAGTCTGTAGGTACCTTTTGCACCATCTGATGTACTTGAATAGAATAGCCCTGTATTCCGGTTTCTTTATTTGTTACTTGTGAGCTCGGACCTATTTATTAAATTTTCCAGTTTAGCCTATGTAAAATCCTTGCAGTCAACACATTCACTAATCAATACAGTATGTTCAATCTATTGATTTACATGTCATGTTTTAATTTACGAAGAATATCTGTCAACTGTGGAAATAATTTGCATTGCCGGTTTCAAAGTTGTCATATTATTTGCAGCACACCCCAAGTTTTTACTGCAAATTCCTCTTTGTTCTACCAATATTAATTCTTGTCTGATTTCATTTTCCATGCTGCTGACAATTATATGTGAAGTTATCCTTTTTAGTCAGTTCGTTCATCCTGGTACTTGGAAGGTTTGATTTCATAACGTTGAATACGTTTGTAAAGTTTGGTCCATGACTTCATCAAACACTATCAGTTCTGTATTATCCTATCTTTCTTTAGACATTCGGAGTTATTTATTTACGTTGTTAAGCTTAATAATTACCGTTTAAGGAGGCTCGAGGGTATACAAATTTCAGAAAAAAAAACATTTGTTTTTTCATTACACATTTTATTTCTGACTTTATTAGTTGTTACTTTATCATAATGGTACAAAAATCATTTAAATAAAACAATTCGTTTTGGCCCCATATGACTTTTAAAATGTATATATCATTGGAAAAGCTGAAAATGATCTACCTTTTGTGCAAAAATGCATTTTTTTGGCATTAAAATTGAAATATCTTTTTTAACTCATCGGTGACCTATATTATCAGATTATTATTATTATTTCCAAATAAGCTTTTCTTAAACTAAACTATTGTAAAATTTTAGAGATTTTTGTAATTTTTTTTTTTTTTTTATTTAGATATTACCTCTTTTTTTAATAAGTTCAACAGTTTTAAATTCCGGTCCAGCAACGAGTGGTCAAAAAGACCTGTTAATTACAACATTTCCACAAACGTGCAGTTCATTGATTGACTACATTATGGATTTGCTTACTTGGTTGATTTTTTGTAGTTCATAAAAATGACCTTGCTTTTTGTGTAAATAACATAAATTAGCTTTTTAATGATCTGTAAGCGAGTCATCGTATATGCATGTCATCGTTTTTGTATTTCATTTTGTCGCTTTATCCGGAATTTGTGACAGTTTTTGTGGTACATTATTGATCATGAAACTGTTCTATGATCCTTTCTTTATGATAATTTCTGCCTCTTACTAGTATTATTCCATCTTGTTTTCCTTTATAAATGACAGTATAGTCATTATCTTTTATAACAGCTTGTATGCTGAGTTGTTTTTTAGGTCTCTCTAATGGATGCGTTTGTTTGCAGCTTTTAAACTAATTTGGTACTTAAAAGACTAAAGATGTGTGGTAAAATTTATCTTAAAAGGTGAATGTCTGTGCCTCCTGCTGTGCCATAAGGTAGCACTCCACAGTTAGGAAATAAAACTAAAATTGAACCACAAAATGTTTCATCATCTTCTATTCCTATTGTCTCAATTGTAATTATACCACCTTAAGTTTGTAGTTAAAAAAAAATTGATGGAACATTATTTACTTATTTTATGTTTAACATTTAATATATTAGACATGTTAGAGAAAATTAAAAATACATCTATGATACAGACAAAGTGGGCGAAATTGATTTGTGACAGACTCTGCTTTCCTATGTTAATTTAATTGATTATGCAATTTCTACACTTTTTAATGATGCAAATGTTACGTCTATAATATTTTATTCCAACATTTTATTTACCGATTGATTCATAGTTATATTATGCTTACGTCTGTGGAATGTCACATGGTTCTTTCAAAGAGGACATGCAATATAAATGTATACATGAAAGGTTCCTTGATACAGGAATTGATACTTGGAAAATAAATGACCAATAACTGATAGAATAACATGAACATAATAAAATCGAGTCTTCTTTCACAAGCGCTTTTGTCTTTTTGTTGGGAACTATCAAGATTATGTAAAAGTTGTCAATAAAGAGAGAAGAGGAGACTATGACTTATACCATTGTTTGTTAGGAAGTTCTGAAACTCTTGAACTAAGCGTTTATTTTTAGCTAAGGTTTAAATATCTTTATGAAATACTGTTCCATTTCATATAGGTATATTTAGAACCACCTGTTGCACTTGAAAAATGGTAATATTTTAAATGTTCCATTGACGCACGTTTCATTGTGTATTCTGAATAGAATTTGCCTGTATTTCGGATGCTATTTGTTCTTGTGAATTCGGACCCTTTCAATTAATTTTCCAGTTTGGCCTATGTAAAGTTTCTTGCAGTTAACACATTGACTTATATTGATTTATTTTCGTTTATACATTCACGGAGTAATTCTGTCCAATGTGGAAATATTTTATATTGCCGGTCTCAAAGATAATTATCATTATGTGAAGCACGCACAAGTTTTACTGCAAATCACTTTTGGTTCGAATCTAATTTTAATTAGATACATTTTTTTCAATTTATAAGCTGCGGAAGCTTATATATATGGGAAAGCAAATTTACAGATCTAAAATTGTTGGGTTGATGTTTAGACGAGTTGTATATATATATATATATAGATATATATATATCAGTTCTTCCATCCTTGTACCTGGAAGGTATGATTTCATAACGTTGAATATGTTTGGCAATTTGGGTTCAAGAGTGCATACAAATGAAATTGGTTCTGTATTATCCCATTTTCCTAATGGCGTTCAATTTCATTTCCAACTCTTTCATCGAATGCTAATGATTCTTGTTTTCAGGAAGCAACGGGTCTCACATTTGAAACAAACAAAACGTACATTGATTATGTTTTAAGTAAGAATATAATTTGAATAATCAATAAATACACAACATCTACATCATGCTATAACTATGCGTGAAGATCTTTATGATATGTTATATGTTCCTTATATCGTAACTACAATCCCGTTCCGTTTTCACGAATATGAACTACCGAATTATACTATATACCGGGTTTCTTATAAAATGACGGGTGCCACATGTGGAGCAGGATCTGCGTACCCTTCCGGTATCACCCCAAGTTTTTTTTATGGGTTCGTGTCGCTTAGTCATGTACCAAATCAATAAAATGGCAGTTGTTATTTCATAGTTCATTTCTGTGTGTGTGTTGCTATTTCGTTGTTTAGTTAACCGCCCGGAGAAATTAGGAATCATCTCGCTCGGGAGCATTGTACGAAAAATTGGCTATTACGATGTATTCGAGGAAGCATACATGAAGAGATACAAATCATGGAAACCGGACAAGTTACTCATACAGACAGTGTATAACGTATTCAACTGTTTTACCCGTTGCTAAATCACAAAACACAATGCAAGTACTAACAATGCAGATCAGCATTTTTAAACAGCTAAACCCTGCATATTCTCTTAAGATAATCATTCACCAACCATTTGCCCGAAAATATGCAACTAAGATGAACATCTAGCTATTGTTAATCGTAACAATTTATGTTTCAACTGTCTCGGTACATATCAAATATAAGAATGCAAATCAAAAAGCTCATGTCATAACCATAGTTAACGAAACCACACTTAGTGCATATGGAAACACCGCAAACCTTGATAAAAGATGTGAAAACCGTTTTACTGACACAAGTGATTCTGTTCACAGTTGAACGAACGAAAGTACGACAAATACATCAAGTGGGGTAAATCTTGTGACGGATACAATACCAGAACACTCGACAATTTTACGCTCCTCAGCACAATTTCGCTCAAATGTATTGTTCAAAACTGCCACAGCCCCCGTTTGGTCAGATTGTCATTGCACAGACACGAATATTTTGTTTGATGAAGGCGCTCAAAGGTCTTTTGTATCGGAGAGTATATTTAAACTGCAGAGATAAGGAGACGACAACCTTCATTTGGAGAAATAAACACCAGTGCTAGTTTATGTGGAAAATGCAACTGGACATCAACTCCCAATACAGTTGCTAATCGTCCATTTGATAGCTACGCCGTTACATAACCACCATCGTTACATTGACAGGAACAGTAACTATTTAAAAGGATTAAAACTCGCAATTCCAGCAACTCAACAGAATACCTTTGAAAATTTCACTATTAATTGGGGCCGATTTTTATTGGGAAATGTGTACGCGGAAACTTACACATCGTAAGCAAGTCAAAACTATGGTACTTACTGTATGGACCGTTACATTCAGAAAAATCACAGTACTCAACAGCGTCTAGTATCAGCATTGTACCTATTTCATGGTAAACCGAGGAAAACGACTTCGAAGGCTTTTGGCAGCTCGAGGCTAGAGGAATTAAATCTCCTGAAGTGCACGAAAAAGAGAAAGATTAGATACGAAAGTATCAAGAATCTTCACACTTTTATTGAAAAACGCCCATTTAGGGAATCACTGAAGCATGACTTGAACGTGCGCCCCCCCCCCCCCCCCCCCCGTTAGGTCAGTCTGCGCACCCCCTCCCCTTAAAAGTGTCTTTTCTCAGAGGTATCGAAGAAATCACTAATTTCACTGAAACTGCTGCATGACCAGCGGCAAATATTACAGACATAATGCAAAAATTATAGTAACAAGTTTGTGATGCAAAACATTCCTTTGGTGAAATAACAAATCAAGTTAAAAGATTCTTGTTTAACAAACCAATGATCGTCTGAAATAAACAATGATGGATTTATCGACTTTTAGCGTTAATGCCACTTTCATCAGTATTAACTAGTGCATGCGAACAGTAATTTTATTTATCGGGAAATACCCCAAAAATCGAGAGAAAAAAATAGTTGGTAGCATGAGTCAAGTGATTAGTTCATTTATACATAAATTTTGTCGCTGGGATGCTGTCTCATTGAGGAAAACGCACATTTTATTTTAACATCAAACTTGAACATGTCTTTTGGTTATTCGTGTCGCTAGGTTGCGGCTCATTGACGTTTACGCCACACTTGTTTTTAATGGACATTGTAAATAATCAAACAGGCAGTTAAGGTGTTATTTCATATCTGATACAAGATGAAGAGAAGATAGAAGGACCTAAGAGGAAATGGAAGAAATGATCTTATTAAAAAAAAATGATGTATTTGATCTTTCGTATTTCGGTTGTCTATAAATATAGTTCCTGACATTTGGATGAATGTCAACTATAAGAACTGTGTCTTTTAGGTGGGAAACCAATGGCTTAAAATGATAAGTTATGTATTTCTTTTATACGGAAGATAATCATCATTTTTTAAACATAATGTTTTTTACAGATGCATTGTGAATTTCGGTGTCAGATTTGTATGGATGGCAAATCTGTCTATTTAACAAATGAAATAGAAAATCGTAGGTTAAAAATTAAATGCAACTTTTCCAATGTGTCTATTGACTCCATTTAAATATCTTAGCAGTTCAAATATGTTAACAGTCGAGTATATGTCAAAATGCTCTAGGGAATTGCAACCTTTTTCTTCATTTAGTAACTGTATACCTCAAATGAGTGAAGCCAAAACAAATTCTTCACTGGGAACTCCAGAGCTGAAACATGAAGACTTCAGTTTAGCAGGGATTTAAATCTAAGGCTAGTTTTTGGTCATTTTTGCACATAGGAACTTTACAGAAACAGTTAGTGTGAAACAGTTGTGCTTCACGGCGACATGTCTTCTTAACTACAGAATGATGCATTGAAATAGAGACTGCACGATACATTTACAGAATTTTTGAAATTCTTCGACAAATAAAATACCCTTTCATTTTAAAAATAAACATTCTATATCTAATGGTGTCGACCTAAAGTTGCAAGACAAGTTTACCTTAACTTTGAAAAGTTTAACTTAGTATAGAATTATAAACAAAAGGTAAACTGTGGTGGACACAAGAACCTTAGAAAGCAGGTCCTACCTATATTGTTTAGTCCTTCCAACCTTTTAAAACAACTTTTTTAAGTCCTTTTTTTTTCTTTAAAAAAATTTTAATTGGCGTTTTCATCATACTCAGGGATTAAAAGTATCTTTACTAAGAGGTATCGACGAAATCATTAAATTCCCTGAAACTGCTTCAATACCAGCGGCAACTATTACAGTCATAATGCACAAATTATAGCAACAAGTTTGTGATGCAAAACATTGCTCTAGTGAAATAACGATTCAAGTTAACACATTCTTGTTTACTAAACCAGTGATCGGTGTAGAACACGTCTGAAATAAACAATGATGGATTTATTTAATGCCACTTTCATCTGTATTAACTATTGCATGCGAACAGTAATTTTTATTAGCGATAAATACCCCAAAAATCGAGAAAAACATAAATATTTGATAGCATGAGTCAAGTGAATAGTTCATTTATACACATATTTTGTTGCTGGGATGTTGTCTCATTGAGGGAAACTCACATCTCTTTTTAACGTCGAACTTACACATGTCTTTTGGATATTGGTATCGCTAGGGTGCGGCTTATTGACGTTTTCGCCACACTTGTTTTTGATAGACATTGTAAATTTTCAAACATGCAGTTACGGTGATAATTCATGTCTCATACAAGATGAAGAGAAGATAAAAGGACCTAAGAGATAAAAAGAAGAAACGATTTTATTTAAAACAAAAATGACCTGTTTGGTCGCTCGTATTTCGGTTGTCTATAAATATAGTTCCTGTCATTTTGATGACTGTAAACTATAAGTACTGTGTCTTTTAGGGGGACATCAATGGCTAAAAATTATTAGTTATGCTATTTCTTTTATAGGGAAGATTATCATCATTTTTTAAACATTATGTTTTCTTCAGATGCATTGTGGATTTAAGTGTCAGATTTGTATGGATGGCGAATCTGTCTATTCAACAAATGAAATAGAAAATCTCAGGTTAAAAGATGCGACTTTTCCAATGTGTCTATTGTCTCCATTTAAATATCTAAGCAGTTCAAATATTTTAATAATCGAGTATATGACAAGATGTTCTAGAGAATTTCAACCTTTTTCTTCATGTAGTAACTCTATACCTCAATGGTGTGAAGCCAAACAAAAAATGTCTTCACTGGGAACTCCAGAGCTGAAACATGAAGACTTCAGTTTAGCGGGGACTTAACTCTCAGGCTAGTTTTGGTCATTTTTGCACATAGAAACTTTACAGAAACAGTTAGTGTGAAACAGTTGTGCTTCACGAAGACATGTCTTCTTAACTACAGAATGATGCATTGAAATAGAGACTGCGCTATACATTCCCAGAAATTTTGAAATTCTTCGACATATAAAATACCCTTTCATTTTAAAGATAAAAATTCTATATCTAATGGTGTCGACCTAAAGTTGCAAGACAAGTTCACCTTAACTTTGAAAAGTTTAACTTAGTATAGAATTATAAACAAAAGGTCACCACACATAAACTGTGATGGACACAAGGACCTTAAAAAGCAGGTCCTACCTATATTGTTTAGTCCTTCCAACCTTTTAAACAAATTTTTTAAGTCCTTTTTTTTTCTTTAAAAAAATTTTAATTGGCGTTTGCATCATACTCCGGGATTAAAAGTATCTTTACTAAGAAGTATCGAAGAAATCATTAAATTCCCTGAAACTGCTTCAATACCAGCGGCAACTATTACAGTCATAATGCAAAAATTATAGCAACAAGTTTGTGATGCAAAACATTGCTCTAGTGAAATAACGATTCAAGTTAACACATTCTTGTTTACAAAACCAATGATCGGTGTAGAACACGTCTGAAATAAACAATGATGGATTTATTTAATGCCACTTTCATCTGTATTAACTATTGCATGCGAACAGTAATTTTTATTAGCGATAAATACCCCAAAAATCGAGAAAAACATAAATATTTGGTAGCATGAGTCAAGTGAATAGTTCATTTATACACATATTTTGTTGCTGGGATGTTGTCTCATTGAGGGAAACTCACATCTCTTTTTAACGTCGAACTTACACATGTCTTTTGGTTATTGGTATCGCTAGGGTGCGGCTTATTGACGTTTTCGCCACACTTGTTTTTGATAGACATTGTAAATTTTCAAACAAACAGTTACGGTGATAATTCATATCTCATACAAGATGAAGAGAAGATAAAAGGACCTAAGAGATAAAAAGAAGAAACGATTTTATTTAAAACAAAAATGACCTGTTTGGTCGCTCGTAGTTCGGTTGTCTATAAATATAGTTCGTCATTTTGATGACTGTAAACTATAAGTACTGTGTCTTTTAGATGGACATCAATGGCTAAAAATTATTAGTTATGCTATTTCTTTTATAGGGAAGATTATCATCATTTGTTAAACATTATGTTTTCTTCAGATGCACTGTGGATTTAAGTGTCAGATTTGTATGGATGGCGAATCTGTCTATTTAACAAATAAAATAAAAAATTTCAGTAAAAGCAGGTAAATTAGTCCATAAAAATAATATACAATTACTGTCTCTTGAAGAGGTAGATATGCAGTGTTATTAACTTTTGAAAAAAAAAACTGATATTCACTTAAACCGATACACCGCAGTGAATATCAGTTTCAGTTTTCCGAAAGTTTAGTAATGGGGGGTTCACACATTGCCAATTATTGCTATTGTTTGAGATCAGACAGCGATACGACACGAAAAGTGAAAAAGTCGGATTACTATCCTCAATTATCTGGAATGTCCTATTATTGTCTGAACGCAGTCGTTTAAGTTCGTAACAGATTCCTAAGGGTCGGGAAGGGTCCGGATAGTTCGGCAAAGCATCCCGACAGTTAGATGCGTCCTGTAACATTCGGGGAAACTCAGCCGATTTTGTCTAGCAAGATTACAATCGTGCCTATGTCGTAACAGATTCTGCTGTATCGGAACGATTTCCTAACAAGGTTCTGGGTATTCTGGACGGTGTCCTCTGGAACGAGACTGATCTGGAGAAATTTTTCATTGCTGTTTTTCTGCCGATTGAGCCCAGATGGCATCCAGATCTTGCCGATTGCGAACCGTTTTTGCAGAAACCGTTCCGAAACAGTTCCGTTATTATTTAGGGGTAGTCTTGTGTGCTGACAAGCAGGTTTGAACACACCACATGCATTTTGTGCAAATCAGGACCCGTAGTTAAATGATTGTCGTTTGTTGCTGTCATATTTGATTTTAGTTTATTGTTTTTAAGGGTATGCCATAATAAGGATTAATTATCTATGAAAATGTTAACTAACCCTACGGTTAAGCATTTGAAAGTCACAGTTGTTATCATCTCGTCATATGATCGTTGGAGGATAATTGTCTCATTGGCAATCATAAAGAAAATTTGCGCCAAATTTTTGTCGTGTTAATGAACGGCAATATGTTGACAATTTTGCAAGTATTCTGGCATCAAAGTTAATCTTAAAAATGAAAAGCGTATTTGAATTCACAATTGAATGGTCCACATATAGGCTCATCTACCTGTAAAAGATATAATCATTATCTTGTTACTAAATTTGTAAAATGATGTATCCTAAAAGTGTGTGTTATCTTAACAGTAACAAAAATTATATTGTAAACATGTAGCTATAACGAATGAGCGAATGAAAAATTCAGAGTTACAACTAACCATAAGTTTTCAACTAAATTATAAAACTTAACAGTACTCTGATTCCACATGTTCCATAAAACCCATGTGCCAAAAAAAAAATATATTGTTCGGATGTATGTTTATATTATTTCATAAAGGGGACATTCCCTTGATAAAGAGCGTTACGGATACGCAGCTAGAATGCGTCACTTTGTTTTGCTTTAAAACATACTTTGATTTCATTTCAAGATTAAGATGGAATTAAATGAAAATATCATTATCCTTGACTTCACAGATTTTACTTAATAAATACTGCTGGACCCATAACTTCATAATAAGAACAATAATGTATGATGGTATTTTAAATGCAATTCTTCTCATCAGAAGACTTACTGAATTGAAATTACTGTATTATAAGAGAGATTTAACACATTCAATTATCTGTCATAAATATGAATCGCAGAATCTATCCGTACTAATCATGTTATTATTTTAAGTATTGTAATATCACAAATTATAAGGATGTTACCTTAGTTCCCTCTAATTGCTGAATGATATTTCATAGTTATGTATAAAATAGTGAGATGTGCAATGATAAAAAGACGTTGATATTAGTAGTTTATAGGGTACCGTACATTCCTCTATAGTAAACAAAATCAATACTGTGAAGTCAGACATAGAAGGCCCGGGGATGTCAAAATGTAAATATATCCGAACGAAAAAACAAACGGCCGGATTTATCATGTTTATGAAAATAGCTATAAACGGAAAACGGATATTACAGACTATCCATGGATGTAAGTACCTCTTCATGACAATGATTAAGTAGAGATTGTTCTCAACATTGATGTTTTGTTTCAAAACTAAATATATGTAAGTCTTTCTTAAGAAAATATCTTTTATCATGCAATTTTTAACCGCAAATGGATTTGGTTATTTCATGTTATGTGCCCCCTTTCAGTCAAATAGCTCACATATCAGTCAAGTAGTTATGCAGTGACATTTCTTTTTTAGGTTTATGAACTTCTGATCAAGGTAATCGAGAAAAGCGACTCGGGCAAATACAATTTGGAGTGTTATTTTCATTAACTATCCAAAAAAAAATAATATTTTTTAAGTATTAATATACGAAAAAATATTGTGCGCATAAAGCCCCAATTACTATTCTAGGTACAGTCCCTGTCTAAAAATAAATAAAAAAAACAACTGAAAATGAGCTTTCAATACATTGACAAAACTAAACATAAAAAGGTGGCTTTGAAAGGTAGAAAATAACCACAGTTACTGTAAACTATGTTTAATTAATTTATATATATATGTATGCTTTTTAACTGTTGTATTGACCGCTTGTAAACGTCAGTGAATGTCATACATTTAGTGTTTTCATGTATATATATATTCTTATCATATATAAAAATATAAAGATGTGGTATGATTGCCAATAATGCAACCCTCCACCAGATACTAAAATGACATAGAAGTTAACAACTATATGTCACCGTACAACATTCAGCAATTAGCAAAACTCATACCACGAAGTCATCTATAAAAGGCCCCGAAATGACAAACGTAAAACAATTCAAATGTGAAAACTAATGGCTTGATTTATATACAAAACAATGAACGAAAACAAATATGATATACAACAAAAAACGACAATTACTGATTTACAAGTATAATACATAAAGTGGCGAGTTTTAAAAATTTTGCAGGCGTCCAACCTTCCCCCTTACCTGGTACAATGGTGTAACAGTACAACATAGGAGCAAACTATAAAAATCAATTGAAAAGGTGTTAACTCAAATCGATGCAAAGCAGAAAAACAAGTAGCACATAACATAGACCGGACGTTTTAGGATATTTATACATCTCTACAATAACAAAAAATAACTCAATTAGCACATATCTAACATCCAATTGATTTAGTGTAAAGACATCATTAACAGAAAAACAACATGACCTTGTGCAATACCAAAATACAGGTATAGACAGATTGTTGAAACTTGACTGAGGATTTGTATATCACAATCATATTAGTTTGGTTTTAATTTACTGATAAGAGAATCAATATAATGTTGTTTGTTGTTATGTTTTGTTGGGTTTTTTTTATGTTTTGTTGTGTTTTGTTGTATTTTATTTTTGTCTTTATTTTTGAGATTGCTTTTCCTTAATTTTTCTTTGATTTCGAATATGAAACGGCCTAGCCCTGAAGCTTGTTTTATTTCCAACGATTAAACTTATATGTAATGAGTCTTGATTTATCTTGGAATCTCGAATGGATTGAGGAGTAACTTTCACACATTGTTGTTAATATAATTGAATTCTATGCTAGAGGTTTAGCTAACTATAAAACCAGGTTTGATCCACCTTTTTCTATATAAGGAAATACCAAGTCAGGAAAATGATACTTGTTTTCCATTATTTTTTTATGTGTTTGAGCTTTTGATTATGCCATTTGGCTCTCAGTTTTTTTCTTCTTCCTTTGATTTGACATTTTAATCGATTTTTTGTGGACTGTTACACTAATGTTGAATGAAATAATGCGTCAATGCAACAAAACCAAATGACATTTAAAAGCAACTGAAATCTTCAGCAGGTGTTAAAGCTTTTTATAGATTTTATCTAAGCTCTAAATTGTCTTGAGTAAAGACAAGTGTCCACGACGATCTGTCATTATCACCAACTTATCCAGCAGATCTAAGTATATATAACATTTAACTATTTTTGCGGAGTAGGATCGGCTCGACCTTCCGAAGCACATGAGATCACCAAAGTTTTTAGAACCTCGGGCTTTGGTATTTAAAGGTGGTATTTTTAAACTGGTGTTTGGTGTTTGATCGTTTTGCTTTTTTGCCATTGCATTGTCAGTTTGTTTTCGACTTTTGAGTTTAAATGTACCTTTGATATTTTCCACTCTGTTTTACATATCTGCATTTCATCTTATATGAAAAAGAAGATGTGGTATGATTGCCAATGAGACAACTATCCACAAAAGACCAAAATGACACAGACATTAACAACTATAGGTCACTGTACGGCCTTCAACAATGAGCAAAGACCGTACCGCATAGTCAGCAATAAAAGGCCCCGATAAGACAATGTAAAACAATTCAAACGAGAAAACTAACGGCCTTATTTATGTACAAAAATTGAACGAAAAACAAATAAGTAACACATAAACAAACGACAACCACTGAATTACAGGCTCCTGACTTGGGACAGGCACATACATAAATAATGTGGCGTGGTTAAACATGTTAGCGGGATCCCAACCCTCCCCCTAACCTGGGACAGTGGTATAACAGTACAACATAAGAACGAACTATAAAAATCAGTTGAAAAAGGCTTAACTCATCAGATGGACAAAAATTCAAGTGGACGTGGCCCGGTACTTATACATCCCGACACAAAAAGACACAATGAACAGATCTGAGAGTACTCGCAGTTATCTGACAGCTAATTCAAAGCCACTAAAAACTAATAAAAAAATCATGCATCTAAGACTAAACTATCAATCCGTCCACATCCAACATCCAATGGATTTAGTTTAAAGACGTCATAAAAAGCCAGAGAAAAACATGACCTTGTGCAATGCCAAGTTACAGGTATCGACAGATTGTAGATCCATGGATATGTATATGCATATAACATACTAGTAACATTTAGTTAGCTTTTAATTTACTGATAACAAAATCAATATTTATACCAATAAAAACAATATTCAATTATTTTATTGCAGTGTTGAATAGGTAAACTTTTAGAATAAGTTTATTTAAAGGAGCGACAAGTTTACATGGATCATTTCTAAATTTCCGGATACGGTAAACAACATTTCCGTAAAAATGAGGATGTGCTATCCCGTTTGAAATAAGTTTTCTACAGGTACAACCAAACTTCAAAACCAAATCTTTATATCTATGGAAAAATTTAGTAAAGGTTTTAAGTAATTTATGGTAACGATATCCCTAGTTTAATAATTTACCAGTAATACATAGGTTGAGTTCGTTAAAATGAAAAACGTTACAACAGACATGGGCATAGCAAACTATGTGTTCAAGTTAGTTGTGAAATATAAACACCGTAAGATGGTGCCAAAGAAACATCACCATCTAAAAATGGAAAATTAACAATAGGGAACGAAAAATCATCTCTTTTGTCGTAAATTTTAGTGTGGAGTTTCCCGTTTTAAACCGAAATGTCTAAATCCAGGAAAGGACAGTTATTACCGAATAAATTTGATTTATTTAAAATAAGTTCCTTGGGGTAAATTTCAGCAGTATATTGAGAAAAGTCTTGATTATTTAAAGAAAAAATATCATCAAGATAACGGTAAGTGTTGTTGAATTTATCAATTAAATGCAATTTCGACGAATCTTTACTGAGTTTAGTCATGAACTGTGATTCATAACAGTACAAAAACAAGTCTGCTATTAAAGGGGCACAATTAGTGCCCATGGGGATACCTACAACCTGTCGATAAACTTTGTTGCCGAAATGTACATAACTATTATCAAGGAGAAAATTAACAGCTTCAATCATCTCATCACACCTCCAGTAAGTATATCTAGCATATTTACCTTTCTCATTAGAGAAGAAGGCTTTACATGAGTTGCAGCAAATATATCTACATTCAGCTTTACCAAACGACCATTTAATTAAATAGGAAAACTTTTGTTTAATAAGATAGTGTGGAAGTGTAGTGGAAAGAGTAGAAAAATCATAACTATTAACAGAATCAAAAGGACCATCAAAAGCACGTAATTTATCTAAAACATCCAAAGAATTTTTTACACTCCAAAAATGGTTTATACCACTATGTTCATATATTTTATTACAATAGTTTATGATAAGCTCTTTAATAGTAGTTAATGAACTAGTTAAGAGCACTGAAAGATTAGTTGTAGAACACTTACTAGAGGCCAAGATGAAACGATATTTAAATGGTTTTTTGTGTCGTTTAGGTAGCCAATACATAGTAGGGACCTTCAAATGTTCAGAAGAAGCCTTAAGCTTTGATGTGTATACTTTTATCATTTCATAAACTGCAGCCTCATAATAACCAACCATAGGGGAAGTATTTATATGTAGCCCTTTTAGAGTTTATTTTATGTGGCAATAACGTCTACATAACAAACATAATAAATATCAACAGTCTTTTTCATTGAAACTTTTGAAACGATTTATGTAGGATTCACTAGTTTACAAAGATAATTGCTGTTTTTACATGTTATAGATCATAGAAACAGGTCTGGGCTAAGCTATACATTTTGGTCTTTTTTTATATCAATTCTTCAAAGTCTTCATCAGGTGTTGGACTTTCAAATATTGTCACTTCGATAATTACTGAAGAGATATTGATTGTCGAAATGGGCGTCTGGTAAAGTAACATTTGTACAGCCAATCATAACTAACACATACCAACATAGATAAGGAAATGCAAGAGAAAACCCATTATTACAGACATGTCATCATCTGAACGAATGTCTAATACAGGTTTTACCGCTTAGACCTGTATAACATGCATCAATCGGTCGTTGATTTTTAATTAAATTTTTCATATTTGAATATTTGAATATTCAAAAATGTCCGTTTTTAGCATGTTTAGAGTTGTCAATTATAATTCGTTAAATTTTCAATTGATGAAACTTTTCCCTGTGAATTATGTTACCGTTATTTTTAATTTAAACGCCTTTAAATATCTTTTAGTTTAGTTTATTTGTGTAACTATTAAGATTTTCATAAATTTCTGACGTGTTTTTGAAATTGGAGTTGGTCTCGCTCTGTCGGCAGCATTTGGCTTTATAGTATACACCATTGCCAAGGTACTTAAAATCGATAATATTGGAATATTTTCAATGCTTCTTTCTTCACCGTCCTTACTTTGTGAAGGTACAATTGCCAGGTGGTACAACATTACACCAGCTTTAAATAACTGTATTCCACTTGCTGTATGAGACTGGAATTCTATTCAAACATGTCAAAACTGAGAAATTTCGAATAAATGTTTCCTTTTTGTTTTCTAGTACAAGTGCGTCCGGGGCGCTTTTCTTGACTAATCAGGAACGTTCAAACGAAAATAGTTTAAAGATAACGATATATAAGCCTAAAACAAGTAACGAGGTTTATGGCTAATACTAGTATGCTGTTATTTGAATTATCTGTATTTATCTAGTAATTTCTCAACTCGATGAGCATATGAATATATTTTATCAAATGAATGATATAATGAATGAACATTTACTGCTCATACATTTTTGAATTTATCGAAACACTTATGCTATTTAATTCACTATGTTGTTATCAAATTCGCTAGAGAGAGACAGCAGTTTGAATTTCGTTAATTCATGGACTTAAATCAAAACAAAACAAGACGAATTACGTCGACAGGATAAGCATTAAGGAATGCAACACATTCGGTAAACACACAATCGGACTGATTTTAGTGCATTTCATGATCTTGGACAGTTTACACATTTGTCTTGCTAGTTGAGACAAAAACACTGTATATCGGTCAATCAATTAGAGATGACCTTTTTAGTGTCGTTTTATATCGTTCTTCTACATATCAGGATTACTACCTTGAAGGAAAAAATTGGGTGAACGATACCAGAGGGACATTCAAACTCATAAATAGAAAATAACCTGACAACGCCATGGCTAAAAATGAATATCCAACAAACAAACAATAGTACACAAAACACAACATAGAAAACTAAAGACTAAGCAACACGAACCCCACCAAAAAACTGGGGGTGATCTCAGGTGCTCCGGAAGGGTTAGTAGATCCTGCTCCACATGTGGCACCCGTCGTATTTCTCATTTTAGTAATAACTCGATTATAAGTCTAATTTTGTAGGTCACATTTGTGAAAAGGGAACGGTATTGTAGTTGACATTAGGGACATACCCGCTATTATCTGTGAAACGGATCTTCCATAAGAGTCAACCAACTTGTGATGGCGTCCGTAAAATTTACGTAGGGATGATTTGGACTTCACCATTTGGAACTCTTGGTTTAATAGCTTACTTGTGAGCAGTTACCCTCTATCAAGGAAATCATGATAGGAAATACAAGCCCGGAAATAACAGTGCAATTACATTCTGGATCAATGAAATTCGAACAATAAAGCCAGAGTATGTACTAACAATGTCTTCTTATATATTATATGATTTGGTTCATTGCATATTTTGTTCTTAATGTCTAAGAAATACATATTAGTGAGCGTTGTAGATTTTTCAGACTATTGCTTTTTTTTGTGTCGTTTGGTGTTGTTTCATTTGTGTATGTCATCCTTCATATGCAGAAGAAAATGTTATTGCTTATTCATAAAAAGCAGCAAAACCTACATAAAAACTCTCGTTTTGAGATCTTGAAAATTAATATTCAGATAGGAGCATTAACTTAAGTCATATTTTGCTACAAGATGCAGTTATTGAGATAATGGTGTGTGCTTAAAAATAAAAAAGAAAAAACTGAACTCCAAGGTAAATTTGGAAAGTGGTATGTCTATTAAAACTGACAAAAGCATCTGCCCGAATTGATAACTGAAGAAACGAAAGAAAAGTAACCGTCATATTTTTGACTAGGTACAGTCATTTTTCGAAGAAGGACGTAAGGTGATGTAATAGCCAGAAATGTAATAATATCTTGTTTTGTGTAAAGCTCGTGCTCATATATATGTTGACCAAAAACTTTGCATGAAACGGCCTTGTTGGTAAAAATAAAGGCAACAGTAGTATACCGCTGTTCAATAGTCATAAATAGATTAAGCGATAATAAATCCGGGTCACAAAACAAAACCGAAGGAAACACATCTATTATAAGAGGAAAAGAACGGAATAACTGAAACGCCGAACTGCTACAAAAACAAACCCCAACCTACATAGAAACGGATTATTTAATAACAATTTCTATATATATTCCAAATACGTAAGTCTTAACCTGTCTTTGATCGCAATGTGATAACACATGACTCTTTCCTGCACTAAAATGCCTAGATTATATCAACATTTCTATCTATCAATAAATGAATATAGATTTAAAAAGTCCTAAAAACATTTACTATGTTTCAATTTCGGGGGCTCTTGTCATGCTCCTCCCATTATGCTTCTGACGCGCTTTTCTGAATTAACATATATCAGGAATGCGCAAATCTTATTATTTGAATGTAAATTACGTCGAAGCTTTAAGAGCGTATTTCACGTTGTGTTGTTGGTTCCCCGTCTTACTTAAATATAGATATAAAAATTAGGAGTACGGCTATGATTGTCCAGACATGATAAGACAATTGGATTCAGGGTCCAAATGATCTGGATGTTTGCAACTATAGGTCACCGTACGTCCTTAAAAAAGCAAAACCTATAAATTATAATCAGCCCTAGATAGGTCCACCATAATAAAATACGAAATTATTTCAACAAGGAAACCTAAGGCCTGAAACAAAAACGTTAACGTAGAACAGACAGCAACTAAGAAGCATGTATTTTCGGTATATTTTGTATATACTTTAAATAATATAGATATAAGTCATCTAAAATTTAATGGATTTAAGGATTTCTTTTTCGTTCTTAATATGATTACTCAAAGCTTGCACAAAAACTGAATATGACTAAATAAAATGTATTTCAAGGTCAAGGTCATTTATTTTTGCAAAAATACGCATATTTCACACAAACATCATCTATCTTGGAAACAAATGAATCTAGGGATATACATAAACAAGTTTTAGATAATTTACAACAATATAAATCATTAACCGCCGATACTTGTACATGTATATGCCTTTTTCAATTTCACACAAACATCAACCCGAAACATCAATATAATCCCAAGGAATAAACAAAATAACAATTTAATAAAGCTTAACATAATGTTTTGTAAAAAAACGGAACATGCTTGAAAGAATATTGCCACGCCATTTAAAAAAATAAGGACAGTTGCTACGATCATGTTTTTTTTATGCGAAATCAACATCACTCTCCTTGTAAGACACATAGTTTTTATTCCCGCTTTCGTATATTTTAATTTTTTACAACCAATTGATATCACATCCACCGCCATATCATACTGAATACCTTCTTTTAAAGATATCATTGCATGAACCGTCTAAACTACATTTTATATCAACATGAATACCTTCTTGTAAGACAATAACAATCAAAACCAATGAGTAAACAAAGACTCACAAAACCAAAGGACATTTACATCAACAGTTATAAATAATAATTGAGAAACAACACGAAATCCACTAAAAACCGGGAGTGAAATCAGGTGCTCCGGAAGGGTAATTCCTGCACCGTATACGGCACCCATCGTGTTATTTCTTTGTAAAGTTCGGTAATGATGGAAGGTTCTTATGACTGAGGAAGCATATCAGATATGATTTCTGACACACTTTTGTCATAATGGCCAATCAGCTAAGATAGCATTGTATGCGTCTAAACTACATTTTATATCACCATGATTAGAAAATATTAAGAATCAGCATAACCATTTAATATCTAATGCATTATCCCCTTTTACAATGAAGGCCGTACAGTTGCCTATAATTGCTTACATCCACTTCATTTGAACTTTGGTGGATATTTGTCTCATAATTAGTAATCATACCATAAACTTTTTTATTTAAACTTGAATCACAAATTAACGGTTTGATACCAAAAACAAGACAGGTGCATATAATGCTGAATTATGAGACTATTGTAAAGAGATATTTTGCTATGATTTTTCTTTTCCAACTCACGCTACTCGGCTGAGTTGGAGTTGTCAAGAATTATATGTCGTCATGAACCCAACATCATTGACATTGCCTTGGAAAATATAAATATAACAGGATAACAATTATTAATCTGTTAATACGCAATCGTGTCGTAATACAATCTCACATCGGCGGCTTTAATTTGCTGTCAATTAAGGTCATAATAAACATGATAAAGCAAAAAATTCACGAAATTGGACATTGCTTATGTTTTATAGTGAGTTTAATTCTGTAGCATTGGTGAATTCATATGGGGAGAGGGGTTTGGGGAAAGGGGTTTGGAGAGGGGGGCCAAGATGACCCTAGTTCCAAGCTTTTGTTAAACAAAAAAACAATTTCAATAAATTTTCTAATTCGATTTCAACCCTTTCCTTTTTCTATCATCTTAAAAACGTGTTATATTGTTCTTTTATTTGTCTTTGTTCTATTATTAATATTACTTTTACTGTTTGGTCTGTTTTCTGTAATATCCATTTGACGTGGCTCGGTACTTATATATCCCGTTAATGTGTTTGTATTATCTTTCATTTTTTCTGGTGTGTTTTGTATGTGCGACTTTTTGTGTTTCCTTGGTTCATATGACGTGACTCTGTACTTTTAAAGATCCCGCCATTATGATATTGTTCTATTATATGTCATAATGTTATTGTTCTTTTATAAATTTGAAAATACTTCGAACGACAAAATTGTTTTACTCGCGTAGTGGTATTAACCATATGTGGATTCATAAAAATTCTAAACAACTTCTGGATAATTTTAAATCTCGGTCTGTTCCTGAAATTAGTTCTAACATGACTTTTGATTTTTTAACCCTGTATACCACCATTCCTCATGTGAAATTATACTTTTTTGGAAAAAACTTTGAACGACAAAATTATTTTATATTTCTTCCTATATGACGTTTATATTTTCTAACGTCATACACGCGTAGCAATGCATGTGGTTTTTAAATTTGATAGATGCTTTTGTACTTTTTAGTTATATATTTGTTTGTTTTGAGATTGTGTGACACAATGATGACTGCTGTACCCATAGTGTGAATATTTTACCTATTATGTCTGTTTTGTTCACACATCGTTGTAAATGTAATGGAATTTGATGCGACTGTCATACAAGTGAGAGGTTTAGCGCTATAAAACCAGGTTCAAACCACCATTTTCTACAATTGAAAATGCCTGTACCAAGTCAAGAATATGACAGTTGTTATCCATTCGTTTGATGTGTTTTATATTTGATTTTGCAATTTCATTAGGGACTTTCCGTTTTGAATTTTCCTCGGAGTTCAGCATTTTTGTGATTTTACTTTTTCATCCTTTGAGGATAATACCTGTCTCCTTTTTGTTGGAAATCACTGTAAGGTATTGTGTCCTCACTGCTTTTCAACTTTGTACTGTATTTGGCCTTTCATCTTTTCTTATTCGAGAGTCACTAACGAGTCATTTGTAGACGAAACGCGAGTCTGGCCTACACAATTTTAATCCTAGTATATAATGATTTTATTCATATTACAATGTAGTATGCTTTTTATAAATACCGAATCATAAGTTAGTTTTATATTTCTTTTATAAATTTTACTAAATTCCGATTATTTAACAAATAATAAATGAGGAAGACATGTATTCTTGTGTATAAAATTGACTGACACGTCGACTTAGATTTTCAAGGAAATCGCGAATAAGGTCAGATTCCCCGTGCAATACTGTCATAATGTATAGTCTTATCTGGTTACTAGTATATTGTTCAGACTCTTAGTAGTCGATCAATCTATTCTCTGACTTTCAAAACATAGCGCTTAGTGAAGAAGCAGCAGGTGGAGGGTTGGAAAAACAGTCCTCGCTTCAGCACAACTATACAAATGGCGTTTTTTTTCTGTCTTTTTCGTAAATGGTCTAAAGCTAGTTACTGTGGATTCATTTATTTTCGTGGGTATCAATTTTCATGGATTGTTGAAAACTTTAATATTCATGGATATTTCATTTCATTGTTTTGCCATTCTCTGTATACAAAACCTATTGAAAATATGATATTTGTTGAATATTTGAAGTCGTTGTTCACCTTTACCCACGAAACTCACGAAAATTTGTATCCAACGAATAGTAGGTAATGAATCTACAATATCTTGTAAAATTGACCCGATCAATTACTTTCCCTTTGCTTTTTTGACAGATAATTACAAATTGATTATTTCGATGAATTGCAGATTTTATCGCTCAACAATTAAATTTCAGTTGACAGTTTATGATGCATAGTATATTCCTTTGAGACAAAAAGTTAGAAAACACAAAAATTAATTTAAAATGTATAGACATTTTGAACAAATTTTATTTAAATTGATGTTTGTGTCTCATAATTGTTCATATGCAATTTCTTTAAATCGAAGTGGCCAATTGTGAATTATTTTTATTTTTGTTAAAAAGCAGTTTCGAAGAACCATTCGATAACTTTTAAAATAATCAGGATGTGACGACTTAATTTGGCTTAAATTCTCCCTCGCCCTGCTCGTCCGAATTTAAAGCATGTAATCTCTAAATTCAATAGGCTATAAACAAGACAAACACAATTATAGGATTAGTTGCTCGCAGTAACATATAATTTTCTCTTGCGATACAGTACTTTATTGTACATATTTCTTCGATTGAAACAATATATAAACAAATGACATGTAACATTGTTCCTCTTTCGCATCGTTTCTTTTCCCCCGGCTAATACCTCCAACGCCTGTACGTACAATAAACATAGCAGCAACTGCACATACACATATGTGACCAACTTCAATTCGACGTTACTGCGAGCACCTTGGATACTAATACATTTAAATCCAAAACTTTATATAGTACCTTTTAACCCCACCCGTAAAAACCGCCAAAACTTTCCTCGTGCCTCCTGCACCTAACATCAAACTTATAATTAGTACATACTGTTACAAAAGCAGTATCCGAACTAGTTATACTAGTTCCCATCTATAAATAATACTACAAATAGCAAACGGGTAAACCCTATTTCAAACGAAATAAAATACATTGCTGGTTCTTTGTTTCATGGGCAAGAAATTATGTGTGTTTCCATTATATTTGTGCATCTTTATGGTCAATTGATTGAGATAAACTAGGATTTTCTCAGAAATAGAAAATAAACTTGGATAGCATTTACTTTATCATTTTATATCAAATATGCATTAAAATGGAAAATATTGGATTAAGCTCTAAAAATGAGAAAAACCTAAATTTGTTTTTGAAAAATTCAAGGATTTTCGATGAATTTTCGTTCAAATGCATAGCACTTACTGAGTATAGTGAGCCAAAATAGGATCTAAAATAAACAAATCTCATTTGGAGAGGTACGAGCCTGCACAACGTTAACTTGGGCGTTTCTTTGTTTCTCTTTGCTTTTGCAAAATGGCCTTCTAAATACATTCGATTAACTCTATATTATCACTCTTTATTTGACCTTGATCTTTTTAACAACAAATGCTAATTGCTAATTTCTATGCATTGCTGTAGATTTTATCGGTTAACAAATAATTTTATGAAGTTGAATATTAATTATGTTTAATGTTTGCAGTTTTCCTTTGAGACACAAGGTCTCAACTACAAACAACAGAATAACTATTTTAGCAAAGATATTCATTACTAATTATATTTTAAATGAGAAGTATAGTTTCATAATTTTTTATGACATTTTTTTTAATCGATGTCAGTCCTTGTGAATTATGTCATTTCTGTTTGATCTTAGTAGAAGTATTGAAGATTCATTCGATTTCTTTTAGAATCATCAGAATGAGGCGAGTTAACTTAGCTGCATGTTTTCTATTTTATGGGACAAACCTATCCGTTTCCTTCATTTTTGTGAATATACAATATGGTCAACGGTAAGTATTGATTATGTTGAAAGAATTGAAATAGACAGAGAATTTAAAAAAACAACCGTATTTTTTATGTTCTCTCTTCGTGCGATTCTATACTTTTGAGGGGTAAGGGATTTAAGATTATAAGAACTAAATTTTATGGAATAAGATAACAGGAAAGGTTATGTGTGTGTTATGTATCCATGGTTAACAGTAAGGAACTAGTAGGAAATAATGTGTGTTATTTATTAAGTAATCATCATGGGAAATTCAAGTGAAGTAGTCGCAAAAAATGAACAAGAACCGTTGATTTCAAATATCAGATATTAATTGTAAATTCCAAAAGGAGATGTAAGAAAGAAAGGGTTTTACATATATTATGTATATCAGATATCTTGGATTAATTCTAAGTACTAGGTAGAATACAACCGATTGATTTTCGTTTATTTATCTATTTATTTATTTATTTGCTTGGTTTTTTTTAATTTGTTTTGTTTTTTACCACTGTGGTTAATTCCGTACTTTACAGAAGATTCAGTGAATTAATATATGTTTAGTCTATCTTTAGATTGTTTATTATGTATTTCAACATGTAGAAATCAACAACATACTGAATTGTCTAAATAGCTACTAAACACTACTGTATTGGCTGCAAACGAATTGTCATAATAGTACTGAATGTACAGTAGTTGATACGTCTGAAAATAACTGAAAGAATGAATATGACAATAAACTTGATATTAAGATCAAAATGACCAATTCAGACTAAATTCATGTACTGGTGAACAATGTATTGCATGTATAAAAAGGCAATGATAATTAATACATGATTGAAACAGACACATATAGAAAAAGTTATGCTTTTTAATACAAAAATTTCCAAGAATTAATACCACTCTGCACTCACCATAATATTAATTTACATGTTTATTAACAGGTCAGAACATTGCTTTAGGGAAACCGACTAAACAGTCATCTGATTTTTACTTGGGAAATATTCCGCAGTTCTCATACTTAGCAGTGGACGGAAGTACAAGCAACCAACATAGGTTTGATATTCCCGGATGTACTCATACAGAAAATGAATTAAACAGTTGGTGGTCTGTCGATCTTGGTGCAATATATCTCATATCTCGTGTTATTATTTGGGGACGAAAAGATTGTTGCAGTGAGTATTATTGATTTATGTTAAATACAATGGGCATTCTGTATATATTTGTACAGTAAAACGGAGGAAGATAATAAAAAGTAGAAATTTTAAAATTATACTAATACTTAGATCCAAAACGACTTAATTGCAAAAACAGTGTACATATTACATGTATTTTATTCGTCTGAAAATGTAGCTCTTCTTTTTGTTCTTTTCTTTTTTAAGTTCTCCAAATACATTTTGATAGGCTTGTCAATTCTATATTTTAGAGCCACCGATATATATGTGTAGACTTTGTCATAATGAATACCAGCCATTCAATTTCTTGATGTGTTTAATTTTTTAACAATCACTACACATTCTAGTTGATCGATATTTTTCATGTACATGTATACATGTCATACGCGTTTCCAAAATTGATTCTTACATGGTTGCTATTACTACTAATATCGAGAATATGAAAGACAACAATGGATCAATTATTCCAAAATAACACTAAAAGGATCACTAATGCATCTTGAAATTATCATATAATCTTTAAACTTTCAAATACATGTACATGTTTCAGTTAGTTAAACATCTCTTGTATATTACTTTTATAGTGAATAGCAGCTTGCCTTTGTGAAAGTCTCATAAATCAATTAAAAAGTAAAATCACAAAAATACTGAACTCCGAGGAAAATTCAAAACGGAAAGTCCCTAATCAAAAGGCAAAATCAAAAGCTCAAACACATCAAACGAATGGATAATTATAACAACTGTCATATTCCTGACTTGGTACAGGCATTTTCTTATGTAGAAAATGGTGGATTGAACCTGGTTTTATAGGCTAAAAAAAGATAGTTGCCAAAAACTGAACAACTGAAGGACTCTAATAAACGCCAAATGGAGCATGACTTGATGCATTGACAGGAAGGGTGTCCCTTGATCATGTTGATCACCTGCTATACAAATCCATACTCAGTCAAAGTGTCATAAACAGGAATATGATATTCAATCAATGAATTAACGATTAGACGTTTTTCGTGATTGGGGCCTTAAAAATTGTGTAGAGTATATAGAGTATATATCAGTCATTCCTCAAATCTCTGCATTATTTATGTTGGTCAATGTTAGGAGAACAGCCGTGGTTATGATGTTCTCATAGTGGGAACATGTATGAGCGTAATATTTTTATTGAGTTATGTAAACGCAAAATAATGGACAGAGGCTATGGTACTACCAAAATGAGGAGTACATATTTGGAAAGTTGAATTCATCACGTTTGTCACATACTATAGGCCAACATTAAAAATATCTTTGTTTCTCCTCCCCAACTGGGTTATGGGTAGGTAGGTATTATTTTATTTTATTTCTTGATATAATTTTTCTATATTGAATTTTCACAAAATTCAACAAGTAAGATAAGTCAAAAACAGTGGGGTATTCCCTGTATTCAGTGTACACCCCAGTTTTCTGGTGTTAAAAACAGTATACAGGACCTCCTTTTTCCTATTCATTTTATGGTATGAAATCTACAAAAGCACACATTCTTAGATAACAATGTTTAATGAAAGCAAGTGTTTAATTAGTTAAACATCAAGCTTATTTCAAGTCTAATTTGATGCATAACTCACAACAAAACAATTCCTGTGTTCACCAATTCATACCTTGATCATCAATTATGAGATGACAAAAAGATATGTTAATCTCTTGGGAACTAAAATTCAATGAATAAAAATTTTCAATAGAAGTGAACATAATTCAGTAATGTTCAGTTACACCTGGATCATGCAGCTTGGTCAATTAATTCCTAAACAAAAATTTGTATGTTTTTTTTTGAGTTCTAGAAAAAACAAGGCTTCAATTATTCGTGTTTTGTTGTACCTAGAATTCTTTGAGTATTTACAAATTCAACTGATGTATAACATAAAACGTGCCCTTTTGTAAATTTCATGCCATAAATTAAAAAAAAACACATTTAAACTGGTCTTGTTTACACCAGAAATCAAGGAGGTTCCCTGAAAGCAGGGAATTCACGTATCCAACATTTTCTGACTTGTGCCCAACCTGTTCGAAGTCGAAGACAAGGTAGATTGATTTCAAAGCATGATTCAGACCATTTTTACTCAAAGATTGTATCCTTTAAATAGGAACAGAGGTTAAAGACAAAGCCAATCAAGGTGCACTCAGTGGGTTAAAAGATACTTCAGATTTTTTATTTTCAAATATCACCCTTGCACACAACACAAATCGTGTGGCAAGGCTTATGTTTGTTTTCCTTGATTCCGAATCATATAGACGCTTCAATGCAAAAATGCCTTGATTTAAAACGCTTGTTGACTACAGCATCGGAAAGGTATGACAAAAAACTAACGCACGTTTACTACAGCATCAGAAAGATAACACCAAAAACCAACGTAGCAACAAAAAAAATTTGGACAAGAATGGCCAATAAAAGTTTTCGAGTCGCGGCGATTTTACCGGGTCGGTCGGGACAAACAATATTTTATTTTTGGCCTTACTTTAAACTCGTCTTTCTGTGTCAATATCTATGACATATGAAGATTTGAACAAAATGGTGGTAGTATAAATCTTTAATTTCAAGTTCACTGTGATAAATGAGCTACAAGCACTCACTGAAATGTAGGTGTTTGAGTGACAGAACATGATCAATATACATAAAAAAGGAATTAAAACCATATATTAAGATTTGTGTTTGTCTTTGATAAGGTTATTTTTTATTCTCTTTCATATGAGTTTAACCCCAGTGTCAAGCAACGCTTGTATGAGTGAAACCAAGGTTGTCGTGTGGTCTAGCGCACCGGATACAGTGCAGGCGATTTGGTGTCACGATATTTCAGTAGCATGGGTTCGAATCCCGGCAAGGGAAGAACAAAAAATTTGCGAAAGCAAATTTACAGATCTAACATTGTTGGGTTGATGTTTAGACGAGTTGTATATACATTATGTACACAGCCATGTATCACCATCATTGCTGGTGATCCGATGAATAAATCTGTTGTAGAGTTGTCAGTGACTCAGACATACTTATATATATATAGATTGAAAACTACGTTCAAACTTATGATTGCGTTGGATAAAAACCACAATTTTATACGTGTGTATGTAAAACAAATTTCGTTGTAGAAGGGTCTAAACGCATTTGACTAACAGGTCGAACAACTGATGTTCTTAAACCCTGCTGACTGCCATTGGCGATTGCTAAATAAAATTGATCACGAGATGTAACAAAATGGCTCTTAATATAAATTAAAACTAAACAGAAAACGATAAACTTGTGGCCAAGATGTTATGCCACAAACACAAGGTGTCAATATTTTTTTTTGTACACCAGATTTAGATTTCGACAATATATGTCTCTTCAGTGATGTTAGGGATCGAAATGGTATTTGAAAGGCCATATAATTTACTCTCCATTTCAGATAGACTCTTGAATTTTAAGAGTCAATTTAGGATGAACGGATCATATAAACCGGAGGGAAAATATGATACAAGCCCAAACGAAAAAATATAAACGAGTCTTAATTGAAAACTACGTTCAAACCTATGATTACGTTGCTTACAACATGTAAAAACCGCAATTTTAATACGTGTGCATATAAAACAAATTTCGTTGTAGAAGGGTCTAAATACAGCACAGACAACAATTCCCAAAAGACCAAAAAAAGTGAATAGTATATTTAAACAAAACGCATTTGACTAACAGGTCGAATAACTGATGTTCTTAAACCCTGCTGCCATTGGCAATTGCCAAAAAAAATTGATCACGAGATGTAACAAAATGGATCTTAATATAAATTTAATACTAAACAGAAAACGATAAACTTGTGGAAAGATGTTATGCCACAAACACAAGGTGTCAATATTTTTTTTTTTTTTTTTTTGTACACCAGATCTAGATTTCGACAATATATGTCTCTTCAGTGATGTTAAGGATCGAAACGGTATTTGGAAGGCCATGTAATCTACCCTCAATTTCAGATAGACTCTTGAATTTTAAGAGTCAATATAGGATGAACGGATCATATAAGCCGGAGGGAAAATATGATACAAGCCCAAACGAAAAAATATAAACGAGTCTAAATTGAAAACTACGTTCAAACCTATGATTGCGTTGGATAAAAATCGCAATTTTTATACGTTTGCATGTAAAACAAATTCCGTTGTATATATTTACAACTCGTCTAAACATCAATCCAACAATGTTAGACCTGTAAATTTGCTTCAGCAATTTTTTTTGTTCTTCCCTCGCCGGGATTCGTACCCATGCTACTGAGATATCGCGACACCAAATCGCCTGCACTGTAGCCGTCCCGCTAGACCACGTGACCACCTGGGCTTCTCTCTCTCTCTTTCTCTCTCTCTCTCTCTCTCTATATATATATATATATATATATATATATATATATACAAGTCTAAATTGAAAACTACGTTCAAATCTATGATTGTGTTGGATAAAAACCGCAATTTTTATACGTGTGCATGTAAAACAAATTTCGTTGTAGAAGGGTCTAAATACAGCACAAACAACATTTTCCAAAAGACCAACAAAGTGAAAAAAATTATATTTTAACAAAACGCATTTGACTAACAGGACGAACAACTGATGTTCTTAAACCTGCTGACTGCCATTGGCGATTGCCAAATAAATTGATCACAAGATGTAACAAAATGGATCTTAATATTAATTTAATACTAAACAGAAAACAATAGCTTGCGGCAAAGACGAAAAAGTGAAAAAGTATATTTTAATATATATATAATTAACGAAGAGCTGTTATCAAATTTATCTTTTCGATTAAAGCATTAATGGTGACCGTAATACTTTTGCAGTGTAAATTTCGGGCGTCCATCCTCATCTTGAAAGTTGCAATCATCTCGTTTTTCGTAGATAAAAGTAAGACGTTGTCAATCTATGTCAATATCAAGATATCAAGCTATATCTATGTCAATATCAAGATATAAAGCAGTCATTCTAGTTTCAGAAGAATCCTAAATCTCAAATTCACTGGAATATATAAGTTGCAAGCAATCACTGAAATGTTGGTTATTTCTAGCTAAATCACCATTTTCTTGAAAGCAGTTAGAGTATTAAAAGACAATTTTGTGATTTTTTTTAATTTCGACTGTCTACTTCATGAGTTGTTCCAATTCATTTAATGAGGATTTAATCATTTAGATCGCCATTTTGCTCTGTATTTTACCACCCATCATAGAGGTAAATATGTATATTGCAACATATAACAATGGATTGTGTGTCCTGTGGATATTTTGCATAATATTAAAAGTAGTATAAAGATATGTGATAATGTAACCCTGCTTATGCAATAAAACTGATATTATTAAAAGAAATATATATATAAATGTATGATTACAGTTCGAAGACTTTCGTCATTTAGCATTGATGCTGCTATGCCTGTAAAGCCTCATAAATGTGAACCCTATCAATTTGGTACCTGGACAGACTTTGACAAGGGAGAGATTTCCGAATGTTATTACCAAAAAGTGAAAGTCGACTTTCTTAACGCAACCTGTCAGCAAAATACAGTGGGACAGTTCGTTCGTATTCAGTTAGATAAGACAAACCCTCTTACATTGTGCGAGGTTGAAATATTCGGCAGACAGTTACCGTCAGTATATATAGGTATAAGAGATGAGCTATATTTCCTTCATAGTTTTTCTTTATTAATAATTTTGTTTTGTATTATGTTTATAAATTTTTGTGTCTTCGTGTAAATAGCTTCATTGGATTTTTTACATGAATTCATGTACTTGAAATTGCATAAAAAATCAACGGTAGATTTTTTTCTGTAGAATTTGAAGATAATTGTCTATGGCTTTTTAATACCAATGCTTGCATCATTTCAAAAACATTATTCGCATTCATCTGTCATTTTAGTGACGAATTAAAGGCATATGAATTTAAAAAAAAACACAAACACTTTGCCAAATAAAAAAACGGTGGATATTTCAAGCTGATATCCTAAAAGTTAGTGTTTAATTTAATTTTTTTTTCATATTTCGATAGTGCATTTCAAAATTCACTTTGTGTTTAAACCTTACGGAAATTACAACGAGGGATCTTTTCTGTTTTATATGCATTTATTTTATACTTTTGTGTTTTTAACGCCACTTTTAAGCACCGCTTTAATTTTGGGCTATTTCGTGGCGTCCAGTTTATATTGGTGGTGGAACCCGGAGAAAGCCACCGATAGGAAAACATGACAATCCTAGTCAATTAAGATTGGAGTCGAGTGCACCCGCACGAGCAGGGTTCGAACTCACAACCTCAGTGTTGACTGGCTAGTGATTACAGTAGTAACTACTTAGACCACTCGGCCACCGAGGCCCCCTTCTGTATCATATACCCTTAATATGAAACAATTAACTAAATCATACCATATTTCCTTTTTTGTATGATCATCAGTAATTTTCTAAATTGTGAAATACTTGTGAAATACTTATTGAATAAGGTTTTTCTAATCAACATGGCTTTCTAATACCAATGATTGCATCATTCCAATAACATTATTCGAATTCATTTGTTGTTTTATTGACTTATTAAAGTCATATGTCTTAAAAAACACTTTGCCAAATAAAAAAACCGTGCATATTTCAAGCTTATATGCGAAAAGTTAGTCATGTATTTATATTTCTTTTTTCATATTTTGATAGTGCATTTCAAAATTCACTTTGTGTAAAAACCTTACGGAAATTAAAACGAGAGATCGTTTCTGTATCGTTTAACCTAAATATGAAATAACTAAATAAATTATACAATATTTCCTTTTTTGTATGATTATCAATAATAAGCAATATTGATGAAATCTTTTCTGACCAGCATTACTTAACATCGACCTCTGTTATCAGAAAGAAGCTCTGGAGAGGATGAAAAAATCATTATAAAATGATTCTTCTGTTTTAATTTCTTTAACTACGTATACAGACTAAATCCGAAATTTGAATATGAATCATTCATGCTTATAAATTGGGGATTGGTTGTCCTTGTCATTATAACGTTCGGAATTATCATTGGAGAATAAAATAATTTGGACATATAGCTATGAATATTGAAATATACTTTTGAAATTATGGTCTCTGTTGCAAATTTTCTTTTATAAATCAAAACAATATTAACGTTAAAACATTACTGCACAAGATGTTTAATACAATTGATGTCTTCCTAGGAATGTCCGATGCCAAAAAATGGTCTCACAGTATTAAGAAATTATTACATTATTTAATTGAATGTTTCAGTTCTTATTTCTTTATAAATCATTTTAAAATCATCCAGCATTGTATTCAAAGGTGTTAGTTTCTAATATAGTTTCTAATACCGAGTACAGATGTTTAAAAAAAACATTCAATGGCCAACATATGACATCAGTGGTGATATATGTACTCATCTTTTATTTCTAAATACATTGTTCAATTTCACTCTTAATTTGACCTTAATCTTTTTAATTTTTACATTATTTCATTGAATGTTTAAGTTCATATTTCTTTATGATTTATTTTAAAATCATCCAGCACAATTCTTGAAGGGGTAAGTTTCCCTTCACCAGCTACAGATGTTAGAAAACCCACTTCAATAGCCAACATATGACATCAGTTGTGATATATGTACTCATCTTTTATTTCAAGGAGAAACAGTATAAAAATTATGAAAGAATGTTATGATTACTATCCAGATTAAATAGAAAATAGACCGTATTCCACATATTTAAAAGTAAGGGCATAACTGTCATATAGTATGATGACAACTGTTTATAAGAGACCAAGTAATAGTGTGAACGGTAAAATTATACGTGGCTTATAATTTGGTACGGCAGAAACACGTTTAGTCTGTATATGTAGGTAGACTGTAATATAGTGTAGCGCATAACGAGTTATTTCTATTATACTTCGACAGGAGTTAATGGGTCTTACAAGTGTGGTGCATCTGGACACAGAATTGAATTGGACGTTTCGAGGACGGCCGTTGCAAGAAGTATCATAGAATGTGTTTACATGTGTTCAGTACGTCCCGGATGTTACGCTTCCAACTATAACAAAGCAACACAAGGATGTCAGCTACAAGTAGCTGAAAAAGAAGGCAATCCTTTGGCGAATATGGTAGAGGACTTGGACTGGGATGTTTTTGGGTGTTTGTAAAACAAAACAAAAACACCTGAAATGGTTTTTTTCAGATGACGATTTTGGCATGGTAAATTCGGATGTTTTATATCTGATATTAGAGGAAAGCGGAACAGGTGTGATAGTATTGATGTAAAAATCATCGACGCAACTGATTCAAGACCTTTAGTGGAATGAGTTTTTGTCTATGTGTTTTGTTTTATATGTTTGTCCTCTACACAGACAAATTTTGCTCACGTGAATTACAAATGAATCTCGTGAAGTTCAAATATTACGTGCATAACACCTCAAACGAGTTTAAATGCGAAACTGGCGTGAGAATTTTCACATGAATTTCGCGTGAATTCAGCTTCACATGAACCTTATGTGAAATTTTCACATAAATTTCATATGTACTTTACAAAAAACGAATCGATCTTTTTCATCTATTAATCAAATTTAAAAATTTAGATGTTATTTGGATAACTTTATTTTGAAAATTCACGTGAATTTCACATGAAAAATATCATGTGATTTTGACGTTAAATTCACGTAAGTTTCACACTAGATTCACGTTAATCTAAATTCATAAACAGTGCGTTCAACATAGTTATTCTAATTTCTTTTAAAGGAGATAACATTATAAGAACATGTTTGTCGAAGTTTTAGACGAAATGCTATCATCTTAAAAACAATTATTTGAAATGATGCATGTGAATTGAATATTCGCTGAGTAAACTTGTCGTTGTTACAACATATGATAAGTACATTATCTCCTGTTATCCATGAAGTTATTAAATATTCCACACCGATGACTTTATTGGTATTAAATGTATTTTAAAATCAATTTTCCGTCATAAATTGTTTACGTATTAAAGTGAAAAGTAAATTATCATTACGCTGAAATGGTCGTTAACATGTTTATAAATACATTTTTATTAAGTTATAGCTTGTGTTATGCTTACCTTTTTCATGTTTTATCATTAGAATTTCATAATGATTTAATAACGTTGCACATATTTGCTGAATATTTTTACGTATCACTTTCGATTAAAACGAGATATTAAAATTTGCTTTGTTTTCAATTTAATTTTAAGTAACTGCATTGGTAAAATAATTCCATTCTTCCACCAGTCTAGGAGTGGGACTATACTGCCAACACCTTGTCAAACCGTTCTCTTCTATAGCTTCTTTTGTTTGTACTTTGTTCCGTTCGTTCGTCCGCATTCGGATCTTTCTCATATACTGCTAAACAAAACGCCCTTATGTTTTGTCAGCAGAGTAGTAGTAACGAGTACAAACGTGTGAGAATTACAGATCTGTCAGACACCTTCTTCCTGTTTTCCGTTACATTGATTCACGAGTTGGGATATGCTTAGCATGATAAAGCGTCGGCTCCTTTTTTCATTCATCAATATTACATGATGTTGTGCAAGATTTTTTTGAATTTCACGTATTAAGAAGTTCATTTGTAAAATGTTTTAAGCGCTTTCTATTTTGCGTCATATAGAGTACATTATATGGGTCATTATAAAAAAACATGCAAAACTATGTTATTGGGTCTTTTTAAGTCACAGACATGAAAATATATCAAAACAACACTTGCATATGTTAGATATGAAACCCTTGGAGATAGCCAGAATTAGCGGTTATTTTATACTATAAATCCTTTCAGACTTGAAATAGGACTATTAGTCATATGATTTGTGTTTTGATTTATCACTTTTTATTGCATTTTGATACATACAAACATTTTTTTTTTAATGATTTAGGAAGTGTATGTTGATTTTATAATAAAAAAATTCACCAAAAGGAAATGTTACATTTTTTAATTCAATGGTGTAACCAAAGGACAAATTAGTAGGATAAGAGTTATCTTTCGCAAGATTTGGACATTTACAACAGTTTCTCCCTTAGCAATATTACCTCTAAGCATGTTTTGCAAAAAAAAAAAAACAATTATGTTAAAAATTTAGTGAAAAAATCTTAAAAGTAAGTAAAAGCTATATCATTATTAAAATAGTGTCCATGGTGTACCCTTATACAAATCTTTTTTTGAAAACATTTCCTGAACTTTGAATTATGAAATATATTGATTATAGAAACATGCACCAGGAACAACATATAGAATAGGGGAATGGAGCACTTATTTCGTAACTAAATCTTAAAATACACCTTAAATCATTGGTGTTACTGTCAATGGTGATACCATTTTGATAAGATAACACCATTGACCAGTTTAGTAACACCACTGAATATATCATGACAATCAGCATTGTTTTTTGTTTCTTTCATGCTTAACAAGCGAAACATCATATTATTTACGAAAAACAATACTTATTTAACAATGTTTTAACAATATCATGTATTACATATACAAAGTTTTCACAAACTGATGTATGCTGGTAACACCAATGACACTATTTAGTAACACTATTGACATTTTTAGTTAGTGATGTTATGTTATATAATTTGAGATATTTTAGCCTAAGAATTATTTTTTTTATCTTTTTCTTTTGCTCTGTGTTCTTGGCTCTGTGTTCAGAACTTAATAAAGGTAAAATTTGAAATGTGATGTCAATGGTCACCGTGATACTTTTGTGTCATTGGAGTTACTGAAGGGTCAGTGGTGTTACTATATAAAAATGCGACATTTTTTTTATTTTCATTCATGAACGTGTCGTGTACGAAGGATAAGGTATATTATTATCATTTAATCTTACACAATTCACATATATTCATTTTTAGTAGCTAAATATATGCTTTAAATTGGAAACACCAATGACACGATTCTATCAAAGCATGACCTAAAATTGTTAAAATTGAAGGAACTCTTCATTTTTCCCATTGCATATTTCTGAATATCGTTGCTACCATACTATAGAACAGCGGAACACATTTAAATGTTTTAAACAATGACATCATTTTTCAAAATGTTACCTCGTCGAAATTTGCACTTTTTTTGATAATGACCCATATGTTAGATATGAATGTTTTGTGATACACTATTTACAGTTTACAGTGTGTCATGTTATAAAAACATCCTTAATGTTTTCTTAAACACTTGAATATAGCCAGAATTAACTGTTATATTATACTATAATACCTTTCAGACATGAAATAGGACTATTATTCATATCATTTGTTATTATAATTTATTATTATTTATTGCATTTTGATACATACAAACAGTTTTTAATAATTTGGGAGGTGTATGTTGGTTTCATAATAATATTTTTCAACAAAAAGAAGAGTCTCATTTTTTAAGTCACTGGTGTAACCAAAAGACAATTGGTTGGGTAAGAGTTTTATTTCTCAAAATTTCAGCATTTACAATAGTTTCTCCCCTAGCAATATTGCCTGTAAGCATGTTATGCAAAAGAAAAAAATGAAATTTAGTGAAAAAATCTAAAATCTAAAATAAAGTAAAAGCTATATAGTAAATGTAAATAGTGTCCATGGTGCATCCTTATAAAAATCATTTTCCGAAAGCTTTCCTGGACTTTGATTTATGAAAAGAAATTGATTGCAGAAACATTCACCAGGAAAAACGTATAAAATAGGGGAATGGAACACTTATTTTGTAACTAAATCTAAAAATACACCTGAAAATCAATGGTGTTACTGTCAATGGTGAGACCACTTTAATAAAATAACACCACGGACCAGTTTAGTAACACCACTGAATATATTATGACATTCAGCATTTTTATGTGTTTCTTTCACGTTTAACAAGCAAAAAATCATATTATTTATGAAATATTATACTCATTTAACAATGTTTTCACAATATAATGTATAACATATACAAAGTTTTCATGAATTGGTGTATGCTGGTAACACCAATGGCACTATTTAGTAACACTATTGACAATTTTAGTTATTGATATTATGTTATTTAATTTGAGAAGTTTTAGCCTAAGAATCATTTTTCTTCTTTTTTTCTTTTGCTCAGTGTTCTTTGTTTTGTGTTCGGTACTTAATAAACGTAAAATTTGAAATGTGCTGTCAATGGTGATACGTTTGTGTCACTGGAGTTATTGAAGGGTCAGTGGTGTTACTATATAAAAATGCAATATTTATTAATTTTTTTTATTAATACATGAAAGTGTTTTTAGGTCGTATACGAAGGATAAGGCATTATCTAATCATTTAATTTTACAAAATTTACATATATTCAATTTACAACGGCCATAATTATGACAGCTAACTTTTTTACGACAATTTATTCTGAAATTTATGTTTAAATAAAATGCATACCTATAAAAATAAAGTCAATAAGTAGTAATTTTAACCTTAACAACAAATTTGATTAGTTGTTTGATATTCAATCATATTTATTAGTAACTAAATTCATGATTTATATTGGTAACACCATTGACACGTTTCTATCAGAGGATGACCTAAATTTGTTAAAATTGAAGGAACTCTTCATTTTTCCCAATGCATATTTCTGAAAATAGTTGCTACAATATTATAGAATAGGAGGACGTATTTAAATTTTTAAAAGAATGACATCATTTTCGAAAATTTATCCTCATCGACATTTGCATGTTTTTTTTATAATGACCCATATATGTACAAAATGTATATTACGATAAACAGAAAAGATGAATTCAAAGATTTATCAATTTAACACTGGTATTGACATTTTGATCGTTTTTTGTTCTTGTTTTTTTTTTTTTTTTTTTTTTGGCTTTCCATATACATGTATTAAATGTGTTAAATATCAAGATGTTTGTTAAAAAGGCCACCCAATTTAACAAGGTTCTTACACTAACATTATTTAGTTTTATGCGTGTTAGCTCTGTTTAATTATGGCTTCAACAATGTTTTAGTTTATGATTAGGTCAATTTTATGGGAATCACAAGTTATGTTTGTTTTTCTTTTAACATATATCGTTGGTTTTCTCTTTTGAAATGTTACACTTTTTTTATGTCAGATTTTTTTTTATAGCTTACTACAGGGAATGGGTTTTGCCTATCTTTGAATGCCGTACGGCGATCTATTGTTACTTGCTATCTACGTCATTAGTCACTGGTGGATATTCTTCTTATTTGAAATCTTACCGCATACATGTATAATCTTATTTTATATTAATGGAATAAACCTGATAAATGAGAACCCTAATACTTCGTATCGATAACATGTGGGGGAATACTGAATTAATATTAAATTTTCAAATACTTCAATAATGACGGATTTTCCCGCATTATACTCTCTTAAGATTGGTATGATGTGCTATACTGTATTGTTTCGAGTATTGTTTACATATACGATAAGTTATCATGGTCAGTGCCATATCACCTGTTGATTTGGAACACGGAAGCAGTCCCTATAGTTTGCCAAAATAATTAAACAGAAATAACTAAATAGTGTTTTGCAATCTTTCTACTAACGATTTTTCTATTCTCTCCATAGTGTCGTCTGTATGTATTTTTTTAGATTTTCGGAACGGTTTTATCTGATGAATCCCAAGTTTTTCCAACAACTCAAATCTGCCATACCTTAAAGTTCTAAAAGGGGCATTTAAGGGTAAAGGTTATGAGCAGGAATATATCTTATATACGTTTTTATATACATACATACACACATATATATATATCAGGCCATTTCTGAAACAAGAAAAATAAAAATAAATCCATAAAGTTGTTTAGTTTGGGTGCATTAAATCAAAATGTCAGCAAACGAAAATACAACTTTTAAAAAAGTATTCACCAATGCCTTCTGAAGTGCCATTGATGTCCTTCAGCATAAACAATAATAAAAGAGGAAAAACGATGAACAAGTTTATAACATGTAGATGTCACAGATGTTGTTTTTTATTACAAATACAAGATATTAAAATGACAATGACGTTTGATTAATTATGAGACAGTTAACATTAACAAAGGTCAATACATCTTATTAGACAATATTTGAAATATAGGTCCCTGGATATTATAGACAACATATTTGTTACGTTTAGGGAACATGCTTTTCAACAGACACTCGGCATTCCTGTTGAAACTGTTTGTTTCTCATGCTTGCTGACTTTTAATACTCACAAGACATATTTTGTACAGATCTAAGAAAATGAAAAGGTGACATTGACCTTTCGCCTCAGGGTTCCGCTATTTACATGATGTCTTGTCAAGCTTGCTGACTATGATGACTGCATAAATACCAATAAACTTGAAATAAAGGAAAGCAGATACAGTTAAGTCTGCTTGATGCATTTACTGATATCTAAAATTGACAATGAGGGTCTGTTCAAAACTAAACCTTGCGACTAAAGAGAGGAATTTAATTTTCAATTGTGAACTTAACCTATATCTGTAGCAACATTGGAGCAGTGCCTGCGTATTGAGTTCATATATCAAAGTTAATTGATGCAATATTCCAGATCTAGCGTTACCTATCATGCTTCTTTTGGTAGAGCCTTCCTGCTTATAGGGAAAACAGAGCATCATTTTCTTTTTTCTTTTGTATCTTCCCACTTTCTTTTTTCTAATACCCGTGATCATTTTCGTACACCGCTTCAAATGTCGAAAATTCTTGAAAAATTTTCTAAATGTATCCTTTTTTGAAGTTCGAATGTGCTTTAAGACAATTGTAAGGAATTTGTTTCTTCGTATTCTATGTGTCGATGTGTCGATGTGTCTTTGTGTCTATAATCAATATATATTCTTAAGTGCATATGGTATTTGTATATTAAATAGAAATAAAATCAATCAACTTAAATTTTTGAGACTCTAACGGAAAAAAATATAATTTACCACTATTTTCGTCGTATTGCTACTGTGCCGCAATTGATTCAGTTGCAGACAGTTAGCTATGTAGTCAAGTCCTGATATCTGCCACCAAAAACAACTGAAAGATCATTTGAGCTACGGCTCAGAAGCTACTATCCCCTATCAGCTCTAGGTCGAGCAGGTTTTTTTTTTACAGAAAATTCTATTAAACTATGTTATTAATACAATTTACGACTCAGTAAAAACTCTTAATTAGGTCTTTCCACTTTTCTGTGGAAAGACCTATTGTTTTTCTTCTGATTATTTTTTTTTTTTTTTTTTTTCTTCCGCCTAATTTTGTTCTTGCGATAAACATTTGTTTCGCAATATATCGCTTAGATATTTTGTATATGATATCGAACAGTTTATGCGCTTTTGAAATTTACCCTGCGTAAACAAATACTTTTCTTTGTAGGAGTTATCTCCCCAAACACTGTTTTCCTTGTTAGCGCATCTCCTTCGCAACCGTAAAAGATTATGACAAATTTATTTTACAAAATTGCTCGTTATATCCTTCGCATGATTTGTCCTATTTTGACCGAAGCGATATGACCGCTCCATATGAGAGTTATTTCCCCTTATGCATCTGATATAAGTGATATGAATTTCTATCTTATAAACCATAAGTGATAGAGACCTAGGATCTTTTGATTTGAGGTCCTTGGTCCCAAAAAATGAAAATTAGGTCAAGGTCAAAGGTCAAGGTCATATTTTAATATTTGAATTTGGCTTATTTTCACTTATATCCAAAGACTGTATAAGATATCAACAAATTATTTTTACTAAATTGTTAGTTGCGACATGTCGTAAGATGTAAATTTTGATTGCAAGCGTACGTTGAATGTGAAAGGGAGTTTTCTCCCCTCTTGTATTAAAAAATATGCGTTTGGTGATATAACTCATTAACTAAATATAATTAAGACCTATGGTCTTTTGATTTGAGGTCCTTGGTTTATGACCTTGAAATTGATCTCAAGGTCATAGCTTAATTTGACGTTCTATATTTTGACCTTTGCTTTTATTCTATATGTATACATGATAAAGATATACAACTTTTAGAAAAAGGTATCAAGCCATTTAACCTTGAAAAAAAACAACCGGAAGTGACCTTTTGTAAACCGGAAGTAGCTATTTTTTGTACTTTATTAATATAAAAGTATATAGAACCAGATATTTTTGGAATCGGTTTCAAGTAAATATTTAAATATAATCGGAAGTAACATTTTTCAAACCGGAAGTAACAAATTATCTCCCTTATTTAAAAAAAAAATGTATGGAAACAATATATTTTTGGAATCAGCTTACTAGGAGCTATCATTTGACAATTGAAATGACATTTTAAACTTAGTTTCACAACTTTTCATATCAAAAAGGATGGAAAGACCTTCAATTGTTTTCTGAATTTTTTTTTTTTTTCTTCCGCCTAATTTTGTTCTTGCGATAAACATTTGTTTTGCAATATGTCGCTTAGATATTTGGTATATGATATCGAACAATTGATGCGCTTTTGAAATTTACCCTGCGTAACCGAAAACTTTTCTTTGTAGGAGTAATCTCCCCAAACACTGTTTTCCTTGTGAGCGCAACTCCTTCGCAAACGTAAAATATTATGACAAATTTATTTTACAAAATTGCTCGTTATATCCTTTGCATGATTTGTCCTATTTTGACCGAAGTGATATGAATGCTCCATACGAGAGTTATTTCCCCTTATTCATTTGATATAAGTGAATTGCATTTCTGACTGGTAAACCATAATTGATAGAGACCTAGGATCTTTTGATTTGAGGTCCTTGGTCCAAAAAAATGAAAATTAGGTCAAGGTCAAAGGTCAAGGTCATATTCTAATTTTTGAATATGGCTCATTTCCACTCATTTCCAAAAAACGTTTAAGATATCGACAAATTATTTTTTCTAAATCGTTTGTTGTGACATGTCGTAACACGTAAATTTTGATTGCAAGGGTACGTTGAATGTGAAAGGGAGTTTTCTCCCCTTTGGTATTTAAAAATACGTGTATGGTGATATAACTCATTAACTAAACATAATTAAGACCTATGGTCTTTTGATTTGAGGTTCTTGGTTAATGACCTTGAAATTGATCACAAGGTCATAGCTTAATTTGACGTTCTAGATTTTGACCTTTGCTTTTACCCCATCTGTATACATAATAAAGTCATGAGACTTTTTGACAAACGGTATCAAACCATTTAAACTTAAAAAAACAACCGGAAGTGACCTTCTGTAAACCGGAAGTAGCTATTTATTGTACTTTATTACATAAAAGTATAAAAAACAAGATATTTTTGGAATCAGTGTCAAGTAAATAGTCAAATATTATCGGAAATAGAGTTTTCAAACCGGAAGTAAGAAATTATCTCCCTTATCTAAAAAAATATTGTTTAGAAACCATATATTTTTGGAATCAGCGTACAATAAGCTATCATTTGACGATTGAAATGACATTTTAAACCTATTTTTACACCTTTCATATTAAAATACATTGTTTTGGTGGAAAGACCTTCAATTGTTCTCTGAACAATTGGTTTTTAATTGTGATATGGTTTCTGATTGTAAACTTTCACGCTATTTCAAAATAGGAAACAAAAACGGTTCCACCCTTTAACGAATTCTCAGTAAAAGATTTTGGATGATTAACACATTCTACCCTTTTTTAAAGAAAACATCTGTTGAAGATCCGTCTTCTCAATTGTGAGCACAGAGTAATATATTAGTGAATAGACACCATGTAATAGTTAGAGAATATTTAGTAAAATTTAATAGGTTAAGGATGAGTGTACCAAGCGAAGCGACAAATAATCATTCCATTATAATATCATGATATCATTCCCGTCATTTGGACGTTGACTGCTAACCTTAGAAAGGTCGATTCCAGTCGTTCATCCTCATAACCCTGCTTGAGTATTGATTATGTTAGGAGCACGACTCATTATATTCAATGAAGTCTATATCACGGGTGTCATTCGATTTAACGGGAGAAATGATCGTGAAAGAATATTTAATGGTGGTCAAGTATTGCGAGACGATCGTGAAAGCTCTGGTACCGGATCGTGAAAGAAATTTAATGTAAATTCTAGTTCAGAATCTTTGAAAAAAATCGCTTCATATTCAAAACGCGGAACAAATCCGAACAAAAAACATGTCTGTCAAAATGGTTCAACTTCCTCAACATTACTGTGCAATAAGATAAAGAAAATATGCAGAAAATATGAAAAAACACAAAAGGAGCAATGCATGACTATGGAATTAATTTTAAAAAACACGCTATTAGTACCTATAATGGTCATATTTCAAAATATCATGATATATTTGAAATTTAATCTTTGGTGTATCTGACAGTACAGTAAAATAAAAGTATGTTCTTCCCTTAAAAGCGTTAATTTGTTTATAAAAACCTTGAATTTTGTCGAATTTTCATCAAACTTGATCGTGAAAGATCATGAAACGCATTATTTTGATCGTGAAAGATAATGCGTGACCAGACGTTATACTAGTAATCAGAAATCAATATTTCTTTTACCATTTGATATACCTGCAACTGGTTGAAGCCTGTCACTATTTTGATAAGAATGAACATTAAAGCTATCATTTTTTTTAATTCAACACTTTACCTCGAAAGTTAAAAAAACCCAAATAAAAACGTGTCTAAATCAAAAACTTATAGCAAAAACAGAATCTTTCATGAACAATTTGAGATTGAACAATAACCAACATTTTGTGCAACGGTACTTTTTTAAGTTCTATGTATCTGTATACACAACGTAGCAGATGTGGATTGGTTTCCAATGATATAACTGTATACTACATTTGTACAGACTAAAGAATACCAGAATACAAATGCTGAAATGTCTCGTCTGCTTTACTTATGATAGTATATTTGTTGAACGTCTGTTATATTAAGTGTTTTAGTAGAAGTGTCAAATATGCTTAAGATTGTCAATGATTCATAAAAAAGAGGTCAAGGTCAGATGAACCATGCCATACAGATCTCTACAAACATCCCGTACACCAAATATATAGGTGTTCCGATCCTTACAGTACCTTATAAACTGACAAATGTAAAAGTTATATTTGGCCAATTAATTCGGAACATAGGTCGAAAGTATATGAACCCTGACCGACAACCAGACATAGACATCTTACTATCATTCAATATATCAAATACAATTGACGTCATATATGAAACATGCAGACAGACGTGTACACATATACATATATTTATCTTATATACATGTATCTTACACATTTATTTCTTATATCAAACATGAAGTTCTTCACACAAATATATGATTTTTTTCATTTCACATTGTCTTGTTATAATTTAAAAAAGAGGGGCACTTTTTTTTCACTTGATATTATAGTAGAGAGCAAGAGATCATAGTTTGAACTTTTATACAATTTATAAATAATTGTTTAGAGTTGTCACCGTGTATATATAAAAAAGAAGATGTGGAATGATTGCCAATAAGACAACTCTCCACAAGAGACAAAAAAAAGAACCCTATAGGTGCACCGTACGGCCTTCAACAATAGGCAAAGCCCATACCCCTTAGTCAGATATACAAGGCCCAGAAATAACAATGTAAAACAATTCAAACGAGAAAACTAACGGCCTTGTTTATGTTTGTTTGCTTCATTAGTTTTTCAATAAGTTTTCTGACATTTTCTTTTTCATATGTTGCTGTTTGTTACACTGTGTTACATTTGATACGCTAACAGCTTGTCCTATTAATGTGTACAAGTCTTTTTTAATGATGTAACCTTTTTTGTTTTGTTTATCAGATAATTGGGACTATTTGTCAATATTCGATTCAAATATTTTATTTATTTCATGTTTTAGTTTCTATGTGCTGCCTGGATTACATTAAAAAAAAACGACAAACTAAAAAATGGAAACAGAATGCGGAGTTTCATACTATTTCCACACAGCCCCACAAGCTACAATGACTAGAGAGAAAAAAAAAGAGAATAACGCCAATAACTTGGTTTTTAAATTATAAAAGATAGGGAATAATGGGGGAAATTTGAATAGATTACATGTATAGAGCAAATGGCGGAACATAATGAATGTAGAAATGTAGAATCCCTATCAAGATTCACAATATGATATATCTCAAATATTGATTAATATCAAAATATATTCTATGATAAAAACAACGGTGAATTTTTATAGCTATTTTTCCAGATTGTCCAGTGACATATAGTTGATGCATATTGAGGGTGAGAAAAGCTTAAAGGTTTCTACCAATAAGAAAGTCTTCAATTGCTTGTTTTTACCATCCCTGAAAAAGTATGATAGATACAGGCCGATCATGTGACTATTAAACCATGGAAACTTAGTTTAAAAATAAAATGATTACAACAATACTTTCGTTACTTGCATGATATTCATCGTACATGGAGATGGATTTTATAATTTATTGATCATATCATATGGTACATGTAGTTTTTCCAGTTGCAAATATTACATACACATTTTAGACTAGAACAAACTTATACGTATGGTAGTTAGAATTTAGATACAAGGGTAATTGGGCCCCAAAACCAGTAAAAGATTGAAGTAGGACACGTAAGAAATATTTGCATTAACGATATATGTAGTTCAGGGCAGTCATTGTCACTTACTTACCCCCCCCCCCCCCCCCCTAATTTGGTGTAGATCCAGGACTATGGTCTACTATTGTCGGAAGTAAGTCCGAACATTTCCACTGACATTTATGGACTCCCGAGGTAGTTCGCGTCATAGAATAGAATAGAATAGAAAATTTTATTTTAAGTCATATATTAAAATCCGGGTGCCGTATTGAATTCTAGATATCAGGTGAATTAGAATTTTGATACAAGGGTAATTGGGCCCCCAAACTAGTAAAAGATTGAAGTAGGACACGTAAGAAATATTTGCTTTAACGATATATGTAGTTCAGGGGAGTCATTGTCACTTACTTACCCCCCCCCCCCCTAATTTGGTGTAGATCCAGGAATATGGTCTATTGTTGTCGGAAGTAAGTCCGAACATTTCCACTGACATTTATGGACTCCCGAGGTAGTTTGCGTCATAGAATAGAAAATTTTATTTTAAGTCATATAGAATGAAATTCATAACAGTGTAGCTATGGCCATTCATTGACTGGGGAAAATTAGGTGAACGTTCGTCTGTAATGCCCACTGCTCACGACGTACTTATCATAGAAATTTAAACTGTGAGGTCACCAAAGGTTCTAAACGCCTAAATAAAATGATTAAAAATACTAATCAGGAATAACCTTTGTAATTTGAAAATAAATAAAAATGGCCTTCAACACGGAGTCTTGGCTCACACCGAACAGCAAGCCATAAAGGTTTAATACTTAAAATTCTTTACTTGATTTTTTGTTATGGTTTGACCATCAATTTTCCTAATATGATATCGCACGTTCTTTCAGATTATTTTTTTTACTTAATTGGCTTTAAAAGTTACAATGCATGATGTCGTCTGTTTATGTAGTTCATATGTGTTTTTCGTTTCTTGTTGGATTTCCCGTTTGAATGGTTTTACACTAGTAGTTTTGGGGCCCTCTATAACTTGCTGTTCGGTGTGAGCAAAGGCTCCGTGTTGCAGGTCGTACCTTGACCTATAATGGTTTACTTTTATGATTTATTACTTGGGAGGAGAGTTGTCTCATTGGCACTCATACCACATCTTCCTATATCTATCTATATCTATACATTTTTTTTCAACAAAAGAATACATCACAAGAATATAAGTTTTGTAAGAAACGTGAGAAATTGTGTTCGACTTGAAGATAAGGCAAAGTGACAAATATCTGAAAGAATGAATCGTTTTATGGTATTAAACAAAGAAATCAAATGATTTTTTAATTATCCAGAACTCTTCACAAACAAAACCCACATGTATACGCATTGAATAAATAGTAGGCCATTCTTAAATGATCACACCGTAGAAGTAGTTGTGCTCTTAATCAATGAGATATTTTGTGAATTAACCCCATCAACTTAATGGGTTTTTTTTACAATGGATAAACCTATTTTTTTATTATTATTAAATAATATCTCTGAACATTATTATTCTTATAAATGACACGGTTGTATGTGATGATTATAATAAATATTTAAAACAAATTCCTTTCAAGCTTTGTAAAAAGAAAGTTTCATTTTATGTATCGGAATGTGTAACAAGTGAATATTTCAATCCCCACTGGAAGGCCTCTGACAGACTGGGTGAGCATAAAATCATAGCCGTTGACAAACAAGTTACAACCTACAAACGTTTTACTGTGGACCACACTGTTATGCAATTAATTCTATTAAAATCCGGGTGCCGTATTGAATTCTAAATATCAGGTGATCGCCCGTTAACAGTAATTTTGCCAGTAAATTCGTATTTGAAACTGCTATTGATGTATATACATGCATGTTGTTAAACATATGCAATGTATCTATAAAGAAATATTTTAAGTCCTTCTTATTTAGAATTAAAACGAATATTCGTTCTTCATTATATATTTTGTCCGTAGGCTACTTATTCTCGAATTGATAAAAACGTTAATTGATCAAAAAGGCTGTGGTCGAATGAATGTTGTGAGTAGTTTTAGTGTCGAGGGTGTGTCTTGATCCTTGGGTTTTCATTGGTTTGATGTATTGCGATCCTCAATGTTTTTAAATAGCCACACAAGCCAGCCATGTTTTTTAGAAGCAACAGATTGATCTTTAAATTTTAAACTGTTCGAACAACTACATATACAAGGTAGATATTTATTCTTTTATTTTTTCCAATATCATTTTCGTTTCATGTTATTTATGAAAAAAGAACTTTTTTTTCTCATTTTCTCTTGAATATTGATTATGACACAGAAGACTATCTGACATTGAAATTTCGACGAAGTTATGACTTAAATTATAATAGATATGTATTGGCGGATCCAGGGGGGGTCCGGTTGTTGGAACTCGCCCTTTTTTTGGACGATCAATGCATTCGAATGGGGACATGTAGTTGGACCCCCCCTTTTGTCCTGGGATAAGACCCCTCCCCCCTTTTAACATGGCTGGATCCGCCCCTGGTATGATATTATGCACCCTCTTAATATGGATTTAACAGGATATGCATGTATGGCTGAAGTTATTTAATATGTGATTTCAAAATTTTCAGAGACACAATACTTTAGATTCCACGATCCCAGAAAAATATTTCAAATACTAATTCAAAGTTTCTCGTGTTAATCATTGATTTACTTATTCATCTAGATCTGTAATTAAGTTAAAAGGAGTGACTGATGAAATTTGTGAGGCAGGTTCGTGTTAGACAATAGAATGGGAAAAACCGATGAGATTACATTGGCTATTATATAGAAAAGGCTAATAGCTTATACTGATGAAACACTTGAATACTTATATCATTATAGGTCAATGACAGTCAAAATAACTTGGCAGTCACAAGTATCTTGTTATTTTTAAAGTGGCAACAGCTGGAAAAATATATAACTTAATACGGATAGCCTAAGTTTTACCCAATCAGGGAGGGGGATGAAGAAGAGCAAATGTTTTATTCATTGCTGGAGGGTGCTTTTTAGTACTTTTTGAATTGTTGCTTTGTATGCAAGTTCCTATTTTGAAAAATACTTTTTACCACGGAGGTTTTTGTCTCTTTTGATTTGATCGTCCTAAATATACACGAAGTCTTTACCACAGAGAGTCAAGCAGGACATCAATCAATCTATTAATGAGAAATGTTATTTATTATTTAACATTCAAATCGTTTGTCCTATTTTCCGAAACCAATGTCAAATTAACTGGGAGATGCTATATTTTCCCAGGGTTTACCCCCTCCCCCTTCCTCCCTGGTGCATGCATATTATTTCAATTTGAATTTAAGTTTGATTTTAAACATTTTACGTTGAGCATAGGTAAGAAATAGTTGTGGAGCTAAAGTCTTGTCAGTCAAATTTGTTCCCCCTACTATTGATCATAAACAAGGAATAGTTCTCAAAGGTACCAGGCTTATAATTTATTACACCAGACACGTGTTTCGTTTACATAAGACTCATCAGTGACGCTCAGATCAAAAAAGGTAGAAAACCAAAACAAATACAAAGTTGATTAACATTGAGGATCCAAAATTCATAAAAGTTTTACCAAATACAGAACTATTATTAAAACAGCAATTTAGACATTTGAAACCGATATTTGGAATACAGTTGTGTAAGCATTCAATTGGGGACATTTGTTTCTATTGAAATTATTTGGCCCCAACCCAACATACATGGTCTTTTAACTCTGAATCTTTTCCATAGTTTACATTTTAAATTTGGATTAGGTCAGTTTAAGAAGTATCACTTATGATGTGTAAACTAGTATAATGTTTAGTACGCAGTTGTATAAGCATTTGTATATCGTGTATAGGGCCTGTACTCTCGGCCATGCGTCGCTGATTTCAAATATTTCATATATAAGAAGAATTGCTATTTTTATTTCAACATTTGCGTGTAACTTTCAAAATAACAATTAGACAAAAAGAAGGGCGAATCATATCAAAGGAACAGTCAAACTCGTACATCGAAAATAAACTGACAACGCCATGGTTAAAAATGAAAAAGACAGACACATAATTTTACTAGAAACAACACATAAAACTAAAGACTGAGCAACACTGAGCCCACTAAAAACTAGGGATGATCTCAGGTGCTCCGGAAGAATATCTCAAGGATGTATAAAATATCGGTGTATTTAGTTAAATATTCCTTAAGATTTAAACTGATTTCATCTTATTTAATATGTTCTACATGTAGCTCCGACCCCTACTCATACCATGAAAAATAATAATATATAGGGGCATCGTATTAAACTACTCTTAGTGGTATATTGTATTCATTGCAGCAAACAAACAAAAAGAAATAAGTAAATATATATAATCATTTTAAAACTAAAACAAACACAAAAAAATAACTAAAAACTAAAAATTCTAGAAAGTTCATGTAAAAACGACCATACATAGTTTAGACATGGAGGTGCAGTTAAAGTCGGATGATAATTATAACCAATTCTAAGTTATTTGGCTACCGTTATTCTGTGTCAGAAACCTATATTGCATCAAATATCTAATTACAATCCAAATTCAGACCAACTGTTTAGGGTTTGATGTCTGCGGTCGTATCCAGTTGCGCTTGGCGAAGCAATTTTATTGTATCAGTTTGTCTATAATAAATAATACCGTTGAAATTTTCTTTAAAATTGTTTTATTTTTATCATGAAATATTTTTAAGATTATTTAAATTCACAATTATCAAAACATCCAGTGTTGCAAAAAAGATATACATTTTCAAAGGATTTTCAAAATAAACGTTTTTTTCATATATATTGTATATCATTTAATAATCATAAAGCAATTTGAATGTAGAATACATATATGCTGTGTATAAACCTAACATAGTTACTGTACTTTCGTAATAAATTTATTTTATATATTTTTTATATAAAACAAAGTTCATATTGAATGTAGAATAAATTTATTCTGTGTCTCAGCCTCACCTTTACTTCAAAATAAATTTATTTTATATATAATTATAATCCGAAATCGCATTGAATCTAGAATAAATTTATTCTGTGTCACAACCTCACAAATACAGATCACTTTACTTCAAAATAAATTTTATCTATATATTATTATAATTATCATAAATGACATTGAATGTAGAATACATTTATTCTGTGTCTCAGCTTCACCATACAGTTTACTGGACTTTCAAAATAAATTTATTTTAAATATTATTATAATCATAAATGACTTTGAATGTAGAATAAATTTATTCTATAATTTTCTTGAACTAATAATAAATATTAAGACTCTATATAATAAATTTATTTATAAAATGATCGCATACAGAAATCACCATGCATTTAGAATAAATTTATTCTATGTTTCATCCTTTACAGAGAGTTGACTGAAAATTGACAGCTAAGTGTAGAATTCAGTATAAATTTATTTTGAAATGTAACAAATAAATACTAATATAACAGAATTGTCTTTGTTTTTCATGATATTTTCTCAAATACATGGGTACTAGAATAAATTTTTTACGTTCTGGTCCAAATTTGGCTTCTAATTGCACCTGTCAGGAATAAGAGTGAAAAAGAGGAAAATTGTTTTTTTTTCCTTTTTTATTCTGCTCTCAGTTAAACAAAAAAGCTGGTTTAAACGTTTTAGATGCCAACCTTCACCCTACCTGACACCATAGTGTAACATTACAACATAGAAAGACACACTTTCAAATACCAATTAAAATGGCTTAACTCAATCAAAAGACATATCGACACAAACAAGTAAATATACACTGAAGAATAAAAGTTGATCTATGACACAATATAAATAAAAAATCAACAATCAACAAGAGTCGAATCACCAGTTATACCAGTGTCTTTGTCTAATATATTCCGCAGTAATTCTTTTGTTATTAATGATGAGTGGTGTAAGTACCCAATAAGGCCTACAGTATGTTTATCTTGTCATTTAGTGTCATACATTATAGGAATAAAGGGACATCCTATGATTATACAGATATGCTTTTATTTGACATACTACAATTTCTGTTGATGCTGACAGATTACATTAAATCTCTAAAAGTTTTGATTTTCTTGCTTTCGCTGAAGAACATATAATAAAATCACATTTCAAAGCGTCATCATAACAATGATAGGCTGATTCCTTATCACAGTAGGCGGCATCACCATTTCGTGATCTTTTACCTCCAGCTGAAGTTCCGCAGGTATCAGTGATGAGTGATGTGAGTAAATAACTTGACCTACAGTTGCTATTTTCATCCTGTCATTTAGTGTCATTGTAGAATGTACATAATTTCTGTAAATATTTCTACGTCTCTCATTGTAATTATCACAGCATAATAACATCATACCAGGTGAACATTTTGACAGAACATAATCAGTTAGTCTTAGTGTAACATTGTACTGTCCCGTTACATAATAAAACGACGCGTATAACAACCAACCCGATATAGCATCTGTCTTTGTACCGTCTGTTAAATGTCTATGATATCGTTTGTGTATGCTGTATGTTTCAGTCGTTATGGTTGGTGGTGGTAGTAACTGCGCTGCATTTTGATTTATTGCAGCATGAACATATTTACACATAAATATTAAACGATGAGGATTTGGAGTTATTTAACGATTCAGTTAACATTAGTGCTTTCAAACATATGGAAATCTTGTCTATGATATATATCTTACATATCCTGTAAAAAAGGAAGTCTAACATAATGAACGAACATTCTTTCTTTGTACTTAATACACGATAATTTTCATTTTCACTGGAATACAAATTCTTTATCAAACCACCCATTCCATTCATTGTTATACTATCCAAAACTTTTATTAGTATTTTATTGTTATCCGGATTGATCTTTCCAAGGAACATGTTGTGCTCAGGTATAAAATAGTTCGGACAGAAACAGTTTTTTACCCTCCTGGTATTAATCGGAGTCTAGTAAATCTAGGATGATCATTATCAGTCTCCATAACCAGTGTTATCCACTGTACTGGGTGTTTGATATTTCTTTCATTCCGTATTATGTCGAAGATGTTGTAGACGAACATAATATCTCTGTCACTACCTGGTAAATCAAGTCCTTCGGCTAAACTTCCACTCGATATTGCTTTAAAATACACATGGGTTGCATTAGTTAGCATATCCTGTATGATAAATAATTGTTGTCTTTTACGTATGTCTATTTCAGTTCCAGCTGTATTCACTAAGTATTCGTATAAGAATCTTTCCTTCAAATCAATTTCATCACAGGACCTGTAATCTAAAAAACATATGTCTATTCAATTATATGATTTGAAAATCGTCTCAAAAGAGAGGCAAAAGAAACAAAAGGGACGTTCGAACTCATAAGTATAAAACAAAAAGACAACGCCATGGCTAATAAAAAGAAAAATGCAAACGGACAAACAACAGTAGGCTACTTTGAGTTTACTATTATTTAAGAACACGTGGAAATTGGATAAAAGTGTTATTTTGTATTGTATCTCGGAATCTAATGCTCACTGTTTTTTTGTTCATCTAATGTAATACCTCCTTTGTATTAAAAGTATCTTTAATTTACATGCTCGGATTTTAACTATAACGTTCAGCGGCTTCCGCATTCGAGCTCTTTAAAAGCAATGTATCGTATTTTCTTAAATCTTTCCAAAACAAAGGTCTGTTATAAAGCACAACGAATTTGAAACATATATTCAACCTGATATCAAGCATGACATGCCTCGTAGGCAGCATGGGTATAAAGACAGGCACATATTTTATCTGCCCTAGTTGTGTTGAGGTTTGGTTTGACCTGCTTATTTTATTTAATAATATGTCGTAAAACATGTTTTTTGAGGACTGGGACACTTTTCTATTGTTGAAGTTTCATGTGCTAACTATTTATCGTTTTTTTTTTTGTGTTCTTTTTTTGCTGTTTATTTGACATATACAACATACCTTGTTTTAATTCCTAGTTTAAAAAATGTAAAACGACCACATGTACTCGTATATGTGCATTTAGCATAAGTAGAAGAAAATAAAGGACATGTTATATTAGTTCAATGCATAAAATTGATACGCACAAACAATTAAAGAAAAGAAAAACAACGTTTTTATTATTGTTATATAATTATCCAAAGTCCAATTTTTATAAAGTATCATAAAATCTATTCTGTGTCAAAACAAAAGCATTCATGAGTGCATTTAACGGATATTTGACATTCCCTTTCCCTATATTACAAGAAAACTGAAATGTTTAGGAGCCTTATATTTTGTATCGTTTGATTGCTGATTCATAAGCAAACGACTCATTTTTTCCTAATATGAGTGGCTGTGGGTTTTTTTCCGGCAATTTGTGAAATAATTGCGATGATTTAATCAAACAAGCTTGTGTTCTTGGTTCATTGTAAACACGTAGTAATCAACCATGCATTGCACTTCATTCAATGTATTGATCAATGACTGTAGTGTACCCGACCTGTTTTATGAAAACATGAACAACTGAATGCAACTTATCAATAATGTATCTTGTCAAGAGCAGCACAGGATATACATGATAATTTATAGCAGGGCAGAAACCTCTACATTCCGGAGCAACTGCGTTTAACCCCAATGTCCGGTGGAGTTCCTGTTCTTAAGTCAATATAGCATGTGCGATGTTCTGTGAACTTGTTTGTTCCTTTGTTGCTTTTCGTTTTTATTATTAGTATTGTCCACTTATATTTGGGTAATGGTTATCAATTTCAAACTACTAGTAAGTTTTTTTTTCGTTGAAGACTTTTTCTTAATCTGTATAACATCAGCATAATCAATATCTTGTACACAACTGGCATTGTCTATAGCGTTACAAATATAATAAATAAATACCTTTTTTGCAATCTGTTCTATTTTCTAAGTATTCCAGATATTCATCTGAAGATTTGTTAGGATATCTTAGGCTTAGTACATACTGTTCATGTGCTTTCCTATTGTCTAAACAAGCTTTATACATTTCTTCAAACTGTCTAATTGTCAGTCCGAAAACGTCATTTGAGATAATAATCCCGCCATCGAAAGATTGGTAAACTAATGGGCTGAATCTGCGCCTTCCAGGGTAAGGAAAGCGTTTAACGCCGTATTTTTCCCAGTACGTCATTTTTCTCAATCCATGTACATTTTGATCGCTATCATTTTCTTCGTTTCGTGTGTTTCGTTTCATGTTGGCTGTAAATTATCAATTATATTTATTAAGCAATGCTATGAAATATTAACATAACTTTTCAGAAATGAAATAGCATAATGTATTGCAAATTTCATACAAATGTTTAAGAAATAAATTTTATTCATTCTGAGAGTATACTAAATGAGAAAACCTACTTACCCTATAGCTACAAATTATTTTGCTTCTCTTGAACTGAATTTTAATGTGCGTATTGTTATGCGTTTACTTTTCTACATTGGCTAGAGGTATAGGGGGAGGGTTGAGATCTCACAAACATGTTTAACCCCGCCGCATTTTTGCGCCTGTCCCAAGTCAGGAGCCTCTGGCCTTTGTTAGTCTTGTATTATTTTAATTTTAGTTTCTTGTGTACAATTTGGAAATTAGTATGGCGTTCATTATCACTGAACTAGTATATATTTGTTTAGGGGCCAGTTGAAGGACGCCTCCGGGTGCGGGAATTTCTCGCTACATTGAAGACCTGTTGGTGACCTTCTGCTGTTTTTTTTTTTCTATGGTCGGGTTGTTGTCTCTTTGGCACATTCCCCATTTCCATTCTCAATTTTATGTAACAGGAATTTCCACATTCGATATCAAAATAACCTAGTCACGTATTTGAAAGGTCGTTGTAATTTAAATCTCCTATTCTTAGCGACATTGTACACTCCTATTTATAGATATGTGATCAAAACAACAAATTTATATAATACTATGACACAGTGAGGCTATAAAGTACAAACAAATTTAGATTGAAAAAAGCAGAGCACTTTTTTGTCATAATGCTGACTGATTTTGGTACGAATTTACTTTGTTTGAATGAACTTGTAAACATAGGGAGGAGAAAATGACACAAAATGCACTACGACAACGAACAACAGACACCAGCGTGGCAAAAGGAAATGACGGAAGGAAAAACTACAGTCTATATATATACTGACATAGTAACATTTATTGTATTAGAATACTGTTTCATCTCGTCTTTTATTTAATTTCTTGTTTTGACAGTAAGTACTAATATAAACATGTAAAACTTTTTCTTCTTTCTATTTCTTAATTTAATAAGCGAAATGTTTTTCATGTTGAAGTAGTCTTAAAGTAATAAGGATTAGATACGTCAACTTTTCATATAAATCTGATGATTTCAGGAATAGGACAGTTGTTTTCCATTCGTTCCGTTGGTTGACATGGTTGATAAAGTCTTAACATTTAATTTTGTCAGTTTTTATGAACTTCCCCTTTTACAATCAAACTTTACGTTCGATACTTTTATAATACTTTTTAAATATAGCTTTTCAGTATGAATGTATAATGTACTGAAAGTTTGATCAAATTGTTTACGATAAAAATTATGTCTATTTCGAGAAAGAATTGATAATAAAAAAACAACTTACCCTTACCTACAAATAATTTTGCTGTGTTTTTAAAACAAATGGACGTTTGTCTCGATTTCAATAAGAATTTTCTCTTTCGAAAACAAAATGTACGCAGTCACTGTTTAAGGTATTCAAAAGGTCGTTGTTATATAAATTGAATCGCTATGTTACACTTTTATTTTTTAGATATTTGATCATACAAATAGTTTTCGATAAACAAACCGCACTCGAATGTGAAATGTTTAAACAAAGTACTATTTCGTCCTATTCGTTTCGTTTCTTATTCCATCTCTTGAGTTAATAAACGTCCATTTTTGTCTTTTTTTTTTTTATAGAAATGATGATTTTAAAAAACAAATGTTTTTTTCTTGTTACAGAAGTCTTAAAGTAGTAAGGATTCAAATTGTAAACTTTTTCAACTAAATTTGATTCAGTTTTCAAGATTATACATTATTTATCCTGTTTCCGAAGGTGACACATCATATAAGTCAAATATCTGCGTATTAATCTCTAAACTATATTTTTAATACAACAATGTCATGTTAGTGTAAAGTTCGGGGATATTTTCAAAGAACCCTTAATTCGCAACTGAGAGTCAACGTTCATATTCAGTCCCTATTCACAATTAAAGCGGCGGTTTTAACCATAAAAAGCGCACAAATCGTCCATTTGAATGTCAGCAAAACCGATTGCAACTTATTTAATATCAATGGTCCGACTCACTTTACATCATCATCATACAAGTACTAGTGTTCCAACTTCGTCTCCCGATAAACATCGTTCGGTACTTAATCCTTTGAACTTTATTTCCACGTCCCGGGTAAAGTGAAAGTAAAATATCTACTGACCTGAAACGTATTCAACTTCACCATGTTCACCTGATTGGACAAATATATTCCTACCATTATTGTAGTAGCATACATTTTGCAAAAGCAAGAGATAAAATACTGAGGAAGTGAACAGATCAAATGCATGTCCAAGATGAACATGAAAATCGATGAAGAAAAGAAAAACGGCAGAAAGACACACATCAATTCAGAAAAAAAAGATAACGCCATTTTCAATTTATCTTATCTTTTGTTAGACGATTAAGTTTCAATAAGATCTATTACTATAGAAATAAAAACAGTACCGTTTGCAGCATTTGTTTCATTACATTACGTGCCTTACTAAAGGTGATCAACAAACAATTGCTAATGCCTGCGTCACACTGTCTCGAAATTGAAATCAGATAGACACACGGTAAAGGGAATGTTTAAATTTGTGTCTGATCGTAATAACATCGTCCGATTCTTAAGGGCGTAGTAAGCAATCGTATGAGTACCGTTTGAGTTATCAGGCTCCGGCATCAACTTCGTGAGTGGTGTCAAAATCTTTGACATGCCAAAATATTTTGCAAAAGACATTGTGAAGGTTCATTTTCTTGTTGATTTCATATCTTCCTTTTGGCCTTCGTAAGGTTATTGTGTGGGCAAAATCAAATTATGTCATCTTCGTCTGTTCTTCATGTGACGGTCTTTTTTCTCACTAATGCATTACGAAGGAAACAAGAATCTTTCTGATTGTCTAACGAAGACAACACGACCACGTGAAGCCCTCCTAATGCCTCTGTGTAGCCATCGTATTCCAGTACGATGAAATCGACATGGGAGCACGGTATCGGCGAAAACAGCCAAATGCCTGTACCTCAAGCTTTTTACATGTGTCATGGTAACGTGTACATATAAAAGTACAGCCTCATAGCCTCTTTTTCAGTCCTGAGCAACTCTACTGAATAGAGGCGTGTGTAACTACCATTGCTTCAATCACAGGTTCATTTGTTGAATACTAATTCAGTTTCTGCAGAATGGCATACGTTGATGATAAGACAACCAGAAGGCAGCAGAATTGCTTCTTTCAATGCATCTCAGAGAACATGATACGCAACTCTTACAGGCCCAGCACCTCCTCTAACATGTAAAAATGGTCTCATTTAACTTTTTCATTTCTTATTATTTGCCTTTCTAACATTCGACAATGTACTTATCTTGTTTTGCTTTTTATTTACCAGGGTAGGGGTGAACCGAGGTGAAAGAGGAAACCAAGGTCTATGTGGGTAAGGAAATTGTTGTCTAACAAGAGAAGAGAACGCCACTATTGTACTCTACTCAAGGAGCAAAAGACAGAAGATGAGTATGCAACGTACAACTACACAAGACTTTTCAGAGGCCTTTACGATGAGGTCATGCGAAGGATAGAATGCAAAAAAGAGGATGACACATGGCACAGAACGTCCCTCCCTCCTAGTCTCAAGCTGTCCATCCAAATACGACACCTGGCCTGCAACTACAATTACCCAAGCCAAGCCGGTCATACAACTGAAAGTTGCTCCAAACACGATCTCCTTTATCATCAATGAAGTCTGTGATGCTTTCAAAGACGAGTTTGCTGCTGTGTAGATCCAGTGTACTACTACAACTTGACCGCCATTGATGAGCTGTTTGGGAAGAGATGACAATGTCCACACTGCTGTGGTAGTCTGGATGGCAAGCATTTGCAACGTAGTGACTACATGTCCTTGGAATACTGGCTCTTTGTAAAGAAACTACAAGAATTTTATTGCCCTGGTCGACGAAGACTACAAGTTTCTATGGATTGATGTCAGCTCTGATGGGTCATGCAACGATGTCAGTATCTACAATTCGTCAGAAATGACGAAAAGCCTGGAAAGTCCTAACAACAAATTCAATCTCCATGAAGAGAAGTATCTATCTTGTTGTGACGTTCCTGTCTCTTACTACATAATAGAGACAATGTTTTTGAGATCAACAAGCGTCTGAGGAATCCGTTATTCTTAAGAAACTTTCAGCACTATGAAAAATATATATAAGTACAGACTCTACAAAACCAAGCGTGAAGTGGGGAATGCCTTTCAAAAGTTCCGAGTTTTGCTGATGACCATGAACTAGAGACCAGAGCATCACAACTTCATCAGACTGAGAATAAGCCAACCTGATTGACAAGGAGGACCATAACCAAAATGTCATCCCAGGGGCATGGAGAAATGATAAAGTAATTCTGGCTGTTAACAATGATGGGACAAGAAACACTGGATAGCAGGAGGAGACACAAACTAAAAAACACATGGGTCACTTCTTTACATCAAAGGTTGGTCTTGTGCATGATAGGACATGGTTGGTTGTAATGTATTATTGTACGGAATAACTCTCTCAATGTTTCTAATTGTTTCTAAATTGTACTGTATTATTGCTCAGATAGTCTCTCTTTGTCATTGTAATGGTTTCTGGATTGTACTGTTTTATTGCTCAGATAGTCTCTCTTTGCAATTGTAATGGTTTCTGGATTGTATTGATTTTTTGCTCAGATAGCCTCTATTTGACATTGTAATGAGTTCTGGATTGTACTGTTTTATTGCTCAGATATTCTCTCTTTGCCATTGTAATGGTTTCTAGATTGTACTTTTTTATTGCTCAGATAGTCTTTCTTTGCCATTGTAATGGTTTCTGGATTGTACTGTTTTATTGCTCAGATAGTCTCTCTTTGCCATTGTAATGGTTTCTGGATTGTATTGATTTTTTGCTCAGATAGCCTCTATTTGCCATTGTAATGGTTTCTGGATTGTACTGTTTTATTTCTCAGATAGTCTCTCTTTGTCATTGTAATAGTTTCTGGATTGTACTGTTTTATTTCTCAGATAGTCTCTCTTTGTCTTTGTAATAGTTTCTGGATTGTACTGTATTATTGCTCAGATAGTCTCTCTTTGTCATTGTAATGGTTTCTGGATTGTATTGTTTTATTGCTAAGATAGTCTGTCTTTGCATTGCTCAGATAGCCTGTCTTTGTCATTGTAATGATTTCTGGATTGTACTGCTTTATTGCTCAGATAGTCTCTCCTTGCCATTGTAATGTTTTCTGGATTGTACTGTTTTATTGATCAGATATTCTCCCTTTGTCATTGTAATGTTTTCTGGATTGTACTGTTTTATTGATCAGATATTCTCCCTTTGTCATTGTAATGTTTTCTGGATTGTACTGTTTTATTGATCAGATATTCTCCCTTTGTCATTGTAATGTTTTCTGGATTGTACTGTTTTATTGATCAGATATTCTCCCTTTGACATTGTAATGGTTTCTGGATTGTACTGTATTATTGCTCAGATAGTCTGTCTTTGTCATTGTAATGGTTTCTTGATTGTACTGTTTTATTGCTCAGATAGTCTCTCTTTGACATTGTAATGGTTTCTTGATTGTACTGTTTTATTGCTCAGATAGTCTCTCTTTGACATTGTAATGGTTTCTGGATTGTACTGTATTATTGCTCAGATAGTCTGTCTTTGTCATTGTAATGGTTTCTTGATTGTACTGTTTTATTGCTCAGATAGTCTCTCTTTGTCTTTGTAATAGTTTCTGGATTGTACTGTATTATTGCTCAGATAGTTTCTCTTTGCCATTGTAACGGTTTCTGGATTGTACTGTTTTATTGCTCAGATAATCTGTCTTTGTCATTGTAATGGTTTCTGGATTTACTGTTGCATTGCTCAGATGGTCTCTCTTAATGATAGTAACGGTTTCTGGATTGTACTTTATAATTGCTCAGATTGTTTCTCTTAATGTTTATAACGATTCCTGGATTATACTATATTATTGCTCAGATACCATCTCTTTATGTTTCTATAACATGTATAAGTTGCTGGATTGTACTGTATTATTGCTCAGATACTATATCTTAATGTTTCTATGAGTTGCTTGTTAATACTGCATTATCGCTCTGATAGTCTGTCTTAATATTTATAACGATTTCTGGATTCTATGTATTCCCATTCACACTATCTGTGTCCGCTTTATAGCAAACGTTTTATTTTGTAATTAATCACAGTATATGTCCAACCTCAATAAAGATCCATTTAAAATGCATTCAAAAGAAAAATAAACAGTTTCCTTTACCTTGATAAAAAACATCTATTTATTACAAAAACTATCTTATAATATTGCAGAAATTTAACATATTAGACAAATGACCTTATATAGATGCAATATAAACAACAATAAAAGGCTCTGCCTAGATTGAATAATTCACTTTCACACGAGAAACTCTATACCAGTATTAACTGCAAAAGAGACGTTTCCTATTGCTAATTTTGCTACTATGACGATGATGCTACGTTGGACCCTTCTTTCGATGTGAAATTATGCTCGTTATGCAAGTGTTTGTATTGCAAATACTTTTTTGTACCGTAAAGTTATATAGCTTGTAATTTTAGATACGATCCTTGTAAACTTATTGATTCTTTGCATACACTTATTCTGAAAGGTTATAAATTTAATTATGCAATAAGATATTAGAAATTTGTCCTTATCTGTATAAACATTGATTTTGAATTTTTATAAATTGAAATATAACTATATATGTATGGATTACAGTTATGAACATTTCTTACCAGAAATCATAAGAATGATAATATATTTGTATTTCATAAGGTCATGGTTTTTAAAGCTTGTTTATGAAGTCATCACAATCAATCCATTGCAGTTGTACTGATTGACCCTTTAATTAGAAAAATCTTATCCTATTATTGGTTTAAATTGGCTTTAAATTAGTATCGATCGGTAATCCTAGTTTTTTGCCGTTTTTGTTTGTGTTCTTAGGTTGCCGGTCTGATCAGTCAAGCCTTTACCTATTGATTATTATAGTTTGTTCCAACATTTGCATTTACACCACTGTCCTAATTGCGGACTTGTGTAAGTGCTCACACAGATGTTTCACGTCGCCAGATTCTTTACATGTCTGTCTAAAGTCAGGAGCCTATATTTCAGTAGTTGTGATTAGTTTCTGTATGCATCATTCGATTATGATTATTGCGTTTAGCACATATCTATCCGTTGGTTTTCAATTTTGATTTATTTCATATTTTGTCATGACGGGTCCTTTTGTAGCTTACTATACATATGAGGTTTGTTCATTGTTGATGTCTGTAAGATGACCTATGAAAAGGGAGGGGGAAGGTCCAAAGGGAGATTCAAACTCACAAGTCGAAGAAAAAATCGACAAACTGACAAAAACACAAACAACAGTCATAACAAAACGAACTAAAGACTGAGCAACACAAATCCAGTTAAAAATTAGGGGTGATATCAGGTGCGCCGGAAGGTTAAACATATCCTTTGACATCCATCGTTTGGCTCATGACGAAAACAAACTATTCTGTTCACAGGTTTGTCGTTTGGTCTTTATACTCATTGTAATCAAACCACATCTCGACAGTATTATATCTACTCATTTTGTAGTTATACCCTTTTAGTACTTTTAAGCAAAGTGAAAAGCTAAAAATGTAATCATTTATTGATTTGTATAAGATTAATATAAACTATGTATTAAAAAATCACATAATGATTTGATTACGAAAAACTAAGATATAAAACATCATAAAATCGTGAATTATTTGATTCTTAATTCATATTGAATAGTTTTACATTGTTAATGTATTATATTATATATTGCATTTCCCATGCCGCAATGCGACGATGGCGATTTTGAAATACCGGGCAGTCTCCTGATTTTGAAAACGAATTCCAATACTGCATATGAGCTTTTTTCGCTTAAATTTTTATCTTGCGAATTCGGTATTGTCGATGCATTCTTGCGTATTTCATTTCGCGGAATGTCCAAAGGTAGCAAAAACATAATAAACTATATAAACTAACTTCAAATGTTGAAATGTTCATTTCTTAGATCTTCATTTTTTTAATAATATAAAACAAAACAAAAAATATATAAGAACGCGTTTATTTGTTTTTTGCGAAAATATATCTATCGAACAAATATGCAAATTAAGTACATATACAGTATGTTCGAATTTTTGGCCTTATGACACAAACAATTACAAGGGTATTCTTATTCACTTTTTTATGATCACATGGTTGCAAATAACATTGATATTGGATATTACGAAATAGTCAAGAGACAATTTATAATATGTATTTGCGGAAAAATAATAAATGGTTATTTCATAAAATACAAAAACAATAAAACTAAAGAATATTATACAAATATATGGAAGTGGAACAAAAATGAAAAATACTACGAATATTATATCAATTTTGGTGCTAAAACCATGTCAGCTTTTTAGCTTTAGATTCCCTTTTAAGGGGATACGATACAGTTTTGATCCTACGTTAATTTGTTTGGGTCGAAATTTTAGACATTTAATCAAAATTGAAGTTTTTTGGACATTTCCATCTTTTGGATAAACATACGAAACTTTTTTGTTTCAAAAGATAAACACGAGCGGTTTTTTGTGAAAACATTTGGAATATCTCCTCAACATAAGTATGTTCTACAATTGTATAACAATTCTTTTGAAATAATTAATGTTTATTAATGTTCCGGATTTTAGAAAAAAACAGGTTTTTTTGCTGTATATTTATCTAATTTTAAAAAATTTCGTCGTAGACTTTTTCATAAAAATTGTTACAAATAATCTTCATACGTAATCAAACCTAATTTTTTTTTTAAAAAAGGGGTCCATGAACTCGTTTTCAAATCAGTCTGAATGATAAAGATCAGTCGAAAAATGCATCTTTTCCCGATATGTCGCAGTTTGACATCGCGAAAAATAGCATTTTACGTTGGCAACGTCATTACCTCCCCTGTAACCGTATCGTATGCCCTTAAATTCTATTCAGATTTTGATTAAAAATCAATGTATATTAATACTTTTGGAAAATATACAAACTGCTAAAAATAATTTGTCAGTGTGTTCAATGACGCCCGATTTTAATATTTGAATAGACTAGACGGAGACACGGTTTTTCATGAGCATGCTTACAGACTCTGCATTTCTAATATTTTGAAAAATTGTTTACTTGTCTAGTTCATTGCAGCGTTTGGTTGTCTGAATTTGATGTTAACTTTTCCTGGGCATTTGAACAACCGTTAATGTCGAAGTGCAAAAAACACATAACAAAAAATGTTAGAGCTTGTGCATTAAAACCCTTTATCAATTTAAACAAAATTTGACCACCAATTTGCAGCCTATGTCGGTTTTTTACATTGATGGTGATAAACAGGAGAGCAATTCAAGTTCATCATAGCCTCGATCTTGTGGTAATCTGTTTTCAGTAATTCAGTTCTGCCTAATTTCAGATAAGGCCTTGATTACCATTATTCGAAGGTAAAGAGAATTCTAGGCTAATAGTATACGGCAATTTACTATATACCACTAAAACCTTGTTAACAATCATTTTGATTTTCATTTCTTGAACAAGAAAAAAAAAACAAATTTATTTGTTGTTGAACGTATCACACTTCTACGTGGCAATTAGTTTAAACAAATACTGTTTTATCCAAAAGAAGACTCATCAGAGCTGTGCCAGTCTAAAAGCAGCACTGGTTATGTTAGACCTATCACTCTGTGCAACATTCGAAAATAGTTGTTTTGCCATATCTCTATCTTCAAGTAATTGAAAAGCTATTCCCAGTAAGATTTCAGTATTTAAATTCATTTTTCTTGTTGCTAAACTGTGTTCCATAAATGATTGTGACAACAGGTGTACGGCATACCGACATGATATGAAGTTCTGGAGATGGTAAGAACACAGAAAACTAAGAAAATGTGCAAATGGTATGAATTCAAAACATTTGGGTGTTACCATCACATCAAACTTCAGTTCTTTTGGAATAACTGATGATTTAGCCATAAAAACGACATAATGTTTTTTTATAGATTTCAAAACTGTCATTAACTTTTCTTGAAGCAATGGATTAAGTTTATACGTCGAGATCTGATTCTGATGTAGAGTACTGTTTGAAAATGATAATTGAAACATAGATCTTATGTGATCTGAACATTTTGACAAAGTGTAATTTATTATGGCTATTGAAGTTAAATACCTTTTATGGACATAGAAAAAAGAAGCCAATGTCAGCCACCCTGATACGGCATCTGAATGTAAACCCATTAACAACTGACTGAGGTCATGTTTGTAGTTTTTGTATTGTTGTTTATTGTTTGGGTTATTGATATATGGAAGTGCAAGAGGTGTACTTTGGCATTCAAATGAAAAACTCAACGTAAATATACATCTAGATAATTTTGATTTACAGTGATTCAGCAAAGTGTTAAGTATACCTAATATGTTAACAAAAGGTTGATGAAGGGGATAAACTTTGTCTGCTATTTCTTGAAGTAATGTAGCATTTAAACATTCTGATCTACCAATTTCACATGGAAATCTTCTGAATCCATGCAGAGTCTCAGAAGATGAGAAAATCATAATTCCTTTTTAAAATGAATTCTTAAGAACACTGAGCAATGCGTTCTTTTGTTTACAATTAAACCTTAAATATAACAAGTTATTTTCAGGAATGAAATAATGTAACAATGTTGAATATTCTACACAGTATATTAACTTTTGTAAACAGGCCATAAAACATGGTATAATATTGTCAGGTCTCCAGATAGATAATTCTGATTCTTCTGAAATCCAAAACATAAGGGTCTTCAAAAAATATGAACACAGTAAATCTTTCAATTCTTTGTTTCCTTCTACTATTTCTTTCAATAAAATGTTCAGCAAAGCATAGCATAGAAACTGGGTATGACTAAAAGAATATATAAGTATTTTTTCTGCTACAGAAAATGATATTCGCCACTGAAGATTCTCATTTATGGATCCCTTGTAGCCGATTGGAACAAGTAAAATACCGCACTGAGATATTTTAGAAATCAGTTCAGCTGCAGGCCATGTATTGCGTGGTCTAGAGATCCATGATTTTGCTTCAGATACCCATTGGTCACATTTTAGACAGTATGCTAAATCATTTTCATCATTTAAATCTGTTATACAGGGACCATGAATATTTTGCATGTATGGAACTGAACTCTTTATTTGTTCTAATTTCTCTAATTTGTATTGCTCACTCGAAAGTAGATTATTACCTTTGTGTTGCTCTATAATTGTTTTACTTAAATGTGATAAAATATTAGAATTTGTATATAAACGTAGACGTGTAAAACACGGATGTGTGTCATCATTATCCATGACTAATACTATCCTACCATCCTGGACAGCATCTTTTTTTGATTCGTAAACTATAAATATAGGATCTGTGAACATAAGATCAGTATCACTACCTTGCAGATTGAGTCCTTCTCCTTTACTTCCGCTGCTTACCTGAGAAATGTATTTGTTTGATCCGAAGTCATTACTTAGTAATGTTAATCGCCTAGCTCTTACAACTTCCTCTGATCCAATCTTATGACACAAATATTTATAAAAATACATAGATAATGTGTTATTATGCGACATTTTCTTCAGTCTAGTAAGGGCTTCTAATATTGTCTATATAGTCTCTCTTAATCTTTGTAACGGTTTCTGGATTGCTATGTATTGTTGTACAGAAAGACTCTCTCAATGATTCTAGCGGTTTCTGGATTGTACCGTATTATCACTCCGATAATTATGGCATGTGCTGATGCTGTATTTGACTTTGGAATTTTCAAATAGCTGCCGGGGCCGTGGCAATGGGCGGACCAGGGTGCCATCCGCTATTGCTTGCAATCGCAAATCTAGTCTATTTTTGTCATAGTAAATGTTTCTAGAGTGTTCTGTATTATTGCACGATGGTATCTCTTAAAGTTTATAACGGTTTCTGGATTGTACTGTATTAGGTCTAGATAGTCCCTTTATCCTGTAAAGGTGTATATGTTCTATACTATATCTTTGAATATTTTCTTGGTGGTTGTCCTGCAATAGTTTTGGGACAGTCTCTTTATAGCATTCGTTATTGGTGGTTTCTCTGAAATGAACAAACATTTGTCGACGTTTCTTATTCAGAAAGATATAAATAAGAAGACATGGAAATGTTCTTCCATACTTGAGAATATAAGCTTATCGAACTGACCCTTGTACATTTTTAAGTTTTGAACATATCTAATGAATCCTGGAATTGAACAGTCTGAAACAGATGTTGTATCATCAACATATTTATAGCATAGGGCTATTTAAGTATTTTTTTATTAATATATATATATATACAGTTTTTGTTATCAACTAACTTATGGACTTGACATAGTTTTTATTATCAACATATGTTAGACATGTCTTATGAGATTGAGACAGGTTATTAGTTATCAACATATTTATGGGACTATGCAGGTTCATTCATTGTATTATCAAAATATATATAACAATGGCATTTTGGTTTTTAATACAGAATTTATCAGCAAGAATATCAAGCAAGTCCGCTAAGCCGAGCTAATACTCGGGCTGATGTAGTTTGTATCAAAAAAGGAAATGCCATTATTCTGTCAATTGGTAATTTTTCTTAACTATATGTTTTTGTTTTTTGTTTTTATTTATTTATTTATTTTTTTGCACTGATACACGACGTCATTGCTTAATATTTTGAGTATCACATCCTGTCTATGATTTCAACAAATATTAGGCAGTAAGATTAATAGAGGGAAAATTAAAAATTGCTGATAAATTGTGTTATTGACATCTTTTCTTACTAACATATCTATGTGGACTGGCATTTTTTTTTTTATTATCCATATACCAACTGGATCTGAAAAAGTTGTATAGAAACACAGATTTAATGTAAATCTTGTTGCAGGATCATTTGCAATAACTTTCCTTGTTGCATATTGAATTAAGTTTTAAATTAGTGTTTTTCATGTAACGATATATTTAGAATTATTTGAAAGGAGGAAATTTTTATAATAAATTCAAACTTTTGTTGAAGTGTCGGTGGTTCTACTTCATGTACTTAGATTTTTCAAACTCTGTCATTAAACGATGACAAAATATTTTAAAAATACATTTATGGGAAAGTTGTCTTGTTACTGAAACAGGAAGATAACCTACTTGTGTTTAAGCAACACATCTTGAATAATTATTAAATTGGTCATTAATATTATGAAATATTTATATAATCGTTACATTTCATATAGTTAACATTGTAAGTCTTGAGACTTTCATTTTAACATATTTAAATATACGCCTCCGGGTGCGGAATTTTCTAGCTAAGTTGAAGGCCCATTGGTGGCCTTGTGTTGTTTTCTGCTCCTTGGTTGGGTTGTTGTCTCTTTGACACATTCCTTGTTTCTATTCTCAACTATATAATAGGTAGTATTATATGTATAGCACATATGTTATATGGATGTAGTTTTGTTCTATGTAGCATTTTATGAATTTGTTCGTTTTTTTTTTTTTGTCTTTTTCGGTTTTTTTTACGTTGTCAGTTTTATTCGACTAATGAATTGTGAATGTACAACCTCTTTTTAATGTTGACTAAGTTTTTCCTAACTTGGTATTTTTTAAGAATATCTGAATGAAGAAGATTTTTTTAATTCATAAATTGTTTTAAAAACAATGTTCCGTTATATTTTATTGTTTTATATATTGGCGATAGAAAACAAAAAAACAAAAAAAAGTACAGCCCTTTCCGTCTTCTCTTCCATATGTCAGAGATAAAATAAATGAGAAATCAATGATATGAAACGTATTTTTAATTAAAAAGTTCACATTACTATATTAATTCGAAATTATCTATCATTTCAAATTTGGAAATATTTTCTTAGGTTTTCCAAAAAAAACAATAACCAGAATTTGTAAATGTAGAGAAGTTACAAACATTATGGGAACATGAGATGCTGGCCTTCCTTGAGCATCGGATGTTATCCCTTTTCATAAAACATGTATACAACTATTGATATTTATTTTCATTATCTATGACCAGAACGAAGCAAGGCCTGCAGTCGTCTCTTCGTTTAATTTTGTTTTAAACTTGTTAAATCACATAGTGTTTGGGCCTTTCCTGGTGAAATATGCAACTATATACTTTTCGTTAGGTTGTAGCTTTTTCCACTGTTAGAGAAAGGGCAATTTCAGTGACAGGAAAACTTTTCCATTTATTTGTTTTCGAATAGATTTCTAAATTGGTGGCCTTGTGCTGTTTTATGCTCTTTGGTCGAGTAGTTGTCTCTTTGACACATTCCTCGTTTCCATTCTCAATTTTATTCTTCATTATATATTGACAAAGTTTGGAAAATCTAAGTAGAACCTCCGGGACTTTAACAAAAGTATAAAATTATTATAAAAATGTCCTACTTTCAATTAGTTTTAAATTTATGAAAATACACACATCCAAATTTTAATTAATATGCAACAACGAAAAGAAATTAAAATCCTCCAATCATATTAAGATTACAAGCTTTAGTTTTCTTAGGAAAATCTGGATCAGATTCCTACGGAGTAATTATGCTCCATGGGAATCGGATTCAGATTTTACCTACCCTCCATTACAAACTTGTCATTAATTGCTCCTCGGAACTCGGATTCCTCCGTGGATTTCGGATTGGGATACCCGGTGTGCGGAATGAAAACCTTTTAATTGTATCCTTGAGTGTTTTTTTTTTTCCTTAAGTGGTTTTCGTTTGTTGTTGTATATCATATTTGCTTTTCGGTTATTGTTTTTATATAGGTCAGGCCGTTTTCTAGTTTGAATGTTTTCACATCCGTCATTCTTGGGCCTTCTATAGCTTGATATGCTGAATGGCTTATGTTCACTGATGAAGGCCGTACGTTGGCTTCTAGTTTCTAACTTCTGCGTAATGTTGGTTTCTGTTTGAGAGTTGTCGCATTAGCAATTATATTATCTCTTGGTATTGTTGTATGTACCAAAGGTTTAGATAAGTAGAATACGATACTTAAACCTAATATAATATCTAAAACAATACTCCGATCATCCTTAAAATCTATTAATGTGTTTAATTTCCTAAATCAGACCTTTCTAATACACAATATATTTTTTGTTTCGCCCATTTCATGTTATTAATTGTAAAATATATTGAAATATATTTAAATCCTGATCGTTAAAACGTTTACATTCTTAATTGTCATTACAAGATATTTACAGTGCACCATATGGTTTTGTTCTTTGGGGTCGTGCCCAGCCCCTTATTATAAGTTATATGGTTCTCTACTGACCCCATACGGATCCAAAGAGGGTTAGTAAAATTCATAGGGGTGAGGTCGAACCCCCTATGAATTTTACTAACCCTCTATGGTCCGTAGGGGGCCAGTAGTTAACCGTATAACGAATTTATCGCACGCTGGACTTTTTCCGCTGCGTTATGTTGAAAAATAAACAATGAAACACAACAACATTTATAGATGACGTCACCATTAACGCGTCATGAACCCCCTATGAAATTTACTAACCCCCTTACGGTCTCATAAGGGGTCACCGCGTGACGGCGTTAAACCAATCATAACGTGATATTTTACCCGCGATGCGATACTATCAATTAAATATATCACTGTTGAAGTTGCCCCTATACCATATGTGTTTTGAATTGCCATGACAAGACGTCATATATGTTGGTCTCTGGTTGTAGGCCTGTATCATGTCCCATCTCTCAAAGTATATGATTTTATAAATATCAAATGCACATATGGCTCCAAATCATATACATTTATATATACGCATATATTCTTATGTACCATTAAAATATCTTTTTAGTAATATAATTTTTTATTTGGCCAGTTTTTTTTACTGGAATGAATTCTATAGATAAAGTTGAGACATGTGTTTTAGTCCACTAAATTAGTTCCTATTACACAACATGGTTTCTTCATTCAACGACTTGCTCATATGAACATCAAATGTAATCTACACTGGTAATGACTATGTTTGGATGGATCCGCATGAGAACACAACTTATCTGTAGAAGATGCAAAGTAATAAAATCTCATCTGTGTTTACTCAATAAGATTTTTACACTATAATGTGCTTTTTTAAAAACAAGCTATATCAAATTCATAGCAAACTACATCGGATTTAACTCATATAATGTTATGTTAGTGGATCTTTAACTCTATTAATCAGCTTTAGACGTATTGATAATGACCTTTTAAACCAAACCTTATCAATTGTTTTCCTTAAAATTCATTACCAATATTTTTCCTGTAATTGTATCCCCTACTTGCTAATTAACGCATTAACAATGGTGAAATTGATTGATGATACAGAAAAAGAATAAACTATACACACTAGGGCCTATAGAAATTAACGAAAATTGTTGTCAAGGGAATTATGTCTAACTCCAGGGAAACGGCTGTTCGCATTATGTAAGGTCACTGAATTGAATCCACTCATGTTTATGTATGTTTAGATTCTTTCAAAATGTCTGCGCCCAAATGAGTACTGTTTACACCACTTAAGTTTATCAGTGATAAACCAGAGAGAATCGGTTAGTCCCTGTGTGATAAACTACTAACTATCAGGATACACAATCATGTTGGATCGATTCAAATATACTTAAACATATGTGGGTTCCAAACAGTGAATATTTCTTAATACACATATAAACTGTCACTCATTGTGCAGCTGTTTCTTTGTTTTGTGTCGTTTTTGTATATTTTCGTGGTAAAGATTGCATACAATACAATCAAAACTCTTATTTCAGGGACGAGATAGCTATATCTTCAAGACTTGAAAGGAAAAACAATATAGTGCATTGAAGTAAACATTCTTTCGTTCTGTTCATATGCATGTCAATGTCGAGCAATTCATATATACTCAGATATTTAAAAAAAACTGCGTTTGTGTATAACCATACCTGTTAAGAAAACTATCTTATTAAAAATTTCAAAGTTTTGAATGGTTTATGAATCAATCTGTTCTAGAAGAAAAACGATTCAAGTTCAACTAAAATTTTGAACAAAGGAAGATAGCTTAAGTTCAAATGTGTTCTAGTCAGCTTAATACAGCTACGCTCATTTTTTAATTGTAAGTTCACATAGCAAAATGAAAGCAATCATTACCCTCAGTGCTCACACGCGCTTTGATTTTTCTTTAGCCATGATAGTATTACTATCTGTATTTTGTGAAGTTACGGTGTTTTTTTTTTTTCATTTTCTTCTTACTTCTCACTATTTTCGGAAAGTTTTGCACTAAAACGGATTTTCCTTTTACCAATGGCATGCGGTTTTCAAATTACAGCATATTCAGAAGGCACCATCTTAAAATTTTGCCTTTATCAATGCAATCGTAATATTTTTTTTTCTTAACGCATTACACATCTTTACTTTACGTACCTTGTAATTAAACTGCAGTCATATACTTTTTTGTTCTAATTTGTAAACAATGCGATCCTTCCAATTATCACATATAAAATACTTATCATATGATAAGATGATGTTGTTGTTTGTACATATAGAGGCTTACACACTCATTTTCTTGGTAAATTGTAAGATTTTTAAGCAGATAGTAAAACCCTACTTAGATCAAAATTGAGTATCTATTTCCGTGAAAATACTATTCATGTTATTGTGAAAACATCATTTATGAAACCATTACTTTATCAGGCACTTAACAGAACAACTCCTTTTATTGTTTTTGCAAGCATAGATCTTGTGTTTTAAATAAGACATTATAACAAATTTAAGGGATATATCATTTCTCATTTTAGTCAATTTAATCGGAGTTGCAGTTTACAGATCTGTGTTTCTTCCGATGGGAGAAAAATATTCCGCCTTGTACTTGTTGTAGGAAATCGTCTGCCAATACCTGTTCATCATTTAGATATTTAGCCTATCTACCCATATAATTCAATAGTAAACTTTCCCCCATCACCAATACGGCCATTTTAGATTTCCGATGATCTCCACTAATTATATAAGATTAAATCAATTGAAAAACACACTTTTAGAATTGAAAAAGGGGGCGAAAGATACCAGAGGAACAGGCAACTCATAAATCGAAAATAAGCTGACAACGTCATGGCTAAAAATGAAAAAGACAAACAGACAAATAATAGTACACAAGAAAAAGCATAGAAAACTAAAGACTGAACAACACGCGAACAAAAACTGGGGGTGATCTCAGGTGCTCCTGAAGGGTAAGCAGATCCTGCTCAACATGTGGCACCCGTCGTGTTGCTCATGTTATTACAAATCCGGTAAATAGTCTAATTCGGTATGTCACATTCATGAAAAGGGAAGGGGATTGTAGTAACGACGTAAGAAACATATCCGATATCATCTGTGAAACGGTTATTCCATAACGGTCAACCAACTCGTGATGGCGTCCGTAAAATTTACGAAGGGATGATTTCAACTTCACCATTTGGAACTTTGGTTTAATAGCTTCCTTGTGAGCAGCAACCCTCTATCAAGGAAATCATGATAGGAAATACAAGCGCGGGAATATCGTACCAATAGGGAATTATGTCTAACTCCAGGGAAACGGCTGTTCGCATCATGTAAGGTCACTGAATTGAATCCACTCATGTTTATGCATGTTTGGATTCTTTCAAAATGTCTGCGCCCAAATGAGTACTGTTTACACCACTTAAGTTTATCAGTGATAAACCAGAGAGAATCGGTTCGTCCCTGTGTGATAAACTACTAACTATCAGGATACACAATCATGTTGGATCGATTCAAATATACTTAAACATATGTGGGTTCCAAACAGTGAAAATTTCTTAATACACAAATAAACTGTCACTCATTGTGCAGCTGTTTCTTTGTTTTGTGTCGTTTTTGTATATTTTCGTGGTAAAGATTGCATACAATACAATCAAAACTCTTATTTCATGGACGAGATAGCTATATCTTCAAGACTTGAAAGGAAAAACAATATAGTGCATTGAAGTAAACATTCTTTCGTTCTGTTCATATGCATGTCAATGTCGAGCAATTCATATATACTCAGATATTTAAAAAAAACTGCGTTTGTGTATAACCATACCTGTTAAGAAAACTATTTTATTAAAAATTTCAAAGTTTTGAATGGTTTATGAATCAATCTGTTCTAGAAGAAAAACGATTCAAGTTCAACTAAAATTTTGAACAAAGGAAGATAGCTTAAGTTCAAATGTGTTCCAGTCAGCTTAATACAGCTACGCTCATTTTTTAATTGTAAGTTCACATAGCAAAATGAAAGCAATCATTACCCTCAGTGCTTACACGCGCTTTGATTTTCTTTTAGCCATGATAGTATTACTATCTGTATTTTGTGAAGTTACGGTGGTTTTTTTTTTTTAATTTTCTTCTTACTTCTCACGATTTTCGGAAAGTTTTGCACTAAAACGGATTTTCCTTTTACCAATGGCATGCGGTTTTCAAATTACAGCATATCAAGAAGGCACCATCTTAAAATTTTGCCTTTATCAATGCAATTGTAATATTTTTTTTTCTTAACGCATTACACATCTTTACTTTACGTACCTTGTAATTAAACTGCAGTCATATACTTTTTTGTTCTAATTTGTAAACAATGCGATCCTTCCAATTATCACATATAAAATACTTATCATATGATAAGATGATGTTGTTGTTTGTACATATAGAGGCTTACACACTCATTTTCCTGGTAAATTGTAAGATTTTTAAGCAGATAGTAAAACCCTACTTAGATCAAAACTGAGTATCTATTTCCGTGAAAATACTATTCATGTTAATGTGAAAACATCATTTATGAAACCATTACTTTATCAGGCACTTAACAGAACAACTCCTTTTATTGTTTTTTCCAAGCATAGATCTTGTGTTTTAAATTAGACATTATAACAAATTTAAGGGATATATCATTTCTCATTTTAGTCAATTTAATCTGAGTTGCAGTTTACAGATCTGTGGTTCTTCCGATGGGAGAAAAATATTCCGCCTTGTACTTGTTGTAGGAAATCGTCTGCCAATACCTGTTCAGCATTTAGATATTTAGCCTATCTACCCATATAATTCAATAGTAAACTTTCCCCCATCACCATTACGGCCATTTTGGATTTCCGATGATCTCCGCTAATTATATAAGATTAAATCAATTGAAAAACACACTTTTAGAATTGAAAAAGGGGGCGGAAGATACCAGAGGAACAGACAACTCATCAATCGAAAAAAAAACTGACAACGCCATGGCTAAAAATGAAAAAGACAAATAGACAAATAATAGTACACAAGAAAAACTGGGGGTGATCTCAGGTGCTCCTGAAGGGTAAGCAGATCCTGCTCAACATGTGGCACCCGTCGTGTTGCTCATCTTATTACAAATCCGGTAAATAGTCTAATTCGGTGTGTCACATTCATGAAAAGGGAAGGGGATTGTAGTAACGACGTAAGAAACATATCCGATATCATCTGTGAAACGGTTATTCCATAACGGTCAACCAACTCGTGATGGCGTCCGTAAAATTTACGAAGGGATGATTTCAACTTCACCATTTGGAACTTTGGTTTAATAGCTTCTTTGTGAGCAGCAACCCTCTATCAAGGAAATCATGATAGGAAATACAAGCGCGGGAATATCGTACCAATAGGGAGATTTATACCCCGTATGCACTGAGAATTGAAAACTACACATTGACAATTGAAATTACACACTCAATTGCAATTAGACACTGAGATTATATGAATATTATTATTGATATTTCATGACATAAATAATTCCACAGATCAATATCGTGGTCACCTGAACACTTGTCAAATAGGAATATCAATCGAAACACCTCGCGTAACTATCATACCTCACCTCTGAGTGATGTTGGAATGCTAGCGTTTTTCTGATTATGTCGACTACAATATTGATGATTTTATTGAATTCTTCCTTGGCGGTTTCAGGGGGAGGGCTTAGAGGCCCATACCCCTTTAATTAGAAAATATATCATTTTTTTTAGCAAAAATCGTCAAAAACAGTGTTAGACTCGCTTCGCTCGGCGATTAATATCACATTATCGGCAATTACGCCCTTTTTTGACAATTATGGATCCACCCCTGTTCTTCACATCTTATTGAATACTTCTTTAATTAGAATCATTAATGTAAGGAATACTTGACACTTATTTTGTTTTTTTTTTGTCGCTCTGTTCGCTTCTAGATGCTTCTTATCGCTTCTTGACGCTTATTGTCTCTAATTAGTGAGAACTTTAGCTTGTAATAAATTTAACACTACAGTCTTATCAAAAAGAAATCACTGGATCGATTAGCTTAAGGATGTACTTAGGTGAGGTTTTGGAATTTGTATCAAATGTTCGGACTCCTTGGTGTTTTTCTATACAATACAATGTAAAAAATTTTGCCACATAACACCCATGATAAAGTGTGTAATTTTAATTCTCCTTGTGTGTTTTTCAGTTTATTTAAACTCTCAGTGTATGATTTTGAAATCTCAGTATATGATTTTCAATTCTCAGCGTGTAATATTTCAATTCTCAGTATATAATTTTCTATTCTCAGCGTGTAATATTTCAATTCTCAGTATATAATTTTCTATTCTCAGCGTGTAAACTTCAATTATCAGTGTGTGTTTTTCAGGTTACTTAATCTCAGTGTGTAATTTTCAATTATCATTATGGATTTTCAGTTCATCTAATGTCTTTGTGTATTTTTGAAATCTCAGAATGTAATTTAAATTTTTCTGTGTCTTTTTGCGTTTTTTAATATCTGTTTTTTTATTTAAGGTGGTACCCAACACTTTCACTAAAATTAATTTGGCTCGTTTAATTTTCATAAAATTTTGTCAAAGTATTTACCTTGACCCTTTAACAAAAATATAAACAAATCAAACATTTTGAACCAACCGTTTTGTCAGAAAAATTACACTGGTTATATAGCAGTTTGACAAACACTAATTTTGATCATTGAGAAGCTTAATATTCCCTTAACAACACAACGTCATTAAAAGGTTTAGCTGACTTTACAGAATTGTCTCCCTGTAGTGTTAGGTACCACCTTAATCTGAGTGTGTAAATATTTCAAAAAATGGCTTTAACATAAATTTAAGGATTACGCCTAGCCATACTTTTGAACGGTATCTTGTCTTCCCCCCCCCCCTTTTTCGCGTTTATAAAGCATTCGTGTATGGCTGTACATATCTACAATAATAGTATACACCTTGCGTGGATTTCTATCTAGTTTGGTTTCTCTTTTTACATTAGTTCTTTTGATTAGGCGAGAGCTTGAAGGAAGAACTATTTGCCTCTAATTGTTCCCGATCAGTGTTAAAATTACTTCCGGTAAGAATTATGACTAGTTATCAAATCCCATTCATACATGGTCGTTCAGTACTTTATTAATTTGTATAGCGGCCATATTGCCGTCACGTGAGGACAGCCATTTTAGAAGGATTATATATGCCTCAAATATAAATATGCTAATTTGCCTATTCCTTAGTCACACCAACAATTTTCCTGCATATAGGTAAATTAAATATCTTTGCCATCTGTTCATGACAATTAAACATTGTCTACTTTGACATCTTTTGGATTTTTCAGTTTGAAAATCGGTAGTATAAACGTAGTATAATTGCAACGTTTGCTATATAAAATTAAGCGAGTTCGTTAAAATACAAGATTTAAAGTAGAAATGAAGATAAAAGAAGAGATTTTTCATGATATGTCTGCATATAGGAAAAGATATCGTTCAGCTTTATTTTTCGGGATACATAACTTTTATTTCACTTATCATGCCTATATTCTTTGACTTTTCGACCAAATTTTTAAAACATAATGATTTCATCCTTCTCATTCTGTAGATAGTTTTAAAATGTTTAAGCTTTAGACTAATAAGATTATAATAGGTTAGTCTTTCAAATTCGCAATTTGGATATAATTTATATATATTTTTTTGTACTAAGGGAAGTAATTTAGTCAAAAGTGCCGAAGTGACGTGTCGCAAATCCTATGAATAAAGTGCCATATGTTGTTTTTACGCTAATGAGACTGCGTAAGTTTGTATTGCAAAAGGGAAACTCAGTTATGTATAGTTTTGCATTGAAAACTACAAAAATTTCGAACCTTAATAATGATAATAAAGTATATCCAAGTTTAAAGAAGGGGCAATGAAAACACAAAACGCCACACACTTCGGGGATTCATGATAACACTACAGTCTTATCAAAAAGGAATCACTGAATCGATTAGCTTAAGGATGTACTTAGGTGAGGTTTTGGAATTTGTGTCAAATTGTTCGGACTCCTTTGTGTTTTTCTATACAATACAATGTAAAATATTTTGCCCCATAACACCCATTTATTTTTTTCATATAAGACTTGATAGCTTATGAAAGGTCATTTGCCATAATTTTAGAAGATTCTTGATTTTTTTTCTTTTGTTTTGAGCACAAATTATACCAATGCAAATATAAGGTAAAAGTTCAAGTCAGTCTTTTCCCGCCATATTTTAAATCTCAAATATTTCGAAAAGGAGGTCCATGACCTTTCAATATTTTTAGCTTATCTTTATCCTTAATTGATGCTCTGCCAGCTTATAGTATCAATTTTATTTTCTTGATTTATTAATTTTTACCTAACCTCACCTTAGTACAACCTTAAGATATCTTTCCACACACACACAAAATAGAAATTGCAAAATTAAACAAAAATATGATTTCAACAAAACTGATGAATTTGACTATAACATATTGATGTCTAACCTATTGATTCTCTGGTGGAAGTGTTTTTAATGCTTAACAAAAATTCCTGTATATTTTTCAAGTACTGCATAACCGCCATATCAGAGGCATTTGAAGTATTTCTGTAGAAGAACAAGAGAACCAAACAATTTTATATAATGCCAATTGGTTTGCATATACCGTCTTTCAAGCACTTCATAATTCATGTTTAAAGTTATTTCATGAAAATAAGAAACCAATTCATACGACGAGTGTGCTGAGAATTGAAAGAATTTTTCCTACATACAAATTGCACATATATGTATTTTCTTTTAAAAATGACTCATGTCTGATAACATGTTGCTTAAATTGTGATATGTAAGAGGGTAGAATATACCAAAGATTAATGTGAAGCAATAAATAATCAAAACGCAACTGACAGAGAGGCTTAATGATATCTTCATAAGGATGATGATGGATAGCTCTTTTTTCTCCAGTGGCAAATTTAAAAATGCATTATTCAATAATAATATTAAGGACGAGAACATGTTAATGCAATATGAATATGACCCTTGCTTTGTATTATACACGCTGAGTCGTATTTTTAGTGCTAGTTCACTAATAAACAGTCCGCAAAAGACATGTCACCCTACCTGGACACATTATTCTGACTACAGGTAGACCAGTCTTTGATCTTACTCCTTAAGTATGACTCCACCTAAGAATCATGATCAATCATGCAATATGAAGAAAAAGGGATTTACCCTATGTAACCAATATGCTTGATATTTGGTTATATGACACAATTTGAGTAAAAATTAACATATTTTCAACCATAATTGTTAATGCCTACTATAAATGTCATTTATATCCTAATTAAACTTCAGATGGGCATGCTTTTCTCGCTATATAATTATTGGAAATATGATGGATGCTATAATATATGTCTGCCGTGAACAGGCGAGTTGTAGTAAACCATTTAGCATAACAGATAACATGGAATCTCCCAAACAACATACCAAAAAATTATGTGTGTAGCCTATTCTCTATAAAAAGTTATTTTCATTTTAAATTAACAACTTTTTCTTACTTTTTCAAGAAAGACAACTCTTGTTGAACTTCAAAACAAGTAAAAAAAATATTTCATAATGTATTCTGCATTTTTTATAAAACTGCAATTAACAGTGTTGAGAAATTGATAATTTAGTAAAGATTCATTGTTTCTTGTTTAAAATTGGATAGATAAATCATTTTTACTAATGATTTTTATTCAGTGCATCGTGTCTCGTAAACAATGTACGACTTTCGGTTCTGCTTCACTACATCATTTACATGTGGAGGCAAATTTACGATGCTGTTTATCTACAATATGCAGCTGTCATCAAAGAAATTCAAGTTGTGTTCTTTACTAATGTTTCTCTAAAGACACAACTAAAGCTAAGTTTGTGTCACAGAGATGAAAATATCATTTGAAATTAGCTTTTGCACTGAAAAGTATCGCTCCGTACAAATTACTCCAATCAAGAAATAACAACTGAAGAAAGCAGACTTGCAAGTTAATTGTTTATAGTGTTATCCAACAGAGAATGGATTTTTACTATTTATATTTCACTCAGAGTTTATACAGCACACCAAGGAATTGTATATTTAAAAGGAATGGAAACGCGGCTCGAGATCAATCGGGATACCCGCAGGGCACCCGCAGAGCTATAATCCATGTCTGACTCAGGCGGAAGTATGATGAATAATAAAAAATCATGACGGAGGTCCATTTCCTGTCATATAGATCGGTCTTTAAATTGATGGGGTCATCTTGCTTGAGACGATATAAATGAGAGTTAAAGCCGAAATCAAGAATAAACTTTTAGTCCTTGAAAAAGGAAAGGCCTTAGATATATTTTTAATGTCTCATTAAACATAGGTTTGTAACATTGTATTGAGTAAATTCTCATTAGAATAGACCTCTGTCTTGAAACTTGAGGGAGTTTCATCCGGATTACAAAACAAATCAAAGCGCTGTAAGCGCTGAAGGCAGTTAACCAAAAACCAAGGCAACAGTAATTATGAAAACTGGCAATGTTGCCTCAACATTAAACATTCATATATAGTACATTACAAAGCAATGCATATATGAGGGGGGTTAGGATTTGTTATATTGTCCCATACATGAATATATATGGTTTAGGGGTGGGGATCTGGACCATTTTTAAATTCTAAAACAGGAAGGGTGGGGTGACCCCAGCGACTCTTCCTATATTTCATTTGATTTTTCATATTGTCACAAACATGAATATATATGGTTAAGGGGTGTGGATCTCGACCGTTTCCAAGTTCTCAAACAGGAGGGGTGGGGTAACTCCAGGGACTCCCCCTATATTTCATTTTATTTATTATATTGTCCTATACTTGAATATATGCAGGGGCGGATTCAGGGGGGTGGGTGTTGCGGGCTTGCACCCTCCTTAAATTTACAAAGCATGGGTTGTTCTCAGCTTAATAAAGAATATTCCGATAATTTTACCTCAAATTTTTTTTAGACTCGCTCTGCTCGGCGAAAATTTAAGTTTGTGCCCCTCCTTACCTAAAATCCTGGATCTGCCCCTCATATGGTTTAGGGGTGGGTAGCTCGACCGTTTCCAAGTTATCAAACAGGAGGGGTAGAGTGTCCCAAAGAATGCCACCTATATATCATATGATTTACTTACATTTAGGTATACATAATATAGTTGCATTATTTGTGAAAATAAAGAAACTTTCAGCTACTTTAATTGACCCTTCAAAATTGAGAAAAACAAATAACCCTTCGAAATTCCAGTAATATGTTACACTTTAAAAGCATCTCACATGCATTATCATCATTTATCACTGATAAAGAAAATTTAGACTGTGACCATGAACATGTATATTGTTAGATATACTGTTCCCAGCTGTCACGTTGTATTGGATTTTTAAATTAAAATTTGTCAAAAAGTAATTTTGAGTTTCTGTATAAAATATTTTTCTGCTTTTTCTTTCTTTTACATATATCTTTTGGTTTACAATTCTAGTGTTTATATTCATTTACCATGCATAGATTTATTTTTTCACCTGCTTTGATTTGTTTTGTAATTGATCGCCAAACCCGGAATTTTCCTTATCCGCTTCCGGAATCGGATCCGATATTGTAAAAGTTTGTCTTCACGGCCGCCATTGTTATGTGTTTACAATGTTGTTTTTGTCAATCAGAGACGATTTTACTCGAATTTATACAATATTTGTCGGCGATTTTCTGTATAAAGCTAGCGGTTGAACAAAATGAACATCGCTGTCATGAATAATAATGATAAAAATAAGTTTTTAGCTCGTTTAATTGGAGACTTTGGTGACTTGCATGTAAGGTTTGCAAAGTAATTTCTTATTTTCTTTCAAGTGGAAGGTAACTACGTCGGGCGTAGCTAGAAAACCAACTATCCTAGTCGAAATTCCGCTTGCAAAAGTGGAAGGTCGCGGACCTCGGACCACCGCTAATTTGCACACCTGCCTCCAAATTGAAAAGCTACGAAAATTTCTTTTTTCTAATTTGAAATTGCCGCCAACAGCATGAACAGTTGAACTTATTATATAATAGACTACTGACGTAATTGTACTACGTATTGATGACAAACAATATCCCTACGACTTTTGCCATTTGGGAAATCTAAACTACTTGTCTTAAGAGATTTTCGGCGATTAAATATTTCATACAATTGTTCCTTGACATCTTAGCTAAAAGCACAAGTCATAATGAACTACACAAGGATTCTTAATAAGCACTACTTCCTATGTGTAACTTCAAAACTTTTGGATAAATCGACGAACATTTAAGGTTTTTCTGGTCATATTTTTTGTAATCCAGAATAAAAAGTATTAAAAAAGTGTTCAATTAGTTATATATAACATAGTAGCGAGCTAGATAATAACAATGGCAAGTATTTCAGCATTTATTGGGTAGAACACAAATCTAGGGTGCTCGCATAATGCAGCTTAACTGCATAAAAATACTGAGTTTTGATTTTTTTCTAAAAACTTGACAACTACGAAGCGCAAAACAAAACAGTTGATATCATTATGAAGCTGAGACCTGATTCTATTGTTAAGCTCTTTTTAAAGTTTCTTGTTACTTTTCTGAGTTTTCTACGATTTTTCGAAATTTCAGTTTTGAGTTTCATTATTCTGTCAAAATATGTCTATCAATCTGGAAGTGCACTACGATTTCTTCATAATATTGAAATTGAGATATCACTTTAAAGAAGAAATATGTTCCTACAGTTCGGTCTAAATTACGAATGCTAAATATAATTGGTACTATGTAAATTATTTTATTTCGAAGCATGTTGACAATTTGAAGTTGTGCGTCAACAAATACATCGACACTTTGTATTTTGGTATGAGTTAAATAACTACTTGAAATAGATGTGTCATTGACATACAATTTAAAAGCTTAATCTTTTTTCTATCAAATAGTGTTGGTTTTATAAAAATGATGATAAAAACGAATTTGCTATGAATTTTTAAAATCCCATGTTTATAGTTCACATTGACGCAATTTTGTTCAGTCAAGTTCGACACCGATGAATTAAGTTGGAAATAACAGACAAGAAATATATACAAGACTTACGATTGGGATTGATTGTGCCTTTTTATATACGACATGTACGATGTTATTCATTTATTTCTTTGTCAAATATTTTTTAGATATTTAGTCTAAATCGTTGTTTGGTAATGCAGTTTGCCATTATTAAGCGTTGCCGCAAATTACCATACGAAACAGCAAAACTGTTCCTTCCTTTTTCTCGCATAGTAGTAGTCTATAGGTCGCAAAAGTATTCCTTTGGTGTTAAAATAAATAAAATGCGAATGTGGGAAAGTTTTAACTGTTTCTAATTAGAAAATTTGTTGTATCTCTGCATAATATAGCATTAATTAACAGGTGAGCTCGGAGTTATTAGTTTTAAACATCTTTAGTATGTAAGACACAAATTAGCTTATCATTGATACATGATATATTAAACCTGCTAATTGGAACATCCCGCATGTCATTGTTTATTATAACACCTGTAATCTAAGTTCTTTTATCTAGATAATATACTACAGTTGTTTACTTTTTTCTTCCCTTCATAATGATTATTAACTTCTTTCTTTATCAGTCATATTTCACAATTGAAAAGTCATTTAGTTACATTTTTAAAATTTATTTTAATTTTGCATAACAACTATCTAAAACTTGTAAAATGTCCGATATCATCTGATTGTGACATACCTTCATGAAATATCAAGAGAAAAAAAAAATGGAATAAAAAGTTTTTTATAAGTAAATTTGCATGTGGTTGTATTGTTATATTTTTTTTCTTGGATTAATTTATTTTTGGTTTCATGATTTATATCACCTAGCTACTATACCACGTTCGTACTGCACAACGCAACTTGCACAATGTATAAGTACCATTACTCTACAATAAAATATGTATTTCGAATTATCTTTTAAACAATTATGATTTATTTTACACCAAGCAAATTGAAACAGAATGCCCCTCAGAAGGATTTTAGTTCATTATTTTTTATTACAGAAACATGTCTAAGAAGAAAAAAACTATCATTGTGAAGTGAGATAGCTAGTGTCAGATTAAATTACCACGTTCGACAACTTCTACCAGGTAAGTAATGAGCCAGTTAGAGCGATGGGTTGTAATTAACACCCAATCTAAGCAAGAGATGCATCATAATATTTTCTTTGAAGTCGGCCGCGTTTCCATTCCTTTTAAATATACAATCCCTTGAGCACACTGTTACAAACTTGGTATATAGTTTCAACAGGGTAATTAAAAGTTACAAATGTAAACTTGACATGAAGATAAAATACAGACATTCATAGAAGCTCAGAGAAGAAAATACGTCGAGGAAAACGCACCAGAGAAGAAAACAGCACATTGGAACAATTCGTGCCAACAGGCCTTAAGATTGAGAATTGAGGAGAGGCCTTTTCATAGTCAAAGGATCCGGAAGGAATACAAAATACTTCTCCCAGACAGTTGAAAGTGGTAGGTTTAACAATATGATTACTTTTTTTTTATTAAATGTTGAATACAAGTACATTCATAAATTAGGATATTTTTATTTTTTGGAAAAGGGGGGGGGGGCAATGACCATGTTGACTCAATCTAGTATTTGTTCAAGTGTTTACTGGGTTCCTTGTATGTGACCAATAGCTTTCAAGTTGCTGGTCCCAGTGAAATGATTGACATGTAGTCATGACAGTTGGCCTGTTTAGTTAAATTATTTATTTTACTTTTACTAATATTAGATAAACCTAAACAGATATAGGAAGATGTGGTGTGAGTGCGAATGAGACAACTCTCCATCCAAATAACAATTTAAAAAATTAAAATAAATACATGTATTTGAAATATCAAAATAGGAAGATTTGGAATGATTGTCGTTCGCCCTGATTTACGATCGCCCTAGTACCTGTTCGCCCAGGGTCCATTGCCCTGATTTTTATTTTTTTTTCCTAAATGTTTTCTAGTTGCACAATGTTTATTATGTGAACAGAATATGTTGAAAGTTTGTTGAAAACTTACCCGAATATTTGTATTGCCGAAACCAATTATCATTTTTTTCCTTTGATTTGCATAGAAGAATACTGGAATACAATGTATCTATCTTTATTGATAGTTGTTAACAAAAAAGTATTCAGTCAGTTTATGCGGTATAACTGACGTGACTACTGAGACTAGTTACATGTAACTAGTACAATTCGTACATCATTGTTTTTGTTAATTTCAAGCTGACCAGTATATCAAAAGAAGTTTTTTAATTAATAATCCGTCAAAGATAATATATAAGTATCACAACAATCGGTGAGAATAGTTATGTCATAGATCAATAATTGATCCAAAACAAGCCATCAACTTTTAAATATTTTCATGTTACAGTTTTCATAGATTTCAAGAATAAAAATATCTTTATTCAACTTCAATGCCCTCAATATTATTTTATTTAGTAGGGCGAACGAACTCTATGGGCGAATGAAACTTTGGCGAACGAACCCAGGGCGAACAGACCCGTTAGCAAATGAAAGCATTCTCTATTACCACGATAACAGGTAGTCATGCTAGAGATCAATTGACAGTCGCATAGAAATTCACTTCCTTCTATGCTCAAACACATAAGAAAAAACGGGAAACAAACGTCATATTCCTGACTTGTTACAAGTATTTTCATATGTAGAAAATGGTGTATTAAACCTAGTTTTATAGCTAACTAAACTTCCCACTTGCATGACAGTTGCATAGAAATCCATTAGATTAACAACATTGTGTGAGCAAAACAAACAGACATTATACATGTTATAGAAACAGACTACAATATATAGATTAGACCGTTGGCTTTCCAGTTTGAATGGTTTTACACTAGTAAACGGAAATCTTTATAGATTGCTGCTCGGTGTGAGGCAAGGCTCCGTGTTGAAGGCCGTACTTTGACCTATATTGGTTTACGTTTACAAATAGTGAATGGAGAGTTGTCTCATTGGCACTCATACCACATCTTCTTATATCGATTAAAAGGAAAGATATAAAAAATTGGGGTACAACAATTAACACTGAATTATAAATATTTCAACAATGAGTAGACTGTTAAAAACAATTTTACTGCTCAAATAGAAACATCAGTCCTACCTCTATTATTTCTAAATAGTCGTTCCTAAACTACTCACAGGCGTCTTACATACATACCATCCACCATTTGTTGACTGACCGCTGTCAATTAGCTGTTAATTGTACATAGGATGGTATAGTGTCATGTTACTAGGATTGTGTGTGTTTCTCTCTCGAGTAATTGGTATACGTTTTGCAGAATGCACATCATATTTGTAAGTAAAATTACATAGTTGAACAAAATTAATCAATTCTAATTTCGCAAGTATTTCCGTTTCACTCGAAACTGCCCATTTTTTTTTAACGTTTTGAACACAACGTACGCTTAATTGTTTTCTATTTCATTCAAAATCAAGCTTTTTACTTTGTATGTTTTTGTCATGTACCACAGTTATATTGTCTGGGCGTTCTTAAAACTGGGCCAAGAAACTTTACTGCTGGTGGATTATTCCCCGATGGCATCGGAGTTCAAAATTTTTGTGATTTTACTTTTAACTACAACCAATGTCTAGTTTTTTTCAGAAGAAACTTTACTGCTGGTGGATTTATATTCCCAGGGTATCATTAACTTGGTAGCTCAATGCATGATGAATACACATAATACATAGAACAAACCGGCTAGGACGTCGCCCAGATTGAGCTTTTGATTTTGCCATTTGATAAGGGACTTTCCGTTTTGAATTTTCCTCGGAGTTCAGTATTTTTGTGATCTTATTTTTTTCCAGAAACAAATGATTAATATAATGCATTCAGGACTTTCAAAGGTGACATTATTTATTACATTACTGTAATTAAGTGAATGACAGTAACAAATATTCATTTAAAGACCTCCCCCACCCCATCAAAGTTTCTATAATGTTCATCAGTTTTAACGCTGTTTTAATATAATGCCAATGTTCTGTGACTACATTTTTACCCTCGCAGTATTTAAAACCCAACAACTACAGGATACTGATAATTTGTTTTCTAGACTTGCTTTTATTTTTAGCTTTTCATTATGTATCGTTCCTTTTTTTTGTATATTTTTGTTGCACACTGAAACACACAAAAAGGAGGCGAAGATCACCAAAGAGACATTCAAATTTATAAGTCGCGAACAAACTGCAAATGCCATACCAAAAAGAGAAACCGCGAATAGACAAATTACAGCACACAAAACATATAATAGGAAACTAAAGAGGGAGCAACACAATCCCCAAGTGTAAGCAGATCCTGTTTCATATGTGGATCCTGTAGTATTACTCCAATAAATACGAAACAGTAGATAAGATTGACTTCACATTGGGAAAAAGAGGACTGGGGTTTGGTCTCGACAATTGGAATATTTGCGTCATCATCTGATAAACAAACATTCAATACCATTCAACCAACTAGTGATGGCGTCAGTTAAAGTTTCGAAGGCGGATGATTTCAACTTCAATATTTTGAACTCTTGGACTTCCTCGAAATTAAGAAACCTCTTTCATGGACATCATGATAAGACACGCAAGCCCTTGAATATCGTATCAAATGAGAGATATATACTCCACATGCAGGTGCTGCATGGATGTTGGTATATACCAATGAAAAGTTAACAATTTGGAAGCTGCTATCATGCACTTTGTCGGAATCTTTTTTTTCATCCGACTCTTGTTGTCAATTTCAAGATATAAATCAAGATATAAGATACACTTTGTTGTACTTGCTATCTGCTACATATTTTTTAAGATGTGTTCAACAGAAGTTTTATTACCAAAACCTTAAAAAAAATTATTGATAAAATTTTGATTTTATTTGATGAAAATACTTGCAGATTTGTTTTTGTATTCCTAAGAAGCAGAATTTATCCAAAGGCTTGACCAGAAAGGAGAACAGAAATTAGCCTAGTCTTTAAATTTCAACTTTCAGTATATTGATGATGTACTGTCTCTTAATAATAATAGATACAGTGATTACTTACATCTAATATATCCAAGTGAACTTGAAATTGAAGATACTACCGACACAGATAAATCTGCTTCATATTTAGACCTTTTTCTCGAAATGACTACGTATATATACTGATGGTAGGTTAAATACCAAAATTTATGACAAACGCGATGATTTTAATTTTCCTATAGTCAACTTTCCATTTCTGTGAAGCAACATCCTAGCGGCACCAGCATACGGAGTATATGTGTCTCAATTGATACGTTACTATAGAGCTAGCTCAAAGTACGTTGATTTTGTTGAACGAGGAATACTGCTTTCTCAAAAGTTTGTTAGACAGGGCTGTAACTCAATCGAATTAATGTCATCACTCAAGAAATATAACGGTCGCCATCATGAGCTGATTCGTCATTATGACAAAAGTATGTCAGAAATCATATCTGATATTCTTCCTCAGTCATAATAACCTTCCATCATTACCGAACTGAACAAAGAAATAACACGACGGGTTTCACTCTCGGCTTTTAGTGGAGTTCGTGTTGTTATTTATTATTTATAACTGTTGATGTAAAGGTCCTTTGGTTTTGTAAGTCTTTATTTACTCCTTGGTGTTAATTGTTATTGTCTTTAAAAGCACCAACCCTGACAGAAAATCAAAGCTAGTTCTTTTCAGAAACATTCAATTACAAACAATCAGTCATATAATATAGACAACTAAAAAAATCAAACCGACAAACGTCGATGGGACAAATAATTTTCACAAAACATACAGGAAATTATAGGCTGACCAAAGAAACCATTAACAGTTCACTTATGTGTTCCAGTGAATCCTGCTGTTTCTGTCCCACTATCAGTTGTGAAAATTAAGCAAAGCTTATAAAAATAGGATTTTAACTGTTATACAGAGATTTTGACGTATAATTATTTTACGCACTGAAAATAGTTGACCAGCTACATATAGAACAGTGAAACATAACTTATCAAGAAAAAGAAGTATCATTAACCAATATAATAAAATAGTGATCACGATTAATTTGATGGTGCAATTCTTTTAGACAGAGTTTTTACAATAAATTTAAAATACACTTATCTTCATCAATACACATTGTTAATCAGATTGAAGTCAGATGTACTCTTCATAACAACAAAAATATTTTACAATAATTCTACACACAATAAAATAGTTAAATTGACACTGACCAATAACCCATGGAAAAGAGGTCTTCCATGTAGATAATATGATACCTTCCTGAAAGACATGTACAGCTCACATTTATTTCATACACCTCATATAGTTAATATATTGCATATGTCATATGAAATAAGAATCACACTACGGAATTATTTACCATCAACTCATGAACATGGGTCGTGGTAAAAAGATGATACCTGTCAGATTGACATGTACATCTAACATTCATTTCATATACCAACCGTATTGTACCTTATGAAAAAAGTATCAGCAAAACGGATTAAAACCAAAAAACAATAACATTTTCTAATAAAAGATGAAAATAAGAGCGAATTTAAACGAAACTTGCCAGTGTGACATTAGACCTTATGATCATTCCATACACCTAACGTATTATATACTGCTTGTATTATCTGCGAAAACGAATGGGAAAGATCTCTCATATTCAATACTTGATTGGTTAACGCACTTTCAAAATAATTAGAATGAGGTTGAACCTGGTTTCATAGTTGCCTTAACCTAACAATTGTATGATTTTTGCTTATTGTTTAAGGATTGATTAAACTATTTATTCTGTCTATGAAGAAATAACATAAAAAATGTGGTGCACACTGAATAACGCGCGTAGCGGGTTAATTAACAGTGTGCACCACATTTTTTATGTTATTTCGAATCGACAGAAAAAATATTACAGTCAATTCTAATTTCAAAATTCCATTTTAAACAGGAGGAAACCATGAAAAAACGTTGATGACGTCACGATCACATGACTAAATTATGTATATGGGCTGATAAAAAAAACGATGGCAACCAATCAGAAGACGCGTTACATCCAAAATTATATTATTTCAATATAATGACAACATTGGATGAGCAACTCCAAAAGACATAATTTATTAATAGTAATTAGTCATTTCACGTTGGTATTTTACCAGGAAAAAACACACACTTAACTCAACGATATACCCAATTTACAAGAACATATTTCTATGTTCAGCAAAACCCTTCTTTTTGATGCAGATAAAATAAAACGCTCATATAATAAGTTTAGTAATTGTGAGCACAAATGAGACTAACAGAAAGCGTTATACACCCTGCTTTCTAAAACCAAATATGAAGTTTAACACAAATATCAAGAAAAAAACTATTTCAATTGTGCTAATTTTTTTATCTATTTTTTATCAATGTATAACCTGATCATTATAATAAAGAAGTAACAGTTATTATTACACAGTCATCATACAGTACTAGTTACTAAATATAACCTTGATCATTAAAATGAACAAGCAACTATGAATATCCTACAATCAATGTCATCATTTCTTTTTCTGTTTTCTGTACACTGTCAAGGATCTAAAAAGGAGAATCAAATAGTTTTAAACACTTCCCCTTTCTTTTTATGGAGAATTTCTGATATTCAAATATATTATGAATATAAATGTCTTATTCACGACTGTATTACCTAATGTCATATCGGAGGAGAGAATATGGATCTAATGTGTTGATTATGAAAGACACGTGTATGTTTTTCTCTTTTTTTCTGTTTTACTTTCTAATATAAATTACAGAGCATGTGTTCATATTCTGCATACACTAACCTGGTTATACCCAGTTCTACTTTCCTTTTAGTACACTGAATTTTTAACAAATTAATGAAGGTGTTTCTCATTCCCATAAAACCCGATGATCCAACTTACAAGCTTTAAATATTATTGCAAGCCTTATTCTTACTTAAGTTGTCTTGGTCTATTATGAGACGGAATTATGCTTTATGCTGATTTACTCAATACGTATTTTTTTATATACTTGTACCTACTCAAAGATGTTTCATTCAAACGTACCATAGACCAAGTGAAGGCAATATGAAAATGAGGTGAAAATCTTTTCACTGTACAACTAGTATAACAACAACCCATTGTTTTTTTGACTTATGAATTGCTTCCCTGGGTAGTTTAAATGTTTTTATGGAATTGCCTTATTGATATTTGTAGAATTTAAATGTAAACATATTTTAACTCTTTTAACGGTTTTAAGTACAGTTATGCATGTAAATTTAGTATGGTTGAAAAAAATTGAACAAATTAATATTTCAGATAACTCGAATTTATTTACGGACAAACAACAAAATGTTCTCTTTTTTAACACACCTATCGATTTTTGCTGCAGAAGTAAAATTTAAACCAATCTAATTATTTGTTTGTTTAAATAGGGTTATAAACATGTTACTTACTCTTTCGATCAATCAATTTGTTTTGTTAACGCTTTTACTGTTATAATTTTGAGAGAGAATAAAATCATTTTTTTTTTTTATATTTAATGAACAATTTGTGTTATTTTTTACATCAAATTCTTATTGGAATATTTCAAACTTTTCTCATTCAAAATAAAACGTAAACTATAATTCATTTGTAATCAACATTGACCAACATTTGTTTTGAAAACATAGCTATGTATTTTATCAAAGTTATCTGTTAAATAGGTTAGCTGTGAGATTTTACTTTGACTAAAAACTATCGCCGAGACCATCTTGATAAGTTAGTACGTCTCATTTAGTAATAAGTACTTATCATGAAATGTGTATTATTGTTATAATGCAAATAATATATGAATTAAACGCGATGTAAGGTATATATCTATGAAACAGCAAATTAAAGAAACGAAAAAAAAAGACATCAATATAATGTGATCAACCACAGGCAGGGATTAACGACTTATACATGTTAAACATGTGATATCAAGCATTTATCTACGATTCATTTTCAAATTGAATTTTGAACTAAAAGTCACAAAATATTTACCGATGAACATAAGCATCTGAATCAGTGCAATTGGTGCCATTAATGTTATCAAAGAATACATATATTTTCTCAACAATTGTAAATGAATATTTTTTTACAAGTTATCTTGTTTAGATATCTTTTTGTATCATCTTATTTCTTCTTTGACAATTTGGAAGTATTAAACATTTTTAATCGATTATTCGTTCGATTGTTGTTGATAAATCTCTAAAGAAATATATCAAAGTTTGCAATGAAAATGATTTTTATGAAGAAATGGTCATCGATACATTTGCAAAACATAAAGACATTTTTCAATCAAGTTTCTAACACATCGAATAGTTTTCGTTTTTTCTCTATTTTGGGAGTTAGTTTTTTTTTACATTTTTTTCATATTTGAAAACAAAAAACAAGTAACATAATTCAATCATATTTCCATCTCTTTATTAAATGGTAATGGCAACTTTGATCGACTGGTGTAAGCTTAATATTCAGTGGAAAATATCTCATGAATATTCATTATGACGACAATAATAAATTAATACTTACTAGTACATGTACCAGATTTGAGAGTGATATCATCAATAGCAATGTCACCGTTGAAAGTACCACTGGTAACCGCTACTATGGTGATCTACAACATAAAATATTTGTAAATGGTATTGCAATACATTGACACAAACTATATTAAATATGTTGGCACTTATTTTTCACTTTGAAATAACGATAAAAACTTGTTTTAGATGTACTGTCAACTGTTATCTAGTTTTCCTCTATATTGAGAAAATTAACCGTAATATTTTTTTTTTGTATGGATGTCACCCATACGTGATCTTAATAGAAAAAAAATTGTTTTAAAGAATTAACAATATATTTCATTATCTATTACTAAATTTGAGATATCATGTAACAAGAATGAGTAAATGCAGTGAAGATTTTTATTGATATCGTGACGATTGTAACATATCCGTTGTCTTCAGCAAAACACATCTTTTATATCGATTAGCAGGCTCGTGATGGATACACACTACTAACCACTTAAAATTTGGTATGTCAAGTTAAACAATACTTACCACTAAATAACTAAAGTGTAGTATGTCAAATTACACGATTTTTACAAATTGATAACTAAAGTGCGGTATATCAAATTGCACAATACTTTTAAATTGATAACTAAATTGTGATATGTCAAAATACACAGTACCTACCACTTGATAACTAAAGTGTGGTATATCAAGTTACTTGATACTTACAATTTGACAACTAAAGTCTGGTATGTTAAGATAAACAATACTTTCTACTTAATTACTAAAGTGTGGTATGTCAAAATACACGATACCTACCCCTTGAAAACGAAAGTATGGTATGTTAAGTTACTCGATACTGACAAATCGATAACAAAATTGTCGTATGTCAAATTACACAATACTTACAAGTTGATAATTAAAAAGTTTCACAATTTTTACCACTTGATAACTAAAGTGTGGTTCGTTAAGTTGCACAATACTTACAAGTTGATAACTAAAGTTTGGTATGTCAAGTAACACAATACTTTCCACTTAATCACTAAAGTGTGGTGTGTCAAGTTACATGATCTCTACCACTTAGTAACTTAAGCGTGATATGTCAAGTTACACAATACTTTCCACTTGATAACTTAGGTCTGATATGTCAAGTTACACAATTTTAACCACTTGATAACTAAAGTGTGGTTCGTTAAGTTACACAATACTTACAAGTTGATTACTGAAGTTTGGTTTGTCAAGTAACACAATACTATCCACTTAATTACTTAAGTGTGGTATGTCAAGTTACACGATACCTACCACTTGATAACTAAAGTGTGATATGTCAAGTTTCCCATTACTTACAAGTTGATAACTAAAGTGTGATATGTCAAGTTACACAATATTTTCCACTTGATAACTTAAGTCTGATATGTCAAGTTACACAATACTTACAAGTTGATAACTAAAGTTTGGTATGTCAAGTTACACAATATTTACCATTTAATATCTAAAGTGTGATAAGTCAAGTTATACAATACTTTCCACTTAATCACTTAGGTGTGGTATGTCAAGTTACACGATACCTACCACTTGATAATTTAAGTGTGGTACAGTTGGGTGCAGACCAAGCATTACATAAAGTAAACGTAAGTTAACGCCGCGTGCACATATATCGTTAGTTAACTTCAGTTTTCGCGTTTACTATAATTACGTTAACGCGGTCGAAATGGAAATTTCTAATGTCTAGCCGAGTAAACGGGCGTTTACACTGTGTCCGTTTAGTCAATAGTAAACGGGCGTTTACTTCAGATTTCACAAATTTATGTTTACGTGCATTTTAAAAAAGTAAATGGACCTTTACTACAGATTTCATTAATGTATTTTTACGTGCACTTGGAAGTAAACCTGCGTTTACTTTTCGCGTTAACTGATTGTGTCAATTAGGAAATAAACTTCATGTTCATTTGAACATTTATTTTATTAAAACGACTTTTATCTTAATATTTAACGTATAATTATGTGTTTCAAACCAGAACAATTCAAAAACACTTAATTTTAATTCGAAATATTAATTTTATTAAATTTTTTAAAAATAGTTCCTATAACTTTACTGATTAGCAGATTTTCTTTTCAAAAGTTACATGTACAAATATCGAGGCCGACAGAAAGGTTATCCAACACATCGGAAAAATATTTGTATATGATGGGATATCAACATCATCGTTTACGTTGCTTCGTTCCCCATTTTTAAACGTCTCTTCGAATTCCTAGCTCGATGCATTTAATAAATTATTTTTAATTGTAATTCACATGGATTTTCATGATTTCAGCTTCTGTTTGGACAAATGTTGAAACGGAATTGTACAGTGTATTGCATTGGATATTAAAAGTGCTGAGTAAGTATGACTTTTGTACTTTGTACTATATCTTCAATTTAGACAGACTTATCCAAAACGATGATAAATGATATTAAGAACGTACAAAAAATATACTCGATTCGAACATGAATAAAATATTTAGGGATTGACCATTTCGAGATCAGGGAATTATTTTACGAATTTCGGGATGCCGGGATTTAGATTTATTTAAACTCGGGACCTCAGGATTTCGTGTTTTTATAAATTGATGCCAACCAAAATTTTAAATCATTTTTTTCCATTATTGCTGTTATTTGTATTATACAACCCATCCTGAAAAAATGTCCTGATATAAAAACATAACTGATTTACTATGCGGCTATTAAGATTTACATAATAAAGTGCAAATATTGTAAGTTTTGGTTAACGTGGACAAATAATTTTGTTATACGAGTCAGTCTGAGGTACATGTATGAAAACTTCTGATTGTGATATTTGTTTACAATTCAATAGTTTGAATAAAAATAGGACATGCTGGCACTATAAATTGATGCGAACCAAATTTTTTAGTCATTCATTTCCAATATTGCTGTTATTTCATTACACAACCCATGCTGATATAAAAATATAACTGATTTACTATGCTGCTATCAAGGTTTTAATAATAAATGCAAATATGGTCAGTTTTTGTTGACGTGGACAAATAATTTTGTTATACGAGTCAGTCTGAGGTATAAAAACTTCTGATATTTGTTTACAATTCAATATTTTGAATAAAAATAGGACACGCTGGCACTATAATTTGATGCGAACTAAATTTTTTAGTCATTTTTTTCCAATATTGCTGTTATTTCATTATACAACCCATGCTGATATAAAAATATAACTGATTTACTATGCTGTCATAAAGATTTTAATAATAAATGCAAATAGGGTCAGTTTTTGTTGACACGGACAAATAATTTTGTTATACGAGTCAGTCTGAGGTATGAAAACTTCTGGTATTTGTTTACGATTCAATATTTTGAATAAAAATAGGACATGCTGGCACTATAATTTGATGCGAATCAAATTTTTTAGTCATTTATTTCCAATATTACTGTTATTTCATTATACAACCAATGCTGATATAAAAATATAACTGATTTACTATGCCGCTATAAAGATTTTAATAATAAATGCAAATATGGTCAGTTTTGGTTGATGCAGACAAATAATTTTGTTATATAAGTCAGTCTGAGGTATGAAAACTTCTGATATTTGTTTACGATTCAATATTTTAAATAAAGATAGGACATGCTGGCACTATAAATTGATGCAAACCAAATTTTAAGTAATTTTTTTCCAATATTGCTGTTATTTGTATTATACAACCCATCCTGATACAAAATATAACTGATTTTACTATGCGGCTACTAAGATTTACATAATAAAGTGCAAATATTGTCAGTTGTGGTTGATGCAGACAAATAATTTTGTTATACCAGTCAGTCTGAGGTATGAAACTTCTGATATTTGTTTACGATTCAATATTTTGAATAAAAATAGGACATGCTGGCACTATAAATTGATGCAAACCAAATTTTTAGTATTTTTTTTCAATATCCGTGTTATTTCATTTAATAACCCATCCTGATATAAAAATATAACTGATTTACTATGCGGCTATTAAGATTTACATAATAAAGTGCAAATATTGTCAGTTCTGGTTGATGCAGACAAATAATTTTGTTATACCAGTCAGTCTGAGGTATGAAACTTCTGATATTTGTTTACGATTCAATATTTTGAATAAAAATAGGACATGCTGGCACTATAAATTGATGCGAACCAAATTTTTTAGTCATTTTTTATCCAATATTGCTGTTATTTGTATTATACAACCCATGCTGATATAAAAATATAACTGACTTAATATGCCGCTATAAAGATTTTAATAATAAAGTGCAAATATGGTCAGTTTTTGTTGGCGCAGACTAATAATTTTGTTATATAAATCAGTCTGAGGTATAAAAACTTCTGATATTTGTTTACGATTCAATATTTTAAATAAAGATAGGACATTCTGGCACTATAAATTGATGCAAACCAAATTTTTAGTAATTTTTTTCAATATCCCTGTTATTTCATTTAATAACCCATCCTGATATAAAAATATAACTGAGTTACTATGCAGCTACTAAGATTTACAAAATTAAGTGCAAATATGGTCAGTTTTGGTTGACGCGGACGAATGATTTTGTTATACGAGTCAGTCTGAGGTATGAAAACTTCTGATATTTGTTTAGGATTCAATATATTTGAATAAAAATAGGACATGCTGGCACTATAAATTGATGCAAACCAAATTTTTAGTAATTTTTTTTCAATATCCCTGTTATTTCATTTAATAACCCATCCTGATATAAAAATATAAATGATTTACTATGCAGCTACTAAGATTTACATAATTAAGTGCAAATATGGTCAGTTTTGGTTGACGCGGACGAATGATTTTGTTATACGAGTCAGTCTGAGGTATGAAAACTTCTGATATTTGTTTAGGATTCAATATTTTTGAATAAAAATAGGACATGCTGGCACTATAAGTTGATGAAACCAAAACTTTAAGTCATTTTGTTTTTCAATATTGTTGTTATTTGTATTATAAAACCCATTTTGATATAAAAATATAACTGATTTACTATGCGGCTATTAAGATTTACATAATAAATTGCAAATATAACAGTTTTAGTTGAGGCGGACAAATATTTTTGTTATACGAGTCAGTCTGAAGTATGTAAACTTCGTATATTATACGATTCAATATTTTCAATATCAAGAGGACATTCTGAAAGTCTGCCACTATAAATTGATGAGAACCTTTTTGTCATTTTTTTCCAATATTGCTGTTATTTGTATTATACATAAATATAACTGATTTACTGTGCGGCTATATAGATTTACTTGATGAAGGGCAATTATGGTCAGTTTCGGTTAATGAGGTCAAATAATTTTATTATACGAGTCATCTTGATTCAGACAGTCTGGGATGTGAAAACTACTGGATTTTGGTGATGAATTTATTATGGTGGCTTTAATTATTTGATTAAGACTAAAAGACATGCTTGAATTGTTTATTTTTGCAAAAAAAGAAATTCATTATTATTAATTTCAATTAATTAAAGAGGTGTAGTAACATTATTAATTAACTCTAATCGTCAATATGTCAATCGAAAATTAACAGTTGGTCATTTGCTGTACTTAATCATTTGATATTTAAGGTCATTAAGTGTTTTCAGGTTACAAAGACATTTTGCGTTAACGCGCGTTTACTAAAAACAGTAAACGTGCGTTCACTTTTGTCGAAATTAGAAGAAGCGCCCTTGTCACGTTAACGCGGAAGTGCACGCGAAAGTAAACGCCCGTTTACGCTTTACAAAATTAGAAGACGCGCCGATTTTGCTTTAACGCGAAGGTAAACGCGAAAGTAAACGCCCGTTTACTTTTTATGTCTACTGAAATTTCGGAGTTAACGCACAATTAACGCGGCGTTTACCTGAAGTGTACGCGAGTAAACGCCGCGTTAACTTTTTCGGCCCGTCTACATGTAATCCTTGGTCTGCACCCAACTGTATGTCAAGTTACACAATACTTTCCATTTAATAACTACAGTGTGGTATGTCAAGTTACACGATACCTACCAATTAATAACTCTCAGTCTGACATGTCAAGTTACACGATACATACCACTTGATAACTTAAGTGTGGTATTTCAAGTTACACAATACTTACCACTTGATAACTTAAGTGTGGTATGTCAAGTTACACAATACTTTCCACTTGATAACTTAAGTGTGGTGTGTCAAGTAACACAATACTTACAAATTGATAACTAAAGTGTGGTATGTCAAGTAACACAATATTTACTACTTGATAACTAAAGTGTGGTATGTCAAGTTAGACGATACTTAGCACTTGATAACTAAAGTGTGATATGTCAAGTGACACAATACTTACTCCTTAATAACTAAAGTGTGTTATGTCAAGTTACAGGATACTTACAATTTGATAAGTAAAGTGTGGTGTGTCAAGTTAAACTATACTTACCACTTGATAACTTAGGTGTGGTATGTCAAGTGACCCGATACTTACCACTTGATAACTAAAGTATGGTAAGTCAAATGACACAATACTTCCAAAGTAATTACTAAAGTGTGATATGTCAAGTTACACAATACTTACCGCTTGATAACTAAAGTGTGGTATATCTAGTTACACGATGCTTACAATTTGATAACTAAAGTGTGGTGTGTCAAGTTAAACTATACTTATCACTTGATAACTTCAGTGTGGTATGTCAAGTGACACGATACTTACCACTTGATAACTAAAGTGTGGTATATCAAGTTACACGATACATACAATTTGATAACTAAAGTGTGGTGTGTCAAGTTAAACTATACTTACCACTTGATAACTTCAGTGTGGTATGTCAAGTGACACGATACTTACCACTTGATAACTAAAGTCTGATATGTCAAGTTACATAATACTTACCACTTGATAACTTAAGTGTGGTATATCAAGCTACACAAAACGTACAAATTGATAACTGAAGTGTGGTATGTTAAGTTACACAATACCTACAAATCGATAACTAAAGTCTGGTATGTCAAGTTACACAATACTTACAAGTTGATAACTAAAGTGTGGTATGTCAAGTTACACAATACTTTCCACTTGATAACTTAAGTGTGATATGTCAAGTTATATAATACTAACCACTCCATAACTAAAGTATGGTATGTCAAGTTACACAATACTTACCACTAAATAACTAAAGAGAGGTTTGTCAAGTAACACAATACTAACAAGTTGATATATAAAGTGTGGTTTGCCAATTTACATGATATCTACAACTTGATTACGAAAGTTTGGTATGTCAAATTACTCAATACTTACCACTTGATAACTTAAGTATGGTATGTCAAGTAACACAATACTTACAAGTGGATAACTAAATTGCGGTATGTCAAGTTACACGATACCAACCACTTGATAACTAAAGTATGGTATGTCAAGTTACACAATACTTACAAATTGATAACTTAAGTGTGGTATGTCAAGTAACACAATACTTACAAATTGATAACTAAAGTTTGGTATGTCAAGTTACACAATTCCTACAAGTTAATATTTTAAGTCTGATATGTCAAGTTACACAATATTTATCACTTGATAACTTAAGTCTGATATGTCAAGTTGCACAATACTTATCACTTGATAACTTAAGTCTGATATGTCAAGTACACAATACTTACAAGTTCATAGCTAAAGTGTGGTATGTCAAGTTACACGATACTTACCACTTGATAACTTAAGGTCTGATATGTCAAGTTAAACAATTTTTACAAGTTCATAACTAAATTGTGGTATGTCAAGTTACACAATACTTACAAATTGGTAACCTTAATGTGGTATGTCAAGTTACACAATACTTACAACATGGTTAATGAGTAGTTGAAAGTCTATCGTAGCAGTTGCTTTAGTAACAAAATACTTACAACATTCTTTTTTCAGAAAGATAAAATGAACCAAGTATGAATGTTACATAGAGTTCAGTGGCGGTGTGTCATTTTAATTTGTCATTTATTATTTAATTATTTATCACGCTCTCCAGTATTGGTGTTGCTCATTGGAGAAGCCTTTATGTTATTGATAATTATCCACGTTATTTGTACTACTGGATAGTTGTCTCCTTATCAATCATATATAGAATCCACTTCTCCGCATTTTCATATAACGTGTTTTATTTTTCAAAACATTTTGATGTAAGCATAAAGTGCCTTGATTGAAAATTCTGCTTAGCTCTTTTTTTCATATATTGTATAAAATGAGAAGAATAATACATACACCAAGATTACTATATTGTGGTATATCTATAATAGCCGTTTTCCAGAAGTCAGGATTAGGTTGCCTTCTTTCTCTTTTCCAGATACTTGTCAAAGAAGATGTTTTATCCCCAGCTAATACTTCCAAAGTTCCTAAATCTATATCTCCTTTCATATGGTACTGGAAGGACAGACACCAAGGACAAGCTGAAAAAAAACAATTAAACGTCAATATACTGGAACGACATCAATATGATCAATAATAGATGAAACTAAGATGTCCGTTGTGAAGAAATGTCGCATTTTTGCGAATGTCCCAAGTAGGGAGCCTCTGGCCTTTGTTGGTGATTTGTGTTTTTTGCTTTTGGTTTATTTATATGTTTTTGAGTTTAGTGTGACGTCCATTATCACTGATTTAGTACACAGTTGTATTTAGGGGCCCGCTGGGGACCATCTCCGGGTACGGAATTTCTCGCTGCGTTGAAGACCATTGGTGGTCTTTGGTTGTTGTCTGCTCTTTGGTCGGGTTGTTGTCTCTTTGACATATTCCCCATTCCCATTCTCAATTTTAGTATCATTGACGTGTCTGTTTTGATTGTTCATTCTTTTATCTTATAGGTAATTTTCCATCGGAAGATACTTTTAAATTGGCATTAGCTACGAATTCGATTTGAAATTAAATATATAGCGTGTTTTTCATGTTCTTCTTTCAAACATTTACTAAAGTGGAATAAAAATATTTTTAAAGTGCATTTGTCGCGAGAAGACAATATTTCTATAGTAAATGTTCAAATGACATGATCACCCCTGTGAATCGAAAACCTTGGTTTTTTTTAAAAGATATATATTTGAAAATAGTAACATGCTAGGTACTAACAGTAACACTCCGAAAAAATAATGACCTAATATCTTTAGATTTTGTATGTACATGTCTTTTTTCGAATTTTAAACAGCAAACATAATATCATTTTGCAAGTTTCGAATGCAATAATCTCAATGAATAATGAACATAAAACAGAACGATTGGTATGTGTATTTCTAATAATACAGCTTAACAAGTAATTTCTTTTAAAAAATGCATGAATGTTGTTTAGAAATTACTGTTGAGCAGTATCGCCATCGCAATTTTTTTACTCTTGATTTTTTCGACTCTTTCATACGAATAGATTTTTTAAACGCCTTTTCCACTGGTGTCATTGAAGCAGTTGTATTGTAAGAGGCCAAAGGTTTGGTATCTTTTTTGGTGACATCAAGAGTGGTATTTGCATCTGCTTTGCCAAAAAGAGGGAAATAATCATTTGAACTTCGTACTTTATTTGGCCTTTTTAACATTTTTGGATTCGAGCGTCACTGATGAGTCTTTTGTAGACGAAACGTACGTATGGCGTATATACTAAATTTAGTCCTGGTATCTATGATGAGTTTATTGATAATTTACTTGTCAGCTATGAGTTCGAAAAATGTGTCAGACTAAGGTATTGTCTTCCTGATAAAACTTACACAGAGTGACATAACAATGCATGGTATTTGTTATTATCGTCAATAATTGGTTTAAAATTACATTTTCTCTTTTACAATAATAATAAAATTTCTAAAATGTTCTTTAGATGTTTGTCTAAACCGTAACAATTTAATCTCGCATTTACTTTTTTCCAGTTCAGGAACTGGCGAGTAGTGCCGTCTGGGTAAAATGAAACGTACACACAAATAAGCATTCATATGTGCATCCACATGTGATCACATTGGATCACATAAAAAGGAAGGTAGGTAACATCAAATTATATTGAAATATGTCCGTTATTTAGAAAAACAATTATCTGCTTAAATTCGGTTTCTATTCATTGAATTAAAAATATCTCTTTGTATTTATATATTTCTATATTTTATATTTATTGATAAAGCTATTGACACTGACAAGTGCTATTTGTTAAGACGAAATATTTGGCAATACGATTTAATAACATCATCTTTAAATTTGTATATTACCATCTTGAATTAGTACCGTTGTGGCAATATTTCGACGAATACAGTTAATCCTATTTAGACTCCATCAAAATTCAAGAGTCTATCCTAAATTGAGATAAATTATATGGCCTTCCAAATACCGTTTCGATTACTAACATTACTGAAAAGACATTAATTGTCGAAATCCGGATATGGTGTACAAATTTTTGCACCTCTTGTTAGCGGTATAACATCTGTTTCGCAAATTTAATGTTTTCTGTTTGGTAATAAATAAAAAAAAAAGATCCATTTTGTTACATCTTGTGATCCGTTTATTTGGCAATCGCCAATGGCAGTTAGCAGGGTTTTAGAACATCCGCTGTTCGACCTACGAGTCAAAAGCGTTTTGGTAAAATATACTTTTTGTCTTTTCGACCTATTAGAAAATGTTGTCTTTGTTGTATTGAGACGCCACTACCAAGAAATTTGTTTTACATGCACACGGTTACAAAATTTCGGTTTTTATCCAACGCAATCATATGCTTGAACGTTTTGAATGCTTTTTAATTCATTTACAAAAACAGCAATTGAATATTGCTAAACAAAATAACAACCTAAAAACGGTAAAACAATTTGTGTTAAACCATTCAAATAGAAAAAAATTAACAAACACCATTATTACGTTGGCTAAAGGCTTGTACTTTATACTTACTGAAAAAAATATCTAGGAAAAATATCTCGAAAGATTTTTAAAAATTCGAAAGTAAACTGATTAAAACATTTCTTTAACATGTTTAATGCATACAAAACTATTCCGCAACCAAATCATCCATTGAAAGAAAAGTCTAAATCTAGTGTTAACAGTATATAGGCGACAATCCTATAGAACAGTACATATTCCACACAAAAATGGAACTTTTAAATTATAAACCAAATAATACCAAAAGCATGACGAAAGAAGAAACGCAATGTCTACATATTTTACGACACACTGAAACAATTACTAGCAATAAAACAGATAAACACAACTAAACAGTAGTTCAAAATAAAAACGACTACGCCGATGAGGGTGAATGTCAATTATACGACGGAATAAACAATGTTGAAATACCATACATCAACATAAAAAATACCATGATTAAAATTATTGGAATTGTTTACAACATGAACAGAGATAACAACTTAGACGAAATAACATTCAAATACATCAAATACGAAAACCAATATATAAACACTTCCTTTGCCTTTGTTCTGCCTACAATACATAAACTGGATAAGAAACATATATTGAACCACATGTATGAAAAACAAACTGGACATAAAATCCAGGATTTAGCAAGGCCTATCATTTCACAATGCAACGTTCCTTTAGAAAAAAATCGGACGATAGTTGGGTATCTTCTTATTACCCTGTACCTATAGTTAAAACACAAACGACTTACATATCTGATACAGGTAGCTTTATTCGTCTACTCGAAAAATCGGAAAATTTGAAATTATGGACGCTGTCACGGAGATATTGAAAAAAACTAGACTACAATAAAATAATATCTAGATTTAACTATTTACTATAAATAACAAACTTAATCCTACTCAAAAATTAATTTACCAAAATATGTTAAAGGCAAATTATAGGGACTATAAATAAGGACATGTGGCAAGTCATTAAATCTCAGATAGTTGTTAATGTCTGTGTCATTTTGATCTTTTGTGGATAGTTGTCTCATTGGCAATCATACCACATCTTCTTTTTTATATATACAAACATATGAATAATGTTTTTAATCTTTTTCCACACAAAAACAAAATATTATTTCAAAAAAGTTTGAAAGGTGATGAGTAATTTTATAGCAAGGCAACAAAGAAAAAAATAAAACCTCTTTTCGAAATAGTAAACACGAACCATAATCTACTGCATTTTACTTTAATTTGAAATTGACAGACAAAGTTTGAAGATTCTAGATTTAGAAACATATCTGAGATATTAAATGTTTCACAAAACCAGTTAAACAATTTCAATATCTACAAAAAAATTCAAACCATGCTAAAAGTTGTTTCAAATTCTTTGTTAAAGGTGAAGGAATACGAGTTTTCAGAAATACCTCTGAAAGTGAAGTTTAATAAAGGAATAAAATTATTTCTAGAAAAATGTATACAGAAAGGTTACAAAAACGCTTTTGTGAGTAAAATATTAAGAAATATTTCCCATACAGAGAGATTAAATAAATGAACAAACAAAAAAGAAACAAGCATTAAAAAAACACAGATAACTATAATATCTCTTTCAAAACACAATAACACGTTAATGCGGAAAATGTACAAACTATTATTAGAACACATTGACATATGATTCAAGACATCCCACAATTCAAAAGTTTCTTTGATAAAAATCCTACAATAGCAGTCAAAACAATCAGGAACATTGGAGAAAGCGTTAAGAAACACTTGGAATAAGTCAATTTCGTCTTATAAAAATTAATTAGACAGTTACAATAAAACCAAAGGAAGGTGTGCTGACAATAAAAAAATGTATACTGAAACGTATCTCAAACTAAATCTAATACACAAATAAGTCTTCCATACTTTAATAAAACGTGCAATAATTAATAAAATATACAATAATAAAGATATGAAGAATAAAAAACAATAAGGATGACCTTAGAAGAGAGTAAACTGGAATATAGTTCCAAAAGAACTCGAAACATTGTATACGTAGCACGTAATCAATGTAAGGTCAAAAATGTGATCCACGCCTCCGGGTGCGGGAATTTCTCGCTACATTGAAGACCTGTTAGTGACCCTCTGCTGTTGTTTTTTATTTGGTCGGGTTGTTGTCTCTTTGACACATTCCCCATTTCCATTCTCAATTTTATAAACAGGTGGATATTGAATATCAGCACATTAATGCTACATTTGTAAATCTGCAAATTTGCGGAAGCAAATTATTGTTCTTCCCTCGCCGGGATTCGAACTCATGCTCTTTTGATATCGTGATATCACCGCCATCAACGCTCTAGACCACTCGGCCACCTAGACTGAACTAATGGTTCAGTTTTCGGTGGCTTGTGTTAACTTTCCTCGTCAGTAGAATTGATTGCATATTAGCTAATTATCTATCGTAAAGGATCATAAGATTCAGTCACAGAAATATATATATATATATATATATATATATATATATATATATATATATATATATATATATATATATATATATATATATATATATATATATATATATATATATATATATATATATGTGTGTGTGGGTTTCAGATACTACCCTTGTTTAAAAGAAGCTTAACTTGGAAGGACATCTCATGAAAGATGCAACCTGTTACATGTACTTACACTGTTAATGAGCAGTTTAAGTTGAAAGTACATATTTAATCCAAAACCACATTTATTTTGATTTGAAAGTTTATAATTGTTATGCGTTGCTACCTATTTATGATATAACTTCTTTATGTAACTCATTTATCACAGATAAAACTATCAATTTTAAATTCTGTGAAATTACTTTCATTCTTGGGTATCAATTTGTGTTGTTTGAACATCGTTGCATGCTTGTAGATTCTTAAATTTGTGGATTAAAGTTTCTGAAAAAAGTCAAGTGAAGAATTTGAAGCCATAAGAAACAAAAATTAAAAAACAAAATCATATGTTGTTTCGAAATGATTTGTTGGACAGTGCAAAGGAGTGATAATTTTCACTTACTTGTTCGTCTTTTATTATTGACATCATTTTTTTTAATATAAAATGATTGCATATATATCATATCTAATTAAATGAGTACCAATCTTGTAAACCAGTAGCCTCAATATCTTTTACTCCATTCTTACTGACAATAACCGAGACCTGTTTGAGTTGGGCTGAATGAGAATAGAAATACTAGATTAATGAGCGGTCGGTAGTGCATGAGAAAGTGGTTATCTTATTTGTGTTATCAATTCTAAACAAGGTATTACATGTATTAAGTAAAACTGGAAATCAGCATCAAGTTTAGAAAACCTGCATTTCTACTAACTACTTAATTTCATGATTTTAGTTCAATCATTTTTTTAATTTGATGTTACTATAATTTTTTTTTTTTTTTTTCTTAGTTGATTTTTTTATATTCAACCGATTTATTATAATTTTAAGACATATTGTGCAATATAACTTATCTTAAGAAATAAATTGTAAAAACTTGACAGTATGACTAAACCTTTTAATGTTATGTTAACACGTAAAACTTTGGAACTAAGCTTACTCCATGCATGCATGGACGAAGGCAACTAACGTTAACTTAGTCCGTGCGTGCATGGACAAAGTTTGCTTGAATAATTAAATGTTGTGTTGTGCAAGCATGCATGGACTAATTTAACGTTAGTTGCCTTCGTCCATGCATGCATGGGGTAAGCTTAGTTCCCAAGTGTACATAACATGAAAAGGTTTAGTCATACTATCAAGTTTTTGCAATTTATTTCGTCAGGTAAGTTATAAAGCACAATCTGTCTTTAAATTATAATAAATAGGTGAATATGAAAAAAATCAACTAAAAAGAAAAAAAAAGATAGTTACATCACATTAAAAAAACCATTGAACTAACATCATGAAATTAGGCGGTAAAAAGAAATGGAGGTTTTCTAAACTTGATGTTGATTGCCAGTTTTATTTAATACCTTGTTTCTAAAAGATTAAATCCAAAATCCTGTAATCAACTCTTATTGATTCTATTAAAAATCCATAAAACTTCAATGAAATATTGCATTCGTGTTGGGGTTGTGCGTCTTATTTTATTCATGTGTATGAGGATTTTCAAGTATTTTACAAGACTTGGGAGGTTAGTCCATTTTCAACAAAAAATACAACAGATGAAACCAGTTTTGTGTAAACAACTCCTCCTACAGTTTCAACTAAACTCACCAAAACTTCACAGATAGATTGTTGACATGTTGAAGTTGTGTACCTTCCATTAAATAGATATTAAAAAAAATCTCAGTTTCCCATTTTATATATCATTATTTCAACTGTTTACTATAGATTCCGCATCCCTTCCTTGATTTCAAACTAGCCATTAGAATCCTTGGTTCGCTTTTTGCATGATGTGGACGTATTATTGGTTACTGAGATACAACTTCATGAGGATTTTTTCTCTCTTACAAAGACATTGACTTCGGCATATTTTGTTATATAAAAATAATCCGCAAATCGAAACTCCTTGAACCAACAACTTTCACAAAAAACCATGAAAGTTGATAGCCACCAATAAAATGACTGAAACGATAATCAACTCCTCCTACAGTTTCCCTTATTTTGTAAACAAAAGGTTAAATGAACAAAATTACTGGGCAAACACAATAACCAGCCATTATGAAAGTTACGAAGATCCTACCTTGTAAGGTAGTAGCTTCAGTTGTGAGTACAGCCTTTTTTCCGGGATCAACAACGGATGTCTCTATAAACATGTAGTACGTCCCCTCGGCTGCTGAATCGGGACCAGTGTCTTCGGAAGGGGTAGAACCCTAAAGCATCAACAGTTAACACTTGTAAAACAATAAAATAAAAGTTTACTTCTATCGATGTTTATTTAAGGAATGACTGTAATGTTTTTTCTGTCTATGAAGAAATAACATAAAAATGTGGTGCACACTGAATAACGTGCGTAGTGGGTTATTAAACAGTCACTACATTTCTTATGTTATTTCGAACCGATAGATAAAATATTACAGTTATTTCTTATAATTTAATTTTAAATTCCATTTAAACCGGAGTAAACCACAGAAGACGTTGATGACGTGACAGTCAAATAACTTAATTTTGCCTATGGGCTGATAAACAAAACGACGTCGGCCAATCAGAAGACGCGTTACATCCAAAATTTAATTATTACGTTATGTACAGAAAAACAAAAAGTATTTTGAAGGTTGTACCTGATAAACTTATATACTAACAACCCTTGTAATTTCTAGATTAACCCGAAACCGCTTTTTAAAAATTGTATGTTATTTTGTAATGTTATGGAGTGTACAAGCTAAAAATTTGCCAACGATTAACACTTTTATTACCCTTAAAATTACAAAAATAAGCAAACAATTGATATATTGATATAATTAAATTTTTATACCACAACCATTAAATTGCATGTTAGATTAAGCTTCGTTTGTTTTTCTTTGCATTGTTTTAATGCTGACACAGATAACACGTGTATTTCTAGATTTTTGCGCTAAGTGCTATTAAAAAAATTGTAATTTTGGTATATGTGGAATCGTATGCAACTTTAGAATAAAAGGATATGACGGGTATGTACCAAGGACTCTGACATATTTCAATTTAAAACATACTGTAAGACTTTGTTGACCCCTTTGTCTATTTGAATACGGTCAGATGTTAATACCCGTTTCTAACAAATTTATGCAAATGACATGTTGCAGATCCAAAGTATACCTTAAGGTGGTACCCAACCCCTTCACTAAAATTAATTTGGCTTGTTTAATTTTCATAAAGTTTTGACAAAGTATTTACTTTGACCCTTTAACATGTTTAACAAAAGTATAAAAAATTTAAAAAATTATAACCAACCAATTTATTAGAAAAATTACACTGGTTATATAGCAGTTTGACAAACACTTATTTTGATCATTGAGTAGCTAAATATTCCCTTAACAGCACAACGTAATTAAAGCGTTTAGCTGATTTAACAGAGTTATCTCCCTGTAGTGTTAGATACCACCTTAATTCTGTAAATTGTCTTTGTGAAATAAGATCGAACCCAATCACATTTTAACCATTCATTTGCCAGTATTTATATTAACAGATTTTGACAAACATATAATGGAATATTTCAATACGTTAACCGTGTATTTGCAAAAAAAATAAAACCTTGATTGAAAGTGCCTATTCAAGTTATCTCCCTGGATTAAAGATATGCAAATGTTTTATATATCATGATCAATGACTTTGAAAAAGCTTCCTTTTAACTGACCTTATCACCAAAGTTTATACTTAAAGTTACAAAAGCATGGCAATGTCTTAAGTCAAATAATAGTTAAGGGAAAAGGTGTGCTAATGCTTATCATACTACTAACGACATATCATTCTCAAAACATTCATACTAGATACCAGAATTAACATTTTGTCAAGCAGATTTATCAATGACGCTCGGACTATAAAAGTAATATAAGTACGATGTTTCAGGGCATCCACGACCATTTTATCCAAAAGGGTTTTCAATATACAATTAGGGAATGAAATTGAGAAAGGAAATCTATTTCAAGGGTTTAAATCCCTTGTTTTTGAAAATTCAAAACCATGAGCATATCAATTTACTAATTCACACATCTAACGTGTAAAATAATGTACATGTCTCAATCAATAGACCATGAATTATACAATTATGTCATATCAGGTTTATAGATACGAAATGTGCAAAGACTTACATAACTATATACCCAATAAAGGGTATAAAACAACAAATTCATGCCCGGTTGGAAAGAACATACAAGAAAGTAATACATAGTCTGAACAATATATGTCATGCACATAGCTGTATCACTGTCAATAGGTTAAATATTTAAATGTTTTTTTTTTGTATAAAATGAAAGCTTTGGGATTACGGATCACTGTAGAACCCTTGTTTAAAGTTTCTTGTGATACTTAAAAAGTATATAAAACTATAATAAGAAGGGACATTTGCCCTGTTGTTCAGATAACAAACACCTATTTTGTACTATCAAACTTCAGGGAACCAGTACACTCTAATATGCAATTACCGGTATTTTGAATTTTTCATCACAAGTCAAGATAATGTAAGGGTAAAGATAGTTCTGACATGAAGTGGCTGCCACTTAATTTGAACTTCAGACACAGTTGCCATTTATGCTTGAAATTGCATATTCTAACATAGAAAGCAAATACATTATTGGTATTAAACCATAATTGAGAAACCGTAGCACGTTTACTTACTGTAACAGTTGTTGACTATGTCGCAATGACCTTAACCTATGGTCATATTAAATCAGGATCGATTGTGATCTTTTTTGTAATAACATCTCTAAATTTCGTTGTTGCATTAAATCCGTTTTGTTCTGAGATAGCGTAAAGCAACAAACAACTAAGCAATCAATTTAGATTTTGGGGGTAGGCATCTAGTTTTTGCATCATTGTACAACCTCCTATTATTTTTTTCTAACGCTTATTTGAGTTGTTAAAGATAGCAAAATACTAATCAAATTGGTTTTTAATTCGAAAGCGTTACCAGTTAGTTTTGAACTTGTGTGTCTAAATATCCATTTGCTATCTCCTTTTCTTTTTAAAACTAAACATCATGTAGAAATGGTCTGGAATTGTACGACTTTTTGTTAAAAGTAGACTTGTTTTTGTTAAAGAACTTACAGATCCCCGAGTCCAATCAAAATCATCCAGATTTGTTTGTCTGAAAATACATTGTTCAGTTGTCTCAAATCCACAGCTATGGTTTATTTCTGGTATAACTGTAAATGATATCAAATTGTATTATATTTAAGTAGATGGAATCATGTATTAATATGACCAATCAGTGTTAACTGTATATCTAATTCAGGGTGTCCTTTTGTCTATTTTGATTTATATTTTACTATAACATACGTACAATGTAGCATGTCGAAAAATATAATAAAAACTGTTTGTGTTCATATTTGTTGCTTTTAATTTTGCATCTGTCCCAACCAATAAGAATATACAACATGTACAAATTGAAATGATTATCTGTCGATGGTTCTGTGATTCAGGAATCATTTTTGCTAAATTTATTCTACTACTACTATATTTGACGACTTAATTAGCAGTTAACGTTACAGTCAAAACAAATAAAATAGCAGTATGAAGACATCATTAAGGACAAGGTCGCACTATAAACAATCTACCTTAATTGTTTGGTCTTCAACGGGAAAAGTTCAAATCGGATAAAGTTTGTATAAATATGTTGATTTTAGATTTAAAATGACGTTGTTGTCGCATGCACTAGTCGCCACTTTCTTTGAAGTCGAGTGCAAACTATCTATGAAAGAGGAAGAAAACACTTTTCTATGAATTGTTTCAAAAACAACTTTTAAGCCTCGGTCACACCTTACCGGATAGCTCGAACGGACGCCTAACGGATAACTTTTTTTCAATCCGTTCATGTCCGTTAGACGTCCGTTCTTATCCGTTAGACGTCTGTCCATATCCGTTGCATGTCCGTTAAGCGTACGTTCTGTCCGGTGGAAAATTTTGAGCATGTTCAAAACTTTGAACGGATGTCCAACGGATAAAATGTTCGTTGAACGTCCGTTAGGCGTCTGTTTTGTACGGTACTCGTCCGTTTCGTTTCCGTTTTGTATCCGTTACGTGTCCGTTATACATCCGTTGGAGGTCTGGAAGATAAATTTACCAACGGATTTCTACCGGACGTTTAACGGATAAAACGGATGTTGAACGGATGAGAAACGGACTTCTACCGGACGTATAACGGATAAAACGGATGATGAACGGATCTAAAACGGATAAATGCCAATTGGAAATTTCGCGTCAGAAATGCCAATTATTGGTATGTCAGATTTCTTAAGGTTCATGAATTTTTATTATTCATAATCGATCTTAGAGTATAGGCACGTCTTCACAATCAAGTAGTTCTTATTCAGGCTAAACACTGCCCTTTGGCGGAATTTTGAAGAACAAACCAAAACCAGTTACACAGAAAGATTTTGATTATTTATGCGATTTACATGTATTATTATTGTCGCTTTTGATTTTTCCGTATATCTTGTTCATCCGTTTTATCCGGTACGCTTCCGTTAGGTGTCCGTTTTATGCGCTACTCGTCCGTTGGATGTACGTTCGACATCCGTTCTGTCCGGTACGTGTCCGTTTCTCGTACGTTGCATATCCGGTGTGTGTCCGTTATGCATCCGTTACACGTCCGTTTTATTCGGTCAGTACATCAACGGACTCACAACGGATAACCATTTTGTCAACGGACAACTTTTATTTTCATCCGTTAGTCGTCCGATCGTGCTATCCGGTAAGGTGTGACCGAGGCTTTACAGTTCAATATTATTTGCAACGTGCCAGCATGGTATTTTATTCAAACACTTGCCTTTGGATTCCTCTTCTCCGCAACATGGCTTTTCGTTGCAGCATCTGCTCTTATTAATCCATCCTTGTCCAAACTTTTGTTCACACGTAAGACCTTTTGTTCCACATCTACCCTTAGAAGCCAGACATTGTCCAGTGAGTACTAAAGAGAACAGTACATCGATACAATATGATATCATTCGCTCTTGTTTATTCAGTGATGATGTATTACATTTTTTATACTAAAGATATAAGTTCATAAAATGTTAACAATTCCATTATTGAAAAAGTGCTAAATATTATCGTCAAATTGCTGAAATTTATTTCGGCAGTTATTCTAGCAAATAGATAGAGATAGACCTTCCAAGATCTCGTATATCTAATTATCAGATCAAACATGGTATTTCACAGAATTTTGAGGGAAACATGGAAAAAATACATCTAAAAAAGAAGATGTGGTATGATTCACAATCATATTTATAATATTACCCATGTAAATTATAGGACATAAATAAAAATGTGATATTTTTTAGAAAAGTGTTGATTTTTAATGTGTTATGATATTGTGGTATTTATGGTTTCTTGAAAACCACACCTCTCATTTTAATCTCCGCTGCCGGGGTTAAAAGCTGAAATCAGAATGTACGTATCTACCTACGTGTTCTTCAATTACTACTGTAACACGACACCTTACTTACATTTAACTTACGAGTAAAGAGTACCCTTGCCAATTTGTTCGAATTGTTCACTATGTACATACATATTCATCTAAACAGGTTTTTGTTTTTGGTGAAATGTATTGAATTGAACATTAAATGTAAATTGTTCAATATTTACTTGAAAAATCTTATTTATTAATGTCAGCATCCCCAAAAAGGAGATTATGATAACTTTACAACGCTTATACACATTTCTCTAGTGAGGCTTTTGAACATCAACACTTTTCGACCTGAGTTTTTATTCCTCTTTAAATGTCTCCCAAACTCTTGTGTTCACAAATGTTGTAAACAGTTTATCGGTTGAAAACAGTCTTGTACGCTAATACTATTTTGATTTAACTTTGTTTATCTTGGCAAACCAAGTTCAAAGTTATCTTGCACGTGGACCTTGTTTTGACCCTCGCTCCAAATCTCAGCACGATACACGCCAAAACATAAGTTTTTGGTGGTCATAAAACAGTGGCGGATCCAGAACTTTTCCTAAGGGGGAACCCGCTGACTAGCCTAAGGGGGGGCCCGCTGACTGACCTAAGGGGAGGCCCGCTCCAGTCATGCTTCAATGATTCCCTATATAATCAACCAAATTTTTCCCACGAAAAGGGGGGCCCGGACCCCCAGCCCCCCTGGATCCGCCTATGTAAAAGCAATTCTAAAAAATTGTCTTTGATCAAATAGCGAAAAAGCTATACTACATGTAGTTATGACATACTTACTGCCGCCATGAGTCACATAAATTGTGCAGAGGATGATTACAATCAAACAACAAAACTTCATCATAATTCTGAAATGAAGATTCATCTATATTAATTCTATATTCCGGATTATTGAGAAAGTGCTAATTACCAGAAGCAAGCGCAATGCACTTGTATGCCTTAAGGGCATACGATACAGTTTTGATCCCGTATTTACAGTTTAATGAAAATTTCTATATAGGATAATTTTTGCCTGATTAAATCAAATATGTAATAAAAAATATACCTTCATGTGCTACTTTTTGAGTTAAATGAGGTCGAAATTTTGTATATTTGCTAAAAATTCGGATTTCTGGCCGCATTTTCCCTCTCGAAAGAGATCCATAACTTTTTTGTTTTAAAAGATAAACACAAATTGTTTTTTGTTAAATAATTTGTAATTTCTGTATTTTATAAGTTTCCTAAAAATTTATGTCTTTTTTTACTAAAAAATAAGTCATATTTATCAAATTGTCATGAATTGAGAAAAAAACGTAATTTTTTGCCGTATATTTATCAAAATTAAAAAAATTGCACTATTTACAGTTTTATAAAATTTGGTCCACATAATCTCCCTGCAAAATGAAACAAAATGTCTTTTAAAAAAAGAGGGGTCCATGAACTCGTTTTCAAGTAAAATCAGTATGAATGATAAAAATCAGTCGAAAACTGCATCTTTTCCCGATAAGTCACCGTTTGACGTCGCGAAAATAACATTTTACGTTAGCAACGTCATTACCTTCCCTGTAACTGTATCGTATGCCCTTAATGATCAATTGCTATTTCAAGCTCGAAAAAAAACTGAAACTAAAGTCCAAACTTACCAATAAGGACAACCTGACGGGTTTGGATTGTTTAATAAAACATTTTCAAGGTAGTATGCATTGAAGCGGCTTATACATTTTGCTTTCGAATTATTTTAATACCTTATTACGACATTTTTTAATCAATTTTCATATGTTTAAAGATGAAGTCGTTAACCGGGGTTTGCAATTAGTCTGTCGAATGCCAAAAATATTGAAAATATTGAGATCACCTCTTGTTTTATTTAATGGGATTCGCATGTTTTAGTTTTAAGTGGTGTTCTTTGTGATTTGTTTAATGTCTGAGATGTCTAAACCGATTACAGTCGTGTTTCTCATTTATCATTTAAAACCGTGTTTATTTTTTTTTTAATCCACAGTCGGTCAATTCTGATTTTAATCAAACAATCTTCGATGTAAATGTCAAAACACAACCAAGCTCGCCAGACATGCGTTTCCTCTACACAAGACACAACCGTGACGCTCAAATCAAAGGAGATGGAATGCCAAATAGATAAAAAAAAAATTCTAAACAATTTCTTAATAATCATCAAATGAATACACCCAATGAAATAATCTTTTGTTTTCAGTCTTTCAATGCAAACTGGTCTGCAAAGTTTGTTACTGGCATTACAGCTTTATCTTTGTATTTACTTGATTAAGGGCTTGTAACAGTTGTTTCCAGACAGTTGTACGGAGAATGAAGTATTGAAACGGATGAGCGAAAAAGTTCATGCAAACGTGATGAATATATAACTGCTTGTTTATCAATTATAGAAGGTCATTAATAGATACATCATGAATAGAGAACTAGTAAAGCACAAAATAGACTTTGCAGAGCAATAAGAGCAATTTGTTCTTATTGAAACTATTTTTTCTTCTGCTGGTATCTAGTAAAAAAAAAGGTAATAAGAATTAACATATAATAAACAAATGTGAAAAGAACAGCGGAAGATACCAAATGACTTTTCAAACTCATATGTCGAAAAAGAACCTGCAATGCCATGCATGTTTTTTGCAACTTACCGTTTTAGAATCTATCTGTTATTACCTGTAACAGGAGGGGTCAGAGCCATACCTCCGGGGACTTCGACCCAACCCACAGGGTTTCGACCATCTGTATATTAATTTCAGATTTAAAAGTAACAATGTACCAAAATCAAGTAAAACATGGTGACTTAAGAAAATCTCCAAAAAGGAACATTTAAAAAATTATGCAAAATTGAAATTAGACAGCATCAATTTGATTTTCTGAGGAGGAAGGGTGGCTATGGATTTCACCCTCAGCTGCCACTGTATGTAATGCTAAAATTGAAATGAAAAAATGCTTTCCACTTGTCGCCAAAAAAATGATTTGGTTTTTTTTGTAAAAACAAAACCTTAGTCTGGAAAAAATCCACAAAACCTGTACAGCAAGTTAATTTGATAACCAGTCATTTGGACTGGTCAAAGTTAACATGTGACCGGATTTAGGACTGCTCTGACCAGTCCTAGGACCAAAATCTAGTTAACTTGAAAAGCGGACTTGGTCCTAGGATTTTTTCTATGTCTGCCAAACAGTTAACTTGGAAACAGGTCCGCTATTGATATAAGGTAACTTCGAACCAGTCCTGTCATAAGTTAACATTAGTTAACTTCGAAACCAGTCCTGCCATATAGTTAACTTAAGTTAACTTTAATTTGACAATTCCGATCGAAACCAGACTTGTTCTCAAGTTAACATTTGACTGGTCTGCTCAACTCTTAGTTAACTTGTAACCAGGACCGCTCTACTTCGAGTTTTCAAAAATATGTTTAATATTTTTGTTTCTTGGTATAGACATCGAAAAATAAAGTAAAATTAATACTTCCGTTATATAAACAGGATTAAATACATATATTTGTAAATAAAGTACGCATAAAACGTTGCTTGTTATCCAAATTTATCCGTGATCTACCTTTCTATAAATTAAAAAACCGATCTTAGTTACAATGCAAACGGGGGTTGAATATATATTCCATTACCTATCAAATTCAACCATATTTGCACTTTATTATGTATATCTATATAGCCTCATAGTAATCAGCCATATTTTTATGTCGAGAGTGAAAGTATAATACAAATGAAAGCAATATTGGAATACCATAACTACAAAATAGTTCCTGCAGACTAACTTGTACAACAAAATTATTTGACTGCATCAACCTAAACTGACCATATTTGCACTTTATTATGTAAATCTTTATACCCGCATAGTAAATCAGCCATATTTTATGTCAGGATTCAATGTATAATACAAATTATAGCAATATTGGAATACAATAACTACAAAGTTTGGTATATATTCATCATATCGAGTCTAGCAAGAGAAGCTTGTATATGTTTTATATGCAATTCAAGAAAAGCCTGTATGGACTGCCTATTCAGTTTAATTTATAGAATTTACATCCAATACATATTTTCCGAATAGCCAATTTTAAATATTGCCGGTACAGTTATATCATTAAAATTATATACATAGGTGCCGAATAAATAACCCTTTTTTCAAGTGTTCATTTATTTATTATATTACAGAGTGTTTAAAATTTCTGAACTTTTTTACATTGATAAAATATTTTTATTTTCATCTAATAAATTACATTGTTATTTTTAAATATGCATAATTAGTATGTTATCCGTATATATTATCCTATTACCCTTTGTGCACATTTCCATTGACATTCTTTAACTTTTCTATTGATAATTTTTTAACTGAGATGTATTAAAATAATTTCTAAATATATGTCCTCACTATACAGATGTTGATTTGGTGATGTTAAATTTTCAATTGAATTGATTTCAGAAATTCAACGTTTTTAGAAAATCTGATTTTGTGACTCTTTTATGCTGCGTTTTATCTTAATTTGCGTATACTATTGTTTGTTTGTGTTGTATGGTCCATTTGAATTTTTTTTTCCCATGGCATTGTCAGTATATTTTTGACAAATGAGTTTGTATGCCTAGATGACATAATTTGATTCTTATGTTTGTGGTTTGAATTTTGAGTTCGTGAGTATACCGAAATACAGTTACGTTTTTTGTTGTTGGTTGTTGGTATAATTAACTGCATGGTATAAAATCTTGAGTAGTATTGTCTACTATATCACCAACAGCGTTTATTTTCAATTTTGAAAAAAAAATAATTCAAAGATATATGTCACTGAGTTTTGAAATATCGCAGTTTGTCTATAATAAAAGAGGGGCGAACGATACCAGAGGGACATACAAACTCATAGATCGAAAAAAAAAACATTTTTATGTTTTATTTTTCATTATTTTTTCTTTAAGTTAATATTGAGAACAACAAAATGTTGCAAGTGTTTTACCATACAGAAGAATTCTATTGATGTATCTATGTCACATATTGTGCCACTGATTAATAATTTGACTGTCGTTTCCCTTTCCACAATAGTAATTTTTAATGCTTTAAAATACTGACTGTATATTATTTGCAATTAATCATCGTATTTTAATACCAACAACTATTGTATTTTGCTTGTTGGCTTAGATTGAATATTGATTTTTTTTTCAAATTATGGCATACTAGATAGCTAATTTGAAGACACGATATTGGCTGTAGGAAATATCAGGCTTGAGTTTGCACACCAAAATGAATAGGATAGAACTATTCCATTTAGAATTAAACCATTGAAACTTGATTAATCATTATATTAAAAAAATAATATTGATCAATTTAGAATTCAAACTATTCCAGAATGTTTAAAACAATTAACAAGGGTTAGTTTCATGTCATTTTTTATCAACATAGAATAGGGTTGATGTCCACTACGAAACTTTTCGTCCACTACAAAACGGTTTTGTCAACTACGTAACATGAGTTGTACCTTCATATGTGAAGTACTGTCTAATCTTTATCGATAAACAATAGTTCTCCAATTCAGAAAAAAAACGAGATCTTTCTAGTATATCAAGTAAAACAAACTGGAATTTCTATAGGAGACATTAAAGAGGGGGGGCAAGGGGTTTAACTGTTATGCTGTTATGGGGCAATTTAATTCTTTGTTATCTGTTATTTTGAAAATATATTTGCTGTTAGCTGTTATTGTCTTATTCTTTGTTAGCTGTTATTGGGCTTTTAGCTTTTTTGTTATCTGTTATTGTGATAATGTATTTGCTGTTAACTGTTATTGAAAATTGGAATGTTAGCATTTTTTTTTACAGTCAATATTCGGTATAATTTGAAGATCATTGGACATTGGGGTCTACCACTACTAATATGTTTGTCCCAGATTCAGAGAAGGATTCCATTAACATATACCCATCTCAGAAGTGAGGTCCAGGACAATTCAAGTATATCTTATGATTATCCTTTGTAATAAATTCCATTTTTTTTATGAATGTGTATTTAGAATTATCTTAACTTTTTGTATGAGAATAATGTTCCTTGTTTCCCGTACGAACTGCATATTAAATTAAAACAATTCTTAATATGACAAATAGGAAAACATATGGCCAGGAATATCTGACAAGGATCTCAATTAAGGACTAGGTCCTAACAACCGCTTAACCTTTTATATAACATGGTACATAGACTCAGCTCTGTGATTCTTTTCAAAGCAGAACCAAATGCATTGTACAATGAAAATTCCAACCATGTACTTGGGTCCGCAGCTGCACATAACTCATAACAAACAAAGATTTATTTCGTTTCAAGCCATTGTTTCCCTACTAAACTATGTATTCTACTTACTAGTACACTTGGTACAATCAAAAACCTAAGCTGATTAAAAATTGTTCAAATAAGGCCTTTGAAAATAGTGGAATAATTTACTTTTGGAGTGTCAAAATTCGTTCGAAGTACTTGATAAATTGCATGCTTATAATTGGTGCTTTTGATTTGTCTACCCTATGTACCACTTTGCCTCATAGTCTTATTAAGAAAAATTCTCACACCTCATTAAATGGTCATTTAGAAAAAGTCAGAATATTCAAACTCTTTTAGGTCATTTTTTTATTAGCAACAAAGGGAGCTTCAATCAATATATATAAACAATACACCAACGTTTCATGAGAACTGCTGAAAGCATTTTGAGTTATTTTTGAAAACTAGAAAGTACCACCTTTTTCTAATGAATAAAGTCCCTTAACTCAATAACATAAAATCTAAAATTAATAAAAATCGAAAGGGAGTACTAGTTTACAACAATAGATATAAACATTTCAGCAAAGTTTCATGAGAACTGCTGAAAACATTTTTTGTGTTAATGTCTGAAAACTGAAAAATCCCCCCTTTTTAATTAATAAAACCCATTAACTCGGAAACGTAAAATCTAAAATTTATAAAAATTGAAGATGACCTCATGTTAATAGATATAAACAATTCACCAAAATTCCTTGCTTTGTGAAAGCATTTTTGAGATATTATCAGAAAATTGAAAAAAAAACACCAATTTTATTGAATAAAAACCCATTACCCAGCCGAAACTTAAAATCTAAAATTTATAAAAAAAAAAAAAAGAAAAAAAAAGGGAGCTCACGTCAATAGATATTAACAGTTTCCCAAAGTTTAATGCAAATTGGTTAAAGAGTATACCATAATACGTTCCGTGAACGAGCGTATAAAAAATATTATAATATATTGAGTAGTAATTTAAACACATTCTAGATACATCAATTAATACTTAAAACAAAGTCATAGAAAATGGAATGCATTACCAAGGATTATATCCGTAATAAGAAATACTGATTTGTCAAAGACCGAATTATTTTAGTATTTCATTTACTGTTATCTGTTTTTGTCCATTTTAATTCCTTGTTATCTGTTATGAGCCAAATCAATTTGCTGTTTTGCTGTTATTGGGACCCCCCTTGCCCCCCCTCATTAAAGTGCAAAAAGATGTGCGTTTAAAAGCAGTTTCGTACTGGACAAATGTCCGCTACAAAACAGTACATAAATTATGAAAATAAATCAATGTTTTTGTAATGGTGGATCTGCAGTGGTACAAGTTCGCAATTATTGCAGTTATTCTAGTGGGTAGTTGAAACCAGTCCACGTTTAGTGGTATACGTTAACCTAGTACGAGTTTGTAATAGTATGAATGGACTTCCTATCCAGGAAGGAACAATATTCATCGGTTCTTCAGTACGAAAGTAATGAGACACAGATCAGAAAAATGTTTACTTCTACGGGGATCAGGGGTGAGGTCTAACAAGAAATAACTGTTACAGGATGCTGTTACGAGGTCTCCCAAACAAAGCTTTCATAATTCGTCATTACTATGGTCGCCTATGTTTGGGTTAAGTCTAGTACTTAATGGTTCGGTGTAGATAAACATGATAAAGTGAAACGCATATGTGACGCCTACGAGATTGACCCTGTGTGTCATTCAAATCTTTTTGAAATGACAAACAGAAATAAATATGGTTTAGGAATGGGAATCTCAACCGTTTACAAGTTATAAAACAGGAGGTTGTTGGGAGACCCCATGTTACATTGTCTCATTCATAAATATATTTGGTTAAGGGCTGGGATCCCGACCATTTGCCAGTTCTCAAACAAGAGGGGTGGGGTGACCCAAATGACGGCCCCTATATTTCATTTGATTCGTTATATTGTCCAATACATGAATATATATGGTTAAGGGGTAGGGATATCGACCGTTTACAAGTTCTAAAACACGAGTTGGTTGGGAGACCCCATGTTATATTGTCCTTTTCATGAATATATGTGGTTTAGAGTGGGGATATCGACCGTTTCCAAGTTCTCAAACAGGCGGGGGTGACCCAAATGACTACCTCATTATTTCATTTGATTTGATAAATCGTCACATACATGAATGTTTAAAGTTTAGGGGCGGGGATTTCGATATTTTCAAGTCCTCAAACAGGAGGGGTTGGGAGACCCCAGGGACTCCCTCTATATTTCATGAATATAAATTGTTTCGGTGTGGGTTCTATTTATTTCTTAATTTGTTCCATACACGAATAGGGGTGAGGATTGTGATAAAAGCAAATTCTCAAATTGAAGGGGGAAGGGATGACCCTAATGGACTCACCCTATATTTTTAATTTTTTTAGTGTACTCATCTCATTACTGTAGACAACGTGTGTCTATCACTTACTGTTTTCGAGTAATAGTCATTTGAAAAATTAATAAAATCCCATAGGGTTCAACAGTTAACCCCTGCCAACTTTAGGCCCCTCAAAATAACCCTAAATAGTCCCGAATGCACAAACGAAAGATTGATGGCTCCTATAGTTAGTCGTACATTTAATGAAACCCTACGTAAATCTAACAAGCGGTCCGAGTTGTCATCTTCGACGGTCCGACTTGTCTCTGGGACGAGTTGTTCCGCATTTCTTAAAACATTGACCTGATTTTGATGGTAGCATCAGGTAGCTTTAAAAACTGCATAACAATGAGTTTTAATATTACACAATCATTTTGATCATCATCTGCAAAGTCTTGACAAAAACTGTTTTTAAGTCTTGTTTAGTTTTTTTGTCCCCCTTTTTTCAGGCTTGTTGACTGCCATTAATTCAGTACAATTTTAACTATTCCCTCGTACGTAAATCAGTTCTGATAAAACTCGTATGAGACAATATACGAATATAGGACTTCATCCTCCCAAACTGATCATTATTAAATTTGGTCATTTTTTTTATGAAAATTATATGACGATTTTATAAATCAGTTATTGATCCAACCCAAGACGAATAGTAAAATGACAGCAATATCTGTATCAATTTTTGTCTCTCAGTTGAATTTTACATGTACATTGGATACCTTTGTTGTGATTGTCAAAAGCCCTCGGCAAACAACATGGGCTAAAAATTATTCCATTAAATACTGCAATCTCTGAAACAGCGGTTACGTCTTCTATACTACGCTACGTTGACTTTAGAATGATAGTTTAGCGAAGCAACGTCACCACTGTTTCTATGTTCGAAAATGCTATTGTATTCCCTCATTAATTGAATTGAACAATTTCATATCACAAGAACTTGGTATCTAAGAAAATATTTCAAAACTTACCACGATGTGTAATAGAAGACCTGTAGATAGAAAATTTATTTTTAAAATGAAATGTCTACTGATATATCAAGTTGAATTAAAGAAATTGATTAAATGTTCTGCAAGGTGTGCAACAACGATTAGTGACATATGTTGTTTTTCTTCCTTATTAGCTGACTACGCAAATATTTTTTGAACGTGTAACATCTTTTATCTGTTATTCATACTTTGTCACTTTATGATCGATTTTGTAATTGCATCAGCAAATTTAGAATGTCTTTTTCAAATAAAAAGGCAAAATATATCTGCACGAAAAAATTAAATATACAACAGAACACCTATATGTAAATGAAAGAAGTACTATAATTTTCAATGTATATTTTTGATAACATATGTATTGATATTTCTTTTTTTTTAGAATCATGGTTAAAATATTTTTTTAACATTCCAAAATGTAAAAAACATTTTGCAAGAATTTTCGTTATTTATCTGTAAAAGAGGGACGAAAGATATCAGAGGGACAGTCAAAATCATAAATCCAAAATCAACTGACAACGCCTGCAGCTAGATAAAATGAAAGAAGACAAACAGACAAACAATAAAACACATGGCACAACATAGGAAGGTACCATCATAACGATCCTCATACAAGTGACTCATCAGTGGAGCAAGAATCAGAATACGGATGAAAAAAAAATGAGCATTATTGATAACCAAATTGTTCTGTCAAACCCTCAATTTATTTAGTAAATGTTCCCGTGAAAATAAAACAAAGATAAACAAAAAAATTGCATTTATAGTAAAAAGAGTGTTACCTATATTTTTAACTCCTATGTCATTTGCTCTGTTGTGGAAAGTTGTCTCAATGGCAATTATACCACATTATGTTTGTAATTATAGCAAAAGTTGCTGGAACATTATTTACTTATATTATGTTTAACATAAAATATATTAGACATGTTAGACAAAATTAAAAATACATCTACGATATAGACAAGGTGGGCGAAATTGATTTGTGACAGACTCTGTTTTCCTATGTTAATCTAATTGATTATGCAATTTCTACACTTCATGTTAATGCAAATGTTACGTCTATAATTTCTCATTTACTGATTGATTTATAGACATATTATGCTTACGTCTGTGGAATGTCACATGGTTCTTTCAAAGAGGACATGCAGTATAAATGTATACATGAAAGGTTCCTTGATACAGGAATTTCTTAACAAATGACAACCATACAATATGTATGCCCACTGAGTTTGTTTGAGATACATGGTTAAATGCAAATATTTATATAATACTGAATTCAATGTAAGTGTTAAGATTTTAATTAGTGTTATAGTTAGATTATTTGTGTATGCTGACCCCTGGACTTGAGGTTAAGCGATTGGTTCTGTAGTTAATCAAAGGTGTGGTTTCGAAAAATATGTATCCATGTTGTTAGAACCAGATGCTCCGCAAGGCGCAGCTTTATACGACCGCAGAGTTCGAACCCTAAACAATTGGGGCAAGTATGGACACAACATTCAAGCTTGATACAGCTTTGAATTTGGATTATTAATAAACAGTTGACACAACTAGGGTTTCTGACACAGAATGAATGTGGTATAAGAACTTAAACTTCAAAACTTCAAAATTTTAAATTGGACATTTACCTATTATAGTCCAATATCCAAATAGTGGGAGATATTATGGACATAATTGTGCAAATCGTGATACAAGCATGAAATTTGGTATAAAGGTTGACTAAATGATACTAAAAAAAATCCGCTGCTGGCCAGAAAAAAAAATCATTTTTTCAAGATGGCCACCACACATTTCGGAAATGGCGTCATTACAAATTGACAATAATTCGTGAATCCTTCAAAAAGTGTGTTATATGTAAAATCCAATGTTAGATTTGATAAAAAGTAAATGACAGTTCCTAAATACGACTAGACAATACATTAATGAAACTAAAGGTGACTTCCGGTTTCAAAATGCCGGCAAAATTTTTTTTATACTTTCAAGCAACTTCACAAGGGATGTATAATCCAATGTAAGTTATGATAAAACGTTAAAAAAAGTTCCTAAGTACGACGAAACAACACATAAATGAAGAAAAATAGTGACTTCCGGTTCCAAATTCGCGGCAAATACGTATTTTCCATCAACTTAACAAGTGTTAACACTCTTTTATAAGTTTAAATGCCTAGTTTGGTTAGAAAGACAGGTTGCTTATTTTATAATTATCTGATAGTTGCCTATACAACAATCCGTACAAGGAAGGCCAGAACGGTAGCATCTACAGTTACCAACACAGCTCGGTTTTTGGCTCCGCATTTCAAAATTTTCTGACACGAGGATGCAACGGCAGTCAAAGAAGTCCATTTTGGTTTCAACTGTCATTGATTCTTTCTTTCATCCAACCACAGTGTTCATGACTTGGAACACGTACCTGTCGAATATATGAATCAGGCCGAGCCCAAGCAACTCCTCCTTGATATACTTCTCTTTTGATGTGCTCTGGAAAAGAACCTCTTGTAGGCGGAATTGCATCATAATGCCGCTACTTCCTGCAATTCACATCGTGTCTCGCTTCAGACTTAAGCCTAAAAAACATCCTTTACATCTGGAAAACCTTCCATTGTTAGCCAAGCTGACCTTTCGCCTTTCTCATGACAATTCGACTAAGTGCCACATCCACTAAATGCATTGACGAAAGGAAAAGCAGCAACACAAGGACTAAACGCATTTGATATGTCACGTGCAGGAAGCCATCAAAAGTCGTTATTCCTTTCATAACCTATCCGCAATTTGTTCTACCTTATTTTGATATTGCTGCAATTTCTTGATACTATTACATCTGTGTCAGTACCACCTAAAATTACATTTTACAACACTTTTCATAATCATGCCGAACATGGACAAACATTCGTGTATCTGCTTCTTCGTGATTACAAGGGGATAGATAGCAAGTATCTTTATTGAAATTGCAAAGAATATTTTCACCATGAGCAGCATACATATTTGTATTAGTTTCTTAAGAAGCAATTTTGTCAGCAAGAAACTTGAACAATTTCGTTTTGTTGTCATCTTCACAGAGAAAACTACTCCATACCCTTGGTGTTCTACCAGAACCAACACTTTTCAATCTGGCACAAGAACCTTGCCTTTGTCTTGTCACAGCCTTTAAATTATTCATTTAGTAAACATCAAATACAATGTCTACTTTTGAATACTTATCGATGCAAGAATTTACATAAGGCAGTATGAAATCATTAGCATAATCATCAAATATTTTTGCCCAACTTTGTAAACTGGAATTAACCATTGCTGTCCCACCAACGATAAATGCGTCCGAATTCGGATCAGCAAATCGCAGAATGTTTCAAGTAAACCCATTTGCAGCGATTTAATACCACTTTTTCACTATAAAGTGACATCCTGAGATAAAGACGGCGGAGCAGTTTGGTTTCTATGGATAAAAAAATATTCCAAGTAAAACTGTCTACTGTGACAAGAAATGAAAAGTCATGAAAAGATATCGCAATCACTTTTAAGGTTTTCTAGCTTCGTTTTTGACAAAGACGTTTCCAGTTTCATTTTGCGGCTAAAATAGGAAGTTGTTCTTTTTTATTTGGTCATAAAAAGCAGGTTTTCCTTCGTTTTGCATTTGCTTCAAAAGATCTTCGTATTGTTTGGACCAATATCTTGGAGTTTATTTACATATCTTACCTGTTTCCGAATCAACAATTTCCTAAATGAAGTATTTTTTTTACAAATCTGACGACTCTTCTAGAAATGAATTTCCAAACTTGTTCATACTTGCAAAGCCTTTAAAACTGTTTAAAGAATTTTTTTGTGTTTTCGTAGAGTCTTCATTATGTCGTTCGTCTGTTTTAGAATGACCCAAACCACTAGATCTTTCAAATTAATCTTCTAGTATACTGACTCCTGGTCCAGCTACCATCCATTTGTCTAAATGGGATCTTCGGTTAATCCTATGGCACCAATATCGGCCTTCACAATTGCATTATTCTGTTTTCGTGCCTGATCAATTGTGTTACAAGAAAGAAATTGACTGGTCTTACGTACAATGAAATTACCATTTTCAAATTCCATTGCCACCTGTGGGTGATGTTCGGGAAGGGAAGTCATATCTCGAAGATGATTCGGTAACGATCGAGCATAATTTACACGATCAAGACCTAAAACAATACGCTATCATGCTTTATATGGACTGTCTAACTCATGAAATGAACATAATACCAAAATCAGAAGACGTTCTTAATTTATAATTGAACGCCAGGAATTAAACTGTGGTCGAGATGACTCTATTTCCTTACATCAGTCTTTTAAATCATTGAACGTCACAGAGTCATGACATAATTATATATTCTGAGTTTAGCTTTCATAATCTGAAATTAACAATTTTTAAGCAAAATACATGCAGTTGTCTGATGCGCCTGTCTAGTCCTAGGTACATTTGAACATACATAAAAAGAATCTGCCGTTCTTGGTGTTGCAATATTGGCTTCAGTAAGACAACATGTCTATCCCCTATCACGCAATATATTACCCAGAGTTTTATAACAAGTCATTTCAATGTGCAATCCACCAAACATGACGATACGCTTATATTTTCCTTACAAATCATGCCATTCCCACTGAATTTGCTTAGGCACTTCCAAAAGTGGCTGATCTGCAGTTACATTTGATGTTTCTCCAGATTAACTACATTTTCGCCTTAACCATCGAATACCTGAGAATTGCCTGATAGGGCATACAAATCGCTCTTGATGTCTATAAATAGTTTGCACATGCGCAAAAGTGTGAAACATATGTGTATCATAATCTTGAAAAATGTTATTAAATAAAACCTATTTATAATAACATAAGAAATCCAAAAACACTAAATATATAGCAAATACTGGATATGTCAAATATTAATTTTTAATAAATATGTGATGTAAGGAAGGTAGCCACCAAACCTGGTAATTGGTTTTTACTAAGAGTTCAAAGAAATTTTTTCCAGAAAAATCAGTATTTTCAAACTAAAGAAAACAGCCATTTTAGAAAATGGCCGTGGCCATCTTGAATTTTTTTTTTTTTTTTAATGGCCAGCATTTATTTCTTACAAAGTATATAATAATGATGCTTTGTGGTAATTTTCATGCTTGTATCATCATTTGCAATATTCCCTCGATTTTGCTTGCTAATATCTTCCGCTAAAAATCTAAATACATGTTTAGAATCAGCATATCAAGGAACCTCAAGGATTCAATTTTTGTTGATATCAAACAAAGTTAAATTTTGGACCACGATTTGGACCAACTTGAAAACTGGACCCATAAGCAAAAATCTTTGGACCCTGATTTGGAACAACTTGAAAACTGGGCCCATAATCAAAAATCTAAATACACGTTTAGATTCAGCATATCAAAAAAACCCTAGAATTAAGTTTTTGTTGAAATCAAACAAAGTTTAATTTTTGACCCCGATTTGCACCAACTTAATAACTGGGCCCATAATCAAAAATCTAAGTACATGTTTAGATTCAGCATATCAAAGAACCCCAAGAATTCAATTTTTGTTAAAATCAAACTAAATATCCGTTGGACCTTAATGTAGACCAATTTGAAAATGGGACCAAAAATTAAGAATCTACATACACAGTTAGATTCGGCATATCAAAGAACCCCAATTATTCAATTTTTGATGAAATCAAACAAAGTTTAATTTTAAACCCTTTGGGCCCCTAATTCCTAAACTGTTGGGACCAAAACTCCCAAAATCAATCCTAACCTTCCTTTTATGGTCAGAAACCTTGTGTTTAAATTTCATAGATTTCCATTTACTTATACTAAAGTTATTGTGCGAAAACCAAGAAAAATGCTTATTTGGGCCCTTTTTTGGCCCCTAATTCCTAAACTGTTAAGACTAAAACTCCAAACATCAATCCCAACCTTCCTTTTGTGATCATTAACCTTGTGTTTAAATTTTATAGATTTCCATTTACTTAAACTAAAGTTATAGTGCGAAAACCAATGTGTCTTCGGACGACGACGACGATGACGCCGACGCCAACGTCATACCAATAAACGACCGCCATTTTTATTTTTTTTTTTTTTGTGGTCGTATAATTACACATCTGACATTTCTTTTGATATATTACATAACAAACAACAGATTGCCACTATTCGTGAAATACTATGTTAATAAAAACTTTCTTATGCGGTTTGACTAAAACAGTTTGTTAACTTCTATTATAAGAAGAATTGACTGTCATATTTGGTAAAATATTATTTTCTTTTTATTCTTACTGTAGACTAACATTGTTCTAAAAATGAAATACGAGTTACCTCGCCTTAGACGGTAAAAAGATTATCATTAAAAGAAAGTCACTGGTGATATTTCTGTTGTCAGTCTTATTATAATGTAATGAATTAATCGGTATGTAATAAAATATGTATCGAGTGGAATTCAGGAACAATTACTAACAGTGTGTGGGGCAAAACTAACAAACATTGTTTCCATTACAGAGATCTAAGAGGTCAGAGGAATCACTTTTATTTTAATAATGTACTAGACATGAGACTAAGCAGGTTTTGTAGTAAACCACGGGTGACAGCAGAAAATTTTAAAACTCTAACACTGTTGAGTACAATTTTCAACATTTGTTATATGAAGTGCCTAGAAAATAAACTTAATGATTTGAGAGTATATCTGGTTCTTTACTTCGAGTGGTGCTGGAACTAGAACTTTTATATTTCTCACTTCTACGACAACACCCCAAGCATTGAGCAGACGCTTTATCCCCTCATCTAACTAAAGATGATAAAAATCATCTTTCCATTCGTATATGTCTACCGATGTGTTACGTCAATTGCAAATCATGCTGTGTACAGGGAAAACGGTAGTATTTAATTTTCCCAGCATTAGGTTGGCCTTTTGTGTACCCAAGGCAGGTGAAGGAAGTCAAATTAGGAGCGCTGTGATTGGATGTAAGGGTACAATATATTTTTTATTTATCTATGAATAACTGCAGTGTGTATATTTACAATATAAATTTTAAAACCTATTGAAATATTTTCTAGAGAATTATTCGAAAAGACTTGCAAAATTTCATAAATTTGGTGCAAAATGACGGTGGGCATGGATAACATAAACAAGCTCCGTTGGAAGTTGGTCATGATACTATTTGGCTTTAATTTTTAAAACAGAGTAATAAAGTACTAACACAACATATAACTGTTTTATCCAGGTTTTTATCTTAAAAAGTGGTAAATTTAGAAAATGTTAACATTGTCGCCTATGGCAGAATAAATAGTACCGTTTTCCCTACATCGAATAGCTTATGATTTAAGAAATACTAGGCGTTAGAATATGTATAAAGTACCTAGAAAACCAACAAAGATAAAGTAGATCTGTTAATTTACTTTCAAGCCCAGCGGGTATGGAGCCTGTTTTTTTATTTTATTTCTCACTTCTACGACAGCCATTGCCTTTCCTCCTACTATAGCTGATAAACAAAAATCAGCTTTCCTTTTGTTTCTTTTTTTATTATTAAACTTATTTATATATTTTTTTCCAGTACATACAGATATATTTTGGAAAAAGAACGTCATTCCTTTCAAATTATGTTCATATAAAGTTAAAAAAAAACTTTTAGTGAATCTGATGGTTCAATAGCAGTGTTTTGTATTGTATTGTAGTGGCATACATAATTGTATCTTCAAAAAGAATGGAACTCTTCGTTGAATTCTTTTTTGGCATGAGTCCAGTTAACAAATATCAGAGTATTTGTACATCAAACTGGTTATACTATAAGATTTTATTAATCATATAGAAGTAAAGTAAGTTATGTACATATGTTCACATAGGATGATTTTATAAGTATCTGCTTCTAAGATATGAAATAATACCTTTGTATGGCATATAAATTTGTTGGTAGTAGAAAGACATGCAATGTTGAGCAGGCAAAATTACAGTATACCTATCATAATTAAATGTCCGATACATATTCACACTTGAATATATCTAGGTACTACAACTAATATTTTTAGTTGAAAACGTTATAAAAAGGTTTTCAAGGTTAGACCACCTTGTTTTGTATTGTTTAAAATTTTACTGTAGATAAGTTAAGATAATATAGGGTTTTGGTAATCATAAAACTTATCGTTTGATTTTAAGATTAATAATGTTTGACACGTTTTAACATAAGCATTTCTAAAAGTCTGTTTAAATCAGACCTGAGGTCTTTTACATGCCAAAGTAATCAATATCATCACAATTACAGCGATTTTGAAATGAGATCATTTACATTACAATTACATTACCAATAAAAACTAATCACATTTCAATTAATTTTGTCAAAAGATATAAAAGAGTTACACGTACATCTTTGAAATAAAATGATAATCAGAACAACACACTAGAATAGAAAGAAAGTTGTATATACACATGCACTATTTTACAGTACAAACATTTGTAAAAAGTTTGTTTTCAGTTTTTAAATGTCTAACATTATTGAGGTTATTGTTTCTTGATCACCATTAAGTTTTTACTTTGATTATTTGAATGCATTTTCTATTGGAACATATGGATATTGTATATGTAGATTCAGATGAATATATTTTTTTTCTTAAAATGTTAATTGATATGTTAAAGTTTTTCTTGTGAATAGAATAATGGTAGCATTTTCCAGTCTTGTTGTTTGGTAAGTCAACATTTTTAAGTATTATTGGATTCCATTATTCTTCTTCTTCAGGTTTCTCGTGATCCTTCAATTATTGAACATTACTCGTCGGGCGTCGACTATAAAATTTATAATTTACATTGAAGCAAGAAAAATCAAAAATAACAAAATCAAAAAATCAAAATAACTTATGTACATTTGAAAAATAAATTTAGATTAAACTTTATACATTTGATAAAAAAAATAGTTAGGGATAGAATATGGGGCTGAGAGCAGATTCTGAAATCATACTCTTCAATTCCTGTACTGCATGATACTATTTGTTGTTGCAGATGATTCCAATTTATAACTGTTCGTGGATAAAATGAATATGTATAGCTGTCTATCATTCTTGTATGGTTTGACTGTTGTATTTATTTTGCTTATAGAAAGTATTTTAATAATATCCATCTGAATATATTTTGAGATATGTAAAATGATGATTTAAAATAAAAATTACATTGACATTTTAATCAAGGGAAAACTTGTACTTCCTAATTAGTAAAATAAAAGGAATAAACGGAGACTAAGATTATTATTAGTTGTAAGAACAACATATTTACAAATTGTATTTTGATAAATTGAAAAAAAAATTAATTTAGATTTCATATGCAAACATGTAAACACAAATAAATGAATTAAATACAGATAAACATTATAAAGCCGTGCTATTATGATTTATTGTTGTATTTTTCTATTCTAATACATATTTTAGTGGCAACGAGACAACTCTCAATCCAAGTCACAATTTGTAAAAATAAACCATTATAGGTCAAATAAAATTGAGAATGGAAATGGGGAATGTGTCAAAGCGACAACAACCCGACCATAGAGCAGACAAAAGCCGAAGACCACCAATGGGTCTTCAATGTAGCAAGAGACTCCCGCACCCGGAGGCGCCTCTCAGCCGACCCCTAAACAAATATGCATACTAGTTCATTGATAATGGACGTCATACTAAACTCCGAATTATAAACAAGAAACTAAAATTAAAAATCATACCAGACTAAAAAGGCCAGAGGCTCCTGACTTGGGACAGGCGCAAAATTGCAGCGGGGTTAAACATATTTTTGAGATATCAACCCTGGAAAGCACAGTCTTCAACACGGAACCTTGGCTCACACCGATCAGCAAGCTATGATGGGCCCAAAAATTCCTATTGTTAAACCATTCAAGCGGGAAAACCAACGGTAAAATCTGTATTTAAAAAATCGAGAAACGACATACACGTATGAAACACATCAACAAACGACAACTACTGAACATCAGATTCCCGAATTAGGACAGGTGCAAACAAATGCAGTGAGTTTAAACGTTTTTATAGGTACAAACCTTCACCCTTATTTGTAACAATATTATAACATCACAACATAGAAAGACAAACTATAAAATATCAATGAAATGGCTTAACTCAATCAATAGACATATTTACACTAGTGAACATACACTGAGCGAATACATTTGATCTATGATTCAATGTAAATACAAAATGATAAAATAAAATAAAATAAGGGGTGAATAAATAAAGGCAACAGAAGTATACCGCTGTGAAATGTTTACAAATTTAAGAATAAAGACAGGAACCTTTGAAAAAGTTACCGTATACAATAATATACACAGGTAAATGAAAATAATTTTGTGGTAAGAAATGAATCAACAGGTAGTTTGTGGTAATAAATGAATCGACAGGTAGTTGGATAATAAGGAGTAATCTTCTTTTATAGAAAAAAATTAACGGAGTTGTGTTTCTATTATCCCGCTTGAAAAGAATGCAAAATTGGTTATGTTTTAATTTGTTGATGACAAAATCGATTTAATGGTTTGGTGAGTTTACACGGGTCACTTAGCGATTTCGCGCTTTTAGGACAATATTGCCGTAAAATTTGGACCCCTCTACCAAGAAATTTGTTTAACGTTGCGGTTTTAACCAACGCAATCATAGGTTTGAACGTTGTATTCAATTTGAACTGGTTTATATTTTTTTCGTTTTGGCTTGTATTATATTTTCTTTCGTGTTTATATGATCCGTTCATCCTAGTTTTGTAGCCTCTAAAATACCGGTTCGATCCTTAACATTTCTGAAGAGACATTAATTGTCGAGATCCAAATATGATGTACACATATTGTTTGTGGTATATCATCTTTTCCGCAAATTTATTGTTTTCTGTTTGAAATAACATAAATATCAAGATCCTTTTTATTACATCTGGTGATCAATTTATTTATTGACAATCACCAATGACAGTCAGCAGGGTTTAAGAACCTCCGTTGTTCGACCTGTTAGTCAAATGCATTTTGGTAATGTGCTAGCGTGTATTTATTCACGATTGAATAAATACCGTTATGATTTTGTAATGTATATTTTATTTCCGATTTGAATTTGCTTTTAATAAAGATGATTTAATTCCTAATTCATATTTGTGTTTTCGTTTTCAAATAGATTAATTACGGATTGTAATTAATTATGAGTGGTGCTATTCGTATTTTATATTCACGGACTTTGACGATTGACTAGTTTGGCCTTGATTGTTACTCACTTCTACTATTCTGATGGTCAGTGTTTTACGCTTGATTTGACCGTACACTTTCTGCTATTTCATTGGTTATATATCTTTTGGTGGTTTATTTCTATTCAGTCTATATTTAATTGTGGATTGATGTTCAAACCGAACAGACGTTTCATATACTCTATTTGCTGTTTCATATTTTGTACTATTTGTATTGGAGGAATTCCACGATTGTTTCAGGTCAGTTTGCTTACTTATCTCTTTAGATATTCTGTCTTTATCTTACTTTCATTGTAATTTTATTACCGGATTAATCAGTATTTCACGCATGAGTAACTTTCCATTTTAGCATGACTTCATAGTAAGAATGTGTATCGTGTGATTGGTGAGCGAATGTTGTAAATCATTTAAAAGGTTAACTAACTTTTATAACAGGCACATTATTGATTTACATTTGAGCTACATAATTTAAGCCTGGAAATAAATAGAGTAAATATAAACGTATTATATGCCGAATGTTTGAGCAGAATGAATCCTAGAGTAAATGAGTAAAATGTTAACTTGATAAATACTTTTCAGAGTCTTTATAATATTTTTGTCTCCGATAGATAGATTTTAAGTACTATATAGGTCTGTGCATAGTAACTATAATTTAGTATTTGTTATACAGGTATTTGACAGAGTTCTGCATATGATGTAGATATACGTAGAGGCATAACCTTTGTACCTCATACGAGGTAAGAATGAGTGTTCATTTGTAGTTGCTTATTATTTTATTAGCTTAGTTATTTTGCTTTGTTTAGCTTAGCTTAGCTTTATTAGTTAACTGCTTTTTTGGTATTGGCTTGATTAATGCTTATTTTGCTTAGACTGTTTGTTTATAGTTTTAACGGCTAATTCGTATATTATAATGTTTTGTTAAATGAGAAACTATGTTTCTATTTTGCTTTTCTGACAAGTTTAATTCTGTTTCGGATGTCACAGAAAGTTATATTTTGATTAGATAAGGTTAATTGCACATTTTGGTAATTTCATGAACTGTGACGTATTTTACAGAATTTATGAGTACACATGTACATATTACGTAAATTTATCAGATTGATATAATACATGTTTTAAAAGAATTGATTGATATACGTTGTTATTAAATGTGATATTATATTACAGGGTTTCTTTTGATGCTTCATTGAATAATAAAACTATCCAGAACCCTATACAGTCTACTATTTATTCATGCCCAGATAGTGCGACTACATTAAGATATACTTTTCACTTTTTTGGTCTTTTGGAAAATGTTGTTTGTGCTGTTTTCAAACCCCTTTACCAAGAAATGTGGTTTGGTTTATCATAAAGAAAAGTATACAATGTTTAACTTTTCCAACTACAAAAGATTAAAAGTGAAAATAGAAAAACAATAAATATTGTATTATCATTTGAAAATACTTAAACCAATATTGAAAATACCAAAATAAGCTGAAATGTCTAGTACCAAGCACTTCTTCCTGATTTAAACGATGAAATAATCCAATTTTAGTCTGTTATTAGATGACATGAGATACAATGGTATACTCAACTTCAAAAAACAATGTGTCTACTATCATTAAGCGAGTTATTCTTCTGAGTGTTATTAAAGTTATCTTTCTGGCCTCATAGACCTCAACAGTTTTTATTTTTTTTATACTTATTTGTATTACAAAAAGAGGCTAATATAATCAATTCTTGATATGCAGTGATATATAAATGCCTTAGTGGCGTATGTTGCATACCTTGGGACCTCTGTATTTTAAACAGCTTTTCTTGACCATGGAAAAAACTAAAATGAGGTTAAGTCCCTTAGTTTAACAATCAATTGATGTTTCCTGATGAACATTATCAAAAGACATAATACATCAGTATAATGTTTCCGGTTCACTGATAATCATTGAAGTTATATGTGATTGATAAAATTAAGAGTAACAATCTGCATTGGATATTTTTGATGAATTTGACAATTATCAAAATTTAACATATTATATTCTCATGTTTGGATAATTGATAACTATTTAACGTAAAGTAAGTAAAGTTATATTAATCATCGAATTATATATAGGTGGTAATCTTTTCGACAAAATTGCGATTACTGTCGCCAAAGAATTTTGAAAATCGCTAAATCTCCGATCGATTGACTTCCAAGCGAAGTCAAATCGTTATCAAAAGCAGTATGAGGGGTAAATTGATATATCTACTGATAAGGCAAATCGAGTTTTTAGCAACGACACAGTTCTAATGGTGTCGACGTTCAATTTAAATACAGCGGAAACTTTGAACATTCTCGGATTTTACAATCATAACTCTTCAAACGGGAAACTGTTTAAGTTATCGGTTTACGATGATTTTCATCTGAGGATGTTGTGTAATCGCTCAGCTGATTTGTTCAATCCAATTTCTTACGCGTCCATCACTTGTTCTATTTGGTAGGTTAAGGATGGGAATAAACGTTAGATTTTTTATATTAATTGAATAACAAAATGATACATAAAAGGTAGAAAGTCAGCAGAAGGATAATGTGGTTGCAAACGTACGACACATGAACCGCTTGTGGTCAGCAATGGATTTTTTCACGACCATTTCTTTGACAAGGAATATATCGTTTATAAGAACTAGACAAAGTGATGCCCCCGCACTCCGCTCTAGAGTAACTGTATTATAACAGAGTCAATGTAGTACTTTATTTTTGTCTGGATGACACAATAATTGATGCCCCAGCAGATGCAAAGTGTTATTTCAAAATAAATATAATATTACACGCGTATACCTCAAAATGATAATGTTAAACAATCTCCAAAAAGATCAATTATTTTTGAAAATCAAAACCCTGACCACATGAAGACTTACAGTATATGTACAAACAAACACATATGTGAATAACTTTATACTCATAATGGGACGGACTGACGGACAGAGGGACGGACGGGCAGAGGTAAAACAATAAATCCTCCAACTTTTATTTGCGGGGGCATAAAAAAAAGGATAGAAATTAGCTCTTATCGATTAATTGATATTCGATTGACATATATCTTCATTTATATGTGTACAATCTTTCACAATAATCTTAAGTTACAACTGACAGGATGTCCTGGACTATGACGTGGAATTAGGGTCATAAACATCGAATTTAGCATAAGCTTAAATCATTTTAGCATATGCTATATTATAATTTCGCATATGCTAAAATGATTTTAGTAAAAGCTTAATTCATTTTAGCTTAAGCTAAATTCATTTGAGCATAAGCTGATTTCATTTTTGCATAAGCTAAAATCAATTTAGCATATGCTGAATTGTTGAGCTTATACATAATTGTTGTCGCGGAATCAAGATCATAAATATTTAAATTAAAGTTTATTTTAGCATATACTTAATGAGTTTAGCTTATGTTAAAATGATTTTAGTATATGCTCAAATGAATTTGGCTTATGCTAAAATGATTTTAGCTTATGCTAAAATGATTTTAGCTTATGCTAAAAATGATTTTAGTGTATGCTCAAATGAATTTGGCTTATGCTAAAATGATTTTAGCTTATGCTAAAATGATTTTAGCTTATGCTAAAAATGATTTTAGCCTATGCTAAACTGAATTCAGCTTATGCTTAATTGATTGTTTTATTCAATCAAAATCGCGTTTTCTTAACTACTTTTCTACTTTTCTCTGGTATAAATAAATAACCACTTTTCTCAAATTAATAAATATTTTTCTTAATGTTTATACATATATAAAAAGGGGGGACTATGGCTCTCTGCCATCCCGCTAAATCCGTCTCTGCTACCAATTTAGCCGATTTTGTATAAAAATTTAGGTCTCGCATGTTGGAAAATTTATTTCAAATTATTGACACGTGTTTGTTGTTTAAATAAAATTCTATGTGTAATTGTGTATGCATTGTATTCGATCTTATAACCCTTAACGGTGCTATAGATATACAATGTGTACATTTGTTGCCGATGAAAATAAATGAAAATTTCCCCATTATGTGGTGTTCAAAGGTCGAATACAATGTATACATTAAAATAGATTAAACAAGTTGAGATTGGAACAACTAATGTTTTTTCAATCTTGTACAATGATTTAGCACCATCAGAAATACATTATTTTTGCAGCACAATCCCATTTGTAGTTTTCGAGAAGTTCTGTTTTTGATCTTCTTAAATTCGCCAATCCTTTTTACCTGTAACAGGAGGGTTCAGTGCCACACCTCCGGGGACTTCGACCCACCCCACAGGGTTTCGACCATCTGTATTTTAATTTCAGATTTCAAAGTAACAATGTACCAAGATCAAGTAAAACATGGTGACTAAAGAAAATCTCCAAAAAGGAACATTTAAAAAATTATGCAAAATTGATATTAGACAGCAACAATTTGATTTTCTGAGGAAGGAGGGGGGCTATGGATTTCACCCTCAGCTGCCACTGCATGTAATGCTAAAATTGAAATGAAAAAATGATTTCGAATTTACATCCAACACGTATTTTCCAAATAGCCCATTTTAAATATTGCCTGTACAATCATCATTAAAATTATATGCATAGGTGCCGAATAGAATAATCCTTTGTTCAAGTGTTCATTTATTTATTATATTACAAAGTTTTTTAAAATTTCTGAACTTTTTTACATTGATAAAATATTGTTATTTTCATCTAATAAGTTAGGCCTAAATTAAAATATTGTTTGTTTGCCCTTTTCCGACCCTATGTTTTGAAACAGGGTAGGTAGGTAGGTAAAATATTTTATTTTTTTTCACAAAAAAATAAATTGGCTCGGTATATTATTTGTCATGGGTAGGCAGGTAGGTATAATATTTTATTTTATAGATACAAACTCTGCATAATGTCATTTGTGTCCGTTTTGTTTTTGCAAATAAGTTTTCTGGGACTATTAGTTTAAAAAAAAAATATCACGTAGAATGTGAAGCTAATTCATATGCACTACTATTTTGTTTTCAAATATAAAATATAGAGCTGTGCCGCATATCTTCAACGTTTATATGCCTTGAACTTTGAAAAGTTTGAACTTGCACTTATATTCTGTACAACGTACCTTAATTGTACGCTTACCTTACGGTTTTCTGTAAAAGATAAGTTTGTACTGATAAGATATGTCCGGGCAGACATTCATGTACATTACAAGTAGAAAAAGTCATTAAAGTGTTAAAATTTCGTGTGTGCCTAAAGTTGTTTCCAATAAAAATGCTAAAACTTAAAACTCTGACAATTGTCACGTATTTTACATAGCATTTATAAATAATCTGTATGGACAACTTGGCGATTTTACTGCCAGATTTTCTCCACTTTACAGGGTTTTGTCACTTTTGATTCATATCAGATATAAATAATATAGCGGCATCGTTAGCATAATCATCCTGATCTGCGGATCACAAAGGGCCATCCCTACATACAATACAACGTCCGTTCACAAATTAGTTTGTACATGCGTTCATAATTTTGTATCAAACGAACTTGTGTGTAAATGAACCCTGCTCTTTAAGTATAAAGGTACAGAGTAGCGAATGTCACATCATGATTTCAGGAAGCGTTCACATGCTGAACATCGATTTCAAACACATGCTTTGAAACTTCAAATGCAAGTGTTCATGTCAAACACTCATGTGATACCAAACGGACTGGACCTTATACGGTAAAGATAAAACCCGAGGATTCCGGTAAAAAAGTTTTGAGCGGGAAATACAAATATAAGATTTTTGGTAGGAACGAAAAAAATAAATAAAATAAAATCTTGCTGGTAAATACAAATAAAAGATTTTCAGGCGGAACGAATTTATAGGGTCGGTCGGTAAAGGGCAAACAATCAATGTTTTAATTTAAGCCTTACATTGACATTTTTTAATATGCATAATTAGTATGTTATCCGTATATATTATCCTATTACCCTATGTGCACATTTCCATTGACATTCTTTAACTTTTCTATTAATAATTTTTTAGCTGAGATGTATTAAAATAATTTCCAAATATATGTCCTCACTAAACAGATGTTGATTTGTTGATGTTAAATTTTTAGTTGAATTGATTTCAGAAATTCAAAGTTTTTAGAAAATCTGATTTTGTGACTCTTTCTATGCCTCGTTTTAACTTAAGTTTCGTATACTTTTGTTGGTTTCAGTTGTATGGTCCATTTAAGTTTTTTTCCCCATGGCATTGTCAGTATATTTTGACAAATGAGTTTGTATGCCTAGATGACATAATTTGTCTCTCATGTTTGTGGTTTGAATTTTGATTTCGTGAGTATACCGAAATACAGTTACGTCTTTTTTTTTGTTGGTTGTTGGTATATTTTATTGCATGATTTAAAATCTTGAGTATTAACGTCTACTATATCACCAACAGCGTTTATTTTCAATTCTAAAAAAAAGGATGCAAAGATTAATGTCATTGAGTTTTAAAATATCGCAGTTTGTCTTTAAGAATTTTGTAGTTTTCGAGAAGTTCTGTTTTTGATCTTCTTAAATTAGCCAATCCTTTTTACCTGTAACAGGAGGGTTCAGAGCCACGCCTCCGGGGACTTCGACCCACCCCACAGGGTTTCGACCATCTGTATTTTAATTTCAGATTTCAAAGTAACAATGTACCAAAATCAAGTAAAACATGGTGACTAAAGAAAATCTCCAAAAAAGGAACATTTAAAAAATTATGCAAAATTGATACTAGACAGCAACAATTTGATTTTCTGAGGAGGGAGAGGGGCTATGGATTTCACCCTCAGCTGCCACTGTATGTAATGCTAAAATTGAAATGAAAAAATGATTTCGACTTGTCGCCAAAAAAATAGATTGTTTTTTTTTCAAAAACAAAACCTTAGTCCGGAAAAAATCCACAAAACCTGTACAGCAAGTTAATTTGATAACCAGTCATTTGAACTGGTCAAAGTTAACCTGTGACCGGATTTAGGACTGCTCTGACCAGTCCTATGACCAAAATCTAGTGAACTTGAAAAGGACCTCTGCCAAAAAACTAACTTGAAAATAGGTCCGATATTGATATTAGTTAACTTCGAACCAGTCCTGTCATTAGTTAACATAAGTTAACTTCGAAACCAATCCTGCCATAAAGGTCACATAAATTGATTTCGAAACCAGTCTTGCCACAAAGTTAACATAAGTTAACTTTGATTTGACAATTTCGATCGAAACCAGACCTGTTCTCAAATTAACTTGTAACCAGGACCGCTCTACATCGAGTTTTCAAAAATATTTTTAATATCTTTGTTTCTTGGTATAGACATCGAAAAATAAAGTAAAATTAAAATTTCCGTTATATAAACAGGATTAAATACATGTATTTGTAAATAAAGTACGCATAAAACGTTGCTTGTTATCCAAATTTATCCGTGATCTACCTTTCTATAAATTAAAAAACCGATCTTGGTTACAATGCAAACGGGGATTGAATATATATTCCAATACCTATCAAATTCAACCATATTTGCCCTTTATTATGTATATCTATATAGCCGCATAGTAATCAGCCATATTTTTATGTCGGGAGTGAATGTATAATACAAATGAAAGCAATATTGGAATACCATAACTACAAAATAGTCCCTGCATAAATTTAGCGTGCCAGCATGTCCTCCTTTTATTTAATATATTGATACATAACAAAATTTCATGAATATTGAAATACAATAACTACAAATTTTGGTATATATTCAGCATATCGAGTCTAGCAAGAGAAGCTTGTGTATGTTTTTATATGCAATTCAAGAAAAGCCTGTACGGACTGCCTATTCAGTTTAATTGATAGAATTTACATCCAACACGTATTTTCCAAATAGCCCATTTTAAATATTGCCTGTACAATCATCATTAAAATTATATATATAGGTGCCGAATAGAATAATCCTTTGTTCAAGTGTTCATTTATTTATTATATTACAAAGTTTTTAAAATTTCTGAACTTTTTTATATTCATTAAATATTGTTATTTTCATCTAATAAGTTACATTGACATTTTTTAATATGCATAATTAGTATGTTATCCGTATATATTATCCTATTACCCTATGTGCACATTTCCATTGACATTCTTTAACTTTTCTATTAATAATTTTTTAGCTGAGATGTATTAAAATAATTTCCAAATATATGTCCTCACTAAACAGATGTTGATTTGTTGATGTTAAATTTTTAGTTGAATTGATTTCAGAAATTCAAAGTTTTTAGAAAATCTGATTTTGTGACTCTTTCTATGCTGCGTTTTATCTTAAGTTTCGTCTACTTTTGTTTGTTTAAGTTGTATGGTCCATTTAAGTTTTTTCCCCCATGGCATTGTCAGTATATTTTGACAAATGAGTTTGTATACCTAGATGACATAATTTGTCTCTCATGTTTGTGGTTTGAATTTTGATTTCGTGAGTATACCGAAATACAGTTACGTTTTTTTTTTTGTTGGTTGTTGGTATATTTTATTGCATGATTTAAAATCTTGAGTATTGACGTCTACTATATCACCAACATCGTTTATTTTCAATTCTAAAAAAAAGGATGCAAAGATTAATGTCATTGAGTTTTAAAATATCGCAGTTTGTCTTTAATAATTTTGTTTGAAAGAGGGGCGAACGATACTAGAGGGATATACAAACTCATAGATCGAAAAACAAAACATTTTTATGTTTTATTTTTCATTATTTTTTCTCTAAGTTAATATTGAGAACAACAAAATGACGCAAGTTTTTTACCATTTTTACCATACAGAAGAATTCTATTGATTTATCTATGTCACATATTGTACCACTGAATAATAATTTAACTGTCGTTTATCTTTCCACAAGAGTAATTCTAAATGCTTTAAAATACTGACTATATTATTTGCAATTAATCATCGTATTTTAATTTGTTTTGTTTGTTGGCTTAGATTGAATATGTTTTTTTTTTTCCAAATGTTGGCAGACTAGATAGCTAAGTTGAAGACACGACATTGGCTTTAGGAAATATCAGGCTTGAGTTTGCACATCAAAATGAATAGGATAGAACTAAACCATTTAGAATTAAACCACTGAAATTTGATCTATCATTAGATTAAAAGATAATATTGATCAATTTAGAGTGCAAACTATTCTAGAATGATTAAAACAATTAACAAGGGTTAGTTTCATGTCATTTTTGATCAACATAGAATAGGGTTGATGTCCACTACGAAACTTTTTGTCCACTACGAAACGGTTTTGTCAACTATGAAACTCATCAAAATGTGAACTACGTAACATGAGTTGTAGCTTCATATGTGAAGTACTGTCTAATCTTTATCGATAAAAAATGGTTCTCCAATTCAGAAAAAAAACGAGATCTTTCTAGTATATAAAGTAAAACAAACTGGAATATCTATAGGAGACATTAAAGTGCAATAAGATGTGCGTTTAGAAGCAGTTTCGTAGTGGACAAATAATATTATTTTAAAGAGTATTTAAGATTGCAATTTTTTATTTACAAACAGGTCTATAATAGAGGTATTTAAAATAAATCTTGAAATAAAATTTTAGATAAGTTGATTTTCCATTTTTTTTAGGTCTGAAATTCACACTTTTATTGAAAAACGCTATAATACTGTATCAAGGTTTTCAAAAGCAACGCATATGTCAATGCATATTTGTAATGGTGGATCTGCAGTGGTACAAGTTCGCAATTATTGCAGTTATTCTAGTGGGTAGTTAACGTTGGAACCAGGCCACGTTTAGTGGTATAAGTTAACCTAGTACGAGTTTGTAATAGTATGAATGGACTTGCTATCCAGGGAGGAACAATATTCATCGGTTCTTCAGTACGAAAGCAATGAGACACAGATCAGAAAAATGTTTACTTCTACGGGGATCAGGGGTGAGGTCTGACTGACCTCCCCATAGTAAATGTAAATGACCCCAACTTTCACCCTCAGTCCATGATGTCACTCCATACCAAGTTTGGTATAAAATGACAGGTGATTATAAAACAGTTGGTCAAACATTTTTGGGCTTTACACTGCTAGAAAAAAATATATGCTTTCTTTAAAATGAGCAACAAATGAAATTTGTTATAGGCCCTGAAATAATTCAAAAGATAATTAAAGTAAATTCAATTAACCTAGATTCATTTTTTGCATCAATACAATTTTATAATAAACAAGAAATAAATGTTACAGGATGCTGTAGCGAGGACTGCCATACAAAGCTCCCATAATTCGTCATTCCTATGGATGCCTGAGTTTGGGTAAAGACTAGTACTTAATGGTTTGGTGTAGATAAACATGATAAAGTAGTATGCATATGTGACGCCTACGAGATTGACCCTGTATGTCATTCAAATCTTTTTGAATTGACGAACAGAAATTAAAATGGTTTAGAAATGGGTATCTTAACCGTTTACAAGTTCTAACACAGGAGTGGGTTGGGAGACCCCATGCTACATTGTCCATTCATGAATATCTGTGGTTTAGGGTGGGGATATCGACCGTTTCCAAGTTCTCAAACAGGAGGGATGGGGTGACCATAATGACGGCCACTATATTTCATTTGATTTGTTATATTGTCCAATACATGAATATATATGGTTTAGGGTGGGGATATCGGTCCGTGTATATCTGCGTCCATTCGTTTTTCGTTTTGAAATATCAAAAAACAAAAAACAAAAAACGAAAGTGTTTTCATTTTTCGTTTTTGATTTCTTAAAAACCAAAATGAAAAACAAAAGTGTTTTCGTTTTTCGTTTTTGATTTCACAAAACAAAAAACGAAAAACAAAATAATTTCATTTTTCATTTTTGATTCACAAAAACTAAAATCGAAAAATGAAAGTGTTTTCATTTTTCATTTTTGATTTGACAAAAACAAAAAACGAAAAACGAAAGTGTATTTATGTTATCTTTCCAACACTGTTTAATTGTCATTCAACAAATGACAATGTTATTCATTTAAAGGTCGTTAAAGTATATATGCACAGCGGTTGTCAGATCGATACTACTTTAATCGAAGATAATGTCGACGGATGCAAAAGTCTTTAGCAATCGGAACAATATGGGTGCGTGAACTTTATTACTTTTAAGGTTAGAAAGGTCGATCCAAGATTATTAGAATTGATGGCAAAGATCCATCTGCCAGTATTTTACAAACTACGAAGACGTTAATGTATTTTGCTTGATCAATTTTTCAAAATTTCCGCAATTTCACATTTCAAACTGGGATATTAAAGCCTTCAATTGGTTTGCTATAAGAAGCATATAAGGTATCAATTTTGCTTATTTGTGAAGACTATAAGGTGACATTAACTAGAGGCCGTTGATAGGGGATTATGGAATTGAGAATAGTGGACAAAAAATATAAATAATAGAGACAATGGACCAAGAAATAAATAAAATAGCTAGAATAATGGTGTTAAAATATAATGATAAGAGAATAATTATCAAAAAGTATAAATAATAGAGAAATATGGCCTAAAATATCAAAGAATACAGAAATTAAGAACCCCGAAGCCAGACCATCATACTAGTTGCCTTAATGAACGTTAGTTTGTCTCTGGGAGATTGTTATTGGTTATCATACGGTTTCTCTTTATTTCTATGTCTATTAATTAAGAAGCGTGCTTTCATTATTTGCCAACATTTTACATATCACATTATAATAAAAGACGATTATTTTGCAAACTATCATAGATTTCCGGTAATTGTTCTGTATAGACCACACCAAATTGGAGTCCCTGTAAATTTTGTTTCAAGTGGACCTCAGTTACCCACCCTACCCTATCATTACATAAAAGTTAATAAACAAATGTCTACGGAAATACTTCTGTCCGCACAATGTGTAAAGGGGAGCTGGATAGCTGATGTTTGCTGGAGAAAAAAATCAAGGTTGCTGTTTAGATTATTTTTTTTTCAAAGATAGGTCCAAAGTTGGGGTCGAACACCCAACCCCACCCTTACCGAAAATGTAATAAAAATTGTCCCCACTAGGTGCAAAGGGAAGCTGGGTAGCTGGGGTCTACAGTAGAAAAATCCAGGTGTTGTTCTGCTTAGTTTGTTTTCTACGTCTAAAGTTGAGGTCGTAAACCCTACAAAAACCCTTACCAGACAGTTAATAAAAAACTTCTGCGGCAATACTTTTATCTGCACTAGGTGAGAACGTAAGCTAGAGATCTAGGGCCTACTTGATCAAAATTACAAGTTAATTTATAGCACGGATCAATCTTTTTTAAGCTAATAAATAATTTACTTGCCCACCATACTTTGAATACAAAAAATAAACCTTTTGTCCAATCATATTTAAGCGAAATCCACTAGTTCAGAGGTAAAATGTTTTGTTAAAACAGTTTTGTGGGGCAAAAAAAAGTTAAAGCACGAGTGCAACTTTCTTTTCTTTTAACGCAGAATTGTTATTACTTTTTATGAACTATTTGACAGGATGCCGATAATAAGGAAAGCTATTTCACCCAATAGTGCAATTTTGCTATTATTAAATTTAAAAAAAAAAAAAATCATAATTTTTTACGATTCTATAAACACTCAAAGTGTTGACTATTTAAAATGTAAAGCGGGCAGTACACGGCGTAATATATCGAAAGCGATTGATTTTGCCTTTATATAACTAATAATAACATAAAATGTATGTTTCATTATAATTCGTTATTCTGATTGGCTAACTGCACATCTCATGTTACATTACACAACGATCGAAAATCACTATTCATGATGACACGAGGTCCCACAATAAAGTGCAAAGGTGAATTTAATAAAAACTTGATAAAAATCGTGTTTTCATGATCCTAGCTAAAACATGTAATTATAAATATTGAATGCTTCTTTTTGTAACTGCATAGGGTTGTAAAAGCGTTGACCGTGCGCACATTTTCAGAATGAAGCGCTTCCGCGTTTCATACTAAATGTATTTCGGTCAACGCTTTACACCTCAATGAAGTAACAAAAAAAAGCATTCAATTCTTAAATGAACCAGAATGAAATTTTAAAATTCATTGAATAGTGTCTTTGACTGCTTAATTATATTTTAAAAACTGATGATATAGTGGTTATATATTAATAAAAAGATTTGAAGTACGTTTGAGTCTTATGCAATATTTGTTTTTATATAAGTGAAAACTGACTGCTACCGACTGGCTGCTTGAGCCTGGTTTCACAAACTCCGCATTTTCATTACAGCCGATTACATTGAGTGTGTAGACAAAGGTAATATCTTTGGATCGCTTGTTTGTTTGTTAGCTTAACTATGAAGTAACTAGGTAAGGTATACCACCCTCCTGTAGAAGGAGCCTAGTCCTACAGACAGATTAATTGGTTATCTGTCGAACTAGTCTACTCTTAAAGGAGGGTAGTTTACCTACATTTGTAACCTAATAATACAAGCAATCTAACCAAGGATATGCTACCTTTGCCTACACACTCAATGCAATCGGCTGTAACTTCTTTACATTACAGGTTGCAACACCTTGCCAAATCATTTGGTTCCAATAAAGGTTTGGAAAATTAAGTCAACGTGCTTTCCCATAGGGTTTTATGCAGAACAATTACCGGAAATCTATTATGGAAACTTGCAAAAACAATATCAAAATCGAAATATAAGTGCACAATGAAGTTACTCACATCAAAAAAGGTTGAGACATTGAAGGCCAAATATTTTTTCAGTCAGCATAACCAAAGAGCACAGCCGAAGGCCACCAATGAGTCTTCAACACAACGAGAGAATCCCGCAACCAGAGGCGGGCTTCAGCTGGTCTCTAAATAAAAATATATATTAGTAATGTGAAAATGGACGTCACACTTAACTTAGATTAAAAAAAACATAAAAAAACTTAACAAAGATCAGAGTCTACTGTCTTGGGACAGGCGCAAAAATACGGCGGGCTAAACATGCTTTGTTAGATCTCAACCCTCCCGCTATACAACTATATCTAGCTCATGTAGAATAAACAAACACACAACACTATGCACAGAGAAACTCAGTTTAAAAGAAATCCGAGTCCGATGACAAAATAGTAAACAAAAGAAACTACACAAAATGAATATGATTCATATTAAATTAACACAAAACTACTAGCAGTAACTGACATGCCAGCTCCAGACCCCAATCAAACATATCGAAAGAATATATAGATATAAGAAGATGTGGTATGAGTGCCAATGAGACAACTCTCCATCCAAGTCATAGTGTGTAGAAGGAAACTATTATAGGTTAAAGTACCCTCTTCAACAGGAATTCTTGGCTCACACCGATTAACAAGTTATAAGGATCCCCCAAAATGACTAGTGTAAAACCATTCAAACGGGAAAACCAAAGGTCTATATAACTAGAGGCTCTAAAGAGCCTGTGTCGCTCACCTTGGTCTATGTGTTTTGGTGATGGTGATGTGTTCGTAGATCTTATTTTACTAAACAGTTTTGATGCTTACAATTATCTCTATCTATAATGAACCTAGCCTAGTAATTTCAGTGGAAAATATTTTGTAGAAATGTACAAATTTATGAAAATTGTTAAAAATTTACTATAAAGGGCAATAACTCCTTTAGGGGTCAATTGACCATTTTGGTCATGTTGACTTATTTGTAGGTCTTACTTTGCTGTACATTATTGTTGTTTACAGTTTATCTCTATCTATAATAATATTCAAGAAAATAACCAAAAGCTGCAAAATTTTCTTAAAATTACCAATTCAGGGGCAGCAACATAACAACAGGTTGTCTGATTCATCTGAAAATTTCAGGGCAGATAGATAATGACATAATAAACAATTTTACCCCATGTCAGATTTGCTCTTAATGCTTTGGTTTCTGATATATAAGCTAAAATCTTAATTTTACTCATATGTTCTATTTTTATCCATGGCAACCATCTTGGTTAGTTGGCCAGGTCACCGGACACATTTGTTATACTAGATACCCCAATGATGATGGTGGCCAAGTTTGGTTGAATTTGGCTCAGTAGTTTCAGAGGAGAAGATTTTTGTAAAAGTTACGACGACGGGTGACGACGGACGACGGACGCCAAGATATGAGAAAAGCTCACTTGACACTTCGGGTCAGGTGAGCTAAAAAACGAGAAGCGAGAACGACATCAACAAACGACAACTACTGTTTTTTTGTGGGATTTTTTTATTACTAGACCAAATATTTCATGATTTCAGTTTATTATCTAGGACTGTATTTTTGATTAATAATTGATTACCAAGTTTAATAAAATCATATGTGTGTATAGCAAACATATTAACTTTGGCTTGAAAGACGTCTATTTAAATGTTTTCGACTCGCTCTGCTCGGAAAAATTGACAAGAATAGAATCCTAAGATTGAACGCGTTCGTTCAACAATCTCATTAAAATTAATATATATTATATTAGTTTTCTCATACACATAAGTATAACGAAATAAGAGATATACCTTTTAATTAGATAAGTTCGTCTAATTTACAAATGTAGTATTATCTGTACATAAATTTACTGACTTCTTTAATACAGGATTTGAATAAGAATGTGTCCATACCACATAAATGCCCCACTCGCACTATCATTTTCCATGTCTAGTGGACCGTGGAATTGAGGGTCAGAACTCTATATTTGGCATTAAAATTAGAAAGATCATATGATATATAATATGTGTACATGCACTGAGTTTCAAAAAAAAATATATCTGTACATTAACTTCACTTTCAAGTATAGAGATGTGATTTTTTTTCTGAGACAAGTGCTTATGACAATCAAAAAGAACTTGCAGTCATTCGATTTTCAGTACTTCAGTACTTTGATTGTTTGAAAACCAGGTAAATATACCCTGCCACATTCGGTATGTGTTTTTGTTAGACCTTTTTTTTCTTCTGTTTTGTATCGATCTCATACGTTAAGCCCTTTTCCACTGATTTGTATAGTTTGTTCTTATGCTGTGCTGTAACAAAACTGTCCCGGCTGTTTACAAGCATGTTAAACGCCACAATATATTGCATGTGCCTGCTCCAACTCAGGAGTATGTAGTTCAGTGGGTTTCGTTTGTTGATGTCTTTTATATGTGTTTTTCGTAATTCATGTTGTTTTAAAATATGCCGTTATTTTTCTCAATTGAACTGTTTCATATATTTCAATTCATGTACTATTGTAGCCGACATTACCGTTTTTTCTCATTGTTTTTTCTCATTGTTGAAGATTATATGGTTGCCTGCCCTATATATATTTGCTTACATCCACTACATTTGAACTTTGTGGGATAGTTGACTCATTTGCATTAATACCAAATCTCCTTATTAAAAGTTGAGGGGTGTGTGTATTTCTTTGGAAAATTTCAATGTTTTTCTCCCAGGTCACCCAGTTTGAATAGAATATTTTGACATTTTGATGTGCTCTTGGATTTGAGTTATGAGCCAACCAAAGCTCACGGCCTGTTGGTGGGTAGTTGATGACTATATGGTAAGCTCTGAATGTCTTTTTGAGTATTGCATACGGTCATTTGGTGATGTCTTCATGCCATGCGTTGTCCCATTACTTTATATAGACAGCTTATCAGTCAACCTGATCTATCAAAGTAGCTCTCCTCGCCTTTTGTATAGTCAGACGAAAAACAAGATATAAACTGACTTAGCTTGGTATATACATGTTTATTTAATATACTCATATAAATATAAAAAAGAAGATGTGGTATGATTGTCAATGAGACAACTCTCCACAAGAGAACAAAATAACACAGAAATTATCAACTATAGGTCATCATACGGCCATCAACAATGATCAAAGCCCATATCGCATAGTCAGATATAAAAGGCCCCGAAATGACAATGTAAAACAATTCAAACAAGAAAACTAACGGCCTAATTTATGCACAAAAATTGAACGAAAAACAAAAATATAACACATAAACAAACGACAACCACTGAATTACAGGCTCCTGACTTGGGACAGGCACATTTATTTTGAATGTGGCGGGGTTAAACATGTTAGCGGGATCCCAAATTCAAGTCAAATTGATATTTTAAAGCAACATAAAAGTACAAAATTGTAAAAAAAAAATATTTTAATAAATGTTGAAAATATTATTGTGTTTGTAAGTGGAAAACTACTTAAAATTGTAGAAATATTCAAAAGTAGCTCTCGCGTTTTTATTCTGCGGCTACGTTAACGGAACACCAATCAAGTAATCGATCTTCATGACTATGGCTTCAATATTTAATGGTATAAAATATCATGTTCTGCTTGTCGTAAACTCAAAAAGACTTCAAGTTGGAATAGATCTACGAAGAACGTTCACGTGTGGTTTAGCAATTGTACATGCCCACGACACCGATGTCCAGATATTGTTCGGAAGATGTTTTCAGAAGTTACGATGCGACCGGACATATAAAATTAAAATTTAACAGTTACAGTATATTACAGAACACAAAACTTGCTATCTTTGCTGTAAATACAAGTTAAAAACCGGACATGGTTAACATTAAAGCTAAAAATCCCAATCCCACGGCATCAAATAATTTAAAAAAAACAACATATGACGTTTAACATTGGAGGGCTAAACTAGCATTGAGCCGTGTCCAGGTCCTAAATAGAAAATAAAGAGATGTGGAGTAAATGTAAACGGGACAAAATCACACACAATATATAGAAAAAAATACAAATTATTAATGAACAGGGCTTTTATTTCCGTTCTTCATCTTGAAAGGAGCTGGAGGGTCTTCAACGAGGAACTAGACCATTGATCCTCATTATACAAAAGTAACTTAGGTTAGTGCATCGGACTATACAAAAACATAAGTTCCTGGTTCGATCCCCGTTCCGGGGAGAACATTTCCAATCCACTTTTAATAAATATGTTTAAACTAACAATAACCACACACTTGTCTTACACTAGTACTGTATCTATATATTTTGCTCCGAGACAAGAACATAATAAAATATATAAATTAAAACTTGCGCTTTAGATTAAGAAAGGGTCTGAAAGATTTTGTATCATTTTTTCCAGTTCTTCTGGGGTCCTTGAGCCCTTCACTCGCCAACAATATATAGTTTGCTTTATTTGTAAAAGAGGCTAGATACGCTTCAGTATTATCATCTTAGATTAACCTCTCCAAACTTAAAAGTAAAGATCACGCACCCTTATTGTTTAGATTGATAAAGACTTTTGCATCCGTCGACATTATCTTCGAATAAAGAAGTATTGATCTGAAAACCACTGTGCATGTATACTTTAACGACCTTTAAATGAATGACAAATGACAACATTGTCATTTTTTGAATGACAATCAAACAGTGTTGGAAAGATAAAATAAATACATTTTCGTGAAATCAAAAATGAAGAACGAAAACACTTTCATTTTTCGATTTTAGTTTTTGAGAAATCAAAATTGAAAAATTAAATTATTTTGTTTTTCGTTTTTTGTTTTGTGAAATCAAAAACGAAAAACGAAAACACTTTAAAATTTGTTTTTCATTTTGGTTTTTAAGAAATCAAAAACGAAAAATGAAAACACATTCGTTTTTTGTTTTTTGTTTTTGATATTTCAAAACGAAAAACGATTGGACGCAGATATACACGGACCGATATCGACCGTTTCCAAGTTCTCAAACAGGAGGGATGGGGTGACCCAAATGACGGCCACTATATTTCATTTGATTTGTTATATTGTCCAATACATGAATATATATGGTTTAGGGGTAGGGATATCGACCATTTACAAGTTCTAAAACACGAGGGTGTTGGGAGACCCCATGTTATATTGTCCCATTCATGAATATCTATGGTTTGAGGTGGGGATATCGACCGTTTTCAAGTTCTCAAGCAGGTGGGGGTTGATCCAAATGACTACCCCATTATTTCATTTGATTTGTTAAATTGTCCCATACATGAATGTATATGGTATAGGGATTTCAATGTTTTCAAGTCCTCAAACAGGAGGGGTTGTGTGACCCCAGGGACACCCCCTATAGTTTATTTTATTTCTTATTTTGTTCCAAACACGAATATATATGGTTCAGGGGTGAGGATTGCGTAGTCTTTAGTAATGAGATGAGTACAATAAAACAAATAAAAAAATATAGGATGAGCCAATTTGGTTCATTCCTTCCCCCTTCAATTTGAATATTTGCTTTTATCGCAATCCTCAACCCTGAACCATATATATTCGTGTTTTGCTCATTGTTGAAGGCCGTACGTTGACCTATAGTTGTTAATGTCTGTGTCATTTTGATCTATTGTAAACTGTTGTCTAATTGGCAATCATACCGCATCTTCTTTTTTATAGTTAACTCAGAATACATTTCAAATACAAATTACAGCCATATCTGTGTACAATGATCAATAATATTGACTGTATCAATTAATTGTACAAACAATTTTTCTTTTTTCTCGAACACTTCACAGAAATAAAATATTAGTAGATTTCACAGTTTGTATAAAAAAAAACACATATACCAAAACTGACAATATTTACACGTTATTATGACAATAATATGGCGGTATAACAAATCAGAAAACAAATTTCAAAACTTACCACGCTGTGGAATAGAAGACCTGTAGATAGAAAGATAACTTTTAAAATGAAATGCCTACTGATATATTAAGTTGAAATAAAGAAATTGATTAAATGTTCTGCAAGGTGTGCAACAACGATTAGTGGTATATGTTGTTTTTCTTCCTTAATTAGCTAACTACGCAAATATTTTTCGAACGTGTAACATCTTTTCTCTGTTGTTTATACTTTGTCACTTAATGATCGATTTTGTAATTGCATCAGCAAATTTAGAATGTCTTTTTCAAATAAAAAGGCAAAATATATCTACACAAAGAAATAAATATACAAAAGAACACCTATATGTTAATGAAAGTAGTACTATATGTTTCAATTAATATGTCTGATAACATATTCGTTAATATTTCAGAATGGTTAAAATAATTTTTTAACATTTCAAAATGTTAAAATAACATTTTGCAAGAATTTTCGTTATTTGTCTGTAAGTTTCCCTCATTACAGCCCTCATACACATGACTCATCAGCGGAGCACGAATCAGAATACGGATGAAAAAAGATAAGTATCATTGATAACCAAATTGTTTTGTCAAATTAAGAGATAATACGCTGAGACAGGTAAACGTGTATTTGCGACAGTAAAACTACCGATGGACGTCCGCAAAGCTTCAAATACAATACAGTTATCGATATTCTAATGCAACACGAGTTCATAATTAAATTGTAATCATTATTGCAGTGTAAAATCTTTATTAAAGAAAATTCCGCGAAGAGATGTTATATTCTTTGGTCCCTACACTAGGTGACGTCATAAGTATGCTTCCTGCGTAAAACATAAACACCGAGCGTTTTCTGGCTTCTGTGCCGCTTCAGAATGTAATAAAACTTGATAAAAAGAAGATTTTTAGTTGCAACATGTTTTTTTCTGGCATATAATTGTAGAAATTGCATGTCAATACATTCAGCAGTTCAAAATGTCGGCTTCCTAAGTTACAGACAAGGAGATAGAGTATTTTACACTAACTGTCATCCGATCAGAACCATTGAGTCAAAATAATTGCATTAGAATCCTCGATTTATTTAGTAAATGTTCCCGTGAAAATTAAAAAAAATATTTAAAAAAATAATTGCATTTATAGAAAAGAGTTGGACCGTTTGATTATTTATAAATATAATAGCATGTTTCAGATAGATGCAGGGGTGTTTCACTAATTGTGTGGTCGATTTATTTTAAAGAGAGGGCTTATTAGAATATAATGATAAGTGTTGAAAATAAACGTGTAAGTAAGTACAAAATTCATTCACCTTATTTTTCTTTAATATCGTGCTTAAGAACTCATATAGAGTAAACAAATATGTTAAATAGTTTGTCCCGATCTTTATACAGGGTGTTATTCTCTAATTCTATAGTCTGTCTTTTATTATTCATTTAATGTGATGTCTTTTCATTAAGAAAGAGTGTGCTGAATCTGTAATATGTTTTTCCTTCTTCATTTAATTTGTCGTCCTTGCATTTATAATGGTGTGCTTTTTATAAAATCTGAATCTTTTTTTCTTTGTTCATGTAGGATGTTGTCCTTACATTTATAAAGGTATGTCCATTCAGCTGGAAATCAGACGTTGTATGGATATGTTGAGTCGAGCCCTTTTCAATGGATTTTTATAGTTTGTTTATATGTTGTGCTGTTCCACCATTGTCCCAGGTAAATTGAGGTTTTGACATCTGCAAAAATGTTTAATCCTGTCATATTCTGTATATGCCTGTCCCAAGTAAGTAGTCTGTTATTTAGTTGTTGTAGTTTGTTGCTGTAACACTATTATGAAAATATATAATGTCGTTAGTTTCTCGTTTCAATCGTATACTTTATGGAATAAATGTTGCTCATTGATGAAGGTCTTACTGTGACTTATATTCTTAACTCCTATGTCATTTGCTCTCTTATGGAAAGTTGTCTCAAAGGCAATCATACCACCTTAAATTTGTAGTTATAGTAAAAGCTGCTGTAACATTATTTACTTATATTATGTTTAACATTCAATATATTAGACATGTTAGAGAAAATTAAAATACATCTATGATACAGACAAAGTGGGCGAAATTGATTTGTGACAGACTCTGCTTTCCTATGTTAATTTAATTGATTATGCAATTTCTACACTTTTTGATGATGCAAATGTTACATCTATAATATTTTATTCAAACCGTTTTATTTACCGATTGATTTATAGACATATTGTGCTGACGTCTGTGAAATGCCACATGGTTCTTTCAAAGAGGACATGCAATATAAAGGTATACATGAAAGGTTCCTTGATACAGTAATTGATATTTGGAAAATACAATACCAACAACTGATAGAATAACATGAAAATTGTAAAATCGAGTCTCATTTCTCAAGGGTTTTCGCCTTTCTATAGAGAATTGTAAAGATTATGTAAATGTTGTCAATGAAGAGAGAAGAGGAGACTATGACATAATGCCATTGTTTGTTAAAAAGTTCTGAAACTCTTGAACTAAGCGTTTATTTTTAGTTTAGATACTTTTATGAAATACTGCTCCATTTCATGTAGGTATATTTTGAACCATCTGTTGCACTTAAAAAAAATGTTAATATTTTAAACGGTTCATAACCGCACGTATCATAGTGTCTTGTGAATAGAAGTCGCCTGTATTTCGGATGCTATTTGTTCTTGTGCATTCGGACCCTTTCAATTAATTTTCCAGTTTAGCCTTTGTCAAATTCTTTGCAGTTTACCCATTCAATACAATATATTAAATCTATTAATTTACATTTCGTATCGGTATTCACAAAGAATTTCTGTCCAATGTGGAAATATTTTATATTGCCGGTTTCAAAATTATCATATTCTTTGAAGCACGTTCAACAAGTTTTTACTGCAAATTACTTTTGGTTCGAATGAATTTTAACAAGTTACATTTTTTTCTATTCATTAGCTGCTGTAGCTTTTACATATATATATCAGTTCCTCCATCCTGGTACCTAAAAGGTATGATTTCATAACGGTGAATTAGTTTGTTAATTTTGGTTCAAGAGTGCATACAAACGAAATTGGTTATGTATTATCCTATTTTCTTATGGCGTTTAAATTAATTTCCAATTCTTTCATCGAATGCAAATTATCGCCTGATTCTTGTTTTCAGGAAGCAACGGGTCTCACATTTGAAACAAACTAAACGTACATTGATTATATTGTACGTAACAATATACTACAAATAATCAATAAATACACAACATCTACATCATGCGTGAAATTCTTTGTGGTATCTTGTATGTTCATTATGTCGTAACTACAATCCCGTTTCCTTTCACGAATATGAACTACCGAATAAGACTATAGACCGGGTTTCTTATAACATGACGTGTACCACATGTGGTGCAGGATCTGCTTACCCTACTGGAGCACCTGGGATCACCCCCAGTTTTTGTGGTTTGAATATGAAAACACCGCGAACCTTGACAAAAGATGTGAAAACCATTTCACTGACACAAATAATTCTGTTCACAGTTGAAAGAACGAAAGTACGACATATACATCAAGTGGAGTACATCTTGTGAAGGATACCATACAAGAACACTCAACAATATTACGGTCGTCAGTACAATTTCGCTCAAATGTATTGTTCAAAACTGCCACGGCCCCCGTTTGGTCAGATTGTCATTCCACAGATATACAACACTTCAGATAAACAGATGATTGAAGGAATATGCTAGAATAAGGATATTTTGAAAAGATCCATCATTAATTTCACCAGAAGAAATGAACTCAGCTCATATGAAAAGGAACACGATAGAACAATTGACCAATGGCTTGAATCAACAAAAACATTGTCTAGTTTCATAAATGATCACAAAATTGAATTCTGCGTTTTTGAAAATAAGGAAGACGATTCGAGGTCCAAATCTGCACAAGTGAACGATGTCATAGAATTATTATGCAAGGAATTTTCACCTGTGCGTGTTTTAAATGACCAAGATATCAATAACAGAGAAATAACAGTTGCATATAAAGAAATGAAGCAAGCCTTTGGTGATAAGGGAGTTGAATTTTTCGAAGTAAAAATTAAATGCAAAACCAAAAGGTCATAAGTTTTAGGATTAGTTCAACATTAAGCAATAAAAAGAAGAATTTTCAATGTCAGATTCATATCTTTTTGACGTACTGAAATAATGAATAAACCACTTGAAATGTATTTTTCAGATATAGGTCTCCTTAAAGGTTCGATTGCCGTTATTTGGGATGATCATTATGTTAAATAATAATTCCTAATTATTTTGATAATACTGAACTCCATCTTATTGGTTATGTTTACAAAATATCTACGCGGAAATTTGTGATTACAGCGAATTGTGTAAAGATGTCAATGTCAGTGACAATACACCTACCTCATTAAACTTCAGTAATTCCTAATACATGTATGACCCTAGTTCCTATGTTATACATTGTTATAACATGAGACTTTAACATTGTTCGTGACCGAGAGTTTTAATCACTTCCTCAGTAAAGGACCTGAATGGTTATCACTAAACCAGGCTAATAATTTAATACGCCATACGCGCTTTTCGTCTACATAAGACACATCAGTGACGTTCAGAACAAAATAGTTATAATTTTAAAGTCAAACAAGTGCAAAAATGAAGAGCATTGAGGATTCCGTCAGTTATCAATTGAAATGAGTGTCGTAACGACACACTCCGTACTTACTGCTTTCAATGGGTAAAACGAGAAAAATCTGAGAGGAGCCGATCCTTTATTATTTTTAAATTCGGTAATTATTTTGGTTGATATACGTATTCAACTATTTTTAAGATCATTTTACTCCTAAAAACAATCATAATAGCCCAGTTTCTCATATCAAACATAAGCTAAAAGAACTCGCCAAGGAATTTGTTTTCGTCCGAACTGATAAGGCTGCTTATCATTTTTGTTTGACGTAAATGTTACATTGAGGTTCTACAAAAGGAAATCACCATTCACCAATATTCACCCAACTCCATTTTCGGATATCTGTAACAAACATTAACTTTTAGCTACCCCTTTATAAGCAGAACTAAATACGATGAAAGTTCCAACTATGTACTGGCGTCCGAAGCTGCACAAAACTTACAAATATAGATGTATGTCATCTTCACGCCATTGTTCCACTACTAAACTATATATTTTATTTACTCATTGTTACTAGTACACTTAGTACAATAAAAACCTGTAATCTTTCAGGTCATTTTTCAGTAACAACAAACAAAAGAACTATGACAATTGGACCTGCTTTGATACTATAACCGTAGAACGTCAGGTTATCGGAATTTCCATGGAGACTAGCTGTGCACCACCACCACTTATTGCTGACCCGTTTCTGAATTGTTATGAGTTACAATTAATTACTAAAATCAGCAAAGACCCATCGAAACAACATCTGATTCAAAATTTTAATAACAATTTTAAATATCTAGATGATATTGGCTCTCAGTATGTACACTAAAGAGATTTATCCTGCCGAACTGACTTTAAATAAAACTAATATAAACAATGAACACTGCCCTTTCCTGGATCCTTATTTCTATATCTTTAACGGGAAGATTAATACCAATATGTATGATGAAAGAGATGAATTTTCATTTCCTATTGTTAGCTTATACGTTCAGGTATTTCATTTCCAACATTTTATGGTAATATTCTTTACAAACAACAAAAATATCGTCATTCACCTCAAAAGCCATTAAAAACACCTTTCAACCGTCTTATTCGGATTGAATATAGTCAACATAATGTTGCCAGGTCATTAAGGATTGCATATTTTGATTTTAATATTGATTCACTCATAGGGTCTTTGCATTGAAAAAAACACATTTATTCAAAATAAAGTTAACAGTAGTATACCGTTGTTCGAAAGTTATAAATTGAGTAAAAACAAATCTGGGTCACAAAATAATACTGAGGAAAACACATGAACTATAAGAGGAAAACAACGAAACAACAGAAACATTAATCCAGTTGTTGGCATGATAAGTGTTATGTTGTTCATATATTTTATGATGGTGTGATACTCAACATTATAGAAGTATTTGTTCTTTATTTTCATATGACATATTTCATATATTCATATTTAAGACGCACTTAACCCATTTCATTTTTGAGGGGAAAAATTGTATAGATTACAACAATAACAAAAAACATAACTTTTTTTTGCTTTGAAATGTCCTTCTCGGGGGATTCCCTGTTTTTCCCACCCGAAAACACCCTATATTCCGCATATTTGACGTTCATCTTTTTAGGAGGTACTTAACTATTATCACAATTATCATAATATATAAGAATCCACAAGCATTCTATCTTTTTTTCTATAGTAAATTTTATTCTTTCAGCACTTTTTGAAATTGGCCCTTCTGTGAAATTTCTTTAGGGGAAATTGGCCCTACCTCAAGTTTTACGGACGCCATCACAAGTTGGTTGACCGTTATAGAAAATCCGTTTCACAGATGAAAACTGATACGTTCCTTATGTTGTTACAACTATGCTGTTCCACTTACCCCAACGTGACTTACCTAATTACACTTATTACAGGGTGTGTACTAAAATGAGCAACACGACGGGTGCCACATGTAAAGCAGGATCTGATTACCCTTCCAGAACATCTGAGATCACCCGAGTTTTTGTTTGGATTCGTATTGCTCAGTCTTTATTTTGTAATGTTGTGTTTTGTGTACTACTGTTTGTCTGTTGGTCTTTCCCCTTTTATCCATTGCGTTCTCAGTTTATTTTCAAATTATGAGTTTGAATGTCTGTTTGGTACCTTTGGCCTCTTTTGTCGCATTTTATCAAATCCTAAATATAAATGATATTTTTATAGTTGTATAACATGCATATTGTACAATTACATCTTTATTTAATTGAACATGTTTTATTTTGTGTAATCATCTCACCTGAAATAATTGAAGCAAAGGAAGATAACTCAAATTGAAAATAATTGCAGTAGGTTTCGCTACTTATCGGTAAACAGTTAAAATATTAAAAAAGTAGACGTTATTTGGTTAAGTATGTTTCAGATTGGTCGAGTACTCTTCAGACTTAGGTCTGGTTCAGACCTTTGGTCGAGTCTGGTTTAGACCTTTGGTCGAGTCTGGTTCAGACCTTTGGTCGAGTCTGGTTCAGACCTTTGGTCGAGTATGGTTCAGACTGAAAAAAATTTCGATAACTTGTCGAGTATTAGTCGAGAAAAGTCGAGAATGGAATAAGACTGTTTCAGACTGCTATAATCAGTACAGTTGAATACAGTTAAAATCCATTTCAGACTTTAACTGATTTGTAGAGTTATATCAAAACACTGTAGGTTTTTATTGGATGTCGTTATATTAGGCATGACAATGGCATTCATGGACCTTCCCCTTTATTTGACGACGGTAGGGCTCGTACGAAAATGTTGCAAATCTACACAGATAAACATTGAAGGATAATAAAGTCACAATAATACGATCAGGAACACCAAATTGACATGTGCAACCGGATGATATTTTTTTTACATTCATATTGTAAATACAATTATTGTGGTATAAATTTTAAACCTTAAAATGTAGTGAAAAAAAAATCGACTAATGTTGCGGATGTCGCGGATGGCAAATATAACCCATAATTAAGTTGAAAATTTAGGAAAGCAACATGACAATAAAAAACATTATTTTCACTTATGTAGATTACCTAGTCAATGTACAAGATTCAATTATAATTGGAGATCATAAAACTCCAACAATTTGTATAACCATCATCATTGGTACACAGGCAAATTTTGCTCACGTGAATTTCACGTGAATCTCATTTCACGTGAAAGTCACGTGAAATTCACGTGAATTTCACATGAATTTCACGTGAAGTTTTGTTGATGTGAATTTCACGTGAACTTTTCACGTGAAATTCACATGAAAACTGTTCACGTGAAATTCACGTGAAATTCATGTGAAACTCACATGATTTGACTCACGTGAAATTAACGTGAACGTGCTAACGTGAAACTCATGTGAATTTCATGTGAATTTCACATCAACTTTTTTTCACGTGAAATTCACGTGATTTTACTCACGTGAAATTCACGTGATTTCACTCACGTAAAGTTCACGTGATCTGACTCACGTGAATTTCACATGATCTAACTTGCATGCAATTCACATGATCTGACTGATGCTAATTTTATATATAATGTGCTTACAGATATAATTTTTGTGCCTGTCCCAAGTAAGGAGCCTGTAATTCAGTGGTTTTTGTTTGTTTATTTGTTACATATTTGTGTTTTGTTCATTTTTTAATATAAATAAGGCCGTTAGTTGTCTCGTTTGAATTGTTTTACATTGTCATTTCGGAGCCTTTTATAGCTGACTATGAAGTATGGGTTTTGCTCATTGTTGAAGGCCTTAAGGTGGCCTATAGTTGGTACTGTCTTTGTTAGTTTGGTCTCTTGTGGAGATTTCTCTCATTGGCAATCATACCACATCTTCTTTTCATATTTACAGAGTTCAAAATTATACAGTGTATGCACTAGTTATTGCTATTTTCACATATTAAATCAACTAAAAAGTAAAATAATTATTGAAGAAGAATTAGAATACGAATATAAATCTTTTACTGGTTTGAAATACAAAAATTCACAAATTTTAACCAAATTTCACAATGAATATTTTAAACACATTCATAGGATAATATTTTTACTAGCACTTGTATGTATGACTATATATCCCCTTTAAAATCTTATGGTAAACAAGAATGTGTCCAAAGTACACGGATGTTCCACTCGCACTATCATTTCCCATGTTTTATGGACTTTGAAATTTGGTAAATATCTAATTTGACATTAAAATTAGAAAGATTATACTATAGGGAACATATGTACTAAGTTTCAAGTTGATTGGACTTCAATTTCATCAAAAACTACCTTGACCAAAAACTTTAACCTGAAGCGGGACGAACGAACGAACGGACGGATGGACGGACAGACGAACGAACGAACGAACGGAGCCACAGACCAGAAAACATAATGCCCCTCTACTATCGTAGGTGGGGCATAAAAAGATACTTTTAACATTAATATTTTGTTAAATTTTTTAGTGGTCTCACCCTGAGGTACATTTACAACAAAATGATTAATTATGAAAACAAAGCATTTCTAGTATTGTACATATTACAAATGGATTTAACAATGACTTTTATTATTTCAAAATCTCTATCTACAAATTAAACCAAAAATTATCCTTGTCCAAAAATATACAAATTTGAATACAACTTTATCTGACTAAGCCTTATTAATAAAATACAGAACTATTTTCAATGCATTTTGTGCATATTTTTCTGGAATGAATTCAGTAGTAAATTATTATTTGTAATTGTTTTAAAGCTGGATTTAAAGGGGTGATCTAAATAAAATAAAAAATTTTAGGAATTTTTAATAATTTGTCAAAATCTTGTTTATTTGTTCTTGTCCATTATATACACACACGACCAGTTTTGAAAAAATTGTCAGATTTTGTACAGATTATGCATGGAAAATCAATTTGCTTTTGAAAAGAAATCTACACTAAAGGATTTTAAGTTTAAATGCAAAAGGATAGGTCTAATAACATGCTTTCAGATAATAAAAAGAAAAAATTGGGTCACCAGACTTGTTTTCTTGCTACATATTAACATACATAAATGCACAACACTTTCTATTATAATGAATCACTCTATCTGAGTTATCTCCCCTTGTGTGACAATATTGAAAAAGTATGAATCAAACAAAAATAATGAAGTTTTATTTCTGTATAGAAAATACACCCAAAATATGGTAAAACACACAATTTTCTATATTAACATAGAAAAGTCTTACACATAAATTACATACTTCTTTAAAACTTTGCTCATTTCATTAAAGATCTAGATCAATAGTTATCTGCTACTTCAAAATACAAGATGGAGGAGGACAGCCACCTTATGTCATCTATGAATTCTTAACTTTTTACAGATAATTGAATCAATATAACAATAAACATTTTATTTCCAATATAATCTATCATTAAGTATAGTATATACTGCACGTATACAATAAAAGTTACTGTCTCTAACAAAATGTTTTGATTTTCCAAAAAAACTGTTAAAAATTAAGCTAATGACTCTTAACTTGTTATGGCAAACCCATTGCTCACTTGCAACATGCGCAAAAATTTATTAAATATGTGTCTAAGTAAACAATTATTGTCAATTTTTACATGCAACCAAAAGACAATAGACAATTTTAGGGCTTCTTTTTATCAAAACAGGATACATACCAAGTTCAGCCAATACTGTTAAATTGACAAGAGGTATAGTTTAAGTCTTAACAAGTTAATCTGGCGAAGAGTCTCTGCTAACAGTTTTGAATGACTTCTTGAAATTAATTATTTACTTAGTTATTTATTTAAATGCTCCATAAATAACAGTTTTACTTATAAGGGTTAAAAGATGACCACTAGTTTGACTAATGTGATTGTTTCTAAGACATTTTTCTCAATAGACTTTTATTTAAAACTTTTCTGCAGCATTTTTAAAGGGATATTACTGATTGATTAGGAGGATCATTGAAATACCCAACCTGAAAAATAGGATAAATAATTAATGTGATTAAAGGGGAAAAAAGCTTACAAATATATATGTCAGATTTTAGAAGGAAAGTTGAAACACAGTGGTTGTCTTTTGCTGATGTGTTACATTTTTAGTTTCATTCATTATTCTTTAATATCCTATTCACATAATACATTACTGTACATGAAGGTATTAACTTTGCTCATTGTTGAAGGCTGTACAGTGACCTACACATGTTAATGTCAGTCTCACTTGTTCTCTTGTGAAGAGTTGTCCTTTTGGCAGTCATACCCCATCTTCTTTTTTATAATTAATTTGATTTGGTACTGCATCATGTTCTAAATAGCCAAATTTAAAAAACAAATTTATCCAAAGAATGTGTTAATCTGTATTTGTTAATGATATAAACATTATGCTGTAAAGAGTGTTTAAGGTATGTTCTTTTGACGCTTCTGTTTTCCTGTTCAATTCTTTTGGTTACAGTTCCTTCCTTCAGATGGCAATTCCCTCCTCTACAGTCATGTACAGTGTGAATTAATGACTGCAATTTTACTAGTTTTACACAATCTGTTGTCTCAGTTGTAGTTATATATTGCAGTCGTGCATTACTATGATGAGCAGGAATAACCTTCTGGATAAAAACAACCTGGTGACAATTTCCTTTCCACACCAACCTAAGAAATTTTGTAACTTTTCCAATTTTGGCCTGTGAAATAAAATTAAACATTACTTTACATGATAACAGGCTGGTGCTTTCAAACAGATATACAACTGTGATAAAGTGACTACAATCTGCTCTTAACAAATGTGATTATACATATATATCAATAGATTGAAAAAACATGGAATATAGTATTATTTCTGTACCAAAATATTTAGTACAAATCAAGTTCTGTAAAATACCAGTACCTGAATATTACAATAATTTTAAAGTAAAGAAATATTACTAAATATTAAAAGTAAATTTCCAGTACTACATATTTTTAGTACAGAAATAGTACCTATGCAAAAGTAGCTGTGTATGGATTATGGGCTTTGCTCATTGTTGAGGGCAGTACATGGAGCTATAGTTGTTAATTTCTGTGTCTTTTTGTCTCTGGTGAAGAGTTGTTGCATTGGCAATCATACCACAACCTCATTTATAAGATTTATAAAAATTATAACTAAAAATGTTAGATAAAAGTATGATATACATAAAGTAATACTTGTGTAAATTGCTATTATGGTATTTATGTCTCGTAGTGATATGGTGTGCACATGATTTCAAAATGATGGATAAAGATGTACAAGTTACATTACTATTTTTTTAATTGCTTGTGTCGATTAAAACTTTTTTTATTCTAAATATTAGGGTGATTTTGATGAAGCTACCGGTCTAAGAGATTTTACAAGGTTTAACAGAGTAGCACACAAAGTAGAGTTTTATACATACGTTTTCTTCTTCATCAAGGTATAAAACAAAACTTCCAACTCTTGCATTTTCGCCCAGCTTAGTTGTGCCCTTTGAAAACTCCTGCACTGTAAGATCTTTGCTGCTTAGAATATTTGGACTTCCTCCACAATTCAAAATGGCCTGTAGGACTTGTACTTCTATGTACATTAGGTCATCAGGACTCTTCAATAAAGAAAATGAGCAAATATAAATTAAATTTTATTTCAAAATAATTCTTATATGATTTGCATATCTATAAATACTTGAATTGGATTGGTCAATTAAAATTTTTCTCTTAGTTTAAACTTTGATAAACCAAGTTTCCGAAACTACTTTCGTAATCTATATATTCATGCGCAATACACAAGCTTGCATGAATCCATTGGAGAAGGATAATCTACATTTTATATAACATTTGTATGATTTCAATAATACATGATTCTGTTTTTACTGTATGAATACATAGTTCTGCACACATAATACTAAATGCTTATATCTGCATGGCCGCAACATCGACAAAAAAAATATATGGTATAAATGAAAATTCAGAATTTTGATTGGGTGATTTTGGAGTATGGGCTAAAAAAAAATGACTAGAAAGCTTAATGACTTCAAGGCCTGGCCTTAGGATCATAAAACTTGTGAACATGATTTTTTTTACTAAGATGCAAGAATCAACCAATCAAAATACTGGATTTTGTGTTGGAGCTCAAATTTTGTACTCCTTGTACAGTACTAAATAAAGTTTTATGACAAGAGCTTTAAATGTTTGAATTCAGTTGCAGTCCAATTGTTTGAAAGTAAATTTAATTATCATGTATTTGTGATTAATATGCTTTTTATGGACTGCTTTAAGGTTCCTGTGGGCCATTAGGCTAAATTGACTGCATTTTGTTTGAATCTGTACTCTGAATAAATTTTGAGGTTATAATGCAGTCAATTTATCCAAAGGGTTCACTTGACAATACAAAAAGTACTCCATTTTTGAGAAAGATGTGTAAAAATCAGTGATTGAAATAGCATCACATTTTATACAAATGAATATTAGTATGATGCTTATAGGTCTTAAAGACCCTGGGGAGACCACGAAAAATAATTATGATGTTTTAATGCGGTATGACTTTTCCATATTATTTTTTTTGGATGCCTTCCCATTTAACTGAAACTAAAGATTACAGAAAACAAAAATCAAAAATAGCCTTCTTATTATAGTTCCTAGTTACAAAATTACATTGACCAGACTAAGAAAAGAATAAGAATATTCTAGTTCTAACTGAAAGGCCCTAGCTACAGCTATTAGTCCAAATAATTATGAAGTCTGGAAAGGCTTTTTTATTTTTTTTCTGGGACGCCTTCCTAAAACTGTCGCAGAAAAAGAAAATTAAAATAGCCTTGCCAGACCTCATAATTATTTTAAATGTAACTAAATAGCTATAGTATTCATGTAGGTTATAAAGAGCTTTCATCACAATACATATATAATTTTAACAAAATAGATATAGTATACATGTAGATTATAAATAGCTTTCATCACAATACAAGTTCATTAGATTGGACATTATATTAGAAACATATAAGAAACCAACTAGATATATGCAATCAGAATGTTAACTTACAACTCTGTGGGTTTTAGAACTGTATAATGAAGTGAGGAGAAAGTGGATTTTGGAGTCGAAGGGGAACCACTCTGTATCTATCCTGGCGTCGTGGCTTTGTTCCTCGTAATATTCTTGTTCATCATTATCCTCTACAGCTTCATCTTCTTTTTCTTCTTCTTCTTCTTCAAAATCTTGATCGTAATTATCTGTACCGTAACTGGTTTGACAGTCTACTGTCGCACCATCTACGATCATGTCAATGGGTTGAGTACTTGCGCTATCCGTGCACAAGTCATTCTCGTTGATTTCACAGTTTATCTGGTTTGAAAAATTCAGTACCCGCAGATGTCGATCTGATGCCAAATGCCGGTGATAATTTGCACTTTTCCCTGTTTCATATCCACAACAATCACACTTAAAACTACCCGGTGCCTCAAATTTTGACGTCCGATTGCGAGACATGTCAGCGGCTTCATTGACAACCATCAACATCGATGAAACGCTTTAGTGTAATCAACGAAATCGCATCTCTTTGAAACGTATACGTAACCCGGTTTATACATGACGTCATAATACAGACGACAGTTCTGTCAAAATTATTACAGTTCTGTCAAAGACGCCAAACATCAAAGGAAAGACAAGAAGATTAAAGAACGACAAAGATTAGACTTCAAAGTCATGTTTCAGGTATAAAAAAACACACAATCTTTCAGCGTCATATAACCAGAAAAAAATCAATGCCATACAATGAACTAGAAATTTTAAATACATTTAAATATTCTACTTTTGCTACGATTTTTAATTTGGTAAAAATTTATTAACAAGTGGACACAGTTGTAAGTGAGGTTATAGTGGTGGAAAAGACAACAAGTATTACAGGCAAAAATTTTTAGAAACATTTGTTGCACTGTCTGTCAAACATGCATGTGTTGCAGTAAGGGACTTATCTTTTTTTGTCTGGGAAAAGGGGGGGGGGACCTGGTCAAAATACAGAGGGTGTCATTTTTTCTGTATGTAGAAAAAGGGGGGTTCAAATCTGTTTATAAATTCAAAGTGGGAGGATCAAGTTTTTATACACATGAAAATAAGTATTTTACATACTTCAAGAGACAAAATGTGTAAAAAATTACAACAGTCAAATGAAAATATATTTTAAACATTTATATACAAGTAAGACATCACAAGAGGTGATGTAGGAAGCTGCAGCTTTATCATCCAAATAATTCAGTCATTATACATGTATTTCACTCACTTTGATCACTATATTAAATTAAAAAGCCTTACAACCAAACTTTATTTAAATTAGTTTATTTGTTTGAGAGAAATTAAGTATCAATCAAAACGAAATTTACAGCCATTTGGGCAATTTTTTTTCCAAACATACAAATCAGGCAACATTATGAAAAGAACATAGTGTACAGCAATAAATGATTAAATATTTATCTACTCTGCATTTGAATATTGATACACATTGATAATGATTCTGACCACAATGCATTCTTTTGTTTTCATAACAAGATCCCTTTGGGTCAATTTTTACAATGTACCTCTAACTCCCTCAAGCTTTTTGGGCTAATATAGAATAAGAAAAAGGTTACTATCACCAGGCCCGTAGCCAGGAATTTCCAAAGGGGGGTTCGTTGGACTTATGAACTCGACTTTAACAGTCACAACTTGAACAAAACGTTGACTTTAACAGTGCTTATTTGATTTTAAGGGGGGGTTCGTCCGAACCCCCCTGGCTACGGGTATGATCACACATTCGTGAGTGAAATGTGACAATAAATGAGTTATTGAATTGTCAAGCTGAAAACATGAACTATCTATATAAAAGTTTAGGGACTTAATTGAAGTTTCAATAAGGCCTTACAAAAAACTTAAGTTTAAGCATCATTTATATGATAGATTCCTGTTAATAAATAATGTGTTGTTCCTGTTGTTACTGTTTCAAAAAGTTATTTTTTGAGTTACTTAGGATAAAGATTTCTTTTAAAGCACAATATAGCAAATTAGAAAAAAAGTCAGAAGAAAATACTAATTTTAGCACTGGCTTGCTCTACCTACTTATATTCATGGAAAAGGCCTTATGGAAGAGCCCTATTACAAAACAATTTCCCCTCAAATATGTTTTCATTTGCAATATTTTTGTAGATTTACATGTTGTATGTAAATAGAGGGGGTGGGGTAATTTTTTTTTAAATGTTTTTACCTTGGGGGATCAAATAAAAATAGTGAAATATTATTTGGGGGTCAAGAAATTTTATATGTTTGATTTCAAAATGACCAGCCCCTCCTCCCAGGTAAATAATGATAAGTCCCTAAAAAAAAGTATTTGAATAAAGTTTTTTATTATACCTCCCAAATAGACATTTTAATATGTCAGTGTAATTTTTGAAAACAGAATTAGATAATTAAAAAGCAGAGTTTCAGTAAGGCAATGCTGGTAATTAGTTAAAAAGCTTAAATTTAACAACACAATGTGTACATAGCCTTTCAATCAAAATGGAGATAATCAAAACTATGAGAACAAATCATTAAAAGCAACAACAATTTTTTTTTTGAATTTTAAAAAGAATTATTTTTTAACAGGACAGCCAAGATAGCAATGCAAATGGTATTGGTGAATTAGGTTCACAGCAGGACCTTTTTGATGACTTGGTAGCAGCACCGGTACCACTCCCTAACCTACCAAATGGTCACTTTTGTTGTGAAGGGTGCAAATGCAACTCTTTGTTGTTAAAAGAAATACGTATGTTATGTTTTTGAATCTATATATATCTCTAATTATGTTGAAATGTATAACTACAAGTTATAAAATTTAATATCTTGGATTTCTCTTAGAAGTGTTTCCATCCAAACTTGCACTGTTTTATAGACCCACTGGTACAACCTGCCTGATTTTTAAAATTAATCAAATTGATTATGCAATGTATTGGAACCTACTTCTAGTGAAAAATATGTTGGTAATTGTTGCAAATTGTCAAAACAGGGGAGATAACTCATGAAACTACAAAAAAAACTATAAAGTACTAAGCCATGTAAATGAATTAAAAAATAGATGGGCACTGTATGATACTTACTAACTAAGCCTGCAGTTATTAGATTAATTATAATATAATATAAATATATTGTGTAAGTAGACATTTTCTTTTACTTTGAATTTCCTGTAGTAAAGATACTAAAGAATAAATTATTTTACCAATTATTTTCCCATATGTTAAATGCTGAATATCTTTCTTTGCTTACTTGTCTATTTAAAAAGGCATGCAATGATGAAATATAGATAATTTCTTTAGTAAAATGCATATATATGTATTTTAATTTTATACTTTACATTTAATTTTTTATTATCATTTTTTTTTAAAGTACCTGAATCATTTTGTGAATGTGACATCAAGACCTTAAAATACATATTTATAGCTTTCTATTTATTTTTTTTAACTTATAATTATTACAGTAAAAGAGTTAAAAGATTTGAAAAAATGTGTAAACACAACAGCAGCAGCAAAACCTGGAAGGTCTTTTACCTGCATTGAAAAGACAGATATGGAGGTAACTATTGAGAAAATTTTGAAAATATGATACAATGTGTAAGAATTATAGCTGCAGTCGGTCAATGTAATCCATATCATAGATCTTGTATGTCTCATGATCAGCAAATCACTGAATTGTTTCTTTGCTCAACATATTTACAGTTGACTCTTGCGAGCACCAATATTCCCAGTATTGAAACTATAGTATGCATTCTTAAATTTATGGTAAAGTAGTTATAAGTTCTTATCTACAATATGAGACAGAACTCTTTGATCCTGTTTTTTGTCATTATTATGCCCAAGTAGTAACAGAGATCATTAAGTAATACCCATGTCGGTTTGTCCAGTCTGTCCGTCCTCTCCATTAAAAAAATGGTGTCTGTTCTCTCATTTTAGTTTGCCTCAACCAAATATTGTAAAACTGAAATAAAATGCATACTACCACAAAACAAAGATCATGGTTAAAATTGGGTGTCATCACTTTATTCCTTCATAAGCCCCTTTATTAGCCTAGACAATTGCTGATTTTTTTTTCCCATTCTATATATAGCTTTAGTTTGCCTCAACCAAATGTTTTAAAACTTACCGTAAATACAATGCACATTACCTCAAAATATAATCATATATCAAGTTTTAAATTGAGTGGCAAAACTTTTACCATATAATAGTTATGCCCCTTTATATATGTAAAAATCTCTCAATCTGTTTCTGTTCTCCAACTGTACTTTGCTGCCACCAAATGCAATGAAATTTATTCTCTTGCTGGACCCGGGAAATGACAAAAAAATGAGAATTGTTTACGTACATTGTGTTAACGGTATACTTAAATCTGACAAAACAGTAAGCGGAATCCTGCTAAATTAACATAAGGCCAAATTAGACATATTCTCCATTTTTTCACTTTCATTTATAAATGACAGACCTCTATCATTGCACTTGAATGCACCTAATTATAATGATAGCTTCTGCTGGTTATAAGCAAAATCAGCAGTGACATGTGTATATCATTAAAAAGTTCAAAAGAATGATCCGGTAAAAATAAAAAATAAATGTAAATCGACATAGAATGAGCTATAACTTGACTAAACATGATTATTCAAATAAAATTAAGATCTTATAATAAATATAAAGGGAGACAGAAACTTAGAAGACTGAGACTACTGATGCTTTTCCTTTTTGTAGAGACCCTTGACAGATTACCTGAAAAGCCGGTTCCCAAAGAACCCATTTTTGGCAGACCCAGACACAGAGTTAAAAGTAAGATTTGTTAGCAATGAATAAATACATATGCATGTTTAAACCAAGAATTAATAGTCATCTGCCTTTTAGTTTAAGAGGGAATGTTCAGTCTCTCCATTTATATGGAAATGTACATGTTCAGCATTACTGATGACTTTCCCTTTATTGATTTTCATGAAAAAGTGTCTCAAAAAATCACTGCTTCATTCTATATTTTATATTTGGCAATTTGGCACCAAGTTCTATGTAGGCATGACAATTGCAAATCAATCAATTTTTTTAAAAGAATGGCAATCAACAACAGATGTCTGTGTCAGCTGAATACTGCAAACTCACAGTTTATAATTCCTGATGTTTGGTAAATTAATACAGCATGTCATGTATAAACATGCCTCATTGGCACTCACACCACATTCTTCCTATATCTATTTATGATTCTGATCAACTTGAAAAATAGAGAGGCTGAATTTTTTTTACACACTTCTCTTGCTTGAAGGACTGAATCGTACTAGCAATATAAAATTTAAAAAAACAACATATAAATTCAATGGCATTATTATTAAACTGGACAAAAATACAAGAAATATGAAAATTCAGTGTTTCAATAACAATTTCTAGATTTGATAATGCATGTACCAAGTCAGGAATATGACAGTTCTTGACCATTTGTTTTTGATGAGTTTAGTTATTTGATTTTGACATGTGATTATGGACTTTTTGAATTGACTTTCCTCTAAGATCCGTATTTTTGTGATTTTACTTTTTTCTGATTGAATTAATATCATATTAAATGGTTTATTTTGAATAAAGATGAAAATATAACTTATATATTGCATGCTTGTTTTTATTTCAGGCCAAATTAATGTCTTTAAAGAGGAGACTTGCTCCGGAGGCAGACTACCAAGAAGTTCTTAGAGCAGGAGTGAGGTTCAGCACCCGGAAAATGGTTGACTTTAGGTCTCAAACCAAAAACAAGGTAACAATGAAATTTATGAGAGTGTTAGAAGAATGACATACAAGCATTGTAATTCAGGGCTTGTCTTTTTATGATGTGTTACTTATTTGTTTTTCGTTCTTTTTTTGTACATGATTTAGGCCATCAGTTTTCTAGTTTGAAATGTTTTACATTTGTAATTTGCTGGCCTTTTATAGCTTAATTTGCGGTATGGGCTCTGCTTATTTTTGAAGGCAGTATGGTGACTTATAGTTATTAATTTCTGTGTCATTTGATCTCTTGTGGAAAGTTTTGTTATTGACAATCATACCAAATGTTCTGTTTTATACTAGGTGTTGTCCTATAACTATTATCTTGATTTACAGTTTTAAAGATACATAATAAATGTATATCTTTAAAATGTATATAAACTGCATATATATAGAATAACCATACATTGTCTCGAAATATCCATGTCATTTGTACAAGGCTTAGAAACAGGTATAAAGTGAGGCTGTGCCGAGCATTTCTACCTGTTTCGAGCCATGTACAAATAACCGATTGACAATGTATGGTTATTCTTTATATACTGCAACTCTTATAAGTGTTCTAAATGAAGTATTTAGGGTAAAAACCATCATTTTTAAAATTTGAAGCGGACGACGTAAAATTTCCGTGAACTGATATGTTTTATTGACTTCATAAATAAAACTCTACGGAAACGCATTGTCAACGTCATAAAAAAGGTGATATACGGTCAGTGACTGTATATCACATATGAATATACAGTCAATGCAATTTGACTGCTCAAATAGCACAGCGGCAGTATATATATAGTCAAAAGTGGTATTCAAATGTACATTTTTAAAGATGTATATAAACTGCAACTCTGTAAAAATGCACATTTTTTAATTTGTATAAGCTTTATAGATTCTACCACTGCATACAATATCTATTCAGTTTATATATAGGTTTTAAGATGTACAGTTTATATACAGCTTTACTACGGTACAGTTTTATATAAGGATTTACTACGGTACAGTTTTGATATACAGCTATTCAGATGCACATTTTTTATGCATCTTTAGAACTTTTTTCCAAAGGTCTTCAGTCTATTCAAGTTTAAGTTAGGGACGGTTCCACTAATTTTTTATGAAATTACAGGCTTTGGACTTCGATAAGTTGTTGAAAATCAAAGTTTAATACAGGCATTTTTCCAAAACGCCTTCAGACATTGGGCTGATTTTTGGATTGTAAGTTAACTATGATGAGGACATGGACAACATTTTCTTGGAAAATAAATCAGAGAAATATTTAGACTAATACAGGACATAAAAATCACATGTATTTTCATGATTTACTCATGCTTAAAATAAAATTTAGAATTGAATTAAAGAAATAATGACTTTTAATTTATATTTTTTCTTTCTCCTACCATCAAAAATGTGGTGCACCCTTTAAAATAACCATGTAGATATGTGCCCCACATTTTAGATGCTATTTCTTATATAGACCAATTTTTGTTAAATTATTCCTTAAGAAACATAAGTTGCTTACATGTATGATGTAAACCTATCATGATGTTTAAATTATTTTTTAGATGCTATCAAGAAATGAATCAGCAGACTTAGGCTGTAAAAGTCTGAAGGACTTGGGAAAAGCTCTCTTTTCCAGGTTTCAATGCCAAGATGAAGAAGCTGTTGAGAATATGACAGTTGCTTTAGTAAGTACATAAATCAGTATTTAAAAAAAAAAGATATTTATTATCATATATTAAAAATATAGTCCCCACACAATCACATGGATTAATGGTAATCACATAAAATACTTATTATGATTATCATTTATAGCTGTAAGAATTCTCAAAATCAATCACTTAAGAGTTAAGCAACTTTTCACATCATTTTGCAGATAAACCCAATTTGTGTTAGTAAAACATTAGTTATGAGTAGGTTAGATATACTAAAAAACTGAAATACAAGATAGTTTACTGCATACCTAATTCATCTATTGAGCTGGCTGTTTGCTTATATAAATACAATGATGCAACCTTAATATATATAGATTCATTACCTGGGTGAAACACTAAGAACAATTTAATTTTTAATCATAATGTGCACACCTTTAAAATATATATGCATATTGGTATCTTCTTTGTAGAAAATCAAGTCAAAGCCTTTCTAACCTGGGAAAGTACAGACCTTAGGATATAAAATAATTGTATAAACTCTTGATTCTTTAAATTTCCATTTGATATTTGGCATGTTGAACATGATTAGGAGGAGTTGTTATTGTGTTAGCAATTTTCATGTCTGTCCTATGTCAACCTCCTTTGTTACTGTTAAGAAACTTTTAAACCAATGGGGCACTGAAAATGTGTGCATTAAACACCATATTTGTATAAACATACTGTTATTGATCTTTAATTATTTTTCAGAGAGCATTCAGCTATGAAAAAAAAACAACTTAAAAAGCAGTCTGGGGAGCCCTTGGAGGATTTCTGGACAGCCTTCAAGGGTTTCCTGGGCGATATCTTAGACAATCAGGACCAGGACAAATGGGCCCAGTTGAAAGACAGAGAAATCAAAAGAATTGAAAGATATATTAAGTATGTAATATAAATATAATTTACACTTTTGCTAGCTTGTGACATATTATGTATACAAAGATGTCATATTATTTCAATATTCTACTTTGTCATCATCATGACCAAGCAATACATACTCTCTTAAAAATATTAAATAAGATTTATTCCATAAGAAAATATAAGGAAAGGTTATACATGTATATGTATTCGGTTCCTGTAATTCAAAGGCACAATCATTTGGAAATAACTTTATTTGGATATAAAGTTTTTATTGAAGTAACAATTTAAGTCACGTCCCTAAGACATCTTGTATGAGATATATGTCAAGGTTTAAGTACACAATCAGAAACTTTTAAACTGTAATGTTTTCAGAAAAATAAGTTTTAGACAGTCAAATTTTGGAATAATTTATATGAAACGATCATTATATTTTTTACCATATATTATTATTTCTATAATATTAGGATCAGACTCTACATCATACTTTACTGGTTAAAAAAATGCACGGAAAGAAGAGTATGTGTATACATATAATGCTTGAGCTTAGTATTTCATTATACATCTTATTTTTATTGTGAAAAGAACTAAAGTCTAAATTAATCAAAATTGAGGGTTTATTCTATTTTAGTCTACTTAAAAGATAACTGTATTGTATTTGAAGCTCTAAGGACTTACAATCAGTAGTTTTTACTGTCAAATTTAGTTTACCTGGGAATGGGTAGACATACTCAAAGCTTTAAATAAATTTTAGTGTAAAATCTTCATTAAAGAAAATTCTGGGAAAAAGATGTTATCTTCTTATTTTGGTCCCTTCACTAGGTGACGTCATATACATGCTTCTGTCCTCAAACTAGACACCAGGTGTTTTCTGGCTTCTGTGCCGCTTAAGCATGTATAAAATTTGATAAAGATAAGATTTATAGGTGCAACATGTGATTTTTTTGTAGAAATTACATGTCAATACATTCAGCAATTCTAAATGTTGGCTTCCTTAGTTACAGACAGGAAGATAGAGAATTTTACACTAACTGTCATCAAATCAGAACCATTGATACAAAATGATTGCATTAGAATTAAATATAACTCTTTGTATTCTTCATTGATAGAATAGCTTTATTTAAATGTGTCCTGTATAAATATGAGAATTCTTTTTTTTTTTACAGATAAAGATGGATAGACATGTTGATGAAGTGGTCAGGGGAAACACAATATATAAAGAACACTATTAATGTTATGATTTTTTTGTTTATATATTTCTTTCTTTATATGTAATATAAGTATATTTTTGTAATTAATTGTTGTTATTTTTTTCTTATCAATTTAGTGGTTGGCAATTTGGAAGAAAGAATTAAGCATCTTAATTGAAAAAGTATAAGACAGAAAGGGAAAGTTTGTTGGTATGTTGTACAGGTACACCTCTATCAAGGTTAGACGGAGGATTTGTGCATTAAAACCAGTTTAACCCCACCACATTTTGTATGTGCCTGTACGTAATCGTTAGTTTATTGTTTGCTTTGTTACATATGTAATTTTTGGTTAGAAAAGTTGGACATAAATTAGGCTGTTTACTTTCTGGTTTGTATTGTTTTAAAACCTTCTTAAAAAGAATTGGCATCTTGTGCAGGTACTTTTCCATACTGTGATTGGTTTGTGTCAAAATTGATGGCCATACAATACGACTTAAACATACATACATACATATTAAAAATCAACTAAAATGAAATATTCATCAGTACATAAATCATTTACACATAACCATAATTGTACTTGGAGTTAACTAAGGTGCCCTGGATATTATTTAAAACCTGTGATGATTTTCTTGTTCTTCGTTTAAGAGACCAAAAACATTTGGATGTAAAGAAAGTAGATATAGAATGGAAGTATAAACACATGGTCAAGACTAAGAAGAATGTTAAATAAGCTCAAATCCTGTGAAATATGTGGGATTTCAGAGGCTGAATTCACTTTAATTTCATTGAAAAAAAAAAACTCGATTCATGTTAATTTCACGTGAAAAGTTCACGTGAATTTCACGTGAAGGCTCAATTCATGTGAATTTCACGTGAAGGCTCAATTCACGTGAATTTCACATTAAAATTTCACGTGAATTTCACGTGAAATCTCAATTCATGTGAATTTCACATCAGATTCACGTGAAATTCACGTGAAAAATTTCACGTGAGTTTCATGTATAAGCTCGTTTGAGGTGAATCTCACGTGAAAAATTTCACGTGAAATTCACGTGAATTTCATGTGATATTCACGTGAACAAAATTTGCCTGTGTAGATAGTTCAAATTATGTCAAAGATATAAAATCTATCACAAATGCAGTAAATAAACTTTCATTTCTACCACACAATCAAATACAAATTAAATTAGTTATTTGTAAAACAGTTTTGCATCCTCTACAATCCTCTGTAATTCTACACTATACAACACTGAGTAAGTATAACATTTTTCACATCTTTTTGTCATTTTCCATACGGTAATTCTCTACCAATCTGTCTTGCTACTTCCTCCATTATTTTATGAACCATCTCAGAATCTTTATGCATGTAATGGGCATATTCAGTCTCTAAATATTGAAGATATGAAATCATTAACTACTAGTATATTTGAAAGCATGAATGTAATTCCGAATTATGATAGTAATAGTCAAACAAATGAATGTGTTTTTATCCGTTAACTTGAAACAACCGTTTGATAAATTCTTGTATTGATGCACCAGTTCAACCAAACAAAAATATGTATTGGTAAAAAATTGTCTGTAACAAACGTCTAACAAGCGTAAACTAAATGTATGCGCAAGTTAACCCAACTGTTATATGGATCCTGTACCGGAAAGCATCATGAAGTATCATTAGGTAAGTCAATATATTTACTGTAAATTATTTTAAATATTCTGAAAAACATGCAGTTGTCCTGACCTATGACTGTATATATAGAGCTTGATTTTCGGGATTTGGTCTATATTTTCGCGGGAATACGGGATTTACACTTTATCAGGACTTGTTTTTCTGGATTCGGGAAAGAATACTTTATTTCCCCGGGAATTGGGGATGACATTCTTCCTAACTCCTCTCATTAAACTTTGTTTTGTCTGATTTGTTTTTTTATACATACCGCCTGTTATACATTTTCTAATTTCCTCTGCTTCATAACACAGGCCACCACTGTTAGGATAATTGAATGGTACAGGACCAACGGGAATTTCGTTTGTTTCCTTTCCGGTTGGTAGTTTAACTTCCTCTGGACACATTAAATGATCGTTTATCTAAATTAAATTCAACTTCGTTGATTTTTTTTAATTAAAAGAATCTGCGAAAATGTTTTCTTCAGATTTATATTACAACTACTTTTGTGTTTAAAGCTGTAATTTTGATTGCTGTTTCAAAAGGATATTTATAATAAATATACTATCCTGCATAAATAAACTTAATTGTCTACTATAAAGCTGTGTGTCGCATTTAGTGTAAGATAATATTGATTGCTAGATGTCTGTCGGCTTTTTTACCGTTTGTTCTTTTGTTCATTGTTAAATGGGTTTTTATCTTACCTCCTGTACATTTCTAGGAATATGATTTGTTAAAAGCAACCGCGTGGCGACAGTGTATATTGTATATGGGGTTAGTAGGCAGGGCTTATTTCAATGCACGGTTCTTTTTTCATTGGTATTTCTCTTTATATTCATACTGGTTATATAATTTTATTCGATTTCAGTTTTGATTAATGAAAAAGTACAATCACAAAAATACTCCAAGGAAAATTCAAAACGGAAAGTCCCTAACCAAATGACAAAATCAAATTATAAAACACATCAAACGAAATGTGGTACAGAAATATGGTTGTAAAGGTTTGTGGTAGTTATATTCATGTCCGGACAGAATCGGAATATCCAACCAAAGGCTCCATTGGCAGCTTCGTAAAATTTTTTTAGATGTCCATAACTTGCTTATCGACAGCATAGTTACAACTTGTATATTATCCCTATCGTGAATATCTTCTTTGTCAGTGACAGTTCAAATCAACCGCCATTCCGCCTCACATACTGTTTGATTTGTTTTTTGTCTGGCATTAGAATAAAATGTATACCACTTTACATTAATCGAATATCAATCTGTCAAACTGCTGATATGTGATCTTAAAAGAAGCAACATTAAATTCTAGCCAAATTTAATATCTCTTTCTCTAAAACCCACTTATCCAATAAAACAAGATGTAAGACGCCATGATAATTCTTAAATTTTCTGTGCTGTCGTTTCTTTAAAAGACAAACGTGTTCCATTACAAAAGTATGATGCATTGGGTTATAAGGGCTATAATATTTCAATCATTTTTTTTTTTTCTTATTAAGGCTAAATGATTTTTTTTATGTTGAACATGTTGTTTATTCTTGAATGGATAAGTATTACTCGAAAAGAATTGAACTGAACTTTTATCCAGAACAATCCTTTATATAATCAAAATTTTCCTAAATTTACCGAAAATGAATTATTGACTTCCCAGACACTAATTTGTCGATCTTTTCCCGTATGCAGTGACCCTAACTACGAGACCTCTCGTTATAACTTCGGCCACCGCACAGTGCAAGTGCAAGGGAAAAACCACGATGAAAGAATGTAAACACACGTGCTCTTGAAGGTAAATAGAATATTAGAATCGTATAATTTGAATCAACTGTCAAGGAATAGTTTAATTAACAAATAAGAAAATATGAAAACAAATGTCATGGCTCTTTCAATTCAATTATCTATCACGATTTTCACAATTTTAACGATTTTCACGTCCTTTATTTTTGTTGCTTATCAATGTCACGATCCGATTAACTTCGGCGGCAACAATCTCGAAACTTAATTAGCTTGCGATCAACAACCACTGAATGACATAGTATTTGTCGATAATACGTTATAAATGTGTTCTAATTTTTTCTTTTTTTTTAAATGTACATGGCTCGATAGATTAAAACTTCAAGAAACTCCTTTCATATAACTTTAATCAAATTTTCAATGTCACTTAACTTACCTCAATTGAACCATTGGTACAGTGAATAGAAGCACAGTGTGTGCCACTTCTAACTTTTGACGAATAAATTAGACACGCCTTTTGTCCTTTGCTGTATGATAAAAAGTAAAATCACAAAAATACTGAACTCAGAGGAAAATCAATTCGGAAAGTCCATAATCACATGGCAAAATCAAATAACAAAACGCATCAAAAACGAATGGACAAGAACTGTCATATTCCTGACTTGGTATAGGCATTTTCAAATGTAGAAAATGGTGGATTGAACCTGGTTTTAGAGTTAGCTAAACCTCTCACTTGTATGACAGTCGCATCAAATTCCATTATATTGTCACCGATGCGTGAACAAAACAAACAGACACAATAAGTAAAAATGTCAAAAAATAGGGGTACAGCAGTCAACATTGTGTTATCATCTTAATCACTATAAAAACAACAAATGTATACGTAACGAAGAAGCACAAATCAAATTTAACATCCTCATTTTGTTTAAATTATACAATCTATTTTATCTATGAACCAGATGCTCCGCAGGGCGCAGCTTTATACGACCGCAGAGGTTGAACCCTGAACGGTTGGGGCAAGTATGGACACAACATTCAAGCTGGATTCAGCTCTAAATTTCGATTGTGATTAAAAAGTTGATACAGCATAGGTTTCTGACATAGAATGAATGTGGTCTAATGAACTTAAAATTCTTGTTTTGCCTTTGAGCAATTCACTATGCTGTTGAATATTAATCCTCTCAAAAAAGTGTTTGAAGAAATTTTCTTTTTATTTATGAAATCTGAAATGAGAAAAATTGACCCCCCACCCCCCTCCTTCAATTTTTTTTGCACATCCCCCTTTCCTTTATTCCAAAACCGATCTCAATTCAAATTTCTAATGGAGTTTGCAACAATAACTACTCATTTAAGTATATCATAAAATATTAAAATTTAAAAAAAAAGTGCTTGTTATCACTGAATGGTAAAGATTGTTTTAATTTATCAGTTGGTAGTAAAAGTGAATATACATTGTATATTGTATAAAACAATGATTTAACTTGATTCAACTACTATTCAGGACAAAGAAAGATAACTCCAATTGAAATTTCTTGCTATTGCACAATATTGTGCAATTAGATATTTCTTGCTATTGCGCAATACTGTGCAATTGAAAATACTTGCTATTGCACAGTACTGTGCAATTGAAGATTTCTTGCTATTGCGCAATACTGTCAAATGGAAAATTTCTTGCTATTGCACAATACTTAATATAATAATTTTGGATCCTGATTTGGACCATCTTGAAAACTGGGCCCATAATCAAAAATCTAAGTACATGTTTAGATTCAGCATATCAAAGAAGCCCAATAATTCAATTTTTTGTTAAAATCAAACTAAGTTTAATTTTGGACCCTTTGGACTTGAATGTAGACCAATTTGAAAACGGGACCAAAAATTAAGAATCTACATACACAGTTAGATTTGGCATATCAAAGAACCCAAATTATTCAAATTTTGATGAAATCAAACAAAGTTTAATTTTGGACCCCGATTTGGACCAACTTGAAAACTGGGCCAATAATCAAAAATCTAAGTACATTTTTAGATTCAGCATATCAAAGAATCCCAAGGATTCAATTTTTGTTAAAATCAAACTAAGTTTTATTTTGGACCCTTTGGACCTTAATGTAGACCAATTTGAAAACGGGACCAAAAATTAAGAATCTACATACACAGTTAGAATCCGCATATCAAAGAACCCCAGTTATTCAATTTTTGATGAAATCAAACAAAGTTTAATTTTGGACCCTTTGGGCCCCTTATCCCTAAACTGTTGGGACCTCAACTTCCAAAATCAATCCCAACCTTCCTTTTGTGTTCAAAAACCTTGTGTTTCAATTTCAATGATTTCTACTTACTTATACTAAAGTTATTGTGCGAAAACCAAGAATAATGCTTATTTGGGCCCTTTTTTGGCCCCTAATTCCTAAACTGTTGGAACCTCAACTCCCAAAATCAATACCAACCTTCCTTTTGTGGTCATAAACCTTGTGTTTAAATTTCATTGATTTCTATTTACTTAAACTAAAGTAATTGTGCAAAAACCAAGAATAATGCTTATTTGGGCCCTTTTTTGGCCCCTAATTCCTAAACTGTTGGAACCAAAGCTCCCAAAATCAATACCAACCTTCCTTTTGTGGTCATAAACCTTGTGTCAAAATTTCATAGATTTCTATTTACTTAAACTAAAGTTATAGTGCGAAAACCAAGAAAATGCTTGTTTGGGCCCTTTTTGGCCCCTAATTCCTAAAATGTTGGGACCAAAACTCCCAAAATCAATCCCAACCTTCCTTTTGTGGTCATAAACCTTGTTTTAAAATTTCATAGATTTCTATAAAGTTAGAGTGCGAAAACTAAAAGTATTCGGACGACGACGACGACGACGACGACGCAGACGACGACGCCAACGTGATACCAATATACGACAAAAAAATTAAAATTTTTGCGGTCGTATAAAAATGCACCCATAAAGGATGGAGGGTTTTAAGTACTGGTGTCAATTGCGCGTTTGAAATTCTCACAGGTAGACATGAAATAATTTTGTCGTTCAAGGAATGACGGATTACATAAATACAGTCACGTAAAATAGATATAACAAAAACAGACTTAACAGTAAAAGTAATAATGATACAACCATCAATATCGTGACCTGGAACGAAATTTTATATCATCTTCTTACACATCTGCCTTATACATCAGATTTTCACGGTGAACATTACTCGTCAAAGTTACCATGTTTATGATTGTGTTCGTCATGCGCACCAATTATCGTAAGACTAAAATATTCCTTAACAATTCAAATAAATATTTTTATCTTCAAATTAATTTTACACTTAAGATTTGTTGTCAAAAGGGCTACTGGTCTCAACACTTGAATCAAAAACGTCAAAGGCCGAAGGTAAACAACCACTTGAATACGCCGTTTCAAAATCAAATGTATTCTGTGTAAATTTTTCAAAAGCGTTCATTAGAACATTGTGATTACTTAAACACGTCCTCACTATTGAAATTTAGTCAGTGACGTTTTTACGTTATGTTTGTTTTCGGGTACTATACGAACAATGAAAGTATTCAAAGTCCAATGAATTCAGAAATGGCAATTCCAATTTGATATATATAGAGAGAGATTGTAAACTGTGCAATAAACAGGTGAATCGAAGAAATGTCTGAGCTTGTCTACAACTAGGTACCGGTGTGTCATTTTGATATTTTAATGCAAACCCGGTTTCTAAATGGCATCACTTTAACATGCTTGTTTGTCAATTTCCAGTGTTATAATACACTGACATAATCACTACTTAAACAATTGCTGACGCCACCGTTGCTGCATACGACAGTGAAAACCTCTCTCTTATGTGTCGCAGGCGAGACAGAGACGAAAATTTTAAAAACCAAGGAAATGCTTGATACGTTTTTTTATTATTATTCTTACTTGGTTACAAACGTCCTCTTGTAATTAACTGTCTTTTATTCTCCCAAAGTTTACATTGAATGTTACTTGTGTGGGTTAACAATGAATTAATATCATAAGCGAAAATGGGGCAAAATTAAATTGAAAATAATTTGACTTTCATAGTGTTTGGTTTACTGACAAAATTATAACAGACATTACGTGCAACAGATTACAAATACAAACACTATATCGGCATCTATTTTTTTTTTTTACTTACCACTTTCAGCTATTTCCCCATCTGCTTTAATGGATATTGGATCTTCCCCATACACCAAACATGCCAACTGTACAGTGTAAATACCGGCATCCAGTAAAAATCCTGCTCTTATTTGAGTTTTAAGGCGTTCACAATAATCAAAACTTACGAAGAATCTTACCGACACCATCTGTGGTTCTCCTATGCTCTTGGAAGTGATTTCTTCTTTGATTCTGTGGTACAGTGGGAAACAGCGACTCCACACCGCCTGGTGTTATTTATCTGTGTTTCATAAGACAATTTTATACATATAACGTATTATGAATCTTAAGTGTTGGGTGCAGCGACATATGTTTTGAAATTATTTCTTCTAACTGTACTGATCTATATATTTTTTTTTCCCGTTATAATTGTATTTCATTTGTCATTTTGAGGACTTTTATAGCTTGTGGAGTGGGTTTTCCTCATTGTTCAAGGCCGTGTGTTGATACTATTTAGTGTCTGACTTCTACGGCATTTATTGTCTGATGAAGTGTTGTCTCCTCAGCTTTCATACTACATCTTCTTATTTTACTTTTAAAGAACCGTACACATCATCATTTGTTTAACTAACTGATACTCAATTTATATATATTCTACATACCTCCATAAAAAGAGGTGTTTCTCTTCAGCAACTTTATGAACCAGTTTGACATCTTCTAGTGTATCTGCCAATGGTTTCTCACAGAGAACATGCTTCCCTGAAATTTGTCATGGCGTTGTCACTTTATTTTTGACTTATGAGTTTGACTGACCGGATGGTATCTTTTGTCTCTAATTTTCATGAATGTTTGTGGTATGAAATTTTTAATTCGTGAGTATTCCAAAATATAGTTACGTTTTTTGTTAGTTGTTTGTATATTTTGTTGCAGAATTTTAAATCGTAAGAATTTTCGTCTCAAATATAAAAAAAAAAAATCTTGCAAAGATATGTTCTGAAAAAGAACAGTTGAGTTTCAAATTAATAGGAATTTGTCTACATCGATTTTAACATAACCTGAGTGATCCCTGTCAAATTTTGACTAACAATTGTATAGCGTTTTTTTTCTGAACAAAAGTAGGGTTTTGATTTCAATAACTTAAAGGCAGAACATCTTCTACGAAATCGATAGTGTACTCGGAATGATTTAATCATAATCGTTACATTCTTCACTTATTCACTCAGTTATCATTAAAATTGTGTCATAAATTCAAAAAAAATAAAAATCATTACAAAATTGAATATTAAAAAATATTCATTTCGGATCCCTAATATAAAAAAAACATGAAAAGGTCTAAATTTTCCGAAAATAAAGATAAAAAGTATTTAACAATACGCAGCAAGTATGGTGTTGAAAAAAGAGTTGCATGTGACATTGTTCGTTTGAATTTACAATTTACATCCCAGCTTATCGATGAATAAAAAAGATTTGTACGATTTAAATACATTATCTAGGTAAAATCATGGATTTTTGGAATTTTACACCTCTGGGTACACCAAATCAGAAGTAGTGTGATTTTGAAGAGATCGATTTGACATGTTTGATATATTAAATTTTTATCCAACTTTTAAAATTGACCAACGCCATGCCCTTCTTTTAATATTTAAACATCCAATATTTAGGTCTGCTTGATGGTCACTCAACCGTCTTAAATGAAATCATAAGTTATTCAAATCTTTATTATTTTATACGGTATATATTTTTTTTTTTTTTTCTTTTAACAACATTATACATGTCATATTCGTATTCTGCAAATATTGCGTGTTACAAAACACATTAAGATCTCGAACCTTACTACACTACATTGACTAGAGGGTATTCTTCAATAACACACACTCGCAACAGACACAATCAAAGTAACAGCACTTTGTTCACTGTTCTGCACCCCAAAGTAAAAGTGATGCCTTCAATACTGAACATAAAAACTCTCTTCTCATTGCTAGTTGAAAACCCTTGCAACCCTTAACTAAAATTCATCGCAAAATAAATTTGGATATACTTCGTAACATTTAACATAAAAAGAACCTACTGAAAAGTACAATTACTATACATATCTCAACTAAATAATTCTTAAACATGTCTGATTGGGTTGCTAGACGATTGTTTTACAAATGGTTTACTTGTCTGTTCAATGAAAGCATTATTCCAGTTAACCCATCATTCATCGGTTGATACATGTACCAAGTCAGGATTATACCATTTGTTTTTCATTCGTTTCGTTAAATGATGTAGTATTTATATATTGACTTCCCCCTCCAACCCCAATTCCCCAGTTTGAATTTACCTTTGAATTCGTTATTTCTGTTAAAGGCATACGATACAGTTTTGATCCCAAGATGGGCTTTTTATTTCACGAAAATGTGCATACATGACGTTTTTCGTAAAACTTCGAATATGAAATAAAAAATATACATCCATGTGTTATTTTTAGAAATGAATAGGATCGAAGTTTTAGACATTCATGAAAACATTCGGTTTTGTTGACATTTCTATCCATGATATATAGACAATCATAACTTTCTTGTATTAAAAGATAAACACAACGGTATGTTTATAGAAACATTTTGAAAAATCTTTAACATAATTAAGTTTGTTCTAAATTGGATCTCAATTCTTTAGAATTAATTCATTTTAATCAAATTTCTAAGAGAAAACTATCTTAGGACTTTCATATTTCGTTTTTATCTATTACAGAATTGAGCAAAATTAACGATTGGGTTTTTCGGAGAGTTCTTCTAAAGCTATTTGCAAAGTAGCTACTTCACCGTCTCTAGTTTGTAATCAGTCTTGCAAAGCATCTTTTAGAGCTTTTTAAGTTTCTTTAATGTGTAATTGCTGCAATAACGAAAAATACTCCTGAGAATAATAACCATTTATTGTTGATATTTCATCAGCGATTTGATTATATGTTCGTTTTTCTTTCTTAGGTGCTAATTTTTCAACGGCGAAAACACGTTGACCACATTGTGAAAACAATGATTCAACATCCTCTCTGTGTTCATGAATTCATGTATATCAATTAGATCTTCATCTTCACCTCTGATTTCATTTCTCCTAACCATCACAATAAGAGTATAAGCAAGAAATTTTATTAGGAGTATTTGTTTCCATATTTTTGAATAAACTTAATTAAAGCAATACACATGACAACAAGAATGTGTCCAAAGTACACGGATGCCCCACTCGCATTATCATTTTCCATGTTCAATGGACTGTGAAATTGGGTAAAAAATCTAATTTGGCATTAAAAGTAAAAAGATCAACCAAAAGGGAACATGTGTACTAAGTTTCAAGTTGATTGGACTTTAACTTCATTGAAAACTACCTTGACCAAAAACTTTAACCTGAAACTCACACTTTTAATTTCTGTGTTCAGTGGACCATGAAAATGGGGTCAAAAGATTAATTTTGTCTAAAATAAGAAAGATCATATCATAAGGAACATGTGTACTAAGTTTCAAGTTGATTGGACTTTAGCTTCTTCAAAAACTACCTTGACCAAAAACTTTAACCTGAAATGGGACGGACGCACAGACGGAAGGACGCACAGACGGAAGGACGCACAGACTAGAAAACATAATGCCCCGCTACTATCGTAGGTGGGGCATAAAAATGAATAACAAACAAACAGTATTAGGAAATATTAATACATCCAAGGAAAAATCATCATAATAAAACGCTTTCAATTTCCCCATGAATGTAGGGAATCCATAGAGTCTTTCAAACTTCATTGTATAATGTTGTTTATGAAGCATTATATTCAATACATTTTTATTTTAGTGTCGGGATATATAACAAGAACATATTATGTATCACAAATGTTGCAAAAGAATAAAAAAGATAATTAAAAACCAATTGTTCAGAGAACAATTGAAGGTCTTTCCACCAGTTAATATCTATTTTGATATTAAAATATTAAAAATCAGTCTAAAATGTCAGTTCATTTATGATGTATAGATATGAATTTAAAGCAAAGGTCAAAATCTAGAACGTCAAATTAACCTATGACCTTGACCTCAATTTCAAGGTCACAAACTGAGGATCTCAAATCAAAAGATCCTAGGTCTATAATATGTATGGTTAATAAGTTATATCACTTTACACATACTTTTAGATATGATAGGGGCAAAAACTCCCATTCATTGTCTACGCACCCTTTCAACTAAAATTATTAAGTTATGACGTGTCGCAACTAACAATTTAGTCAAAATAATTTGTCGATATCTTATACGGTTTCTGGAAATGAGTGGAAATAAGCCTAATTCAAAAAAATTAGAATATGACCTTGACCTTTGACCTTGACCTAATTTTCATTTTTTTGGACCAAGGACCTCAAATCAAAAGATCCTAGGTCTCTATCACTTATGGTGATCCAGTTTAAAATACATTTCAAAAATTTCAAATACAAAAGGGGAAATAACTCTCATATGGAGCGTTCATATTGCTTCGGTCGAAATTGGACAAATCATGCGAAAGATGTAACGACCAATTTTATAAAATAAATTTGTCATAATCTTTTACGGTTGCGAAGGAGTCGTGGACACAAGGAAAACAGTGTTTGGGGAGATAACTCCTACAAAGAAAAGTATTCGGTTACGCAGGGTAAATTTCAAAAGCGCATAAACTGTTTGATATCATATACCAAATATCTCAGCGACATATTGCAAAAACAAATATTTATCGCAAGAACAAAATTAGGCGGAAGAAAAAAAAATAATAATCAGAAGAAAAACAATAGGTCTTTCCACAGAAAAGTGGAAAGACCTAATAAAACAAGAATGTGTCCTCAGTACACGAATGCCCCACTCGCACTATCATTTTCCATGTTCAGTGGACCGTGAAATTGGGATAAAAACTCTAATTTGGCATTTAAATTAGAAAGATCATATCATAGGGAACATGTATACCAAGTTTTAAGTCGATTGGACTTCAACTTCATCAAAAACTACCTTGACCAAAAACTTAAACCTGAAGCGGGACAGACGGACGAACGAACGGACGGACGAACGAACGGACGGACGAACGGACGCACAGACCAGAAAAAATAATGCCCCTCTACTATCGTAGGTGGGGCATAAAAATATTTTTACCGTTTCGCACTGATATGATATTCCAAGATTTCAAGAAATAGTGGGATCATTTATAATTTCAAAATCGATAAGTTTTAAGATAATCACAGGAATCTTCTCAAGTGCGGCAAATTATTTGACTCCAACTGCCACAAAACCAGGGCAGTCGCCACTGCTCCTGTTAAGAGGAATTTGACACAGAATACCTTGAAGGACTATTTGCCTCTAAATTGTTTTGGATAAGTAGATAAATTGCTTCCATTAAAAATAATGATTAGTTGCTAAATATCGTCGCACATGGTCATCATTTGTCATTATGCAACACATCTGCTTACCTTTCCGGAGCACCTAAGATCGATCACATTTTTTGGAGGGGCTCGTGTTGCTCAGTTTTTTATTTTGTATGCGTGTTTGTGAACTGTTATTTGTCTGTTGATCTGGGTTTTTTTTTTTGCCTACATTTTATCAGTTTATTTACATCTTATGGGTTTGAATGTCTCTCTTGTATATTTTTCCTCTATTATCATGTAAGTTTAATAGTTAGAAACAGAATCGTGCACACAAACAAATACCAATTGAATTCCATTGAAATATTTAAGAGTGAGGGACAAGTCACAGATTAATTTCACCACATATGAAAATATTACACAGTTATACATCTATAACAAAAAAAACTCAATATCATTTGATTGTCTGCAACAAACGTAACAACAAGAGCAATCATTTTTATTACAGTTTTTGCGTGTCTGCTGAACCAAACTATATGGTATTTTAATGAGTTTTCACATCATATACGTAGTACACTCAGTTACTATTTACTAGTAACACCGGTACCTGTAACATTTTAGTCCTTCTTATACGGTAATTTTCGACCGATTTGTTTTGCTACTTCCTCCATAATTTTATGAACCATCTCAGAATCGTTATGTGTATAGTGGGGATATTCCGTTTTACCTAAATAAAGAACATACGAGTAATTAATAAAAAAAAAATAAAAGCACACATGAATATGGGTTTACTCACCGATATAAAAACCATCAGACAAATGTATTTGTCAGTGAATCATTTCATGAAACAGTTGTCTGTACATTGTACTTGTTCGCTGATTCGTGTATCATCTGCGAAACAAATATAGGTATCAACAGATCAATGAACTAGTTTATGACACAAATATATGTATAAGTGCGCCAGTTCATGGCCAACTATTGTCCTCAGTGTAAGCCAGTACGAGTTATCGCGCATGATTTTGATTTCTTATCCGCCTTATCAGTCTTTTCTGTGTGTGATATCTTATCAAGACAACATGCTGAGTTTGTAAAGACAATGTTGACACTCGTAAATAATTTGACAACCCTAAGTAAACGATATTATAAATATATGACACTGTAGCATGCTAGGTTCCGCGGCATGAATACGAGTTGTATAAACTGACTTTATTTCCGAAAGATATACAATTCGATTTTACCGAATATCAAACCATGCATACAAAATAAAAAGTTGAAGAAGGACAAATATGAGATCATGATTATCAAACATATATATAAATCTTTCGACGTAAACCCGAATATGAGACAGCGTAGAATTTGAATACACAAACACAAACACAAACTCATTGCAACATTTTGCTTTTTTATTAAAAGAATAAATTCAGTATCTGCTTTTACTCTTTAGTTACCTCCCAGAATTGTTTGTTTATCAATATTTTCTCTAACTTTTCAGTCATGATTTCTGAGAGACATTTCAAAATTGGCCTTCGACACTTAATGCTTAATAGTACGTTTGCCCGCGACGATGCAGTTTAATAGTACTTTTGCCCGCGACGATGCAGTTTATTTATAAATCACAATGGAAAACACGCTACAGTACATAAACGTATTGTCCTTTAAATAGCTTTAATTTTGCTATGTGAAAAAAGACAAATGTTGCATTAATAATGAATAAGTATAAATGTACAGCTAAATTTTCAAATTTCTTTAAAAATGTTAAGACAAAAAGTTTAACGATGTGAAAAGCAGCGTCGTCTATATAAAATAAATTTGCAGAATTTGGCACTTCTATCACATTCACTGGCTACCTATAGAACAATAGACAATTTTTTCAAATTGGATTGTTTTTTTAAAGTTTGGATGTTCCGAAGTGACAAATTTTTCTAAAAAGATCAGTTTGCAGGTCATCTTACAATGGACACTCTATCAATACATGTTTCTCAGTTTCAACAATATTTATACACGCTTCACATGTTCGTTGATGGATGGATAGGTCTCTCACTTACAATAATGATATAGTCTTAGATTACTTTTTTTTATATAGATATAAGCCAATCGAAGCACATACTAATGAATTTATGTACTGATATTCTCAAATTTTCCTAAAACCGTAAAGAAAGTCCAACAGCAAAAGTGTTTACAATAATGTTCCGAGTATAATATACAAAAAAAGGGGGGTAGGAATACCCTGCCCGGAAAATAATATTACTGATATGTATAGGAAAGTTTTAACCACGGATTTGACTGAACTTGACAGTGTTATCTGAAATTCACAACAGGTGATCAAATAAATGATGAAATTTGTGAACTTCACGCGGATCTCTTTAGAAAACATGCTAATCGAAACAACAGGGGTCTCAGGCATCTGTTTGCATGTATAATACTAAATTTTAACGATTCTAACTATCTCATTCATTCGATAAATAAAAAAATAAAAAATTCTGCAAATACATGTACAATATAAATGCAAGAAGATTTGGTATGAGTTCCAATGAGACAGCTCTCCATAAACTTTACATTAACAGAACAATAATTAAAATAAGTTTCCTTTTTAATACAAATTTTACATAAATGTTCAAGTATAAAAATTAAATATATTTCACGATAGAAACTTCTGAAAGGACAGAGACAAACTAAAATTAATTTTATTTTGTTCTATGCGATTTATTTTTCTAACAGTTAAAATGATAAAAGGAGAATGTACATCAAACAAGCAATAGACTAGTATAAATCACATGTACATGTAAGATAGTAGCGATTCATACTGATTCATATTGCCAATCAAAAGCAGTGAAAAGGTATAAAATTGATGAAAGAAAATTTGACGTATAAGATTTCATTCCAAATCCATCTACTACAAAAGATCTTCTGAAAGTGTTACTGCATCTGGAAAATTTAAGATAATGACACTTTTCCTGTTTCATCAAAACTAATTGGTCTTTTTAGAACATGAGAATAATATATATAAAATATATATATATCTATTACTTCTATGTAAATCAGATGAACATTTTTCAAGAAAAACATCCAAAAGTCTGAGTCATTGTAGTAGTGAAAGATTTTATATTATCAAAAATAAAGAAAACTGACGGCTGGACAAAAATATTCTTTAAATTTAAAAGTTACACTTCTTTTACTAATTTGCTGAATTTTTAAATTCATGATACAAAACATTATATTAAATGTATAAATATTTTATGTTCAAATAGATTAAACTTTGTTTTGTGACTTGTGAGCGACTTACTTGGTAGGACCATGGAAGTACTATATCAATATAATACTTCCATGGACTTAGAATTTTTCTCGCAATCTTCAAACAATGACAATAACTCCAGTTTTGGATAAAAAAGTGCCCCGATTCATTAAATTTTCTAAAATACCAAATATATATCATTGGAAAGATTATAAAGCAAAGAATATATATTTATGCCAATGAATTTATTTCTAAAAATAGTGAAAGATGTAATCATATATGAAAACTCCTTTGCAAACGTTTTTGGGTTTGAATTGTATGAAGTAATAGGGATTGGACCACTTTTTTAAAAATGAAAATGGCCGTAACTTATGCTATCCCGATTCAATTATAAAATATGTCATTAGAAAGCTAAGAAAATGTATTTTCTAATGTGATGCCAATGAAAAAGATATTTATTTTTGTTTACTGTCAGCTAACCAAAATTCAATATTTCCTTTAATAATCTATAGTAAATTTATCGATATCGATTGCGATCAAATTTAGCGCATGCGCACTGCGGGTGCTGATAATAGTTGCGTATGCAAAGTTTGGAATTTGTTAACTAACACATATCAAAGTCATTATGTGGGCGTCTAGTCGGACATGATTCAATTAAAGATAATAAAAGGTTCTTCACATATATACACCACATTATACTATTGGTAAAAAAATGCAGTTTACGTTCACATGATTGCAGATAATACAGATATCGGTCTTTTTTAACAAACAATAACCACCGTCTTTTTATGGGCGTCTTGTCATGTTTAAATTATAGAAATTTAATTATAATGAAAACCAACAGATCAAAGAGACCCAGCTTTCACGATCAAACGACGAAAAGACAAACATTCCAAAACGCGATTCAAAAAAGGCGACACAAGAAACATCACGAACACATAAAAACGGACATTATAACTTAACACATTTATTTAAAAAACAGTTGTTGGCATGACACGGGTTATGTACTTCTCATATATTTAATGATAGTATGCTACTAAACCCCTGACAGGAGGGATTGTGCCTGATATTCGTATGATGAAGACATAATCTTTCAATCAGTTTAATTGAGGTCTGGAGCTTGCATGTCAGTTAACTGCTAGTAGTCTGTTGTTATTTGTGTATTATTGTCATTTTGTTTATTTTTTTGTTACATCTTCTGACATCAGGCTCGAACTTCTCTTGAACTGAATTTTAATGTGCGTATTGTTATGCGTTTACTTTTCTACATTGGCTAGAGGTATAGGGGTTGAGATCTCATAAACATGTTAACCCCGCCGCAATTTTGCGCCTGTCCCAAATCAGGAGCCTCTGGCCTTTGTTAGTCTTGTATGATTTTTAATTTTAGTTTCTTGTGTATATTTCGCAGTTTAGTATGTCGGACGTCCATTATCACTGAACTAGTATACATATTTTTTAAGGGGCCAGCTGAAGGACGCCTCCGGGTGCTGGAGTTTATCGCTACATTGAAGACCGATTGGTGGCCTTCGGCTATTGTCTGCTCTATGGTCGGGTTATTGTCGCTTTGACACATTTCCCATGTACTTTCCCAATTTTATTATGTCATCCGCAATGTTATGTGGTACCTGCTCCATAAGATAGCATTTATACATATCAAGATGCAACTCACTGGAATTATTCTTCTTGTATACTTTTTGTATCATGTAGTCCCAATGGTATTGATCGATCATTTGCTTTTAAATATTTGGTGTACAGCTTTCTATTAATGATAATCGCAAAACGCCTCAGAAACATAAATGGTTTCAGAGTTGAACTTGTCATACATATCCGTGTCCATATTGTTTTACATTTTATTGTATGCAAAAAGACGACAAAAATAAGAGTCTATGAAAAATTTCAAATATATGTTGTTTTTCTTGCCTTTATTTTATCAAGCAATACCATTATTGTTTTCGTTAAAAGTTATAGCGTTACTGATCAGTTTTGAATTTCATTCCAGGTGACATCGTTTTTGTGGAACCAATGCTCTTTTACGTATTCGGGTGTGATTTAAGTTTTATGGCAATATGTGTTACATTGATTTGAGGTTGTTTTGGGAACATTCGAAGAAAAGTAACATGACTGTCTCTATGTGACGGTTCTTTTTTATATCCATGAAAATACATGAATTTATACATTTTCACTTAACTATTACACATTTTCATTTAGGTGCTAGCTGAGTTACCCTTCCGGTGCGGGATTTTCTAGCTGCATGGAAGACTATCGATGTTCTTTGGTCTTCGTTCTTTAGTCGGGTTGTTGTCTCTTTGACATATTCGCCATTTTCATTCTCAATTTTATGAATGTCCTAGTATTTCAAATTTAGGTATAAAATTAATAAACTTGTTAATGAGAGTTTTTAACGGTTGGAAAGCTGCCTATGTCTGCTATTTCTGAATACATACCGCTTTTAATACATTTTCTGACTTCCTCTGCCTCATAACACAAGCCACCACTGTTAGGATAATAGAATGGTACAGGGCCAACAGGGATTTCGTTTGTTTCCTTTCCCGATGGTAGTTTTACTTCCTCTGGACACCAGAAATGATCGTTTATCTAAATTAAATTTATCTTCGTTGACTTTTTTTTTAATTAATAAAAGAATCTGCGAAAATGTTTTCTTCAGATTTATATTACAACTACTTTTGTGTTTAAAGCTGCAATTTTATTGCTGTTTTAAAAGGATATCTATATCAAATATACTATCCTGCATAAATAAACTTAATTGTCCGCTATAAAACTGTGTGTCGCATTTAGTGTAAGATAATATTGATTGCTAGATGTCTGTCGCCCTTTTTATGTTTGTTCTTTTGTTCAATGATAAATGGATTTTTATATTACCTCCTATACATTTCAAGGGATATGATTTGTTAAAAGCAACCGCGTGGGGAACGTGTATATTTTATATGGGGTCAGCAGCCAGGTTGAGAGTCGTCTGTCATGTCTGGACAGAATCGAAATATTTAATCAAAGGCTCCATAAGTAAAGAGTGTCTCGCTCTTTACATGTTACAAACCATTGGTAGTTTCGTCAAAATCTTTCAGAGGTCCATAACTTGTTCATTGACAGCATAGTTACCACATGTATATTATCCCTATCGTGAATATCTTCTTTGTCAGATACAGTTCAAATTAACCGCCCTTGCGTCTCACATGCTGCTTAATTTTGTTTTTTGTCAGGAATTAGAATAAAATGTTTATCACTTTACATTAATCAAATATCAATCTGTCAAAATGATGATATGTGATCTTAAAAGACGCAACTTTAAATTCAAGCCAAATTTAACATTGTTTTCTCTAAAAACAATTAAAGATATGTCCACAATAATGCTGTGAAATTGATTAAAACTCTTGAGACAGAAAAATGGATCCAATAAAACAGGATGTAAGACGACCTCATAATTATCAAATTGTATGTGCTGTCGCTTCTTTATAAAGACAAACGTGATACAATACATAAGTAACTTAATCATGAAAATCCTACAATAAATCAATAAACTATAGCTTATAAACTTGGTGACAAATTTACAGTTATCACTGTAATGTTCTTCATGAAAAGTAATGAGGATCCATATAAACAGTCAGTTATATTATCTTTTAAATAATCAATACAAGAAAATGTTCTACTCAAAAGAGGGAAGAAAGATCATGCTTCAACTTTTAAAGTCTTATGTATTTGCTCTATTGTTCGTTGCTTTACATCCAGTGGCAAATATTTCATGCATTATCAGGCCGAGTAATGTATTTACCATGGCAGATTATAATATGTTTTCATTATGTTTGCTAGAAAAAGTAGAAATTTGTTTTAGCAAATTTGGTTTAATTTCCAAATATATTATCAGCTCTTATCTCCGATGAACCTTAGTTCTTGACTCCTTTTGGTGTGCATTTTTTATGTGTCTATCAGTTTCATTCAAAGGATATTTTTAATCACTGGATTACTTTATTCTTATATTTTTGGGTATCAGGTCAGACCTATAATGCTCGTTCGATTTTATGTGTTACACATGTTACAGAAGCTGAAATATCATAATCATTATTGTTTATTTCAATCTCACTTAACTTACCTCAATCGAACCATTGGTACCATTAATAGACGCACAGTTTGTGTCACTTTTAACCTTTGACGAGTACATGAGACACGCCTTTTGACCTTTGAGGTATGATAAAATGACACACCCATCAATGTCGTGACCTGGAACGACATATCAAATTATCTGTTAACCCATCTCTCTTGTTCGTCAGATTATTACGGTTGAAACAATAAAAATTTGAATACCCCGTTTCAGAATCAAATGTATTACGCAATGTCCTCACAATGGAAATATCACAAATGACGTGATGGTATTTTCATTTTCGGGTACTAGCAATAAATTTACCGGAAGTCCTGTGAGTTCTAAAAAGGCAAATTTCAGGCGAATTCTATAATATATATATATATATATATATATATATATATATATATATATATATATATATATATATATAGACTCAAACAGATATGCAAAAAACTGTTGAATTGGAGATTATGCCTGATCTCGTCTTTGTGTAATTTCGATATCATAATTCAAACCCAGGTCGCTAAATGGCATCACTTTAAACTTCCCATCGCTATGGTCCATGATAGAGGGGGTTATGACAAATAATCTCTATTGTAATGACATGCGGCGATGCTTATACGTCAATTATTGTTGACCTTCTATTAGAGCATATAGATACGTGGATAATGCAAATGCTTTAACAATTAATGACGCCACCGTTGCCGTATACGAAAACGGAAACTATTTGTTTATATATGTGTCGCAGGAGAGACGGAGACGAAAATTATAAAAACCAAGGAAATGTTGACTACTGTTTTTGTTTTATTCTTACTTGGTTGCAAATTTTACGTCGTCTTGTAATTATTGGTCTTTTATTGTCCCAACGGTTTTCTTTAAATATACATGATGGTGTATGTTAACAATGAATAAGTATCAAAAGTGAGAAATTAGACAAACTTAACTCCAGAATAATTTGATTTTCATGAATTTGTTTAATTGATAAAATTAATCCAGAAATAATAAATTACTAACCACTTCCAGCTACTTCTCCTACTGCTTTAATGGATACCGGATCTTCGCCATACACCAAACATGCCAACTGTACAGTGTAAATACCAGCATCTAGTAAAAATCCTCCTCTTATTTGTGTTTTAATCCGTTCACAATAATTGAAATTTAAGAAGAATCTTGCCGACACCATCTGAGCGTCTCCTATGCTCTTGGAAGTAATTTCTTCTTTAATTCTGTGGTACAGTGGGAAACAGCGACTCCATACCGCCTGTTGTTATTTATTTTTATCATATGTTTAGTAGTAAATACAGTAGTTTTGCATATGTGATAAATAGCCTGCTGTTTAATCCATATCACGCAACTTTGATGCGCACCCTTTATCGCATACCCTTTATCACACCCCTACCCTTTATCGCATACCCTTTATCACACCCCTACTTTTTTTTTTTTTTTTTACATAAAGTCAGTTTTGGTTTTTTTTTTTGGCTTAAGAAAAATTTTCCTCAAAATAGGTAAATTTTTTGAATGACGTCATTGTTTGGTATGTGACGTCACGAACGTCGATTTTTCATATTGTATGTGACGTCACGAACGTCAAGTTTTCATATTTTTTGGCACACTAAATGCAACTATGAAAAATACAAAACACACAAATTAATACAATAATAAACAAAATATTTTTAAAACAACAGCACGCAAATAGTAAGGTAACCCAGGTGCTTCGGATAAGTAATTGAGCAGTTCTTTTAAGGCCTTTGAAACAAGACAAAAGTAGAACTGAAGGTAACCCAGTGCTATGGATCAGAAAACAGTTCATATAATATAATACACTTCTGTTGAAATATATGATAAAGTGTATAATACATGGCAAAATCCGTATCACATGCCGTATCACCCTCGACCAATATCATCCCTCGGGCCTAAAGGCCCTTGGGCTGATATTGATGTCTCGGGATGATACGACATATGATACGGATTTTGCCATGTATTATTCTCTATGTATAACATAAGAAACATTTATTAACAACAATATAAACAAAAGAAATTTTCGTTTGACCAAATAAGTCAAATTTTCGAAATTTTCCATCCAGGTAGAACATTTGACCGTTGCAGACGACTCAAATTTACAAGTTACACCCCTCATTTTATGAATCGACTAAGCTCTCCATCAGGTTATTTATACTTAATCATTAAATAGAGAATAATAGACATTTTCGGAAACTTTTACGTTTACATTTATGATGACATTTACAGATAATTCTAGAGGGGTCATTTCAAAGTGTACAATATTGACAAATTGAAAATAACTCAAATATTATTTTTTTATTCAAATCAACGAAATAAGTCGTTACGCCTGCATACAAAAGCAGCACAAATATTTACTATATGACGAAGTTTTCTCCTCGGATATACCCAAAGACTTCCCATAACTCTATAATTCTTTAATTCTCCAATAGAATGTTCAACAGTGACTCCGTTTTCTTTGATTAAATTATTAATTTTGCGACACCTCCTTTTTAAATTGTCCGGTTTTCGCTGTATTTGCTGGCGTGTATAGGGTGTCATACGAGGATATCTATTAGGATATATTTTATCTGCCAGTAAAACTATTCCTTCAGGAAAGTCAAGCTCCGCATTTCTACCAATTGACCTCATCATTGCAAACTGTTGTGCGTCATTTTGATGTCCCAAAACCCCGGCATCAATATAACATATTTTGCCTAAATTATCGTTGACGACCTGATTATGTATGCAATGAAAGTGGCGATGTCCAGAATAATAAAGCTCCTGAGGCTCAACAAGTGGTCTGTAAATTTCCGTTGAGGTACCGTCAATAGCACCCACTGCCATTGGGAGTCACAAATACGTCCTGTAGTGAAAGAGGTTGGCGGCCACCATAAACGTCCTGCAGTGGAAGAGGATGGCGGCCACCATAAACAGCAGGGGAAGAGGATCTTGAGGGAGTGCAACTACCTGACGAGCAACAGCCCGGACCTAGTGCATCTAAGAAAAAAAAAGCGGAGCCCACAAAAGCATCATTGATGCAGCTTGTAACCAGGTGCTCCGCAGGGCGTATCTTTATACGACCGCAGAGGTCGAACCCTGAACAGTTGGGGAAAGTCTTGACATAACATTCAAGCTTGATACAGCTCTGAATTTGGATTGTGATAAAACTTTTGACATAATATGAGTTTCTGACACAAAACAAATGTCAAGATCTTACAACTCTATTGTGCAATATTGTGCAATTGGAGATTTCTTCTTCAAACTTTTCAAAAATTTGGAATTTGAGAACTTTTTGTAATTAGTCCAAAACCTGACATTTCTTTATACATAATTTACTAGAAGTGTAAGGTAGGTAAATCAGAACATGCCCAACATTGTAATGTTAAATGTTTTTGAATTACCTCCCTTACACTGCTTTTAATGCATTTAAATAGCCCATCCGAGCTCACCCATGAGCATGAATGTTAGGCCCGGTGTTTCTGCCGTGTTTGGGGAAAAGATCCCTGAGTCCGGTGCGAAAACCAAGAAAATGCTTATTTGGGCCCTTTTTGGCCCCCAATGAAGTTATTTACATAAAGTTATTGGCAAATAAAAATAGAAAATGACATCATAGTCATGTCTGGCAAATGTCCAACATACATTATCTAAAAACATTTTAGATAAGATAAGGAAAAAAAGCTTCATCAGCAACATTTTATATTGGCAAATTTCCAATGAAGTTATTTACATAAAGTTATTGGCAAATAAAAATAGAAAATGACATCATAGTCATGTCTGGCAAATTTCCAACATATACTATCAACTACTATTCTATACAAAGAAAGATAACTCCAATTGAAAATTAATTGCTATTGCACAATATTGTGCAATTAGATATTTCTTGCTATTGTGCAATACTGTGCAATTGAAAATTTCTTGCTATTGCACAATACTTGATATGGAATCCTGATTTGGACCAACTTGAAAACTGGACCCATAATCAAAAATCAAAGTACATGTTTAGATAAAGCATATCAAATAAGCCCAAGAATTTAATTTTTGTTAAAATCAAACTTAGTTTAATTTTGGACCCTTTGGACCTTAATGTAGACCAATTTGAAACTGGACCAAAAATTAAGAATCTACATACACAGTTAGATTTGGCATATCAAAGAACCCATTTATTCAATTTTTGATGAAATCAAACAAAGTTTAATTTTGGACCCCCATTTGGACCAACTTGAAAACTAGGCAACTAGGCCAATAATTAAAAATCTAAGTACATTTTTAAATTCAGCATATCAAAGAACCCCAAGGATTCAATTTTTGTTAAAATCAAACTAAGTTTAATTTTGGACCCTTTGGACCTTAATGTAGACCAATTTGAAAACGGGACCAAAAATTAAGAATCTACATACATAGTTAGATTCGGTATATCAAAGAACCCCAATTATTCAGTTTTTGATGAAATCACACAAAGTTTAATTTTGGACCCTTTGGGCCCCTTATTCCTAAACTGTTGGGACCAAAAACCCAACCTTCCTTTTATGGTCAAAAACCTTGTGTTTAAGTTTCATAGATTTCTATTTACTTATACTAAAGTTATGGTGCAAAAACCAAAAATAATGCTTATTTGGGCCCCTTTTTGGCCCCTAATTCATAAACTGTTGTGACCTCAACTCCAAAAATCAATCCCAACCTTCCTTTTGTGGTCATAAACCTTATGTTTAAATTTCATTGATTTCTATTTACTTATACTAAAGTTAATGTGCGAAAACCAAGAATAATGCTTATTTGGGCCCTTTTTGGCCCCAATTCCTAAACTGTTGGAACCAAAACTCCCAAAATCAATCCCAACCTTCCTTTTGTGGTCATAAACCTTGTGTCAAAATTTCATAGATTTCTATTCACTTAAACTAAAGTTATAGTGCGAAAACCAAGAAAATGCTTATTTGGGCCCTTTTTGGCCCCTAATTCCTAAAATGTTGGGACCAAAACTCCCAAAATCAATCCCAACCTTCCTTTTGTGGTCATAAACCTTGTGTTAAAATTTCATTGATTTCTATTCACTTTTACTAAAGTTAGAGTGCGAAAACTAAAAGTAGACGCAAGACGCAAGACGACGCAGGACGACGACGACGCCAACGTGATAGCAATATACGACCAAAAAATTAAAATTTTTGCGGTCGTATAAAAAAAATCAGCTTAACTATGAAAAATTTATGGCAAAGTAAATTCCTAAATTACTGATAGCATTGAGAGTCAGCTCCTCGTCTGATTCAGACGAATAAAAACAGTGCTTGTTTATAAAAATGGTGAAAAATAGCTGATTTTTTATTAAACTTATATCTCTCATTAACCACATTTTGTTTTCGTTTATTAGCTACATTTTTCGAGACATTATGTATTTTGAGATGACCCACAGGTAAGTTTACCTGTAATTATCATCGTCAACTTAAATGTTATTGTAAACTTAGTTTCCGAAAACGTCTAATACATGGCAAAATCCGTATCATATGTCGTATCATCCCGAGACATCAATATCAGCCCAAGGGCCTTTAGGCCCGAGGGATGATATTGGTCGAGGGTGATACGGCATGTGATACGGATTTTGCCATGTATTATACACTTTATCATATATTTCAACAGAAGTGTATTATATTATATGAACTGTTTTCTGATCCATAGCACTGGGTTACCTTCAGTTCTACTTTTGTCTTGTTTCAAAGGCCTTAAAAGAACTGCTCAATTACTTATCCGAAGCACCTGGGTTACCTTACTATTTGCGTGCTGTTGTTTTAAAAATATTTTGTTTATTATTGTATTAATTTGTGTGTTTTGTATTTTTCATAGTTGCATTTAGTGTGCCAAAAAATATGAAAACTTGACGTTCGTGACGTCACATACAATATGAAAAATCGACGTTCGTCACGTCACATACCAAACAATGACGTCATTCAAAAAATTTACCTATTTTGAGGAAAATTTTTCTTAAGCAAAAAAAAAAACCAAAACTGACTTTATGTAAAAAAAAAAAAAAAAAAGTAGGGGTGTGATAAAGGGTATGCGATAAAGGGTAGGGGTGTGATAAAGGGTATGCGATAAAGGGTGCGCATCAAAGTTGCGTGATATGGATTAAACAGCAGGCTATTTATCACATATGCAAAACTACTGTATTTACTACTAAACATATGATAAATATTTATATTAAAAACATGCTAATTAAAAATAGGTTTTCTATCCACTTCTGTGAAACGTATCATTTGATATTATATATAAATAAATAAATAACTTATTTGGATTTCTACTGATTAAAGTGGTGAGAGAGGGTTAAATACACACAAAACTATCTTTGCCACATGTTTTTGCTTGTCAGAAAAGTTGTCATTGTTCTGTTTTGTTTAATTTTTTGTAAGGAGGGGGGGGATGGGTAGGCTATGTTTTTTTTTAAACTCACTTCTGAATCTCGCCTGCGACTTATAGTTGTGATTACGTTGTGTTACTTTCAAGAATTCTTGTTATTTCTGTTTCAATCATTTATGTATTACTATTTTTAACCTGTGTGCTTTTACTTGTGTTCTTGAGTCATATTTGTGTCACGTTATTTCCATACCCAAATATTTGTTCTTTTAGCTTATTTTGTCACTGGACGTATTGACAATTAAATGAGGTGAAATTGCAGTATGAGATGCTTATGAAGTTTGTGTTTTTTATTTAATATATTGTACTAATATGGCGACATACACTGTATTGTGTTTTAATTACATTGCAAGTATGTTTCATAAGAATCGGTACTTTTGATAGGCTGACGACAATCAAGAGGCTTTCCAAAATTAGATTTTGTTTCCATGTAAAATGCAACATTAATGACAACACGTGTTTCCCGTGAAAACATGACAACAACGCATAGGAAAATAAACAAAGAATTTAATATTAAACTCGGAATTTCACGGTTGTAACATACAAAATGTAATTATAAGAATCGAATGTCCTCTTTTTGAAAATTTTATAGTGTTTCGGTCAATACATTTCCATCTCATTTAAGTTACAAAAACCCATTCAATTCTTTAGTGTTGGATGCCGTCATCTAGGCTTTTCTATTTAATTGTTTTAATTTTACTCGTTTGAATTTTTTTACATTTGTCATTTCGGGGACGTTTATATAGCAGGCTATGCAGTATGGGATTTGCTCATTGTTGAAGGCCGTATGGTGACCTATAGTTGCTAGCTTCTACGTAATTTGGTCTGTGGTGGAGATCAATTGTCTCAATAGCAGCTGTCATACTACATCTTTTTATTTTCATTTTAAAACCCGTGCACAACAATGTTCACTTAAACTAGTTACGACTCAAATAGTATATCTTCTACATACCTCCATAAAGAAGAGGTGTTTCTCCTTAGCAATTTTATGAATAAGTTTCACATCTTCGAGTGTATCTGCTAATGGTTTCTCACAAAGAACATGCTTTCCTGCATTCAGCATTTGAATACTCAACCTGACGTGTTCTGTGTATGCACTTCCGATGTAAACTATTTCTAAAATATAGAGGAAGTTTTTGGCATTCCATTATTTCGTCTAAGCATGAATTAAATAGAATGAACAGATATTAAAAAAGAGGGACGAAAGATACCAAAGGGACGGTCAAACTCATAAATCTTAAACAAACTGACAACGCCATGGCTAAAAATGAAAAAGACAAGCAAAAAAAGCTCACATGACACAACATAGAAAACTAAAGAATAAACAACACGAACCCCCCCCCCCCCCCAAAAAAAAACAACTAGGGGTGATCTCAGGTGCTCCGGAAGGGTAAGCAGATCCTGCTCGACATGTGACTGCAGGGAAAAGTATATGCTCAATACATGATTTTCAGTAAAAGAGAAGCGGAAGACACCAGGGAAAACAAAACTTATAAGTCGATAACAAAACGCTTAGCAAATATCGAAAAACGACAAAAAGAACAGTATACAAAACACAACATAGAAATTAAAGACTGAGCAACACGAACCCTGGAAAGGTAAGCAGGTTCTGCTCCACATGTGTTACGTGTAACTTTTGAATTTTTGAAATACTAAGGCTTTTCTACCTCGGGCATAGATTACCTTAGCTGTACTTGGCAAAACTTCTAACAATTTTGGTCCTCAATGCTCTTCAACTTCGTACTTTATTTGGCCCTTTTAAACTTTTTTGGATTCGAGCGTCACTGATGAGTCTTTTGTAGACGAAACGCGCTTCTGGCGTATATGCAAAATTTGGTCCTGGTGTATTTGCTGAGTTTATTTAAGGAATGACTGTAAGATTTTTTCTGTCTATGAAGAAATAACATAAAAAATGTGGTGCACACTGAATAACGCGCGTAGCGGGTTATTTAACAGTGTGCACCACATTTTTTATGTTATTTCGAATAGATAGAAAAAATATTACAGTCATTTCTTATAATTTAATTCTAAATTCCATTTTAAACCGTAGAAAACCATGAAAAAACGTTGATGACGTCACGGTCACATGACTAAATTATGTCTATGGGCTCATAACAAAATAACGTCAGCCAATCAGAAGACGCGTTACATCCAAAATTAAATTATTTAGAGATGTAAAGAAATATCTGTTTCAGATTGTAAATATATCATTTGAGCAAACTTTGACACTAAGGTACCTTGTCACGGATACTTACTGATACATGTATTAGTGACTTTGATATATCGTTTGATTTCGGCAAAACAAATTGCCTTAAAGAAGCGATGGTTTAACTGAAACGTAAAATCGAACCCTACTTTCTAGTATGTAAAAATAAACATTCTTGATAACCAATCACACAATTGAACTTAATATCGCGAACAATTTATTTTGATGTATTTACCTTCTATTGCAACTTTTGTGTTGGTCGGTTATACCATATGGTCGGCGCCGGATGAAAACCTCCCACTAATTATAGAGTTTAATAGTAAAAACTCCTATAAATGCTGACATCGAAAGGGCCACATGTGATCAACGGTACAACATGTGCATTTGTATTTAAAATGTCAAATTGTTTTACATCCTATCACCTTACTTGACGGGTGACACGCTTTTAAGATGTCGGATATCGGGGTAAATCTCAAATTGGAAATACAATACATTAAATAAAACAAAACAAAACACTACACTACATTTCAAAACTAATGCCGGTAAAGAAATGTCTAATGGATAACACAATGAAATTTAACTTTTTAATGCGAAAGAGAGAATCTCGCTGGACTAAACCCTTCAACAGAAGTGAAACTTTTAAACAATAGCATTACCAATTTCTGGGTCTGCTGCAAACTTTTCATATGAGCTATAGGTTTTTGGAATGTCAAATGTAGTGGCGAACTTCTCTGCAGTGTCTTGTGATCGTGAAACAACAGCAACTATCTGAAGAAAAAAAACGAAAAATTCAGGTGTACATATTTTCACTATCTATAGGCATGTCTTTTGTTTTATTGTTTGTGATTATCACTTAATAAAGACGAAAAAGATAGTTTACTTCAAATACAATAGTACATAAAACTATATGTGACTGGAAAAGTCCATCTGAAATTATTTAAGTTTTCACGTTGATGCCGATCAAAATGACTGCCAGAGGGGAACTTAGTTATCATTCGGCAATTCTCGGTAGAATCCGCTACTCTCCTTAGGGTCCGGAATCGGTCGAGTTTAGACGAATGCTTAGTTATGGGTTGTTCTGCATTTGAAACTACTTAAGGTGGTACCCAACACTTTCACTAAAATTAATTTGGCTCGTTTGATTATTATAAAATTTTGTCAAAATATTAACTTTGATACTTTAACAAAAATATAAAAAAAATTAAAATTTTGAACCAACCGTTTTGTCAGAAAAATTACACTGGTTATATAACAATTTGACAACCTCCAATTTTAATCATTGAGAAGCTTAATATTCCTTTTACAACACAACGTTATTAAAATGTTTATAGCTGACTTTACAGAGTTATCTCCCTGTAGTGTTAGGTACCACCTTAAATACGTAGAAGTTACAAACTCTGATAATGGATAAAGAATATCTAAGTTTAAAGATGGTACAATAAACTACAAAACGCAACAGACATAGAGGTTTGTGAATATTCATTATAATACTACAATTCCAACAAGTGTCAGAAATCACTGAATCGATTAGTATACGATATTTTCATTAAAAAGAAAAGCAAGTGCAAATCTTCTTAAAGAAATGATTACAATAAAACTGATGGAAATTACGCTAAAAAAGTCATGTCAAACCTGATGGTTCTCTGATGGCAGGGTTTTTAATGCTGAACAAAAATCGCTGCAGATTTTTCCAGTACTGCATATACCCCATTTTAAAGCCATTGGAGTTATTTCTGTAAAATATCACGACAAAAGTACAGTTTTTTTTTATTAAAATATGATAGGCATTAGTAATATATGGTATCTCGTCTTGCATGCACATCAAACATTCGATATATACAACATCCATTCAAACTCGCATTAACTGTGTAAAGGCAATGCATTGCATGAGAGACAAAAATGTGATTGTAACTCAATTCAAATAATTTTAAACTTTTTATGTAATCAAATACCGAACATTCGGCGAGTGCATGCACTAAAAAGTGAATGAATTGTCTATCCATGCAAATCGAAAATGCAGAAAGAGTGTCAATTTCGCTTCACGTATATCGATTATTAAAATTTCAGATCAGACAGCTGTCGTAAAAAATTATAAGTATAGTTCGAATTTCTATACTTTAGCTATATATGCATAAAAGGATATGTTTCCAAGTGGTGAAGTTGAAATCATCCCTTCGCAAATTTTAAAGACCGTTATGGAATATTTGTTCCACAGATGACGACGAATATGTTCCAAATGTCGTTACCACATTCCCGTCCTCTTTTCCTCGAATGTGACCCGCCATATCAGTAGACTTATCACCAAATTTATATTTACATGAGCAACACGACGGGTGCCACATGTGGAGCAGAATCTGATTACCCTTCCGGAGCACCTGAGATCACCCCCGGTTATTGGGGAGGTCTGTGTTACCCAGTCTTTAGTTTTCTTTGTTGTGTTTTTGTGTACTGTTCGTCTTTTCGTTGTTTTTCGGTTTTTGACATGGTGCGTTGCCAGTTTGTTATCGACTTAATCATTCGTCACAACTCGGCCGATGGAGAGAAGCGGGGTCACCCGAGGATTGCCGATTGCGACTTAACAGATTAAATATCCCTTTGGTATCTTCCACCTCTTTTTTTGGTATACGATTTCAGTCGTTTTTTGTTAGGTTTGGAGTAGGATCTGCTTACCCTTCCGAAGCACCTGAGATCACCCCTAGTTTTTGGTGGGGTTCGTGTTGTTTAGTCTTTAGTTTTCTATGTTGTGTCATGTGTACTATTGTTTGTCTGTTTGTCTTTTCATTTTTAGCCATGGCGTTGTCAGTTTATTTTAGATTTCTGAGTTTGACTGTCCCTTTGGTATCTTTCGTCCCTCTTTTAGACATATACAGGGCAATATTCAACATACATTACCTTCTTCCGAAATAGACGGGTGTCTTACAATATGTTGTTAATAAGGTTATGTTAGAGGGTAAAATATACAAAATTTTAAAGGTGAAGCAATAAAAATACAAAACACAACTGACATGGAGGCTGAAGGTTATCTTCACGAAGATGATGATGGATATGGCTCTTTAACGTCCAGTGGCAAAAGAAATGCATATGATTTTTCGATATGAATATGAACTTTGCTTACTTTGCAATAGATCGGCACGCTGAGTCGAACTTTTCTGGAGATACTCACAGGCACTTGTCTCAGAAAATTGTTATATTAAGGTATATAGGAAATTGTTTTTTCTGAAACAAGACTATTATTAGTGCCTGTGGAGATAGTTTACAAATAAACAGTCCGCAAAAGGATATGTCATCCTATCCGGACATATTATTCTAACTTAGAGCCGACCAGTCTTTGTTCTTACTCCCTCACGCCGCCTGCTTAGCCAAAAAGCAGCAAATACCAATCATGAATTCCTTTGAAATGACGCGGGCGGATTTGAACCCACAACCTATACAGCACTGGAGACGAGAACACTACCAAGAGATCATCGAGGCTGTATTTACCTTCATGACAATATACAGTATTAACAAGTGATCATTGCATCTAGTAAGATACGATATTTTCTACCTTAAACAGTTTATTTTCAACTCTAAAAGTGCGCAATCTAATTAAAAACCGATCTCTCATCGCTCCCGTTTTCTGATATGTCCCACGCGACATATCAGAAAACGTTTTTAATTAGATTGAAAAGTGCGAGGCCTACCGAGCGTTTAATTATGTTTGTTTTTATTTTATTATCTGGAGTTGGAAATGTCGAACTGCAGGAGATACATGTTTTGTATAAGTTTTATCTGATGAGAACATCCTGAACCAAAACAAAGTTATTTTGTTCCTGATAGATCTATAGTACTAAAATTACGAGGTCCAATTTGTCAGCCGTCATCGGGTAAAAACGACAAATCAAAGAATCTCAACTCTATATATAACTAATATAGGACAATGGTGTAGATTAAAAATTACACCACTCCAGACCCTTTTGTTTTCAGCATAATTAATATTGCCAATAATTAACAAGTTCCGGGTCGAATCCGATACCGATACAAATAGTATATTCAGCTATTACCTTATCTGTACGTTCCGCATTTGATAGGCGCACCACCAAACGGTGTATTTAGGATTTTGCTATATACACGGGTCATAATCAAAGGACTGACACTACTAAATTCAATCATTGTCAAATTGTTCCCTATTGTAGTTTTATTCAGCAATCAGCAAGACTTTCTAAGATAACTAATATAGGACAATGCTGTTGATTAAAAAATACTCCATTCCTGGATAGCCAGGACCTTTTGTTTTCCAAATAATTAATATTTCCAATAACTGATAAGTTCCAGGTCGACGGGTTCAAACAGAAAGATTTGAAAGCAGAGAAAACTGTGTATCTTATAATCGACATGACTTATGCAGATCACAATACCAATTACTAAAATAAAGCTTAGGCATAGTTATATACTTTAATTCAGTCACGGACCCGCGATATCACGGGTGTGTACTTGTATAACATATATACCTGCGATATATTTTTGGTTTAAGTAAGAATGACCTTACCATTCTTTTAATACATACTCGAAATTCGCAGACAACTTTTAAACTGAAATATTTGTCATTCAAAACAGACAACAGGTAAAGACATACACCATGATAATGATGTTAGGAGATAAAAAAAAACACACACATATATTTTACCATCGTACTGTAAATGTTCAAAAATGGGCCTGGTGTTGAAGAAAAAATTCAGGGAAATTGGTCCTACCGTCTTTCATGTCTTTGTCATGTCGCTTAATGGAAACAACGGGGACATTTCTACATTTCTAATGGTTTCTTAGCATCTACAAATAAAAGTAAAGTAATATGACAAGTGTATTTTTACTCACAAATCAGTGGTCTAGCTTGTTCACCTGTTCTATATATTTATCTTGTTACTAAACATAGAAATGGAGGATTTATTTGTGTTATCTTATAAGTAACCCCAAGTATCTATATATAGTTAATATAGCTTATATAGAAGGGAACAAGAGGGGGTCCATTAACAGGTTAATATTTTTTTTTGATTTTTCTGAAAACAGTTAACAGTAAATTTAAAACACTGATAATAGCAGCAATTTAAATGATAAAACAGAAAACAGTAAATTCAAAAATCAAAAATCAAAAAAACAGTTAACAACTGATTCAATTAAAAATATTAAAATCAGTCGGATCCAGAACCAATCCAGTACTATAAACCTTTGTAATAACTCCCATGTACAATGTGTATGTTGTGTACAAATTGTAATGTTGTACAAATTATAATTTGCACAGAATTTTTGTACAGGTTATCATGGCTTTATGAACCGCTTAACACAAATGGATGATACAAGCACACATTTTTTTTGTTTCACATATTTCTGTCATATTTCCGTTACTACATGATACAGTCTTGTACTGAGCATCGTTACAAAAAACATTATAAGAACACAAAAAGACTCTTTATGGAATGATTTCGGTATAAGAAGAATCTATAATATATTATTATAAAAAAAATAAGAAAGTGACTCCACCACTCGTCTTAGTAACAAGATTTAATCCGGTAGTTTAAGGAATCGATAGAGCTATAAGAAAACATTTGCACATTATCGAACAAAACAGACACGGAAAAATACTTTTCTAAAACTTGATTACTATCCTAGCAGGGCCGTAACTACATTGAGGCAAATGAGGCAAATGCCTCATGTTTTAAATTTAAAAAAAAAAAAAAACTAAAACAAAAGATTGTCTTCATATGATTGTCTTCATATCTAATTGTTTTCACTGAAAATGTCTTGCAAGAAGCAAGTTCTCTTCACTCTCTGATGTCGCCCCTGCATATTTTTCGTAATCCATGTTTCTATTTTACTTTTGGTTTTCAGAGTTGATGGTCTATTGTTTGTACTTCTGTGTCACGGGTTTGTCTTTTGTTCATTTATTGTCCTACTTAATGACTAGTTTGAGTGTTGATTTTCATTTGTAAACGTGTCACACTGTGTAATGTTGCATGTCCACTGATGTCTAGGCATTATGCGAGAAAATATTTTAAGAATATACGATGCTACTGGACACAGAAAAAAGTGGTCGTTTCTGCATGGAGAATTGAACTTGATATCAAAGAATACGAAACTGTCTTTCTTGTATATAAAACCATACCCAATTTTTCTTAGTATGGATTGCAAAATTAAGTCTTTTCTGTAGGTGAGATATGCACAGAAGTGATAGATATGTATTATAAATATAGAAAATTGAATATCTTAATCAACAAAAAAATAAAAAAAATAACTGTATCATATACCCAAGCGCCTGTGGATAAAACTAGATAGCTGACATGATTGAAATTAAAGTAAGACCACCAATTTCCCGGTATCAAATCATTTGTTGAAAAAGCATCAATGTATTGCCATATGACCTTTTACATTCACGGGTTAAATTTGCATTAAGTCGTGTTCAGACCCTTTAACAGAAAATTAAGGAATATGAAGTACACGTGCACGGGAGCTAATCGCACACAATGTCAATGTTTAGAAAAAAAAATACAAATGATCAATGGTCAAAGTTTTTATTCCTGTTCTTCATCTTGATAGTTGCTGGAGGGTCTTCAATAATGAAAGAATCATAAATACCGTAAAACAAGGTCTATATGGTCCCTAGTGTCGACCTGAGCAGTACTAGAATTTAACGTATATTACTGCACTAATGACTGTCACTATATTTAAATCTAGTCATAAAAAATCTCAAGTCAGCACAATACAAGACAAGAACAGACAGACAGATCCGGTATTAATGATTATGAGAATTACGATTTTTGCTTTATTCTACATATCGGTCTTTTAATGTTTTTAATTTCCCTAAAACTTTAAAGTCTTAAATAACAATGAATCTATGTTTTTGCTTTGAGACCAGAATATTGTCGAAAAAATAGCTAAAAATGATTTGCGTTCTATGTAAGAAAGTCTGGGAAACGCTCAGAATGCACGATTTTGCGTTATTTTTCTCAGAGCTTCTGGGGGCCTTAAGCGGCCCCCAGACCCCTCGCCAATTTTTTTTTTGCCTCAGTATTAAAAGGGGCTAGTTACGGCCCTGCCTTAATGTAGACCAATTTGAAAACGGGACCAAAAATTAAGAATCTACATACACAGTTAGATTCGGCATATCAAAGAGCCCCAATTATTCAATTTTTGATGAAATCAAACAAAGTTCAATTTTGGACCCTTTGGGCCCCTTATTCCTAAACTGTTGGGAGCAAAACTCCCAAAATCAATCCCAACCTTTCTTTTGTGGTCATAAACCTTGGGTCAAAATTTCATAGATTTCTATTTACTTAAACTAAAGTTATAGTGCGAAAACCAAGAAAATGCTTATTTGGGCCCTTTTGGCCCCTAATTCCTAAAATGTTGGGACCAAAACTCCCAAAATCAATCCCAACCTTCCTTTTGTGGTCATAAACCTTGTGTTAGAATTTCATAGATTTCTATTTACCTCTACTAAAGTTAGAGTGCGAAAACTAAAAGTACTGAGAGGACGACGACGACGCAGACGACGTTGCCAACGTGATACCAATATACGACCAAAAAATTTTCAATTTTTGCGGTCGTATAAAAATCAATCCCAACCTTCTTTTAGAAGTCATAAACCTTGTTTTTAAATTTCATAGATTTATATTTACTAACACTATTAAGTAATTGTCGATAATTGACAATTGAGACAATTTAAAAACAGTGTGAGGGAAATAATCCAAACCCAATTTAAAGAACAATGTTATGTATGTTTGATGACCTCCCTAACACTGCTTGTACATTTTGTATTAAGAAATGTTGTATTGTTTTGAGGTGATTAGCTGTCAATTTTTTTTTTATAAGTTACTATCAATATGCAACAGCATAGTGTATTGCACTTTTTTTTTGCCTCAGTATTAAAAGGGGCTAATTACGGCCCTGTCCTAGTCATGGATTGAAATTTGCAAAACATTTTTACGAGCTCCATTGTCTACTTTCTAATCGACATCTTCCGATATGCCAATCACAGCTATATGACATATTATGTAATTGATTTCACGTGGATGTTACTGCCTTCATATCACTAGATAATTTCTGCCAAAGTTTCGTCAGAGACATATATGGGCGTTTTATCAATAAAAGCGTGAATTTCAGACCTAAAAAAAATGAAAATCAACTTGTCTAAAATTTTATCTCAAGAGTTATTTTGAATACCTCTATTATAGACCTATTTGTAAACAAAAATTGCAATCTTAAATACTCTTTAAAATGATATTATTTTCATAATTTATGTACTGTTTCGTAGGCATGGTAGGGGACATTTACTTTTACTTTCAGATTCAAAATGTAATTATAGACAATAGACAATAGACAATATTTATTTGCACAAAAACATTTACATTAAATGGTTATGGCATACAGTATACTATAGCACAATTGAAACAATAAACTGACAATAATGCCGGATCAATAATTAAATATATATCATCTATATATTCATTTCGAATATATCATTATCAAGAAGCGCTTCAAACAATGAAAAAATAATTTGCAATCATTTTGGTCCTCACATTTGATTCAAATATCCTCTTAGTCCCTTTCCAGTTATCAAATGGGGATAAGTATGTTGATGAGGTTTCTGATCAATAGCATTTCAAAACTCCCGCCAAAATATGTTGTCGAAGTTCTTCTGTTTAAAGGTAAAAATAGTCGAACAAAAATGTCAAGTTCATTTGAGGACTCTGTTGTGTGCGGTTTTACAAGATAACCATGAATATTTCTTAAAAAAATTAAGTGACAGTATTTTTAAAGAGGTAACGATCACACTTGTAGAACAAACATTTTCAAATGAAAATAACTGTTCATTATATGGAGTATATACACCCCGCAAATAGCGCAAACACGTACAACAGTTTATCATCAGCTGGTCATTGTTTTTTGTCCACAAACATTATGTAATTGTATGACTTTTTTTAAAGCTGTATGAAATACAACATACAAATTATCGTACTAAGAAAAGTAGATGAAAAAAATTCTCCAGTTAGGCCATATTCCAATAACAAAACGCTATTGTTATCATATCCTTACATGACTGAGGGAGATTTGTTTGCCTTTCATTTTTCACAAGTTTTGTTATATACACGAAAATTTATCTGAGTTGTATTTTTATCATATCAGAGCTCCAGATAAGCTGCGTATTTGCATCATCACGCAATACAAATAATAAAAAACCCAATGCAATTGCCCATTGCAGGGTTCAATAACCCAATTAATTCAAAGGAAAACCCAATTACAGGCCAAAACCATGAGTTCTCAACACTTTTATTGGCTACCGTTTGCATTATTTACCCTTATCTGTTTACAGTCATCGTGTAAACTATTTTTATAATATTTACAATTGGAAATTTCATTTCGTTCTAAAAATAGATCCCTGCACCAAGTAGCTGAAATGGGTCCCTACCGGAGTTTTCCGTTGCTCAATAGGTACACGTTTTTGAAATCATTTCGATCTTCTCGGCGTTTATCCAATTAGCATGTATCATGTAGTCATATCTTTTTCGCATTGCTCTGGATATATCATAAAATACATTGAATTAAAACGAAAGTGAATGTCAGGTAAAAATATTGAATAGAAGCATGTTTTCTGCTTCTTTTGAAAAACTGAGGGAAAGTTATGATGATAACAAGACTCAGCCAGTGTTTTTATGAAGCGTCCATCGAACGCACGGGCGTGTGTGGGTACCTTAACGAGAACATTTCTAATAAACACGGGGTTTCGTCAGAAAGAAAATCAGTTGGAAAAAGTGAAAGGCCAAATTAATTATGACATGATAAAGCATCAGAAACCAAAAGTTCTGATAAAAGAATTTTTTATATAAAGGTATAAGACGAGTGCCTGTGAATACACATATCCATTTTTGTGAGAAAATACAAAACTGGCAGAAGGTTTGAAACGGGACACAAATTAAACCTACAATTGCTCCTCAGTGAATAAACCAAATAAAACAGCTAGCAAATAACCCCAACCCTAACTCTAAACCAAATAAAACAGTTAAACAAAGAAAGAAACATATTTAAGATGGAAAAAAATCTGGGGTTGATATTCATGATATTGCCTAAATATTCAATATTGTGTTGATGAAAAAACCCAATACATTAAGGTGCTTGGTGGTGAAAAACCCAATTTGATATTAACATGAGGGGTGAATTGGAATTGATAATGCAATTAAAAAACTTTATCACCCAATTATATAAGAAAATGGTGGGTAAGCATAAGCATAAGCATTGTGACATAGGAAATTTACGGGAAAGTGCACAAATTTGAAAGTTGTCAATAGATACCAGTGGTTCATTGATTTAAAGGCACTCTGCTCTGTAACTGACACTTCAGCGATAACATAGCATTAAATGAACAGAGGTACAGGCAAACTTACTTATCGACCAGCATTATGTAGATTTATAGGAAGATGTGGTGTGAGTGCCAATGAGACAACTCTCCATCCAATCCTCTCAATAACAATTTAAAAAAAAGTAAACCATTATAGGTCAATGTACGGCCTTCAACACAGAGCCTTTGCTCACACCAAATAACAAGCTATAAAGGGCCCCAAAATTACTAGTGTAAAACCATTCAAACAGGAAAACCAACGGTCTAATCTATAAAAAATAAAAAACGAGAAACGCATATAAATTATATATATATATATATATTTTGATTGCATAACACGTGCACATGTTACATGTATAATGTTAATGAAAATAAACCTTATTGCATTTTGGGAATCTGCAACACTTAGCTTCAGAATCTCGGACAATTAGAAAATTCACTAAAATAATCAGTTTTCTACACTCTTTTTTCTCTTCTTGAAGATATTGATTTGATAATTTGTATATAGTTTTATCATGACAAGTTACAAATCAAGTTTGAGTTTTGTTCTGGTCTGATGATTTTGTGCAGAGTTATGGTCTTTGGACTTAGAAAATTCATTCAAATAATCAGTTTTCCGCACTTTTTTAATCATGCTTGAAGATATTGATTTGAAAATTGGTATACTGTTTTATTGTGACAAGTTACAGATCAAGTTTGAATTTTGTTGCAGTCTGATGATTTTGTGCTGAGTTATGGTCCTTGGACTTAGAAAATTCACTTAAATAATCAGTTTTCCACACTTTTTTTTGTCATGCTTGAAGATTATGAAGATATTGATTTAATAATTGGTATATAGTTTTATCATCAGTTACAGATCAAGTTCGAATTTTGTTCGAGTCTGATTGTCTGATAGCTAAAATTCATGTTGCATTCATTATGAAACATGCATGTGATGTGGTTAAATTTTTTAAAGACAATTTCTAATTCACACCATGTGACATGCCATTTATCATGAAACTTTAGAGATTATAAAGTTAACGAGTGTTGGATATGGTAGGATATAGCTTTCATATAAGTAGCTAGTCCTCAACTGCTTAAGTGAGGGATTAAGTACCAGTTTTAATTTTTATACCCCCGTCAAAATTTTGACGGGACGTATTATGGTATACAAATGTCCGGTGTCTGTCTGTCTGTCCGGCGAAAACATGTCGCACCGTAACTTGAGAACAACTTATCCAAATTTCATGAAACTTAATACAGTTGTTTCGTATAATGGTCAAATGATCTGTATACTTTTTGGTAAAAATAAGATTTAAACTTTTTGAGTTGCGGCACTTTGTAACTAAAATAGAGGTGTGGTTTTTTTTCACATGTCACACCCTATCTCAAAAACGATTCTTGATTATTGCTTAAAACTTTTCACACTTCTTAGTTATATTAATCTTAATATTTGTATACTTGTTGGTGATGATTCAAAATTTCATTTTTGGGTTATTGAGTATTTTGTAAAAAAGGGGGAGAGTTTTTTTTACATGTTGCGCTGTATCTTAAAAACAATATATGATTATTTCTTAAAACTTTACACACTGCTTTGTTATATTAATCTAAAGATCTGTATACTTTTTGACGCCGTCAAAATTTTGACGGGACGTATTATGGTATACAAATGTCCGGTGTCAGTCCGTCTGTCTGTCCACATGGTCCAGCGTAAAACTTTACACACTGCTTTGTTGTATTAATCTAAAGATCTGTATACTTTTTGGTTTGATTCAAAATTTTATTTTAGTGATATTTAGTTTTTTGTAAAAAAAAACAGGGTGGTGGGGGGGGGTTCACATGTCCCGCCGTGTCTCAAAAACAATAATGGTTATTGCTTAAAACTTTCTCAGAAACTATTGATGATTATTGCATAAAACTTCCACACAAAACGTCGGGCGTATCATGCGGTCATGGCACAGCTGTTTATTAAATTTTTGAATCCATAATTTACATTGTTTCCTATTTGGGGTAGTATATATATATGTGTCTTATCTGTCCAATACCCCAAAAACTGTTTTCATGATAAACATGAACAATTGTCAAAATATATTTGTAACTGTTAAACCTCTAATGATCATGATACTGGTGAAGAAAACAATCAAGAGAAAACATTTTTAATAATTATCTTTATCTCATTTCAGATTCATGATGACTTAATGGACGTCCTATCAGACAACTAAGAAAACAACTATATAAATTATGTAATCTGTACATTTTTCCATGTGTAACTGTATTTGAAATAAAGGAAGATACATGTACATGTATTGCATCAGTTAAGAGATCATCTAGACTAGAAAACTACAAGCAAGAATTTCTAAAAAGGGGTCCATCAAGGAATGGACCAAATTCATGACTCTGTAGCATGGTATCAGAAAAAGGTATATAATATAAAAATAAGAAGATGTGGTTTGATTGCCAATTAGACAACTCTCCACTAGAGACTTGGATGAATTAGAAGTAAACATCTGTAGGTCTACTATAGTCTTAAACAATAAGCAAAACCCATACTGCATAGTAACCTATAAAAATCCTTAAAATGGCAAATGTAAATCAATTTAAGCATAAAAACTAACGGCCTGATTTATGTTCAAAACAATAAGCAAAAGACTTGACATGGTTAGACCAATGTATGGTTTGGTTGTGGTTCAAATACAGGTATTATTCCTGTTTTATTTTCTATATAATGCAGTGAATCATCTATGCACTGGTCACATGACATTTGCCCACTTTCTCCTTAAATGTCCCAAAAAAATTTAAAATTGAGTTTACTTCATACTTCAGAAGAAATTGTTATAAGAATAGAAATTTACCTGGAATTCTCAAAGTCCAACTGAATCACTGCAATGGTCATACATACATGCATGTAGTTTGTTCTGATTCACTGATCATGCTAATTCAATATACACATTCTTGCATTTTTTAAAACATTATATTAAATACAAAATGACCACTATAGATGCATTAACACTCAAACTTAAAGAAAGCATGGCCAACATAATGTAGGAAATAGAATAAAAACTTCATCCTTTTAATCATTACAAATATTCTGTCAAACTAACTACAGCAAAAGAAGAGGTTTTATTCCAGATATTTGAGTTATTGGGAACAGTAGTGCAACAAATACTGTGGATTTATTTATGTAGACACGGGAGGTGGGTACAAATTTTTATGGCTGAGGAAAAATTGTGTATTCATGGATATTTGATTTTTGTGGATCTTCCAAAGTCTGCAAACAACATGAACAAATCTATTATTGGTCCTTGTGTATGCTCTCTGATTGAGACCAATTAAGAAAATTGATGCCTTGTTGGACATTTAAATTCCTGGTTGACCTTTGCCCGGAAAATCAACAAAAATCAAAAAATATTAAAGGATATTCTAGCTTTGAATTTGTTTTGCAGCCGAGCTACATATTGATTGAAAGAAGAACACAGCATAGGGCAGATTTTACAGTATTGTGTTCTGTCTCCTACTTTCATGTTGCTAATGTGACGGAGACAAAAATGAGTAACGTTAGCGACATTTGGACATGTCACATGAGCAACAACATCTTTAAAAGTTAAAATGTATGCACACAGTGATGTTTAATATATGCCTGGAGTAATAAAATTGTACAGTCTGGTTTAGAATTTCTAAATATACAGAATGTCATTTGCAGGTGTACTTTATATCAAATGAATACACAAGTAACCAAAAAATTAGTAACGTTAGCGACATTTGGACATGTCACATGAGCAACAACATCTTTAAAAGTTAAAATGTATGCACACAGTGATGTTTAAAATATGCCTGGAGTAATAAAATTGTACAGTCTGGTTTAGAATTTCTAAATATACAGAATGTCATTTGCAGGTGTACTTTATATCAAATGAATACACAAGAAACCAATTCGTAATAGTAACATTAGCAACATCTACTATCATGACATTATGTTTTGTTGCGAACGTCTTTTTGATGGACGGAATACATTTAAGGTCCTCTTGTAACGATATTACATACAACTTACCTTCTTTGCTTCCCCATCATGTGAAGGAACTGACTCCGAATCTATTTCTGCAAAGGGCGATATCGTAACTCCTATACAGGAGAGTTACAGATATAAATATATGTTGCTCACGTGACACTGATTTGGACGGAAACCTCGAACAGTAACGTTCGCAAAAAATAAAACAGCCAATGATATTGATTCCTCAAGTCCTTTGACCCCCTTACGTCATCCAAATTTAATATGATTGCTATTTTCAATTATTTATAAAACCCGGGATAAAAATAACTACAATGGGCTGTCTGAGAACTAACAAGAAAATTGCGATCGTGACATACCACAATGGACGGAAAAGATGTGACGTTAGCAACAATATTTTTAAATTACCTTTTTTAGCCTTTACCAATAAAAATCTGCCTTTAAGTTATGATTAAAACACAAAAGAAGACTTTTTATTAAAATATAAGTCCATGTTATTAGGCTCCACTTATAAATAATACTTCAAAATTCCACTCCAAATAAGCTGGATGTCAGTAAAGTAGGTCATGATGTCTATTCCATGTCCAATATTTTGAAATTGAAAACCCTCTAATTCTAACATAAAACACAAACACAGAGTAATTTTTATTTTTATTTACTCAGAAAGACACATTTTATTCAATAACATAATGCATTACTCCATTACACAGTCTGTTTCACAGTTTCAGCAATTGCTTTTTTGATGGATACAAAAAACAATAATTCCTTCTTATTGTAAAATCTGCCATAGACATTTTTATCCTAAATAATAGTAAAACAAGATTGCCTTATAACTCAAGTAAATTAAATGACAATTACATTGAGTTTAGATGTAGTACACATGTACAGTAATTGTTATTTCATGTAATTTACTGTTTTAATTTTAGATTGGTCTTCATGATAAACAATTGTGGGAACAGAGTGTAGATCGTAAAGTGTTAAGGGTAAGTATGATATACAAATGTATTATACATGTAGGAGAGTTTGACTACCAAGGTGTCTCAAGTTTGTGAATTAATCTGACATTTAGACAAAAGAAATGATCATTGTTTATGGAAAGTCAACTTTTTATGCCCCTGCCATGACTGAGGGAGCATTCAGTTTTACCAGTGTCCATCCATACTCATGATGATACTTCCCAAAATTATTTCAAACATGTAAGTCAACCAAATGTTATGAAACTTCTACACGAGTTATTACCACAAAACACTTAAGTCAACCAAATGTTATGAAACTTATACACAATGTTTATTAGTTATTACCACAAAACACATATCAAGTTGGACTTTTGGAGGCAACACTTTTGTTGTTCTAGTGCCCCCTTGGTTAATTAAAATAATGCAGAATTTGCTTAATATTTACAAGTGGGGGCATCTGTGTCTCATGAACACATTCTTCATTTATTTGGTAATACATTTGTTACAGTGGCAAGTCTTGGAGATTCTGTGAATATAGGTCTTAAATGTCAATGGCAGAGGGTTGTGTACTTTTTCTTGTATAGTGACTATTTTTACAAAGCCCCAGGACAGTTGTATTGACAATTTTAATGTCATATAATGTGAAAATTGAACCTGTTAGGGTATATTTATTACATGTAGTTACTTTTCATGTCAGCTCTGTATATCAATGAACCAGTTCTTGTACAATTTAAATAAAATAACACAATACAATTTTAGATCTATCACATTAAATGTAAAATTGAAACATGCTTTATCTGTGAATTATCAGTAAATAAGCCAGGAGATAGATGAATTTATACACTTGTACCTTTCATTATCTGTCCGAATATAAATATAGAAATTTCCTGTTCAAACCAGAAGATTAAAAAAAGGAAATAACTTCAAATGTTGTCATGGTTGTTATGACTTTTTCTTTGGGTTAATTTTGTTTATAAAAAAAAAATTATGAAATACTGTAAATTCAGAAATTATTGTGATGTTTTTAATATTGAGAAAAATGCAACAGGGTTATAATCGCAATAATTTAAACTCGCATTTTGAAATTTTTTATATGAATTGAACAGGATTTTTCTCAATATTGCAATAATTAAAATCCCATTTTAGTCTAAAATGGCAAAATCGCAATAATAAATGCACGCAATAATTTCTGAATTTACAGTAATGGATTCACCTGTGTATTTACATGTACCTCTAATCAGTTGCCTTATGAAATTATTTCAGCATACCTGTTAGAAACATATCTTTCTTCATTACATGTGCATATACATTTTGAAAAAAAATAGACCCAAGAAGAAATTTCTGTATAGGGAAAACCTGTATTGTCTCTTATTAGCCTAAAGACAAAATACATCACGGAGAAACATTGCTATTCTATGTCTGACTTTCAAAAAGACAACAGCAACAAGAACGAATATTACAGACCATTTTCTTACAGTCGTCACATGATTTTTATTATATGTGTTTTTTTCCTTCTCAGGGTATCAGAAATGCTCCAAGAAGATCAGTAAGAGCCAAAACTGAGTTCATAGATGTGGATTTAATCAGAGGTAATTTACTCGAGGAGTTGTAGTTTTAATTACAAATGGGAACGCATGTAAAATATAAAATATAAAAAGAAGATAAACATTGCTCTATCATATCACTTATACATGTGCTCACCCTTAATCAAGATCACATTCACTTTACTTTGGGAAAACAAAAAAATAAAAGTCAAACAACAGCTAATGTTTTTGAACAACCATCATCATGATCACTGAATGTAATATGTTTGTCCATAATTCGATATGTATTCATCCATTTTTCATCCTAACGGCTCTTGAAATTTGTACCTCTCAACCGGTATTTTTGGCAAATACCCATTGTAAGCATGATATATTTGTATAATATTCCATTACATGAAGTGAATTTTTTTTTCTGACGGATGTGCTTTTTGTGGAACGTGGCACTTAAATGGACTATCTAACAATATGAATTGCCTTCAGGATTGATTACAAATATTGATGCCTTATATATAATTAACAATAGATACATGTACATAAAATAAATTTATATTGTAGGTTCAACATTTACTAGAGCCAAGCCACAGGTATCATGGACGTACATAGCACACAAAGCTATTAGTCGTGTATTGTTCTTTCCTTTTCATTATAAATGGTAAGCAAATAAAAAATTCTTAATAAGTTTATTGTATAGTGCTAACCAAATTATTTTTCGACGATACTTTTTTTGCTTTTAAGTTTTTTTTACCAATTTTGCAGTGATTTATCTTTTGCAAGTCTTTAACTTTTATTGATTTATTTGTATGAGAAAAGATTAAAGTTTGCCACATTCATTCACAACTTTTATTAAATTTAAGTTCTATGTATAAAAAAACACTTGTTAAAAGTAGTTTACAGTAATATCAATTGAAAGGAAAGGTTGAGGTATGATATGGGCATTTGTTTGCTCCTTGAATTTGAAAATCTTATTGTGTCATAAATCTGTTATTTATTCTCCTTGAGCATGTGGAAAGGGCAGTTAATCGAGAAATGTAAAAAAAAAATTAATATACTGGCATCTTTTCATAGTAGACATGGTAGATGTGAGCACCATCCTTACTTAACAAGATATTTTTTTTTGTTTTTATATATTAAAAGAAATAACAACTGTTGTGTTTTCTTTTCTTAAAGTGGTAGCATATGTACAGCAGACTTCCAAAATATTTGTTGCCTTCCTGTTGATCCTGTATACATTACAATTGTTGACAACTATCATGTTTTCTTTTCCCTTTAGGTGGTTACAGCAGACTTCCAAAAGATTTTTTGCCTTCCTGTTGATCCTGTATACATTACAATTATTGACAACTATCGTGTTCTGTCAAAATGTGGGTGCTAAGTTAGCACAAGATGTAAGTCATTATCATTCAAGTACCAATACAAGAAATTCCAATGTTGATTTTATGAATGAATTGTTCCGGTTGACCTGGGATCATTTGGGGGACAGCATGTCATAGAATCATGAGGATATTATGACATAAAGATATTTACTTGGTGAAGTTTTTTCCTGGGAATAAGCACCATTGGAATCAGAAGATCATGTGTTAAAAGATGTATCTTCACTAGACAATAGTAGTTTATTTCATTTAATTTAAAAAAAAAATCATATTGGACTTTTTAAAATTATATTTATTATTTGTGAAGGCATAGTCATGAGTCATTTTATAATCTGCTATAAATAAAACTTCCATCAGGCAGTTCATGAAAACTATTGATTTTAGTTTTGAGTTACTTCCCTTATTATTTTATGCCCCCGCCGTAATGGAGGGGGCATTAAGTTTTACCCTTGTCTGTCTGTAAATACGTATGTACGTACGTCCCAAAGTTGGTTTCCGTTCTCTAACTTTTTTTTTTAACTTAGTTTGCCTCAAACATGTCAACCAAATGTTATAAAACATACACAATGTTTATTACCACACAACACAGATCAAATTTGAATTAACCGTTCTAGAGTTATGCCCCTTTACAAATGGAAAAAGTGCTGAAATTTTTGTTTCTATTCTCTTACTTCAGTTTGCCTCAACCAAATGTTATGAAACTTATATACAATGCTTATTTCCACTGAACTCAGATCAAGTACAAATTTGGGTAGTGTCACTTTTATGGTTCTTTAGTTATGTCCCTTTATTACTATATGATATGCAAGTGGGGGCATCATCTGTGACACATTCCCATTTATTATATTTTTTTCTTTAATGAAAAAAAAACAAAATATCTGCCTATAAAAGTGCAATACTACAAACAGACTGCCCTTGTGACAATAGTATTAATTTCAAAATTGATAATGCCCTCTCCTGAGACTAAAACATTATTATGATGCATTTAATACTACTGTACCTTAGGCAGTCTATTTATTTGACCGAAATAATGTCTTAAGTAACTATTATGTTATCCCACAAAAAATATAAATGAACTATAATATATAGATTACTGTAAATTCAGAAGTTATTGCAAGGGTTTCATTAATGCAAATAATGTGATACATATATCTGTATGCAGCTTTTCTTGATAATGCAATAATTAATCGCACATCTTGTCCATTCTTCAAACATCCTAATAATAAATGTATGCAATAACTTTTGAATTTACAGTGGACAACCAGTCCCAAGTATCAGCTAATTTATTCACATACAAATGGGAGCTTATACTTTAGTTTTTCAAAGTTCATCTTCATTTATTCCAGACAAACATATAGAGTTTGCATTTCTTTCCAGTTGACAAATTTTGTCTAAATCACAGCACTTGTCCGAATTCGTTATTTCAGTGCCTGCAGGTCTGGAGCCTACTTTTGGTACATAAGTGTATTATGATTACTAATTACAGACCTAGTATAGGTTTCATTCTGGTTGAAGGACTTTTGGTAAAATTTCAGCCCTTAGATTAAAAAAACAAGTCATAAAAGTTCAGATATTTTCTTTTTTTGGTAATGCCTGCAGATCTGGCCTTGCATAAATATTTGGAGCGTGATGATTGTACTCAGCGTCAAAAATCAACCAATCAAAATACTGGATATGGTGTTTCTAGCACACATTTTGTACCTGAGTTCTGAGTAAAGTTTTTATGACTGAAAGCTCTGGAGCTGATTATTGGTGTATTTGTGTACAAAGATCTAGATGATCTATAGGCCTAGGTCAAGTTTGCATTTTGTATGAGTTTTCTGACTTTTTTCAACAAGACTGCAGGCGTGGACATTCAACACATCCAACAAATGTAGTTTTAAACAAACATCATACATAAACATTGTGTGGCCATGCAATAAAAAAGTAATTTTTAAGTATAAATGCATTTAATTGATGTTTGACATATTTTGATATTTTATCTTTTATAGGAGCTGACATTATGTGAAGTCTTTTTCCCCATATTATTGATGTTACTTCTGGGTTATATTCACTCCACAACAGTTGTATCCCAGTCTCATGTCTCGCACAGATCTCAAAGGGATATCAAATCTATAAGGTAAAATATCAGATCTCAATAGAATACAACAGTTGTCTCACACATATCTCAAAGTGATTTCAAATCTATAAGGAAAAATCTCAATAAAAAACAACAGTTGTGATCTCAGTCTCATGTCTCACATAGATCTCAAAGGGATATCAAATCTATAAGGTAAAATATCAAATCTCAATACAGTACAACAGTTGTATCCCAGTCTCATGTCTCACATAGATCTCAAAGGGATATCAAATCTAAAAGGTAAAATATCAAATCTCAATACAGTACAACAGTTGTACCCAGCCTCATGTCGCGCACAGATCTCGAAGGAATATCAAATCCATAAGGTGAATATCTAATCTCAATAGAATTTTAAATCTGTGAGGTAAAAGTCATTGTCAAAAGAATATCAGGTCTCAATAAAATATTTCTTTAAAAATCTGGCTATTTTTTTCATTTATTTGTGTCCTAAAAATGATATTTCATATAAGCTACACTTCGAATGAAAAAGTTTCTGAAAATAATGCTTCTGTCAAAAGATTGATTTAATGAGTATTTTTGTAGAATAATTAGATTAATACTGCAAAAGAAAGAACCAAACCACTAGTATCAATATTGATACATCATGATTTAATATTAAATGGTACTTTATTTCAAAAAAATTATAAGTGAATATAAATAAACAAATGAAGATAAATCCATAAATGTTTGTAGCTTTTCTTGAATTATTTTTGTAGAGAATACCAGATCAGGAGAAAAAGGACTTTATCATCTTCATCACCAAATCATGGTTGTGAAAAACCATCAAGAAATTCCTCGACACTGCCACAGGATGTTGACAGAAAGTCACCTCCTAGTGTTGACCGCCGTCCAAAGAGAGTTGTGAAAAATAAAGAGTTTGTTGTCAAACCAAAGAAAAATGGTGGAATTGAAAGTAAGTCTGTTAGCTGGAGTGACGCGTATCAGGAAGAAGCATTGAGAATTGTTCCGGATGATAGAATTAAAAAACAGGAAAGTCAGGATAGTGAAACATTCACAACAGATGAGGAGAATAATGGTTCTCTCAAAAGAGCAGAGAGTTTTGATTCAGAAATAGATAAAAATATAAATGATTCAAAAAGGGAGATAACTAGAGATAATCTAGAAAACTTGACTCTTTCATTGTCTGGGAAACCAGAAGAAAACAGAGGAAATTATAAAATTGATACAGTTAAAAAAGAAAAATGTCAATTAGAATTAAAACTCTCTCCTGGTGGGTTTCCACATCAAGAAAATGGTGCAAAAAAACATAAACATAACAATTGCCATAGCAACACTGGTGTAGACTTGTTAACCAGTGATATGCATTTGGCAGAAAAATGTGAAAATAATATTATTGAAGGTTTGAGAATTCCAAACTTTACTGACGGGACAATTCGTAAAGTTGAAAATTTAACTGCAAAGGAAGCTGTGGATTTTATGAACCCCTCTATTGATAGTTTGAGTTCTATTACAAGCTCCAGTTCGGCTCCGGAGTCCAATACATTAGAGTATGAACGTACCAGTGATTTAGATAGCCTTGCCATAGGAGGTAATGGGGTAATAGATTATAAACAAACAGACAAAGTGCAAGCTAAAGACAACAAACCAGGATCCAGTTCTTATAGAAATCCAAGGGAACAGTTGAATATTTTAAGACATGGAGAAAATTTAAGTGAAGACAGTGGAATTGATTTTACGAACAAAACTTTATTGTTTAGGTCAGAATCCGTCCCACTGCCTTCATTAATTTCAAAACCTAAAAAGGAAGTGATGTCAGATACTGACCCAGAAAGGAATAACTCTGGGTCTGAATCAGACAAAGAAACTCAGTTAAAGGCTAAAACCGTCCTTCTTCAGGGCTTAAGAAGACGCAGTCATACAGTTGGAGATGAAAGCAGTGAGTCTGGACCATTTTATAGAACTAAGAGAACAACAACTAGGAATAAGGAAAGTTTGAAGAAAGATATCAGCTCCTCAGATGGTGAAACAAGCCAAGCTAGTCATGCTAGTGGCCATAAGGTAAATTTTTTAACAAACTATGATGTTCAATTTCTTTTTTAATGCATTAGAATAGGAATAACAGTATTGTAGCTGACGAGTTGCCGCTTATAATTGGCTTTGCTTAATAAATAATTTTATGATCGGCACAGTGGATAAGAATAGACATGATAGACAGTCAGGCGTACTACTTGTACAAGCTATTTATATTTACTTGAATATTTAAGTTAAAAAAAATATACACATACAAGTAAATAAATAATGTTTGAATAATCTCCCTTTAATTTTCTCAAAAATTTACTTGTATAAATAAGTAAATTTTTCTTACAATCTCACAAAAGTCCTCAAGTTTTGAGATGTAAATTCATGTCTTAAATGATTTTTCCCAGGTTTTCTCAATTTTTTTTATTAGAGCTCAATGCTTCATCTCATTAATTCAACAAAGAAACTGATTGCGCAAAGATCTTCTAAGTATTTGGGCAAGGCCTTCAAAGATTGCTCCTTGGGGGCTTGTAAATGAGCAGTGTTCTGAAGATAACAGACAAATGGATTTTCATTGTCCATGAAATTACACTTAAATGATTAGTAAAGACACATGCAAAGGGCAGATAATTTAAAATTTTATATGAGCAAAGAAATCATAAGAATTCAATAAAAGAAAATAGGATGACTTTTTTACTTCTACAAGTACAAGTAAACAAATCTGAATGTCTAAGGGACATAACTCAGGCAATATTTTTTTACCTATATAAGTAAATAAAATTCACTTGTATAAGTATCCTACAAATTTACTTATATAAGTATATTAATATTACTTCTTCAAGTAATTAAAAATTACTTGTACAAGTAGTACCCCTGACTGATAGACATGAGCTTGATAACAAGGTCAAGAAACAATTGAAGAAAAATATTACACTCTATTTGCTTGTGAGCTATAATAATTCTCCATGTTTGATAGTTAAAATTTTGACAGAAAGTGAAATATAAGGTTTTTCAGTGAGTAAGAATCATGTATATAAAATTGTCCAAAATATTTCTGCATAATTCACTCATCATATATACCAGGATTAAAACGACAGATGTGCGTTTCGTCTTCAAAAGACTCATTAGTAACTCTCGAATCAAAAAAGTTATAACAGCCAAACTCTTGTGAAGAGTTGTCTCATTGGCAATCATACCACATCTTCTTTGTTATAAATAAAGTACTGCGTAAACAATAAAAGATCATTGACAATCCAAAATTGCAAAAGTTATTGCTAATACAGCTAAGGTGATCTATTCCTGTGGTAGGAAAACCTTAGTATTTCGAAAAAATTCAAAGTTTGGTAAATAGTAAATATAAAATTATGACCATAAATGTTATTAATGTTTTATATTGTATATTATAGCTGACCAGCTCTGATTGGGAAGATAGGGTACAATCTGATGACACCACCTCCACATATTCTAGTAGTTGTGGGTCAGATGTTGAACTTGGAAATGAGGCGGGACAAGAAACATCAACAACAGTGTTGAATTCTTCATCAGCCAATCAAACGGCAGGAGAGAGCAACATACATGTAATAAATCTCCTTCAACCTGTATGTATAGCCAACTCTATCTTTTAGGCCATAAAGATATTACCTAGATTTTCATGTAATTTTTTGTGGAATTAGAGAGAATGCAAATTCTTAAAAGCAATTGAAGACGGCAATAAACGATTGTCACAGTTGAAATGATCTGTGTTTATATATGTGTCAAAAATATAGAATTAACAAAGTTCTTTGTGTATGCTTGGATCATAAGGGGGGAGATTAAATGAAAGAGTAATGCAAATGAGAATCTAAGAATTTATCTTATCTGGCTTTTTCTAGCATGGAAACAATATAAGACTTGACATTGATGTTTTTTCGCCCCTAACATCAAAAGTTACATCGCATCATTTTTATATGCCCGTTTACAGGACGTATTATGGTATATCGTTGTCTGTCCATCTGTCCGTCGTCAACATGTCGGACAATAACTCAAAAATGCTTAAAACTTTGGTGAATTGTTTATATATATTGATGTGAGCTCCCTTTCGTTTTTTTATAAATTTTCTATTTTGCGCTTCCGAGTTTAATTTATTCATTAAAAAAAGGGGGATTTTCCAGTTTTCTGACAATAACTCAAAAATGCTTTCAGCAGTTCTCATAACACTTTGTTGAATTGATTATATCTATTGACGTAAGCTTTGTTTTTTTATTTTTTATAAATTTTAGATTTTACTTTTCCGAGTTGTGGGGTTTTATCATTAAAAAAGGGGGGATTTTCCAGTTTTATGACAATTACTCAAAAATGCCTTCAGCAGTTCTCATAAAACTTTGTTGAATTGTTTATATCTTTTGAAGTATGCTCCCTTTCGATTTTAATAAATTTCTGATATGATGTTGAGAAGTTATTGAACTTTATTCTTTGACGCGACGGGGGTATCATGCGCTCATGGCACAGCTGTTTATTAAAATAAGTTAAAAAAATATTTTCAATGATACATTCACATGAAAAACTGAGAAATATGAGGAAAGTCTTAATTTCAAAACAAAATTACCAAATCCTGCTACATGTACTTTGTACTTTGTTGTACATATATATATATATATATATATATCTGTTCTTTGTATGAACAAAATTACTTGTGGGAAAAATGTCAAGCTTGTACGTAGAATTCTAATTATATATGTACTATAAACACATGAAACATGATCAAGCTTATACGTAGAATTTGAAGTAAAGTACTATAGATTTTAAGTGGATGAACAATTTTATTTAGAATCTCTTTTCACTAGCATAGTATTAATTTTATGATAGATGTGAACTTCAAATTAGATTTATAAAGTGTTTTTTTTTAATCAAATGCTGTTTCCTAAAAAAAAACCAACAACATCTCAAGCTTCTATTGAGTTAAAAAAAAATGAACTTGATTTCTGAGTAATTTAAACTGTCTTTAATGAATTTAATATTTTAGTAATTTCCAAATCAACTTTAAATTTGTAACTTTTTCATAAATTATTACAAGGGAAACAGCAAACTGACAAATCATGTATATAAGAAAAATTATCATCCAACTAAAGGCTTGCATGGCTTTTATTGTAGGATCAATTTATAGCTGCTAGTCTTTAGAATATTATTTTCTTCTTCAAAACTTTATATCATTATCGTTTTCCTTAGGGAAGCGCAGAGGTAAGAGATGATTATCAGAAATTAGCATCTGGCATAGGGCAATGTATCTATATTGGCCAAGCAAAAAATATACTTTGTTTCAGTTTGTTCTGAGCACAATAATATGTACTTGGATGGAATAATCACTTTTGGGTTCAAATTTAATTAACAACATTACAAATTTTGACCAAAAATATTCTAGACCTTTTAAACCAGTGTGATAGGGATTTTAGCTGTTTAAAATCATTTTCTTGAATGTTTGATACAAAAATGTACAATTTTTGGAGCAATTTTGATCGCTTTGAATAGTCCTTTTGATATTCTGTCTGCAGAGAGCTATCTTTTATTAAATTTGTTTATCACTTGTGATTGATTAAGGACATGTATAATCATGATTTCAAATATTAGACAAATTTTTGAAATATGTAATTTCAGTGTACCCCTTATCCCAATAGTTGTGTTTACACTATTATCAATTAAAATCATGAAAATCTCATTTTTCATTTCATCATTTTTAATTGCTGTACAGTCATGATTGACAATATATAAGCACTTAACTGGAACAACAAAATATTTTTCATTTGGCCTTCCTCTGTAAAAGAATATTTAACCAAGATGTCTTTTATTAGACTTAAAATCTTTCTTGAAATACTAATCAATATCTCTAAAAATAGACTGAGTGATTATTTATAACTAGTATAAAAGTCACTTAATGTGCTTTAGATTTTGCATGATTAAAAAAAAGCTTTGTATAAATAAGATAATAAGATGGGATGTGGTAGATATATATGAATATAAGTCAGCAACCCAACCAAAACACAAAAAAAAGAAGTCTTATATATATATTAGACATGATCTTGTTGTTATTGTTCATCTGTAAATGGATTATTTCCAAAACAGAAAGTTTAGTTCTAGATGAATTATCCTTTTGTCATGTATGTAATTAGGCAAAACAAAATCATATATATAAGGAGATGTAGTATGATTGCCAACTGCAAGGAGACCTTTAACCACCAGAGTCAAAATGACTTGGATGTCAGCAACTATAGGTCATAGTACAGCCTTCAACAATGAGCAAAACCCATACCTCATAGCAAGCTGTAAAAGTCCTCTTGTTTCCTAAATCCTTGCATAAAAAATATTGTAGGTTGGTATACTGATTTTATCTTTTTTAATAATTTACATAGATTATATAGGTTAAAGTTCTGGACTCTAAATGGTGCTTAACCAAAATATGTTAGGGGTGGCATCGAAAGTTATATCATGTATACATATATAGGGTAGATAGGGATGCATGAATCAGAACTATATTTTTGGGGCATTATGTAATACAGTCTGGGGGTAAAAATCGATATAAAAAATTTGTAAATGATTTCTCCTCATGATCAGAACCTTACTGTAAGACAATTGTGAAAAGAAAATCATTGTTTTACTGATTCTAAAATAGGCCCTTTCATGGTTATTGCAGCCATGTTTTAAAGGGGGCAGATTTTCATAATGGAGGTAAAAGTGGTTTGAAAAATACAAGAAAACATCATTGAAACAGAACTGTTGCTTGGAAACATACATATAGTGGAAGATATTAGCAGGCAAAATCGAGGGAATTGTGCAAATGATGATACAAGCATGAAAATTACCACAAAGCATCATTATTATATACTTTTAAAAAAACAACTGCTGGCCATTAAAAAAAATCATTTTTTCAAGATGGCCACCGCCGTTTTCTAAAATGGCTGTTTTTTCAGTTTGAAAATACTGATTTTTTCTGGAAAACTTTTCGTTTACCTTCTTTTATTGAAAAACTACTGTCAGTTTTGGTAGCTATCTTCCTTACATGTGAATAATTCACTAGACATGAATATTTGACACATACAGGGTTTGCGCATGCGCGAAAATGTAACAAAATTCATTTAAAAATATTTCAACTATTTAATATAAAATAAGTGATATGGGATTTTCAATGATATTATGATCTGGTTTGATAACATTTTTCAAGGTTATGACACATATGATTTAACAATTTTGCGCATGCGCAAACTATTTATAGACATAATGAGTGATTTGTATGCACTACCAGGGCAAACTGGTATAAATCGTAGTTCATCTCATTACTCTAAAAAGCAAGTAAGTGTAAAATCTATGATGCCACTGTTTAAAAACAAGCCCATTCAGTTGCAATGATCAGGAATTTGATGGATAAGACGGAAAATGTGGTTAAAACGAGAAAAACATCAATAGTAACGGCAGATCAGCCACTTTTGGTAATGGATATTCAGTGGGAATTGCCTGATTTGTACAGAGAAGATAAGTTTATCGTCATGTAAGGTGGATTTCACATTGAAATGACTTGTTATAAAATTCTGGGTAATATATTCCGTGAAGGTAGATGGACACATGTGTCATGTGTCCTCACTAAAACCATTATTGCAACACATAGAACGGCATATTCTTGTATGTATGTTCAAATGTACCTAGGACTAGACACGCGCATCAGATAACTCTATGTGTTTTAGCTTGAAAGGTATATATCGGCTTAAGAAAGCTAAACACAGAAATTATAATCATGTCATGACTCTGTGACGTTCAATGATTTGATAGACTGGCGTAAGAAAATATAGTCATCTCTACCACAGTTCAATTCCTGGCGTTCAATTATAGAATAAGAACTTCTTGTGAATTTGGTAGTATGCTCATTTCATGAGTCAGATTTTGTACAAACAGTCCATATAAAGCATGATACTGTATTCATTTAGGTCTTGATCGTGTAACATATTCTCGATCGCGACCGACCTTCTCCGAGATATGGCTGTCCTTCTCTTAAGTCACCCACAGGTGGCAATTGATTTTGAAAATGATAATTTTATTGTACGTAAGACCAGAAAATATTTTTTCTTATAACACAATTGATCAGACAAAAACAGAATAATGCAATTGTAAAGAGCGATGTGTTGACCTCATTTAGACGTATTGATGATAGCTAGACCAGAAGTCAGTAGACTATCAGATGAATTTGCAAGATCTAGTGGTTTGAGGCATTCTATAATAGATGAACGACTTAATGAACACAAAAGGATTTCTTTAAAAAGATCAAAGGCAAATAATTTGTAGATCGTTTGAAGCAAATACAAAACGAAGGAGAACCGGTTTCTTATAACCAGATCAAAAAGAACAACTTCCTATTATGTCGGTAAAATAAAACTGTAAACGTTTTTGTAAAAAACAAAGCTAGAGAACCTTAGATATATTTTCTAGACTTTTATTTCTTGTCGCAGTGGACAAATTGATTTGGAATATTTCTTAATCTATAAAGACAAACTGCTCCTCCGTTTTTGTCTTCGGATGTCATTTTAAACAGTGGTATTAAATCGGTGCAAATGGATAAACTTGAAACATTTTGCAATTTGCAGATCCAAATTCTGACGCATTTATCGTTGATAGAGCAGCAATGGGTAATTCCAGGCCACCTTGTAGGGAACAATATTGGATGATTTTGCAATTGTGTTATACGGCCTTAAATAAAATATTGCATCGATAAGTATTCAAGAGTAGATATTGTGTTAGATTTACTAAATGAATCATTGAAAGGCTAGATGTGAGAAGACAAAAGTTGGGTTTTGGAGTAGTTTTCTCTATGAAGATGACAACGAAACGAAATTTTTGAAGTGTCTAGCCGACAGAAATGCTTCTGTAGAGACTAATAAGGATACTTTTCATCATCCCTTGTAAGCATGGAGAAGCAGATATACGAATTTTTGTCCATGTTCGGCCTGATTATGAAAATTGTTGTAGGACGGTAATTTAAGGTAGCACCGACACAGATGTAGTAGTATTAAAAATTGCAGCACTCCAAAAATATGGTGGAACAAACTGTGAATAGGTTTTGGCAGGAATGAAGACTTTTGATGGCTTCCTGTACGTGATATATCAAATGCGTTTGGTCCTCGTGTAGCTACTCTTCCTTTCATTCATACATTCAGTGCATGTGACACTAAGGGAATAGGTCAGTTTGGATGAAATGGGAAGTATTTCAACATGTAAGGGACGTACTTATGGCAGATTTTACAATAAGAAGGAAATATTGTTTTTTTGTATCCATCAAAAAAGCAATTGCTGAAACTGTGAAACAGACTGTGTAATGGAGTAATGCATTATGTTGTTGAATAAAATGTGTCTTTCTGAGTAAATAAAAATAAAAATTACTCTGTGTTTGTGTTTTTTGTTAGAATTAGAGGGTTTACAATTTCAAAATATTGGACATGGAATAGACATCATGACCTACTTTACTGACATCCAGCTTATTTGGAGTGGAATTTTGAAGTATTATTTATAAGTGGAGCCTAATAACATGGACTTATATTTAAATAAAAAGTCTTCTTTTGTGTTTTAATCATAACTTTAAGGCAGATTTGTATTGGTAAAGGCTAAAAAAGGTAATTTAATAATATTGTTGCTAACGTCACGTCTTTTCCGTCCATTGTGGTATGTCACGATCGCAATTTTCTTGTTGGTTCTCAGACAGCCCATTGTAGTTATTTTTATCCCGGGTTTTATAAATAATTGAAAATAGCAATCATATTAAATTTGGATGACGTAAAGGGGTCAAAGGACTTGAGGAATCAATATCATTGGCTGTTTTATTTTTTGCGAACGTTACTGCTCGACGTTTCCGTCCAAATCAGTGTCACGTGAGCAACATATATCTGTAACTCTCCTGTATAGGAGTTACAATATCGCCCTTTGCAGAAGTAGATTCGGAGTCAGTTCCTTCACATGATGGGGAAGCAAAGAAGGTTAGTTGTATGTAATATCGTTACAAGAAGACCTTAAATGTATTCCGTCCATCAAAAAGACATTCGCAACAAAACGTAATGTCATGATAGTAGATGTTGCTAATGTTACTATTACGAATTGGTTTCTTGTGTATTCATTTGATATAAAGTACACCTGCAAATGACATTCTGTATATTTAGAAATTCTAAACCAGACTGTACAATTTTATTACTCCAGGCATATATTAAACATCACTGTGTGCATACATTTTAACTTTTAAAGATGTTGTTGCTCATGTGACATGTCCAAATGTCGCTAACGTTACTCATTTTTTGGTTTCTTGTGTATTCATTTGATATAAAGTACACCTGCAAATGACATTCTGTATATTTAGAAATTCTAAACCAGACTGTACAATTTTATTACTCCAGGCATATATTAAACATCACTGTGTGCATACATTTTAACTTTTAAAGATGTTGTTGCTCATGTGACATGTCCAAATGTCGCTAACGTTACTCATTTTTGTCTCCGTCACGTTAGCAACATGAAAGTAGGAGACAGAACACAATACTGTAAAATCTGCCTTATTTCTTTGCTGAAGTATAAAGACACATACAAGGACACAAAATAAGCATTTGTTTGCATCATGTATGACAGAACAACATCACTATTTGCTGTTAACGAGGCACGATGTAAATTTTTACCAAGGAAGCAGCGGCATTGTGATGTAGTTCCGCCTACAAGAGTTTTTTTCGGAGGACATCCAAAGAGCAGCGTATCAAGGAGGATAAGTTTGGGCTCAGCCTGATTTATGTACCAATTCATGAACACTGGGGTTGGATGAAAGAAAAAAATCGAGGACTTCTTCGGCTGCCGTTAAAGTTGCATCCTCCTGTCGGAAACTTTTGAAATGAGGAGGCGAAATATCCTATTGTGTTGGTGACTGTAAATGCTACCGTTCTGTCCTTCCTTGTACGAGTTTTGTTATTGGCTACTGTCCGATAATTTTAAGATACCGAACCTGTCTTTCTAACAAAACTAGGCATTTAATCTTAACAAAGAATGTGATATCACTTGTTAAGTTTAGTGATGAAAATTATAAAAAACAAATACGTTTTCCAAAATTTTGCCGCCATTTTGAAACCGGAAATCACTCTTTTTTGTCATTTATGTGTTGTTTTTTCGTACTTTAAGAACTGTAATTTAAGCTTAATAAAACCTTACATTGGATTATACCTATAACACAACTTTCAAAGATTTACTTCTGGATATGACGCCATTTGCAAAATGATCGGTGGCCATCTTGAAAAAATGGAAATTTTTGATGGCCAGCACACTCTTTTAATTATCGTTTAGTCCACCTGTTTACCAAATTTCATGCTTGTATTTCATGCTTGTGTTATAACTTGTTAAGTTGATGAAAATTATTAAAATATTTTTTAAGTATTTGCCTCTAATTTGAAACCGGAAACCACTATTTTTTTTTCATTTATGTGTTGTTTTGTCGTACTAAGGAGCTGTTTTTAACGTTTTATCATATCTTACATTGGAGTATACATGACACACCTTTCAAGGATTAAAATCCCTTGTAAAATTGCTTGAAAGTAAAAAAAAATCGAAATTTTTGACTCGTTAGCCGACATTTTGAAACCGGAAGTCACCTACAGTTTCATTAATGTATTGTCTAGTCGTTATTTATGAACTGTCATTTTCTTTTTATCAAATTTAACAATGGATTTTACATATAACACACCTTTCAAAGGATTAACAAATAATGGCTAATTTGTTATTACGCCATTTTCAAAATGTGTGGTGGCCATCTTGAAAAAATGATTTTTTTTTCTGGCCAGCAGCGGATTTTTTATAAGTATCATTTAGTTAACCTTTGTACCAAATTTCATGCTTGTATCACGATTTGCACAATTATGTCCATAATATCTCCCACTAATAGGATTTCCCATAATTTCATACTAACTCCACCTCTGTCTAAAAAAATCTGTCCCCTATTCAATATGGCTGCAATAACCGTGAAGTGACCTATTGAGAATACATTGTATTATTTGCACAGCAGTGAACTGTAAAATTTACAAATCTTAATTATTTTTGGTGTAAAAAATTTGTGTCATTGAAAATATCTGAAAATTGAATTCTAAACATGTATAACAAAAAATAAGATACTCAGGCTTAACTTTAAATGAAAGGTTAGAATATAGCATGGTGTTATAAAAAACTTAAATTAGCTTGATTTCAAGTTTGAGAATTTCTTAGATAGTTATTCATAGTTATCATATGTTTTGATCATTTGTTTAAAGCACTGGGCGAGACATCAACAAACATTTTGCCTTCAATGATTGAGCATTTGACACCTCAGTTTGTTGCTTGATAGCTTAACTTCGAGGCAGGCTTAACAAAATGTTGTGAGCTCATACATTAATGCACAGTTTGAAAACAGTTTTAATATTTTCACTTAATTACAAGCTTATGAGTGATGATAAAAGATTGCTTTGCTTATATTCATGTTAAAGTAGTAATGATTTGTACATTTAATGTGAAGACAATATACAGACCAAAGATAAAGTCCTACAAGTTTTTCTCAATCTGGAAAAATTAGTACCCACGAAAATAAATGAATCCACAGTATTTCAGTTGAAGAAAAAAAAGATTATTCAAATATTTACTGTACATATATATATATATTACAAACTTTATTTCTATTTGCATTTAATGTGTTATGCACACTATTATACTACCTTTCAAATAGTATAATAAAAGAAGTGTATGAACTATATTATAATTATTCAAAATAGTGAGATGTTATATGCTTGCCAATGAGACTACCATCCACCAGGAACCAGATGATGTACTAGTAAATTATAACTATTGGTCGCCATATGGCCTTCAACAATGAGCAAAGCCCATAGTACATAGCGTTACAAAATATGAAACAATTCAAATCAGATAACCAACGACTTATGTACAAAACAACAAATGAAAAACTAATCTGATTTGCTGTTAAAACTACAACCATTTAATTGCAGGCTCCTGACTTGGGACTGGTACATACTGAATTAAGTTAAACATGTTTGTGGGCGCCAAGCTCTCCCCCTAACCTGGGGTACCCACCCCCGTGTAACAGCACAACATAGGAACAAACTATTAAAATCAGTTGAAAAGGGATTGACTCATCAGATATATACAAAGCAACTTACAAAAACACATTGAAATATTTTATTGTTGTGCTAAAATAAGCAGACCTCTACAACAATATGTATAGCTTCATTCGCTTACTGACAATTTATTATTTTAAGATATATCATGACAATTGTTATATACCCAAGTGATTGAGTATATTTTTCTATGTAGAAATATGAATAAAGTCGGATTTCACTTCATAGGAATACCTGTACACCTTATCTCAATTTATTTCAATCTGGAAAAACAGTTACTGAGACAGCTTCCTGTTTGGGCCAAGTGTTGCAAAAACAAAAGTCATTAGTAATGAACTGAGGGAGGAAAAAGTTTAGAAAGTGAACATTTTGAAATTTTCATATGTTTTGAAAGATTAGATAAATTAAAGTCATAAAAAGGGTTTGCTGTGTTTACGATGGTTAAAATTTGAAAAGTTTTATGCACAATGCATTGTTGAAACAGGGCCCCAGATAGCTTAACTGGTTTGTGATGTCATGAAAAAGTTGTATAATTTCAGAACTTATCTAGCTTAGAATAAATAGCAATAAGGTATATAATCATATGATAAGTTATTGTATTAAATGGCTATTGATATTTTATGTTACAGCCTACCAGCAGTTCAGCTTTAGGTCACCATTATGTACCACCAGACAAAGGTCAGTTATATCTAAAAGTTATGGTCAGTTTGTAAAATGATAATAGAAACTCCTTTCCCAAACACTTGCAAGAGAACTTGATAACAAGAAAAATGTATATGAATTTGTGGCAGTATATTTGCACTGTATATACTAGCAGTAGGGGTGATAAAACATCTGATTTTACATTTTCTAGTTTCTGGAATTATTTCACATTTGTATAGATTAGCAGATGAGGAACATGTGTTAAGGTTAAGCCAATTTTATGATATTTCAACAGCATCCTTTTAATATTATACCCCAATTGTAAAAGTGGGGCTATATCACATTTACCTTGTCTGTCTGCTATTCTGTCCGTTCTTATGTCAAATATTTTTTCGTCATACTTTTCTCAGGTAAAATAGAACAGAATGACTTTATATTTGGTCAGCAGCTGGAAAATGATAAGTTGTATTATCCCGGCTTAATATATATCTAGGATTTTGATTGGTTGATGCACGTCGTTACAAAACCCATAGCCCCTGGGTGTTGCTAACCCATATCCCCGGACGTTGCTAACCATTATCCCAGGGATCTTCACGCAAGTTTTCCTTAGTTCCATGATTGCTCCTTGTGAAATATTGAATTCTGTAGATTATCCATGATGTTTGTAATTAAATATTTGATTCATTAACAATTTTGTCCTATTATGCCGATTATTTACACTCATTTCATTAAATGTATCACTTGACTGCCACATTTTTAAGGAATGGGACTACTGTTTTAGCTATGCAAATGACCCACGTTGACATCGCACCATCTATGACGTAACTCTCACATTATTGAGCGCCAAATTTGATTCAATCCAGTTTCTCTGTCTCCGTATTAAAAACGTCTTATATTTGACTACCTGTAGGGTTCTACCAAAGGTAGTACCCTACACCCCGTAAAAAATATGTAAAATTTCCATATTTCGATAAAACTTTTTTAGATAATGAAAAAAACATTGTTTTCACGTTACACTTTGTACCCGAATTTCCATAAAACTCACCCGATTTGGACTAAGACCGGGATAAATTCGTTATCTACGGATATGAACGTAGATAACTTACATTGTATGCACACATTTTAGACCATTTGGACACCAACTTTCTGTTTGCAGAAACTTTTTCTGTACTTCAAATTTTTCAATATATTGAATCAACTTAAAAAATTTCATCACACTTTTCTCAAGTACTACTGTAGAGAATAATTTTGAGTTTTGTCAGTAGCCTAACAGCAATGAGTTGTAACCTGTGTGCTCCGTTTGGGTCTGTTGAACACCTATATCCTGTTTTTCAGATACTTTCAATTATGAGTGCAGGTTTGCTTAGCATGAAACACGTGCATTCTTTTATTGCAAAGTCTCTACATGATACTTTTATTGCTCTGTTGATTGAAATATTTCATTCAATTAGAAATAGTAACTACTTTTGTGTAGTAAAGCCATTTTGTTTCTATGTTATTTTTTTTCAGTAAGCTGTGTCATCTGGGAGAAGGGTGAATGTCAGAAATTAGATTTAACTGCCTTAGAGTTAGGCTGGACAATCATAGAGAAAGTGGACGATATTCCAGAGAGTTCAGACTACATACTCATAGGCTTTACATTCTCTGTCTTATTGTGTCTCGTACCGCTAGTATTCCGTCTTTATCATGTCAAAGAATTTCCTAGCTTAATGAGTCTGGAAATCATAACTTTTTTATCCAAAGTTTGGTGCTGTTTGATGCATAATTCATGGAGGTTAGTAAAAATCCTTTCACAGATCTAACTTGGCGAAATTCATTTAATCAAAGTTGATGACTTTATAAGGATTTCTTTTTTGAACATTTGGTGTTTCAAATTGACATTGTTTAGTTATGTCTGCATCAAATTTTGACCTAAGTGACAAATTAATGATCTATGCAAAAACAGAAACATATCGTGTAGAATTTCCTTAATTAGTAATTATACCCCAAATTGAAAAAGTGGGGGTTAACTGTTTTACCTTTGTTTGTCTTCGGTCCTTCACATGAATATTTTTCGTCTCATTAACTACATCATAAGGATTTTTGAAATTTGGTTTTAGGGTTTATATAAGTCAGCTATACCATGTGATGTGTTTTCAGATTCATCAATCAACAACTTCCTTTTTAACAAAGACTTGTATCATTTTACGCATGATAGCCAAGCTGAAATTTTCATAATTTTTTTCTCAGGAACTACATTCCTACAATACAAGGTATACTGAAATTTGATATCATGGTTTATATAAGTCAGCTATACACTGTGAAGAGTTTTCAGATTCATCACGCAACAACTTTCTGTTAACCATAATATTTGGGGGTGGGGTATCATCAAATAAGTCGAAAATTAAACTTTCTGAAAAGGAGAGAAAAAATAATTTGCTTCCAGCTGAAGAAATTTCTATGTATAATTTATCAATAGTTATTTAAGTTATATCAGTAGGAATGATGTGTGTTTTTTTAGGATGATATCTTATTTAGAAATGTGTGTATTTTGTAGGTTGAATCTTATCATGATGAATGGTATTATACAGAGATTCTGGCTAAGTTCTGTTTTCTTTTTCCTTCTGTCTGTGGCTGACAGAACATTTAAACAGGTAAACTAGAATAAATGAATTAATCTTCACAGGACTCTAAATTTAATTAAGATACTTGCCAATTTTTAACAGTTTCTGATTTTGGGATTGAAAGAACAAGAGACTGTTGGAAATCTTGTCATCCAGTATGTTATAATGGTTTTGTGCTTAAATGCCATACAAACTACTTTGAATGCATTTTAAGCATTATTTAGTTTATATAATATCGGATTTTAAAAATGGAAATGGGGAATGTGTTGAAGAGACAATAACCCAACCAAAGAGTTAAAAAAAAGAGCTAAAGGCCAAAATTTGATCTACAAAACAGCAAGAAAATCCCGCACCTGGAGGCGGACTTAACAGTTCTCATTGAAAATATACCTTAAAACTTGCCAAGTCAGGAGAGTCAAAAAGTATATTGCTTGTTTTAACTGTCTAAGATTCAGCACATGTTAATAGCATTTAAAAATTATTGATAATGTTATCCACTAAATAGTCTTCTTATTTATTTGTTGAAATTGACATCAGCTTCAGAGGTTGTGTGACCCAACAGAATTTATTATCAGTGATGTTCTCAGCGATCCAAGACACTACAGGTTAATAAGAGACAGAATAAATTTAAAAGTTTATTTTCTAAATTAAGCAAATTACATCATTGCAAAGACAGCCGGCAAAATGTTGCTAAATCAAGTAGATTGTGGAGCAAAATATTTTTTCAGGTAAAAATAAATAAAAAAAATTATCTTTTTTATTTCCAGAGATTACTGTATGCAAAACATTTCTGCTACTTAACTTCATCAAGGAGAGCAAAGAAATTTGATATGCCACACTTCAGGTTAAATAAAGTCCGAAATATTAAAACTTGGTTGTCTATCAGGTCTTATTTAAAGGTATGTAAAAATAACGGTAGCAAAATATCTTAAAGTAATGGGCTAGAGATTGACTGATAGATTGATTGTACAATAAGATGTAGTGTAGTTTGATGAAGGAGTTATGTTTAGTTTGTTGACTCTCTGCCACATTGGTTTTCCCCCTTCGCACTTGCGTATTACGATCTCCAGACTTTTTCAAAAAAGTTACACTGAGGTTTCTGCCTGCAGAAATTGTGTAAGCAAATTGTTGTCTGGAATTTATAAAAAAGAAGATGTGGTATGATTGCCAATGAGACAATTATCCACAAAAGACCAAAATGACATAGACATTAACAACTATAGGTCACCGTACGGCCTTCAACAATGAGCAAAGCCCATACCGCATAGTCAGCTATAAAAGGCCCCGAACAGTTAAAAAAATAAACTTCTTCAAAATTTGGACAATTAAAAAAAAATTCAGAAAAAAGTAAATGTACATAAGTTTTATAACAAAAACTAGCCAATTGGTTATTTAAAAAAAAAATTGCATTATTTTTTTTTTTTTTGATTTGAAGTTTCATATGACTTGAAATACTGTAGTGTCATGGATAAGAATATCAAATTAAAAATAGATTATTCAATACTTTAAGTAAATTTTGTATTTTGTTTTCCTTCAGAAACGAGGTCCCCAAAGATCTGTAGATGTCATTGTATCAGCGTCATTCCTAATCACCATAGTGCTTATAACATTGATGTGTTTGCAGGTAGGTGATAGTAAACATCGATAGCATTGTCTTAAGTTCATGTAATTTTTGGAAACTTAGACAGAAGCATTTATATGACATCAAAAGACTGCATATATACAGAGAAACATTTAAGAAAAAAAAAATTCACATTTTTGTGGTTGATAAACTTGTTTTTGCAGTCAACATTAAAATTTGACAGACAGCAGACAAGACACATGGTTTGGGAAGTGATACGAAAACTGTGTTAATTTAATTGGCTTATCCAGCATTATGAGACTATATTACTACCTTTCAATTGGCTATTTTTAGGTCATTGATAACTTTCAAAGGTTAAGATGATGTACATTGTTGTCCATGGCAACTGACATATATGATTCCTTCAATGATATACTGTGAAACCAGTTTAAATCGAACTTCTTCAGGACTTTTTATCAGTTTTGGCCGATGTTCGGTTTTATCAGGTTCTCAACACATACGATTTGATATGACGGTGCTTAAGAAAATGTTTGGTTCATACAGATTTTCGGTTTGTGCAGGATTCGGTTGAGACAGCTTTCACTGAAAATATTTTTACAGAGCAACTCACAGTTTTCACCTGAAAATCTCCTTTTGTCAAATTTTGTATACAAAAAGTTTGAAAATGGCTGATGTTAAAAGTTTGACACCAGAAATAGACATATGACATTACTCGTGGTATACAAAAGACAAGATCAGTGATTTCCAGAATATTTAACTTTTATCACAAAAAGAGAATTAAATATAGGTTTAACAACTTGATATCAACTCTCATTATTTGATTTAAATAGTAATGATAAAGTTGTTAATTATTACATGCATGTTGAAATTAAATAGCTTGTTATGAAATCTATAATTACAGCATATTTATTTAAGAAATTATATTTCAGTTATTAAAAGATGCAGACACGTATTTAGATTTTCTGTGTAACTGGGAGTTACTATTCTGGAGTATGACACTAGGTGTCTATCTCTTCCGATTTCTCACGCTCGGTCTAAAGATCAACAAAAAGTATCGTAACCTATCTGTACTGATCACGGAACAGATTAACTTGTATCTACAGATGGAACAAAAACCTCACAAGAAAGAGGAACTAATGGTAGCTAATAATGTACTCAAACTAGCAGAGGATCTACTCAAGGTGGGTTTTCATTTGGTTTCTTGTATTACACATTTTTATGCCCCATTTATAGGCATTATGTTTTATGGTCTGTGCCTCCGTCCGTGCGTGCGTCCATTTGTCTGTCCAGCTTCAGGTTAAAGTTTTAAGTTAAAGTTTTTGGTCAAGGTAGTTTTTGATGAAGTTGAAGTCCTATCAACTTGAAACTTAGTAAACATGTTCCCTATGATACAATCTTTCTAATTTCAATGCCAAATTAAAGATTTTATCCCATTTTCACGGTCCACTGAATATCGAAAATGATAGTGTGGATGGGGCATCCGTGTACTGGGGACACATTCATGTTTGTACAATAAGATATAAGTATCATATTCCTACCTAATTTGTGTTATCAACCCCAACAGCATTCAATTCATATTCATCATTGAAACTTAATAGGATTGAATATATGCCGGAATTGTGCACCTGCTAGTATGGAATTCTTTGAAAAATCTTTTCATCACATTTCCCCAGACTTGGGAATACAGGTATTTGTAAGCAAAATTAACAAAACAGGGTACAAAATTATCAACTTGTTCTACAGTTTTAAACTCAGATCCTCAATCATCACACACACATTATATACATCTTGAAGTTGTACACAATTTTTACGATTATTAAGAAATTGGTGAAAGATACCAGAGGAACATTCAAACTCATAGATCGGGAAAAAAAATGACAAAGCCATGGCTAAAAAAGAAAAAGACAAACAGACAAATAAACTACACAGGTGGAGAGTTATAATCACTCCAAGAATTATTACTTCACCTTCAATACTGATTCATTTATTGTCCTGGGTACCAATACTCAGTCTGGTGGATTGTGGAAAAATTGTACATAGGGGGATATTTGTTTTCGTGGTTTGCCAAAGTCTTCATACAATCCTATAGATAATTGGGACTTTGTTGAAAATCTAAATTCATGGTTTACCTCTACCCACAAATTCAACGTAAATTGGTATCCCACAAATATTAATGAATCTATAGTAATAAGTATTCTTTTTTATACACAATAAATATTGAAAATAGCTGTATATCAAAGTTACAGTTGTTTTCCTGCTGTTCTTCATCTTGTTGGATATTTTTAAAAAAACTTCTTCACCTTCATGTAATTGCAACTACATTGTGAACGTTCTACATTGATTCTTCTAGAATATGGCAACCTGGCAATTAGATTCATTTTACCCCCCAAAAATATATTAATTGTGTTTAAACAGTACACTAAGCTCCATAATGTCAGCCAGTTTTTGCACTTGAGCTTCTTCCACCAATATAAACTGACCACCATAAAATAGCACAATACTGATGGAAGTAGCATTTGACACCTATCAAACAATCAGCCACTTTTTATTAGTGGACCCAGGAGTACCCAGAAAACCACCCAAATTTGACAAAAGAAAACTAATTGAAGAGAGTTTATTTATTATTCTTTATGACATTGAAAAATCTTGATATTGATCTATTTTCAGGAACTTGAAAGTCCATTTAAAGTATCAGGGATAACAGCTAACCCAGTGATTTACAATATAACCAGAGTTGTTGTACTGTCAGCATTTTCTGCTGTTCTTACTGAACTTCTTGGATTTAAGCTCAAGCTCTATAAAATCAAACTCAAAGCTTAATGAAGATTCATGTTTCATCTAACAGTCCCTCACACAGTTTCAGGGAGTAAGATCAAGTTTTACAGAATCAAGAGGGAGTACAAAAGCTTTGACATAGGCACTACACAAACATACTCAACTGAGTCAAACTTCAGTCATATGAAAGAAAAGGCAGCCAGCCATACAGTCATGTAGAAAGCTAGACATTAAAAGATCTATATTAAGTTTTATAGTGATGGAATAAAAATAAGCAGTTCTTGAGACGTCTTGCTTTAAGCTCAAAATTCTTAAAAATGAAGTCATGTTCCTTATAAAGGTTGTAGTAATTTCATTAATTATAATGTTTTCATTGACTTAGTCAAACAGAAGATTGAGTCAATTTAGAACATATATGTTTAAATTTTGTTGATGTAAATTTTATTTTCACCCTCATTTTTGAAGGGCTCGTCATAATTATAGTACAATGTAGTAATCATCATCTTAATCTGAAAGTGTATTTTGTCAAACTATACTGCAAATTCTGAAACTAGAGCGTGCATTTATCATTGCAATCTTTTAAGAAATGACAAAAATGCCAGATTTGTTATTGCAATTTCCTCAAATTCTGCATACAGATATATTATTAGTTACACAGTGTGTAATTGTCCTAATACAAGAATTTATCGGGTCAATAAAATTCATATCGGGTGAGGCGAAGCCAAACCTGATATGAATTTTATTGACCCGATAAATTCCGTATTAGGACAATTGAACACTGTGTAACGAATTTATCCTGATTTTGTTATATTGCATATTATTCTATTTAAATTCAATGTAAGGACAATATCAACCAATTATAATTTAGATATTTAATCTAAAACTGTGAAAAAATAAAATATTAGGACTATGAAGCAACTCATTTTTTTATTAGGTCAATGGTATAAGGGAGATAATCCCAATTGACGTAATAAATAAGGGAGATAATTCCTATTGACGTAATAAAAAATTGTACTGAAATTTATTAGGACAATATCAGCCAATCAAATTGCGAGAAATTACTCTAAATCAGGATAATATTAAATATCTTATTATTGTGATACTCACACAGTTGTGTTATTTTAAATAATTTCTTCATTTATCTCAATAAGCATGTAACTATTTTTTTCTCTCTATTAGATCTCAACTATTTGAGTAAGATCTTTGTGCATAAAAGTAAAGGTTGCTTATTTTTTCTTAATAATGAACCATGATTTAATATTACTCAGGATTTGCTGTTATATTAAGGATACCAATTTTAGTGGATTTTCATTGGTACATGAGAACCACAATTTTAATTTTCAGAGAAGGGCAAATTTTCTGTAGACTCGTATGCAGACTTTTAAATTGCCAAAACCACCAAATCAATTATCTGCAAAATTTCATTTAATGATTATTTACTAAATTCATCAAAATTTGTACCTATGAATATGAAAAAATCCAAAGTAACTGTATATATAATCAAACTAGTCAATATGTTTTTTGATCGTCCTTTTGTTAAATGCCCAATGATTTGTTAGGCCAGTAGCTAAGTATTATTCTTTCAGTGGGTACTTAACAAAATGGACTGAATTTCAATTTGTATGTGGCTATTTTGATCACCTTTGGTTTTTGGTGGGGCTCTTGTTACTCAGTCTTAAGTTTTTTATGTAGTGTAATGTGATCTTGTATTATTTGGTCTTTATTCATACTGTTTGCCATAGGTTTTTTCTACTTTTTATGGAGTTTGAATAACTTCCTGGTATCTTTGGCCATTTTTTATGCTCCTTGTAGTAAACAAGCAAATTAAACTTCATTACAGCTAATTTCCTAATGCATGTAGAGCAAGACTTTGGTTAGTTTGCTTGCTTTGTATGTATATTATACATTTATATTGGGATATTGTCAAATCAAATTTAAATATAATATATACTGGTTTAACTATGTCTATATATATTTTTGAAGATGTTTAGCTTAATTACAAAGCTTGAATCAACAACTATACAAACAAAGGAACCAAGCCAATCAAAGTTTTACTATACAAGCATTAGGAAATTAGCTGTAATCATTGTTCACACTAGAGAATATATGCTTAACTTACAACATTGACTTTTTGACTTGAATTAGTAATAGTTTAATATTTAAACATTTGCAAAAAATATATATATATTGTATACAATACACACTTTCTGTTTTCTGAAAGATCTCCAAAGTCATATATACATAGTTCATTTTGTGATAGTTCTATTGTGAAATTATTAATCATCTTAAGGATGTACTTAGGTGAGGTTTCGGAATTTGTGTCAAATGTTCAGACTCCTTGGTGTTTTTCCATACAATACAATGTAAAATATTTTGCCCCATAACACCCATTTATTTTTTCATATAAGACTTAACAGCTCATGAAAGGTCATTTACCAAAATTTTAGAAGATTCTTGATTTTCTTTCTTTTGTTTTGAGACCCAAATAATACAATGCAAATATAAGGTAAAGTCTGAGTCAGCCATTTCCCGTCATATTGTAAATCTGAAATATCTGGAAAAGGAGGTCCATGACCTATCAATATTTTTAGCTTATTTTTATCCTTAATTGATGCTCTACAAGCTTATTGTATCAATTTTAAATTATTAATTTATTAATTTTCACCTAACCTCACCTAAGTACATCCTTAAGCCATAGTTTATAGACTAGTAAGAATTTGTTGCGTCTCATTTATGTTTATTTCAAAAACTGATTTCACTAGATAAAAAACAGGTTCTGTATATCTGCATAAAAAAGACATTTTAATAAGAAATGATATCTATCTTCCACTTTAGATTACCAATTCTAACATTTTCTGTTTATTTCTTGATTGAGCTAAAATAGCTCAATCTGGCTATATTACCCTAATAGGGCAATAGAGAATTATCTCCCTTTGACATTTTATGATAAATAAATTAAGTTATAATTGATTAATATATGGCCTGCACTTGCATAAAATGCACATTTCAGCTGTAAAAATTCATTTTAGTTCCTAAATTGTTGGTAAAGAAATATATATATAATTTTCACTTATTATTTGGAAGTGCAATCTAAAACTTAGTAGACATAATTAAAAAGTACTGCAAAATGTTTAAAAAAATTTACTGTGAAAAATTATTCACTAAAAAACAAATGGATGAGGGTTGAATATTTTTACACAGAAATATCCAACTCTGTTTTTATGCCCCACCTACGATAGTAGAGGGGCATTATGTTTTCTGGTCTGTGCCTCCGTTCGTCCGTCCGCTTCAGGTTAAAGTTTTTGGTCAAGGTAGTTTTTGAAGAAGTTGAAGTCCAATCAACTTGAAACTTAGTACACTTGTTCCCCATGATATGATCTTTCTAATTTTAATGCCAAATTATAGTTTTGACCCCAATTTCATGGTCCACTGAACATAGAAAATGAGAGTGCGAAGTTCAGGTTAAAGTTTTTGGTCAAGGTAGTTTTTGATGAAGTTAAAGTTACATCAACTTGAAACTTAGTACACATGTTCCCTATGATCTGATCTTTCTAATTTTAATTCCAAATTAAAGTTTTGACGCCAATTTCATGGTCCACTGAACATAGAAAATGATAGTGCGAGTGGAGCATTCGTGTACTATGGACACATTCTTGTTTTTTTATATTGCAATTCTAAATAATAAATATGAAACTGAAATATCATGAAAATTTGCCAAAGGGAGTTAATTTTGTAAAGCCCAATTAAATGCATATTTTGGATGAAAAGCAAATCCTTAATTTATTACAATGATTGCAAATTTCAATTAAAATCAATATTAAATATAAAAGTAATAAAATGTGCCAAATATATTTATATTTATTGGGGAAAAATTAACAAAAGTTATAATTGATATATATTTTCCTTTAAAAAAAAAGGTTCTAATATTATAATTGTATAATATTAACAATTTTCTTTCCTTAGCATTAATTTTTTTTTTTGGTTAGGGTGTTTTTTTATATCTTTTGCTTCTACAGGGTTATGTAGCGCAATAATAAGTGACCATCTGCTTTAAATGCTGATGCAAATTAAGTAAGTACTTTTAAATTCAGAAATTATTGCATCGTTTATTATTGCGATTTTGTCATTTTAAACTAAAATGCGATTTTTATGTTTGCAATATTGAGAAAAGTCCTGATTGATTCATATTGAAAATTTCAAAATTATTGCATACATTTATTATTGCGACTTTTGTCATTTTAAACTAAAAAATGTGATTTTTATGTTTGCAATATTGAGAAAAATCCTGATTGATTCATATTGAAAATTTCAAAATGCAAGTTTGAATTATTACAATTATAACCCTGTTGCATTTTTTGCAATAATTTCTGAATTTACAGTATGTTGTAAATCTCCAGATTGAAAAGTCTTGTTTCTGATTTTATTTTATTTTTTTTTTTGGGGGGGGGGGGGGGTGAACTGTCCTCTAAACTACAGGAATATTTTAAGGCATATTTCTCAGCAGTTCTACCTTCCATTTGAATATTTTGCAATGTAGTAAATTGTCCAATGAGTAGAGCTTATACCACTAAGGAATCATATTAAATTGACTTAAGGTGGTACCTAACACTATAGGGAGATAACTCTGTATAATCACCTAAACGTTTTAATGACATTGTGTTTTTAGTGAATATTAAGCTTCTCAATGATCAAAATTAGTGTTTGTCAAACTGCTATATAACCAGTGTAATTTTTCTCATAAAATGCTAGGTTCAAATTTTTTGAATTTTTTATATTTTTGTCAAAGGGTCAAAGTAAATACTTTGTAAAAATTTTATGAAAATTAAACAAGCCAAATTAATTTTAGTGAAAGTGTTGGGTACCACCTTAATGGTCTCATGTGTAGTTTTAATTGCAATATTTTACACTTACTTTTCCATTGATAGTATTTGAATACTTGACTTTCTTTTTCACTAATTCGTTATAGTATTTGAATACTTGACTTTCTTTTTCACTAATTCGTTATTTTTGATGGTCATATCCATTTAAGTTTGTCATAAATTTTATGATATATTATTTTGTAGTTTATAAATTATGTACAGTAATGATAGAGGGAGTTGTAAATACATATACCTATGAACACTTTTGATCCTTGCAAAAGAAATCCTGATATTAAAGTAAATATACTACCGTATTCAGCAATGTATAGTACGCAGTTACGTATTTCTTACCTTCTTTTCATCTCCACAAAATTGTGAAACAAAGTTGGTACCTATCAAAGGAAATCATACTTGTCCCTGGTCTCATTTTTTCCCCTGAAATTTTAATTTGGGTAAATGAATTATAAAATAAAGATATGAGCTTCTTTTTGAAATATTGTTATTTAAACACATTTTGTGTTCTGATGATAAAAAAATTTGATAGATTGTTTAGAAAAAAATCCAGAAGAGTTCTGTAAGTAAGAGAATAACCTTTCGAATGAAAAATAGGCAACTACATTGAGCCATGCACTATGATGTTTATGTCAATAAACCAAAGATTGATTTAAAGACAATGCTGATTTACTTATAAAGCAAAATAAAATGATAGGTGTGTTTCCTATTACATCTTTGAAAAAATAGGGTAGGTAGGTAGGTATGTATGGAATTTTTTGTTTTTACAATTTTTTTTACATTGAGTCTATGGGAGAGCAATTCTGTTATTACAATGCTTATTTAAAAATGACCAAAACAACTTTAAGGTAGGCTATTTCTAAGCTTGAAATATAGTGTACATAGGGAATTAGGAAACACACATATTTTTAATTTGGCCTAAATGCTTTAAATCCTTGTTCATGTTATTTTTTAAGTGTCATCCACTTATATATATTAAATTGTAATTAATATTAAAATCATTTATTGAGAGAGAAAATGAATGCTGACTTTTGAAAAGTTATTCACCTTTTAGTATAAAATTAGAATTGTTTATTGAAAGAAAGAATAAATGTTGACCCATGAGTGTCTTGTAGGGTTAATAAATATGTTGATATGTATTTTCTTTAAAGATGTATATTTTGTTTTGAAAACAATGTTGTGTTGTGTTTTTTGACATCAGAGTTTATTGTTGTTATATTGTTCAGTTATATTGTTCATTATTGTGTCGTCAGGTAATATTGTGTTTGTCTGTGCTTATACATTGAACCATTCCAGTTAATGTCTGCTAAAGGGGGGTGGGATGTCCTTTCTGAGGGGTGTAAAATTTATACATCTTAGGGGTTGTAATTTTTATTTTTTTTCATCTGACACATATAATTATACGCAAAAAACTTCTAAGGGTCTTGCAGCAGTAAAGTTTTCAAGGTAAAAGTAATTACATCTAGTAGAAGGAACCTATACATCTGATAGGTCTTAATTATAAGATCTGATCAGTAGTTTTTCCGGAATCCCCCCATCCATCCCAACCTGTCAGAAATTAACTGGAATGTCCAATTATACAGAGGTTTGAAAAACCATTACATGTACCCCCCATTGAACCAAAGGATTGAAATAAATTGTAAATACATTATCTTCAAGATGATTCAAAGGTGCTTTTTGTGATATTTTTCTTTAAATTCTCTTAAAGCCACATATTTTTTTTTAATTTTTGCTGGAGGCTGGATATTGAATTTATAATTGTACATATTTATAACATTTAAAACAACACGATAATGCAAGATTCCTATATGCTGTTTTATGAGTAAAGCTATCAGAATTCCAGAAGGCATTTATATTATTTAATCCAGAGAATACCGTCGAGAGGAAGAAATCCCAGTTACATTTATTTGATAGTATTTTTTTCAGATTTGTATTTTTGACAATGTCAGTTCACTGAATTATCAGTTCACTGAATTAGAACTGCTCCATTAAACATACAGGGTACTCAGGAGGCACTTTGAGAACCAAGTGAATATAATCCATCTATAGAATAAATTTTCGACTTAAACTGCATAAAAACACCTATTATTGAGACTTTGAAATGCCTTCCTTGGGTTTATGTAACAGCTCTGATGTTTTGGTACTGAAATGTAGATTTTTTTTCATTTTTTCCCCTTATATTTTCATATTGTAAAAATATCATAAGTAAGTTTACTATATTTAGTAGACAATATAAACAGACCTGAGTAAGAAGTTCAAACTAATTTTGTATTTATAACTTTTCTTCATTTGATTTGTATGTTAAGGTCAATACTTTTTAAGGAAATAGGGTTACAAAGATCATTTTGCTATGACAAAACCAATGATATTTTAATAAATAAACTTGGCTAAATGAGTAAAGACCTCATTAGATGGATATTCCTTCAGTAAATGTAATTTTGTTATTTAATAATATGATCCTATTATATCCCTATTCTGCATGTTCTAGAAGTTATATAATATGGTCAGTGACTGTATATCACAAATGAATATACTTTCAATGCAATTTGACTGCACGAAAATAACAGTTGCAGTATATAACTAGATTTGTAATTGCTAGCAATAACGGATGGCACCCTCGTCCCCCCATTGCCAGGATAACAGCAGCCATTTTGAAATTAAGGATGTACTTGGGTGAGGTTAGGTGAAAATTAATAAATCAAGAATTTAAAATTGATACTGTAAGCTTGTAGAGCATTCTTTAAGGATAAAAATAAGCTAAAAATATTGATAGGTCATGGACCTCCTTTTCGAGATATTTGAGATTTAAAATATGGCGGGAAAAGGCTGACTCGGACTTTTACCTTATGTTTGCATTGGTATCATTTGGGTCCCAAAACAAAAGAAAGAAAATTAAGAATCTTCTAAAATTTTGGTAAATGACCTTTCATGAGCTATTTAGTCTTATATGAAAAAATAAATGGGTGTTATGGGGCAAAATATTTTACCTTGTTTTGTATGAAAAAACACCAAGGAGTCCGAAAATTTGACACAAATTCCAAAACCTCACCTAAGTACATCCTTAAGCCAAAGAACGTATCTACACATGCAAATTATCATTTTTGTAAAGTTTCATTAAAAGAGGGACGAAAGATACCAGAGGGACAGTCAAACTCATAAATTGAAAATAAACTGACAACGCCATGGCTAAAAATGAAAAGGACAAACAGACAAACAATAGTACACATGACACAACATAGAAAACTAAAGAATAAACAACATGAACCCCACCAAAAAACTAGGGGTGATCTCAGGTGCTCTGGAAGGGTAAGCAGATCCTGCTCCACATGTGGCAACCGTCATTAAGTTTGGAGATTTTGAAATTTTTAACATTTTAGCTGTTTTCATGGTTATGGTGGCCATTTTGAAAATCCCAACTTCAAAATGCAACTCTGCTATTGACAGTTACCTTTTTCTGTAAAGTTTCATCCAGTTTGCAGCACTTCGATTGTTTTTGAAATTTTTGACAGTATATAATTTATTACACAGATTTATGTTTTGAGTAATCTATTTTAGGCAAAACAGGGTTTTTGTGATTTGTTTACCCATGATTTGGATTTTCATAGGTTTATCGTAATATTTAATGACAATAATTGTAAAATACTGCGAGATTGTAGTGGACTGAATCTTTATAAACAAGCATTTGTGCATTTGTTTAAATGTGGCCAGTTAAATAAATGTTAATAATTTTTTTAGTTCTATTTGTGCAATATTTTGGTTATTAATTGTTAAATATTGTGTATATTGAATGGTACATAAAGACTTACTGGTACATGTAGTCGAAAAGTTAAATATGTTGTCATTTATATAATTAATTGATTTAAATGTATTTTTGTCATTGGGTTATTGAATTGGTGACATTTTATTTTTGTTTAGAGAATATGGATATGAGATCAATGATAAGGTTTTATACCCATATTGTTTATGCTTTAAGATACGTGATTACTGTAAATTCAGAAATTTTTGCGTGCATTTATTATTGCGATTTTGTTATTTTAGTGCGATTTTAATATTTACGATTTTGAGAATAATCCTGTTTAATTCATATAAAATATTTCAAAATGCAAGTTTAAATTATTGTGTTTACAACTCTGTCGCATTTTTCGCAATAATAAAAACCTTGCAATAGTTTCTGAATTTACAGTAGTTAGATTAGAGAGGGAGTCAGTCATCTTAAGGATCACCACAAAAAAAAGTTATTTATGTTGGGTGTTGAAAATATCGATTGAACCTTTTGCAATATTTCTAGATACACAGATTACACACTTCTGTTTACCTTACAAACATGTACACAAGGAACAGACACTAAGTGTAAATGATCTCCCCTGATGTAAATTATCTCCCCTGATTTACTCAATAAGGGAGATAATTTTACTCAAACAAGGGAAATTACTCATATTTTTCATCCATAATTTTTCTGATTTTGTCAGAAGAAACAATGATCATAGTATGATCTTTTTTTTTTTCTTAGTTATTTATTTAATATTTAGATAAAGATTTGTAGTACATTATTTCATTTATAGTTACGTGTATGAAAATTTTCAAGATTTTGTCAAATTTCTGGATTTTGATATTTTCTGCACCTATATATTCCTCTGTGAAATATATTAAATTTTCAAGGTTTTCAAAATTTGGCAGCTGTGTTTTCATCCATGCAGTTATTCATGCAATTATTTGAATTTTTCCAAATACCTTTCAACCATTCAAAATGGTGGTATTGTAGGAAATGTGAAAATTTTAATCTAACAAGCAAACTTCTGATTTTTTTCCTGGAATATCCAGTTCTAATGAGTTTTTCCTGGTAAAATATTGTATCACACAAGAAAATATTGTTGCCAGTGATAAAATTAACTATCATTATGATACCAATTTGTTTCACAAAGTGATATTCCATATTAAGAAATCAGTGTAATGGAACCATGTTAAAGTTTGATATTGTCTCAAAATATTGTATTTTATCAATGGAAAGGAGTAGGGGAAGGAAGGTTGAAAGTTGACCCTTAAACTTGAATTTGAAATATCTTATAGAATTAACAACATAATTAAATAAACTAGAAATATTTGCACTCTTCTTTTTTTTGTTTTCAAAAGTAAAGACGGCTTTAAAAGTAAAATATTTAAACAATAATTTTATTGGTCATATTTCCTAATTGATTGCATGTGTCAGAACTGATCAATTTTGTATTTGTCAGATATTTTTCATTAAAAATGAATTATTATTACTGACATTAAGGTGGTACCTAACACTACAGGGAGATAACTCTGTAAAATCAGCTAAACGTTTTAATTACATTGTGTTGTTGAGGGAATATCAAGCTTTTCATTGATCAAAATTAGTGTTTGTTAAACTGCTATATAACCAGTGTAATTTTTCTGATAAAATGGTTGGTTCAAATTTTTTTGAATTTTTCATATTTTTGTCAAAGGGTCAAAGTAAATACTAAGTCAAAATTTTATGAAAATTTAAACAAGCCAAATTAATTCTAGTGAATGAGTTGGGTACCACCTTAAATTCATTGTAATTTTTAGGGCTGATAGAGACAGTCCTGAACTACTCTATTTGATATTGTCTCAAACTGTTGTATTACATCAATATTTAACTATGGTTATTGTGATAACAATGGAGTCACCATTGAAGTTGTGTTGTTGATTAAAATTGGAATGAAACTTTAAAAAACAATTTGTTTGGGTTTTTTTTTATGCCCCATATATGAAGTTGAAGTCCAATCCGTACATGTGATGGACTGTAAAACTCAGATCAGGAGATTTGGAAATTTTGGTCAGGAGATTAGGACTCAGATCAGGAGGTTTTTTATCGACATAAACTTTGTCATAAATGTAAGCGTGTGATGTAGAAATTGTCTTTTAAATTGTTTTTTTCTTCAAATTTTCATCAAAAAGCATTTTGAAAGGAAAGTCATATTTAAAAAAAAAAACTTAAGACTCAAACGGAGTAAATTAATTTGCTATTTTTGGCTAAATCACTCATAACCTACTGTACTGATACTTCTTGGAGTGTCAGGTTCTTGTAAGATGTTCAACAGACTAAACAGCATTGTATATTCACAACCACATTTCTGAAAACGGGATTATTGTACTCCCGTCGGGAGGTTCACATGTATGCCAATCAACTTGAAACTTAGTACACATGTTCCCTATGATAGGTCTTTATAATTTTAATGCCAAATTAAGTTTTTACCCTATTATCACAGTCCACTAAACATAGAAAATGATAGTGTGGATGGGGCATCTGTGTACTATGGACACATTTTTGTTTATCATATACAGAAACTGAACAAAAACATTCATTATTATTCTACTTTCCTTTCATTTTTTTGTGAGTTGGATGAAGTCCAAAACCAGGATATAGAAGGGTGATGTTGGGCGGGAGGGGAAAAGAGGATATTGGAGAAACTATCAACAGCAAAAGGATCAGTAGTACAAGACCAACAAAGTTTAAAAAAGCAACCAATACAATACACCTAATCACTATTTATTCCATTCCGGATAAGTTCTAAAATTACACAACTTTTTCATCCAGTTGAAGCTATCTGGGACCCTGTTTAATCAATTCACCATGCATGATACTTTTTAATGAGACCTGTTTAAACTACCGTAAATACTTCAAACAAAAAACTTATTATACCCCCGCTTTAAAAAAGGGGGGGTATACTGTTTTACCTCTGTCTGTCCGTCCATCAGTCCGTCAGTCAGTCCGTCCCATGAAACTTTCGTCACATTTTTCTCAGGAACTACACATCCACCCTTTCTGTAATTTGGTATCAACATTTATATATGTCAGCCATACCGTGTGATGCGTTTTCAGATTCATCACTTGACAACTTCCTGTTTACCGAACACTTGTCTGATTTTACACATGATAGCCAAGTTGAAAATTTTCGTCACATTTTTCTCAGGAACTACAATACAAGGATTTCTGAAATTTGGTTTCAGGATTTATATAAGTCAGCTATACCGTGTGATGCGTTTTCAGATTCATCACTCGACAACTTCCTGTTTACCGAACACTTGTATGATTTTACACATGATAGCCAAGTTGAAAATTTTCGTCACATTTTTCTCAGGAACTACAATACAAGGATTTCTGAAATTTGGTTTCAGGATTTATATAAGTCAGCTATACCGTGTGATGCGTTTTCAGATTCATCACTCGACAACTTCCTGTTTACCGAACACTTGTATGATTTTACACATGATAGCCAAGTTGAAAATTTTCATCACATTTTTCTCAGGAACTACAATACAAGGATTTCTGAAATTTGGTTTCAGGATTTATATAAGTCAGCTATACCGTGTGATGCGTTTTCAGATTCATCACTCGACAACTTCCTGTTTACCGAACACTTGTATGATTTTACACATGATAGCCAAGTTGAAAATTTTCGTCACATTTTTCTCAGGAACTACAATACAAGGATTTCTGAAATTTGGTTTCAGGATTTATATAAGTCAGCTATACCGTGTGATGCGTTTTCAGATTCATCACTCGGCAACTTCCTGTTTACCGAACACTTCCATATTTTTACACTATTAATATTATCCACTTGCGGCGGGGGTATCATCAGTGAGCAGTAGCTCGCAGTTTCACTTGTTTACTTCAATTTTAATTTCGAAAAAGTGGATCATACTCTTATCAAAGTTTCTTAATGATCTCTTTCTAAAGTTTTTCCTCCATCAGCTCACTACTGATGACCTCTATTATTGGCGGCCTGACCCAAACAGGAAGTTGTATAAATGACTGTTTTTCCCGGATTGGACTAAATAGCGATAAGGTGTATTGGATTACTCCCTTTTGTAGCTATATTAGGCTCCATTTTGAAGACCATAATTTGACCTATAATGGTTTTACAAACTTGTGACTTGGTCATACCACATCTTTATCTTATATTTATTTGAAATAATAGACAAAAACAATAAAATTAGTCAACTTAAAATCTTCATTTATGGGCAATATTTTGACTAGTTTTCATGTACATTGTATGTAGTATGCTTTTTTCAAAAATCTTAATTCTTCTCTCAGACAAATTTAAGAATGTATTTTTCCGAGGCAATGTTAGCAATGATGGACCAATTTTCAAAAACAATGTTGTAAGACTAAACTACATTGAAAGGAAGGTAATTTACCTAACTAAAAATATTGACTTCACAGTTCAGCTAACAAGGTAGCTAACTAAGATATGACCTTTACCTACACATATAATGCGTTTTGCTGTAAAGTTGAGCAGTTGGTTAAGATGGCTGTATTGGTGGTAGGTAGTCGCATTGAAACCTGATAGGTTAACCATATTTTAATTTTATTGTCTGAACACCCTTGATGGTCTTGATTGTTGTTACGTCCCCACCAAGACCAAACTGAAGACTTGTTAATTAGGAGATAACTGTATTATTTTTTAAGCTGCAACAGCATCAATTGGTGATTTAATGGTTGCAAATTAAGTTTACTGGCGACGCGTTAGCGGAGACAGTGAACAGGTATTTGCGACCATCAAATCACAAATTGATGTCGTTGGAGCTTAAAGTACAAAAAAAGTAAAATCACAAAAATACTGAACTCAGAGGAAAATCAATTTGGAAAGTCCATAATCACATGGCAAAATCAAATAACAAACGCATCAAAAACGAATGGACAAGAACTGTCATATTCCTGACTTGGTACAGGCATTTTCAAATGTAGTTCATAAGGTTCAAATTTGTTATCTCCATTCTAATGAAACTGACAGAAAACAACGTGAAAACATGTATTTAAAATCTGTCATATATCTTCGGCGTCTGCGCGTATGTTTCATAGCATCAATTGTCAATTAATGCCATGAAAATTATTGACGTTATCCAATCAAAATGAACGTTACAAACGTTGTTGCATTAGAATTGGTATTTGTTGCTTGTCTGCCAATGACACAGCATTTAGGGGAAATAATAGTAGCAAAGACTAGTTGGTTCAGAGTTAAAATTATAGTATGTCTTGTAATGGTGACAAGTGGTCCTGTGGATTTCTACCTTATGAACTAGCATTATAAAATCTGGCTTATTTGTGCCAAATTTCAACAAAGCAGTGTTCATAAGATATATCTTAAACGTGATCTTGTCCTGATGTACATAATATAATAGAATGTAGGACAGAAAGTCACAGGACAAACAGTCACAATTCATTTTTTCTGATTATTTTCTTTAAACAAAAAAAAAACCGCTTATTTCTACAAAAATATTTTTGTATTTTTCTTAAACTATTGTATATAAACCAACTTTGTAAACAAAATTTATAAAAAAAATATCATAGATGATCAAATAATTGTTAAAAAAACAAAATGTCAAAGTGGCTTGGCACTGAAATGGCTTCATGGTGTCAAGCAATCTTTCTTTTGCATGATTAAAATTAAATAAATCTTCATTTTTCAAGTATGATCACACATTTCCTAAACTTTAATATGAATAAATGTATTAAAAAGTAAATATTTCAAGATACTTCTCTTATATATTCAAACAATTGTCAACTGTTACATATTATTTGTGATTTTTTGTCCTACCAAATTTGCTACTTTTTGTCCTGTGACTTTTTGTCCTGTGACTTTCTGTCCGTTTACCATATACTATTGGCAAATGGACGTTGAACACAAATCAATTGTCAATCTTTACCGATCTGAGACCAGTGGACAAATTTTAACCAACTTTTACATAATTGGTGACTTGAAAGTCCTGTATAACTAAATTATAGAAAACACGAACACAAGTCATCTTTAAGCAATTACGTTGTATGTTTGCCAGATTTCCTGGTATCCTATTTTTCTGTTCATACTGATTGCCTTGATAATAAAACTTTAGATCACAGGGCTAAGTATTGAGCTTGTGGATATAGTTATTTCAGAAGTGTCCATTGCAAATCAGTCTCCTTTGAATACAGACGACCAGACAAACAAATTTAATGCAGTTCTAAATGGCAAGTAGTAAAAGTGGATGGTCTATATTTCGGTATATTTCGGCCATTTCTGTCCATTATTTTCTTATCTTTTGATTTTAGCACCTAGCTTATTTTCTCTTCTTTTTTTCCCTGATGCCCATTCACTTTTCTGTAGGCCCACCTATATGGTTAAGGTAAATTAAATGTTACGTTGTATGTTGAATTTACAACGTTCTGAACATCAGAGACATATAATATGTCTCTGTCAGTAACATGATAGGTAGCAGAGTGTATGATCTACAATGTAGGATCATGTAGGACTGCAAAATTTTGATACTGTTTATGAAAATAAGGAGACATGTTTTGATAATTATTTAATGAGTGATGATGAGTCAATTATCTAAGTTTAAATGGAGTAAATGTATATCATGGCATAGAAATACTAATGGAAATATGAAATTTGCACGTGTTTCTAAATATCGTGCAATATTTTTCAAAAAATTTTAATGATCGAAATTGTTTGTTTTAAGTATTACTACCAAATGGTAAGGTATGATTGACAGTCAAATGAAGCTGAATTATTGCAACTATAGGTCACCGTAAGGTTGTCACCCATACCGTATAATCAGCTATAAAAGTACCCTGTAGACCATTCAAAGGTAATTGTGTCGTTGGGTTGCTACATGCATCCATTGACACATGTCGGACGTCTCCTTTTATTTAAGACCCTAAGAGGCCAATTGGTCTGAGGAGTTTTACTATTGTAATCGCTAGAGATTGTGATATGGAACCCCGACCGTGCGGATGCACTCGACTCCAATCTTAAATGACTAGGATTGTCAGGTTTCCTATCGAAGGGCGGTGTTTTTTTCGGACACTCCGGCTTACTCCAACAATAAATAATGGTCGCCACGGAATAGCCCAAAAGTGGCGTTAAAAACGCCAACAATCAATCAATAAATCCTTTTATTTGTATGAATTACCAAGGATTTGTATACTATAAAATTTGGTGACTATGTTAAACGCATCTATCCCATCGAACTAGAGATAAAGGATACAACAGATACAGTTAAGTCGGCCTCATATCTTGACTTACATCTAGAAATTGATAATGAGGGTCGGTTAAAAACAAAACTTTACGACAAAAGAGATGATCTCACCTTTCCAATTGTGAACTTTCCATTTCTAAGTAGCAACATTCCAGCAGCACTTGCATACGGTGTATATATCTCCCAATTGATACGATATTCCCGTGCTTGCATTTCCAATCATGATTTTCTTGATAGAGGGCTGCTGCTCACAAGGAAGCTATTAAACCTAGAGTTCCAAATGGTAAAGTTGAAATCATCACTTCGTAAATTTTACGGACACCATCACCAGTTGGTTGATCGTTATGGAATAACCGTTTCACAAATGATATCGGATATGTTCCTTACGTCGTAACTACAATCCTTTTCCCTTTCATGAATGTGACCTACCGAATTAGACTATTTACCGGATTTGTAATCACATAAGCAACACGACGGGTGTTACATGTGGAGCAGGATCTGTTTACCCTTCCGGGGCACCTGAGATCATCCCTAGTTTTTGATTGGGTTCGTGTTGTTAATTCTTTAGTTTTCTATGTTGTGTCATGTGTACTATTGTTTTGTCTGTTTGTCTTTGTCATTTTTAGCCATGGCGTTGTCAGTTTATTTTCAATTTATGAGTTTGACTGTCCCTCTGGTACCTTTCGTCCCTCTTCTATACAAATCCTTTAAATTACAAATAAATTAGGACAGAAGAAAAACATAGTATGTTCCCTTAAATAACTGCGTAAATGGAAATCAGTCAATATCCTCCTCAAGTACTAGGTCCCACCACAAGATGGTATTTTTAGCATGTAATGTAACATAAAACGTAAGGTGTGATTTTTACAGGTATATACATCCGTACGTGTCAATTTTAACAATTTCATGTGACGGCTTACAAGCTTCCCATATCGGATAATTGTTCTAACTTTTAAGAATACAATTGAGGGTTTTAAAATACCCACTGCACTGATTTTATGGTGGGATGTTTAAAACGATGAAAGCTATGTTTCTGCTGTGGTTCATAATCACTTGCTGCATGGGTTTACATTTAAAAGGTAAGTTTCAAATATGAACGAAAATATTTATTTTATATTTTAAAATGAACCAATTTCCTATTGGTTTTGAAAGTTAACATTTCAACAGTAGCTCGACTTTGAATTTGAAAATGTCCGGGCAAAATACTTCACAAGTATTGTAAGTTTGAGAGTTTATTATTTTTGTAGCGTATGCGCAAAAAGCAAAATTTCGGATCTTGAAATCAAATATATTTCAAACTAACTATCTTTGATTTTCAGAATCAAATATTGGAACCATGCCTTCTACAGAGGTATCTGTTTGGTAATTTTAAGCGTATAAATTTTCAGAAAAAAAACCAAGCCCAATTAATTTTTAAAAGATGTATTTCGTAAAGCTACACATGTTTGTAACATATTGTCCGATTTCAAATGTTCCCAACTGCTAAATTTGAACGTTTCTTATACTAGTAAAAGCATATCCAAAAATTTGCATCAAATACAGAAAACGTGTATTACTCTACCTTGAAAGAGGAATAACGGTACGTTCCATTCTGCATTCAAACTGAAACACGTCACGTTCTCCTCTGAATGCAGGAAACGCTGATTTTTTTACAATGAACGCAGGAAACATGGTACGTTTCACTCTGAACGCAGGACATAGCGTGACTGTACATTCCACTTTGAACGCAGGGAACATCCTGACACTTTGCTCGACTCTAAATGCAAACAACATCACACAGGTACGTTCCATTTTAAATGAAGGAAACACAATGACGGTACGTTTTACTTTGAACGCAGGGAACACAGTGACGGACCGTTTCACTATGAACGCGGGAAACGTTCTAGTTGGTACGTTCTACTTTGAACACAGGAAACACTATATCATTTTGATTTAATACATCTTTGGCTTTCAGATATTCGGATTTGAGCGTTACTGGTGGAGGTAAATCCACATGCGCTTCTAACGCATTATATTAACTTGTTGTTTTCATTATTTTCTACTTTGTTTTGTACTGAAAGAGCATAAAGGGTATATCTATAATAAACGAAATCAGTTCTTATAAGTGCAGTAAAGATAGACTAATACAGTCCATACATTTTAAAAAGGGATGGAACGATGTTCGATTTCTCCTTCCTAACGCCGTTTTCTCATCATTTTTCTAAAATATGATGTCTTACTGTTTTCCTCTATTTATACCGGCACAGGACGTTTGCGCTTTTTTTAGCTGTAAAACGATAGGACATTTGCGCTTCAAATACATTTGGACATTTGCGCTTTAAATTCTGATTCATCTGTATTAAACTGACCGGACATTTACGCTTTTACCTTGTCGTCTACCTGTAATTTAAATGAGAAGTAATAATAAAGTAAATATCTTATATTTGTCATTAGTACGACAAATGGTCCAGAATCCTTCCATGCCCACTAAAATGAACAGTTCTACTCGACACTCATCCTGCTATTTTTTGCGACAATACCGGCAAGGCCTTGTAGCACTATAATTGTTTTTGCGGGAATAAATTAATGCCTACTCGTATCCAATCTTTTAGAAAAATCTAATTTTTACAGAAAAGTGTCCAACATGCACTTGCATTGCACTATTATTAGAATACACAAATGTAGTAGAATGAAATGATACACAAATGGATGCGCAAATGTCCTATGATTTGAAGCGCAAGTGTCCAAGAAAATAAGTGCAAAAGTCCCAGAAAATAGCGCAAACGTACCGCGTCGATTTATACATCACTGCTGGTCATTTAAGATTTATAATTGTGTTAAGTAAAAAGTGATTCTAAGCGGTTTATTCTGTACGTTTTAGGTTCTAAACAAGAGGATAATTCGAAACATGGTAAGGAAAATTTACAAGGCTGTTTATATGTTTGTAAAACTATTGTTTAATCTTAATTCAAATCTTTCAGCTTTATATTTTTATTTTAATATTTAACTTGGACAGATAATGCTTTCAATTTCAATTTTAATTATAAAAATATTATATTTTTTTAGTTGTTACGAGGTATTCTCTATGCTCATTGTTTATAAACGTCCTATTTTATCTATCCATTTAATTCATTTGTTTATCTATCCAATTACTTAATATGAATGTTGGTAACAGTATTTATCATGTATCAAAATACATCAATGTTTTTTTAAACCCACGCTTTTGCCTTATAACTCTGTTATATAATAGTTATACGCATGTTTGGAATTATATGAGGTGCATGTAGCTATAGACATACCGGTTGCTTCAACACGTATATTGTATGCCAGTTTAACAGCAAAAATGTATGCGCCTCACTAATTCAGCATTAAGTTTGTAATACATGAATTTCAGATTGATTTTCGAGAGAGAGTTATGCACTCACTTTGTTTTATTTTGATTTGTTATATAAACTCGAATTGTATTCATATTATAGGTTTAGCTTTTAATAAGCATAACTAGAAAGGATATGGAATGGCTGTAAATAAAATAAATTTAAAAAAAGGACTCGACACCCCCTCCCCCATCCTAAAAAAAGAACACGAACATGGCGAGAAAGAAGGCACAAGATAAAAGAAAAACGATATCACCATGACAAACATTTAAAAAAAAACAACGAAAATACAAATGACACTTAATATTGCACATGAAACTACTGACAGAAAAGAATGGAACCAATAAAGAACTGAGCCTGCAAGAGAATGCTGTTCTATCCAATATGTGGCACCGATCGATCTTGCAAAAAGGACCTAGGACAGACTTGCGAGTTATATTTTTTCATTAAGAAAAGGCAACTCCTTGTGTCGACTTGCACTACACTCTTTCATATTTAACGACACAGGCAGTAATGAAAAATTGCATACGGAATATGATTTTACCTTTGTTTTGTTTTTATTTATTGCAGCTTTCATCTATGTTTTTTCAAAATGTTGATTTTTCTTTACTTTTTTGTTTAATCAAATAATAGCAGTTGCCATTCGTAGTTCTCTTAATTATTTCTTACTTAATTCTTAGCTTGTTTCCGGATCCTATATGTATCATTCAATTGTAGTTACATGTGTATATATGTAAATGTCAAATTGTGTACATTATTCAACTTAAATTTAATAATTAAATATGTTTACACTAAATTTCTTACTTAAAAGTTTACATAAGTTGTCAATATTTTAAAGTAAATGTATATAAAATGGCAAAAGTTTTGTTATTATTACATGTATTAACTGATATTTGTTACTACAGCTCGCCGTAGATACCGACGACAAGCTTTGATGGCCACGACATCTCCGGCAAATCTAACTATAGAAGTATTGTTTGTAGTAGACTATGCCATATATAAACGGTAAGTAAGTAGTCTTTTTCACTATCGCTCGTACATATAATCTTGAAAAGTGGGATCATCATTCTCTTACATATACGAAGAAAGACTGTTCACGAATATCAAAATGTGTGGATCATGTTTTTTGATTTTTTTTTTATATTTTTGTCAATGGGTCAAATAAAATATTTGTTAAAATTGAAGGAAAATTAAGCGGGCCAAATTAATTTTAGTCAAAGTGCTGGTACTACATTGAGTCTTGCTGACTTCAGTATGTATGTATGTATGCAGGGGCGGATGCAGGAATTTTCGAAAGGGGGGGTGCTAACCCAGGGCACCCAGGGCAAAGGGGGGGTGCAAAACATATGTCCCGATACAAATGCATTGATCGGCAAAAATAAAGGGGGGGTGCGCACCCCCGGAACCCCCCCCTGGATCCGCCACTGATGTATGTATGTATGTTCTGTATATCTTCCCCTTTTAGAAGGAGCACCACCATGAGTTATGGTGTTGACCTGAGCTTATGATGCAAAGTCGTCTCTACTTTATTTTGATTTTGCAAATAATAGGAATGGCGTATCTTATACCATTCCTTTTTTTTGTATTAGACAATGAGTTAGAACACCTAATTGGAGTTCTGTCAAAGTGAAGAATTTATTATTGTTTGAGTTTGAGATTCCATTTAGATGTAACAACATCAGGCAGCACTTTCAATATACATCCACAAACTGAATGCTCATATTAAAATTGCAATGATAGAAGCGTGTCATTAAAACTAAGGGTACGGAACGGAAAAAAATGTCATATTTGGCGAAATATTTACGGAGGCCAACATGGTCAATCCTTCATCTCGGTAGCCCCACTTTTTATAATGTATTTCCTATTGTACTTTTACAAGAACTATTTGCCACAGGACGTTAAGCAGACAACTATCAAGCTTTTAACTATTGTTTCATGTGTTTTGTCATTTGTAACAACATCTTAAAAAGTAGATATGAACCGATTTGTCTCTATTCATTGGATATTCTATTTTAAGGTTTTTAGACTTTTCCAATGGCAGTTCGACAGATGCCGAAAACAACATTGAAATTTACTATGCCAGGATTTTTGACGGAGTTAGTATTTTACTGCTTTACTTTTGAGAGAAAGTTTTTTAAACCGAGTAACGTATTTGTTCTTATACCAAGATAACATTGTATTGTTCAATATGATGGAGAGAAAAACAACTAAAACATTTAAGTCGAATTGGGATACGATTGCTTTCATTATTGACTCGGGGCCATGCCCTCACGTCAACCGTTTTATTCTAAACATTAAGGAACATATCAGATTCTTTGATTGTCTTGCTTTAAAAGGTAAAAACAACAAACAAAAGGATTGAACTTAAACAACTTTCCTATAATGTTCTTCTCATAATCTTCATGTTTGATATTTACAGAACTAAAACACAATAAGAACCTTGTTCATACACTTGTATCCGGGATTGGCTATTTTTAATGTTGAGTAACTATTCAGATTACATGTACTTAAATTACATTTTACATGTGCAGTTGAATTAGTTTTGAAAATAATACTATCCAGCTATACATGTACATGTGTCAATGAAAACAATGGCAATCGTATCCCTCAGAACAATCTGCTCTTTGTTGATCATAAACCAGCCGTTGGGTTTCTCTGTGTTGGTTCCACATTTAGTATTAGATATACCAGGGCCTGTTATAACACCAAATACAAAAAAGAACGATATAAATAACACAAAAATAACACAGAAACAGAAAATTCTAATAATAAAATCGTTTTCAAAATATTTTAAAAAATGCCCTAAAAGATAAAGACTACCTTCATTGTTAAGGTAAACAGTGCCCTTTAATTGCTAGCATTATCTTTATTCTTGTCTGTTTGTTTTGTTAATTTATTGTTTTTAATATAATTGTTTTTTTGCGACTGTCATACTAGTGAGAGGTTAAGCTAGCGATAAAACCAGGTTTTATCAATCATTTTCTACATATTAAGTTGTTCTCCGTTCGTTGAATATGTTTTGAGCTTTTGGTTTATGCCATTTGATTATGGACTTTACATTTTGATTTTTCCCGGAGTTTTTTTTTTACTTGTAGTTAGTTGTCTTATAGTTGTCTTATTAGAGGCAATCATACCACATAATTTTATACTTATTTTTTGTACATTACTAACCCGTATCTGAAAAAATAAGCACGCAGTATAGCAAAACAAAGACAAAAACAAAAACTATTGGCAGCACTATAATACCAATAGAAAATAATACATTTTCCGTTTACTTGTACATCATAGTTGACGGAAATATAGCAAAAAGAAAGGCGAAAGATACCAGAAGGACATTCAAACTCATAGATCGAAAATACACTGACAACCACATGACTAAAAAAAAAGACAAGCAGACAAATAGTAATAAAATTGAGAATGGAAATGGGGAATGTGTCAAAGAGACAACAACCCGACCAAATAAAAAACAACAGCAGAGGGTCAACAACAGGTCTTCAATGTAGCGAGAAATTCCCGCACCCGGAGGCGTCTCTCAGCTGGCCCCTAAACAAATATATACTAGTCCAGTGATAATGAACGCCATACTAATTTAATAATAATACACAGGATACATTATAGGAAAAAGAAGACTAAGCAACACGAACCCACCAAACTAGGGGAGGTTTCAAATGCAACATGCATGCATAAATGCATTCATAAATATACATTGATGCGATTTTCATCACCATCACAAAAGTATCAAACTTATGACAAACATATGTAGCCACGAACTTCTAAGAAATGCTTTAAACATCATATAACTTATTTTAATTCCTTCGGCCAAATCGTGGCTTGCAAGAATATGAAACTTCCCCAGACACAAAACCCTCAATTGCAATTAATAAAACTTTCATATAAAAACTACACTATTAGTACGATTTATATTATTTGGTTCAAGCTTTGGGACAGATCATTACTCTTTCGTATTATTTAACAGATGAACAGACGCTATAAAGGTATAGAAAGCTCAGAAATGAAGTTTTCTCTGAAGTACAGCGATCTCAATGTTTCAAAGGTATTATACTTAGTATTCTAATATGACGTGCTTCTTTCGCTTTGTGCATAAACCCATGCTCTAAATCCAATAAAATTTGTTTGAACATGCGTATATTGACTACTGCAGAATAATGAATTTTAGCAAATTGGCATGCATTTGATATATTTCATATAAGGCATTATATTCGTGTTATTTTAGCCTTCACCATCGCTCGGGCAAAACAAATCACGAATATAATGCCTACCCATGTTAAAACTACAATAAAGTATAGCTTGCATCAATTATTTCTGAAATCATATAGGGAATGTATGAACTTTTATCATAAAGTATGATTAAACTCACACTGTGAACTGTCAGATTTAAGGTGGTACCCAACACTTTCACTAAAATTAATTTGGCTCGTTTAATTTTCATAAAATTTTGTCAAAGTATTTACTTTAACCCTTTAACAAAAATATAAAAAATTCAAAAATTTTGAACCAACCGTTTTGTCAGAAAAATTACACTGGTTATATAGCAGTTTGACAACCACTTATTTTGATCATTGAGAAGCTTAATATTCCCTTAACAACACAACGTAATCAAAACGTTTAGCTGATTTTACAGAGTTATCTCCCTGTAGTGTTAGGTACCACCTTAAGTTCAACACTTCGTCTCAAAGATATCAAATCATTATTTTTATAATTCTATGAGGTCGGATTGAAATTTGTATTTAAAGAAAAATTAAATATATAACAGTGCAATAGCTGATCAAGCACGGACACAACTTTATGGAGAAGATACATGTTTCTTTTTCATATTTCTATTTATTTTTGGTAGTTTTTAAGGCGATAATAAACAGCTAGTTAAAAAGAAAAAATATGAAGACAACAAGTTGAAAAAAATTGAATAAAAACCATAAACAATACTACGGACGTCGGTTATGGTACAAGACACATGGTTAACAGAGATATTTATTTAAATGTTGTAGAAACCAGAAACCTCTGTATGGACCACACAAATAAAACAGGCGCCCGAAGTTGGATCCCCTAGAGAAATGGTCGACACAGCATCGGCTCTGGATCTATTCCTGAACTGGATAGTGTCCACACCAGATTTACCAAACTTCGACTACGCCATTTTGTTTTCTGGGTTTGTAGACAAATGCCAACATTAACACTTGCATTGTCGGATCCATGCCGGGTGGGGAGGATTGTCTGGGGGGTTGGAACCCCCTTTTTTGGAAGATCAATGCATTTGAATCGGAGCATATAGTTGGAAGCCCTTTACTTTGGGTTGGGAAATCCCCCTTTTTAAAATGGCTGGATCCGCCCCTGACTTGCATACACCACCAGAGACCGCAGTATAGGTTACATTTCAAAATTAATTGTAATTGTTTGGTGTATGTTCTATCATTAAAACCAAATTATACATCTATAGGTTAGTGTGAGGTCTCCAAAAATAACATAAGTGTCGACACCAGCTACCTTACAATCTTTAACGCCTGAACACTAGATATTCTTTTACTTTAGGGCCCCAATATAGAGCTACATTAAACTAACCGTATCTCTTAACCTTTAAAAACGCTTAGTACAGGTTTCTCAACATCTTATGAACGAACAAAAATTGACCTAACTTGACTTAACAATACTAAACACAACCACTAGTTTAAACATATTTATTTATAGTAGATTGGGAAACAAGTTTTGCAACTTATATTAATCCCCTTTCACTTTGCGGGTGCTAGTGCTGCCTTGTAGCGGCCTCTCTCTTAACACGGGTCAGCCATTTATCGTCCCTTTTCGACGGACTGTCATCGTTTCCTCAAGACCATACTCGCAAAAGGGAGATCCGAGTTCTTGAAATTTTTATCCCGGAACGGGAATCAATCCAGGCACTAACCACTACACCACGGCTCTCCACTGATAAGCTTCCTGACTGGGAACAGTTACATTAGCATGTTTTACATTGAATTTCGATTGTCTGTCAAAGCAGTTAAACAAGTTTAAATCATTGGTTTAGTTTTTTTCATAAAAAAAAAAAACAAACACTTCGTCGTCAGCTTTCATTTAAATTCCTTTTTCTCTTTTTTTATTCCAGATACAATCTGACTTATGGAGGATCAGCTTCAAATACAGGTAAATGAACAATGTATCGAAATATATTAATTTTTAGATGCTCACTGTGCAGCTACGTTTACCTGAATCAATTTGAAGAAATGCATCACCATTATTATAGAAAAAAGTCCACAAACCATTACATAGAACATTAAAGAATTAGCAACACGCATCGTGTGTGTCCATTAAACTTCAAAAACAATTAATCGTTAGCACAACTTGCATACACAAAAAATGTAACACTTTTTAAATACCATATTGTCCTTATGCCAATACGATTTGCAGCAGAATGGTATTTTGAATGGATGGTACTATAAATAAAAAATCAATTGTCAACACAATTAGCTTTTTAGAAAAGCTATTACTTGTCAGCTTTAAACTCTTCTAAACACTCGCATCTTGACTTCTAGGTCCATTGCTACCAAATGATTTTAACGGTATAGGTTCGGGAAATCTTTGTCATTGCATGGTTATATACCTTAATAATCTGAAACACTATTTACATAGATCGTCCGTGATTGTACATTATAAAACTTGAAGATGCGCAATATATTACACGTTGCATCACGTTCTTGTACTATACAGTGTATAACTTTTGTTAAGTTCGCGATGCAGATAAAATCGTAAAAATGTCCCTTGGCGTATGACCAAAATAAAAGTCCAGAAAAGAGCTTCAATTGTAAGGTTGGACCAAGTAATACGCGAAATATAAACTCCAAGAAAATGAACCGATCCCCTTTGCAGTTTATTGTTCACAGGACCAAAATGTAAAAACGTATTTTTTGGAAATATCAATAATGTATATTGGTTTATTATAGGCTTGTCTTATCCTTCATCAGTTTGCCAAAATATCTCGCTGATGGCCACAACTATGGGAGGACCGGTCGCTGTAGTGGAGGAATCGTTTTCTGATATACGATCAATTGGCATTGCAGCACAAGAACTTGGAAGAAGGTACTAAGTCTTTTCACTTACTCTATTAAATGTCTTCTGTACCCAAAAATTCCGATATTTTTTGCATGTTTTGTGCATTGACAATGTCCACGCATGCAGTTTTTATTTCTTAATTCAATAAAGAAATACTTAAACTATAAAAATACAAATACGATTTAAAATGTAGCCATGCTTAAATTTTCACAAAGTATCCTTTCACTTCGAAATAAGTTGGCTGCACTGAAAAAGTGTAATCAAAGTGCAGCGAAAGATACCAAAACGACATTTAAACTCAAGTCAAAAATAAACTGACGACGCCATGGCATAAACAGAAAAAAAAACAAAACACAAACAACAAAACACAAAAACAATATAGACAACTTAGGACTGAGCAACACAAACCCTACCAAAACCTGTGATGATGTTAGGTGCTCCGGAAGCGTAGTTAGATCCACATTTAACATCCGACGTATTGTTCTTAGAATTACATATGTAGTTTGCGCCAAAGAGAAAAATATCGTGAAAGGAAATCATCTTTTAGAAATGACAGAGGGTGAATGAAAGCAGGAAAATATTTTGTTCATCAACCCCTCCCCACTCCCCGGTTCAATTAAACTAGTTTATGTTAGATAAAGGCAACAGCAATGTACCGCCGATCAAGACATTTATCTATTGAGAGAAAACAAATGAGGGTTCAAAACTAAAAGAGAGTGAAACACATTTAATGTAAGGGGAAAAAACGGAACGACAGAAACCCTGAACTGAAACAAAAACAATAAAACATAGAAACGGACTATTTGATAACAACTGCCATATTTCTGACTTGGTACATGACATTTAAAGAAAAATTAGTGTGATATAATAGTTTCTCCTTTTCAAGACATTTTATGAAACAGGACGAACACATACAAGCAGCAATTAACCAAACACCTCAATGACAACTAAAGATCGAGTTAAACAAATAAGAAGCCAAATATTGAGATAAAGAAGGTGCGCTGGAAGGGTCAACAGTTCCTGCAAAGGGAGTGACAGCTTTTGTCATTTCTTACTCCAATTCAAATAATTAATTCTCAGAAACTGACATTATCAAGATGCTTGATTTCTTAATTGACAACATGTTTGTACATTTGAAGGACGTGTCTTTCAGAAAGATATCGACATTCCGAATGGAACCAACTGTGCTCTTTTTCTTGCCGACTTGTTCCGTTATTCATACGACACAAACTTCATACAGGAGCTTCTTATTACGTATGAAAAGAAGCTAGCAGTATTGTTTAACTTTTCATTGATGTCCTTGCAATAAATATGTATACTGTCTATATCAAATGTAATTATTAGTGTTGTCAAATCGTACACTTTTGCCTAACCGGTTACTCAGACAATCGTTCGACCGATTAACCGGTTAACCGGTAGTTTAAGTTGGTGTTTGAAGGCCTTATCAATAGTACCCTACACATTGATATAAGAAGATGTGGTATGAGTGTTAATGTGACTACCTTCCATTCAAGTCATACATTTACGTTTTTATAATACGATGAATTGAAGTTTGTCCTTTGGTATCATAACTTGTCAGTGAAGATTCCTGTCGAAGTTAGACTTTTATAATCAAATACACGGTATCAACTATGGCGTCTGAACTAACTTCAGATTGAAAAATAAAAAAAAAATTGATCTCGTAGAATTGAATATGTCTAAAACCGATGATTCTTTCATTTTTTTGTTGTCTTCAAAAATAATGTGGAGTGTTTTAATTTGAATTGATTAATCCCGATACTCGTACCATCAAGTATACATAGATAACATTCACGTTGGTTTGCTTTTTACAGTTTTTGAGTTAGCAATTGGTTTAAAGTATGACAAAGACTTGCACGACGAAGATTGCACATTCAGATGTAGGTCTACACAATATTAGATCAAAAATGAAATAATGAAGTAAATCGTAAAATTTAATCGTATTACTGATTTAAAGTAACTGTTAAAAAAACATGTAACTAATTATGTTTCCTTGAGCTCTTGCCCCGAGCTGAGAGACAAGTTCTAATGAATTTTATATTTTTGGATTAACAATAGCAATCAATATATAGGACAGTTGATCCGTCAAATTAATTACCACGACGACAATTTTTAAAGAAAACATAACTATTTGATGATTTCAATACAAATTTATATCATATCTATTTAGATTGAAAAAAGTCCGGTTAACCGGTTAGCGTTTTTGATATTCGGTATTCGGTCGTTCGAACGGTTAACCGGTTAACCGTTGACAACACTAGTAATTATCCTATCGAACTTGGAATAAGAGATAAAACATAATTATGCAGGCGTGTTAGCCTCACATCTTCATCTGTATCTAGTAATTTACAACAAGGTTTGATTTCAAACAAAAGTTTACGAGAAAAGAAAAGATTTTAGCCCTCCAATTGTTACACTTCCATTTATATGTAGCAACATGCAAACAACACATCATAATGGAGAGGTTCCAGAGGTTATGTTTCTATCATAGTATTAATGAAAAAGGAAGCTATTTGTTTGAAGTTATCTGTTTTACACTGTATCGAATACCATCACGAGATACTTTACCTGTATGGAATATCTTTTTCACTGCTGACGACGGATACTATCCACTTCAACTTCGTACTTTATTTGGCCATTAAAATGTTTTTATTCGAGGGTCACTGATGCGTCTTTTGTAGACGAAACGCGTGTCTGGCGCAAATACAAAATATCTATCCTTGTATCTATGATGAATTTATTTTTCGTAACCACAAACCTGTTCAATTTTCCTTGATTGTGATATCATTGATAATGATTGAGGCTCCCACAGGGTACCCCCCTCAGGTCGCAAGGTCGCTTTTAAATTCGTCGAGAGGTCGTTTTTAAGGGAACTGTACAGGTCGCAGGTCGTTTTTCCCAACACAGAAAACGGAAGTCAGTCGGAGGTCGTTTTTTTCCAAACTTTACAGGTCGCAGTTCGTTTTTAAAAGGCCCTCAGGTCGGACGTCGCCTCTAAAAAGCCCAGAGATCGCAGGTCGCTTTTGAACCAGCGGGAGCCTCGTGATTGATCACCGCATTTATACTTAGATAAGCAACACGACGGGTGAAAACATTATGAGCAGGATCTTACTACCATTACAGAACCTGATATCAGAGCCAGGTTGTATGTAAGGTTCGACGGGTGAAAACATTATGAGCAAGATCTTACTACCCTTACAGAACCCGATATCAGAGCCAGGTTGTATGTAAGGTTCGTGTTACTCATTCTTTTATTTTTCTATGTTGTGTTTTGAATACTGCTGTTGCCTCAATCATGTCAATCTATATTTTTTTTAATTCATATTGCTATATTTTATTCTTTCAGTCTTGGTGCAAGAAAAGATTTCGATGGTAACAACTGTTTTCCATTCAACCTGAACATTATGACTTCAAAATTTACTTTTCCGAGTAAAAGTAAAGCTCCAAATTTATGGAAGTTTTCATCATGTTCTATTGAGTACTTTGAGAAGTACATCACAGATCTTATAAATATGTATGTATTATGTAGTACTATAATACGAAAAAGTATACATGTACTTTTACTATAAATAATACTAAAATGTGTAAGTGTACTTTGTACTATAATGTTAACTTTCAAACTGCAAATCAAATTCCATAAATAAAAAAAAACCAAAACAATAATTAAGAAAAACATGATACACACATGTGTGTGAGGATTTAAGAAGGTGGTGTAGAATATTTCAAAAGTAAGTTTCAAGAATACTAAACTAAGCTAAGTTATATATAATTAAGTTAACTATTACACACTATGATTTTAATGAATAATTAGTAAACCTATAATTAAGATAAGAAATGAATTAGTAAAGGTAGAAGGGGTGACGTTATTTATATCAAATGCTTCAAGAATTGAGTATGAAAGCTTTGATACTTTTGTCAAATGATTTCTTAGCAACTTTCTGCATTTTTCTATCTTTAATTTTCCATAGCATGCATACTAAAAAAAAATACCGTAAGGCACGATTTTTTAAAACTATATTGTGTATTTTTCTTCAAGAACGACTGAAAACTGTTTGTGGACAGCAGAGCCATCGGAGTACATCGGTAATGTACCAGAATTCTTACGTCAGAGGTCAGCTGACATAGTAAACATAGATGACCAATGTAGAACTATTTATGGTCCAGAATCATTCCTGTGCAGGGTACGTTTAACAATGCAGCCAATGAAAGGTAGAGGCAAAAGCTACCCAATATGGACATTCAAACTCACAAGTCGAAATAAACTGACAATGCCATGGCTCAAAATAAAACAGTCAAACAACAGTACATATACACATCATAGAAAAGACTGATCAAAACTTAATGAAACGTTTAAAATACGAACAAACTAAGTTTTATTAGATAATTTAACCAATTCTCCATTTCAGAATCTAAAGGACAATGGGTAATTTCATTGTTCGTACACTAAAATGTGTACAACGTTACAATGAAAGCAAAAATTGTTTAAGATATTAACTGCAATCACATTAGAAAATTTAAAGTTTCAAAATATACCTGATCGTGATTTAAATTTCAAGACAGTTATGAGAGTACAGATTAAAAAGAATAATGGACAACAAAGGTAAAGAAAAGAGAATAATGGGGTGCTAGATTATAAAGAATAGGAAAAATGACATAAACAATTAGAGAATACAGAATTGAAGGGTCCTATCCGCACCATCAGTTATAATAATTATCTATTATTGCATATGTACATGTATACCTTATTTATACTCTTAAAAGGCTTTACAAGGGTCTGATCTTGGTTCAATATGTTACGGGGCATACTGTTATGTACCACAGTCCCAGATATGTAGCTTGATACTTCCGGGAGATGGAACTCTGTGTAGTAACAAATCTGTAAGTATCATTCAGATAAGAAGGAGAATAGAGAATTCTGTACTTTTTAGAGATGGTGCTCTGTCTAGTAATATTTATGCGTTTCCCTCAGTTTTAGTTTGTTACCCCAATTTGGTTTTTTGTCCATGGATTTATGAGTTTGAACAGCGGTATACTACTGTTGCCTTTATTTAGTAAAAAATCTGTTAATTTATAAATGATACTTTTTGGAGAAAAAGAACTTTATCCTGGACGTGATACACTTTGTAGCATCAAGTTTGTAGATTTCATTTACGTAGGAAGTAGAAAACGAAAAAAGTAAAATTCAAAGAGTACTGAACTCCGAAGAAAATTCTAAAAGGAAAGTTCTTTATCAAATGTCAAAACAAAAATCTCAAACACATCAAACGAATAGACAACAACTGTCATACTCCTGACTTGGTACAGGCATTTTCTTAAGTAGAAAATAGTGGATTTAACCTGGTGTAATGGCTAGCTTAACCTCTCACTAGTATGACAGTCACATGCAAATGGTACTTGGATATGATACTTTTTGCAGTAAAAAAGTTTCATTGACACGTAGAAGAAGGAAAAAAAACATAGCTGCAAATGGAAATCTTGGCTGTAACACATACGTTAGTTTCATTGACACAGCGATAACCGTACACATTAAAGAGAGAAAAAGAAAACAAATGTCACAATAAAACTTATCTGATGATTGAGTTCTTAGGATTATAATTATACGTAATACGTTTAAATTTGCAAAGAAAGAAAACCAATAGAATTTATGTTTATGACATACTGAAGTTATGAAAAAAATATAAATAAAATCTAAATGTATCTACTTGTATATTGACTATATATAAAGTATGAGCAACATTTGTAATTGTCAAAAAAAAAAATTATTATTCAGCTATGCTTTGAAGCGAGATGCATTTTTGCTGAAAGAGCCAATGAAACACTTGGTAGGTAATTTATTGTTTATTTTATATTGTTTTGTATAATGATTGTGTAAAATTTGGTTTTATAAATATTGATGGAGCCATATTTAAGTATATCTGTATTTGTCGCAAGAATTTTTAATTTCTATGTTATTGAAAATTGTCCCCAAACATTTAATTGCAAACCACAGCTTTGAAATGTTGGAAAGTGATTCAATTAGAAACAAACGAGAAAAAAAAAGAACCGTCCTTACACGAAATTTCAAAAATACCTTGTTGTTTCCAAAGAAACCTGACATTCTATAAAACCAGGTTTAATTCACTATTGTCTACATAATAAAATGCCTGTACAAAGTTAGGAATATGACGTTGTTATTCATTTGTTTGATATGTTTGAGATTTGATTTTACCATTTGAATAGGGACTTTCCTTTTAGAATTTTCCTCGGAGTTCAGTATTTTTGTGATTTTACTTTTTACTTTTTATATTCACAGAGGATTGTCCTTTTGGAGATCAGCCATTTATACCAACCAATAATGATATATGTAAGGATAGGATATCCATTCGTGGGTTTGAATGTTATCAGCCACAGATCAGAACCACTTGCTGTCAATCCTGTGCTGATCAGTACACTGGTATTGGAGGTAAAGTTGCACTATTTGATTGTTCGTTCCCCTTGTACTGAAAAAAATGAAATATTTGCTACTGGACTTTAAGCATGCAATTATCAAAAATCATTTCCTGTGATCTTGTATCTTAATATGAAGTAATAATTAGTACATTTATAAGAATATGTAAGGAAGATGTTATCTGTGCCTTTAGTTATTGATTTTGTCAACTAGTTACTGTAAACTCAGAAATTATGGCGTACATTTATAATTTCAATTTTGTCATTTTAGACTTTAATGCGATTTTAATTTGTACGATTTGGGAAAAAACCTGTTTAATTCATATAAAATATTTCAAAATTCGAGTTTAAAATTATTGCGTTTACAACTGTCACATGTTTCGCAATAATGAAAACCTCGCAATAATTTCTGAATTTACAGTATTCATTTCAGGTAACATGCTGATATTAAATATGGAATTTCAATCCTAAATTACATATAAATGACATACAAATTTACTAAATGTATTGATTAAGACACGATGTTGACATTTGTACCCCTATTTTTGACATTTTTATTATGTCTTTTTGTTTTGTTCAAACATCGTGAAATTTTATGCGACTGTCACACAAGTGAGAGGTTTAGCTAGCTATAAAACCAGGTTAAATCCATAATTTTCTTCTTCCGAAAATGCCCGTACAAGGTCAGGAATATGACAGTTTTTGTGTATGAGCTGTTGATTTTTGTCATTTGATTAGGAACTTTCCAATTGAATTTCCCAGAGTTCAGTATTTTTGTGATTTTACTTTTTCATAATTTTAACAGGATGCGAATATGGTGATAGATGGTCATTGTGTAATGCGAGCCTGTGTGCTACGTACGATAACTATACACGAGATGTACGCTGTTGTCGTAAATGCAGTATAAAACCATATTCGAAATCTTCTATTATAACATCAACTGCAACGGAACCTACAACAGAAATGACTTCAGTGACTTTCGGAACACCAGAATTCGAAATGTTAACAGAACGAACCACAACAGGTATGATCTTAAAAAAATGGTATGGGTCGTTTTCAAAAAATGTCGAATTTTCAGTACACCCATGCTAACTTTTTTATTTCTAATGGAAATTTCAGTTGTAATGGTTTAAATGAAAGCTTGTCGGATTTGTGATTCAGAACATTAATAATAAACACACCTTACATCTATTTTGATAAGATTAAACTTCATTTAAGACCCATTTTGGGGGTATTTGTCTGCGTACACTGTCAGAAAAACACATTTCAAATGATTTTTTTGCGATTTTCTGATCGCCTTGATATCTGCAAAAGGGACTTTTTAAGAACGTTTAATATTACTCTAACGAAAAATCGTAGCTTCTATATCATTGTATGTAACATATTATCTACAAACTAAATTGAATCTGCGTACAGGAGGTTCATGTCTTTCCTGTTACCGCTACTTAAATCAGCCGTGAAATTATTCTCCCTATGAATATTGAATCAGTCAGTGTTGATCTCAAAAGTGCAAAGTAATCTTTACATTTAAAACGCCTCGTTTCTTGAACGACAGTGTAGAGAAAAGAAATTTCAAGACATTTAGTGAAAAAAAATATAGCGTACTTTTTTTCATGTCTATGCTGTTACCACCAATTTTGATTAAATACACCAACAGTATACTTGTAAAAAGTGCAATAACGTGTTGGAAACCAAATTCACAATAGAAAAACGTAATCACTTCACCAAAGGGAGTAGTTATTTCACAACAGCAATCAAAAACGAAGAAATTTGTCTATCCTGTTATGTCTATCCTGTTACTATGGTTGCTATGGTTACAGTAACAGGATAGACAATTGTAGACAAAAACGTCGTTATTTTTTTTATCTTAACATATAGGTGCAAAACGAATGAAATATTTCGTTGTTTGAAGTCATCTTAAGGTTATAACGTATTAATCTTCCCAATTAAGCATTCGCAGGTGCAATACTGATATCGGTAACAGGATAGACAAAAAGGTAACAGGATAGACTTTTATATAGTAATATATCAGAAACGTACGTTCCTGTTACCAATGAAATATAGAGAAAAGTAAACTAACTTATGAGGGATTTACTTGATGTTGGGTTTATTTGAAAGGGTGAAAAAATGCCGAACAATATAAATTGCTATCTTAGACTTGCATTACTGGTGGTAATTTTTACAACCTTTGAAAACCAATTTTTAGAGGCATTTTTCAGTACAACCTGTTAAATTGACAAATAATCTATTATATTACAGAATAAATATATATAGAAGTTTATTCTCTTGAAAACCATCTAATTGTCTACGTAAAACAAGCTTAACATTTTATCTAAACCTTTTCTTAATAACCCAAAATTTCTTTTGAAAAAGGTAACAGGATAGACAAAATAATGTACCACCGATCAAAAAATGTTTCAACATATTTTTGTATGACATCATTAAGATTGCATCTTTTAATATGTTGTTCTTAAAGTACTGTTTGTTTTGATTTGCTTATGTAGAGGGTTGTTTGAACAAGTAACTTTTAATAATTTTTTCAATTTCAAAATTCGACATTTTTTGAAAATGACCCATATAATTCAATTGTTGGATTGAATCTTGTAAACCAGGTTCAATCTACCATTTTCTACATAAAAAAATCCCTGTACCAAGTCAGAAATATGACAGTTGTTATCCATTCGCTTGATGTGTTTGATCGTTTGATTTTTCCATTTAATTAGGAATTTTCCTCGGAGTTCAGTATTTTTATAATTTCCCTTTTTGCTTACGGTTTATGATTTGAATTACGCTGATAACTTTGAAACATGGTGGTGAAACTGAAGGTTAGACTTTTAACAGCATGTTTAACTAGTTCAGTTAAAATGACAAAACAGTTTTTTGTCACTAATGAAGCAGGATTTGCTAACCACTTTCTTAGCACTTGAGTCCACTTTGAGCTTTGATGCAGTTCGTGTTACATATACAATAATGTTTAATCTAGGAAGTAGACCACTGTCTTTGTGTTGTCTGTTTTTCTAAGACCAAGGCATTTTGCTTTCCGTAATGTAATCTTCTTTTTTTGGCAAAACACTTAACTTTGTTTACTTTTGCTGTACGCGTAAAAACACAATTTTGGATAATATTCATTGACAGACTTTTATTTTTCGAGCGCATATTAGAAGACAAATGAATAAAATTGATTACTTTAAACACTGAAACCCCTTAGATGTATTGGTTAAAGTGATCGGGGTTTTAAAAACTCGTTATACTATGTCTTTCTTTCATTGTTATGTGTCTGAAAACTTGTATTCAAAAGCTCTCAATTACATGACTAAATACCACAACACATCTTTTGAAAATTTTACAACAGGTGTTCCCGTTTTGTCGGCAAGCATACCATCATATGATTCATAATAAGTAACCATGAATGATCATGAATGAATTTCAAAGAAGAAAAAAACGAAACTCGTTTAATTAGTTTGAGCTACTCGAATTACAAATACTTAATGCAACAATGCCTCGACGACTACAACAATTTGTAAACGTCGTGTAAAAGACAAAGTGGATGGTCTTTAGTTCGAAACATCATGTACTTTGAAGCAATGAATGTCTTTTTAATTTGATAGATGCTTGTGTGCTTTTTTGTAAAATTGTTTGTTTTATAAAGATTGTAGCACAGTGATGGCTGCTATACCCATATTTTGACTATTTTATTTATTATGTCTGTTTTGTTCACACATCGTTGATGAGACTGTTGTAAAAGTGAGAGGTTTAGCGCTATAAAAGCAGGTTCAATCCACCATTTTCTACATTTGTAAATGCCTGTACCAAGTCAGAAATATGACGGTTGTTGTCCATTCGTTTGATGTGCTTTGTCATTTTATTTTGCTGTGATTAGGGACTTTCTGGTTGAATTTTCCCCGGAGTTCATTATTTTTTGTGATTTTACTTTTTAATTTCTCTAAGCATTATATACTAATTTTAGTGATGTCAATTCCATTGTTTTAAAAAACAATAGCAAAACTACCGAATCCAAGATAAATTCAAAAAGATTGAATTGTATAAAACTGACAAAATTTAACGTAAGACTTGACCAACAAACGGAAAATAACTGGCTTGTTACTGAGTGCAGGTAGAATTCATGTGTTTTGTATTGATTACATATATATATATAGTTCTCACGCATATATATTCAATATTACAACATGCGACATAATTGACCACTTTATGACTTAAAAAGACCCGGATATTGTATAGGAAAGCAAACGTATTTAATTTCTCAAGCGTCGGTATCCTCACAAAACATCATTTATTTGCCTTTGATAATTTAAACAAGAATGTGTCCCAAGTACACCGGGATGCCCCGTCTGCGCACTTGTATTTGCTATGTTCAGTGGACCGTGAAAATGGGATAAAATTAAGTTTCAAGTTGATTGGACTTCAACTTCATCAAAATCTACCTCGACCAAACACTTCAGCCTGAAGCGAGACGAACGGACAAACGAACGAACGGACGCACATACCAGAAAACATAATGCCCAAAAATTGGGCATAAAAAAGGTTTTCTTCGTCGTGGTCATCATATTTGTTTTATGATTCTTAACAGACACTGTATATTGGGTTTTAAATGCATGACAATTTTTCTTGGTTTAACTTTTTTTACAGTTTATTACATGTTTTTGAAAGATATAGCATCTTTGTTTCATGTTTAACTCTATTATATCTGATGAATCATATTACAGTCCTTCCTAAATCCGACAGAATTAAACACATGTTGTAAACAAGAACTATCTTTAAAAAAATATATCCGACGTATTTAAATTTGAGTATATGTTGAAAACTATCATTTGGATAACCTTCAGAAGCACAAAGATACCATTTAAATAAGTAAACGTTTTCTCTGTTTGTGTTCAGTATTCTCGGTCCTCGTATCTTTCTGTTTACATTCACCATAACCCCGCGGAAATAGCACATGCGTAGGTGCGTTCTAAAAGTCATCAACGTTCGTACAACAAAGTTTACATTAAAAATTATATAATTGTCTCGAATAAACAGCTGTCACGGATGCAAAGAACTATTGGAGAAACAATTATTTTAATAAAAATATAAATCTTTGTAAGATCTAGTTCAAATATTTATAGTTTTTCATTTGCTTTCCATCACCATATAATTAACGAGACGTTTTTTTCAAACACAACCAAATCACCCACCATGACAGCATTTTGTCCAATCACAGAAAGGATTTTCGAGCATGCGTATGGTGTTGCCATATTTAAGCGTCCTTAAGTTCAAAGGGCACAAACCGAAACTATACCGACTACTTCGGAAAAAGTTTATTTTTGCGATACCTAGAACCAAACCTGTTTGTGAGGTTTTACTTTTATGTTTTCTTTTTTATTAATTCAGATCTATAGTAATGATCAAACTTCTTCCAGGAAAATTTTCTCTGTTGTTTTTCCCGCGAAATTAGCTAACACTAAACCTTTGCGAATATTTCTGAATCTTTGTATTGTAGAAATTATAAGGATCTCCGATAGTACTACTACAGACAATATAAGGACAACATTTAATTTAGCAACTTCCGGTCAAACATCCAGATCAGTCATGCCACCATTTGTATCCACAGATATCCAATCATTTTCGGAAACACCAATGTCTAGCATACAGGAGTATTCGACTGGCACTGAACTGGTTTCACAAAGATCAAGCTCACAGAGGTATACAACTGGTACTGAGCTAGATTCAACAATGTCAAGTATACAAAAATATTCAACTGGTACTGAACATCCGTCAACTATGACGAGCACACAGAAATATTCAACTGGTACTATGGATGTGTCAGCAAGTGATGTGGTGTCGTCTCCCACGAACGCCTTCACCGAAATCATGATCACATCGAGTACTGACCTCAGAAAAGACACATCCAGGTTTTTATAAGCTATGATAAATTTAAGAACAAAAAAAAGTTCATTACATCTGTGAAGTTTGGCCAGTTAATCATTGATCATTTCCGACCATGCAAGGGCCGTATAGCCAGTCAAGGTCGTTGAAAACTTCCACTTCTTGTTCATTTCAGAACACTAAACCTTTGCGAATATTTCTGAATCTTTGTATTGTAGAAATTATAAGGATGTCCGATTGTTAATGTCTGTGTCATTTTGGTCTTTTGTGGATAGTTGTCTCATTGGCAATCATACCACATCTTCTTTTTTATATAAAACTATTTTTCGTTTCTTTCCTTCTTCTGATGGATTTGAAGATCGATACCACGGTTGCAACCAATAATCTGATTTTACAGGGGGAAGGAGCACAAAACCATGCCCCTACAAATTACGAAATGGGCGCATTACAATATACCGATTCATCGACGTATATAAATACCCTAACACTATTACATGATTGAAATATAAAGTTTGAAATAACACGGATAAATAAATGCGAACGAAGGAAATACACGACTGTCTGTTTTTGGTAGTAATTCACAAAAATTATAACGTCTCAAAAAAAAAAAAACACTGAAAATTATTAAATGCAAAGGAAACACGATCCTCTTTAACACAAAACTTGTGGTGAACACATATTTTACTTAAAGAAAAACAGTTCCAACTTCCATAGTGGCACTCGTTATGTTTGCTTGCGGCAAATACAATATGTCACATTAAGTGATGTTAAATCGCGGGGAACAAATTATGATTGTGTCTATGACAAGTTGAACATATCTGTGGTCATTTGTGACACATATTTCTATGAAAGTCAACCAAATCATGTTCGGTTCAAAGAAGAGATTCCAGTTTACCATTTAGGCCCTTTGTTTCAATGGGTCCCTTGATAGCATTATCTCTTTTATTTTTCTCTCTAAAAAATAAATAAATAATGAAAGCACTGGAACATCGTATCAACAAGGAAAGCTATACTACGTATACATGTGCTGCTGGACGACGTTACACAGACACACAACGTTGACAATGGTTGAATTAAGCATCTCTTCGGTTTTGAATTTAAGTTCTAAACCGACCCTCGTGGTAAATTTCTAAATGCTACTTTTCAAATGTCTATAATTATATAAACATACTTAACTGTGTCTGTGAAGTCCGTCATTTCAAAATCTTTGTATTTAGTCTGTTTAACACTTTGTAAGTAAATCGTATCACATGTAAGTTTCATATTAATAATTGGCAAGATTGTACGCAAATTATACATATTTTGACTTCAATAGAATATTTCGGAACTGAACGTTTTCAAAATTTGATTTTAAAATGATATATCTTAGGTTTATTTGTGCTACTTGTGTAAAGATATAGCCTATGTATGGATGAATTTCTCATTATAGGACACATTAGAAGTTCAATTGCACCTTTGTTGGTCAGAATTTCATGTTATTTATATGCATATGGTAGAAAACATATTAATTTCAGAGTTACTCCAATGAGCTCAGCTTCCATTTTTCCAAAAACGACGACCAAAAATCAAGACACTACCATAGTAACAACTATTGTTTCTACTCCAATCATCTTGACCTCATTGGTATACAGTACAACAACAATGACTTCAACAACCAATGCTCTGACATCCCCACCAACCTTCAGCACCTCGACACAGACTACTACTAGCAACGCTCATTGTTGGATGTTATGTACAGGATTAAGTTGGCACTCAGGGTGGTGGAGACGTCCGTGGAGGACAGTTAAACGTAAGAAACTGTTTCGTTCTAGATATTGGATGCATTTATCTTCTAAATGGAGAAGACATTCAGTAAAAAGATTTAAGAAATGCATGCGACGTTTTTCTAAGAGGAAATATAGATATGGTATGAAGTTTTCTTAAAATTAATTTCAGTAGTTCAAAGACACGTCCCTTGTTTACATTTCTAAGGCCCATTGTTTTAACCGGGCTGAAGTACGTTCACTATTCACTTTCACTTTTCACTATTCCAAATTCATGAATAGTGAACTGTTTTTTTTTTTGTTCTATTCACTATTCATGTTTATTCAAATTGAATAACTTTAAAATTTAATCCTGGTATGTATGATGAGTTTATTTAATATATTATGGAATGTCCTATATATATATAAAAGAAGATGTGGTATGATTGCTAATGCGACAAATCTCCGCAAGAGACTAAATGACACAGAAATTTACAACTACAGGTCATTGTACGGCCTTTAACTATAAGCAAAGCTCATACTGCATATATAGTCGCCGAATACTAACGGCCTAATTAATGTACCAACAAAACAAAATCGGGATCCCAACCCTCCCAAAACATGGGACAATGGCGAAACAGTACAACATAAGAACGAACTATAAAATCGGTTGTGAAAGGCTTAACTCGTCGGATGAATACAAATAGAAATACATATAACAAAAACATAGATTGAACGTGGCCGGGTATACTTGTACATCCCAAAAACAATATACCAATACTATTTAGTTTTCTTTTAATTAACTGATCACAAAATCAATATTAATACCAATAAAAACAATATTCAAAGATATTATGACGATTTTGAATTAATACCTTTAATAATAAGTCTATTCAAAGGATCGATAAGTTGGTCTGTTTTGTAGTAATTTTTAGAATTCGATTCATGAATTCAATTTCTATCAGCTTAAAACGTTGAGGGCTAACAATATAAAGTATTAAGGTATGCAGAAATAAGATGTATGTAAGCCCTGCCCCTTTTATCTAAAGTTATTTATTTTTGACGTAAAAGTGCACCTGATTATTATCAATTGCATCTAAAATCCACTTCGGTCAATGATACATATCTTTAATGGTAATATTCTTTACAAAGCACAAACATGTCAGTATTCACCCCAAAAGCTAACAACACCTTTAAACAGACATTAAAAAGGGATATAGTTACGATACTGTTCATGTCAGGTCTTTAAATATTGCATATTTTTGCTTTAATATTGATTCACTTATGGGTCTTTGCATCGGAATTAAACACAATTATTCTAAAACCAGTGGTTGGCATGACACGGGTTATGTTCTTCTCATATATTTTATGATGATATAATACTAAACCCATAACCAGAAGGATTGTGCTTGATATTCATATGATGAAGACATAATCTTTTAACCAGTTTAATTGAGGTCTTGAGCTACTGGCATGTCAGTAACTGCTAATAATCCTCTGTTAATTTATATGTTATTGTCATTTTGTTTAGATTCTTTTGTTACCTATTCTGACATCGGACTCGGACTTATCTGAGTTTTACTGTGTGTATTGTTGTGTGTGTGTGTTTTCTACATTGGCTAGAGGTATAGGGGGAGGGTTGTGATCTCAAAAAACATGTTAAACCTCGCTGTATTTTTTGCGCCTGTCCCAAGTCAGGAGCCTCTGGCATTATTTTTTTTTGTCTTGCATGGTTTTTAATTTTAGTTTCTTGTGTATAATTTGGAGTTTAGTATGACGTCCATTTGCACTGAACTAGTATATATATTTGTTTAGAGGCCAGCTGAAGTACTCCTCCGGGAGCGGGAGTTTCTCGCTGCATTGAAGACCCATTGATGGCCTTCGGCTGTTGGCTGCTCTACGGTCGGGTTGTTGCCTCTTTGACACATTCCCAATTTCGTATTATAACGTTCTTTGTTCTGAATGTCGGCAAACTAGAACGACAATGTTATAAAAGAGGAATACTTAAAAAGATATTTCGACGTAGGCGTACGATAGATATGTTTGTTTATTCTTTAGTGCAGCTCAAACATTCACCAAGAGCATATTTAATCTTTTTGTGCAGCTCAAAAATTCAACAAGAGCATAGCTAATTAACTTGTGCAGCTCAAATATTCAACATGTTCAACAAGAGCATACTTATAAACTTGTGCAGCTCAAACATTCAACAAGAGCATAGCTAATTAACTTGTGCAGCTCAAACATTCAACAAGAGCATAGTTTATTAACTTGTGAAGCTCAAACATTCAACAAAAGCATAGTTTATTAACTTGTGCAGCTCAAACATTCAACAAGAGCATAGCTAATCGTCTTGTGCAGCTGAAACATTGAACGAGAGTAAAGTTAATCTTCTTGTGCAGCTCATACATTTAAAAAGAGCATAGCTAATTATTTTATAGCTTAAGCATTCCACAAGAACCAAGTTAAATAATCTTGTGCAGCTCATACATTCAAAAATATCATACCAATAGGTTATCTGCTTGTGCAACTCAAACATTCGTCAAGATCATAGTTAATCTTCTTGTACAGCTCAAGCAATCATTAATATCATACCTAAATCAAAAGCTCAAACACATCAAACGAATGAATAACACATGTCATATTCCCAATTTGGTACATGCATTCTCTTATGTAGAAAATGGTGGAAACGAGCATAGTTAATCTGCTTGTGCAGTTCGAACATTAAACAAGAACCTAAGAAACGAAAACTATTACGACAGGACATCAGATATATGCAGGAGACAACAGTTAACGATTGTTGTACAATCCTGTTTTACCCGAACCTCTTTGAGACTTAAGATTACGTTCGTTTTTGGCCGATGTTCGGTTTTATCAGGTTCACAACGCACATTATTTGATATTACGGTGCTTACAAACATGTTTGGTTTATACAGTACAGGTTTTCGGTTTATACAGGATTCAGTTATCAGGTTTCACTGTATGAGCAAGTAAGAAGATACCAAAGAGACTGTCGGAATCATAAGTGATCATGTTTGTTTTTATTGTTGCCAACCACACTTATATACATTGTGTACTATAGTCCACAGACATGACAGAGGTTACTTGCTTTGCAACAATGGGTTGTATATTATGATGGTCTTGTTTTTTGTTAAATGACAAAATCGTTTAAGCTTATAATTTGTCTTTATCAATATGTAAAAAAGCTAAGCCAATTTGGTAATTGGCTGTAAAATTTACAGTTTATTAAATATATTCATCGCCTTTTGTTTATATATACCCATTTACCTGTGATCTACATATTTAAACATTCATTGCAAAACATTACAAGGTACGCCTTTATATATATAACATATACTATGATTTCAGGTAACAACCCATTGCTTGGAGCACCATCCAAGTTTCAATATGTAAAGCAAAACAAGAAATGGATTTCAAAGGAAGAACGAAAAGCATTAAAAAAGATCGAAAAGAAAAACAAGAAAAATCAAAAACGGATAGAAAAAATGAGAAAAAAAATGTTAAAACGATCGGAGAAACTATGGCGAAGAAACTGGTTTTAAGAATTGTGAAATGATATAATTTGACATTTGTAACCATAAGGTGGTACATGTATATACCTATTGTAATACAACCTTTCTACATGTATTGTAGATTCATTATTATTCGTTGGATACCGATTTTCGTGGACTTCGTGGGTAAAGGTAAACCACGAAATTAAATGTTCAACGAATGACAAATTTTTTTATAGACATGTATGCCGACTTTCGCAAAATCACGAAATCAAATATCCAAGAACATGTGACGTTTTCCTAAATCCACGAAAAAAGGTACCCCCACAAAATTAAGTAATCCACAGTATTTTGTTTTTGTTATGTTAACTTTATAGATCATGGTACTTTATATGAATACTTGTATAGAATGAAATTCAAAACAGTGTGGCTGTGGCCATTGATTGACACATTAAATTCATCCATTGACTGGGACAATTTAGGTGAACGTTTGTTTGTAACGACTACTGCTCACTATGTACTTTTTAAAGACACTTAAACTATGGGGTCACCAAAGGTTCTCAACACCTTAATAAAGTAACTCGAAAAATTAATCAGAAATAACACGATGTTTTGATTTATATCAATTATATAAATCAAAACATAAAGGTTATTCCTGATTAATTTTTCGAATTATTTTATAATTAAAGGCGTTAAGAAACCTTTGGTGACCCCACAGTTTAAATGTCTATCGTAGGTACGTCGTGAACAGTGGTCGTTACAGACAAACGTTCACGTAAATTGTCCCAGTCAATGGATGAATTTAATGTGTCAATCAATGGCCACAGACACACTGTTTTGAATTTCTTTCTATGTATATGTCAGATTTATGCTAATAATCGTATTCAATTTTTACCTCTTATAGATGTTTGTTTTTGAATGATATCGAACCAATAAATATCAACCTATTCCCCCATTCGTCTCAACTCGGCCGATTCCGTACCCTCATCTAGATGGAGAGTAGCGGATTCTACCGAGGATGGCCGAATGCCTATTCCCCAATCAACGCAAAACCTACAAAGAATATCAAAAGCATTGCATTTCAAATAAATGTTATTTGTATACACAAGTGTTAGATTCTTATTTTAGATCTTCTAGTTAAAAGGACTGCCTCACACAAATAAGCTTTTACATCGGAAAACGCAGAACATGTTTTAGCAGTCAGTTATTGAGTTAGCTGTCTGTCAATGCAGTAGCATTACTTGTACTAAATTTAAATGAAGTAATGTATGAATTGCAGTGTATTCGTCGTTTCTTTGCATTGGCGGATCCAGGGGGTGGGGTGGGGGGTTCCGGGGGTTGGAACCCCCCTTTTTTTTGGCCGATCAATGCATTTCAATAGGGACATATAGTTGGAACCCCCCTTTTGTCCTGGGTTGGGAACCCCCCTTTTTAAATTGACTGGATCCGCCCCTGCTTTGTTCTTACAATAGCAAACCTACACGATATTAGTTTGGTCTCCAGTGATATTCGAACCCATTATATTTATACATCAAAGTCTAATACAACCTTTAAAGAGGTGATAAATAAAGCGCAACAACTCATTCGATATATAGTATCCAATATACACTATATAAAGGACAAGAAAAATAAGTTTTTAGAAGAAATGCTTGCTAGCATGAAAACCAAAACATATTGATCTGTGCCGGGACTATTATACTGTGTTTTAAAATTTTTGCATTTTACCATTGGACAAGTTATACTGCAAAAGATAAAAAGAACACGTATTTTTTTTATAATTTTCTATAATAATTCTGTTAACCCCTTCCAGACCCTCCTACAGAATAAGTAACGCTAATAGAGGGCACCTTTATGGCTGTGCTGAATAACAAATGATTAGCGACATCTATTTTAGTCGTATGTCCTGAACGCCCTTGCATTTATTTGTACTGTATGTAGTCCTGTCATGTGATGTTGTCCTTTTAGTGTTATATTTAACATTGCCATAAAAACGCGGGGGTTGGCTAGCCACAGAACCAGGTTTAACCCACTATTTTTTTCTTAAAAAGGCCTGTACTAATTCAGGAAAATGGCAGTGATAATTTTATAGTTCGTTACTGTTTGTGTGGCATTGTCGTTTTGGCTTTTGTTGCACTTTAGTGTTTCTGTTGTTTCGTTGTTTCCTCTTATAGTTGATGTGTTTCCATCGGTTTTAGTATGTAACCTGGATTTGTTTTTTCTATATTGATTTATGACTTTTGAACAGCGGTATATTACTGTTGCCTTGATTTAAAACGGAACATTCAAATCGAAGATCCTGGGTTGTTTTTAAGAGTATCATGAAACTTGTATATGCCATGCCTCTTTTAACAACCCCAATATTTTAAGGGAATCGCTTTTCAGTTTCAAAGTAATTAACTTTTCAAAACACTAGTTTATAATGATAGGGGATTGATGAAGGAATCGAAAGAGCAAATAAAATTTATAGGTCACCCTGCTTGTTTTTGAGATATTAGCCATTGAAATTTTGACGGGAAAATATTCTCTCTTGACTTTTCATAGCTTTATCATTGATAATTTCAAGTTCTCAAAAACTATTAAAAAATAATTAAAGTTTTATAAGACTTTTACAGATGGCTTATCATTATACATGTAAAAGAATTTCAAAAAGAAAAATGGGGGTAACCGGGCAAATTTTTGCACGCCATTCAAATGGATAAAACCAGAGGATTCCGAAAATCTGACAAAAAATCAAAAACATGACAAGCCAGCTCCCTTAATCGGGTCAACATTGCTGCAAGTTTTGTTAATCTAAAATCGATTTACATATATCCCTATTGGTCAATCAATTTTTCCCAAATTAAGTTAGGAGGGGGTGTGGGGGTCAGTGAAAAAACTATGTGAATTAAGTTTTTTATCCTTCATTGAACTTTTGATGTCATCCCTAATGAATGTTCATTTTGTATCTTTGCCTCACGTCTCACGTATTTTAAACACTATGTAGCTTTCATCCAACTTTTATCAAAGTGTAAATGATGAGTAAACAGGGTCAGTGACTCACTGATGCAACATGTAATCGCTTGAAAGAAATTACCCAAGTTTACACATCATTAGCCTCTAGAAAGATGTACTTACTCTTATATAACATTTACACGTAAACACAGCTACTTATTTTTCCAAAGCATCCAAGTTTACCCCCGCATTTTAATGGTGTTCTTGTTGTTCAGGTTTTATATTTGAAATTCTTTCTTATGTTTCGTTTAATGTTGTTGGTCTTTTCCTTCGTATTTTCTTTTTTTTTTTGCCATGAAATTGACAGTTTATTTTTGACATATGAGTTTCAATTTTCCTTTGTAGCGTTCGCCTCACTTAAAAATAATAATGAAGCATCCCGGCTTTTCGACATTCGGCAATCCTCGGTAGAATCCGCTACCCTCTTTCTATCAGATGAGGGTACGGAATCTGCCGAATTGAGTTGAGACGAATGCCCTTTTCGAGTTTATGAGTATATCCCCGATTATAAAATTGATAAACGGGTGTGTACTTGCATTATGGTTGCCATATGTTGAGAAGTCTCGCTGACCCTAGCGGATCAACAAGATCGCCCCAGTTTTTGACTGAGTTCTCGTTTGAGTGTTTAAGTTGTTTTGTTTACTTTTTTGTTTGGTGTTTTTTTAGCCGTGGTATTGTCAGTTTGTTTTCAATTTTGAATATCCCTATGGTATTTTTCTCCTTTCTTCTATTTAGACTGATAATGCAACATCCCTTTTTTGAATTTTACTTAGCTATCACTAAATAAAAATTGCTGAAATGGTAGAAAAAAGTGCAAAATAATACAATAAAAATACTATATTTAAAATAACGAGTATCATAACTTCACATTGTAAAAACATATTGATGAATTTAGAATGTTAGTTCAATTAACGTTTTTTTCATTGTCTCCCTTTTCTGCTCCTTTCTTATCTTTTCCTTTTGTCTTTAGTCTTTTCTGGCAGCAATTTCCCCTGCCTTTTTAAGTACAAACATTACACCGCGCATACAATCTTTCTTATCGAAATCAGAAGCAGCACAGAATCGTTTTCCTTCTTCAAAAGCACATTTTCCGATTTCCTCATCTCCTTCAACATCCTTGCATGTGTCATAAACAGCCTTTAAGAAGTCGGCGAGAGCAGCGACCTTAATTCTGACATCATCTCTGGCTTCTTTTGGGACATCCTTACCAAGAGCATCAGAAACAGCATCAACCTCTCCTTCTAAGCAATCTGTGACGTCATCTTTTTGCATACATTCGTCGACGGTTGATTCAACTTTATCTTTAACTCCTGCAATATCGAATGTTTCGACAATGACTTCAGTGGCTAATGCTTTAAGTGGCTCAAACCATTCATCGTCCTTTGAAAGTCCTCTCTTGTCACTATTCTTTTGTTCCTCAGCCATTTTCTTTGCCTTTCCAAGAACAAACATAACGCCTCCCATGCATTCTTTTTTATCAAAGTCAGAAGCTTCACAAAATCGCTTTCCTTCTTCAAAGGCGCATTTTCCGAGATCTTCTTCTGGGACATCTTTGCATGTCTTATAAACAGCTCCTAGAAAGTCTGAGAGAGCAGCGACCTTGACCTTGGCGTCATCTCTAGCTTCTTTTGGGACATCTTTTCCAAGAGCATCAGAAACAGCATCAACCTCTCCTTCTAAACAGGCTGTTACGTCATCTTTCTGCATACAATCTTCAACGGTTTGTTTAACTTTGTCTTTCACTGCACCCAAATCGAAGGTGTCGACAATTACCTCGGTTCCGAGAGCACTCAGGGGCCCGAACCAATCATCATCCTTTGACACGCCTCTTTTGTCTTCTTTTCGGTCAGCAATTTCCCCAGCTTTTTTTAGTACAAACATTACACCGCCCATACATTTCTTCTTATCGAAATCAGATGCAGCACAGAATCGCTTTCCTTCTTCAAAAGCACATTTTCCGATTTCCTCATCCTCAACATCTTTGCATGTGTCATAAACAGCCTTTAAGAAGTCGGCGAGAGCAGCGACCTTAACTCTGGCGTCATCTCTGTCCTCTTTCGATACATCTCCTCCAAGAGCATCAGACACAGCATCAACCTCTCCTTCCAGACAATCTGTAACATCATCTTTTTGCATGCAGGTGTCGACGGTTGATTCAACTTTATCTTTAACTCCTTCGATATCGAAAGTTTCGACAATGACTTCGGTGGCTAATGCTTTGAGTGGCTCAAACCATTCATCGTCCTTTGAAAGTCCTCTCTGTTTAAGAGTTCTGGCGTTGATAATGCCAAATATGGCAACGGCTAACAGTAGCAACTTCATTATTCTACAAATAGAAAGGATTATAAAGTTTGAATTAATATCTATATGTTGTTTTCATAAATAAGCTTAAAAATTGTGTTCACATGTTATTTAAAAAAGGTACTTCATATTTGATCAGCTTGTGATTGTAACTGTTTGGATTTCTCAACTGTTATTGTTTTAGTTTAAATAAAACCGTCTCGGGTTTAGTTGCTTTTAAAAACATTTCATTTATTTATGTTTTCATGAAATACAATTTTTGTTTGTCGTCCGTCGTTTCATATTCTTTGCAATGATTATGTTGTTGGTTTTTCTTTGCTTTGCAATGATTATGTTGTTGGTTTTTCTTTGCTTTGATCCTGTTTGTATCTTCTATCGGTTTGTTTTAAGAATGTGAACTCAATAAGGTGAAGGACGTTTCCGGAAGCATAAGAAAAGACAAGTTTCTATGGATTTTGTTTTACCATCATTTGTTTAAGTTGAGGTCAATCGAACTGAAATCCAAAGGATCACAGCTTCATTTGTACACATTGAAGTTGTTAAAAATATGAAAATGACATGTAAGCGAATTACTACTACTTAAACATGGCTGATATATATCGCGAAATTTAACATCCTATATATAACCAATAAAAAATTAGTGCTTGGAGAATAAACTTAAAATTATTAAATGATTTGTGCCGGAACAAAACACAAAAGTTCTATAATATCAATAACGCTATTGACTGTGAAAAAAGTATTATAACATATTCAACAATAAATTCTATGAAATAAGATCAACTGAAAATGCAATAAGATGATTTTTTTTTTAATTGTACGTGATGTCATGGACATTCCCTATATATTCTTTTAATTCCTAAAACTAAATAAAGCATATTTTTTCTTCGGGAATTCGTTACAAGCTGTGTGTCTTAAAAATATTTAAAAAAAAAAAAGCATTTATATTTACCAATGTACAGTATTTATTTGCCCTACTATAATTTAAAAACGAACATTTTTTTGCAATTGTGAACACAATAAAACGAAAAAATCATTATAAATTTAAACATCTTCATTAATTCTCGACATATTAAATCATATAGGCTAAATCAAAATTAAAATTATTATCAATTTTAACCATAATATTGGAACATGCCTTACCAGTGCTCGTATAGCAAAATTAGCATTTCTGTTAAAAATCATGCAAGTTTTGAGTTAATAAAAGACGTTCTTAATAAATTTATACGTTACTCTTTTTTCATAAACAATTTAAAACAAAGTAAAATCACAAAAGTACCGAACTCCGAGAAAATTCAAAACGAAAAGGCAATAATCAAATAGAAAAAAAAACGTAAACTCAAAAACAACTGTCATATTCCTGACTGGGTACAGGCAAAGCAGCTAAGTAAAATAGTTAATAACTAAGTCACTCCATATATATATATATTACTTACCTTTTTAGTGTTCTGCTAGTGTTCGTTACTTGTGGAATGATGACTGTTTCTGAACAAGTTTTACTTATATACACGCTACCCTAATACGCCAGTCACGGTTTGTTTACACAATAAGACAATTACGAAAACTGTGGACCAATAGAAACAGGCTCGTTTTACAATCGTACGATCAAATAAGAAAAAAAGCTGAAATGCAAATAAAAGTCAAAAATACATTTTAACAATTGAATAGGTGTTAGAAAGTACGTACTACAACTTAAATTGCAATTGATGTCGTCATCGCGACTTGGGCACCGACTAATTCATTTATCTTTTTTTTTTCTAATTATTTTCTTTATTTTTAATACCGTGATAAAAAAAGTTTTAAGAAGGGAAGTGAAAAATTAAATAGTTAGCTTCAATTGAAAATTATGGGGAAAAGGTAATACCACAGTTCGATTTTGAAAAAGAAATTATCCCGTTTGTCTCGTGAGAGAAAAAGGCTCTAAAGATGAATGGCCGATCCCTAGATTATATAGACAGTATTTTTTCGAAGGAACTACCATTTGATTATGTATGGCAAGGGACAGGGGGAGGGGGGGGGGGGGCTGGGAAGAAATATTGTCCTGCACTGTTTTAGTTGTAATCTCTGTCCTGCCTCCCCCACTCTATTCGGTCCTGCCTTTTGTATTAGTTTATCCATTTTTTTGTGCATAAAATGTTATCCTACTTTTTTTTTTGGCAAAGTTGCTCATCCTGCCTTTTTTTTGCAAATTTGCTCATCCTGCCTTTATATTTACTCAAGACTCCTGTCCTTCCTTTTTCCAAATATCATCCTAGCTCTCCCTACCCCCTCTATTAAAATACGTAAATCATCAATTTTGTCGGTAAATAATATTGCACTTTTGATGACCTTGAAAAGATTTATACAAGTACATGTATACATAGAAAATGGTGTTTGATGAACAGATTTCATTGTTGACATTCGTAATTCAAACATTAAAATGGGTCATTTTCACTATTTTCAAACCAAAATCCACCAACAATTAAACTATGTAGTCGTTCAAACACAAGGTGAACATGTAGAACTCATATAGAATAGATATTACCAATAAACGAGGACTAACAACGTATAAAGATGACAGCAGATTAAAGATCCCCTAATACATCATAAAATTAAACACTTGTGAAAGCCTGTGAAATAGATTGAAAGAGCAGAGAAAACTAAAAAGGACCTACATATCATTATGTACTGGATAATTTGTTTAATTATTCATATCTGTGTGAATTTTTTTGGGGGAATTTTTGTTTTTTTTATCCAAAAAACCTTTTCCCCATTTTTTTTCTGCTGCAATTTCATAATACTAGTATTGATATGAAAGATACATGTACAGTTACTGATATATGAAAACTTATATTCATTCGCAAAAGATGAATTAATCTGCGCTTAATGTTTTATTTTATCTGATTATTAGCTGTATTCAACTTCAGATGTTGACAATTTCATTAGTTTATTTTTTCAGCTATTTTGATTAACTGTATTTTTTTTTAAATATTTACTTTGAAAGTATCTAATCAAGTTTAAATAATTTAGACTATAAATAAACAATTTACAGTTAAATGAAACTTCAAATTAAACAAAATTGATGCATATTTTTTTTTTATAACTAAATGACTAGTTTTTATTTTAAAACTTACACAGACATGTAGATAAACTTTTTTCTGAGAAAAATTACTTTGTTTAATTACAAGCTTCCTAGACGATAATTCGACGACATTTTTTCGTCTGCAGTTAGCTCAGCATAACCTATCTCGTAAAAATCCCCCCCTTTCCCGGAATTTGAGCCTCCCAATGTGATTTTTGATTACTTGTCCTAACTAATTGCCGCGAGGGGATATGTATATACATGGCGTCCATCCGTCCGGTCTTGTTACGCTGTCATGTGTACAATTCTTGCCAGATTTTTGTGGAACTTATATCATCCTGCAGCAATGTCTTTCACACATGCGAGTAAAAATACTGATCAAATATTTTTAACCAATTATGCCCCTTGGAAACATGAATTATAATGTAAATCCTATTGTATTTGTTCTGAAGCTTTTATTTCTCTCGAGATATAAATCAAAACTTTGTTTAGTTTTTGCCCTTGTATCTTGAATAGATAAAATATGTCCAATGCGGGGGACATTGGAACTCTGATCTTTTATTGAAAATAAAATTAATATTTTTACCTAGATGGAAAAGCGGGGTATTTTTAAAAAAGAACAATTTTCTGCGATTTATCTGGGACTATTATACTTAGTATAATTGTTCCAGGACTTATCCATCTTGTTAACATATATATATATATAAAGGAAAAACCACTAATACTGCTTCAAAAATGATTAGACGCTATTCTTATATCCTCACCCTTGTTACATTCGGATACCACCATGTCTATAATTATGCTGCCAACTCTTGCATTATATATTTATTTCCAAAAAATTTTTTTTTTTGTCAAAATGATGTGGATGCTTGAGCATCTGAGCATACATGCAAGCTACGCCACTGGGTTGATTGTCGATGTTCAGTATCCATTATGTCGCTAGTAGTCATTTCGATTTTCGATATTCAGTATACATGTACATTCGATTGCTACATTTACATGTAGTATCCGGTTCGATATTCAAAGTGTCGGAGTTAAAAGTAATAAACAATTCATGAATGTTCGATAACACAAAAAATGTCGTCATAGTTAAAAGCAGACTTAAAATAGATATGTAGAAAATCTTTTTGCTATCCCTAAGTTAATCAAATATATACCCTTGCGTATATGCTTAAATCACAATCTCTTTATAGAGTATAGATTTTATATTAATAATGTACTTTAAAGCATAATATTTTAAATATACTATAATAGCAATAAAACACTAGTAACATGTGAAAATATAAATACATGTAACCAGAGAGATATATACACATATATGTCTCTGGTGTAACTATGGAAACAAACTATATATATGCAAGGGGGACTCAAAAGTGAATAAATTCAATTTCAAATTCAAATTCAAAGCTTTATTCAAAGTTGGCATGTCACAATTAGACAACTACATACATTTACACAATAAACATACACAATACTAATATTAAAACATAAAAGACATAGAACATATATATCTTAATTCTAATGAACATTTTGGCAAGGCTGAACTAATTTAAATACTTTTTATATACATGCATGAGCACTAGAGCTAAAAGCAACATTAAAGCAGCATCATAAAAACTAAAGCACAGCAATCACAAATTATAAAAAGCTATGCAAATAAGGGAGCTACCATTTGATTTTTATGGGGGGGAGGGGGGCTAGGATGAAATTTGAAAAAATAGACAGGACAGGAGTTTTGAGTAAAAAAAAAAAGGTCAGGATAAGCTAGTAAAAAAAAGGCAGGACCGAATAGAGTAAAAAATAAAAAGGCAGGACATAGATTACAACTAAAAAAAAAAGCTGGACAACATTTTTCATCCTACAACCCCCCCCCCCCCCCCCCCCCAAAAAAAAAATCAAATGGTAGCTCCCTAAACACAAAAAGAGTGGAAATAATAAATGACTGTGAAATCCTTTCTAGTCTATCAATGTCAATAACATACGGCTAACATTTAGACTAGGTATCGATAAAGATACTTTCTCATAATCAGAATTAAGAATTCAGACTCAGTCGACTTTCGCATTTTTTACAAAATCGAAAGAAAAAATGCGTCGCAAATATTTCTGAATTTTCATACCACATAGGAATAATACTGTCTAGTTATATAAAATCATAATTTTTTTCTCAAACTACTTCACATAAAAATATGTTTGCTAGACAAATCGTATATGTAAGTTTCAAATATATATTATAATTTATATGAGATTTTTGTTTGTCCGAGTCACAATTCTTAAAAACCTATTCAAATCCGAAATAAACTGGAAAGGTCAATACATCTATCATGATGAGGTATAATGTACAAATATTGTTTGATAGCTGTTGAACTGATATTGTTAGCACTATGTTTAATAGTTAATAACTATTTAACATTAAACAACAATATTTATGCTAAGAATTGTATGATGTTACTTTAGTTAAAGCATTCTACCTTGAAAGGATAAATGAAAAGTAAACAAGTTTAGTCAGAATTATTTCAAATTTATATAACTTAAACTCCCCCGCTGGTAGAGAACGTTTGAAAACGACCTTGGTCTTATATTTGATCATTCGGCCGATTCCGTACCCTCAAGGAGGAGAGTAGCGGATTCTACCGAGGATTGCCGAATGATATTTGATATAATTTATATCATATATATCAAAGTTATTCCCATATTTTATATTTAAATGTTTTGGTACTATGAAAACTTTGGCACGCCATTAAGCATTGTCCCTTGGTGACTCTTGTAGTAGGGTTATCTTACAAATTACAATATGTATCAACCCCTTCTGCATCAGGCACGAGAATGACAAACCAAGTTTTTCTAGCTTGCTGTTCGTAAACCAAGGCTCCGCGTTGAAGATCGTACTTTGACCTTCTTCTTTTAGTACTTTTAGTATACTTTTCAATACTTTAGGTATTCTTGTCAATACGGAATGATTGTCAATACTTTTAGTATACATTTGTATTTTTCAATACTGTATGATTGTCAATACTTTTAGTATGAGTGTCAATACTTTTAGTATGTTTGTCAATATATTTGAGTAGTGTTATGGTAATTATCGCATTCACGTATATTTTCGTCTTTTGCTAGCACGAACTTGCTTTATTTTCAACTTAACTAAATAAAGATCTGGCACTTGAAAATATCAATTGCAATAGGGCAAAAAAAAAAAACTATCTTCAGATTTTTCGTCACAGACAATATGAATTATTTTTTGTATTTGTTTGTTGTTGCTTTGAACTAGATTTCAGTAACTGCGATTACTCCTGCGTCTTTTTCTCTCTCCATATGGTACCAATTTGTTCCTTATGGGTCATAGTCATGATACAAAAAGAAAAAAAAACCATATGGTAAGAAATGGTAATTTTCAGTACGAAATGGTTGAGGTACGAAATGACTAGCTATCATTTAAGTGCCTCTGTCTATTGTTTTTATCTAAGTTGATTTCATTCGTCTCAACTCGGCCGATTCCGTACCAGAAGGAGAGTAGCGGATTCTACCGAGGATTGCCGAATGAGTTGATTTGTGCATCGTATCGATTATTTGATTCAGGTAAATTGTAACGGATTTTTTACAGATTAATTACATGTTGTGCTGTAACATCGCTGTCCAGATTCAGGGCACACTTACCCTGGTGTTCAGATTTTTATATTGTGAAACTTTCGGAAACCAGTACGCTCTAATATGCAATTAAAGTTGTGTTTTCAGCACAAGTCAGGTCAATGTATAGTTTTGACACGAAATAACTACCACTTTATTTGAAGCTTGAAATTGCAGATTATAACGTAGAAAGCAATTTCGGCTATGAATTAGTGGTTTAAAACTTTTGTTTTTTTCTCATTGTTGATGTCCGTATACGGTGATATATAACTGATGTTATCGGCCATCCCACTGTCTTTATCACTCTGCTCAGCTTTCAATAAAATTGCATATCACGGCTTTGTCGAACTTATCAAGCATCTTCAGGTTTGCTTGTGAAAATAAGAAAACACTTCAAAGACGCAAATACAGCCTATAAATTGATTATAAGGTTATCTGCATATTGAGATTATAAAATATAAGATACGAGTCACAATATGAAGTTTTTTGTCGAGTGAGCGTAGCGAACGAGTTCAAAAAGCATTCATATTGTTACGAGGCTCGTAACAATTTGAAGGCCTTTTTTTATTCCGTTCGCTATACGCTCAATCGACAAAAAGCTTCATATGGTGACTAGCAGCTGATATTTTACAATATCAACATGCAGACAACCTGACAATCAGTACATATCCACTTCATTTAAACTCTAGTATATACATGTAGTTGTCTTGGCAAATCAATCATCCATATATCCTAATCTCATATTTTATTTCGTCAGTACTGGTTACGTACATACGGACTTTAATAAAAATTGCAGAAATTCAGAGTGTGCTATTCCCCTCACAAAAGACAAATTGGTCCCCTAATGCTTTTGACATTGCTACATGTTTATGTGCTATTGACTAAAAGACTCAGTGATTTATTCCGTGTATGCTTTCTTGTAGCATTGTAGTTAACTATCATAAGCTTTATTAAAAAAAGATAACAAATCTGTATGGTTGAAATATAATATTTCGTCATCGAAGAAAAGGTCAATGTTACATGTGGTCATCCAAACTATCAGTGTCGCATGTGGTGTGACGTAGACATGGGTCATTATATCGTATTGTTAATTCAGTACCAATATATTTTCATAAAGGATAATTATTCACTTACTCAAAGTTTTTAATACGATATTTAAATATTTAGTTTTAAAATAAATTAGTTTGTTTATCAAATATACAAAAATTATACAGGTGACAAATTAAGTGACAAATAAATTGTATAATGTATACTAATAGACAGCGGTGTATTATTTTATAGAGTTCGGTATTTTAGAAAATAAAAAAAATGTCTGTCCTTATCTTTTTCCCACTGTATTAGGGCCTGCATTTTTCAATTAGTTTATCCTGACTTTTTATTTACATAACTTGTCATCCTGCCTGTTTTGCCAAGTTCCTCATCCTGCCTTTTTTTACTCAAAACTCCTGTCCTGCCTCCTTTTTTCAAATTTCCCCATAGCCCCACCCCACCCCCCGAACCCACATTAAAAGGAAATGGTAACTCCCTTATTAAGTTTAAGTTTGCATGTAATGTTAGTAGTCATGATGATCCAGTGTGTGATTTACGGAACAGGATCTGCTTACCCGTCCGGAGACCTGAGATCACTTCGAAAGTCGCCTTTCTCTCATAGACTTCCGGAAGACGCCTTTTTCAAATAGACTTTAGAAAGTAGCGTATTTCAAAAAATGATTTTCAGTGGCGAATCCAGAAATTGAAAAAAGGGGTGGGATCACTGACTGCCTTCATGCTTCAGTGATTCCCTAATATATAATCAACCAAATAGTTCCCACAAAAAAGGGCCCGGGCACCCTGTCCCCTCAAATCCGCCTCTGTTTCAGTTTAATAGGCTCCAGATTGTCATCTACTACTAAAATGGTTCAGAAAGATCCCAGCTTGATTGTATTTAACGTTAATTAAACCGATAGAAAAATATTTTCTAGTCTTCGACTTTAATCCTCTAAAGGGGAGGGTGTTTAACTTTAGGATAATATTAAGAATTTTATGTTAGTTTGTAATTATTATTTTCTGAATATCTTTATACGTTATATCTTCTTAAGAGACGAAATGTTGATATACAATGTTTATATAACGACGCTTTAAACCAACAGGGTACGGAACATTGCCTTTTCAAAACACTATTTATTTTAGACAACATTGTTATAAAATATTCACATTTTGGATTTGTTCTAAATCACGTGCTGTACGCATCAGCGTTTTATATTTCTTAGTTATACATAGCATAGTCCGAGATTACGGCCGTTGTACGCCAGAGTATACTAATCTCGGACTTACAATAGTAGTTCATTAAGTAGTTTCAATCTTGAGCTTTCACCCGGAGAAAAAATATAAGTTTCATAACCATCATCACATGACAAGAAATAATGCGTCAATATTTGATACTGGGGGTCTAGCAAACAATTAAAAATTTGACCCGATTACAAAGATTTCACATAACAAGTCAAATATTAAACTATAATACTGATAAATAAATTATGCTTAAATATACACCAAAAAAGTCAGAATATAGATCGTTAATGAAATAGCAACAAACGAACGATGTAAATAATCAGATAAAACATAAAAAAAAATCATTAAAACCAAACTCCCAGGGAAAATTCAAAACGGAATGTCCATTATTAAGTGGCAAAATCAAATTAAACCTCAAACACATCAAATACATAAAAAAAAAGAATGTGTCCAAAGTACACGGATGCCCCACTCGCACTATCATTTTCCATGTTCAATGGACCACGAAATTGGATAAAAAATATAATTAGACATTAAAATTAGAAAGATAATATCATAGGGAACATGTGTACTAAGTTTCAAGTTGATTGGACTTCAACTTCATCAAAAACTACCTTGACCAAAAACTTTAACCTGAAGCGGGACAGACGGACGAACGAACAGACGGACGGACGGACGGACGGACGGACGGACCAGAAAACATAATGCCCCTCTACTATCGTAGGTGGGGCATAAAAATGGAAAACAACTGTCATATTTCAGACTTCGTACAGGAATATCCTTGTGTAGAAAACGGTGGATTGAACCTGGTTTTAGAGCTAGCCAAACCTCTCATTTGTATGGCAGTCCCACGGCGAAGAGAAACAGACAACATCAAGGTAAAACGACGTATAGACAAACAATACAGTACACAGAAAACTAAAAACTGAGCAACATGATGCACCACCCTAAAAGTAGAGGGTAATATGTCGGGTGTCTAGCAGGACTCTTTCTACCACAATTTGAGCTGAAATGCAAATGCTGTCAAGTGTACATGTACACCGAATAATTGCAAAATGTCCATTCAATAGTGAATTGGGATTTCTAGATTAGAAAATATGTCAACATGACCCTTAGATTACCCGCAAATGCATGTTGTTTTGCACCAATTTTTTTGTGTTGTTTGAAATTTTGTTCTACAATGTATGTTGATTACTGCACTGTCCAAACTTAACCTCGAAAGAAAACGGTTTTCATTCAATATTTCATATTGTATCATTTAAAGATCTTAAAAAAGAGGCAGACAATACTCATAAAAACTACAATAAATTTCATACTAGAATAAGGGAGCTACCATTTGATTTTTAGGGGGGGGGGGGGAGGGCTAGGATGAAATTTGAAAAAAATAGGCAGGACAGGAATTTTGAGTAAAAAAAAAGGCAGGATGAGACACTTGCAAAAAAAAAAGTCAGGATGACAATTTAGGTAAAAAAAAGTCAGGATAAACTAAAAAAAAAAAAAAGGCAGGACAGAGATTTCAACTAAAAAAAAATGAAGGACAAAATTTTTCATCCTAGCCCCCCCCCCATAAAAATCAAATGGTAGCTCCCTAATAGTGAAATTTCCATTCATTACTTGAAGCAAGATAATAAGTTCGGTGATACACTTTTTTTTAAATTTTCTTAAAGCATTTTATAAAACTTAATATCTTCTCATATTTTATTTCAAAAGACTATCACATTGATTTCTTTATAATTACAAGTAAGTGGTTTTTTTTTCAAGAACACTAAATCTATGTACATTTAGGCCATTTTGCACAACTTGAAGTGTAAAAAATAGCGCACTGATCTTCACCTTTAAAAAGAATTGAAAATAAAGCATGATAATTTATTTTGGTAAAGTGTAAGAAAATCATATCTGAGGAAATTCACTTCGATGATCCACCTTAACCAATGATATTGTATATAATATGTAGTTCCTCGGCTAACGATTTTAAATTGCTCTCTTTATAATTTGTTCCCTTGACAGGTGAGATGTTATACAATTTTATTCCATGATATCCAGATCAGTGACCATATGACCTTTTCATATCAGAAAAACGGAATTTTATTTATCATCAAAATACAAGTTTTTAAGAAAAATCTTTGAATTTGAATATGATTCAAAACAAATGTTAAACGTTTTTCGCCGATTTAATGTGCTTTCTATACAAATGTTCACCTATTTTGAAATAAATCAACTATACTAATGTTTTAGGGTATAACAAATATAACAGAAATATTATTTTCCATTTCTAGTCATTATCACAATAGCTCAACGATCGAGAAAAAAATGTATGCAAATTTTACCAAAATCTGGGACATAGCCTTTTTACTGTTCCTTGACCTAAAACCATGTTCTGTGCTCTTTTAAGAGATTGTATAAATAGAATCAAAACGATGGAACCAGAGGCCAAGGATAACTTTGACGTAGTAGTCAATTGTCGTCATCAAAAGGTTAAGGGTCGGTTTAAATGGTTATTTTAAGAATAAGCGGTTTTATGTAGCCACAATAGTTTTGTTTTTCCTATACATTTTTCTTGTCAATATTTTGACACAAATATTGAATTTTTATGTTATATTAATATATTAAAATGATAAACGTCCTTTGTTTCGTTTTAAATAAAGATGTTATATTTTCGATATTATTTGAATATGTATTTACATATTTTTCTTTTAAAATCACATAACAATACTCTATTCTTTGTTTAAAAGAATTGACCCTTATTTGAGGGTTTTGTATAGTACGTTATAGAATAGAGTCAGCCGGACAATTCAAATAAATTTGGTTCAAAAACAAGTAACAAACGTGAGTAATTGAATAACGAGATTGCATGTAACTTCAAACGAAGAACTAGTTACATAAAAATTAGTAGACGTGGTATATATATATATGTATAAAAAAAAGAAGATGTGGTATGATTGTCAATAAGACAACTCTCCACAAGAGAACAAAATGACACAGACATTCACAACTATAGGTCACCGTACAGCCTTCAACAATGAGCAAAGCCCATACCGCATAGTCAGCTATAAGAGGCCTCGACAAATGTAAAACAACACAAACGTGAAAACTAACGGCCTTATTTATGTACAAAAAATGAACGAAAATCAAATATGTAACAAATAAACAAACGACAACCAGTAAGACAACTATCCACCAGAGAGTTAACGGAGATGTTTGCACCATTTGAAAGTCTATTGATAGAGGAACAAAATGGTTATAAACAATAAATGCCGCAATGACCATTAGAGATGTTACGGATTATATGCCAAAATTAACCTCGAAAATTAAAAATTGCCAAATTTGAATAATGGAATGGAGATTTTTTGAATAATGAAATAGACTCCTGAGACCCTACAGCCCTAATAACAGATATACAGTGGAGATCAGTTCTAACCTCTCATAAATTCTGTCAGAATCTGTCAGGAGAACTGTCAGACTGACACCTTTTAGTCAGTTCTAGGTTAGAACTGTTCTAGCTAGAACTGATTTGGTCAGTTCTACCTAGAACTGATTTGGACAGTTCTAGCTTGAACTGATCCTGACAGTTCTACCCTAGAACAGTTTTAGACAGTTCTAGCTAGAACTGACCAAATCTTTGGTCAGTTCTACGGTTAGAATTGATTTCAAATTCTACGGCTAGAATTGATTTATAACTGATTCTACGGCCAGAATTAATTTATAAATTCTACGGCTAAAATTAATTTATAAATTCTACGGCTAGAATTGATTTATAAGTTTTAAGAAATATTTGTCTTAATATAAAGGCTTCGGCAAAATAGCGATTAATATTATACAGAGTTTTGCTATTTTGCCGGTTTTATTTCAGATTTATAATCGGCAAGAGAACCGTGTTTAACCCCGCCATATTCTGCATGTATGTGCCTGCTCCAAGTCAGGAGCCCGTAATTCAGTGATTTTCTGTTGTTGATGTGTAACATAAAATATTTGTTTTTCTTTCATTTTTTTGTACGTAAATTAGGCTGTTAATTAGTATTATTGGGGGGTGGGGGTGGGGGGGGGGGGGGGGGTATTATTTTACATTTGTTATTCTGGGAGTCAGGATGGCTCGTTATCACATAACAAAATTATCAAACCTCATTAACCAAATATAATATCTGTTTACGAGTAGTTTTAATACCTCGGACGGACCTGTTTAACAAAAATCTTTTGACCACATCAATCTAAACTGACATTATTTGCTCTTTCTTTCTGCAAATCTGTATAGCTGCACAGTACTTCAGTTTAAATTTTAGGTCAAGAGGGACTGTACTATACAAGTAACAGCAATATGGGAAAACAATTTTGTTCGTATCAATTTATAGTGCCAGCATGCAGGGGCAGATCCAGCCATTTTAAAAAAGGGTGGGGAGTATTGAATCATAAACAAATAGTAGTTTTCATACTTCAGACATGAGTCGTATAATAAAATCTTTTGACCGCATCAACCAAAACTTACCATATTTGCTTTTTTTTTTTTATGTAAATCTAAATAGCTGCACAGTAGTTCAGTTATAATTTTAGGTCAAGAGGGACTGTAGTATATAAATAACTACAATATTGGAAATCAATGACCACAATTTTTTTTCTCGCATCAATTGAGAGTGCCAGCATTTCCTATTTTTATTCAAAAATATCGCATCAGAAACAAATATCAGTAGTTTTCATACCTCAGACTGACAGTAACATGTAATCATGTAACAAAATTATTTGTCTGCATCAATCAAAACTGACCATATTTGACAGCATCAACCAAAACTGACCATATTTGACCGCATCAACCAAAACTGACCATATTTGACCGCATCAACCAAAACTGACCATATTTGCTCTTTTTTATGTACATGATGTCAATCTTAATAGCCGCAAAGTAAATCACGTATATTTTTATATCAGGATGGATTGTTTAATATAAATGAAAGCAATATTGGTAAATAAAATTATGCTCACATCAGTTTATAGTGCCAGCATGTCCTCTTTTTCATCAAAATTTTGAATCGTAAACTAATTTCAGTAGTTTTGATATCTCAGACTGACTCATGAATATAACAAAATTATTTGTCCGCATCAACCAAAACTGACCATATTTGACAGCATCAACCAAAACTGACCATATGTGACAGCATCAACCAATACTGACCATAATTACACTTTGTTATGTAAATCTTAATATATATATAGCCGCATACTAAATCCCTTATAGTAATACATATTACGATGGATTGTATAATTCAAATGACAGCAATATCAATGAATATTGGAACACATTGGCTACAAAAAAAAATTCCACATCAATTTAGAATATCCGCAAGTCCTCTTTTTATCAAAATATTGAATTCGGTAAACAAATTTCAGTGGTTTCGATATATCAGACTGAGTGAGAGTTGTTTTAACAAAATTAATTGACCGCATCAACCAAAACTGAATTTATTTACACTTTATCTTGTAAATATACATGTATATGGCCTCATTGTAAACATGGTAAACCAATATTATTTCTATGTGAGGACGGATCATATGATAAAAATGACACCCACTTTGAAACACAATACACCTTATCGCCAATCCTGGCTGACCCGGCCTCTTGAACTTTTGAAGCATACAACAATGACTTTTCCATTGTGGCATCAGATATTTTGTTTTATGACGTCAAAATTTTACGGGAACCTGTGTGATATCCAGTAATGGCAGACAAATAGCGACAAGGTGTATTTATACCATATCTAAGAATTTATCGCGCCGTTATTTCCTCTCTGTATCCATAATACAGTAATAATGAACCGTCATTAAACATGCTAAAGTGACTTTTTAACATGTTTAAGTCAGTAGTTTGTGATGGTTTTTTTTTTAAACAAAAGTTATTAAAGGCATCATCCAACACTCACATGACTGATTCATATACTTTATTTTAAAAATAAAATAAAAAGTACATGTATGGGAAGTTCTCTTCTTGGAATAGTATACTGTTAATATAATTTGAAGAAGGCAAAGAAAAATGCATGATTTTGTTTGTAGCCAAACGTCCAGGGGCAAATGTTTCATTCATATTTTACATGTTGCCACAAAAATAGATATATACCGAACTTGTATACATGTACATAATACCAGAAAGTTATAGATGGTGTTCTTTATATAAAATAAAAGTTGCATTATTAGACATGCGATACTTTGTTATGAGATATATGTGAAATGTCGAAAGTATAAAGAAGAGATTGTGTACTGCATCTTAGCATTAAAGTGCGAAAACGGTGGATAATGTATTTAATAGTTTTTTAAAAGTATATTTAAAACGTTTAAAGGGAGATAATTCAAACAATAAATACATGCGCCAATAGAATGAGATGTGAGATATTTAGTGAAATAAAAAGTTTCAAAAGCTATAAAAGATGTAAAAAATGTTGACACAATTTAGACGGATCATTACATAGAAGAACTTAATTTCGGAGGTTACATTTGTCATTTCAAGAGAACATTAACTTAAATAAATTTTAGAATGGAAATGGGGAATGTGTCAAAGAGACAACAACCTGACCAAAAAGCAGAAAACGAAAATCTACCAGTTTGCAACTTCAAATGGATTTTATTCAAATGTATGTACAAAGATTAATTTATTGTGTTACAAACTGTATAAATGAACATTAAATTCCAAAAAGGGCCATAAACGTTTTGGGCTATTGTCATTTTATCAGAGATCTTCGAAAATAACGGTCCAGAAAGATGCATGAAAAGTTTTATCTGCAGCCTCTTAGACTATAAAAAAGAAGATGTGGTATGATTACCAAAGAGACAACTCTCCATAAGAGACCAAATTAAAATGACACAGAAATTACCAACTATAGGTCACCGTACTGCCTTCAACAATGAGCAAAGCCCATACCGCATAGTCAGCTACAAAAGGCCCCGAAATGACAATGTAAAACCATTAAAAAAAAATGAACGAAAAACAAATACGTAACACATAAACAAACGACAACCACTGAATTACAGGCTCCTGACTTGGAATTTTTATATAAAAATTATGGAACATGCAGTTTGATTGCCATGGAGACAACTATCTATCAAAGTTCAAGTGAAGTGATTGTATTCAATTATAGGCAACCGTACAGTATTCAATAATTAGAAATCCACATACCGCATAGTCGCCCATAAAAGGCCCCGACATGAAAAAATGTTAAACAATTCAAAGGAGAAAACTAATTAACTTATAACAAAATAGTTCACGAAAAACAAATATGACAAATTAAATTGAAGCAAAGACAACCATTAAACTACATGCGTTAAACATGTTTGTGAGCGCTCAATTCTCCCCTAACATAGGACAGTGATAAAATAGTACAACATAAGAACAATCTATAAAAATCACTAGAGAAAATGGCTCTACGCATTAGATTGATACAAAGCAGAAAAAAACACGTACCAAACAAAAGCACAGACCGGACGGGAATGTGTATTTATCCATCCCTCGTTCCTAACAACAAAAAAAGGACACAGGTCTACTAAGATGAAAAAGAGAAAAGATCTTTCCTTAATCTTTCCTTTGCCAACAAAGGTCTTGATGGCGTCAACTTAGGCAATATCATTCATCATAAATTAGTTCAATCGAAAATACCTCTTTATTTCAAAGACCAGTCTGTACCAACCATTTCTTATACCTATACCAAACCTATTGCAACTAAAATTTTTAATTACAAACACGTTTTGCAAGATCTCAAGGACTTCAAGTCTAAACCTCCTGAATGCACTTGTGCTAGTTCCCAATTCACATATATTCCGGCGGGCCACGTTATTACCGGTGACCTCCACTACACGAAATCTCGGATTTGAAGAGGTATGCAAATGTTATGTAAATGTATTCAGAGACCGACATTTACATATATTTATAAACCGCTGCATTTAGTTTATCTTGTCTTTACATGTTGTAAATATTAATATTTCTTGTGCTATACCCTCCTATGGGCGGTTATGAGAGACCGCGGTTTATAAAATATATTAACACCTAATCAAACCATTTTGCAGTTAAGAATTTAGATATATTTATGACCGTCGCAAAACTTTTGCAAACTTATGTATTTGTATACCTCTGCAAATGGAAACCTTTGTCATGTATTTTTCTATGATGTAAATTTATCCGCAAATGTGTTTCTTTGTCTAGGTAGCAAAGCATCATCATTCAAATGATTTTATATGGGTTATAAAGTGTAAGGGGCATCTACATTTTCCTGGTATGTAAACCAATTCAAAACGAGAACTTTATAGGGGGGTGTAAAGCATCATTTCCTTTAATCTACAGAGACCTGTCAAATGTATTGTAAAGGAATAGTTTTGTTAGTCTTTATTGTCGGCTGAAATGTATGTCAAATCAGAACATATCAAAAGCCTTTGAACATATTTCGAAATGTATGGTAAATACATGAATTTGCAGACAATTTGTTTAACTGAGAAATGTGGTCAAATGATAATATCAATGACATGTGTAAATATATTGGGCATATGTAACTTTAAATACATATGCAAAGAAATGATAAAGAAAGATATTTCAGACAGCTAGAAATGTATGTGTAAATATATTGGGCATATGTAACTTTAAATACATATGCAAAGAAATGATAAAGAAAGATATTTCAGACAGCTAGAAATGTATGTGTAAATATATTGGGCATTGTAACTTTGAATACATATGCAAAGAAATGATAAAGAAAGATATTTCAGACAGCTAGAAATGTATGGTAAATAGATATATTTGCTTTTAATTTGCTACTATATTTGAAAGGTGCAGAATATATTGACAAATATTTCCATAGCTTTAGTGGTCAAGCTATGATATGACAAATATAGCTGCTTTGGGATTGGTTTTGGCATATTGGTAATATCATTTATTATACATGTATTTTAATAATTTCGTTTTAATAGAAAAATTTAAAAAAAGTCGGTTCTACATAATCGGTTATTGATCTCTTCTCGAGCTCTGTTTGGTGTACTGCGTAAATTTCTTTATCCATCAAAATCTTGTTTCTCGGTAAGTTATGATGGTTCATTCGCATAAAACGATCGTTTCCTTCGAGTATCGCTTTGAAACTTCTGGAATTGCACGAGTCATAATTCACTCTGTTTATAAAACATATAATTTTTTTTAAAGAGACATATACTACAATATGTATTATATATGTTACTGCAGAGACATATATACTATATATATATATAAGTACGTCTGAAATTGCGAAAGCAAATTTACAGATCTAACATTGTTGGGTTGATGTTTAAGACGAGTTGTACTATATGTATATATATATATATATATATGTCTCTGGTTACTGGTAGTTATAATACATATATACAAATTAAGCCTGAACAATTTTAGATATGCGCCCTCATTTTAAATTTAAATCGGTACCATTCGGAAGGTTATCGATCGATTTATCAAGTTTTTATAAAAAGTCCAAGTTTCTGAAATAGAAATATTCCTTCATCGGTAGATTAGTTGTCACATAATATTTGACACAAAACACATCTTGAGAGAATGTTTTTTTAAGAATCGGCTAGTTTGCACACATACTTAAACGTTAAATCTATTGACGAATATTTCAGTTTTGTAATATTAGTTTTCCTTATCCGTTAAGTCCAGTCACGAGATGTTGAACTCTGTGTGCTTCATGAAGCTCTCTTTGCAAAAACTTTCTTGTGTGTGAGAATGAAAGTTAAACACTACAAACAAAGAACCAGTGAGTCACGTGTCATAATTGACACACAATTTACCAATGAAATCAAACAAAATCGATAGATAATATCATTCCATCGACGAGATGTCGCCCTTCCTCCGATCAACGGGGTTTATCAGTAGTTAAATGTGACAATTATCACCTTTTACAGAAAGATCTGGTCCGAAAAGATCAATAGAAGACCACCGCTAGTATCAATATCCATCAATATAAGGCACAAACAATTATCATTTCTTTATGATTAATAACATCATACATTGTCTTAAAACAATGCTCCCGTTGTCATTTGATTGTGTTGTTTTTAAATACGCAAAACTAAAATAAGTTATCGAACTATCAGTCATTTGATATCTCATTTATCGCCTATTCCATCCTAAAATTTTACAGCTCCCACATGTACTTTGACAGGCATCGTATTTTTTCTGTCATGATCAAATAAGTTTTTATTTTTTTTATTTTTTATTTTTTATGCAATAATTACATTTAACATACTTTGCATACTTTTTAATTGAAATAACATTGAAACAAGAATCGATGTGACAAAGTCATTTTGTTTTAACATAATTCAAGAAGATTTGTAAACGACAAATACATATTACAATTACTCTTCAATCTTTTGAATCTCTCTCTGGCAAATTTCAAACAAAAGAAAAGTATATAAAACATCTTTTAGGCTTGGATCAGCATCTCAAAAACTTACAGGTCTACAGAACATAAACTGTACACACAACACAAAAAACAAATGTCAGTCATAATACAAGTACATGTAACTTACTCAAACAGAAGGTACAAAAACCTATCTTACAAAAAAAACATGGAAAACATATCTTTAAAAGATATAAGGCAATTGTACCCTGTACAACAAGACGAAGTCTAGACTTATAGTTTTAGCGGAAATGTATATGATTCGTGTTTGAACAAAGCAATATCTTGCACTTCTTTCTTAGACATATTTTACGCAAAGTCTTAAATAACTACATGTCTTATTTGTCCTTTAACAGTGGAAACATATATCATTGTACTTGCTTTCCATACAGGCGGGAAAAAAGGAAAGAGGGGCAAAATACATAAACTATCGTTATAGTTAAATCGCATTGATAAATGTTTAAAACTTTAAATAAGTTGATATATTAAAGAATATTTTCCAATAAAAAGATAAAACAAAAAAAGTGACAAGCCTCTGTGTCTATGAATATATCAAGGCACATTTCTGATTTTCAATCTTTAACTTGCATCATGCTTTGGTACCTGGCGGATATAAGTATTCGTCCCCTTTGCTATCATACAACATCTTTTTTTTTACGTACAACTCTTCCGTTCACGATGTTGTAATACCTAGTATACAGGTTGAACTTCAAGTTAGAGGTTTATCTATTGAAGCTGTAGTTCTTTGGGTACCAAGCGTGACCTTTAGAATTTAATTACTATAATTTTTAATTAGTTAATTATGCAAGTTGCAAATCTGGCAGAATCTATCGATGCCAATGCCTATATATATTCAAATAACTATTCAAAGTGTTCATAAATTAAAAGTCACTGTAAAGAATGCTACCAAAATATAGTGTGTTCAATTGTAAAAAGAAATGTTAAAGTGAATTGCTTTTGGCAAAAGACGCACACTCATTTCACGATTGTATCTACTTATAATCAATGCACATAAGTTATGGACTAGTACTGCACCCGTGTTAACTAGCATTGGGGGTCGCATGTCATTGTCCAGATACATTTGTACTAGCAATAGTGTTTTTTTATTGTAATTTTGTGTGTGTGTGTTTTTTGTTTTTCTTTGAGGGGGGGGGGGGGGGGGGGGGGGGGGCTGTAAAATACTGCTTTCCTGTGATGCATCAGCTTGTTAAGTTTGGTGAACTTATGGTCTAGTTTGTTAGGACAACAGTTGTGCGCTCGAAAAAAAAATGCAGTTGCTATTTTCATCAACTAAGATAAATATTGGGATGCCCCTGATATGAGAATTCAAAGACGATTCAAGTAGATCAAATAAAAATTAACCGAGCGTTCCGAGAAGGATAAAGAGTACTCTAAGGGTTGCAAGCGCAACATGAGTTTAAGGGCTGTCAATCCTTCTAAGATTGTTACTAGATACACTCTTAGCAGATAAGAATAATCTTTAGCACTAAGATTGTGCCAAAACTAATTTATGACAGACTGAGTGCTTCGTTTTTATCAACCAAGTTTCATTAACCATTTACACAAAAAAATAAGTTTGAATGTTAACAACACAAAGACAAAAGTACAGAAATGAAAAATGCTAGAGAAAATAATATATTCCAAATCTATTTGTTCCTATGAATTACGACGCTTCTTTCTTTAAAGAGTCATAGGATAAAAGAGGGTCTAGAAAAGGAGGGAGGTGGGTGTTCTTTAATTCTTAATATTATTTACGCCATGTTTTCTTTATTCTATACAAATTTTGCACGTTATTCTCTATTCTTTATATTCTAGAAGCCCACTATTCTTTATTCTTAAATTGTTAGCCTATCTTTTTCTTTTCTATTCTTTATTTTTTTCATTTTCAATGCAGTTTCGTGTTCCCCTGCAAGTGGTCAATTTTTCTTTGTATTCCACAGCTGTGTACTAATATCAAGATAACACGATACTGAATGGCATATCTCCCGATTTCTAATTTTTTTTTAACACACTTTTACTTTGAATCGAGTTACATCGGAATGAAACAGATATTTTGTCTAGTGCTGTAGACTACATGTATATATTTATAGTTGGGATCCCGCTAACAATTTAACCCCGCCACATTATTTATGTATGTGCCTGTCCCAAGTTAGGAGCCCGTAATTCAGTGGTTGTCTTTTGTTGATGTGTTACATATTTGTTTTTCATTCATTTTAAAATAAATACGGCTCTTAGTTTTCCCGTGTGTTTTACATTGTCTTTGCGGGGCCTTTTATAGCTGACTATGCGGTATGGGCTTTACTCATTGTTGAAGGCCGTACGGTGACCTATATAGTTGTTAATTTATGTGTTATGTTGGTCTCTTGTGGAGAGTTAATTGTCTCATCGGCAATCATACCACATCTTCTGCGGGACCCCAATTGCGGCTTCAGTTTTTCCCGACAACTGTGGGTATGGTTGCCTTATACTTCAAATGGAATTATTTATGCAGTCTTTGTAAGAACCAACCAAATAGTTTTCACAAGAATAACATGACAGGTACCTAATTGTCAATTAAGCATCGTCCAAAGATGAAAATAACTTGATACTAGAGACTTTTAATATTAGGAACGATTTTAAAGATACTGTGTCACGATCTATACTCTCATCATATCTAAATATTTGGCGCTTACAATACAGTAACTTAGTGTCGTTCAAATGTTTCCCGCAATATTTAAAAAGATCTGCCGCAGATTGTATTATTTCGTTCCCCCGAAAAAAAAATCTATGTCTACTTGATTCTTTAAAAAGCCCCCGGCTGCGTCCTAAGGTTCCATTCACGAAAATTTCATATCCGCGTTTGAAACAAATGTCGGTTTACTAACATTCAAAAACAATTTCGTGACTTATACTGAACCGATAATATAAAGTGATAATGCATGAAATATCCGGCAAACTTTCTACTCCGTCTACCTCTATGTCGAAAAATAACGGACACAAAAATACCTCGTTGCGCTGAAAATAAGTTTGTTGAAGTTCAAACTTTTCTTTACAAGTTATTTTTGTAGTTTTCACAGTAATATATTCGTTCATTAATGAATTGGCACCATCATCCGAAACATATTTTGTCCGTAAATTTCAAAGAAGCCTCTTTAGTGCTATAAGATGGAAAAGCAAAAGAAATGCTGGTACAATTACGCTCCGAAGTTTTACTCGTTTTAAAACCTTTGCAAGTTCTACACTTAATTTAAAATTTGCGAGTAGAAATAAAACATGCAATCTGTTCCGGGTTGAGAGCAATACTTATCAATATCACGGAATAACAAAAAGAATCCAAAAAAATCAGTAACATATATATATATATAGATAAATCAAATCGTAGTTTAAAAAGTCTCTCTATATATATGTAGTTAAACAATACATGCACCGACAATCGACTAGTTGTGCGCTTGTTCTGTGTGTTTTTATGGCACTGCGTTTCTGGTTGTTTTGGCTATTCGAAACAACGTCAGGTTGCCGCCGTAAGAAATTTATATTTTGCATCAATTCCTCTCTTTTTAATAAATGCGTGTCACATTTAAATAAAAAATGAACTTCATCCTCAACCTCACCTGAGGTGCACCTGAGACAAATTCGGTTTTGTCGAAGAGTACCCTGGTATCTACCAGATTCAATTTGCAATTTGTGAGCAGATATTCTTAATCTAGTGATACATTTCCTTTGCTCAAAATGTCGCATTATTGACAAATAATTTTCAAAACCGACGTTGCACTTGAATGTTACATAAGTTCGTAGTTTACCATGTTTATGTATATCTAGCTGTTTTTTCCACAATGCAGTATAGTATCCCTTAACAATCTGACCACAGTGTAGTTTAAATGTTGAATATTTTTCAGGAATATGCTTTTCTATGCCTGACATTTTTTCCCTTAAAATATAAATTGATCCATACCAGGAGTTTTTTTTTATATTTTTCAATAGATGGTTTTGTTCTTTTATACGGAGAAAGACTAAAAACTAACGTAATATCCAGGATTGTATACTGAATCCATGTATCTAAGAGGCATGCTTTTTGTATTAGTTGTTATTACTTTCAACTAATTGTCAGTAACTACGAGTAGTCCAAGATCTGTACTTAAAGTCTTTTGGTTGTTTGGATGTATAAGTACCCTTCCATGTCCACTCTGTTTTTCTTAGATGTATTCAATTTGTATTCATCTGATGAGATAAGTGAACACAACAGGGATCCAGTTTATGCCCAAGGTTAGGGTAGAATTGGCTCCTTTAAACGAGTTTTAACCTCGCCACATTGTGTATGTTCCGGTCCCGAGTCAAGTAGCCTGTAATTCAGTTTGTTGTTATGTAACATATTTGTTTTTCGTTCATTATTTTGGACATAAATTAGTTCGTAAGTTTTCTCGTTTGAATTGTTTTACATAAATATTATGTCATTTCGGGGCCTTTTATAGCTGACTTTATGCGATACGAGCTTTGCTCATTGATGAAGGCAGTTCAGTGACCTATTGATGTAAATTTCATTGTCATTTGGTCTCTTGTGGAGAGTTGGCGATCAAACCAAATCCCCTTATTTTTATATATATATATATAGAAACACATGTGTCATCGTCCTTGTTTTTTTTTTATATACATTGCTTCAAAGTTGACCGATACGCTTAGAATTTGGCAGAAAACGTGTGACGTTACGGAATAACGTAATTTGGTAAACATTGATATTGAGGTACAATTTGAATTGATTGATAGATGGTTGCTCAAAGTCCGGTGGCAAATATTTCATGCATTTACAGGACGATACAGTGCAATTTGAATTGTTGTGTCTGACAAAAAATTTTGTGCAGCAGTCAAGAAAGATAAAACATTCTGTTATTTGTGAAAATTAAAAAGAAAATCAACATCCTAATACAAAATACAGGATACTCTGTATGATGTAAACATGTGGGTTGTGTGCGTAGTTAGTCGGACAAACCTTGCAAACTGTATGCAAAATTTTACTCAAATACACCAAGTTCAACATTTTGTCGTCCGTGAAAAGTCATTAAAGAAAAAATGGTCCTGAGAATATACATATTATATGTATGTGCACCCTCAATATAGGTTTAACAAGAATGTGTCCAAAGTACACGGATGCTCCACTCGCACTATCATTTTCCATGTTCAATGGACCGTGAAATTGGGTTAAAAATCTTATTTGTCATTAAAATAAAAAATATCATACCATAGAGAACATGTGTACTAAGTTTCAAGTTGATTGGACTTCAACTTCATCAAAAACTACCTTGACCAAAAACTTTCACCTGAAACTCGCACTTTCATTTTGTATGTTCAGTGGACCGTGAAATTGATGACAAAAGTTTAATTTGGCTTTAAAATTAAAAAGATCATATCATAAGGAACATGTGTACTAAGTTTCAAGTTGATTGGACTTCAGCTTCATCAAAAACTACCTTGATCAAAAACTTTAATCTGGAGCGGGACAGACGGACGAATGAACGAACGGACGGACGGACAGACAGACGAACGAACGCACAGACCAGAACACATAATGCCCCTCTACTATCGTAGGTGGGGCATAAAAATAAACCGGCGCAATATATTTCAAAATGACAAATTTATCAATATGTCGAAAAGAGAAAAAAATGACAAGATGCGAATTTTTAGTGTATGTACTAACACCAGGTACATTGTTTAAAAGTTAAAGCTTAAAAACTGTACATAATCCGACGAAATCATCCGTATATTAACCTATGCTAGTATACCAAGTGCGGGACGAACTGTCGAAAGGACACTGGTAAAACAATATTATCCCAGTATTTAGCCAAGGGTACACAATTTATTTAGCATATATAATGATGTTCTATTTTATAAATTATAATAAATCATTTGATGACAAAATATCTTTTTGTATAAGCAGTTCATAGTATTAGTGGGATGGTAATTGGGAGACCTCAAATATATATGTACGTCATTTAGTCTTTGATGGAAAATTGTTTAATTAGCAATCATATGACATCTCCTTATGTTATAATGGTTTGATTTTAATCAAGACAAACAAATACGTTCTAGGAGTCTAAGGAGATTGAACTTTGTTAATGTTATAGCTTAAATCTGACTATTCTTGTGAACATGTGATTTTATAATTTGATAGATTTCATACTTGCAATACTAAATATACTTATTATCTTTCATATTCAAGAGACCAACGAATCTTTACTAAAAATATACTGTAACAGATTAGCAGTAAAATATACTCTATGTTGTTGTCCATCCTGCATTAGTCACGTATTATCTATATGTCTTTGGTTTTGATTGTCGTTAATTGGCCGGTTGCTGTGTATATCCCACATTTCTATTTATGTAAATAAAGAAATAGCAACCCTTTTGATTTACATAAACACTTGTATACTTGTAAGAAAACTCCTTGTAAGAGATTGTGAATACTCTCTTGCTTTTTCTGATGCCTATGTGACCAAAATGCCCCCCCACAAAAAGGCACCTTTGCTAATCGTCTGTGACTCGTTTTGCCTCCCCACTTTGTGAAAAGGTGCGTTTTTAACCAGCTGTGCCAGGCCTGTTCATTATGTCTAACTCAAAACACCAAAAACACACACATCCCCGAAGACCAAAGTACAAAATAATATGAATCTAAATTCAAAATGATTTTAAGATGTCGTTGGATTTTTGTCACCCACGCGACGCGTCGATGGGAACATAGAAATACAGGGTGTCCGTCCTTCCGTCCAGTCTTGTTATATCAGCCGGCGCGGATCCAGCCATTTAAAAAAAAGGGGGGTCCCAACTATATTGCTCCCATTCAAATGCATTGATCGGCAAAAAAAGTTGGGTTCCAACCCCCGGAAACCCCCCCCCCCCCCCTCTTTGGATCCGCCACTGATCAGTGCCGACACACTTCTGATGACAGTGAGTAAAAACAAAAAGAGACTCAAAGACAAACACCAGTTTTAAAACAAGTATACTACATATACATGAGGATGACAGTAAACCGGATGTATTTTACCTTTATTTATGACTTGCTATTTTTTTTTTCGGGATTTCCAGTCCCGTTATTGATTTATTGATGTACTGCGGACGAGCGGGCGGGTTGCTCCAATCGTTTCCGTTCGATAATCTACGAACCTTTCATCCAAAGGTTTTCAAATTTTAATATGTTGTTACTTATGACAAAATGGAGGTAGATTTCGATATTGGCGATTAACATTTACATCATTCAGCAACAACATTATATAAGTTTGAAATAATTAAATGTTAATTTTGATAAGAAAATGTTTTAAAAATTTGGAGCCTTCGATTGGAACAAATACATGTACTGCATGGGAATATTTCTTGAGATCATTATATCTTTAAATAGGATAAAGTCAAGATTGGAAAACAAAAAGGACAAAGATTTTCTATATCTATTCTGAATTGAATAAATATTTTCATATATAACTGTATAATCAGATTAATATAATAGTTTATGGAAATTGATGTATTTTTTTTTCATTAATGTTGGTCATTTTTATTCTTGTTGAAACACAAAATACAGAGATTATATTCAATTCAAAGGTTAAATTATTTGCTTTGCATCGAATTTATTAAATTATTATATATTATATATGAGAAGCGAAGAAACGAGAATGTTTGTTTTTATATACAAAAGATAATTGTTTTAAAATACTTTTACTGTATATAATTTCAACATATTTCTATATAATAAGCTTGTAAACGTGTACATTCTACTTTTAAATATGAAATGGTGTTTATCCTCAACAGCATTCAGATACAATGCTACTGTTCTAATTTCTTCTTTAATTTTTTAGCATGTACACGGCCGACACTTGGTCGGTTAATCTATATTGAGTATGCGGCTATATCGACGGTTGGTCTGTTAATCGGGTTGGCTAAAGTCTGTTAATCAGGTGTTATCGAGAAAATCATTGAAAGTTCAGCATGTTTCATTGTATAACTTTCTAAATATATTTTCATCATAAAAAGTATTCATGTCTGACAAAACAATTCAATGTACTGAATTCAGTGGTGTAATTATTATTCATCTAGCTTCGATGTACGATCTATAAAATGAAAAGGCGGGTTACTCATCAATAAATTTATACACATTTTACACACATAAAATGTACACAAAATGACACATTGGTTAAATTTACTTGCATTCAATATTTTGAACACCGAAAAAAGAAAGGCATTATGTTTGTTAACCATATTGATATCATTGTGTGAAAAATCTACACGAAAATCTGTATTTTGGTGACATAAATCAATCTTTATTTAAAACCTGGTCTGTTAATGGGTCGGATGTATAAAACCCGGTCTGTTAATTGGTCTGTTAAGAGTTATGAATGGCAATAAAAGTATAATTTTATTGCTATATGGGGTGTTATCGGATCAAACGGGTAGGCTCAAGACGAGCGGCTAAAATATACGTCAACAACACATGAGCAATGCAACATAACATGTACGGAAACAACACATGAAATTGAAAATTGATAAAAATGGTTTCAAAAAGTGTAATATTAAAGTAATATTAATTTCATCCAAGAATGATCGCATATATCATGTTGATTCTGTTTAATTGTCATGAATGACACGAATTAGTCATCTACATTGGTAACCAGTATATAAAACAGAGATAAACGTCGTAATGTAACTAAACATCAGTAAGTAAAATATATTGGGATGACAAAATATGAAAAATAAAGATAGAATAATGAGTAAGATAAATAAAATGTAGAAAAAAATGACATAACAATTGAAAGAATACAGAAATAAACAATACCCCAATCCGGACCCTCATGGTATACACAAGAATCTGGATGGAAACGCAGAATATAGAATAATAGATAAGGACAGTAGAGAGTGATACATTGCTAAAAACGAGAGAAAAATAATACTTGTTTAAGAATACACACATGAAACACCGATGGCTGTTGATACAGTAACGGATTGCAATGTACTTATATTGGTGACAAATTCTAGAAGTTTACATGCGGACAACTATGGTGGCAGGTTAATGCCATTTTGCGTTTTCGCCTTTCATATTCTATACGGCGAAAACGCGAAATTGCGAAGTCGAAAACGCGAAATCGCGAAACCGATTTCGCGTTTTTCGTCTTCGCGTTTTCGCGTTTTCGACTTCGCGATTTCGCATTTTCGAGTTTTCGCGTTTTCCACTTCTCGATGTCGCGTTTTCGCGTTTTCGCCCTATAGAATATGAAAGGCGAAACGAGAAAACGCGAATGGACTTCACCGGCCACCATAGACAACTGTAGTTCTCCTCTGCACTTATGAAGAAAGGAACTAAACGAAATAAAATGAATTGAAACTTAAAATAACCAAATGTAGCTGAATTCTCTCCTTTCCGTTTACTTCTTTAGAATGATTTGTAAACAACATATGATTAAGTACTGACGAATTAGGGTTTAACGTCCAGTGACAAATATCATGTTTATATGAGAACTAGAACGCGTTATATGTACCCTGTGTTGTATTAGAAAGACACTTTCAGTCGGAATTGAGAACGAGCTACTTCGAACAGACACAAAAATTAAGGCTGATTGAAAATGTCAATAGAAAATTCATGCATATTCCAGAGGCCAATCCATATCACGCTATATTGAAGTGACACACCCTTCAATAAAATGCAAAGAAAGTTAAAATAAAAATGCTCTTTCTAGGATACTGTGGCACCGTATTGTCATTTTTGTTACTCAGAAACATTTCATTCTTAAAATTTTCAAGGGGAAAATATAAAGGTAGCAAAATTATTGTCGTGGCTAAATAACTCTTAACTGACACAATTTCAATTGTCCAACCCATTAACAGACTTTATTCCCATAATTTTCACTAAAACGTGGTATTTTTCACGTTATTTTACAATTATGAAATATTTACTAATGTCAATTTATTTTTTAGAATCACAGTACTATTTTTTGTCCTTTAAATGATATTTAAATTTGTTTGTTTTCGCTTTTATTAAAAAATTGCTATGCATATAAGCATAAATACTACATACTTGCGCGACGCCTTTTAGTTTTACTGAAAACTTTGCAGACTAAGAAATGTTTTTACAAGTGCAAAATGTTCTATGATAGATATCATTTTGTCAGACACTTTTCTTTTTTTGATTTGGTTCTTATAACATGCCAAAAATCTGTATATTTAATATAGTTTAACATTAAATTAAGCGTTTTACTCTTAACAGACGTATAACCAACCCGATCAACAGAACCAACCCGATCAACAGACCAATCGCCCATATAGCCGCATACTCAATATAGATTAACCGACCAATCTCTCGGTTAGCCGAGTGTCGGCCGTGATGTAAACTTTTAAATTATTTGCCTTTTTCAAAGTATTAACACATTTTCATGAATACAAACTGCATGTTTAATTATAAAAATAATCCCGATGTCTTTATCTGCCATATTCTTGGCTTGCGTATAATTGGCATGATTTGTACATGTTTATATTATTAATCTCTTTAGAACGTCTGGATTTTATTATACCCAATTAGCGTTATTAGATCAATTTTGGTAATTAACACATACGGTTTTCCTTTTAAGGAACCCTGTAGTGCTAAAAGATGAACCATTTCACAGTCGGGAAAATCCATTCATTTACATACAAGTGACATATTTACCACCTATTGAGGGATACTTGATTAATGCTCTTTCTTTTTTCATTGTATTATTAGGCATTTTCAATTGTTATCATAATCATTCTGATAAAATACATGTACATGTATGTGCATACTCGTGTATTTTCAAATTATACGATCATGCAAAACATTGAAAACACACGCCTTGGCTTAAGTTATATTGAAGAAAAAAAATATTCAATTATTCTCTTGATTAAAATGAGAAAAGATCACAAATAAGCAGAAACTAAACTAACTTTTTCCACACCAATATTGGTACTTTACCTTGGGTTGAGAAAACGTACCGCTTTTATCGATTTGATCATTATTTATTCTGGTTTAGAGTTTATTCTAATAATTATAATGTCATTGAATTATGTCGTCTTTTTTTCATATTTGAAGTACAAAAAGTAATAAAGTAATGCTGCTTATAATTTAGTACAGTGTTATTATATTAGTGCATTTCTCCCTACACCTGAGATTCGTGTAGCATTTGCAGCTGGACGTTTACACAAATCAATCCATTAACCCATTCATTATGTGTCTTTAAGCTATAAAAAAAAGTATCAATTTACTATTACAATTCGTCGTATGAGTTAAAGTTTCCGTTCTGATACAACAAGCATATCGAATTGTAAACCCTGATGTAAGGAAAGATAAATACATTTTAAAGCATTTGTGTTTTTATACCAGCAAGATTTTAAAAAATCCTCACTCAAGTTTTAAATAGTTTCCTTGGTTCTGGATAAAAGCTTTGAAGATTTTCTTAACCATCCAAATAGAAAAAAATATCATCGGTCCGACATTTAAAAAGCACCCTGCCATTTTTAATATCATAACTTCAAAAAGTTCTGGTTTGGATTCGGGAAGAACAATATCTACTTAATCAATTCAAATATTTTCACGGTCTCTGAAACCATCAATACGTAAAATTTCTTATAATATATAAGACACTTTCTAATTTTTTGGGAGTTGATAAAATACATTTCTTTACATATATGAACGATATCAACAAACGTTTGCAAATATTACACAAACATTTGACAGCATTTACATTGGTTGTAAATGTTTTATAAACCATGGTCTCTCAAAACTTTGCATACGTCTGTAAAGATGTGTTGCAAATATCAATATTTATCAAAACATGGAAGTAAATATTACTTCCATGATCAAAATAACTATAATACTGGAAAGTATTAGTAAATAAAATACATTTCTTTACATACGTGAACGATATCGACATACGTTTGCAAATATTACCTCCAGTTATAAACCGCGGTCTCTCAAAACTTTAAATTCGTCTGTAAAGATATGATGCAAATATCAATATTCAACAACATAACTTTAATACTGGAAAGTATTAGTAAATAAAATACATTTCTTTACATACATGAACGATATCGACAAACGTTTGCAAATATTACACAAACATTTGACAGCATTTACATTGGTTGTAAATGTTTTATAAACCGCGGTCTCTCAAAACTTTGCGTACGTCTGTAAAGATATGTTGCAAATATCAATATTTATCAAAATAACTTTAATACTGGAAAGTATTAGTAAATAAAATACATTTCTTTACATACGTGAACGATATCAACAAACGTTTGCAAATATTACACAAACATTTGACAGCATTTACATTGGTTGTGAATGTTTTATAAACCGCGGTCTCTCAAAACTTTGCGTACGTCTGTAAAGATATGTTGCAAATATCAATATTTATCAAAATAACTATAATACTGGAAAGTATTAGTAAATAAAATACATTTCTTTACATACGTGAACGATATCGACAAACGTTTGCAAATATTACACAAACATTTGACAGCATTTACATTGGTTGTAAATGTTTTATAAACCGCGGTCTCTCAAAACTTTGCATACGTCTGTAAAGATATGTTGCAAATAACAATATTTATCCAAATAACTATAATACTGGAAAGTATTAGTAAATAAAATACATTTCTTTACATACATGAACGATATCGAAAAACGTTTGCAAATATAACACAAACATTTGTCAGCATTTACATTGGTCGTAAATGTTTTATAAACCGCGGTCTCTCAAAACTGCCCACACCTCTGTAAATCAGTTATGCAAATTTTAAACTTTGCATATATCTCCTATCTTGGAAAGTGCATGCAAATCTATGGCATTTCTTTACATATCTTTGAAGAATGACTAAAGCTATGGAAATAAAATAATTATCTTTAGCATATCTTTGACGACCTCCTAAATAATGTCAAAGGAATAATTAATTTACATACACATTAGCAGGTCTGCAAATTTATCTTGCAGAAAAGTAGTTACATTTGTCAAACATTTACATGACTGTCCAAATTGTTGTAAATCTGCCTTTTCGTGTAGTGCTCAACATTGTTAATAACACTTCACTACGAAATGTGTTATCGAAAGGTCCAAACTATTGTGAGCTGAAATCCATCAATTGGAAATACAACTTTAAAATTTTTATGGATTCAGGCGAGGATTATGCCAGGAAATGGGCTCAGCGTGAGAAGGAAGACATAGATACTTTTTTCGAATGGATTAAAGCAGTGAGGTCGTTGATACAAATCAGAATTAAGAAACTGAATGGGTCTATCAATGCCCATGCTACATCAATCTTTAAAGACCTTAATGTTGCAAAACACTTATTCTACCTTCATGACAAACATGTTGTTGTCCCCGCAGATAAAGCCGCAAACAACATCGCTTTTGTGTGTAAAACTCATTACATTAACTGTTTGATAAACGAATTAGGTATTGACAATTCACTTGGAAACCCAACATATACCCTCACGAAACTTACCAAAGAGGAAATCCTAGATAATCATAGTTTGTTCTATGTTCCTTTGGAATTGCAACCAAAGATGATGAACTGGATCTTCAGTCACTGTATTGGATACCTAAACTGCATAAGTGTCCTTACAAACAACGGTGTATTGCTGGGTCTTCCAAGTGCTCCACGAAACCCCTTTCTAAATTATTAACATCTAATTTATCAGCAATCAAAGACGGGCTTCAAAGTTATTGTGTAACTGCCTATTCTAGAGGTGGCGTGAATCAGATGTGGATACTTTAAAATTCCAAAGATCTTTTAGAGTACATACAATCTAAGTCTCTTTCATCTTGTAATAGTATAGTATTAAAACATTTGATTTTTCTACACTTTATACAAGTATTCCACATTCCAAACTAAAAGATAAATTGAAAGAGTTGGTATTGCTTTGTTTCATAAAAAAGAATGGACAACAAGTATCTTGTCTTATGAAGGGATAAATCCTACTTTGTAAAGGATTACTCTGATTCAAACAACAAATTCTCTGAAACTGACATTATCAAGATCCTTGAATTTTTTATTGACAACATATGTGTTACGTTCGGAGGACGTGTTTTTCAACAGACTATCGGTATTCCAATGGGAACGAATTGTGTCCCTCTTCTTGCCGACTTGTTTCTTTATTATTATGAAGCTGTCTTCCTACAGAAACTTCTTAGGAAGAAAGATAAGAAGTTAGCAACATCCTTTAACTCTTCTTTCCGCTATATAGAAGATGTTCTTTCACTTAATGATTCAAAAATTTTGTGACTATGTCGAATGCATCTATCCGATTGAACTAGAGATAAAGGATACAACAGATACAGTTAATTCGGCCTCATATCTTGACTTACATCTAATAAACAGCTGCGCCATGAGCGCATGATACGCCCGACGTCTTGTGTGGAAGCTTTATGCAATAATCATAAATAGTTTCTGAGAAAGTTTTAAACAATAACCATATATTGTTTTTGAGACACAGCGGGACATGTGAAACCCCCAACCCTGTTTTTTTTTTTTTTTTCGAAAAACTAAATATCACTAAAATAAAATTTTGAATCAAAACCAAAAAGTTTACAGATCTTTAGATTAATATAACAAAAAAGTGTGTAAAGTTTTAAGCAATAATCATAAATTATTTTTGAAATACGGCGCGACATGTAAAAAAAAAACCTCCCCTGTTTAACAAAATACTCAATAACTCCAAAATAAAGTTTTGAATCATCAACAAAAAGTATACAGATCTTTAGATTAATATAACAAAGAAGTGTGTAAAGTTTTAAGCAATAATCATAAATTGTTTTTGAGATACGGCACAACATGTAAACAAAAACCCTCCCCCTTTTTTACAAAATACTCAATAACTCAAAAATGAAATTTTGAATCATCACCAAAAAGTAAACAGATCTTTAGATTGATTAACCAAAGACATGTGTAAAGTTTTAAGCAATAATCATAAATCGTTTATGAGATATGGTGCGACATGTAAAAACCCCCTCCCCCTTTTTTACAAAATACTCAATAACTCAAAAATAAAATTTTGAATCATCACCAAAAAGTATACAGATATTAACATTAATATAACTAAGAAGTGTTTAAAGTTTTAAGCCATAATCAAGAATCGTTTTTGAGATACGGTGCGACATGTGAAAAAAACACACCCCTGTTTTAGTTACAAAGTGCCGTAACTCAAAAAGTTTTAATCTTATTTTCACCAAAAAGTATACAGATCATTTGACCATCATAAGAAACAATTATGTAAAGTTTCATGAAATTTGGATAAGTCGTTCTCAAGTTACGGTGCGACATGTTTACGCCGGACAGACAGACGGACGGACGGACAGACGGACAGACGGACAGACGGACAGACAGACGGACGGACACCGGACATTTGTATAACCTAAAAATTCACAATGAGGGTCAATTCAAAACAAAACTTTACGACAAAAAAGATGATTTCAGCTTTCCAGAACTCTCCATTTCTAAGTAGCAACATTCCAGCAGCACCTGCATACGGTGTATATATCTCCCAATTGATACGATATTCCCGTGCTTGCATTTCCTATCATGATTTTCTTGATAGAGGGTTGTTGCTCACAAGTTAGCTATTAAATCAAGAGTTCCAAATGGTGAAGTTGAAATCATCTCTTCGTAAATTTTACGGACGCCATCACGAGTTGGTTGACCGTTATGGAAATAACCGTTTCACAAATGATATCGGATATGTTCCTTACGTTGTAACTACAGTCCCCTTCCCTTTCATAAATGTAACCTACCGAATTAAGACTATTTACCGGATTTTTTTTATCTCATAAGCAACACGACGGATGCCACATGTGGAGCAGAATCTGCTTACCCGTCCGGAGCACCTGATATCAACCCTAGTTTTTGGTGGGGTTCGTGTTGTTTATTCTTTAGTTTTCTATGTTGTGTTATGTGTACTATTGTTTGTCTGTTTGCCCTTTTCATTTTTAGCCATGGCGTTGTCAGGTTTTTCTCGATTTATGAGTTTGACTGCCCCTATGGTATCTTTCGTCCCTCTTCTTCTAAGTAGACAACCAATACAAACACTATAACAACTAATAAAAAAAATATGAATCTAAGACTAAAATATCAACCAATACGCATCAAACATCCGACGGATTTAATGTAAAAAACGTCATTCAAAACAGTCAGATACAGACATGAACATGTCAGTGTTCAATGCCGAAATATAAGTATCGACAGCTTGTAATACCTTGAAACTACATATGGGTATAATACTTTTTGGCATAGTTTTAATTTATTGAAAACAAAATCAATATCTAAACCAATATTCAAATATTTTTAAATTACATCGTTTATTTAAAGGATCGATAAGTTTACCCGGATCGTATCTAAGTTATCGGGCTATGTTAACAACATCCTCAGTCATGATAAAATTAAGAATGGCACTTTAAGACGTAAGAGAGATCACAGGACCTATAAAATAACAAATATACAAGGGAAACATGATAAACTAATCGACAAGGTATCATTACTTTATTTTGATTTAAAAATAATCAATCATATTGAGGTGTTTTATATTCAATTATCTTTTCCCCAATACCATTGTTTAGCTTAGAGTATGTGCATCTGGTTGAAGTACATGTTTCAATGTGACATTTATGTGGCATTTACGAACACATATCAAATTGTTTATAATTGTACTTGATCAAGGAAAGAAACTAATTAAAAAATATTTTGAATTTAAAATTCGTTTAAAATTTTAGGAATTGCTGTCAAACATGAGGAATATGAAAAGTGCAATAAAAAAATACATGTCTGTGAAGTACAATTTTTCGTGTTGTCTTTTATCCTTCTTGCACTTGTATTCTTTGTTTTCCTCTATTTGGATTTATTTAATTGTACCAAAGGTCTTTTCTCTTTTGTTTTCCATAAACTAAAAAAATGAGGAAATATAAGAAGATGTGATAAGATTGCCAATGAGACAAATCTCCACATCAGTCCAAAACTACATATAATTAAAACAACTGTAGATCACCATACGGTCGTCCACAATGACAAAAACTCTAACCGCACTGTCGTCAATAAGGCCCCGAAATGACTGTGTCAAATGTAAAACAATTCAAACGGGAAAACTAACAGCCTAGCCAGCCTTATGCACTATTTATGAACGAAGAACAAATGTAATATACCTCAACAAACAACTACCGCTGAATTACAGGCTCCTGACTTGAGACACACATACATGTACACATACAGAATAGATGGCCGCTGAATTACAGGCTACTGGCTTGAGACATACATACACATACAGAATAGGTGGCCGCTGAATTACAGGCTCCTGACTTGAGACATACATACACATACAGAATAAATGGCCGCTGAATTACAGGCTCCTGACTTGAGACATACATACATGTACACATACAGAATAGATGGCCGCTGAATTACAGGCTCCTGGCTTGAGACATACATACACATACAGAATAGGTGGCCGCTGAATTACAGGCTCCTGACTTGAGACATACATACACACACAGAATAGGTGGCCGCTGAATTACAGGCTCCTGACTTGAGACATACATACACATACATAATAGGTGGCCGCTGAATTACAGGCTCCTCACTTGAGAGATACATACACATACAGAATAGGTGGCCGCTGAATTACAGGCTCCTCACTTGAGACATACATACACATACAGAATAGGTGGCCGCTGAATTACAGGCTCCTGACTTGAGACATACATACACATACAGAATAGGTGGCCGCTGAATTGAGACATACATACACATACAGAATAGGTGGCCGCTGAATTACAGGCTCCTGACTTGAGACATACATACACATACAGAATAGGTGGCCGCTGAATTACAGGCTCCTGACTTGAGACATACATACACATACAGAATAGGTGGCCGCTGAATTACAGGCTCCTGACTTGAGACATACATACACATACAGAATAGGTGGCCGCTGAATTACAGGCTCCTGACTTGAGACATAAATACACATACAGAATAGGTGGCCGCTGAATTACAGGCTCCTCACTTGAGACATACATACACATACAGAATAGGTGGCCGCTGAATTACAGGCTCCTGACTTGAGACATACATACACATACAGAATAGGTGGCTGTTGAATTACAGGCTCCTGACTTGAGACATACATACACATACAGAATAGGTGGCCGCTGAATTACAGGCTCCTGACTTGAGACATACATACACATACAGAATAGGTGGCCGCTGAATTACAGGCTCCTGACTTGAGACATACATACACATACAGAATAGGTGGCCGCTGAATTACAGGCTCCTCACTTGAGACATACATACACATACAGAATAGGTGGCCGCTGAATTACAGGCTCCTGACTTGAGACATACATACACATACAGAATAGGTGGCCGCTGAATTACAGGCTCCTCAGTTGAGACATACATACACATACAGAATAGGTGGCCGCTGAATTACAGGCTCCTGACTTGAGACATACATACACATACAGAATAGGTGGCCGCTGAATTACAGGCTACTGACTTGAGACATACATACACATACAGAATAGGTGGCCGCTGAATTGAGACATACATACACATACAGAATAGGTGGCCGCTGAATTGAGACATACATACACATACAGAATAGGTGGCCGCTGAATTGAGACATACATACACATACAGAATAGGTGGCCGCTGAATTACAGGCTCCTCACTTGAGACATACATACACATACAGAATAGGTGGCCGCTGAATTACAGGCTCCTGACTTGAGGCATACATACACATACAGAATAGGTGGCCGCTGAATTACAGGCTCCTGACTTGAGACATACATACACATACAGAATAGGTGGCCGCTGAATTACAGGCTCCTCACTTGAGACATACATACACATACAGAATAGGTGGCCGCTGAATTACAGGCTCCTGACTTGAGACATACATACACATACAGAATAGGTGGCTGTTGAATTACAGGCTCCTGACTTGAGACATACATACACATACAGAATAGGTGGCCGCTGAATTACAGGCTCCTGACTTGAGACATACATACACATACAGAATAGGTGGCCGTTGAATTACAGGCTCCTGACTTGAGACATACATACACACATAATCTGGTGGGATAACTAGTTTGTGAGACAGGAACCCTCATCGTACCAGAGACACTGGTGTATTAGCATAATAAAAAAACAACTATAAAAATTGTTTGAAAAGGGCTCAACTCATCAGATCGTTGCAAAGCATAAATACATATAATGTAAAAAAAAACGCGCACGTAGCAGGATATTTATATATCCCGACAACAAAAAGGAGACTGGCTTTTATCATTACATTTTTTCTATTTCTTTTAATCTAAATTTAGGATACATCTATTTCATTTTAACTTTGGTGGATAGTTTTCTCATTGGCAACCATACAAAATCTAATTTTGAACTAAGAACATATCTAAGATTACTCGCAGTTATTGACAGCTGGTTCAAAGCCAATAACATCTAAGAAAAACATGCACCTCATATATCAATCTCTATCAATATTTCTCTGTTCTGAATTATTATAAGATCAAAGGTACTTTTTAAAATACAAAATTAAAATTTACATTTATAGAGGCAAGTAACACTTAAATAGAATTGATTTTTTTATATTCGATCTTTAGAGTAAAATATAAGTTTAAACACATTTATTTATAGTGGATTGGGAAACAAGTTTTGCAGCTTATATTAATCCCTTTTCACTTTGCGGGTGCGAGTGCTGCCTTGTAGCGGCATTAGCCTGCTCTTTTTCGAAATCTACAAGGGTGTCTTTTACGTGCAAGAGATATGGCTCTCTCTTTACTCGGGTCAGTCATTTATCGTCCCCTTCTGACGGACTATCATCGTTTCCTGAAGACCATACTCGCAAATGGTGTCAACGGAGAGCCAAAAATTCAATTCCTGAAATTTTCATCCCAACCGGGAATCGAACCAGGAACCTTTGTGATAGTAGTCCGATGCACTTACCACTACACCATGGCTCTCTTTTTACTAAAATATTGATTCATACTTATTCAAACTAAAGTTTTTTTTTTCGTAGAGAATTAAATTTGAATCTGATATTATAAAATATATATTTTCTTATTTTTATTTTTTTCTATTTCAAAAGTTTTTAGAAACACATTTTTTTTAATAAAATCAAGGATATTTGGCTTATAAAAAAAAAGTATGAAGAAAAGAACTATTAATAGTTAAGAATTCAAAAATTGATAAAACCTCACAAAAAAAAAAGAGAAATCAGTATTGTATACAACAAACATTGTTTTAAATATTACGACCCAAAAAATAATTACAATTGAAACAAATTTGTACAAAACACGATATTTAGCCTAACAACTAACTTGATGACAAATACTATAATGACATTAGTTATTTTAATCGTTTTGTGCCACAGTACCAGTCACAAGGAGACCAGGTCACAAGGAGTTGTAATAATTCGATGGCGCAGCTGGACAATTAAATGTAAGTCTGTAACAATTTACTATAAACTCTTATTCATGGCTGTGATTCAGAAAAATATAAGTTAAAAGTTTATTTTTGTTTCGACTTTTGAATTGATTCTTTAAACAAAAATTAAAAATACATGTACATTCTCAATTATTGTATCATATCAATAATTTAAAATAATGTGTAACTCATGACCATTAGACCCTGTTAATTCGTTTCCGCTGAAGCGTCAGAAGGGAGGAAAGAAAAAGTGCCGAATTTAGATTTTCCTTAATCACGAATCATATTTTAGAGACTAATGATTCAACGGAGTTTGGCTGAGATCTAAAAAAAATAATAGTTCAATTTAACATCACATTTATCCGTGTCCGTTCGAATTTTGAGATATTTCCGTAATCGTCTTTTAACATTAATATTCTTTATGGGGCACCTGTCGGTTTTTTTTTTTACTCTTCGGTCGGGTTGTTGTCTCTTTTGCACGTTTCACATTTGCATTCTTAATTTTATTACTATCTAAGAAAATTGATAAGTTTATTTACTGTCGATTCCACCCTTCCTTTTAAACCACTACATAAAAAGCATTACGATAGAATTTTATCAAACGTCATATTTCTATCATTCAAATTAAAATGAAATGGCACCTCAATTTAATTAAGAAAATAACATTATTTACTAGGCAGCAATGCTATAGAGAATTTGTAAAATTAGGGATTTTGTGAAATCCCTGAAGTTGCCATCTTCGCTAGCCAAGGGTTACGATCCACTCCCCTCCTCTTCGACGTAAACCTTGGCTAGCGAAGATATGAAGTTGCAGGATTTTTGTATTTGTATTTATTACATTGGTTGCAATGAATAACATTGATTTCCCAGTTAAATAAATACCGATAATTTCACATGTGAAATAAACGTGGTTATTTCACTCTCTGACGTCATACAACAATAGGCGACTGTTCCAGTAGAGTACGTGCCATTACCCAGCAAGTCATGTGTTAGTTTAGGACTGGTAAAGAGACTGTCTGTTGTTACATGATGAAACTTATTATAATGTGGCTCCACTAACTCTGTAACAACTGAATAGCCAACTCCATGAGGATATGGCGGCTTACGGTTACGTCTTCCAAAGTACAACTGTACGTGCTCAGTATAACCTGTATCAGATTCACTTAGAACCATACCTTGGCTCCCCACTGATGGGACTTTTTCTTTGAAATGTATTGGACGATATTATGTCTACCTTTAAATCCGACTATTCTTTCATCTACACAAATGTCTCTTCCTAACCTGAGGGAGAAAAGATTTCTAATGAAAATCATTTTATTTTTCAATCGAGTTTTTTTCTTTTTTTAAATATGTTGTCGTGGTCTAATTAATTAAAATCTTTATAAAACAACAAAGAATTCGAAAAGAGGATAGTATTTTAATATACATGATATACACGCGTATTTGACAAAAATATATTTATTGACCGAATCAACCTTAATTCTATGGCAAATTTGTCATTTAGTAAAATACAAATCGGATAAAAACTATCCTTCTTTTATTCTTAAAATTTAACGTTTCTGCATGGAAAAACGTCTACATGTATGTTGGTGACACGGGGTAATGTCAATTAGTAATCAATTTACTTGTATAGCTACTGCCTTTTTATTTGTTCGTGTAGTAATTTAACCAATCTATTTACTTTTTTGTTTATGTTAATCTTTACAATTGACTTTTGTCCGAGTTTGTATGTAATATTTGCCACTGGAAATTTATAACTTGTGACATACTTTTTCATTGGATGAAAATGAAATCATATTATAGAAACATTAATGCTGTACCTGTAATTCTTCCTAAATGCCGTGTTGCATACATCGATAGCTGGTCTCACTTTATGCATTGGATCATACTGTGGATGATCCCTTGGCAGTGCTGTCTGGTTATTATCTATGTGTAGATTAGACAAAATGGCTAAAAATCGGTCTCTTGTCATCACGGAACGGAAAGAAGGCGTTCGTCTCAACCACAGGTTGTCTTGTGTTTCCCAATACGAAGCTAATGTTGGCTTCTGTATTATTCCCATTAGCAGCAGGAGTCCCAGAAAAGCTTCATCTCTTCATTACTGACTGGACGCCACATATGGAGCCTTGATCGTGGTTTCAAATTTCCCACTGCTTTCCGATCTTCTGCGTATCTGTTGGTTTCTTTTACTAGAAGGTCCACCACATTGCTGTCTACGTTTTCTGGGTCCGTCACCATTGATAGGAACAATTCATGAGGCTTATCATCCGGCCGAACATCAACTGGTCCCAGACGATTTCCCCGAAATTCCTGCATTTCTGGCATGTAAAACTCTTCAGTGTCAAATACGGGGAACCATGGACCAGGATTCAACATTTCATCTTCTAAATCTGACGCTGTATCTACATTTGTATATCTACTTCTGATATTTCTGAATCGTATTCCATAGATTGAAAATCGCTCATTGCTATTTTTGTTAGCTCTATTTTACCGTCAAAATGGTCAACTCGAATGCTACGTCTTATGACGTAATCATGACGTTTTACGAAAAAGAAGAGTAAACAAAAACAAATATTTTAATTATTCAAATATTTTTAATCTATACAACAAACGAGGGAAGAGTTATATAGTTTAGCACATGCTATGAAAAACAGCCGTATTTTAATACACAAAGGACATTCCCGCAGTAAGCCAGGGGAGGACACATATTGTGAATACGTAGAAAAAAGATATAGTTCCTTACATGTTTTACATTGTTAATCTCTTTTAAAAAAAGCAATTTGCCAATGTAATAAAAAGAATAACTAATCGAAGAATTCAAATAGAGAAAAATATTCAACGAGTGACCGAACAACACATTAATTCACGAATGCGCGTAGGAAATTTGCAAAATCATCGAAATAATTGCAAATGACTTGTAAAAAATACATTTTGATTTAATTCAGAGAATTTAAAAATATAAAAAGATACCTTATATACCAATTTTCTGGGGGAGGGGGTAGCTTTCTAGCCCAAGATTAAATTTTACAACTATTCTCTGGCAACGTAAACTATTATATTGAGGTCTTTGTAGTCTTGAACTAGATATAGGAAGATGTGGCGTGAGTGCCGGCCAATGAGACAACTCTCCATCCAAATAACAATTTGAAAAAAGAAAACCATTATAGGTCAATGTACGGCCTTCAACACGGAGCCTTGGCTCACACCGAACAACAAGCTATAAAGGGCCCCAGAATTACTAGTGTAAAACCATTCAAACGGGAAAACCAACGGTCTAATCTATATAAAATTTAAAAAAAAACGAGAAACGAGAAACGAGAAACACGTATAAATTACATAAACAAACGACAACAGTTACTACTTTACATCAGATTCCTGACTTAGGACAAGTGCAAACATTTGCAGCGGGATTAAACGTTTTAATTGAACTGTATAGATACATTATTTCTACTAAGAAAATAGTCTTCTTATGAGAAAAAACGGAGAAACTGACTTGACTAAAATATTTAAACACTTTCATTTTTAGCTGGCCCCTAACCAATATACTGTAGATTTAGTTTTACTTCAGCGAAAATGAAGGTCACACCAAACTCCAAAAAAATCCTATTTAGATGTATTTTAATTTATTTTAACACAACCAATTTTTGTACCAATTTGAAAATATAGTTTAAATAATATTAGAGAACCTTTTAGAATTAGTTTACTTATATAAAAAGGGTCAATGAGTTTAAATGAACCGTTTCTGAGATTTATTTAAGTATAAGATGTACAATTGAATTACCGCCCTTTGAATACAACTACCACATCAAACTTCTACCAGGTAGACCTGTAAAAACAATATATTAAGAAAAATTTAAAATTATAATAACACCACCATCTTAGTAGCGTAAGGTAGTACATGGCATTTATACTCTAGACAAAAACTTAAACTTAAAATGTATATACCCGGTACCATGAAATTTCAATTAATTGAAATTTATATATTGAATATCGTTTACTCAACGTTCAGTGACAAATACTTCAGAAATATTCAGAACACGTACAAATTATTAATAACATCGATAGATAAGCTCAACACAATGAGACGTCTGTTATGATGGACGGGGTATGAATTGTCACTGATGAAAGGGTAGGTGCAGACGTTTTGCATAATTAATAGTCTCGATTATCCAGACGCTCCATATGCATATATGTAGATTTTTGCAGTAAGAACGATAACTCAGGTGCAGCGAGACTACACAATTAATGGACATAGTCGAGAGCAAATCAGGATTAATATAAAATAACAAGTATAAAAGTAATCACAAAGACATTCATTAAAAAAACAACAACATTGAATAGTTGTCTTATTGGCAATCATATCTTATATTGTGAGCGTTTCCTATTGTTATATTTCCTTTCCTTGATGGTTATATTTCATGGCTTATTCTTATAGGATTTTGATTTCTCAATTGGCCGGATTTGAAGGTACTTCCATATGGATAAAATGATAAAATGAGATGTTGGGTATACGTTCATGAGATAGCTTATAAGACTTTGTAACCATTGGCAAGTGTACCGTTATCATAGAGTTTTTTCCTCTACTGATTTTTATTGTATGTTACTAGAAGATGCCTGCGAAATCACGGTAAATTGAACAAGACTAGTGACTTGTTCAAACAAAGAGTTTTTAGATTTAGCGGGCAGTATAAGTCCCCATAAGCGTTTTAGAAACAGATCGATAATGGTCTCCGAATGGGGATATTTTCGCATAAATTGGCATTTTCTGTGGAAAGAAGATTGTTAAATAAAGGAAGTACAAAACACTATATTTATCATCATATCATATATAATTCTGACTTTATATGCATATGGTTTCAGAGGAGTTGAAGCTCAATGAAATCGGTCTCTAGCTTTAGTAGCACTTATATAGGTATAATGGTGAATAATAGTTTTTATCATTACTTAGACTAAATAACATAATTTTTACTGTATGATCATTCAAATTATTACAAGGCATTTTCCATATCGCATGTATTATCAGCCCTAGGTTCAATATCAGTTCAAATAAAGTACTAAATTTCGGGTCCGACGTCCGTGAACTTTACACTCTTTGAACTTTTATTTGGGAACCACGTAAAAGGATCAATATATGAATCTGTTATTTTTCTCCATTGTTGAAGCATATATGATAAAAAGATCATAACATGTCATTTTTCATATAGCATGTATTATCAACCCTCGGTCAATATCAGCCCAAGAGCCATGCGGCTATTGGGCTGATATTGAACCTAGGGCTGAAAATACATGCGATATGAAAAATGACATGTAATAATTTGATACTTGCATCCGTGTTATCAGGATCTCGATGGATCATTTTTTTCATAGCTGGCAAAATTACCAAATTTCGTTATTTCTTCTTATTTAATTAAGTAAACTGACGAAAATTAAAATGAAAGTGGAGAGGGAGGATTTGAAATTTAAAAATCGCTTAATCCCGACACATGCACTTCGACCCCAACACAGAAACCCCGTGTTTAACATTGTCATTTCGGGTCCTTTTATAGCTGACTATGCGGTATGGGCTTTGCTCACGATTGAAGGCCGTACGGTGACCTATAGTTGTTTATTTCTGTGTTATTTTGGTCTCTTGTGGAGAATTGTCTCATTGGTAAGCATACCACATCTTCTTTTTTTATAACTGAGATAAAAAAAAAACACAACAGTTCATCCTGTGCCATGTGCGTGTGTATGTTCAATTTCAAGAACCCTAACTAGCGTTTCCCCTAAAAAGAAAATTCTAGATAATTAAATTTTACATTATTTGCAGATTGTTTATACTCCCTGTTAAGTAAATCATAGTTTTGTTTTAAAAACGTTTTACAATTTGCATACATGTAGATGCCTGCACTGTTGTCTTGCATTCTATACATTTCTTCCTCTATCTTGCATTTTTTTAATTGATTGTTTATCTGAAAGTATATACATGCAATATTTATATAATTTTTACAGTAAGACGCAGTTCAACGATTTCTAAATGCATATGAAACATCATAAAATTTGCCTAAAGGTTCTAAATAAAAAAAAAAATATAACAAACAAAATATGTTGTTTTTATCACGTTTATTAACTTATGTAAACATTACATATAATGCTTCATATTTACCTACCACGGAGACCTACTTGTATATGTCATATGCATATGCAAAATAATCAGGTAAAAAAAAGTTTTTTGAAGATTGCACAAATAATTTTAATAAAGTCCTGAGTTATACATGTAAAATCCTTGTCTTAAGGGTGGCAATTGTGTTTCTTGTTTCCAGAGTAAGGTTTGCAGTAATTCAAGCTTTTCAACTAGAATTCCAACAGTTTTTGGCAGCGTAAACAAAGACATCCTTTTTCAATGTAAAATTGAGATTGGAAATGGGGAATGTGTCAAAGAGACAGCAACCCGATCATAGAAGACACAACAGCAGAAGGTCACCAATATGTCTTCAATGCAGTGAAAAACTCCCGCACCCGGAGGCGTTCTTCAGCTGGACCCTAAACAAATATCTATACTAGTTCAGTGATAATGGACGGCATACTTAACTTCGAATTATACACAAGAAACTAAAATCTTAAACTCATACAAGACTTACGAAGGCCAGAGGCTCCTGACTTGAGACAGGTGCAAAAATGCGTCGGGGTTAAACATGTTTTTTGATATCTCAACCCTCCCCCTATACCTATGTGCTTAACAATCTCGAATAGTACAATGTACTGCTTTCGAAATGAAAATAGTTCGACATGGCTATTTATAATGAATAAAAATTCAAATATTGAATTTAGAATTTATAGAAGGTTATGGAGAAATTAAACCGAGAACACAGTTATTTCGAAGTGTATTTCTTTTACACATAAAATGCAAATAAACACCTGCTCTACCGATATAAGATAATTACAGCGTATTGACTTCATTTGGACAAATTTTATCAAAAGTTTAATAGCTCTACCTCATAATATGGACATGTTTATGTTAGGGGGTCTTTTCAAACAGGATCAAATCACTAATTAACCTAAAGATTCATGCTTTAAATTTTGTTTTCATATAATAGCATTCCCATAATTACTATTTAATATAAAAAAAGGAAATTTTTTGGTGTGTGTATGAAAAAAAAACCATGTGTAAAACAAAGCAAGTTATACGCGGTCAACAGCGAAAATCAAAGGACGATAACTGCGTCACCGGACCAACTCGGATGCCAAATGCTGTATTTTGAATACTGGAATTGGATTGTATTGTCTAATACTTTCGTTTCAAAATATGGGATTGGACTTCTCGATTCTAAATTAACGGTGCATAATTTGAAATTCAATAAGTCAGTAAACTTGAAATTCGAGGTTCATGATTAAGTATAAAAAACAGTAAACCTGCAATGTCGTGCAAGTGAAAGGAACTTTGGACTGTTACCATCAATATACAATGGTCCGAGTAGTCGTCTTATGAAAATATCAGAACAGAAACGAAGATGGGGTTCGGGAAGAGTTAGAAGATGACCGAACGAGTCATAAACTGCCATTTGGGCTGAAGTTATAATATACTGAAATTTGTGCGTTTTAACACATTCATCATTTTCCTAATAGATATAAATAAATTAAGCCATATTTGAGTACCTTTTTTATTATTCGAAGGTATAATCCTTTGAAAATCAAAAGTTTATACTAAAACGTAATTGCTATGTTCGTCTTACCATTTGCCATTTCGGGGCCTTTCATAGCTGACTATCCGGTATGGGTTTTGCTCATTTTTGAAAGCCGTACGGTGACCCGTAGTTGTTAAATTTTGTATAATTTGGTCTCCTGTGGAGAGTTGTCTCATTGTCAATCATACCACATCTTCTTTTATATAAAAGATAAAGAAATCATTAACCTTTTTATTTTGAAATACGTCAGTTTTACCGATGTTGCTAAAATTCTGACTTCAAGACGTTATAAATTTAAATTATAGTCATGACATGGAATTTTAATACAATCATCGACCAGGTGTCTCAACATACCGTAAATGAAGCGTCTGGTATTAGTCAATAGGTGAATATGAGAAATAAGTTCTAAGTACAACATAGAATGCTATTTCTAGAACTTATATTACCCTTTTTGTATTTTGCAAAATAATAACATTCCTTTTTAGTATGATCATTTTACAATGATGACAGATGACGTAGTTAGAAAGCCTACGACACATCATTTTAATACGCCATATAACAGCGGTGCTCCATAAGCAGGAGTCTAAAAAAGCAACGCTATCTTCCCACGGCTGACGTTTTTTATAACAGATGTTGAAGGCGTTTGATTTATACTTGTTTTTTTACTATCTCGTAATGGTACCGAGGCAAATTAAGCTGCGTATAATTGAATATTCATAACTTTCATAACTACTTGTACTAATTTGCGACAAGACACTGACGAAGTTGCTGACTCAGACGCCATATTAAATCAATAATAATGTAGTAGAATAAATGGCGAGTTTATCGCCGAAAATAAATAATTTATGTACCTTCTGTTTTAATTAATACTTTAGATGCTAATATTGGTTTTCAAATGTATAAAAAAACATACTATCCGAAGGAATAAATATGCAATTTGCATCAGTACATTTAAATATGAGTGTTATGTCATTGCATATTGTTAAACATGTTTAACATCATTAGTCTTTATATGATAATATCATTCCATTTTGGTATAAATAATGATTAAGTACTTTTCTTGCAAACCATTTCATTTTCTATTCTAAATTTTAGCTCAAGAGTTGGAAACGAACCAATTGTAAAAGATCGTAAAATCAATTAAAAAAAAAACACATGCAAAGCTAGTTAAAAAAATATTGTAAAAATGTATATTCTATACGCTGTATTGTAGTATTGCTTCTGAAAAAAGTATTTGTAGTTTTCAACTGCTCTTTTTAATGCAAAAGAACCACACACACGATATGTCAAATTGTTGTGTGTTCACTTTAAAAAAAACAAAATATTTTGCTATAAGCAGTACAAAATAACTGGTTTTGGAAGTTATGCTGCATTTGTTTGCACCTGTCCTAAGTCAGGAATATGATGGTCGTTTGTTGATGTGGTTCATAAGTGTGGTTTTTTTATATAGATTATACCTTTTGGTTTTCCCGTTTAAATTGTTTTACACATGTTATTTTTGGGACCTTTCATAGCTTCCTGTTTGATGTGAGCCAAGTGTTGAAGATCGTATTTTGACATATAACTGTTTACTTTTACAAATTGTGACTTGCATGAGAAAGTTGTCTCATTGGCACTCATACCATGCATACCACATCTTTTTATATCTATGATATTTAAATACAAATTAATAGCTATTAAACAAATTTTATTTTCGACATTTGTGCCATGCAAGCTTATAAGCACACACGCACAAGCATATTCAACAACCACAAACAAAGCAATATATTATCCTAAAAGTACGACAAAAGAAAAGATCCTTGTTTTGAAAAAAGACCTTTACTTGAGAAACAAATATGTAACAAATAAACAAACGACAACCACTAAATTACAGGCCCAATACCTGGGACAGGCACATACATATGCGTGCCAGTGAGACATGTCTTCATGAAAGTCACAATGTATAAAAAGGGTTGTGCTTTAGATCCAAAAAATGCTATAAATCTAACAGAAAGAACGAATGAGATCGAAGATACCTAGTATAAATTATATACGTGTAAATTCGAAGATACCTAGTATATATAATTGTAAATTCGAAGATACCTAGTATATATACGTGTAAAATCGAAGATACCTAGTATATATACGTGTAAATTCGAAGATACCTAGTATATATACGTGTAAATTCGAAGATACCTAGTATAAATTATATACGTGTAAATTCGAAGATACCTAGTATATATATACTGTACGTGTTTGCGGTCATCATGACAGATATATTGACTGATTCAATGTTTCTGTGTCTTTTTAAGATAGCGACATGTTTTCTCGGTGATATTATTAAGATGACAGAATAGTTGTCTAATCTAATTCATTATCGTTTACAAGGATTTATTAATAATGATAAATAATAAATCCTTGTATACGGAAATAAAAAAAAATATATTATAAATTCAGTACAATAAGGACATCAAACGTTTATTGCATACATCACACATAAGAAGTCTAAGCTAAACATGGTAATAAAAAAAATAAAACAAGAGTGTGTCCATAGTTCACGAATACATGTACATGTACCTCACTCGCACAATCGTTTTCTATGTCCAGTAAATTTTGTCCAATTTGTCATCAAAATTAGAAAGATCATATCATACGGTACATGTGTACTAAGTGTCAAGTTGATTGGACTTCAACTTCATCAAAAACTACCTTGACCAAAATTTTAACCTGAAGCGGAACAGACGAACGGACGAACGAACGAATGGGCCCGCATAACAATGTGAGGGATGAGACTGACTGCGTTCGAACGGTATCTATTTCTTCCGCGCATGCATTATTCGTTCGTAAGAGTAGAAAATACAGTAGTTGCTATATCGCTGTTAACGTCTATGTCGTGTTGATATCTGTTTGAGAGTTGTCTTATTGGAAATCGTACCACATCTTCTAGTGCTTATACATGTATCTAGACCAGAAACATGGAAAATGTGCTAATCAGGGCAAAAGATTAATATAATTGTACATGTTGTAGTAAAAACTATTATTGCATAGCAATATAATATTTCCCACAGAAAGTTAGCGTGCAGTCAATTCCAATATTGCACTAGTGCAATAAATCTTCAAAATTAATGACGACATAAACGACAAAATCTTAGTTTAAACCAATTTTTACATTCAAATATTATATTGCTATACAATAAAAGGGTTATTGCATGAATATTGGGGAATATTGTCCCTCGCAGAACATATATTGCACTGGCAAGCTCGTGCAATATAAAATTCTACACGGGACAATATTCCCCAATATTCTTGCAATAACTCCGATATTCTCGCATTCGTTTTGTTTACTACACACGCGTTCCTTATTTATAAGATTTCGCCGCTAATACTTTTAATAACTTTAAAGCAGGGGAAAATGGATGCTTCGTTTTCTGGCTTGACTTGTTAATAGCGACGGTACATTCAGATTTAGACCGGGATACTAGGCTAAACAAATAAGTTTCCCTTAGAACTAAAACAGCTAAGAAGTATGTTTTGATATACATTTACAAACTTAAGATTATTAGTTCATTATGAACAATGCGTGGGTACCTCTTTATAAATAGTTTACCCTACCTTGTTTAAGAAATTTGCTTTGGAATCTTTCAATAGATTACTAAATCTCAAATCTAAGTTGGACTATTATAAACTATTATATTCTAATATTTGTACGTTCATTTCAACTAGTTTAATAGTTGCACACATCGAATTTTTATACCTGGATTAATTGCTTTTAACTGGTACCTTAAAATGCAAAACAGAGTACCAGTTATGAAGCGGCAAAGTTAAAACTTTAACGTTCAAAGTACATATTACTTGTAACCTAGGACTGTTTCAATTGTTTTCTGGTAAGTTTTAACCTTATAAGAAAACTGATTGATAACCACTGTTGTTACAAGTGACTAAGCAACTAATTTTCTCAGGTATAATAAAGTTGATATTTTAACTAAGAGAAAATGCTGATTTCCTGATCTCTCTATTTAGACAGCTAGGGCATCGGTTTACCACACAAGAACCAGTTAACACAACATAGTTTAGGAATCGGATACGGTTTATGAAAACTATCAATTATCCATAAACTTCGTTTCGACACAATGTGTCAATTTGATTTTAAAAATGTCAGAAAATGATGTAGTCGAATTTATCTTATACAAAGATTTTTCTGTTGTTTAAATTTATGTTAAATTAATGTTAATTTGCAGTGGGTGTGTATAACTTATCTTTAAATAACAACGTAAAAATTCTGTCTTTGATAATTGTCATTAATTAGTTTTCTCTTTCAAAGTTGACAAAAATATTTGTATCTCTATAACTTTAACGTAGGCAAATGTCCCACCTAAAACGATAGCAAAATGAATATGCTATTATGTGGTTTTCTTGTAACTTATGTCATTTTAATGTACATAAATAAATATAGAATAGTAATAACATAATGTGTCGTAAATTATCATTTCAAGATAAAAAAAATAATACATAAATTAGTTACCATCTATGAGGTTTGTATGCCTCTTGTAGGCTGTTTAGGCCTCAAATAAAAGACGAAAATAAGTAACTCTCTGCACCATTCGCAAAAATTCCCGCGAGGATAACTCAACCATAAAATTAAGAAACATTGTGACAATAAGTAATTAATAACTTCAATGCGTTAATTTTCTATCTTACAAGTATACGTAAGAAAAGTTTCTTCAAGACTGAAGACAATGTTAAGAAATGATAGTAAATCGAACACAAGACAAATACATTAATTTTCGGATTTCCGACATGTAAAACTTTCTTGCATAGAAAACTATCCAATCGGAACAGTGGATATAGCTATTGTTTTATGAAAACTATATTGTGGGAGTGGACAAATAACTAATTAATAACCAAATCAGGAGATGGAAAAATTGTTCCGTTAGCTTTGCAGGACGGACTTGTCATCCATTCGTGACCTCCATTGAAAAGGTGTTTCGACTTCCGAATGTTGACTCACAGTCTGTGACGGGCCGAAGGGTAACTTCTGTAGATATATAGATAAAATTCACTTGTTTTATTCCCCAAGCCTAAAACTGATCGAACTGATCTACTACTATATCTTACAACGTGTTTAAAACAACAGAATTTTTTTGTTTAAATATTTTATTGAATATAGTACTATACAACTTATATATATACAACAATGCTGAATTTCATACGAAACTTCTTGCTTAGGAATGGATTATTTTTATTTATTTCAACAATTAACTTTGTGTATCTTGCACCTATATATACATCTTATACAGCAATGAACAATTCTGATGGACAGACAAATTTAGTTTTGTCACGTGAAAATCATACGAACATTTCTACAATTCTGTATCCAAAGGATATCCATCTTTTAAAGGTAAGAACACCTCTTTTGTTGGTCCTTACGTGATAGTTAAAAAAAAGTGCGCCTTCGTTGATGCTTACTTTTGATGATTTTTTTTTTAATTCTGAACATTTGCCAAAAGCATTGATGCATATGCAATTTGTATATTTTTTTATTGAAATTATTAATGTGATAAATAATGATATGCAGTGCTCATCATTTAACACATTAATTATTTCAATGAAAAAAATGTATATGTTTTATCAAATGGCATACTTGATGTATGTATTTTGAAAGTTAAGAGTTCAATGCAATGCTGTCATTTCCGTATAATTGATCAAATAATAGTTTGAATCAATAACTTAGTTATTATAGACAAATTACAAACTGTATGCATTCAGTTGTAATAAGGGAACGAGCATTGCGAAAACAGTACAAAGAACATGACTGGTTCAATTCAATTTATATCAATTGCACGGGTACATTCTACCAATTGCTGAAGGTAAGAAGAGAATCAGATAACAAAATTTTTTTAATGTGGAAAAAGAACACGAAAGAATTAACACACGAAAAAGTTTGTGTGTTCGTGTGAAGAAACCTAAACAGAGAGAAAAAGAGAGCGAGCGAGGTGACAGAAAAAACAATATACCGGGTAGATTAAAAAAATATTAAATGAATATAATCAAATCATTCACGCATATACATTAATGGGAATTAAGAATGCATATTCCATTTGAAGTAATCTTGAATTTCATCGACTTTAGAAAAAAAAAGGCTTTCGTTTTATTGGTGCTACATCTATTTGGTATAAAAATTATAACAAATAAGATCCAATTTTGTAAGATAGGCTAATGTCGAGGGACCAAAAAAGCCGGTTCTTTTGCATTTACCCTTTCTATACAAATAGCTTCTACTTAATGCAATTAATTTTCAAGCATATACAGTTCTGTTTACAGGGCTGATATGTATTAAACTGCTTAAAGTAAGATATCCAGTCGTTATACTATTTTATCGTAGGACATGTAGAAAGGGTCGTCCGTTCGGAACAAATCTGAACCTTCGTAGCTTTATGCATACATGTCCAGATCACTACGTGCAGTTCGTATTTTCAGGCACTTTTATCTTCAGATTAAACTATCCATGCCCTTTAGAGCGGTATTTTGCTTTGTATCTTCAGTAAATAAATTACAGAAAATAGTCTAAACTTTTCTTTGGAAGACATACATGTAACCAAGTGTAAAATCTAGTTGTGAATATCTTTGATCAGTCAACAAGCTTTCAATTACATTTATAAATTCTATGTATTCAAGCGACAGCATTACAATGATTATGAAAAATATAAATCGAAAATAGAGAACGCAAGACCAATGTTTTTTATTTAAAACTATTTGCAATTAAACAATTCTGATATGATATTAACAGATATCTAAATTAAACCAAAATATAGTCTTTTCTAATGCTTACATCTAAAATCCTTTTTTTTAACAGATATCTAAATTAAACCAAAATATAGTCTTTTCTAATGCTTGCATCTAAAATCCCTTTTTAACAGATATCTAAATTAAACCAAAATATAGTCTTTTCTAATGCTTGCATCTAAAATCCCCCTTTTTTTAACAGATATCTAATTTAAACCAAAATATAGTCTTTTCTAATGCTTGCATCTAAAATCCTTTTTTTTTCTTAATCTGCAGTTGAATGTTAATAAAATTGCATTAGTTTAATATTATTTTGCACATTCGATATATAAAATTCCATCTATGGTGTCATTATTACAGTATGTAGAATTGTTTTGTTTTTCATCAAAATTTGTTTATACATTTATTTACATTTTGCTGTCATGATATGGACACGCCAGCATCCAATGTGACCGAATATTGTGTTGGAATTTGTTTAATTTGCATTAATGCAGTTAAACGAAATATACAAACAAAACTTGTATGGGTAATAAAAACTATTGGAAAATATTTACACTTTAACTAAAACAAAGTTCTTTCCGAAATTCAACACTATTTAAAATCGATAATTGCTAAAATATATGATTTGATTTAAAATACATGATAACCAAATTATAAAACTAAAGTTATGTCAAACTGAATTAAAACGGCAAACTGAACGTCTAAACAAAGCTCTTGCTAAAACTCAACACCATTTAGAGTTGATAATTTCAAAAATATAAGATTCGATTCAAAATGTACATGTATGATTACCCAAATATATGTAAAACTAAAATTACTGAAGGTAAAGGAGAACCGACACGACTCCATCTCGACACTTAATGAATAATTTTTGACAAACTTGATTTTGGACATATTTGTGGGTGAAACTTGGACATATATTTGGTTGAAAATTACGTCGAACTGGTCATTTATTCGTGTAACCTTTAGTATGTCAAGATGCTAAATTTACACGTATGTTATCAACACATTTGATCACGTTATCAAAGCGCCATTAACTTAACAAGATTGACAATAAAGATAACTTCTGATAAATATCAGGGTTTACAATTTTTTTTTTGTCATAGAAAAATGTGATTGAGATTAAAAAGAAATAGAAAACCCAACATCATACTAAAATAAAAAACATCTACCTAAAATTTATTATTTTTAACTACACTGATTCATCTGAAAGTAAAGACAGTCTTGACACACTTAGTAAATAAATACACAGCAATAAATGAATATAAAAGAAATGCAAGCTGTTTGGGGAACGATATTTTCTCAGTTAATACAGCATTTGATTTTTGGGAATGTTTTTCTTCTTCTCTCCTTAATGTACAGAAAAACATCAACTGGTAGATGACCACTTTCTTTGGTGGTGGCTTTAGGACGTAGGGATAGAGGTTAGTCTTAAGTCAAAATTAAAATAACTTTAAAACATCGGTCAATTGAAGAAAATATACGATATAGTCGCATTATAAGTTTCAACATTGCTAACGTAACAAATAACACTGTTTTGCATTTCTACTGCCTAAGAATTTCCACCCCACCTAAAATCCAGTGAGAACTAGCCGAAAATATACGTCTTTTAATATATAACTAATATTTTAATTTGCCATACTATTATCATCTTTCTTCAGCTCTTGCAACATTTTTTTTTGGTTATCTGTGGGTACCCTGTTGCAAACCAAAATGTCTGGCCCTATCCAATATACCCTATGTTGCAGTGGCAGTCCAAATTTCACGGAAAGCCTCTAATACAAGACCTACACATTGTATCTAATGTCAATTTATTATCGTTCTAAACATGCATGAAATAATTGCAAACAGACTTTGAGCAACCAACAACCAATCAACCAACCTTTCTTCAGATACTATACAGTGAAACCTGACTAAACCAAATCCTACATAAACAGAAAACCTGTCTAAACCAAACATGTTCTTAAGCACCGTCTTATCAAATTGCAAGCGTTCTGAACCTGATAAAACCGAACATTGGCCAAAACCGAGCAAAATCGTAAGTCCCGAAGAGGTTCGGTTTAAACAGGTTTCACTGTATTATGAATTTCTAATATTTCCAAGCGTTTCTTGGATGGTTTAAAAATTTAGTGATCGAATCGTCCACGCAAAAGCGTCATTTTAGAAATTTTTATTTTATAATGTGACGGTTATGGTTTTTAGATAACACACGTAGAATCTTTTGAACCGCAATTTATTCAACTTTTGAATTAAAATTTTGATATTGAATTCTTCTTGATTTATTGTTATTTTATGTTCACTTGTTTTGAACTTTTATTAATTTGTTTCAATGTTATTAAAATATGCTTTTATATTTACGTTTTGATATATGGTGTCAAATTTAGATCAGTGCTTGAAAACTTCACGAGTCTACATTCTGATTTCTGATCCTGACGTTACTTTGTATCCCTCTACAAACTCTTCGGTTGCCTGATTGATCGATATTTGCTTAACGTCCAGTGGCGAATATTTCATGCATATTCAGTTCGTTTTTTTTAGCTTCACGAGTAATTATATAACTAGAGCAACTGCAATTATAGGGTTTGTCCCCCATTAAAAGACATATGATGGGCTCATATTTTCTCTGTTAGTGTGTTTATACATGTACTTGCCGACTTACTTCTATGAAGTAAATTTGTGTTTTGGAGTTGTTTGGTTTCATTACCTAAACTAAAGTTTACGGGAAATAAATATAAAATTAACTTAATGGCGCATTACATTACCTTCGGTATAGTTATATATATCCTTTTACTTATCTTTTAAGGAAATACAAACACTAGCATATTTCAATTCACAAATTTGTTTAATGAATGGATTTTATTTTCATGTCATAATGTACCATTACAATATTTTCATAAAGTTTATAAATAAAACAAAGTAAAAATAATTTAAAATTTCCCTTTTTATTATATACACAATACAAAACGTCAATGATAAGGAAGTACGTGAATGATTATGACGTCATCAGCCGGGATATTGAAATCCCGAAATATCTCGTTATAATCTGGACAAGTTGCATCTTTGCACTTAAGAAAAAAGTCCCTTACCATCAGGGAAGTTAATCTTTGACAAATAGGTGTACTTTTTAGTATAATTACAACCATAGAACAATTGAAAATTATGTAAATGGTGTGTTCATGTTCCTTCAATAGGGAAGCAATTATTTAAATGTGCACTGTTATGAATCCAGTAAATACGTTGTATCATATATCTCAGCTGGTATGTTGTTATTTTTTTAATTCTAACTAATTGCACTATTGCCGAATGTTATTTTTTCATCGTCTTATGTTGTCCTTTCTTTAAACCATTCATTGTTTTGGTTTGATATTTATCGAGATTTTTTTTAAAATTTCAAGTATTATTATATTGCACTTTTTGCCACATGTCATTTTTTCATCGTCTTATGTTTTTCTTTCTTTAAACCATTCATTGTTTTGGTTTGATATTTATCGAGATTTTTTTCAATCTAATGTACAAATATATTAACTAGTTGCACTAACGCTACATGTTAGTTTTTCTTCATCTTATTTTTTTTTCTTAAAACCATTCATTATTTGGGTTTTTGGTATTTATCGGCTTTGTATTAACATTTAATTTCATGTTCGTTTAATAAAAAAAGGTGAATGTGGTTGGGTTTTTTTTTTGCAAGTAACCTACATGAATTTATTTTATCAAACAAAGCAAAAATATGTTTAGGCAGATTGTCAGGCTTGTCCATTTGGCTTTGTGAACCTTGGGATATATATTTGTTTTTAAATATATTTATTATTGGTGAGCTCGTGCTGGTAAACTCTTCTCTAGTGCGAGGAGAGGTTTGTTTGAATCCTGAAAGGCTTGCAAATTGCAAGTTCTGGTCGTGATATGTATGATATTTGCCATTGGACATTAAAGGCTTATTTAGTTTAATAGTCGGCTTTTCTCCTATTACTTTCACCTTTCCGAGTTAAGTTAAGTTCGTGTACACTTTGCTTTTATTTGCAGTCTCTCCTTTATTTAGTATTGAGGTTGCATACAAGAAACCTTGCACTTATTGCGCAAACGCCGATGTTTATTGATTTACATTTGACCTATGTTTATTTTCGGTCCACCGTGTACTTTTTTACATAATACAATTTATCAACTTTTCTAATTTTACTTGTCCATTTCTGTCGTTCAGAACTGAGTACCCTTTGCTTAAAATGTAGTCTTTTTTTAGTAAAGCATGAGATTTCATACAAGAAACCTTGAACTGAATGCGCAAACGCCTTCGTGTATTACTTTACATTTGATGTATACAACAGCGTTTCCGCATTGATTTATTTTATTGTTTGACATTTATTATAATTATTAATTATTTCATAATTACACTAATTGTTTTAATTAACCTATCACTTAATTAATGACTTTTCCTTCTGTGTCAACTTCTTACTGACAAGACATGAGAGATTCAATAAACAACATCAAAGTCTATAGCCATTTTGTTTGATATTTTGACAGGAGTTGTAAATAAGCGTTGGCCATCTTGGAAAGACGGAAGTCAATTTAAATTATTTCCCTTTCATGCTAATTTATACAAGAGGAAAACAAACTTTTTCCTTTTGTATCTGTTGCAAACAGATACAATTTCCAATAATCGACAGTATACAATACTATCATGAATAAAATATTACAGAAAATGATGTAACGGATATATTCATGTTCCACATTCAAATTGAATAGATGGATTGATACTACTGGTTTCTTTATCTCCTTTTTAGTAAATTTTGACTTTAACAGTTCGATTTCTAAATTCACGAATAAAGTAATTGATTGGTCGATCGATTGATTATATTAATTGATTGATTGATTGATTGATAGGTTTTAACGTCACTGTCAGTTCAATAGGATCAAACGTGCATGGTGACTTTGTTTTGTTATTTCTGGAGAAAACCGGAGAACCCAGAGGGAACCGCACCTGCCATGCGTAGGGACCGACTGAGTTGGGTTCATACTCACATCTTAAGTGCACGGGCTATAACTAGATCATTTTATGAATATGTACACGTACTAAAATTTAAAAGTACTTGAAAATTGTTTTTTGGAACAATCAGATTTTTATTAACGGATATCCAGGTGTTACTGACCGCTAGAATTACTAATTAGGCATCAATATTCGACAGGTGCATGCAGTTCTTTGATTTCAAAATGGTCACTTATGTTTTAACCCACATCAAACAAAATACATTACTTTGTTTATTTTTTTTGGCATAATGTACTTCCCAAGTTAAGAGATTATATGCATTTTTAACTATGATATAAAAATATAAGTAGCACTTTTAATACAATAATATTCGATCCCGACCACAACTGTCAAACTTTCTGACAGGTTTGACAATACAATTCCTCATTTACTGCTGTACTAAAGACCTAATTTGCATAAATTTTATGAATGAAAAATACGTATATGGTTTACATCTGCGGAAAGCCATGAGAAGGAAATCCTAACCTTATATTAATTAGATCAATCAATAAAATAATTAATGGACATTTATAGTACACGACGAACACGAGGGTCATTGGTGTATAGCTTGGAATTATCAATATGTTTTTATAGTTTCATGTATATATTTTTCTCGTATTAACGCGTTAACATAATAATAGCCGGATGTGTTTAGTTGTTTACATCCGTGTCCTTGGGTCTGTTGTGGAGTTACATTCTTACCACATTTTCATTGTTTATCGATAGTTCTCATTAGTTTTATATTTTGTTCCATTGGAAATCATACCAGATCGTCTTTGTTTGTTGATAGTTGTCTCATTGACATCATACCACGTCTTCTTTGTTTGTAAATAGTTGTCTCATTGGAAATTATACATGTATCACATCGTCTTTGTTTTTTAATTCTGTAGTAATGGCATTCTTACCACATTTTCATTGTTTGTCGGTAGTTGTCTAATTGGCAGTCTTGCCACATTCTCATTGTTTGTGAACAGTTGTCTCATTGGAAATCATACCACATTGTTTTTGTATGTGGATAGCTATCACCATGGCGTCCCATCGTGTTGTTTGTCGATAGTCTCATTGGGAATCTTAAATTTGTATTTGTATATTGAATTAAAAGTACGGAGATTTGGCATGGTTGCCATTGAGACACCTAATTCTAAATAGATATAGGAAGATGTTGTATGAATGCCAATGAGACAACTCTCATTCCAAGTAAAAATTTATGAAAGTAAACCATTATAGGTCAAGGTACGGCCTCCAACACGGATTCTTGGCTCACACCGAACAGCAAGCTATAATAAAGGGCCCCAAAAATTACTAGTCTAAAACCATTCAAACGGGAAAACCAACAGTCTAATCTATATAAATATCGAATGGGAGTGTACAACTCATTGGTGTTATTTCAATCCATTATCCCAAAATACGTTTTTCTAAAGCTATATTCCAGTCACTATGACCATGAAATAAAAGATCTACTTAGTTAAACCAGGAAACAGGTACAATCTAATGCTTAGCCAGGTACAAATATACATATGCATATATGACAAAAAACAGTACATAATTTTGGGCGATTTACAAGAATAAATAAATATAATATTTTCAATATTTTCCGTCTTTGAACAAATGAAGATTGATAGCATTGGGTGGGCGGTGCATTCACTACAATTTGATATTCCTTTTACATTTACTTATTTGATTTCACAACCATGCTTATAAATCGATTTTGCAGGAACTTCTTTACATAGTTTATGTCCACCTAATTTGCTTCAGTTCTTTGTAGGGTTTATGTTGATAAATGTTTAGTTTTCAGTTGTGTGTGCCTTTAAATCCGATGCATTTGTTTGCACCTAAGTCAGGAATCAGATGTTCGGTAGTTGTCGTTTGTTGATGTTGTTCATTTCACATCTACTTATACTCATTGTGATTTTCCCCCTTAACTTTAGAATATGTATTGCAAAAAAGTATCTACATGTACTTTATTTCAGACTTATCTTGAAGGCTAGATCCGATTTGCTGATATCCCAGACTTGACATAAAAGTAAAAGTATCAATGGTATACATTTACCTCAGAAATCAAGCCATCATCCGGATTCTAAGTTCTAAGGTGATGATGGTTTATTGTAAACATGACCACTAAACAAGACCACAATGAAGTTGTATTTTTTTTCATTCAGAACTATAAATACGGATGCAGTATACAAAACTGCGTCAATTAATACATGTAGCACATTTGAAGAGAAAAAAAGGATGTACAGTTTCTATCTATAAACGTATTACGAAAGCAACCATGTAAAAAATAAACCAAACACGTCTGACATTTGTAAATAGCAGTTATATAAACCTTGATTAATTACAACTTATGTCGAAATCTATAATAGGGAATTTTTAAAAACCCTTAATATGTAGTATTCATTGTTGTTAAGTACAAATGCGGTTCCTTTAAACTACGTGACACCGACTTTTAGCAATCCGTGCACAAATTGGCAAACGTCATTCAATCGGCAGACTTCGGATCTTTTCGGCAAAGCTCGGAAAGTGTATACACCGGTATAACAGGTACATTTAGATAATGCCCATGTATGCAATGAACTAATATCGACATCTTGACGGGGGTTTAAAGATACATTACACTAAGCATCGACGCTTTTTATAAACAACAGTCTAAATAAAGTACAAATTTTTTCAACATTCAAAATAAAAAAAAATAAAAATGTTCGAAACCTGGCTTACGTCTTATGTGCTTTGGATAAGAAAAAGCATCTCTAATAAGGTTAATAATATACGAACAATAAATTGTTATGACAGGAAAAAGATAGCAGCAATAAATTAGGTCATTTCTCGGTTTGACTACCTACGGTTCATATAATGTAGGGTTAACCTCTTTAATCAACAAAACAGATGCAGTTACTTTTTTTTATACAAGCACTAGTCTTGTTGACCTTTCTTTGCATTGACCATAATCAAGAACTCTTGCTTTATATACAATTAATAAAATTCATATTTTTGTATTTCAAAATTATGTTCAATGAATGCAAAAGTAATTGCTCGTGGTTTTTAATTGCAACGTTACATTGAAAAACGTTAGAAGAGAATAATGATTGATAACGGTTTGGTCAGATACTTTTTGGGAGAGCTCGTTAACTTTTTTTTTATGTACTCCAAGTTTTACCAACTTTTGAAGTCTTCTGTTTTACAATCAACGTTCAGTGATGCAATCATTGATTTACATAAGTAGTTCACCCCTACTGGCTGTTTTATAGTGTATTGATGCATTCCGAGTTCGCTCGATGAAGATATCTAAGGGCCCTCATGGGGTTTTTGATTATGTGATTACTTGGCCGTTTTTTTAATGATTATTTGATTATTAAGCCAAATATTTCATGATTATTTGATTACCTAGGACTGTATTTTTAGTTTATGATTATTTGATTACTAAAGATAAGCAAATATTTAATGATTATGTGATTATATTGGCAAAAAAATGGTGATTATGTGATTACTAGGACCCCCCCATGAGGGGCCTCATATCTATCTAGGACTTTTGTTGATTTCCCTTGACCTGTCATGACATACAAATGGTCTGTGACGTCAAGTCTTCTCAGCTTGTCTGCGTAGAAGTTTAGAAAGTAAATCGGCCCTTTTCACAAAAAAATCTTAAGTGTAAAATTAATCTTACGATATTTAGTTGAATTGTTAAGGAATATAAGATTTTTTGTAAAAGGGCTACAGACTTGTCCCTTTTTCATGCCACCTATTGAGATTTGTTTGACGTGGGTTTAATTTAAAGTTATTTGATATGAAATCAAAATTATGAAAACATAAAAATGGTTATGAGTATTTGTTTTTGTTAGAGACATTCGCACAATCATATAAAAGCCTAACTCTTATATCTATGGACAGCAAATGTTAAACTGTATGGAAAATGAAATAGCCATGTATTTTTCAAATTCAATATACATGTAGTTGACATGAATTTTTCGAAAAATTGACGGAGAAATTAACGGATAGCTTTACGGGGGAAATTCAATACATGTATATAGTCTAAGACAAGTCCAAAGGTTACATTCATTGAAGCTGCTTTAAAAATCCAGAGGAGTTATACAAATTAAAATCCAAAGGAGATATAAATTAAAACCAAGAAGAGCTACAAAAAATCTACAGGAGTTGTAAAGAGAAAGTGCAGAGGAGTTACATAGAAAATCTACAGGAGTTACGAACTATAACACACAAGTTTAAAACGTGAGAAACGATCTTTTTCATGGAAAAAACAACTACTCGACCTTTGATATAAATGTCAATAAGGCATTAATTATATAAATAACATAGCATTACATCACGAGCAAAGTGCTTTAGTAGGTTAAATGCATTGATTTATATTGTCAAACAACCATGTTTTTTTTTGCAATTTATAATTTTTTACGCAATAAAATATGTAAAGTTGTTATGTTTGGCACACATTCTTAATGATGTATTATATTGTTAATTTTAAATAGTTTTTTTTCTTTATCTCGGGAGAAAGTGTTTTGATAGAATAAAATAAGGACATGCTATTCTGCCTTTGTAACTAAACTTACAAAATAATTAGGGAAATGAACATATTTTGACAGCTCCTTATGGTTTGACAACTAAACGTACAAAACATCATGACTTTTTGTGCTAATGGTTAAACATTATTATATTATTATTCAAATTAATTGCATTAATTCTCCAGACACAAAGTTAACTAAAGTAACGGTTTGCTCCCGAAGGAGGTACTATTATGAAAGCCATGATTAGGCTCCTTAAATCGCAGACACACACAAATAAAAGTCTGAATGTATTTGGGAATATGTCAAAGAGACAACAACGTAATTTGGTCATAATTATGCTTACTCGTAGACGCCATCTTCGAAAAAAGAAAACGTCTCATGCAAACGTAAATTGATATCAATGTTCAATTTAAATGCATTCTTTCCTTCATTTGTTCATAAAACAATTTGTGTGGTCTTATATTTTCCACTATAAATTAATGATATATCTACCTTTTCTTACTTTAGAAACATTTTTTCTTTTATATATGTAAACCACTCGTTAATTAAATTATGGTGTGTTTTACGATTTACAGATTTTGGTGTTTGTTCAATTTTTACATTAATTAAGCTGTTAGTTTTCTCGTTTGCATTGTTTTACATTGTCATTTCGGGGCCTTTTATAGCTGACTATGCGGTTTTGGCTTTGCTCATTGTTGAAGGCCGTACGGTGACCTATAGTTGTTAATTTCAGTGCTATTTTTGGTCTCTTGTGGAGACTTGTCTCATTGGCAATCATACCACATCTTCTTTTTTTTTTTTTATCTACGCCTGTACCCTATTATTCATGGTACTGATCAAGCCTCGATAGTTTATTTATATCAACTTTACAATCAAACTTGAAAAAAATGCATCTGCCAGCCTTGTATTTTAAAATAGCAATAAATCAGTAATTTCGTGCGTCCGATTCGCACATCTAAATGTATCCTAATCAGCAACGCGTAAACACTAACATTTCAAAGATAAAGTCGTGCAAGATCAAACACGTGAAAACTGATAGCTATCATGACACAAATAAAAATGAAAAAAAAATGTAAAAAGCAATATATATCTATCACTATGGATACACATGGACAGAAATACCATAACAAGCAGATAATAATAATAATAATAATAAATGCTCATATTTTGTGTAAAATTAATATATAGTGTTATATATGTTGCAGGTATAAACAACACAATAATTATGAAAAGTTATATATCAGTGTAACTATCCTTGACCTAATAGCGGTAATATCCGGAGTCCACAAGAAAAAACACGGTGATATCAATTTCCGGAGTAACAAAATTGATAATTACCAGTAGAAGTGTGTGACATTTTACAACACATACAAATGTAACATGTCAATCTGTCGTACGACTAACGAGGACATGATATATATGTAGACTAATTAAATCATAATATATTAGTAGTACTGAGACACTTTAAGAATGACATAGGTAAACTAAACAGGAAGAGCAAAAATATAGGGGATTTCATTTTAAACAGTCTGTAAATACAGCCACACAAGCAGAATTGTTACTTATATAGGTATATACATTTATGTATGACAGTCCAAAATGTTTCCTGCACTCTTTTAATGATATTGAAAAACATTGTCAGGGGCATATCCATGTATTTTCCAAAGGGGGTTCCCAATCCAAGATACAAAAAGGAAAAAAGGGGGGGGGGGGGTGACATAGCATTGATCGTAAAAAAAAAGAGGGGCTTCAACCCCCGGACTCCCCTCCCCTTTTGCATCCGCCGCTGATTATTGATCTTGAATTTTTTGATAGGAACCAATAGGAGAGGTGGGTAGGAGGGGTCCTGATCCCGAAATCCTGTCTTAAAAACACGTAATCCCGAGGTCCTGAATTTTAATAAATTTAAATCCCCACATCCCGAAATTCGATAAAAGAATTCCCAGATCCCGAAAGGGTCAATCACGAATTCCCAAGCTTAAAAACACCCGATCTCGAAGTCCCGATAACGGTCCTATCCCTCTCGTAGGATGAGCTACATGTATAATGTAGAAGACTTCAGTTTCAAATAATAAAATGTGATATCACCCCCTTTCTCGATTATCGACCACACACATTTGACTCTGATTTGTCGGACGCTAGACGTCTTTCAAGGGGAGGGGCAATATATTATGCTATATTCTATATCTTGAAAAATGGCCGCCACGAAATATAAAAAAAACGTGTTAAAAGTGTTAAAAACCAAACAATCAATCAATTGTATACATATTATTCTGGCGTAAAGGGGGAAGGTGTATCTGCACCGAAGAACGCGAAATAAAATTTCTCGAACGAACAATTAAAAATTTCTTGCACGTTGATCTTTTTACCAATTTCAATTTTACGGCTGCACGTGATAAAAAAATGGCGAAACATGTTGCATGAAAATAACCCTTTACCACCCTCTTAACAAAAATAAAAAGCAAAGAAGATAGGCAATATAAATTAAGACATCAAAGTCAATCGATATAGACTTTAAAGACAGTCAAAACATGTATACATGTTTTTAAATATTGTCTTTATTGATGTTTACAATAAAATTAGACTGTTATCTTTACTCAAGGAATGCATGGCCAAAAGGTAGACGAAGGATAGACATAACTGGATTATACATGTATCAGCCAAGGCCGTGTTACATTATATATATTTAAAAAATTATTTTACAATAAATCATGTTTTACGGCTGCACGTGATATAAAAATGGCGAAACATGTTGCATGAAAATAACCCTTTACCACCCTCTTAACAAAAATAAAAAGCAAAGAAGATAGGCAATATAAATTAAGACATCAAAGTCAATCGATATAGACTTTAAAGACAGTCAAAACATGTATACATGTTTTTAAATATTGTCTTTATTGATGTTTACAATAAAATTAGACTGTTATCTTCACTCAAGGAATGCATGGCCAAAAGGTAGACGAAGGATAGACATAACTGGATTATACATGTATCAGCCAAGGCCGTGTTACATTATATATATTTAAAAAAATATTTTACAATAAATCACAGTATACTTGTACTAAATAACGTGAAGGTATAAAAAACAAGATGTGGTATGATTGCCAATGAGACAACTATCCACAAAAGACCAAAATGAAAAAGACATTAACAACTATAGGTCACCGTACGGCCTTCAACAATTAGCAAAGCCCATAACGCATAGTCAGCTATAAAAGGCCCCGACAAGACAATGTAAAACAATTCAAACGAGAAAACTAACGGCCTTATTTATGTAAAAAAAAAAAATGAACGAAAAACAAATATGTAACACATAAACAAACGACAATCACTGAATTACAGGCTCCTGACTTGGGACAGGCACATACATAAATAATGTTGCAGGGTTAAACATGTTAGCGGGATCCCAACCCTCCCTCTAACCTGGGACAGTGGTATAATAGTATTTTGACTCAAAATCTTTAAATTGGTATCGCACATCAAATGTTTTCTAACTGGTGTATTCGGCAAAATGTGTTTTTACTTGGCATACCATCTATGTCGCAGAGGCATTTATTTGCCTGTTTTGGATGTATAAAAACTTGGACACGCCGTTTAAACTTAATTTATGGATTACGACTTTCACTTCGCAGCTTCTTATCTTTCCTTAGAGGAAAAAACCCGATTGTTTTAGTCCCATGGCCAATTTGTAACGCCAAAGTCACATAGTCAAGTTGTACTGAAGTGACATGGTCAAGTTGTACTGAAGACACATGGTCAAGTTGTACACTAATGTAACATGGTCAAGTTGCACTCAAGTCACATGGTCATGTCGTACTCAAGTTGTTCTTAAATCACATTGTCAAAATTCAGTAAAATAACGATGTAAATTAAATGCAAATGTTTTCAATCTTTGATTGATATTTTGACTGACAAAATATTGATAAATTTTGAAGAGGTTAAATCAGAATTAGCCTGAAAACGGAAAACAATAATCACGTGTTCAATGTTTAATTACCACACTTAATAATTTTATTTCTTTTTTAAATGTCAGTAGAACAATGATTGTATCTTGTATGTTTAAGATGGCAAATCTTTTACTATAATATGTTAAGATTCCGCATACATTATATTTTAATGAAGTAGATATCTTAAATAATATATTTTGAGAAATGAGAATATTAACCTAGTAACTTTGTGTTTCAATGCATGTACTTGAAAGGTTAATTGCGTTTGCACTGAAATAATGACTTTATATAATGTTGTATTTTTTTCTTCAATGATATTTCCTTTTTGGTTAATTTTATAATATTGCTGTCAATCATAAGAATTATTTGGTTTTTCCAGTGTTTATATTTATCTTTAGTTTTCAAAGTGCAAAATAAAGTCTTATCATGGCAGCCACGAAAGAGGATCTGGTTGGGGGTCATTTATTTCTATTTGAGCTCTTTAATATTTTAAGTCATTTTTCTGTTAATCTTTATATGTTTTGCCCACTATTCTCTATGTTCTGTACTTTAGCACCCTATTCTCTATGTTCTTTATTTTAGCACCCTATTCTCTATGTTCTGTACTTTAGCACCCTATTCTCTATGTTCTGTACTTTAGCACCCTATTCTCTATGTTCTGTACTTTAGCACACTATTCTCTATGTTCTGTACTTTAGCACACTATTCTCTATGTTCTGTACTTTAGCACCCTATTCTCTGTGTTCTGTACTTTAGCACCCTATTCTCTGTGTTCTGTACTTTAGCACCCTATTCTCTATGTTCTGTACTTTAGCACCCTATTCTCTATGTTCTGTACTTTAGCACCCTATTCTCTAATATGTTCTGTACTTTAGCACCCTATTCTCTATGTTCTGTACTTTAGCACCCTATTCTCTATGTTCTGTACTTTAGCACCCTATTCTCTAATATGTTCTGTACTTTAGCACCCTATTCTCTATGTTCTGTACTTTAACACACTATTCTCTATGTTCTGTACTTTAGCACCCTATTCTCTAATATGTTCTGTACTTTAGCACCCTTTTTTTCTGTATTCGTTATTTTTGTACCCATTTTTCTCTATTCTTTATATTTTTGTCCTTTATTCTCCATTTGTGGCTTACTATTCTGCATTTCTTTATTTTTGTTAACCCTAATTTTTTCTATTCTTCATATATTTTTGCCAATTATTCTGCACTTGTTGCCTATTATTCTTTTTTTTTAAACTCAATTTTTCTCTTTTCTTTATATTAATTCTCCTTTATTCTGCAATGTTTACCTTTTTACCCTATTTTTCTATATTCTTTATAGGTTTTAAATAAAATTGAGAATGGAAAATTTGCCCATTTATCGGCACTGTTTGTCTAATAATCTCTATTCGGTAAACCCCAACCAGAACCCCATAAAAAACGACTGTTATAAATAAAGAAGACGAATAAAAAACAAATAAGATGTATGCTTTGCTTGCATACAACACGTGTTTTTGCTTTGACCTTCATCAGACACGTTCCAGACCAAAAGTAGGAAAAACCAAAGTTTTTGAACGTTTTTAGATCAAAATTTAAAGGGTACACAAGTAAAGTACATATAAATTTAACGTTCGTAGCGATTTTGTGAATTTAACCACTTGACATGCTCATCAAACCATTTGAGGGCCAATGATGTCTAAATACCAGAATACACGTGGTCCCACATGACCAAAAGTGGCCCCAAAAAATATAGCAAAATAAATCTAGGGTCAAATCTGCCTATGATTTCGAAACTTTGTTTGTTGATGATTCTTAATTTATCAACAAGGAATTTACTCGGTATGATATCTTTATTGATTGTTATTTCCTGGGAGTCCAGTGGCGCATTCTGCAAGAAAATTCATGAAAAGAAATAATTTATAAAAATTCACCAAATAGTTACGTTTTGCATATTTACCATTGAAAGAACGAACTTTTTTAGGAAATAAAATTCTAAAATTATTAAAAAACATGTTGATATGAAGGACAATTTTTCACGCGATTTGATTATATGAACTTAAAGACTCATGTATGCCTGACTGATAAAAAGAAACTTGACCATATTTAGAATTTCAGATTTTCTATATTGAGAAACAATGTCTTCATTAGCTAATTTCCTGTTGATATTTGACCGACACCATTTCATATATAACCAATTTGACACGATGATCAAAAGATGAAGTTTATGATTGATAAAATAAATTATACACCATATATGTATTTCATCCGAACCTCTGTATCATAATAAAATGACGTCACAATGAGTGTTCGTCATCATCTCTGCTATGTCTAACATGTATAGTGTAAAAGTCTTATTGATGTTGACCGTATTATACTATACAAGAAGGAACAAAAAATATGATTAAAAAGACATGTGTTGTATACACCAATGGAAGAGTAACATTAAAAAAGGCAATATCACAATAGTACACACTTTTATAAGTTTCTTTGTTCATTGTATTAAAAGTGCTTGCCAAATATAATTACATTTTTATGGGTTTTCCAATTGTAAAACACAATCCCACAAAATCAACAAAGGCATGTTAAATGAGATCCTTAAAATAGTTTGTTAAATACCGCGCGCATAAACCATTCAATTTACACCTTTGAATTATTCGAACTACTTTTGTAAACGCCTAGAGTCATTACAATGTTACTGCGATGTCCAGGTGACAACCTGTTATCTCTGTTATAAGTGTAATGGAAGAGATAGTATCAAGCAATTTGTATACTTAAGCCTAGGAATGTAAAGGAGTCTGGTCTTTTATAATTTTGTCCTGAACATGCATGACATATTTGCCACTGGACTTTATTAAAACATCAATCAATCAGTCATCCTTTTTCTTTTTTACCATTGGATATAAAAAAATAAGATGAGGTATGATTGCCAATGATACAACTCTCCACAAGGGACCAAAATGACACACAAATTAACAACTATATTAATATAGGTCACCATACGGCATTCAACAATGACCAAAGCCCATACCGCATTTTGTTAAAGATGATTCTATAATAGTAAAGCATAATATAATTACCATTAATTGCTATGAATAAATGGAGATGTTCGACTGACCCATGAATGAGACTGCAACCCACTAAAACAACAATCTTGATGAAAAAGGTATATATAATATGGCCTTCAACAATGGATATAACACTTCATCGCGAGTTCAAAGCACTTTTATGGATTCTCTTTCATCTGGAATGCTCAAACTTATACATTTGAAAGCCAGGGATGCGTACGTACGCTGCAACGTAGGAAGGCTCCGAGCTATATGATAAAAAAGGACACAAATAGACAAATATTGATACAAAAATGTATACAAAATACGGCTAAAACAAAAGTAAATTAAGATAAAGACTTCCTAGTGCGTCCGAATGCCTTATCTGCATGGAACGCTCAAACATACACATTTGAAAGCCAGGGATGCATAAGTACGCTGCAACGTAGGGATCTATATGACCAAAAAGGGACATAAATAGACAAATTAATTTACGGTTTAACTTTGAAAGGTGTCAATTATACATTGATAATTTAATTTTGGATGTAACACGTCTTCTGATTGGGTGACGTTATTCTGTAATCAGCTACGCGCGTTATTCAGTGTGCACCAAATTTTTTATGTTATTTCTTCATAGACAGAAAAAATATTACAGTCATTCCTTAAATAATTTTGATAATAGAACCGATAACATCATGTTTTTATAATATGTTTCATTTTGAAGGATTATTTCGTAAATTTACACATCTGTTAAAAAGTAAGCCTGAAAACATGTACATCTACTGCTATAGTATAATTACGAAACAAGAATATTTGGAAAAAAAATCAATCAAAGTCTGCTGATACAAATATAGACATTTTACAAAATATTATGAAATATAAAATAATATGTCCTTTAAAGTATTGTAAATTTAACTTTGCTTCGGAGCTATTCTGGTTATGACTTGTTCAGAAGTGTCTAGTATTTAAACGAGCGTTTATATAAAAAGTTTTATATCAAAACTTCCAGGTTAAGGAAAACCATTTCTGCAGACAGGAAAATGGTGTGTTAATATTACATCATTTACATATGAGTACATGTATAATGTAGTATAATAGTTTACATCAGTTTTGTTTTTTGGACATTGATCTTTGGATAACCAATTGACAAATTGTCCTTTCTGTCACGCCCCTAGTATTAATTAATAGTAAACAATGCAAAGAACTACCATAAAGAACCATTCGAACTGAATTATTAGTATTTTCTAGTATTTTTTAATGATGGTTATATCTTTGCTGTCACAACAGTTGTTCTAACGCCTCACCATACGCCCAAATTAGTATGCAGAACCATTCGAACTATTTTCTAGTATTTCTTTTTGATGGTTTAATCTTTGCTGTCACAACAATTGTTCCAACGCCTCAGCATACGCCCAAATTAATATTTATTTTAAGGTCACTTGTTGGTTCCAGATATCCAGGCGATAAGAGGTCATACGCACTGACGACTTTTGTAAATTTGTACTGGCTGATTGGTTGTTTCTTACAAATATTTTTGTTGTGCTGTTCAGTTTGGTCGAAAGGAATCATAAACATTGTTTGCTCACAAATAAATTAGAGATAATTCTCAATATTGCAATGAATGAAAAGTCAGTTACAAGGTCATTTTATGATAATAATCTTTATGGTCAATATAAACAAATTAAAACATGTTTGAGATTATAATGATCGTCATGACTTTGATTAATGTATCGTGTATTAGGCAAAGTCCAAATAGTTGAAAAATGACAGTTTCCAAATTAGTCGAAACAAGGTTTAGGTCTTTATTTGTTTCTTTATTTTTCTTTTTCGTGTTTTTATTAACATTTTCATGAATTTTCCATGCAATTTCCTGCATTTGGTGCATTTAATTTCATTGTAAGAAAGGTAATTTTGTATATAATGGATGATTTAACATCTTTGTAATAAAAACGACTGATTATCATGAAATCACTTGTTTTAATGATTTATAAAAGATAAAGTGGTGTACCTTGAACTTCGTTTCCAAGAGTTTAAAAAAAAGATGTTGCCCTAAGCAGGTAAAATCAGGTCATTGGAATATTTATCTGTTGCAAACAGTTTTGTAAGTTTACGTGCACAATTGATTTATATCTAGATTTTTCCTTATTTTTTTACCATTGTTTATGATGTATAAAAAATGAGAAGTTAATAAGGGCTTAATAGAATAAATAATTATAAGTGCCGCCCACTTTTTTGATTTTCGAACTCTTGTTTATGTTTTATAAAAGATAAAGTGGTTTACATTCATTTCCAAGAGTGAATAATGTTGCCTTAAGCATATAAAAATCAGGTCATTGGAATATTGGAAAGGCCTATTTAAAAGTCTTATTTATCTATTGAGGGTGTGAGATCTTTAGATGACAAGATTTATAGATATTTGTGGTGTTAGATCTATTATCTGATCTGTCTTATTTGACACGTAGATAGAGTGGGGGAGTGCATAGATTTAGTGTATGTGATGACAGATTGGGAGGATTTATCATCTTAAAACAGAAGATAAATGGGAGATTAATGAAAATATGACACTTTGATATTGATGTTTTTTTTATAAATGTTTCGCTCGAGAGAGTGATCGCGACTAGTATCATCATTTAACTAAATAGCGAAATACATGTAGGAAATGACAAGTGGTTCATTGCCATGATTTGGCTTTACTTGTTGTCCTTTTTAGGTAATAGCTCTTCATCTTTTTAATAAGCTTTGGATTTTCAAAAAGTTTGGTCTCGAGCACCACTGAAGAGACATAGACTATAGAAATGCGCATCTGATGCAAACAAATGAAACACGAGTAGTCCAATGACTGTTCCTTGACCTCAAATGTGTTCTTTTGTATTGAGCATGTCTTTGATTTGTATTCAATTGTTTCTTCAAACTGTCATGATAGATAGATGTGGGAGTGCATAGATTTAGTGTATGTGATGACAGATTGGGAGGATTTATTATCTTAAAACAGAAGTTAAATGGGAGATTATTAAATGAAAATATGACACTTTGATATTGATGGTTTTTTTTTTTATTTATAAATTTGTTAACAAATGTCGCGCGAGAGAGTGATAGCGACTTATATCATCATTAGATAAATGTAACCGTAGTATACCGCTGTTATAAGTCAAATCGATGAAGAGAAAACAAATCCGGGTTACAAACTTAAACCACGGGAAACTCAACTATAAGAGGAACACAACGCAATAACAGAACGTTGAAGTGCAACAAACAACAAACCAAACAATATTAAACTTAATAGCGAAATACATGTAGGAATGAAAAGATTTTGCCTTTGTCCTAGTGTGTTGATATGTAAAAAGAAGTGTGGTATGATTGCCAATGAGACAACTCTCCACAAGAGACCAAAATGACACAGAAATTAACAACTATAGGTCATCGTATGGCCTTGTCTTTGATTTGTATTCAACTGTGTGTTTCTTCAAATTATGAATGGGAAGATTGTTATTCATATACATAAATTATATGTTCTCTATAGTGTTATTGATTTTTCATTACGACATATTTTCTCCATTTATTTTTTTATCATTTATAGTTCAGAAATAATTGATGCAAGCTATACTGTATTGTAGTTTTAACATAGGTAGGCATTATATTCATGATTATATTTACCCCAGCGATAGTGAGGGCTAAAATAACACGAATATAATGCCTACCCATGTTAAAACTGCAATAAAGTATAGCTTGCATCAATTATTTCGATTCTGATTAGGACAATTAAGGTTATTTCTATGTCCGATGTGTATAAGAGTAGGCCGTTTGAGTAGGCTCTTCCATGAACCTCCCTTTTATGTTTGTAAACAAGCCAACTACTGGCAATTTGATTTTTCAGAGGGAGGAGTTTGAACAGCCAACATGAACGGTTGTCGTATCTAGGTCAAATATGTCAATTTCGAATTGCAACACATGCCAGCCATAATAAATGAATTAGTAACAACATGTGCACCATTTAAACGTTTGGGTGTGTTTTAAGTTAATAAAATATATTAAATGCATTTCAATTTGATAAAATTCATTATTCTGCAGTAGTCAATATACGCATGCGCAAACAAATTGCATTGGATTTAGAGCATGGGTTTATTTACAAAGCGAAAAAAGCACGTCATATTAAAATATAAAGTGAAATCTCACAAATGCTGAACTCTGAGAAAACGGAAAGTCCCTAATCAAATGGCAAATTAAAACGATCAAACAAATCAAATGAATGAATAACAAATGTCATATCCTTGACTTGGTACGGGCATTTTCTTATGTAGAAAATGGTGGATTAGACCTGGTTTTATAGCTACATGTAGCTAAAATTCTCACTTGTATGACAGTCGCATCAATTTCCATTATATTGAGAACTATGCGTGAACAAAACAAACAGCCATTGGTTTTCCAGTTTGAATAGTACTTTTACACTAGTAATTTTGGGGCCCTTAATAACTTGTTGTTCAGTGTGAGCCAAGGCTCTGTGTTGAAGGCCGTACATTGACCTATAATGGTTTACTTTTATAAATTGTTATTTGGATGGAGAGTTGTCTCATTGGCACTTACACATCTTCCTATATCTATATAATAGGTAAAAATGTTAAAAATACAGCAGTCAACATTGTGTCACTAAAAAAAACAAATATGTAACCCATAAGTACAAAATGGCATATAGACCAAGCATAATTATAAGCAAAAATTTAAGACAAGAATACACAAATTTACCATAGTACAGTATACTCTAACTCTTCCCTTGGATCAAAAGAAGGTGCTTTAAATAGATAAAACTGGAATTTATACCACTTTCATCTTTTCTTTAAATTTGTTGAATTATTGCAAAATGTACCATCTTTTTTGAGCATCTAAAATGCTTAAAAAATGACTTCAATCTTCAATTTTGACAGATTTTTTGCCATTTAATATTCTTAGTAAGTACGACATTTCAAACATAAACTGTTTCTGGTACATTTGTAATACACCTGTGACACGTCTTGTAATATTGTATCAAAATCGTCTTTTAAGGTAGCACAATACAAAGATTTTGTTACTCCCAATCAGACAACTTTAAACTGATGTAATTCATTTCATCCTTCTTTATATTTTATAAATAAGGTACCAAAAGAAAGAAGAAAGATTAATCTTTCAAATTGTGATAATTTCATTATGACATAATTATTACATAATTAATTATTATGTAATTAGTTGCTATATTGTGATGTCCACACTTGAATGAATTTAGCTTCTTTGTTCTTCATAGCATCCCAAAATATTTTATATATTCTTGTACAACACAGCTTGACCTCCAAAACTGTGTCTCAGATTTCCAAAAACATCAATAGAACAAATTTTATACCCAATTGAATTTAGTGGTCTTTTATGAATTGATGTTGCAAACTTCATTGAAGATTTATGAGAGAATGAAATACAATAGGAAAAATCTGAGACACAGTTTTGGAGGTCAAACTGTGTTGTGCACGAATCTATGAAATATTTTTGGATGCTATGAATAACAAAGAAGCTAAATTCATTCAAGTATAGACATCACAATATGGCAACTAATTACATAACAATTAATGATGTAATAATTATGTCATAATGAAATTATCACAATTTGAAAGATTGGTCCTTCTTCTTTCTTTTGGTACCTCATTTATAAAATTTAAAGAAAGATGAGTGGAATTACATCAGTTTAAAGATGTCTGACTGGGTATGAAAAATCTTTGTATTGTGCTACCTTAAAGTAATGTTTTCTTATAATATATATTCGTCCTTTTTTCGTCGACCCTTTGAAGGAAAAAACATCCATTGGAAAGTCTTGAAATAGATTAAAATATAAAATATTTTTTTAATAATTAACTTTTGCATGTGACACTGTCTACATTAAACTAATGCCATTTTTTAAATATTTTTTATTATAGGTGTCGCCATTGAATATAACAGATGGACTAACAATACAAGAAAAAATAGTTGTAGTAAATTATTTATCTGCTATAGAGCAGAAAGAAGAGAAGGAGCATCATTTAATTGTAAGTATATGAAAAGTTAGAAAAAAAGTAAAATCACAAAAACACTGTACTCCGAGTAAAATTCAAAACGGAAAGTCCCTAATCAAATGACAAAATAAAAAGACAAAACACATCAAACGAATGGACAACAACTGTCATATTCCTGACTTTGTACAGGCATTTTCAAATGTAGAAAAGTGTGGATTGAACTTTGTTTTATAGCGCTAAACCTCTCCCTTGTACGACAGTCGCATCAAATTTAATAATATTGATAATGATGCATGAACAAAACAAACAGACATAACAGGTAAACATGTCAAAAATAAAAGGTTATCAGTCTAATTCGGTCTAATATAGTATATTGTTTCTTGTGCACTTGCAAAGTACCAAAAAGCAAAAATAAAACACCCCACAAAAAAAAAAAAACAACAAAAAAACCCAGCAAAAACGATGACATCGATAATGTTGAAAAAGTTCTTCGTCTAATTTTAAAGTAAAATAGCAAAAATATCGAACTCTAAGGAAAATATAAAACGGAAAGTGCTTCACAAAAAATGGCTAAATCAAAAGCTCAAACACATCAAACGCATTGCAAACGACTTTCAGGATCCGTGGTACCGGCATTTTCTTTTTGTAGAAAATGGTGTGTTAAACCTGCTTTTCATAAGTTAACTTGAAAATTTGAATTATAGCTAGATTTTTTTTTATTGTTTATATGTGATGTACGAATTGAGAAGTTATTGAGGGTTTGAAAAGATAAATTATGATTGGGGACGCCCACGTCTTTTAATATTTGACTTCTCAAACAGTTTGGCTTGATATTGCGCAATATATCAGTTAACCACATGCAAAACAAACCGCACATGGGGATCTTTATGACTGTGGTATGCTTTAATGATTTACTCGTCATAACGATGTAGGATATAATTTTACGGGATGATTCTAATCTTTAATAAAAGCATGAGCGCTTTTGTGCGTAAAATGCAGAGGCAGGTAACTGGGAAAACAACAGAAGAAGCATTCTTTATCTCTATACCTAGGGCAATTTGTATCTTTATACAGAGGTTTTAAAAATGCATTATTGCATGCGTAATTAAGTATTTGTCAATACTTAAGAACCCGGAAATACAATATTTACACAACAAAATAATAATTCTCTTTGAAGGTGATGCATCATATTTTGAAACCCACAACAAAGCATTTTTGTATACGCAACTCCTATTATTTTAGTAAATATTTGAATTACTAATTTGATTGATATAAACTGTAAAACAATTTCTAGGATCTTCCGTTTGACGTGCTCGCTTCTCCGGAAGTTATTCTATCCTTTCAATGTTTCCTTTATACATTTTATCTGGTGACGACAGGTCCCATGTTTGCCCTTTAGAATGTTGAATAAATATAAAAACATAAATATAAAAAAAATGTTACAACTTTATTCTTCTTTTAGACGAAATCCACAACAGATAATACAGTTCCATATGTTTTTGAAGAAGATATAATATTGACTCCAAAACAAGCTCAAATTATTTATGAAAGTAGAAATCCTCGACAAAAACGAAAGTTAAATACAGATTTACATCGACATTGGCAGCTACCGATACAGTATGCATTTGACGGATCTCACAGTAAGTAACAGCTAACTGTACAGTTTGTATTCATTTGGTAGCAAGAGTAACAACTAGCTGTACAGTAGGAATTCAATTGATATCAAGATTAACAGCTACCCGCATAGTATGAATTGAATTGAATTGAAGTTACAGCTAACTGTACAGTATGTATTCAATTGATATCAAAAGTAACAGCTAACTGTACAGTACGAATTCAATTGATATCAAAAGTAATAGCGAATAATACAGCGTGCATTCAATTGATATCAAAATTAACACCTTACTGTCAATATGCATTTAATTGATTTCACAAGTAACAGTAAGATATACAGCGTACATGTAATGGATCTCTTAGTAAATACACCCTATCTGTATACTAGAATGCATGTGATTTATTGTGATTTTAAACGTATACAGTATATGCAATTAAGGTGGTACCCAACACCTTGACTAAAATTTATTTGGCTCGTTTATTTTCATAAAATTTTGACAAAATATTTACTTTGACCCTTTAACAAAAATATAAAAATTTCAAAAAATTTCAAACCGTTTTATCAGAAAAATTACACTGGTTATATAGCAGTTTGACAAACAGTAATTTTGATCATTGAGAAGCTTAAAATTCCTTTTACAACACAACGTAATTAAAACGTTTAGCTGACTTTACAGAATTATCTCCCTGTAGTGTTAGGTACCACCTTAAAGGATGTCAAAATCAGAAAGTTTTCCTATGCACTTGCTATATTTCATTCATTCGGCAATCATCGGTAGAATCCGCTACTCTCCTTGTTAGGTGAGGGTACGGAATCGGACGAGTTGAGACGAATGATATTTCATTATACACTATATACACAATGAATTCCATAGTTAGACACTGTAACGTATACATTATGTATATAAAAGATCTGATAGTAAAATTCACCTAGTAAATTTGTTTGTTTTGTTCACACATCGTTGTCAATATAATGGAATTTGATGCGACTGTCATAAGAGTGAGAGGTTTAGCTAGCTTTAAAACCAGGTTCAATCCACCATTTTCTACATAAGAAAATGCCTGTACCAAGTCAGGAATATGACAGTTGTTATCCATTCGTTTGATGTGTTTGAACTTTTGATTTTTCCATTTGGTTGGGGACTTTCCTTTTTGAATTTTCCTTGGAGTTCAGTATTTTTGTGATTTTACTTTTTTCTAGTATGAAGCAGCAAACTGTTGCAAAATAAGTAACGTTACATTTAACTATACAGTATACGCATTTAATGTATCTCAGTTAGTAACCGTCACCTTTACAAAAAACAATGATTGATATCGTGATAATAACAAGAACATTATAAAATTATAATATACATTCGATAGACCACATACTTAGTAATTCATTTTTCGTAACAAATTCGAAATGTACGTGTACCTCCAGCTGTGTTGCCAAGCTTTTTTTTTTATTTTACTTTGAAACTTCTAAAGTAGGCGTATGCTCCACATTGGTTTTATTCGTAAACGAGTTTGAAAAATTAAAAGAATATAGAACAGTCATGCTTTAAGCTAAGCAGTATAAATTTTTTTAACTAACACACCTAAATTTTTATTTCATTTTTTTATGCTCCAAAATTAATTTACAAAACAATATTTTTTTTTTTTTTATTTTTTTTTATTTTAGACGAATCTGAAAAAAGTATTATAAGACGTGCTTTAAGTTACTGGGAGAGTTATACCTGTATTACTTTCGAAGAAATAACATATAAAGACAACTCAAGTGTGAATGAAAACAAAGTTTACATTGTTTTCACAAGCAACGAAGGGTGAGTATTTTGATTTATGATAGACGTATGTATTTAAGCATTTTGGAAGAATCAATTAATACAAGAATTTTACCAATTTGATTTGTAAGCAAAAAGTCCCCTCCCCCAAAAAAGAGCAAACAATACTCGCTAAAAATCACTACATTTATATGACAATGAGTTTATTTTTCGTGCTCTTAGGCCTGGTTACTAATAAAGACCGTAAGTCTTTTTTTTACCAAAAAAAAAAAAAAAACTAAACAAATTGGCAAGTAAGAGTTATTTCCCTTTATGTACCAAATGTCAATGAATACCACAAACATTCCAAAATCACTGAAGCATTAATGACTTCTATATTTCTCGCATTTGAGATGGATAGATTTATGAAATATCATTGACCTATTAGTAAAATATTTAGCTTTTATAATGATAAAAAATCAGGTGACGACGATGACGCTGAATGCGTGTTTTAAATCATTAGATATTATCAATGGTCTGCCATCCGCGACATTCTTTGCAGGCTAGACAAATAAAAACGAAAAACAAAAACAAAACAGATTAAAACAAAGCAAAATGTTGTTAACATACATGCAAGCGGTATAAAAATCCTGAAAGTAAATTTGTCAATTCATTTGCAATTAAATTCGACATTTGTCTCGTTGTGTCGAATATATAATTATAGACATTATGCCTGTAGGTGTTATCCAATATTGAGAGCATTTTTTGCACTGATTATTTATATTGTAAATATAACTTACTTGTGGTATATGAAGATATTTTAAACAGTTACACTGTAACGTACCTGTTTGTTTTACCTTTTTCATAGTTGTCATTAAAAATATAGTTATATTTGTTAATTTTTTACCTCGAAAATAAGAGATATGATGTGCTAATTCATTACACTTAAAAAAAAATAGTCTGATATAGACTTAATTTATTTATTCTTTACTTTATTTATACAAGTTTAATCTATTCTTTATTAGTTTTGCCCATTATCCTTATTTACATTCAAGTACCCCATTTTTCTCTATTATTTTTTTATTTTTGCCTTGTTTTAATTCTATTATTTTACCATTTACTCGACAAAAAGCCCATTCACATCTGTTTTTTAAACACCATCCAAACCCTCATTACAGTCCATTAAAACTGTACAATTTCAGTTGCTGGTCATTTGTTGGAAGAAGTACGTATCGAGAGCAAAAAGTTTCCATTTTTGAAGACTGTATATATGTAAGTGACAGTTATACAAACGATAACAAAGAGATCAAATTGTGTTATGAATTCTTGTGACATTATGAAACATCGAGAAATCGTTGCAATGTATATCCAAACACTAATTTCAATAGAAAAGGGACAAACATATGAACAGCGACAGTAAATATAGACAATTTTTTTACCATATATAATATGAAATAATGTAATTGTGCTGAAATCTGTGTTCCTAATATTTGATTGAACCTATATAGACCACACAAGAAGCAAACATGATAGCCATTTGATATTTGTTTGGATGTTTAGGTGAGGAGGATAACTTGTTGATGTGCTATAAATATGAACCACGTTAAAATTATACAGAATCATGATATATGATAGTTCGCCATGTAGCGGTACACACGATAATTCTTCTTTTTATTATTATTATGCTCAAATTTATCATCGGAATTAATTTAAAAACATCTGTTTGATAAACAGATAATTTTGATAGCGGTTTTGTTTGACAAACATGCAATATATTACAATACTTATAATCAGTGTTAGATATATAGATTAGACCGTTGGTGGAGAGTTGTCTTATTGGCACACGTACCACATCCTCCTATATATAATTAGAACTATGTCATATATTAACTGTCTTATATTTTAGGAAGGCCATGTTCTTCACGAAATTGGTCACGTGATAGGGTTTTGGCATGAACATGCCCGACCTGACAGGGAGGAACATATACAGGTACAACAGAATGCCATCCAATATGGAAAACAATACAACTTTTTACACATCTCTTGGAAGGATCTAGACAACAAAAATATGCCTTATGATGTTGGATCTATAATGCATTATGGTTCGAGAGTAAGTTAAAACTACACGATATATACAACAAATTGTTTTAGTTCATTAAAAATTTCACTAGTAAATAAGTTTTAGTCTTAAAATGGCCACGCTTTTGTCTATCTAAAAGTAATCTAGAAACTCTGATCCAATTAAATATATACAAGACGTTTTGGAAATCAATTTTTGCGATTTTGTTATTGTTGTATTATTGTCAGTACTGTTCAGCAATTTGGCTTGCAGTCAATTCTACACCGTCAAGCTTTTCAGACAATTCAAAATGTTAATGTTTTAAACATGTAAAAACAAGTATCCGAATGTTCGGAAGAAAAAAAAATTGACTGCAAGCACAGCAGTGGATAAGTCTGCAATACTGAATATGGTTTACTCATATATCATTTACAGGGGACACTGAATCTTTAATGCAACCTGTCTCGCTACTTTTGAGTTCCTGCAATTTCTCAATTTATATGTGTTGCATTGATTTGTCTATTTAATCAATTAATGACATTTAAGCATCGATGATCTACTTCCATCCTTAAACTATTGAACAGTCTTCAGATCTAAAAGACCGGTTCAAATCAAAATTGGTTTTAATTCTTAGGAATATATTGCATTAGATATATTTGGCAAAACGTCTCGGAATTTTAGGTCATCAAAGCTTTTTAACTTCGTAGTTTATTGGTGTTTTGATTCGAGCGACACTGAAGTGACTTTTGTAGACAATGACAATATATGTGTCTGGCGTATAAAATATTTATCCTGATATCTATGTTGAGTTTTTTTAAGTTCAAAAATTGCTATTATATAATGTATAATGTTTTAACTGTCTATAAACTCATGGTAACATTGTAGGCGTATGCTGTTGACAATCAAACTCCAGTCCCACCAACAATTATTACAAAAGATCCATTATTACAAAGAGCACTCGGACAGAGATTCCAACTTTCGTTTTACGACGTAAAGTTAGCAAATGCTGCCTACTGCGCAGGTAAGTAAAATCCCTAATCAAATGGCAACATGAAAAGCTCAAACACATCAAACGAATGGATAACAACTGTCATATTCTGGTACAGGCATGTTCTTATGTAGAAAGTGGTTGATTGAACCTCGTTATAAAGCTAGCTAAACCTCTCACTTGTATGACAATCGCATCAATTCCATTATGTTGACAGCTATGTGTGTACAACTAAGACACAATAGGTAAAAATGTCACAGATAGGGGAACAACGGCAACACGTACCCCACCAAAAACTTTGGTGATCTCAGATAACACAATTATTGAAATAAATTGAATTTTCGAAAATAAAAATTGACAACTGACTTTAAAATGTACTTAATGAAAACCCAAACCGTGTTATTTTAAATTCAGTCAATTACAGTATTAATTTACTTGAAATGATTATGTAAAATATGGCTATCATTTATCATTTATAACATAGGTTCATTGTTTTTCGATTTTTGTCTATGATGTTTGAATCGTGTTTTTAAGCTTATTATATGATATTTATTATTTTTATTCTGTATTTCAGACAAATGTAACAATACCAAATTGGCACAACCATGTCAACATGATGGCTACCAAGATCCCAAGTTATGTTCTAGATGTCGTTGCACAGAGGGGCTGGGAGGAAATTACTGTGAAACAGCTGCGCCATCTATCGGAGGTTAGTTTGATGTGTAGATTGAGAGAATGTCTTAAACTTTTTCCTTAAGAGCACTTTTGCGAATTTTATATCCGCGTTATTCTTGTTTTTGTATCGACCCCTTCATGTTTCTCATTTCCTGTTGTATTCTATGTTTTAATTCGCCGTTTCAGAATCTGATGCATCCTAGGTTATATTTTCAAAAGTGTACACCAAAACGTCCCGATTGGATAAAAATGTCATAAACAACGGAAATTTAACCAATGACGTGACGTTATTTTCATTTTGGGGTACGAACAATGAAATAACCCATGATACTTTTAAATTCTGAAACAACCAATTGGTCTATATGGTTCTAATATGCAAATAGATTTACGAATCATAAATTTCTACTTGAACTGTAACCTGTAACTTCCATCACTGCTTCTATACTTACTTGTGAAATTAATGTAAATAAAACTATCTACGACTTAATTCAATAATTTCAGATACGTGTGGTGGCGTTATAAATCTGACTGGTTCCCCAGTACCGATTGGATATCCTACGTCCTATCGTTTCGGACAACAGTGCAACTGGTATATAAAGGTACGTCATCTCTTGGAATTCTATTTAGGGAACCAATGTGTACACCTAACTGCTTTATATGTTGTGATGTTATGTTATTATTTCAGAAAAGGGAGAAGGTTTGGTACCATTAAAACGTTAAATCCAGCTGCAAGTGTTTGCATCTGTCCTAAGTCAGGAATCTGATGTACAGTAGTTGTCGTCTGTTTACGTAGTTCATACGTGTTTCTCGTTTCTCGCATGCATACTACATATCCTTTTGTCGGATAGTTCAACAATGTCTTGCAAAGCTCTATTCTTACGGTATGAAACTATCAAACGCTAAACTTGACTGCAGTTTAGTGTAGTCTTGATACTTTTTCTTAGTGTAAATTTCCATGATGGGTGATTCCTGACATTTATCTTGTCGAAGAATGCCGTCTCGCCCATTTTGGAAGTCTTGCAATTCCACCAGTTTCTGCTTTTAACTTTGGTTAGTTTCTTTCCGGTTTGTTTTTGGTATTTGAACATCGGTTAACTACTGTTGCCTTAATTTTTGACCAGATGATAAGGCATTAAAAAGCGATCTATAAGGAACTTGATTTTGATTTAGATATTTTGCATTGATTAAAAAAAAAATGTACGTCAAAATCGTAAGTAGAATAGTGAATTTAGCATTGTTTGTCAGTTAAGTATTATATAATAATCTTGTTTCTGTAAACGGTTTGGCTTAATGAGACATAATTTTCACTTACATTTTATGAACTTATGTCTTTTTTTTATATCCTACATATCAATGAATGCTTCGTATCCGTATGTTTGTCGCATATTAAAATCATAACCTGTTTCAATAAGCGATTGGTCTTTTTCAGTCATAATGTTCACATACATTTGATGAACTTGTGTCTTTTTTAACATATATAGCAATTACTCCTTTGTAACCACTTTATGTATATAGATGATTGATATAGTTAAATATAACAAATTTTGTAAGACTGCAAAGATTATTTTAACAAAGATAATGAAGTGTTCATTTAAGTTTAAAAATGTAAAAACTTTTGAATCAACTGCTGGCTTTATATAAACTAGCAAAGCTTTGTTTATTTTTATTTCACATTCCAATAAAGATATACTAGACAAATACCAAATCAAAATTTTATGAATCAACAATTCTATTCTTCAGGCACCGAAAAATTCCAGAGTATTTTTCACGATAACCCCTCCTCGTATCATGGAATATCCGCAGTGTGTGAGTGATACCAATAATAAGTATGTCGAATGTCTGAATTACCTAGAAGTCAGATATTCGCACAACATTGCTACAACAGGTGCACGGTAAGACATATATGCATAGTGGGATATAATGATATATGTAAAATAACAAAAATATCGAGCTCCAATAAAACGTCAAAACAGAATGTCCCTTAACAAATGGCAAAATCAAAATCTCATACACATCACACGAATGGAAACAACTGTCATTTTCCAGATTTTGTACAGGCATTTCCTTGTGTGGAAAACGGTGGATTAAGACTGGTTTTATAGCTAGCTTAACCTCTTACTTGTATGACAGTCGAATAAGATTCCATTATATTGAGAATAATGTATTGACTAAACGAGACTCTGTGGCCGAGTGATCTGCGTAGTTCATTTATTATATGAACATGTTGTTGATATGACTGAGGATGTGAACCCCGTATATGATAGGTGCGTTTGACTCCAATCTTAATTGACTAGGATTGTCAGTTCTCCTGCCGAAGGTCCGTATTTTTCTCTGCACTTCGAATTCCTCTACCAGTAAAAATTAACCGCAACGAATTAGTTATAGATGAATACGATGCTAAATAATTAAAATTTTGCCTTAAAAGGTTGCCAAAATATATTAGAAGAGTAGTGGTTACAAACATTATGACAAACGTTTACTTTCAATTTTATTCTGGGAAATATATAATAAAAAATTTAAAAGTAAAAGTATTGTTATATCATAAATAACATATGAATTACACAGGTTTTTATACACACATCTTTAGTTTGTTCAGTTTCTTTTTAAATTAACTAATAAAAATTAATTTCAGAATTTGCTGTTCCTATTTAGAATCTACAAAACCTATTATATCGGAAGGTAACGAGATGCTGGTGCTATTACGGGCAAATGCAGCAGGATCGTATGGATTCCAGGCTAAAATATGGGCAGGTATTTACATTTAGAAATATACTAACTTAAAGGCTTTTCTTATCCTACGCATCAATTACCTCAGCCGTATTTTGCAAAACCTTTTGTTTCTTTTAGGTCCTCAATGCTCTTCAACTTTTTACTTGTTTGGCTTTCTAACATTTTTGATTTGAGCGTCACTGATAAATCTTGTGTAAACGAAACGCGCGTCTGGCGTATTAAATTATAAGCTTGGTACCTTTGATAAATAATTAGAGCTGTTTATAGCATTCAAATGACAAAAAAGGAAATATTTGCACTTTGGTATCACTTGTCTACTGTATAAATCTTTTGAAGAATTAGAGCTTTGTTACTCCGAGATAAATTCAAAAAGGAAAGCCCCTAATCAAATGACAAACTCAAAACCTCAAACACATCAAACAAATCGAAAACAACTCTCATATTCCTGACTTGATACAGGCATTTTCTTAAAATAGAAAATGTTTGATTAAGATAGTTCTTGAGGCATGATATCGTGCAGTGAGTTTTGAAGTTTGATACACCTGATAAGAATCTATGAATGATAAAATTGGAAACAAAAATACCAATAAGTTAAACGTAACGTGATAGATGTCTCCTTGGCACTCATACCACGTCTTCTTATATCTATTAATAAGCCAATAGGAGTTCAGCCGAGGTTACCACAGTTCATTTATAAACAAGACATTTTCATAATTCTTTAAGAATTCAATGAATCTGCTTAACATTGCATACGATAACAATGTTCAGGTAAATGATAAAGTTCTATGTGACTTGGTGAATATGTATTAAGCTAAGTAGAAAACAGTTGCCACAAAACCAGGTTCAACTCACCATTTTTTTCTTAAAATGTCCTATACCAAGTCAGGGAAATGGCCATTGTTATATTATAGTTCGTTTCTGTGAGTGTTACATTTTAATGTTGTGTTTCTGTTGTGTCGTATCTCTCTTATATTTGATGCGTTTCCCTCAGTTTTAGTTTGTAACCCGGATTTGTTTTTTTCTCTCGATCGATTTATGAATTTCGAACAGCGGTATACTACTGTTGCTTTTAAGCATAACAATCAAATGAAAATGGTGTTAAAATTTGCGAACACATCTCTTTAATCATGAATGCAAAAAGATAGTAAGTGTACATCAATTTTTCAAAACAAGTCGAGAAAATCCTCAGGGTAGTTCAAAACATCATACCAGCCTAATTATAAGTGAATAGATATAAGATGTGGTATGAGTGCCAATAGGACAACTCTCCATTCAAGTCATAATTTATAAAAGTAAACCATTATAGGTCAAGGTACTTGAATACTTATTTTTACCATTACGACCGACCTTTTCAGAACCATGTGGAGGCTGTGTTACCGGAACAGAGTTAAGTCATCGGCCTTGTTCTAGGAATGTGCCATACGTCTGTGAACGTCAATGGAATTATACAGAGTGGAATCCGTGTCCCAGCGGAAACTGGTGGTGGGCTGATAATAAAGACTGTAATAAACTTGTGTAAGTTAAAAGTTACAAAAATTAATCTTTTATTATATCAAAATTAATCTTATATTATATCACAATATTGCATGATTTCTAAACACTTGTTATAATTTATCAACATATTTTAATGTAGTGAGACAAATAGTGTGATATGTAGAGCCTGATCTATTGTCACTAGCGGAGCACATTGGATCAACTTTGTTTTTTGTTGGGGTATTGCTTTTATCTTAAATGATTAGTCTTGTATTAGGAAAACTTTTAAATATAAAGAATAATATATGTGGTATGAGTGCCCATGAGACAATTCTCAATCCGAATCACCATGTATAAAACGTTAACAATTATATGTCGAAGTACTGGCCTTCAATACAGAGCCTTGGTTCACACTAAAGAAGAAGCTATAAAAAGTAAAATCACAAAAATACTGAACTCCGAAAGACCAACAGATGAATAATAGAACACAACATAGAAAACTAAAGACTTAGCAACACGAACCCCAATAAAATAAAAACTAGGGGTGAACTCAGGTGCTCCGAAAGGATTTCTGCTACACATGTGGCACCCGTCGTATTGCTCATGTAAATACATACCCGGGAAATAGTTTAATTCGGTAGGTCAAATTCATGAAAAGAGTAGGGGATTGTAGTCTCGACGTAAGGAACATATCCGATATCATCTGTGGAACGGTTATTCCATGACGGTTAAACAAGTCGTGATGGTGTATTCAAATGCTTTATCACTTCTGGATTCTTTGAGACTGCTGGCTTATTTAAGTACTATAATTCAACAAAATTTTTGAAGGAAGTTGATTAAAATTTTGTCTCCTTCTATTACAGGAATAAAACAGCTGTGAGGTCTGGAATTTGCCATAGATCTGAACTTTTCTGCTGTAATGGGTATCAATTAAATGGAACAGATTGCATCAGTAAGAATTCAATACATATAATATTAAGGAAGTGATTTTGTATCATTCTTTAATTTCACCATAGCAATACTTTCAAGTGTCTTTTAAAACTTAGCTTATATTATATTTGCCGTATTTAGAAAATATCATTTAGAAGACAATCGTTGGGTTTACATCAAATGGAAAAGAAGGGCTATTACTTAGAAATACTTTAAACCAACTAGGTTACAATTTATTGACAAGTAAAAAAAATAGTCAAATATAAAATATTCTAGCAGAGACATAAATAATACATTTATTGGTACTGCATGCCAGAGCCGGTCAGAACAAGTATGCAAAACTTGGGTCTGTTCATGTGAACATATTTAAATAAAGGCAACAGTAGTAAATCGTTGTTCGAAAATCATAAATCGATTGAAAAAAAACTAATCCGGGTTGCAAGCTAAAACTGGGGAAACACATAAACCATAAGAGGAAACAACGGAACAACAGAAACACTGAATACAACAAAAACAAACGCCAACATACACAGGTACAGACTATTTGATAACAACTGCTATAATCATAACTTGGTACAGGACAAGATAGGATTAGCAAAAATAAAACGCCATATGTTCATCTTAAACTTAAGTTATATAATAGAAAGATATATTTTGCGTTTTACTGTGCGTATTACTGTGTGTTTCTGTATATATTTTGGCTAGAGGTATAGGGAGTTGAGATCTCACAAAACATACTTAACCCCGCCGCTTTTTTGTCCCTGTCCAAAGTTAGGAGCCTCTGGTCTTTGTTAGTCTTGTATTTTTTAAATTTAAGTTCATTTCTTTGTTTTAGAGTTTATAGTATAACGTTCATTTTCAATGAAGTAGCACATATTTTTATTTAGTGCCAGTTGCGGCCCAACGCCAGGATCGGGATTCTCTCGCTATGTTGAAGACCCATTGGTGGGCTTCGATTGTTTTTTGCTCTTTGGTCGGGTTATTGTCTCTTCGACATATTCCAAATTTTCCTTCCCATTTCTATTCTCACTTTTATTATAATTGTAGAATCATCGTCAGTTGCCAATATAAGTATAGTTATCCAACCTGGTGCAGTATCAACAGACTATATAGTACCCACACACGATCCTTCTAAGGATAAAGAGAACGATCCTTCATCGGGATGGGGAAACTGGACCACGTGGTCGAATTGTTCTACTGCATGTGGTGGATGTGGAAATCAAACTCGGCAGCGGCTGTGTTACGATCCACTTTTATGCAGGTAGGCTGAATAAAAATGGCTGTAACGATGAATTTGTACTGCGGGCTAATTTATTGTCTTATTACCTTATAATGAACCAATAGATTCGTTACTAGTTTATTATCTACTTTTGTTTTATGAAGTTTTTAAAAGGCTACTATATATTGTGATAAATAGAACAATTCCGATTGTTCTACAGTTTGCTTCATTCACATATTTTATAAGTATCAATCTACTAGTCTCAATGAAGCTTAAACAACCAATGTGACTTATAAGATTCAATTCTCCTTCAAGTACCGTATAGCGGGTTATTTTCGCGGGTGTAAAATTTCGCGATTTTACTTGAAAACTGTATACGAAATATTTTTGCGGATTAAAATCTTTTATCAATACCTTTGCATGTACATTTATAGATTGGCAGGATTTATTTTGGCGATTTCGTTCTATCTGCGAAAATAAGCGAAAATTTTCACTCCACGAAAATGAGCGAAAATACTGCTATACGGTATTTTCCGCTTCTTTGTCACGATTATTTCTTATTAATTTGATATCTTTTTTGACCTATGGGATTCGATTCAGTTTAATTATCTTCTGTCACTTTTGTAACTATTAATTGTTTTTTGAATTTCAGTGGAAAATCAATAGAAGTAGAAACGAGAAGCTGTAATAAAAATCCATGTACTCAAGTCAAGTTTGGAACTCGAACCATATCAAAAGTGGTTGTGTGTAATCCCATTACATTACAAAAATGTACAGTGTAAGTATATTAACCTGGCATTCCTTTCAAAAACTATAGTAGAAAAACAAAGGATATGGGGTATCCATCCATTAGACAAAAAAGTAAAGGAACAGTGGTTTTATTGCTGTTATTCATCTCAAATTCACAGTGAGGTCTTTCAACACAGAGAAAAAAAAACATTTCACCTCATTCCAAGTTTAAGACAAAATATCTGTAATGGAAGACAAAGCTGTATAATCACTCTGCTGGTTTTCTTTTTCATTGTAAAGTTGAATACCTATAATATTAACATTGATGGAAGAAACATAACTCTAAGTTGTATTTTAAAAACAACTGTCGTACACTATTGACTTTAATTCCCCATGCGTGTTCTTGTTGTGTGTGAATTGTATCAATGATAACTGTATATCTTTTGTGTTTCGAGGTATCAATTGAATGTTGGAAAATATGGTTTTCCAGTGATAAAATTTACGTTCTTTTCTTTACCGTACACTATAGTTACGAAAACAAAAACTCAAATATGTTAAAAGTGAAAACCAAATAATGTCGATCTTTCTATCTAAATACCATACATGACATATATTAAGAATACTAAATCTCAAATTAAAATAACCAAATTATTTTCTAAGGATATTTGATGCACTAAAATTAAAATATATAATCTTATTTGTTCTGTTTTGTGAAGTATATGATTTTAACTGTTCTGTTTAAAAAGAAAATAATTGATTGTTCCTAGGTATTTGAATATTTATGTGCAACTAAATCCAAACCTAAATCCTATTAGATATGGAAGGTAACACCTTGCATTTTATTATCTTAAGCTTGTTATAATGGAAAATTGTGCAATTTATTCTCCATGTCAGCTAGAATTATTTATTTAATCTTCGACCTTAATGTCATGAGTGTTTTTCACTGCGATGATTCTGTCAGCAATTCATACCATATCCGAGGGTCTGAATTGCATGTGTGTGTATGGGGAGGGAGGGTGTCCTTTTATTATGTATTCTTTACTTTTTATGCCTACTATATTTTGTATACTGTGCGCCCATTACTTTTTTTCTTTGTTTTTTATAATTTTGTCTTTCATTATTCTCTATACTTTATTTTTTTTTTACATTTTTCTGTTATCTGTATATTTTTTTCGTATTATTCTCTATAAACCCCCATCCACCTTCCACCTTCATATCCGGCATTAAGTATCCTATAAGCAAATCGAATAAACATAAATGTATATTTTATTATTGAGAAACATCAAGTGTAAAAACGCATTACAGATGGCTCATAATTTGTTACCGCCAGATTCGTATTTCTTTTGGTCGTAAATGTTGCGTCTTTTCTTTAAATTGGATAAGAAAAGGGCTCTATTTGTCCATTGTGCACTATGGCGGAAATAATTGTATTCCCCATTTATGGGCATTATGTTTTCTGGTCTGTGCGTCCGTCCCTCCGTTCATCCGTTATGGTCTTATGATCATATTATCATACAAAGTTGAACAGCATAACTTAATTTTGTATATTTTTGTCTATTGTAGATACGAGAAAGAAACATATCCATTTATATCGGAAACATGTTGTACGGGATATGCAAAGAATAGCAACGGCACATGTGCAAAAACTGGAACGTGAAAATCATTTTACGGAATGAAATAAAAGTGCTCCTTGTGATAAAAACATAACCAACACAATCCATTTCAAAATATGTTTTCATTCCGTATATTTATGTAGGTAAAGTAACATTGTGCAAGACAATCATTCATTTGTTATTATATGCATTATAACTATCATAAATTACGCAGAAATTGGTGCTACATTATAACTTAAGTATGTGTTCTTTTAGTTATAGCAAACCATTAAAATTGGTTAGTTTTCAATGGTTCTAAAAAACAGTTTAGAATATAAAATAGACAGTTTTAAAAACAATATTTAGCGAGTGTAAATTAAGGGATAACAGTATTGTAATTAGAAATTTGCATTCATCAATCTGAGCTTAAATGGTTACAAGGTTAGTGAACAATATGGTTGTACATTAAGTTTATATATAAATGTGTGCATATCCAATTCTGTACAGTTGTCTCAAAAGGCATCTGGCAGAAAAACTCTTTCAAATTATTTTTTTTTTTATTTGACGTCTCTGATTCAGCGCGCAATTTAAAACGTAGATAGTTTGAATGATGCCTAGATTTTGTGGCGTCAAAAACTTGAATTTAACGTTAAAGAATGCTGCATGTAAACGAAGCATACAACCATTCATATGGGGACGAAGTCCCCAATAACAGTAGAAAATTCAATAAAAAAAAAATTCGGGAAAATTTCCCGAATTTTTCATTGTACTAATGAACTCAAAATCGTTCAATTTTTTTTATGTCGTGTTTTGAAATCCCGGACCTGCGCAGAAATGTACAATGTACTTCCTTTTTCCGGTCTCGTTTGTATGAAACTTTGAGTAAAATATATATTTATCAGTCTAGTATAAAATAGGAAGGAACGCGCAATACCAATTTCATTTTTAATAATTCCTTGATATGAAAAAACGTTACCTGATAGCGTTTCTTTGTTTACATTGCATATGACGTCATAATTTAAATAACGTCACAACTAAAATCCCTAACAACAGAACCAAAATCGGAAACGTTACGGTATTTCCGTTTCTTTTTTTTTAACAAATATTTAAGTTACAAAAAAATAATTCATACAGACTTCGTCCCCATTTACAGGTAATGCCTGCCTCATATTAGTATTTATAGTTATTGACTCAACATGGCAATGAATATAAAAAACTGTCCTTTTTCGAATTATGATAATATGTGCATGTTAAGGTGGTAGACCTAGGTTAAGGGAAATAACTCTTAAAATCATCAGTACGTTTGTGTCAACCATTTTCAAAAACATATTCTAAGCTTCTAGGTTACATAGATTATTTTCAATCTGTTTCAGGTAAATGCTTAAAATACATAGGTGAACTTGACTTTTACAAACGCTTGACTGATTTAATCTCCCTTAACCTAGGTCTACCTCCTTAAAATATAGGAGAAACACCCCAAAGTGGAATGCGTAGATCTAGTTAGAAATCCATTTTAGTTTGTGTTGATATGTATTGCCTTTAAATCAAGCCATGTTTAGTGTGATTGGAGGAAATACATGTAGATTTCTCATTGAATATTCCAGAAATTATTTTTTTAAATATTACACATTCATGAGATATTTTCACTTATGTCATATTCGCTAAACAGAAATATGTCATACAATAGTCTCTCAGGAGCCTGTTAGTCAGTGGTTGTCGTTTGTTTATGTGTTACATATCTGTGTTTAGTTCATTTTTTGTACATAAATAAGGCCGTTTGTTTTCTCGTTTGAATTGTTTTACATTGTCATTTCGGGGCCTTTTATAGCTGACTACGCGGTATGGGCTTTGCTCATTGTTGAAGGCTGTGCGGTGACATGTAGTTGTTAATTCCTGTGTCATTCTGGTCTCTTGTGGAGAGTTGTCTCATTGGCAATCATACCACATCTTCTTTTTTTATATCCAAACATAGAATGTCGTATCTTACTTTCATAGTCTTTGAACATAGAATGTAGTATCTTACTTTCATAGTCTTTGAACATAGTATGCCGTATCTCACTTTCATAGTCTTCAAACATAGAATGCAGTATCTCACTTTCAAATAATAGTCTCCAAACAGACATATGCCGTATCTCAATTTAAAAATCTCCAAACAGAAGTATTCCAAAAATACAGCTACCAAGTATCCCTAAATCGTCTATAAATAATTTAAATATGTAATTTCCTTATTTCAACTATCGCCCATGTCGCATTTTATCCCAGTCTTTCCTTTATTATGCATATATCCTGTAAAGTATTCAGTGAATCGGAAGATAAAAAGAATTCAACAACGGTTCACTGAATGTTTCATAAAGAAGAGAATGAGCAGAACATGTGAAGTCTATTGATAGCCTTACAATATATTTTATTATTTATTTTCATCAAGTTGATTTTTTAAATTAAGAAAATGAATTGTTATCAATTAGGTTGTATTTTATCTTGCAATCGGTACAACTCGGAATCGACCGTAACTCCATTTTGGAGTACCGAGGCTAGCCGATTATTTTATTTTGTTATTACTTTGTCTGTCTCGTTAAGTTAAAGAGAGTTAATTTATTGCATGAATGTGTATCTGTGACAATAATTTTATATTATGATATTGAAGTTTTTTGTAAATAAAGTTATATTTTCATAGATGATTTTTGTTTAAATTGATCCTTGTATTCAAGTGGCATATCTTTAACGCTATTAATGTTTTGCGTTAATGTGTAAATGAATACTAGTGCCTAACCAGAAGATTTGGTTGTTGTATATGTTTAATCATTGCCATCGCACATACTAGTAACACCAGTCATGGTACTCACTCGTTTTGCATACGAAATAAAGATTATTACCAATGCTGTACAACAGACCAACAGCAAGAACATACAGGAGCCTGTAATTCAGTGGTTGTCGTTTGCATTTGTGTTACATATTTGTTTTTCGTTCATTTTTTTTTACATAATTAAGGCCGTTTGTTTTCTCGTTTGAATTGTTTTACATTGTCTTATCGGGGCCTTTTATAGCTCACTATGCGGTATGGGCTTTGCTCATTGTTGAAGGCCGTACGGTGACCTATAGTTGTTAATGTCTGTGTCATTTTGGTCTTTTGTGGATAGTTGTCTCATTGGCAATCATACCACATCTTCTTTTTTATATATCCCAGAAGAAAAAAAATGTGAATCCAGTTTCCTTTTTCGTGGTATACAAACCCTTAGCATATCTAGACAATTCTTCGTATAAGTAAAACATACATAAATCAAAGACAATAACAATCAAAACCAAGGAGTCAACAAACACTCACAAAACCAAAGGACATTTACATCAACAGTTATAAATAAGAAACAACACGAACTCCACTAAAAACTCCCCTAAAAACCACTCAAACTGCACATCCAAGCAACATGTAACGCCGAATAGACATAACCGACCATGCGAGACACAAATGGGTATCCAAGGTAAACAATCCCTAGTAGTATACAGACATAATTACTAACAATTGGAAAATACTTAAATATCAAGACCATATAAGCATACTTGCATGTAGTCATTTGAACTATAAATTTACCAATAGGACAGTTTCTCATAACTTTCACAATATTTGACTGTGACCATAACATACTTTATCATTGTTTATATAATGTAGATTGTTAACACGCCGGTTGTGAGTTCAAATCCAGCACGGACAGGTGCACTCGACCCCATATCTTAATTGACTTTATCGATTGTCGGTGGTTGTCTCTGGCTTCTTCAACCAATAATTATAACTGACCACCACGAGCACAATAATGTTGAAAGTGGCGTTAAACAAACACCAATCAGTTGTTATAGTGTAGAGACATGTATCTACTGTGGAGGACCGTAAATTGATTTTATTCTTTTGGACTTTAATACATATACCTAGCACTGATTTCTATTAAAAATAGAATACATTACAATTGTATTGTCTAAAAGTACAAGCTTTCATTTCAGCCGTCACTAGTGATCGTCTTTGTCCAAAGTAGTGAACTCTCCAATTTTTGAAATGTTAAGTTAAGAACAGCAATAAAATGTAGCGTGTTTGATTTATTTGCCATTTTATATTTGTTTTTCTTTATTATAATATTGTGTTGTTAGCAAGCCCCCCCCCCCCCCCCCCCCAAAAAAAAAAAAAACAAAAACAAAAAAACAACAGCAAGTAAAATATATACTTTTTATTCATGCCAGAATTAGTTACAACTTATAATATAAAAAATAAACAACATAAATAATGGACGGAGACAACATAACAATAAAATAATTCTTCAAGTTTTTAAGTCATATTTCCCTGGGATGTATTGAAATTATCAGTGTAAAGATTTAAATTGTATCAAAAATCTTGAACTTATGTTTAATAGTTCATTTATTTGTAGCATATTTCCAGAATCATGGTAACTTTTGACTGCTTTACAAAATGTCTACTCTAAAATGATTGTATTGTTCGTAGCTTAACAATAACAAGGCGCATGGGAAACAAAACAAAACGTCCGACTCTGATTGCCTCAACAAGTAAAAATATCAAAAGGAAGTTTTCAAAAAAGAAGCAAAAAGCTTTGAGAAGGCTTTACAAGTAATATCAATGATATATTCTTATCAGGGGTATAAAATATTATTCGTAACTATGTTAATTGGGATCTACATTGAACTTTATTGTTACAAAACATGTAGTAGTAAAAATCTATTATAAAAATCATGAACTGTAATCAAAATTTATAATTTATAAGACATCAGTAGATTGCTCATCACATTCGACACATTTTTTTCAGTTGTTCATCGATCATATTCGATTGCAAAGATAAACAAAAACATTTTGAATTTTCCTGGGTGATTTGACTTTTTAGTCCAATATACGGCAAAAAAGGCGCTATGGGATCAAACATCTCTATAGCTAAGAAATAAGACATTGATGGGACAAATCAAAGAAAGCGCTTCAGACGCACGAAGCATTATTTTCTAAATAAACAAATTCTATTCGAAAAATCTCTTATCGGATTGTCTATATTATCGATATTTTCAACTATCAGCTTTTCGACACAGTATGAAGCGTAAGTGAACTCGTTCGTTGTGGTTTCTCGAAAAATAGTTTCACATCCTTCATAGCAGCTGTTTTTTTCTAGTATCAGTAGACACACTATATGTTAATTTGAAAATTGAAAATGCGTGAGAATATCCTAGAAGTTTTATAAAGTTTTTGCTAAATTCATGAAATACTTGATATAGCTGTCTGTAGACCCTCGCATTTTGGTATCAATATTTTAAAACCATTTCAACAACATAAGTTGAAAGAAACAGCTATGTGACAAATATTTCATGATAATGTAAATCCACCAATTAGTTCATTTCTAATATAAAAAAAAATACCCATTTTTCTTCACATTCCAAAAGTTCAGATTACTACATTATTTCACGAATGTCATTATACTACATGTACATCATTGTCTGATCCTGAAAATATCTATCATTAATGCTCTATAAAATAGTCTATAATTAAAGTCTGTAAATAGAACATACAACAGTTATGTCTTGTTTTTATTTGTGTTATGATTTTTCTTCGAATGACCCATTGGCTGTTTACTAATTGGCTTCGTAATATATTTGGTGAATTCTGAAAGAAAAAATAATGGACATATGAATTATGAAAAATCTAAAAAATGGAATTTATTATGGTTGGTGTCGCTCAGTTGTTTGTTTTCTATTTTATATTTGTAAACTGCTGTTTGTCTTTTAATTTTTTTTTGTCATCTTTGTCAGTTTTTCTTCGACTTATGAGTTTATATCACTTCCGGTATCTTCCGCCTCTTTTTGACGGGTCAAATTATTAGCATGTTGCAAGCCTTTTTCCCAGTCTAGAATACTGTAATGTTTCTGCAGCAGTCGAACTTCTCGCCCCTAAACATGGTCGGGCAACAATGCAGAATCGATCCATTTGGTTTATTATTATATTGTTTCCCGTCCTTAATTCTTCCGCTTCTTTCTGACGGGTCATATTAAACATGTTGCAAGCTTTTTCCCTTATCTAGCATACAATGTTTCTGTAGCAGTCGAACTTCTCGCCCCTAACATACACATTATATATTACTATATTATATATACCCTTTAAGTCCAAATAATTATGACGTCTGGCAAGGCTATTTTTAATTTTTTTCGAGGAAGGCGTCCCAGAAAAAAAATTAAAATAGCCTTGCCAGACGTCATAATTATTTGGACTAATACCCTTTATGACACCCCGAACACGTTGTTTAAATATGAAATCATATCAACTCGCACCGCTGGCCAATCGTCCCACACTAAATCGCCACTTTCTAAAAAATCGCACCACTCTTGATTACCAACTCGCTCCACTTATGAAAAGGGTAAAATTAAGTTGAACAATCAGTCTGACAACTCGCCTTATTTATGAAAAGGGTTAAAATCGCACTGAATTAACTTCAAAGGTCTGCCAACTCGCCATACTTATGAAAATATCTTGCTTCCTTTAAGTATGTTAAATTACTGAAAGTTGGTATTTAGACGTCCTGGTGTAGAGGTATGTATCGTGGGTTGATATGCGTAAGGTCTTGAGTTCGAATCAATGGATTTTTCTACATAAATTTGAAAGTTTACCAATTTAATAAATATTTCTACGTTTTATTGTGGATTAGGCATTCCCGCCAAAATGTTACAAAACAAAGGAAAGCATGCTTTGGTAGAACAAAGGAGCTGAGATGTAATTCATTATGCCGTTCCTCTCTTTTGTTCATGAAACTCATAATTTCAATCTTGTACAATTATTACGGCTATAGACTATATATACGCATTACTCTGAATATTGCTTAATATTTAGGCCCAACCGCGGTTTAAAATATTCAGACCGTACTTTGACCTATAACGGTTTACGTTTACAAATTGTGAATTGGATAGAGAGTTGTGTCATTTGCACTCATACCACATCTTCTTATATATATAATTACTGTTTTTGCAAATACATTTTTATGGAGAGTTGTGTCATTGGCACTCATACCACATCTTCTTATATATAATTACTGTTTTTGCAAATACATTTGTATGGAGAGTTGTGTCATTGGCACTAATACCACATCTTCCTATATATAATTACTGTTTTTGCAAATACATTTTTATGGAGAGTTGTGTCATTGGCACTCATACCACATATTATATATAATTACTGTTTTTGCAAATACATTTTTATGGAGAGTTGTGTCATTGGACCTCATACCACATCTTCTTATATATAATTACTGTTTTTGCAAATACATTTTTATGGAGAGTTGTGTCATTGGCCCTTATACCATATCTTCTTATATACATGTATAATTACTGTTTTTGCAAATACATTTGTAAAGTTCCGTCCTTTTTCAAACATTTGATGTTGTTGCTTTTTCAACTTCATTGAACGTGGTAATAAGATAGATTGACACTTGATATAATCAATTATTCATGATGTTAATGGTAGTGTATTCATTTCAATGTAATATTATAAACTTAAAAACAAACGATTATAATGCCATCATGGTAGAGAAAATCGATAGATTGTGTTATAATAAATGGATAGTCATCACAATGCAATTAAAGAACCATTCATACCTCTAGAAAGTACATAGTTTATTAAATGGTGTAGGACGTAATGGGCAATTATCGGTTTCTTCAACTAAGGTGATTTTAACATGCACAATTAACCATTTTAGAATTTCTATGAACATGCGCATCCGAAACATTCTAGGACAAGATAATGTAAATAAGAAGATGAAGTATGAGTGCCAATGCGACAACTCTCCATCCAAGTTACAGTGCATACAAAGTTTAGTATTGTAGGTAATACAGCATACAACACTTTGGCTCCAATCGAACAACGAGCTATAAAGTGTCCCAAAAATGACAAGTGTAAAACAAATGAACAGGAAAACCAACAGTCTAATAGAAAAACCTAGAAATAAATAACAACCACTAATCAACAGGCTCCCAATTTAGTACAAGTTCCTTAAATGCAGCGGGTTTTAATATTTTTAATTGTTTAAACAGGTGCCAACCTTCATCATCCTCAGATGGACCGTAAGGGTAAGGAGATCCCGTTCCACAGTGGCAACTGTTGTGTTCCCCATGCACAATGAACCATTTCAAAATGTCTATGTTCATGTACACCAAAAACATTCTAGGACAAGATAATATAAATATGAAGACAATTAGACAACTCTCCAACCTAGTCACAATGTGTAAAAAGTTTACAACTATAGGTCATATTACAGCATTCAACACGGAGACTAGGCTCACACAGAACATCAAGCTATAACGGGTCCCTTAATGACTATAGTGTAAAACAAACCAGCATTAAAAAAAAACAACGGTTTAATTTATAAAAAAAACGATAAACGATAAACACCTATGAAGCACACCAACAAACAGTAACCTCTGAACAACAGGCTCCTAATTCAGTACAAGTTCATAAAATGTAGCGGGTTTTAATGTTTTTAATTGTTTAAACAGGTGCCAACCTTCATCCTAACCTGGCAGTATTGCAACATTACAACATCAAAAGACACACTGTAAAATTCAATTTAAATGGCCAAACTCGATCAAAAAGATATTTAAACAAAAACAAGTACCCTACACTAAACGAATGAGTTTGATCTACAAAATGTATCTAATGTCTGAAAAGAAACTGAACAGAAGCAATAACGATTTGCTAGTAGTAGAATATACTTCATAAAGTAAGAGGAATTGGAGGATACTAATATCAATATATCAAGAACCGAAAAATAAAGAAAAGTCAGACAGCACAGCAGCATGTCAACAGAAAACAAACCAAACATCATAGAAAATTCTACAACACAAAAACTCATTACATACAACACACAGCCATCCCACCCAATAAAAGAAACAATCAAAAACGGATAAGGGTAAACTAGAACTAATTTGTGTCCCCTTCCCGGACGAATTATAAAAAACGAAACAAAAAACGCCTTAAAATTTCATAATTCCCCATTTAATCAATCATACATGTATACACAAAACCAACCAACTTATGTTTACTTTTCTGCATTGGCTAGAGGTATAGGGGGAGGGTTGAGATCTCATAAACATGTTTAACCCCGCCTCATTTTTGCGCCTGTCCCAAGTCAGGAGCCTCTGGCCTTTGTTAGTCTTGTATTATTTTTATTTTTAGTTTCTTGTGTACAATTTGGAGTTTAGTATGGCGTTCATTATCACTGAACTACATGTAGTATATATATTTGTTTAGGGGCCAGCTGAAGGACGCCTCCGGGTGCGGGAATTTCTCGCTGCATTGAAGACCTGTTGGTGATCTTCTGTTGTTGTCTTCTCTATGGTCGGGTTGTTTGACACATTCCCCATTTCCGTTCTTAATTTTATTGTGATCTGTTGTTCTGTAGTTGTCGTTTGTTGTTGTGGTTCATACGTGTTTCTTTTTTCTCTTTTTCTTATATGGATTAGGCCATAGGTTTCCCGTTTGGATGGTTTTACATAGTCATTTTTGAGGCCCTTTATAGATTGCTGTTCGGTGTGAGCCAAGGCTCCGTGTTGAAGACTTAACTTTGACCTATAATGGTTTATTTTGATAAATTGTGACATGGATGGAGAGTTGTCTCATTGACACTCATACCACATCTTCTTATATCTATTGTGCATGAATCAGAAAATATAAAAAACATACCCTTGTAATCAATTTTGCCATCTTTGTTAGCATCTGCTATCTTAAACATCTGCGCTAACTCCTCTTCGCTGAGTACCTCCCCTAATTGTGTAGTGACCCTCTCAAGTTCTTTGACATCTATCGTCCCATTTCCATCTTTGTCAAATATTTTAAATGCTCTCTTTAAAGTTTCTTCTTGATCCTCTTTCCGAGTCGCATCTCGTCTTATTATTTCCATTAACGCCACAAAGTCTTCAAATTCTATTACATTATTTTCTGAAATATAAAAATTTAAAAAGGAAGATATAATAAATATGTATACTTTTTTAAATAGTTGTACTCCCATGAAAAGCATCAATATATATCTGAGAAAATAACTTTTAGTGTATATGTATATATGACTGAATTCATTGTAAACATTTAGGTCCAAATTCTTAGCAGTAGAGTCCTTATTGTAAGGATTTGGGTCCTTAATTATTGTATGCATTTGGGTCCATAGTCTAAGCATGTGAGTCCGTATTGTGAGGATTTGTTTCCTCACTTATTGTAAGCATCTTGGTTCTAATTGTAAGCATTTCCCCCTTAGCGTAAGCATATGGTCGATACTGTAAGCATATGGTCGATATCGTAATCATATGGTCGATATCGTAATCATATGGTCGATATTGTAAGAATATGGTCGATATTTTAAATATATGGTCAATATTTGACAACATAATAATGGTCAACAGTGTAAGCAATAACTAGTCTAACCCCCTCACATTCTGTATGTACCTGGACAAATTCAGGACTCTGTAATTCAGTGGTTGTCGTTTGTTGATGTGTTACATATTTGTTTTTCGTCCATTCTTTTGTACATAAATTAGGCCATTAGTTTTCTCGTATATGTCAATTGGGGCCTTTTATTGCTGACTATGCTCATTGTTTAAGGCCGTATGGTGACATATAGTTGCTAATTTCTTTGTCATGACGGTCGATACTGAAAGAAAACTTATTGAACAGTATAGTTAGTTGATTGTAACAGCAATTTCACCACTCTTGTCCTAGCTTTTCATGAGGAGGTACCCGAAGTAGCAAGAAAGAACCACCGATTTTCCAAACGCACATATATAGAATTGCCGCTTAAAATCTAGAAATTATTAAGTGTTAAATAAACCTACTGTTTTTATCACATGACTTAATGAAGTACTCGATTTCTCTTTGTGTTGGATTCTCACCAACGGCTCTCAACAGTGTACCAAGTTCTGTTGCACAAATGCTGCCATTTTTGTTCTTGTCAAAGATGTCAAACGTTTCCCGCAAAGCTGAAATCAAATTATCGAAGGTATAATATTTATTAAAACTTTTAAATACGTGCTGAGTATCGTGACACGACAACTAGAACTCAGAAAAGGAAACCCCGCCCTTTAGCTCCCCGTTAATATGTTAAATTTGGGATAACATTTTCTGTATGCAAATTTTCTCAAAGTGTTCTTTTCATGCAATTATTTGGCTAAATAAACACAAAACAATTAAACTATATGAGGTGTCCTTTCAATATATTTCTTATTGGTAAATTATTTACAGAATTACATGAAAAAATATACTTTAGTGTAGTATTATACATGTAGTATATATATATATATAAATACCTTCTAAATCTTCGTTGCATGATTGTGTCTGAAACAATAATATATAAAAGAACAATCAGTATTTAGTATTAACTATTTAATATGCTTTCCAGCATCAATTTTCTTTTGGAAAACTTTCTAAACGAACTATTTTCGGGTATGGATTCGATCCTCCATTACATGTTCAATACCTACAAGTATAGGGGTCCTTGGTTTTTATATATTATTATATATTATTCAACATTTGCGTCATTTTTTTTAAATATTTTTCCCCTAAAATTCTCAATTATTTATATTTTAGCACCCCATTTTCTCTATTCTTTATTTTCTGTAGATTTGGCCCATTATTTTCTATTCTGCACACCAATCCAGTGCTATTGAATGCAAGAATTTGTGCATATAGCCTTGACACCATAATCTGACTTTTAAATTTTGCCTTACTTTACTGACTGTGAAATGACTGCACTTACGTATTTTTAAATCACACGATTACAAAGTTACTTTTAGTAAGAAATCAAAATTCGATCACAAGTAAAATTCCAAACTTTAATAGAAGACCAATATTCAAATTAATTCGAATAGTTCAACTCCTCTCCGTATCCGATTTTCACCCACGCCAGGCTACAATAGTAGATAAGCGGAATTTAACGAACGAAATATTCACATTCAAATTGAGGAAAATATTGAGTAGATCTACATATAGTTATACTGTAGCGTCTCATAGGTTACTCGATGACCAATGACAAATATGTCAAGCATTTTCAGGACGAAGATTATTAAAAGATACATTGTAAGTTCAGAAGGCAAAGCTTGAAATTCGACTAGGAAAGAGGTTACATGTATGTTGTGAAGGGTCGAAATTTCCCAGTCACCTCCACACACAACGAAAAACCGCAGGCAAATGTTGCATAAGTTCTATCACGTGTAGAGAATGTGGGGGTTCTATTACCCCATTATTTCACCCCTTATTTGCTATTTCCCCGACAAACGAGACTATAAAAATCGGGGGGGGGGGGGCTATGTTGCATCCCGAGGCAACTTAGGGTTGATGTAACAAGTGATAATAAAAAAATGTGTTTAAAATTATAAAAAAATCCCAATCAATGCATGATATAGGAAGTGTATGTATATATGTTTTAACATCAAACACAGAAATCTTGATTCTCTCTGAGCATGACTTTAATTGTCGACCGGCAGAAATGCAGGAGACTATATTTCTGCAACCCAGTCGACTTTTGGGATGTTTTATTCAGGTTTACTCACTTCACCTGTAAAAGCATAGTTATAACTAAATGTTGTATCGAATAATATATGTATATGTATAATACTGTATTGAATAGTTATTCTGGATGCTGAACTAAACGAGCTTTAACAGTTTAAACATTGAATGGTTGCTGTTTGTCTAAACCTCCAGTGGCAAATATTTCATGCATATTGTGAAGTGTAAATATACAATGAATTCAATAGGTATGTCCTTCAAAGTAGGTAGACCAGAACGAAGGAAGGGAAATACGATTGCAACTGGATACGGAGGGTATATTGTATTGGGGTTTAATTATTTTCAAAAGACTTTCGTTAAAAAAATTGTTGTAAGTGTTTCAAGAGTACAGATAGCACTGATAGACTCACAACACCAGTTATCGAATTTAGTGTCCCCAGTCCGACCCAAAGTGGAAAACGGGCGCATGGGCTTACTGCCAGTTAGTAGATGGACGTAAATGGTAAAATTTAAAAGAACGACCATTTAACTTCAAAGGGGGTATGGTATGTTTATTTTCGTAAAAAAATATTCTGATCCCAAATTTGACGAAAGAAAATGTTCTGGTCAAGCAGGAGACAAACATTTTTAAGAATCCACATTTCCCCCATACCTTAGAGTGTTAAATTTTGAAAAACAAAATAATTTGTGTAAATAGCGTCGAAAAAATAAATATTTACCATACCACCTTTTTTTTAAAAGCTAAATGGTTCAACAAGGTTGCTCCCTAAAATTTTCCACAAACTATTAAACCAATGTGGTTTAAATAACAGACATTCAATACGAAACGCAAAAGACTTAATAAATATACTTTTAAAATGAATTTGAAATATTTTCAAGGTCACAAAATAATCAAAATAACTTCGATAATGTTCGATGCTTCAAGGAGTTCAATGAAATTTAAATCAACACCTTACGAGATATAAAAAAGATTACTCATGCAGAACGATGTCATGATATGATAATACTTGCTATAGAATTTCAACTTTTCAAGCTTTTGACAAAAATATTTAATTTGATATGTATATATAGAGAGAATTTTCAATGGTTAATTGCAAACAAACAAACAAAATTTGACCCTTCTGTGCGCTGAGGGTATGCATACTCAAGGTGAAAGCTTATTCTATGCGGCTGAAGAATTAAGTCATACATCGACTTGCTAGGCCGTATGGTAATTGATTCAATTGTTTCTCAGTCGGTTTTTTGGAAAGTGTTGGAAATTGATGCAGCTTGATCTGGTGTCAAATGCTTCATATGATACATTTTATGTTCATTACTTTTATTTTTTGTATTAACGCACCATTCCATCCCAAAAAAATAATATTTAGTAACTTGGCAAAGTTTAAGTGTAAAATCTTAATGCTTTTATGCATAAATTTGTATTTCAAGATTAGTTTTCTAATATACAATGTTGAAGCAGACAAAAAGGCGAAAAATAGTGTAAAAGTTGAAAAGGCCGAGTTGCGAGTTACAAAAAGTCGAGTTGCGAGTGATTTAGGACAATTTCCATCATGCCTTTTAGGCCGAGTCTACACTTGTATTTCGGTTGTAAAACCACCAATTTTTCTTCTTGCTACATTTATGTTTACAACTTGACCATAAACTACTGAGAGTCAACCAGGTTAAATTATTTATTTATTTAAGTACAGTACTGCTTTTTTTTCTTCTGTTTCTTCCTATATGTTGGTGAAGTCTTTTACGCCAGACTTTCATACGAATAACAACAACGAACGTATATTCCCAGGGATAGACTAGTATACTTTTAACTCGCAATATTATCATATATCCAAATTAGATACATACCTTAAATATTACAGAATAATGATATTTTATCACAAAGTTTCATATTGTAAAACAGACCGTGTAAGACCCTCATGGGTAGTGAAATTCGTTAAAAACCACATATTGTAAAAATTTACTAGAGAGTTAAAAAAAAACATACAAATAAATAGATTAAAATGTTGCCATTTTACAATGTTATTTCATTACTTCATTATGATCATACATAATTGATAACCTAATTTATTAATTCCACATTAATTTTGTACAATTGTTTGTTTGTGGTCGTAATCGCTCCATAGTATTCATTTCCCAAATCAGATCTGTATTATATTATGTATATTGAACTACTGAAGTCAATGCAACAATGCTATCGATTAACCTTAAATATCAATATTATGATAAAATACTTAAAGAGAGGATTAAACTCAAGTGGATGTACAGTGAAACCTGATAAAACCGAACCCTGAATAAACCGAAAACCTGTCTAATCCAAACTTGTTCTGAAGACCAATCATATCACATGTTATGCATTGTGAACCTGATCAAACCGAATACCTGCCAAAACCGAACAAAATCTCAAGTCCCGAAAGGGTTCGGTTTAGTCAGGTTTCACTGTATCACCTTTCAACAGATGTATATACAGGTACTATGTCGAGTGGGTTATAGATCTTTGAGATCTTATTTAAGTCCGCATCGAAAAAACCCAACAGTGGCGCTTAAAAGTGTTGTTAAAACTGACAGCAACAATCAATCAATCAATCTTCTTTCAGTTTCTAGTGATCCTTCATTGGCATATGTAAGGTATTCGCCGGATTTATGCCAATACGGACAGTCCAAAATCGCTATGTTCGCATATTATCAAATACCCCCCTTTTCCAAAAAAAGTATAATGTTTATGTCAAAACTAACTAAAGAACCCGTATTAACATAGAAACAAATTTTGTATACGGGTCAATATCTTTATTTGTTTTTACATAGGCGGTAATGGTAAAAAAAAATCTTGTAGCTCAGTCCATATCGTAAGCTTGAATATGTATGATAGCTCGTTTCGAAATGTGACATTTTCACTGTGTGGTTAAATTTTCGGGGTACGAAGTGAGATAACCTTTTCCCGTAAATTAGCATACCCCGAGCATCCTTTCGTGATGCGGCTCTTCGTGGTAAAAAAATCCCTTTTTAACACAATTAGTTCTTTGAAAATTTAAAATTTTGAACACATTCAACAACTCCACAGTTCTTACACATTTATTCTATGTTCCTCTACTTTCCTACTCACCACAAATGATTAAGCTCAGACATTTGTAAAAAATCGAAACATGTCCAATATCACTACACAGAGATATTTTTGTTTACACAAAACTTTTGAGTTCCTGATTTCGAGGCGCATTAGTGGCTATTGACCCATATGTCTGTCACTTGGACAGTAACTGTATATCAATTAGACAACAATGTCTAGACACGTCAGGGGCGTAGCTTGGCAATTTTGATGTGTACGCAATGCCGGAGAAGGAAGTTATACGGCAGGGGAGTGTCGCTCAAGGTCCCCAGAAGCTCTGGGGTAAATGGTGCAAAATCCTGCCTTCTCGCAATTTCCGAGGACTTAAAATGACCTCACAGAAATCTTACTTTTAGGAGAAACAAGTCAACTTTGGAAATAAATAATCAAAGAAAAACAAAGAAACCCGTACTGTTGGCTTAACAATTTGTTTTTTTTCCTTATGTGTAGTGGGTTAAAATGGCTTGATTAGGTATATTTTATTTGTAACCTAATCATGCTGAACCCACTTTACATTAGAAAACAAACTTATTTCTAAGCCAACACTGTGCAACTTAAATGGTATTTTTTTTTATTGAGAAAATACACAAATAAAAATTCGAATCACATATATCTTTATTTTTTATTTTATGAGTGAACAAGCAGTGTTTTTCAGCTTTTTTTTTCTCTCAAAGTTAATTCTGAAAAACCAATTTCCTTTCTTTTTTTCTACTAAAGATGTCCAAAACCGTGTCTGCTTTAAAAAAAAATTCTCGGTATATGTTCAAAAGACCGAGTCCAGATCAACGATTCGTTTTCATTGTATTTCTCAAGTAGGTCTTCACTCTTCTCATGGTACTAAAAGACCGTTCTGCCGTTGCCATCGATAGTGGCATACGACGGACGGACCAACAGACAGACGGACGGACAGACGGATGCACAGACCAGAAAGCACAATGCCCATCTATTATCGTAGGTAGGGCATAACAAAATAAAATCATTTTTTTTTCTTCAACAATATTAAATAAAATTTAAGATAAAATTTAAGATAAAATTCTAAAAATTTGCTAGTTAGTAAAATTTAAAAATGGAAGTAAAGGGTGGGGTTGGGATGGTGGATCAGTACTTCGCGGAAAAAAGTTTTTTTTAATTCAAATCAAGTTAGGATTACGGAAAACTTTAAAACTGAAAGCATGGAAAACACGCACTTTTATTTAAATTTGGGAACATGTAACTTGTTGAACGAAAGAGGCACCCGTCTTGCACTAAAATTTAAAAAAGTGAAAACACGTTGAACGTCAAATGAAAAAAAAAGGTGAATACAGTTGCACGAAAATTACCCTTTACCACCCCCGTTAAACTTAAGTTGGACTAGACTGTTTAAGACTTATACATACCTCACAGGAAATTCATAAGAATGAATTGATGTCCATGGTCTCTTAAGAATGTCATATTTTATTTCATCAGTTATTTTGGAATCTTCAGAAAAGATGTCAGGGTAAGGAGGCATAGAAGACGTAACAATTGTGTTTTGACACCCGGAGGACTCAGCCATTTTAAATTGTTTGCATCAGCAACAGAATTACTATGCTGGTTTCGTTAATGAAAAGGGAAGACTAGTTTTCGGAAAGGAATATAGCTACAAAGTGATCTATAACATATTTGTATATTTTTTTTTTATTAACTTCATTACTTTAATTTTGTTCTTACTAGATTTACCATATTTTTATTTTTGTGAAATTTTCGATGTGTACGCAACTGCGTTTTTGCGTACGGGTTGCTACGCGCCTGCACGTCTTTAGATTGTTGTCAAACTCCTGTCATCATGAGTGCATTTGACTCTGTAACTTACATACTTTTGACGTTTCAACCACAGTAACTAATTACTATATATACGAGATATTTACGGTGTGAAAGGTGAAACAGTATTCGTATCATTGCATGTTTTGCAAAACTAAATCAGAGCTTGAACGTTCCAGATAAGTACAAATTTTCGACGTAAAAATTAACATGAAGGTTAACATGGTTAAAAACTCTCATTGTGAAATAAAAAGCTATCATATTTTTTCCCCTGGAACCTTGGAACAAACTCGGGCGAATCTGTTGATCGACTTCAAAGTTTTCCTGCTCCCAATTGTAACTAATTCTACATTTGGTTTCCCAAGCTTTCTTCGACAACCACTCCAGATAGTGATTCAATGTCGTTCAACCTACAAGTGCCTTAATTTCCTGTTGACATACATTTAATAATCTGATTATACACTAACAGTTATCACAATTCTCATCAGAGATGGGTCCGATTACTTTCAATGTAATTGATTAAATTACAATTACTTTGTCATTTGTACGATTAAATTAAATTAATGGAATTTAAGTTAATAGACTTAAATTCAGTTATCGCCGGGGCCACTCACGGATTGTGTTTCATGTTTTAGATTTACCCAACATGAGTGACGTTTTATTCTGTGACGTCATTTAGTCCTTTTTAGAATTTCATCGCAGCAAGCAAGCTGTTTAAATTTCGTAAGCGGTAAACTTGAAAACCCGCCCTCCCACTCCTTTTTATTGTACAAGATACTGCTCTTTTGTATTTATTTTTCAGGTTTGTGTCGGTGACAGTGGTGGTACAGATTTGACTGATGATGTTAACTTGTTTGCTGTTGAGAAAAGTGACTTTTATATGAACTTTGAGCATCATTAATATATTCCCGTTAATGGCAGAATTCGCTGCATAGAATCTTAATGTTAACTATGAAATTTTAGGTTTTTGGATAATACAGACTACACTTGTGTATCCCACGGTGTTTTCTAAATTTAAAGCACCAGTGTATCCCACGGTGCATCTTTACATTTTCATATATATCTATCTATCTATCTATCTGGTTGCCATATTATCTTCGGGTAACCGACCATAGATCTATCTACATATACATATACATCTATGGTCTATCTATCTATATATATATATATTATATATTATATGAATCTATCATATTATGAATAAAAGCTGTGGCCAGATATCGCCAAACCATATATGTATTTTGTTTTAATGGCACCATCTGAGATAATGATTACTTCATTTCTGAAAGTGTCTGATTAAATTAATGATTACATTGGCAAAGTAATCATGATTACATCTGATTACAATGAATTAAACAAAAAAAACATTTTGAATGATGAGAATGAATTAACGTTTAATATAACGTTGGTTCTTTTTAGAAAGAAATTTGTTTTATATATTTTAAAATGATAACTTCAAACTTCATCTATTTAATAAACCACAAAAGTTCACTACAGACATACATGAACATTGTGTCACCCATTACACTTTATCATCATTGATCACTGAATCATTTTGACTTCAATTGAATATGAGTTTGCTGTTTGTCTTCTGACCTCTTCCAGACTTTATATGTATTTCAAGTTGCAGTTTTTGGAAGTTAAAATATGGATGAAATAAAGTTAACAGATAAAAATTATGAAAACATTTAATAGAATTGTTTAAACAAATTGTAAACAAAATACAAGTACTATAAGTCAATGCAATATACATGTCCAGTCCAAGTACATACAAACATTTGCTTATATTAAACAAGATATTTGTCCAACTTTTAATTTAGTTAATTTTCACATGTCTGATTAATCTTTTATCATATATATTGTCCTACAGCTATACTCAAATGGAAATTGCAATAAAAACAAACCTTAATTGGTTTCCTACCTGTCAATTCAAAGTTTACAATAATCACAATATTAACAAAAGATTATAATTCGGGGTTAAAGAAAAATATAATATTGCTTAAATATAACAGGTTTTTTTTATCAACTATACATGTACATCTTTAAATTGTGAATATATGTACAATATCTTTTACTAAGGCCTTCTTAGGCTAATGATGACTTTTTTAATATTGTAACAGTTTATTTTTTACTGAAGTATACAAATCAATTAACATGCTTGATAAAGTAAACCAAACTATCTTAACTTGTTAAATATCTATTAAATAAGAATAACAAAAAGGTTCATTTATTGACCATAAACACAGTTCAAGATTTTTTTCATTGTAATGAGAATGTAATCAAAATGTAATCAGGATTACAGGGCATTTTGAAAAGTAATTGATTAAATTAAATTACATGTAATCAGATTTTTGGCTGATTAATGATTACAATGATTACTTGAAAAATTGTAATCAATTACAGCTGATTAACGATTACAATTACAATTACCCCAAGTCTGATTCTCATTCGTGGTAGCTACTATGTTAACCAGACTAGACGACGAGAACACCGAAGAGACGAAAGCCAAACTAGAAACAGTGGAACAATTTACATTAACAGAACTGGCCGATTTGATACTGCTGTTCCTCAATCCCAATCCTTACCAGCGCATACCCTTTTAACTTGAAGCAAGAAAATACTCTGAGCAAAACGCACAAAAGAGAAAATCTGCACATTGATACAATCTGTGCCAACAGGCCTTAAGATTGAGGATTGATGACCCCCCTTTTTTCCACGATGTCCATGTCTTCCCTTTAATTCGTATATGTCCAATAGTTCAAATCATGCCTCTTACGATATTACACATACAAAGTGTATTGAAGAAAGAAGTAGGTCTGTAATTTTTCAGTACAAATAAAAACAAATTATGGAAATCGTTCAAATATTGATTTTCTATAAATACTTTCAGTTTGTAGTTTTACCTTATAATACTATGATATAGTTTAAGTTATATCCATAATACGAGATCATACTATAATTTAGGTACACTTTCAGTAAACACACATTTTTTTATTTTAATTAAACATAAAAATAACTTATCAATGTGGATTTTTTAAAAGGTGATGAATAAAGTCATTTCGGTGCCGTATATAATTCGACATTCCACTAGTTCACTGTGACAACAGGTAACTAATGCGAAGAACAGGTAAAAAAGAATAATCTACATCTTTACTTACCATTTTCTAGATATCCTCTAACTGATTCTTTCCAAATATCCACAAATTGAAAAATTATATTGGGTTATCAATAGTGAAAATATCAATAACAGCGAAGAACAATGACCGTGAAATATTGCACAGGTAAGCTGAGGTATGTTTTTGTTTACATGTTTCTACCTTGACCCGTTGTAAGATTACTTCTGATTGGATAATAAATTCTTTGTGTGTGACTCTAGTTACGGATATAGCTATGATAATCCGGATAATCTTATTACATGTAATTGAATGAAACAAATGACACTGTTTTTTTACAATTAATAAAAAAAAAAACTATTTCATTGATGAATGTATTTAATACCCTGACACGTATTTTGACCCCGATACGTATTTTGACCTTTTTACATGTAAAACCTGATATTGCAAAATACATTTTCAACAGATTTATGCCCCACCTTGGGACATTATGATTTAGGTCTATGCGTCTGTTCGTCCCTCAGTTCGTCCGTCCGTCCGTCTGTCCCTTTTAAGGTTAACGTTTTTGTTTAAGGTAGTTTTTGATTATGTCGAAGTTTAATCAACTTGAAACTTTATTACATAATATTTCTAATTATGATGCCAAATTAGAATTTTGACCCCTTACTATTTCACTCTCCACTGACCATAGAAAATGATAGCACGAGTGTACTATGGACAAATTCCTTGTTATGTACATTTGTATATCAATGTTTCGACAGGCGCCTTGAGAACGGACTCCTTTCAGTAAATAAAGAAAATAATCTCTAATATTTTAACCGGCAAGGAATTGTAGAGAACGACATGTGTTCACTTTTTAATCTTATCCATGAGGGATATCAAAATAACCGTAGTTTATGTATGATGCTTGTCTATCCTTTTGAGAGCGTTTGTCTCATGTGCCTTTTGTCCACTATTATGTTTAATAACTTGATTGCATGGTATTGATGTCCCGTCATGGAAAACTAGGAATAACAGCTCAAGTAAAACTGTGTGCAAGAAAAATAAATAATACAACTGTTTTCATTTGACCCCAATCAGTAAAAAAACTACACTAACCATGACACAGTGACTTTGTACAAACTATTTTAGCTGTCTAAGACTGCCAACCAGTCTCATGATTGTTTTAAGTTTTATATTTTATGCACACTGTGCATGTATGTCAGAATCAGTATCTTTCTGTTTTGTAAGAGTGTCAATAGTATACCTCACATATGGTGCAGGTTGGTCATGACAAAGTTATTTTGTACAAACCCACTTTGACCCCGACACATTTTCTATATCATTTGGTACAAACACACTTTAACCAAGTGAATGATTTTGTATAATCACGCATAATAAAAAAAAGTCAAAGATATTTAAAAAAGTTTATGTAATAACAGTTTCTTTTACAATGATAATGGTACATTTATTGCTAAAACAATAAATGAAAATGAAAAATTTGTTATACTACTACTAGATACTAAACTAAGTACTTGTTACATTAATTTCTTCTTTTCATCTTTTTCATTTTCTGTGTCTTCAATTGTTTTAGCCAATTCCAGAAGCGCAATGTCTATTGCGTCAGGGACATTAGCTTTTGGAACAGAATATTGCATTCGTTGAGAAATAATATCTAAATTTCTTTGCAGTTGCTTCACAACATTAGGATTAATTGATCTTAGAATATCTCCAATGTTCTTGCCTTGTAAAATATCAATTTGCTTTATACCGACTGAAAATTTGCTGTAGTCCAAGCTAGAGGGAAATGCATATGGAATAGCCTTGTCTATAAATATAACTGGGATACATCCGCAGAGAATGGAGTCGTAGAATGATCTTCTGGTGCTGGATTCCCCTGGCGGATGTAGACAGAAAGTGGAGTGAGTCATCCAAGAAATAGTTTTACGAATCATAATCTCGTTGTCTCTTGCGTCGGTATTAACATGAATCATATCGTATTGTCCGTGTTTGTAATTGCGGAAATATTTTCCATAAGAGTAAGTTGTACTTCCATTGAACTGAGCGGACAGTTTAGTACTCAATGTAGATTCTTCTGGGTGCGCAACCGGAAGCAGAGCAAAAACAGTTCTTTGAGAGCCATAACCCATGACACTAGCAGTATTTGCAGTAAAATGAATATATGACGGATACGGCATGACGATCAACGACTGAGCTGCTTGGTGTACCAATAAATTTCCTCCTGCTCCTGGTTCAAGTGCCGCTTCTTTTTCAATTGCAAAGAAAGTTAATTCTTTCATGACAGGATATAAAAGATATGGACATTCAAAATCGGCTAATTCTCTGTGTATTTTTCCAATGGCTGAAAAGTGAGGTCTTTTTTCTTTGAAATAAGGTTGTTGTTGTAGGAATGAGACAAGTGCGCTTAAGAATCGGTTAAATAAACAGCTCTGGCAATCTTTATCTTTCACAATACAACGTAATGCGGTGTATGCGGGTACATAGAAAAAGTCGGCTGCATCTGGGTCTAAAGTTCTGTAGGGACTATTTAACATTTTTTGATGCATGATAACTTCTAAACTAAACTGAAAGGTATCTCGTATGGACATGTCTTCGTATTTCCCCATTTTGGCGATCTCTCGGCCGAGTCCCGAAGCCGTCATCATTCCCTTTGTTACATGGTTCGTCTTTGTGATCTCTTTTACGATGTTCTCGTTTAATGCTGGTGGGAGATTGTATACGTATATCTTGTATGGAAAATCCATTTTAAAACCGGCCTTTAAGTCTGCAGGGAGACTTTTTCTGTAAATCACCCTGAAATAGTTTTGTCTATTACATTCACTATTCTTAAAAAAAAAAAAAATACATTTCTTTTGTGTGATTGTGTGTGTGTGTGTGTGTTTTTTTTTTTTATTGTATTCTAATATCTAGATTATTTTAAAATCCTTATCGAAGTTAAATTAGAAGAAAATGAGTTTAATGTACTGTATGATGTTTATCAAATTTACATTTATGTGGCAATTTAATATGTGAACACAGTAAATTCTTTTATATCATTAAATCAATCCATAAATGCTTTTTTTAAAAACATTTTTGTTGTTGTTATAGACGTTTCACATACTAGCATTTGCAGAATGGGGAATGAAATTCCAAGTCAAAGAATCCTAATCTCATTGGACTTGCTGATATATCTATATTTGCATTTTGTATTCATAATTCTGATGTGAATGTTATTGGTTAACGAGACATAAAAATCACAATTATCACGCACTTTTGATAGCACGTGACTTATTGTAACATCTGTGATAACATTTTTTTTTACCCTGTATTCATGAATTATTTTGAGCTTTGAGTGCGCACGACCTGTATTTGTTCACGTATACTTTGTCCTGTACTGCATTGTAATGCATGCAAGTACTTAAATTAAGATTTGTTCTGAACGGACGGATATTTCTGCAAGTCATACGATAAAATAGTACAACGATTGGTTGTCTAAGCTCAGTCCAGTCTTGTAAATATTACGTCTCAACCCTTTTAGGTGCGTGAAAGGTTTATTTGGAAATGTATTACCCTTTTAATGGCCATTGGCAGCTTTATTTGAAGATTTGAATGATAATTTGTTTTGTCGAGACATAAAATTTATAAATGTATCGAAAATCGATAAGGCTAAAATTCATGGCTAGACAAGAAGATTATTCTGTATCTATGACGTGGTGCTTATGTCATATTTACCTGAGAAAATCAGACATCCCAGTTACCATAGTAACAGAAAATGTCACCAGTAAGATTTCAAATACCGTGTTCCACCACATTTTACTATCTGAAAAAATATTAATACATGTACATCAGTCTTAATTTTTCAAAAATACAACAACGATTAAAGGAAGGTTTTATCTATATACAAAATGTACACACTTCCATTAACATATTCTAATTTACTTCAAATACATATTTTTTCGTTAAATTTTTGTGTAGTTTAATTATTTTGTTCTTTTGTCTATTTTATTTGTGATGTCTGTGTAGTTTACGTTTAATGGTGCCAAACCACCAGATATGACGTTTAGCGTTTTGTTGATGATGCCAAATCACCGGCTATGACGTTTAGCGTTTTTATTTTCAACAGGAGTAACACGAGAGTCACTGACTAGTAGTGAGACATGAACTAAATTCTTGTACTTATCTTTCCAGGGTATCTGCGTTCACCGGTTTATAGTCGTGTTCCAATCTTTCGGGGGATCTTTCATGGTTGCGTTTTCTTTGGGAATGTGGTCTATTTTTGTTCTCTTAAGTTTTTTTTTTTTTTTTTTTATTTTCCTTTTGTATATTCAATACCACTCTCCCAAGCTAACAGATACGAGCAAAGTCATCAGAGCACTTTTTATAATTTTCCTTACATTGGAATATCATACTGATTATACAATACAGCATGTTAAGGTCGTTTTGTTTTATTTATGTGGCAATTTCAATATACTTTTAGTATATGTATTCGTATAACCTAGCATCATATTGTTTACATACACGTGGACATGCAAATTTGCTGTCTCAGCATAAAACCTACATTGGCCTTATAAGAGGGTCTGGATGGGGTTTACAGAATATAAAATAACGGCCTAAAAGTGTAGAGTAAAGACAAAAAATAAAGAAAAGAGAAGAATGGGGTGCTTAAATAAAAAGACAAGAGACTACTTTGCAAAATTTATACAGAGTGAAAAATGGCTTAAAAATTAAATTACCAGTGGCGGATCCAGAACTTTGCCTAAGGGGGGCCCGCTGACTGACCTAAAGGGGGGGGGGGGGGGGCCCACTCCAGTCATGCTTCAGTGATTCCCTATATAATCAACCATTTTTTTCCCACGAAAGGGGGGGGCGGGCCCCCCCAGGCCCCCCCCCCTTGGATCCGCCTATGATTACAGCAATGAAGGACCCTCATCCTAACCCCATTAAGAATGAAGAAGTTTTACAGTTGACATGACAATTTAAACAGGAATATAGTGTCGTTGAAAGTCGATTATGTAGTCAGAAATTGTCCTTTTGAAATAGTGCTCAAGACAAATGTTGACCACTAAATGTCAGTTTTCTGTTGTGAGGTATCTGTCTCATTGACCGACGACACTGTACACATATTATCCCTACTAAACATACATTTTACAGTAAATATTCTATGCTACATCTAAAAAATTATACCATAAAACACGCACTAGTAATTATTTACATACAGTACGTGTTCAATTTTGTACAGCGGTATTTCAAAATATTCCCGCGTCTGAGTTAAATTGTGCGCAATGACAATTACAGTTTGCGTGCTTTGAGATAAATGCCGACGGTTGTGAATTTAAAAAAAAAAACAGACCCCTCCCCCAAAAAATATCCCGTTTAAAAGTCGAGATAAAATTTCACAAAACAAACAATATACGACTTATATTGTCGGAAAACATGCATTTATATCCACTATGTAACAGTTGCCCTTCTTCCTGTTTCTACTCAAACAAATATGTTCCCAACAAAATATTTCCAAGTATTTAGACGCAAGTTTTCCGACCAACTAATTGTCTTTTGAAAATGCGAACCGTTACATGTAGACGGCTTTAAAATTTAGTAAGCTAGGTCTTATGAATCTCTTCGTTGAAGATTATTTCTTCGTGAATGATACAATTTTGTTCATAATCAAAAGACCATCAAACCAAACGCTAGACTCATTCGCATGGAAGCATTAACGCTTGTTCTTTGTATACTACTACGCCATGCGCGATAATGTTGGTAATAATCTTACAAATGAGTACTAAATTTCGCGTGAACAATACATTAAAGGCATTTGCATGGATATAAACACCAACAGATACAATTTTGTTCGAGTATCAAAAAGCTATCAAACCTAACGCTAGAATTATTCGCATGGCGGCATTAACGATACAACAACGAATTTGCATGGATGGGCACACAGACAGCTGCTTAAAATGTTTCCGAAAACCTCCAGAAAGGTTCACTCTATGTGAAGTATCGTACGTATGGTTTTTCTTTTACAAATTGGGTCTTGGATGGAGATTTGTCTCATTGTCACTCAAACCACCTCTTCTTTTATCTAGTATATAGTTAGCAGCGTCAGACAATTTGTTTAAAAGTGTTGCACGATTATTAAGTTTTAAAAAGTAACTTGGTATGTTTTCTAAAAAGGAATGTTTCGATGAAACAAGGGGAAAAGTAACTTAGTATGTTTTCTAAAAAAGAATGTTCAAGTGAAACAATGGAAAAAGTAACTTAGTATGTTTTCTAAAAGGAATTTTAAGATGAAACAATGGAAAAAGTATCTTACCTGTTTTAACGTAAAGAAATACAGAAAATGGACAGATCAAATATCCTACTGACAAATTAAGTAATTTCTTTGTTGTTTTTTTGTAAACGTGTAACTATTGTGGTCCTTACAGGTGTGAAGAATTAAAAACGTTTTTATTATTAATTCATTCTAATGCTAATTGATTATTTACTTTGCAGCTCACAAACAAGTTCATGGGATGACGATAAACGACAATATGAGGTTCAACACAGGATGTTTTGACAGTTCTTTTTTTTCATTCATTTTGTACGAATAAATATGAATAAAATAATATATCAATTTGGCAACATTTATTGGTTGTCAGAGATTTTAAATATAATGACGAATACATGAGAATAAGTCGAAGAAAAAAACAGACAAAGCATTGCAACAATTTGTACATCATTGGCTAACCATCCAGTTGCAAATATTTCATGCATTTTGTGAGAATATCAAACCTACCGCATATTACGACATATAAGTTTGAATAGGTATTTCGACAGAGAGAAAGTTAAGAAATTTGACTACCCTTAAACAATGAGGTTATGAAATAAAGAGTAAGAAATTTTGCCTTGCAATATGTCATTTACGGGCATAAAGAGTTCGTAAACTGTATAAGAGTGGTATACATTTTTTCCTACATCCTACATGTTTCGTTGGATGGATTTAAAGCCAAAATTGAGATAGAAAGATTTGTTCATTAAAAGACCAGTATTTAATTATAATGGTATAGTCAATCTTTATTGTATTTGTTTCAGTGACAGGGCCAGAATTCACAGGCTTTTGAATATCATAAAAAAAGATTTTCTATTTGTTTTCCGCATATCAATTAAAACTGAATTCAGCGCTAAACATTTTCGCAGAACCAAATTGAAAAAAAAAAACAATTTTCTGACCGGCTTTGACCATAATACCCCAAGATTAGCACCAATACTTGGTGGTCATAATAAGAAATAATACTATACATTTATGTTTTTAGAAAAAAAAATTGATTCCAAAATTGAGTATATTCCTTTTAAAGCTTAATTTTACAGCACAAAACCCAAGAAAAATGTTTAAAAAAAACGAGATTCATTAGAGATTGAAATTATTCAAATTAGATTGTACGTCATTGCTAAGCAACGATTGTGAATATTTCGTCAAATTTTATTCTGATGGGAATTGATTCTTGAAATCAGGCTGTTTGAGCCGATTATTTTTACTTATTATCCTTTGCACTTTACATAATTTTCACAACGAAATAATTTCAGTAAAAACAATCCCTTTAAGAAACCTCTACAACATGTTACTTTCATTAATGATATAAAACGTATAGCCACATCATAATCTTCTCGATGAAGTCTTCATGACTGTATATGATTTCCATTCACAGTTTTTAATATCAAATTGTTTTGAATTAATGTGCATATTGGTTAACCATAATTTATAATATCAACCTGAAAGTCACTCATGATACAGTATATATATTCAGTGTCTAGGGAACGACTGTTACACGTGAACTTAAGGAGCAACCATTTAACTTCAAAGGGGTGGGGTGGGGTATGATATTTTGTCGAAAACAGGTTTTTTTCGCGTAATTCTTTGTTTTTGTTTTTCGAAACTATCAATCAAATTACTTTTATTTCAAAATGTAACACTGCAATGTATTGGTGAAATCGGGATTCAGAATATTTTCTTCGGTCATCTTTCACCAAATTTTGTTTCACCAAATTAGAGATCAGAATATTATTGTAGGAAAAAAAACAACATACCCCCTTGAAGTGAAATGGTCGTTCCCTCAGTGCCAGATAATACAGAGACCTATACAAACCAATCTGATTTATAACATTTCTTTTTCCTAATCACAGAGTTCACTGCTACATGTATACAATAAGTTTTGAAATAGAAAGTTAATAGCGACTTGACAAAGAGAGGCGAAATTTACTAGAGGGACATGCTACGATTTAAGGTGGTACCTAACACTACAGGGAGATAACTCTGTAATATCAGCTAAACGTTTTAATTACGTTTCGTTGTGAAGGCAATATAAAGCTTCTCAATGATCAAAATTATTTTTTGTCAAACTGCTATATAACCAGTGTAATTTTTCTGATAAAACGCTTGGTTCAAATTTTTTCAATTTTTTATATTTTTGTTAAAGGGTCAAAGTAAATACTTTGTAAAAATTTTATGAAAATTAAACGAGCCAAATTAATTTTAGTGAAAGTGTTGGGTACCACCTTAAGTCGGAAATAAACTGACATCGCCATGGCTGAAAAAAGGACCAACAGACAGATAATAGATCAGTAAACAGAACATAGATAAATAAAGACTGATCAATACGATTACCATCCAAAAGTAGGATGATCTCAGGGCCAGTCTCCTGGAGGGTATGATGGTTGTGCTCCAAATGTGGCACTCGCCGTGTTGCTCATGTTAGTACAAACCCTTCAATATTAAATGACGTTTGGAGGATAATTATTAAGTAATAATGAGATAGTAATTACATTGCAACCACCTATAAAAAAAAATATGCTGTTACATAATACCATTCATTAACATCTGACATCGGACTCGGATTTCTTTTAAACTGAGTTTAACTGTGCGTATTGTTGTGTGTTTGTTTTTCTACGTTGGCTACGTGTTTATGGGGGGGGGGGGGGGGGGAGGGTTGAGAACATAAAAATATGTTTAACCCCGCTGCGTTTTTGCACATCAGGAGCCTCGGGCATTTATATAATTCTTAATTTTATTTCATTTATATATTTCGGAGTTAAGTATGACGTCCATTATCATTGAACTACTACACATTTTTATAAAAGGGCCTGCTGAAACACGCCTCTTGGTGAGCGATTTTCTCGCTGTATTGAAGACTCATTAGTGGCCTTTGGCCCTTTTCTGATCTTTGGTCAGGATCTTGTCTCTTTGACACAATTACCTTCCCCATTTCCATTCTTAATTTTATTAGACAATAAAAACAAACTATAGCCACACCTATCAGTAGGTAACAAATATACACTTGAAATAAAAACGTGCTGTTTGTTTCTTTTTAATTTAAAAACAACGTTAAAAAGTAATCTACTATAAAATGAGGTCGATTAAGCCATCTAGGAAAGATATTACCCAACTCTGGGTACATATAGTTTTGTATTGCCGAATTTGCAGAGTAAACTAGTGTAAGTTGTTGTGTTCTCTTTGCTGTTCAAACCTCTTGAGTTTGAGCAGATCAATGTTAATTTTTCAATTGATTTTTTAGTATTTTCTTATGTTGTGCTGTTACAAAAATGAATATCATTGTCCCAGGTTAGGGAGAGGATAGAGTGCTCTCAAACATATTTAACTTCGCCACATTCTGAGTTTTTTTTCTCAAATCAGGTGCCTGTAAATCAGTGGCTGTCGTATATCATAGTTGCTTACGTCTCATGCAAAGAGTATTTTCATTGACAATCATGCCACATCTTCTTATTCTTATAAATCCGTTTAAGTATAGCAAAGGATTTACGGAACCACACAAACAATATTGTTTGTATATAAACATATCGTATGTGCTCAAATATGCAAACATTCATTTTAACTTTTAGTTTCTTGTGTACAATTTGGAGTTTAGTATGGTGTTCATTATCACTGAACCAGTATATATTTGTTTAGGGGCCAGCTGAAGGACGCCTCCGGGTGCGAGAATTTCTCGTTGCATTGAAGACCTGTTGGTGACCTTCTGCTGTTGTCTGCTCTATGGTCGGGTTGTTGTCTCTTTGGCACATTCCCCATTTCCATTCTCAATTTTAAACATTAAACTTATAAAATCTTCTCCACAAAGTGTTGTTTCGTTATATGCAAGTACATATGTACTGTCTCATTGAATATACCAGATGTTTCTAATGTGAATGACGCCGTTCCTCCTATTTTGTTTTATATCTTTTTGCAACTGGTCCAAATACACAGTTATCGTCCTTTGATTTTCGAATATATTCCCTAGGGTGGACAGTATGTCACTTGTCAATATATTTTATACCCCTTCCCAATTTATTTCTTCATGTTTTATGCCTCAAATAGCAAGTAGGGGGATGAAATTATACTGTAAAAAAATTTGGTCATGAATTTGAAAGTCAAGTAGTGATTTGGTCCAGCTAAAAAGGTTATAAACTATCATTTCAGAAGCTGTCAAAAGATTTCAAGACCTTTTACATGTAACATAAAATTGTCCGTATTTTGAGTTAGAGCTGACGAAGTTGTTCTATAATTTGGATATAATTTGTCCCAAAAGTAGTACAAAACAGACTGACTGTTAAAATATTATTCAGAAAGCGCAGGTGGGATTTTTTTAACCTTCATTTATTGCATGTCGAAAAGAAATGCACTACGAAATAACAGTGGTCTCGGACCAACTGATCAACGTCTGAGAACATAAAAATATGTTTAACCCCGCTGCGTTTTTGCACATCAGGAGCCTCGGGCATTTATATAATTCTTAATTTTATTTCATTTATATATTTCGGAGTTAAGTATGACGTCCATTATCATTGAACTACTACACATTTTTATAAAAGGGCCTGCTGAAACACGCCTCTTGGTGAGCGATTTTCTCGCTGTATTGAAGACTCATTAGTGGCCTTTGGCCCTTTTCTGATCTTTGGTCAGGATCTTGTCTCTTTGACACAATTACCTTCCCCATTTCCATTCTTAATTTTATTAGACAATAAAAACAAACTATAGCCACACCTATCAGTAGGTAACAAATATACACTTGAAATAAAAACGTGCTGTTTGTTTCTTTTTAATTTAAAAACAACGTTAAAAAGTAATCTACTATAAAATGAGGTCGATTAAGCCATCTAGGAAAGATATTACCCAACTCTGGGTACATATAGTTTTGTATTGCCGAATTTGCAGAGTAAACTAGTGTAAGTTGTTGTGTTCTCTTTGCTGTTCAAACCTCTTGAGTTTGAGCAGATCAATGTTAATTTTTCAATTGATTTTTTAGTATTTTCTTATGTTGTGCTGTTACAAAAATGAATATCATTGTCCCAGGTTAGGGAGAGGATAGAGTGCTCTCAAACATATTTAACTTCGCCACATTCTGAGTTTTTTTTCTCAAATCAGGTGCCTGTAAATCAGTGGCTGTCGTATATCATAGTTGCTTACGTCTCATGCAAAGAGTATTTTCATTGACAATCATGCCACATCTTCTTATTCTTATAAATCCGTTTAAGTATAGCAAAGGATTTACGGAACCACACAAACAATATTGTTTGTATATAAACATATCGTATGTGCTCAAATATGCAAACATTCATTTTAACTTTTAGTTTCTTGTGTACAATTTGGAGTTTAGTATGGTGTTCATTATCACTGAACCAGTATATATTTGTTTAGGGGCCAGCTGAAGGACGCCTCCGGGTGCGAGAATTTCTCGTTGCATTGAAGACCTGTTGGTGACCTTCTGCTGTTGTCTGCTCTATGGTCGGGTTGTTGTCTCTTTGGCACATTCCCCATTTCCATTCTCAATTTTAAACATTAAACTTATAAAATCTTCTCCACAAAGTGTTGTTTCGTTATATGCAAGTACATATGTACTGTCTCATTGAATATACCAGATGTTTCTAATGTGAATGACGCCGTTCCTCCTATTTTGTTTTATATCTTTTTGCAACTGGTCCAAATACACAGTTATCGTCCTTTGATTTTCGAATATATTCCCTAGGGTGGACAGTATGTCACTTGTCAATATATTTTATACCCCTTCCCAATTTATTTCTTCATGTTTTATGCCTCAAATAGCAAGTAGGGGGATGAAATTATACTGTAAAAAAATTTGGTCATGAATTTGAAAGTCAAGTAGTGATTTGGTCCAGCTAAAAAGGTTATAAACTATCATTTCAGAAGCTGTCAAAAGATTTCAAGACCTTTTACATGTAACATAAAATTGTCCGTATTTTGAGTTAGAGCTGACGAAGTTGTTCTATAATTTGGATATAATTTGTCCCAAAAGTAGTACAAAACAGACTGACTGTTAAAATATTATTCAGAAAGCGCAGGTGGGATTTTTTTAACCTTCATTTATTGCATGTCGAAAAGAAATGCACTACGAAATAACAGTGGTCTCGGACCAACTGATCAACGTCTGACACAAGCCGTTCACAGATTTTTAATCTAATATGCAGTAAACTTTATTTGAAACCTAATCATACAAATAGAAATGTTTTAATTGAAGTTTTTATTAATGTCATGTAAAGATGACAATGCTGCTGTTTTAAGTCAAGTGTTAAAAGAATGTTTGTCAAACAGTCATTTTTAAAATAATGAGATTCTAAATTTTGATAGAATTAGTAAAGAAGCGTATTTTGAAGAAAAAAACTGGGTATCCTCATAAATATACAACTCGGATTGTGATACACTATCGAACAATTAGCAATACCTAAAACTGACAAACATCACAGATAAAGAAGAATAATAGACTTCAATAGCTCATAAAATCTTGATTATCAGATTACATCCATTTTTCTTTTCATAAAAGACTTCAATAGCTAATAAAATGTCTTTTACCATAATTCAAGCAGATTCTAGATTATTTTTCTTTCGATTTGAAAGATATTTATTAATCATGTAAGGACCGAATTACCTATTCCTCTAGAGTTGATAATACCTGACCATGAAGCAGTTCAACAACAGTGGTATAGACCCAGTGATATGAAAGTGAAATAACTTGGACTTTGAAAAAAGAGATGGATAATAGAAAACTTTCAAATTTATAAGTCGAAGCCAACTAACAACCCCATGGCAAAAACGGGGGAAAACGATCAAAACAAACGTTTTTCTATGTTGTGATGTTATGCTATTGTTTCAGAAAAAGGGACAAGGTTTGGATCCATTATAACGTTTAATTCCGCTGCAAATGTTTGCACATGTCCTAAGTCAGGAATCTGATGTACAGTAGTTGTCGTTTGTTTATGTAATTTATACGTGTTTCTCGTTTCTCGTTTTTTTTTAATTTTATACAGATTAGACGGTTGGTTTTCCCGTTTGAATGGTTTTACATTAGTAATTTTGGGGCCCTTTATAGCTTGTTGTTCGGTGTGAGCCAAGGCTCTGTGTTGAAGGCCGTACATTGACATATAATGGTTTACATTTTTAAATTGTTATTTGGATGGAGAGTTGTCTCATTGGCACTCACACCACATCTTCCTATATTTATTTCCTTTTTTCATTACTGAAGAGTAGTTTTCAACTATATTATATTTGGGGAAACCATTAAGGTTACAAAAGCTATACGACAACAGTATGTTTTGATGAAACTGTGAACCATTTTGATTTATGTTAATTGATAGGTAAAAAAAGGTAATAAATCGATTAAAAGAAAAACAATCCAGGTGACAAACTAAAACTGAGGGAAACATATCAAAACATTTTAAATTTTCTATTAAGAATGTATCTTCCTCTTGTATTGTACTTTTGTCTTCTGTGGATTTGGTTTAACTTTGTTTTATAAAAACAATCGGATTGAAATCAGATCTTTCAGATTGCCCCTTTAGATTTCATATAATAAAATATCCCAAATGACTTTTTTTTATTTATTTTTTAACATGATTAATCATGAGTGTGGTAAAACTGTGCAAACAAAGTGCAACATATACATTATAAAGTCAAGCTTTAAATGATCACCAGTCTATAAAATTAAATAAACAAATTAGGAACATAATAGCAAACATCTAATATACTAAAATTACAGACTATGGTTCTGATTTGTGACATTCATATATGTACTTCAAGACGGATAAAATAATTTAACAAATGAAAAATACAACTTTACTATACATTTGTTATGATTGCAACAACACAATAACTATAACATGTATAACTAAATCTGGAAAAAAAGTCCGTGAAGTTAAAATGAAACGTTTGAAAAAACGAGCGTCTATTTCATAATGTGATAGTTCGACTGTGTGTGGATTTGTATGTCGGGTGATGCAGTCATAGCAGATACGCTGACATTGTCTATATACCTTGATTTGCCCGTTTTAGATATAGATATAGATATACTTTATGTAAAGTGCATCATGATATAATATATGATATAACACCACAATTACAATTCAGCAACAGTTTACATGTATCAGCCAGCCTTAAGAGGCTTATGCATCTCTAACAATATTCATACAAGCATATAAAAATACAAAGAAAATATAAACTGTAATGCAGCATCGTATGTAACGTTCATTTTGATTAGATAACGTCATAAATTGTCATGGCATCAATTCCGCACAATTGATTCTATGTACACTTTCGCGCAAGCGCAGACGATGTATAATGACAGATTTAAAATGTATCCTGTAACATTATTTTGTGTCAGTTTCATTACAATAGAGATAACCGTATTATATTTTAAGCTCCGACGGCATCAAGTGATTTGATAGTCGCAAATACCCGTTTTATAATTATACCCAAATTAATTTGCGACCATCAAATCACCAATTGATGCCGTCGGAGCTTAAAATACAATACATTTAAATTCATCTGTCTGAAATCTGAGTTTATCATAATTGTTTCTTTATGTCATTGCATAGTGGCAGTTTTAATCTAAAAAAGCAGAACTCTCATTAAAAAGTAGAATGGTATGTGACGTCTACATTTACATATACTGCAAAATTATAGAAAGGAGTTGTTTCCCCTAGTCCTCAGTATTAATAATTTATACACTTTAATCAAACGTTAAGATGAATATTCAAATATGTGTAGTGCTACATGTAGATTCTGTCTGCATATATTATTCCATAGATCAATAACAAAATAAATTCAAATATATATGTAAAATGAATCCCTTGATGACTGTGTAATTCTATGAAAATAATAGGCATACGGTGCTACCCATTGTAAAACGCAATTGTAGGTTAACATAATATATTTAAAATAGGAATCAACGTAGCAAAATTCTTTTTACAATGTGCATACATGTATAATATAGTGTTTCACATTGCTAAAAGTAATACAATTCTCAGTAGATTTCAATACACCATAAACGTCGATACATGTATTTTATTACCTTTATCTTATATTAAGTGAATACTTTACACTCATATCATGTAATTAAAATACTTTTATATAATTTGTTTTAAATTTATCATCACAGAACGTTGAATCAACAGAAAAACTGCATCAGTTTTCAGAAAGTCTATTCAAATGTTTTAAAACTATAAATTTTTCAACTTAGAATAATAATAAATGTAATTTATAGGGTAAAGCTTTGAGGTACATGCACATTATTCACTTTTACCAGGTGAGTGTTCATGAAGGGGAGATAATCATGATAAATTAACTCAATTTGCCATTGTGATTTTGTCAATGAATAAAAATATTAATTGTTTGTACTTACTGAAAAATTGGATAATAAAATGATAACAAACATATATGAATGAAGCAACATTTTTAACTCTGCTTTTATAAGCGATATTCCTTAGTAAGAATTCCAAGCTTAAAACACTTCAACAAAACTATAGCTGTCGTTGAATATGTTGTTATAATATTGAACCGAATTAAACTACTGCTGCCTTTATTTCAAGTGTAAAGTATTCTATTAACATAATATACATTTTTCGATTTTGTTACATTTCCGGCAAAAGTTAATTGAAATCATTTCTTTTCTGTGTTAAACGGCATTGTCACTTCTTCATACTTCATATTTTGAGTGAGCGGTTGAACAAAAATGATACTATATTGCACGAATTATTCGACAAATTAAATTCTTATACTTGAAAATCTGCACTGCCTTCATTAGGGAACTGCCATTGAAGCCATGGAGCAAACATTATTTCCTGCTTATCTGGTACGATGACGACGCTTGCAGTACTTTAATATTGCATGGATACAGGCTGTATAATTGACGACCTTTCCAGTGAAAGACATAAATCGAAGTGGTCTATGAATTAAGTAACCAGTATCTGGCACTATTAGCTTCGAGCAGTCGTTTTTTTCCATATTGATTTAAGAATGATAAATATGCAAAGTAATTCATAATATCCAAAGTCCAGTTTTATACTTTATAATCAAAATGAAATGTCATCTGAACAGCATTGATGCTTATTTATTTCTCGCATATGAATGCACATAGCCAATTTGGCCAAAAAGTGGGAATGTCAAACCACGTAAAGTTGTATGCTATCTGAATACCAACATGTCCTTCGTTACCATTTGGTTGATTGTATTCTTTGTTCCAGTTGAAATAAGTCATTGGTGTACCATCGTCAAAAGTCCACTTATTGGGTAAAATGGTGTCTGTTCCTTGCATGCAAAGCTGTGTAACTGGAAGATTTGCTGAAAAAAACCAAATTGACAACTAATGTTATGTGGAAGTGCACCGTTAATTTTATGACATTTCACCTAACAGGGGTTTTGGTTTTTCTCCAAACAAATATTGCACAATTTGGGAGATAAAATCAGGATATATGTCTTGAAAATTTTGAATACTATCAATCGAGTGTTTTGACGATTTATATATGATTACCAAATTGCAATGCTATTGAACTTCTAAGTATGTTAACATACTATATATTCGAAAAGTTAAATAATAAAAGAGATAATAAATGAATTATCTAATAGTAACGTGAATTATGTTGTTCTTACGAAGCTAAACATATAGAAAATAATACAATATTGAGTTTATTTAACTGTTATAGAAAAGAAGAATGAGTGTTATTTCACTGTGCCCATTTATCTTTACAAAACACCAGTAACTTCTAAAAACACCACGACATCGCGGTTTCGTGACTGAATTTAAGTGTTTCCGCCTTATTTTATCATGGATTTTTATTATCAGTATTGTTACGTCATGCTAATTAGAAGGTGCACAACATATCTCTCGTTGAACCAATCCCAATTTACTCACTACAAAACAGTAGTAGTACTCCAGTTAGTGAAGAGTAAAAAAGAACCGTAAACTACACGTGACATATACATGTACTTTTGGTATCAGTATCGGATTCGACCAAAACTTGTTTATTTATTCGTAATATTAAATACGCGGAAAACAAAAGGACCTGAAATGATGTAACCTTTTAATCAACACCATTATCCTATTTTATAATATTAGGTATGTGTTAAGTTTAATTCTTTGATTTGTAGGTTGTACTTCTTGCCGGATAACAAATTGGACCTCGTAACTGTTATTATTCAAGATATAATATTAAGTATTCCCAGTTATATTTTAAAGGAGAACCACAAGTACAAAATGTATATAATTCGTATACTACCTGATATAAGTTCCACATACTTCTGCTTTTGTTCAGTATCGACTCTGAACAACTCAGAATTGGCATTTCGACACACCTCATTAAATTTGTTGAAGTCTGTGGGCAATGCATCGTAGATTTTGTAACAAAAATCTAACTCTCTATAGAGAATAAATCCTTCTCCCGCTGAACAACGACCACTTCCTATAAATAAGAATATCCTTGTATTTGTGATGAAGATTGATCAGAACCAACCAAAATATACGGAACTCAAAGGAAAAGAAACAAATTGAATGATAAAAATATCGAACTCTGAGGAAGATTCAAATGGTAAAATCAAAATTTCAATCAAATCAAATGATAGGAAAACAACTGTAATTATTTAAACAAAACTTAATAACTGATAAAGCAATGATTGAACCTGGGTATCTTCAATGAGAAAGAAACCCGACCAAACAAGACAGATTGTTTGTTTTTAATTTTTTTATATACGAGTAACAACAAGTAATATACGACTGATGAACTTTCGATTAATAAAGAATATTTTATTCTCTTGTGTAAATCTTAAGTTTGCTTATGATATGGACTTCAAAAGAAGTGAGAACAGTAAAATAACAAATATATCGAACTCCGCGGAAAATTCAAATGACAAAATCTATAGCTCAATCAAATGGATAAAAACTGCCATATTCCTGAATTAGTACAGACATTTTCTTCACATGAATAAAATGGTAGATTAGACCTGATTTTATAGCTAGATAAACCTCTCACTTGTATTGGAGTCGCATACATTTTAATTATATTGACAACGATGTGAGAACAAAACACACAGGCATAAACAGTCTTTTGCTATACACAGAATAGATACTGACATCGAAATCAGACTTTAAAGATTTACCGTGCGTATTGGAATGTGTTAATTAAGGGAGAATTGAGATCTCACAAAACCCAACGGCATTTTTGCGCATGTTCCAAGTCAGGAGACTCTGGCCTTTCTTATAAAAAACATGATGGGGTATAATTGCCAATGAGACAATCTCCACAAGAGACCAAATGACACAGACATTAACATTTATGGGTCACCGTACGGCCTTCAACAATGAGCAACACCCTCACCGCATAGTCAGGTTTGAAAGGCCCCGAAATGACAAAATTAAGGTAAACCAATTCAAATTAGAAAATTACTACTCACGATCCTCTGTTAAATAATACTTCCATCCTGTGTCTGCATGAGTTGGCAGAGTATTTCCGAACGCTATCGCGTGTAAAATACATTCGTTTGATTGTGTATTATAAAAGTACGACACACAACGCGTAGAATATAAACACCGACTCGCGCACTCCAACAGGGATTCAACTATTGTCTGTTCCACTGTATTTGCAATATGATAGTGCCCATTATAGCTACATGTAGGGTCATTTAAAGCATGCTGCTGTAAAATTGCATCAGAAAAACGTAATAAATAACAACAGAGGACAATTCTTTGTAGATTCCACATTTCACATGAAACACTGAAACAGTTTTCTAGAAACTAAGTCGTTGAAATCGTAAGTTTCTACTTTTGAAGTATCAGAACAATGAATATATGACAGTTTGAAAATGGTTATAATTACTGCTTCTGTATTCGTATTCAAATATCTTTGAAAATGGATATAACGATTGCTTCTGTAATCTCATTTGAATATCTTTGAACAATGGTTATAATGACTGCTTCTGTTTTCTTATTTGAATATCCTTTTAGAAACTTGTTTGACTAAGAAATGGCAAAACCAATATATATTTGATTTTTCTTGCTGAAACAATATCTCTGTCCAACGAATGAGTAAGCTAACATCATTTAAAAACTTCACGAACAAACAAAATTGCATCAAGAAAGTGTAATGTCAATTTTATTCAATCCCCTTATAGAAATGAAAAATGAAAAATAACGCACTCCTTTTGTTGGCGAGCTATATAAAAGCATTATAATGTCTATTGTCTCATTTCAGTTAAAAATCTTAATGTGTATCTTATTGTTTGATAAAAAGCAAATCACGAGGATAATGTTATATAAAGAATACATCAATAAAATAACAATGCAGTTTAAAAAAAAAACCCAATGTCAAGAACTTTGGTTCAGTATCTGAATTAACAAAATGTTTAAACAAAATATTTGATGAAGCCATGATTTAACTAAACATGTTATTACAGTGTCTTTTACAATTAAAACGATACTTCGCTACATCAATAAAATTAAAATTAAAATTTGTTATATTACTGATTACTACACTATTAAAGTAATCATTTTATAAGTTTCCTTTTCATCTTTTTTATATTTGGGGTCTTCAATCATTTCAAATACTGTAACTAGAGGCCATTCGAGATAAAAATCTAGGAATTTTAGAAAACCATTGGAAAATGAGGTAATATTGGATAGGAAACGAAAGTTAAAAATGCAGAGGGTAACCTACAGCCCCAAAAGGATTGTTACAAGGGCAGTCCAATTTCCCCTGATGTTTGCATCACTTGGCACTCGCTGTTGGCGATCATCGGAATTAATGAGAAAATTTGATCGGACATGTGTTTGTAAATGTGCATCTCGTTCAGCACAAAAGTTGACATGATGATACAGTTTGTTAACGTTCTAGTTAGCAAGGTAACAGTTCGTAGGAAGACAGCATCTTATATGGGCACATTATTCTGACTCGAAGCCGACCAGTCTTTGCTCTTACTCAAAATGGGTGGGTGCTTGGCGGAGAAGCATCAAATACAAATTTAAAATTCTATAGTTTGACCCAGTGGGGGTTCGAACAAACGACCTCTCATAAGCGGGGCGAACACACTACCACAAGACCACCGAAAGGTGTGTGTAATATTGAAAGATTTACAACTAAAGTCATTCTTTATATATCAGTAAAACAAATGTCCAAACAGGAAACTATTTATTTCAAGTTTTCAGCTTAATATCATGTAAACATATCAATACTGTCGTTGTACCTTTCTTCCGTATTCTGTGATGTTCAAACAAACTGTTGAAGAATTCATTTCTATATACGATGTTTGATGAAGTATACATAAGACTTAAAAGAATGTTTGACAGCAGTCATTTCAATAAAATGTTTAATGTTCGTAACATCAGATAAAAAGTGTATCTGGAGAAAAAAAAATGTGTATCCTCTTAACAATACAAGTACGGATTATGAAACGTCATCTGACAAGGAACAATCTGGAACACAATATAATTACCAAAGAACTTATACATGTGATATATGTTTTTATATAATATATTTTAAAAACAAAGTAAATCTTGTTGATGTCTTTTTTAATTTTTTTTTTTATTAAATTACACATTCCTACAATTCCAACAACACGATTTAAATAGATTCAGATTATTACGACATAAGTGTAAAGTAGTCAAACATTACAGTAATACTGTGTTTTGAATCATTAAATGATTTATGATTTATCAAAATTGAAAGTTAACCAAAGATAATAAAAATTAGAAGTTTGTATTAAGGTTTATAAGTTTGAAGGCATTATAATATATTTGGAATGATAATTAACAGATAATCGTGATTTAGTTTGGTTTAAGTACGAACTCAATAATTCAAAGAAAAACTAAATTATTCATCAGCGTTTAAAGATAAAACACATCTTGAACCTACAATAATAAATTTATTACATAAAGAATACATTTGTCTATGCGGTATGGGCTTTGCTTATTATTGAAGGCCGTACGGTGACTAACTAGTTGTAAATTTCTGTGTCATTCGGTCTCTTGTGGAGAGTTGTCTCATTGGCAATCATACCACATTTTCTTTTTTTATATTGTGTCAAATTGGAAGAAGGCAATGGAAGAATTGGATATTTTAAAAACCAAAGAGTAACAAACAATGCCTTGAATATTATATTGTTGACTTGAGTAACATAAACATCAAAACAAACAGAAAGGCATTGACGTTTGTTTTTCTACCATAACAAAATTTATCTAGAGCGTATGCTTTTTCAACGACAGAAAATACATCTAGAAAATGATACAAATATATGGCCTTCTAACAACATCCAGCAACTACGTACACATTCACTTACAAGTACTGAGTGAAATTCTGTCTGGTAGACGATCAAACGCAAAATATGAAAAGGTCTATAATCTTCTTTTTTATAATATTAAAATGGATGCAAACATGTTGACGAGTTTATTGGTATAAAGATATAACCAAAAAAAAAAAAAAAAAAAACCCAACCAAATATTGGATAGGTTATTCGTAATAGAATTCCAATTCTATGTGGTGGTGTTTAAAACATTTTGTGATAGTTCAACCCTCGTAAATAGTAAAGAACATTCCAAATCTCCCTTAACATGTTCAAGCATATTGTGATGTTTACGATGTGAATGTGCATTTCAACAACTTACCCAGCCCTTACTGAAACATACCGTTTCATGATGACGCTATAAAAAATCAACAGTAAAGTGCAGTGAAGAGTTTTATTGAGATATATTAAATAGTATTTTTGTACAGTAAATATTTTAAACTTCAGACTGTTCTTTCGTAATTTCATCGTCTTTCACATACAAATATGCAACTGTTATTCACCTGCTTAAACAATGGTACCCAAGTGGCACCATTATTAATGTCCATACCAAGATTGCCTTTCCCACTTCTCGGTTGATTAGGGTTAAGTTTCCAGTTTAAGAACGGCATAACTGTTCCATCGTCAAACGTCCAATCACCATTTAAATCTATAGTGTTCGTACCTTGCATACAAACGTGGCCTGTAGATCGGTTAGCTATTCAAAGACAAAACATTTCGTAATATAGTGACAAGATATAAGTGATAATGCAGAGTTGATAAACTGCCATGCATTTGCACTTGTTAACATGTCTTCACCAAATAACATATTTCTGATGTCTTTGCACTACAGACTCACTAAAAAATATATTTAGTTGTTAGTGAATGTTTGATGTATCTAGACTCTAGTTACTGAGAGTACCATTACAAGTTTAATAGATCTTTGTGTGATTTATCCTTATGTAAGTTATTCATGTCCACCATGACGATCTTATCAATTCAGTCATATCCAACTTATGTGTACAGTTTGCTCTACCGTTTTGTTGTCACACAATTGTTTTAGGTGAGGAGAGGGTAGAATACTCACGCACATCCTTAACCACGCAACATTATATGAGTGTCGGTCTAAAATCAGAGGCATGCATTATATGGGTGTTGTTCGTTGTTGTTGATCATAAATTATGTGTATTTTTCTAATAAATTAGGTCGTTGGTTTTATCCACTAGAAATATCAAACATCTCAAAGTTCTTAAACTGATAAAGTGGAAAGCCTTCAGAAAAAAGAATGTTGACCTATAGTTGTTTAAATCCGGTTCATTCGTTTGAAAGATTGACTCACGTGGCAGTCTTAACACATCTACCTTTTGAATTAAGTATTAGATAATGGTGAAAATACAGAATTTGATCACGTATCGTCTTGGAAATTAGATCTGTAAATGCTTTTTTTATTTAAATATATTAGTAATCAATAAACTACTTTAAAATTATATAATAGACTAACAATAAAAATATTCAAAAGCATAAAAGCGAAGTTTAAAACTATGAATGAAACCACAATACTATACATGTAAATGCGATTACTCTCATATATAGATTTAGTGTGGTTCTGCTTTGGGGATGTACCCTTTTACGTCCAAGCTGTAAGATGCTATTCTATTTGTAACCATCTGAAGAGATAACTCTTTCCAACTGATTTTATAGTTTTTTTCTAATGTTGTATTATAACACCATTGTCCCATGCTTGGAGAGGAAATGAGCACACCAAACATTTATTTTCATTTAAGTGTGTATATTATTGTATATGGTGGCTTTTTGTTCAAGGTTATTATTGTATTTTTTAGAATAGTTTAGTATCTTACAGAGGTATACTTCTGTTGCATTTGTCCTTTTTTATATATTAGATCGTTTGTTTTCCACGTTTGACTGGTTTTACATTTGTCATTTAATGGGCCTTTTATAGCTTGCTATTCGGTATGAATAAAGGCTCCGTGTTGAAGACCTATAATGGTTTACTTTTACAAATTGTGACTTGGATGGAGAGTAGTTTAATTGGCACTCATGCCACATATTCTTATATCTATTTAACCCGCCTCAATATGTATGTGTCTTTTATAGGTTAGGAGCGTGTAGTTCAGAGTTTTTCATTCGATCTTTGTCTGTCATTTAATTTTTTCGTAATCTGCTATATCTTAAATTAGGCAGTTGGTGTTCTCAATCAATCAAAGGGTTTTTCATGTCAACCATACAGTATGGTTTTTTTTATTCATTGTTAAATGCGGTACGGTTGTCTATAATTGTTTACATTAACTTCCTTTGAACTTTGGTTGATAGTTGTTTCAGTCGTAACCATACCTCACCTCCGTACTTTTATACCAGGAACATTGTCGTCGCATGATAATTCATAATCTGCTTCAAGGAAAGGAAGTCACGTGTGTGTAATGAATCATAGCACATAAAAGACTACAGTTTGGAATTGTCTTATTCATGATACGACTTCCGCAATTATACAGATGTGCTTATTAATACCAAATAAAACAATAGACATCTACAACTTTGCACAAGTATACAATTTCTTTAAAACTGAAAATTAGAAATGGGGCAATAAGATCTTTTTGATCTAAGGAGATATCAAATACCATGAAAAATAAAAATAAATACCATGCACAAGATAACCAAAAAATCTAATGATATCAGGTGTTCCGGAACGGTAGAAACCCCTTCAGCACATGTGGCTACAATAGTCGTAAGCATGTATAAACTACAAACTATGGATGTCACATTCATGGACAAGGGCGGAATTCTTGTTTTAACAACCGAAACATATCTTTTTAATATTTGAAAAATAACTGTCATCTCGTGATGATGTCCGTAAAATTTTAGAAATCATGACTTCAATTTTACTACTTTGATTCCTTACTTTTAGAATATTTTAGTTTTAAATCATGTACGTGATGTTTACAAATAAATGCAATAAAAAGAAACACACAGGGAGTCTTAGATTAATATCTTCCTTTTAAGCATCAACACTATCGAGGAATAGATTTATGGTAAGTGAGGCAGGCTAAGGAATATCGTATCAAATGGGAGATATACTCTCTATATTTAGGTGCTTCTAGAATTTTGTTACATAGGAATTGGGAAGATGAAATCATCAAGCGTTGTTATAAAGGATAACGCTCTTTGTCCTTCTATGTATGTAAACAGCGTTATCCTTTATTTCAAGTTTGATGGTTTAGATGCGCTTAGCAGTCATTATATAAACGTTGAATTATTAATTGAGATAACATCATATATAGAGCGGAAAGTTAAGCTGGATCAAAATTGAAACAATAACTATGGGTCACTGTGCTAATTTTTAAGCAACAAGTGTTACAAAATTGCGAGAATTTCTAGATTTGTTCAAGGAAAAACAGTTGTCGGTTGAGAAAAAAAATCTAAGAGATAGATTTTAAAATAACATACGATACAAAGGATAAAAAATTTAAAAAAAATCAGATTCCACCAATCGTCCTATTGAGAACTTATATTTTACATTACAAGATCGAGGCAAACAGTTACTCTATACCTGAAGTGATAATTCTAGCTTTACTTCACTCTTCTTAATACGCTTCTTTATAAAGAATACCTCAAATGGATAAAGGAACAAGTTGGCAAGAAGAGAGGGACTGTTGGATTCAGTAGGAATGTCGATAATTTGTTGAAATACATGTCATGGAAATGTAACAAATATGTTTTCAATCCAGAAATCAATCGTATTGGTAATATACATTTCAGCGAATTTGTTGTTTGAATCAGTGTGTGAATTGGTTTGTGTACCCCTTTTCGAAACCAAGACAATTGTTTCTAGGCTCCATTTCATTAACACAAACAAATTTGGATACATTTTTAAGATCAGAATTTGCAATACATGCGGAAAGGTTATGAGATTTGAAACTGTAACAGAAATTAAGAGTTATTTAGAATCCACATCAGATTTTTTAAGCTACTGAAACAGACGTTTGGCAATACCTCTCAACCCCGGCAATTATAGTTGATTTTAATAGTTTGGAAAGAGGTTTGGTTTAATACCACTTACCATATCCTGCATTAAAGGAAGCTCGTTAAACTAATGTATGCACATTATAGACAATAACTAAGTCACCAGTAGAATAAGGCGGATAAGATATGAATTGATACTAACAATAATCGCAAATATTGCCTTTCATTTCGTTTATTTATAATATATTAATCAAAATTGAGAATGGAAATGGGGAATGTACCAAAGAGACAACAACCCGACCATAGAAAAAAAACAACAGCAGAAGGTCACCAACAGGTCTTCAATGTAGCGAGAAACAATGTAGCACCCGGCGGCGTCCTTCAGCTAGCCCCTAAACAAATATATACTAGTTCAGTGATGATGTACCAAGTCAGGAATATGGCCATTGTTATATTATAGTTCGTTTCTGTGTGTGTTACATTTTAACGTTGCGTCGTTTTTTTTCTCTTATTTTTGAGTGTAAATTCACATTACGATAAGACGTGTCACGGTACTTGTCTATCCCAAATTCATGTAAAACTATTTGGTTTTGATGTTATATTTGTTATTATCGTGGGATTTTGTCTGATGCTTGGTCCGTTTCTTTGTTTGTTACATTGTAGTGTTGTGTCGTTGTTCTCGATCCTCTTATATTTAATGCGTTCCCCTCAGTTTTAGTTCGTTACCCCGATTTTGTTTTGTGTCCATGGATTTATGAGTTTGAACAGCGGTATACTACTGTTGCCTTTATAATGAACGCCATACTAATTTCCTAATTGTACACAAGAAACTAAAATTAAAATAATACAATACTAACAAAGGCCAGAGGCTCCTGACTTGGGACAGGCGCAAAAATGCGACGGGGTTAAACATGTTTGTGAGATCTTAACCCTCCCCTATACCTCTAGCCAATGTAGAAAAATAAACGCATAACAATACGCACGTTAAAATTCAGTTCAAGAGAAGTCCGAGTCTGATGTCAGAAGATGTAACCAAAGAAAATAAGCAAAATGACAATAATACATAAATAACAACAGGCTACTAGCAGTTAACTAACATGCCAGCTCCAGACTTCAATTAAACTGACTGAAAGATTATGATTTCATCATATGAACATCAGGCACAATCCGTCCTGTTAGGGGTTTAGTATCATACCATTATAACATATATGAGAAGAACATAACCCGTGTCATGCCAACAACTGGTTTTTGAATAAATGTGTTTAGTTCCGATGCAAAGACCCTATAAGTGAATCAATATTAACACCAAAATATGCAATATTTAATGACCTGACAACAGTATCGTAACTATATCCCTTCTTAATAAGTCTATTCAAAGGTTGAATCTTTTCAAACACATAACGGACACACACCGGATATGTAACGTACGAGAAACGGAAATGTACCGGACAGAACGGATGTCGAACGTACATCCAACGGATGAGTACCGCATAAAACGGACACCTAACGGAAGCGTACCGGATAAAACGGACGAACAAGGTATACGGAAAAATTAAAGGCGATAATAATAATACATGTAAATCGCTTAAATATTCAAATGTTTCTGTGTAACTGGTTTTGGTTTGTTCTTCAAAATGCCGCAAAGGGACAGTGTTTGGCCTGAATAAGAGCTGCTTGACTGTTTAGACGTGCCCTTACTTTAATATCGATTATGAATAATAAGAATTCATAAACCTTAAGGGTGTAAAAAAGTTAATCATTAGGCATCCGTTGGAGCTATCCGTTAAGGTGTGACCGAGGCTAAATGGATAGCTCGATCGGATAACTTTTTTCAATTCGTTCATGTCCGTTAGACGCCCGTTCTTACCCGTTAGACGTCCGTCCATATCCGTTGCATGTCGGTTTAGAGTACGTTTTATCAGTCGACGTCCGTTCTGTCCGGTGGAAAATTTTGAGCATGTTCAAAACTTTGAACGGACGTCCAACGGATGAAATGTCCATTGAACGTCCGGTAGGCGTTCGTTTTGTACGGTGCTCGTCCGTTTCGTTTCTGTTTTGTATCTTTTACGTGCCCGTTATACCTCTGTTGGAGATCTGGCAGATAAATTCACCAACGGACTTCTAACGGACGTCTAACTGATAAAACGGATGTTGAACGAATATGAAACGTTCGTGCTATCCGGAAAGGTGTGACCGAGGTTTTAAGTCAAATGCATTTTGTGAAAATATACTTTTTCACCTTTTTGGTTTTTTAAAAATGTTGTTTGTAATGATTAAACACCTCTACCAGGAAATTTGTTTTGCATGCACACGTTTAAAAATGTGTTTTTTTTATCTAACGCAATCATATGTCATGTATGTTTGAACGTTGTTTTCAATTTAGACATGTATATATACATATATATCTTACAAATGATTTGATTTGCATAGGCACTAAAATGAATACTACCAACATGCAAAAAAAAAAATCAAATATACATGCTACTTAGGCTGCAACGTAGTTACCATACCGAATAATCATTTTGAAACTGCGAATAAACGGAGACTTGGTTTTTAGACATGTCTGTGTACTAGTATTAATTCGCTCTGGTAAAGTCTGTCTTTTCATTTCACCTTTGTATATAGTTTAAAATATAAAATTAAATTGCGTGTTGTAAACTTTATGCTGTATAGGAAAAACTAAGACAAAAGTCCTAAATCTATTGAGAGAGAAAAAACCCGGGTTACCAACTAAAACCGAGGGTTACATATGAACATATATAACAGGTACATCACATCAATTATGGCGTTATTGTTGGGGACATTTTAAAAATTATAAATGCTTAGTTTTGCTTACATGTAGCTCCAACAATATATTGTTGTTTTTTCTCGGAGTCTACTCTGATTAATTCTGCTCCAAATGATCGACATTTCAATTTCAGTACATCGAAGTCGGTTCGAATTGGACCATTGATATTATAACAAAGATGTAAGGGTTCGTGATATGTAAAATTATCCCAAGGAGGACATCTTCTTTTACCTGAAAGAAACATAATATTAACAGTTGGGTTAAACAAAATAATCTTAGAAGAAACATCTCTCATGATCTAATAACATTTACAATTTGTCCGTATTTGTAAAACTACACAAATAAACGCTTTAAATCGATGTTAGCTTTATATTGTCTTTACACTTTCTTACTTTATTTGACACTTTTAACTTTTTATTCAAGCGTCTTTAATGAGTCTAAGACGAAACGGCGTCTGGCGCAAATGCAAAAATTTAATCCTGGTATCTATAATGCAGACGTAGTGTTTGGCAAGGGAAAACATTGTTTAGACATGATGATATTATTGACACAAATAAAACTTTCTTGATTGTTGAGTAGAGAACTTGGAGTAACGTTATCGATGGGGGATAGGAAATGTAAGCATTGACTGAAATGTAAGTTTTACTGTATCCTAGACATTCATTACCTTAGTTGTACTTGGCACAATATTTTGGAATTTTGAGTCCTATTGCTCTTGAACCTTGTACATTGAAACTATTTTGATCTGAGCGTCACTGATAAGTATAATGTAGACGAAACGAGCGACTGCCGTAACACAAAACCAGTCTGGTACCTTTGATAACTATTTACACCACTGGGTCAATGCCACTGCTGGTGGACGTTTCGTCCCCAAGGGTATCACCATCTCAGTAGTAAACAATTCTGTGTTGACATGAGTATCAGTTATATGGTCATTTTTATAAATTAACTGTTTTCAAAAGTATGATTATTTCGAAATACTAAGGTTTTTCTTATCCCAGGGATAGATTACCTTTAACTATATCTGGCACAATTTTATGGAAGTATAGGTCATAAATGCTCTTCAACTATATATGTACTGTATGTTTGGCTTTGAAACTTTAATTTGATCTGAGCCTCACTTATGCGTCTTATGTATACCAAACGCGCGTCTGGCGTAAGAATTTAAAAGCCTGGTACCTTTGAGAACTTATTAGAGTGACAGAACATTTGCAGTATATATGAAGTATAATAAAAGATCATGACAAAGTAGTAAAAAGTTCCTGTTCATCACCCCAGTGTTTTCTTTGTATTCTATTTAATAAATAGTGTTATATGTGCAATTAGAATTGACATACCATCTATAATCTACTTCAATCTAATAAAATTTTAAACTTACGATCCTCTATTACATAATGCCGCCATCCTGGTCCAGTTTCTGGTGCTGTCAGATTTAAATATAAAAAAGCATGCAGCTGACATTTGGTTCTGTTCGCATTGAAGAAAAACGATGCACATCGATCATTCAAGAGGCAGGCACTAGAACACAAAGCTAATGATTTTGTGTGAATGTCCAAAAGAGCATTTTTAGAATCAAAACGAGATTCATTTAACAGATTATTCTCGAAAAAAAATGCTCTTGGTTCAACAGTTTTCAAAACGAAAATTAAAATCATAACGAAAAAGTTAACTATGCACATGCATCCCATCGCGACTAGTTACATGGTTAACTCTGACGACAAAACGGAAAGCTGTCTCCATAATTTACCACCATATGCTGATTAACTTTTGTATATTTCACAGGCAAAGGGAAAATGTACATCCCCTTTCAAAGAAATGAAAAGAACTCAATAAATTTTAAACAAAGGAATTACCATAGATTTGTTTCTCCCTTTCTTCCTTTCGCGTGTTTTAACTAACACAATTTAATTAAGTATAGATTATTTCAAAACATAAAAACAATGTTAAGGCAGACAGGAAACCTTAAAGACAATGTTCAATGTAATTTAGTTTAAACATATTTTTCATCAATACAAATATATCATCATACAAAATACACAATAATAATAGGATTCGGAAACAAGCTATATATAGCTTATGTTAATCCGTTTCCTTGAAATAACAACTCCAGTTAACTATAACATAAATATAGCATGCAATGTTACAATGATATGAAACAAGAATAAATAAGTAACTATATAACAGAAGAAGAAAGGAGAAAAAAAAACTAATTTTAAAATAACGAAAATAAATACAACAAAAGAAGAAAAAAAAGTTAAAAAAAAAAGAAAAAAGAAAACTACACTGAAATACTACACACACGTTTAGATGAAATGCAACTTAGTGAGAATAGTGAATAACAACTTAAGGTTCCACTAAAGTCAAAATATAGGACACTTCTAAACTTTGCCTGTATTTTTCAACCTATAATGAATAAAGTCATAAACTATGAGAACATATGTTCATTTAAACATACTTTACATATACACACTGTGTCAATTGTAAATAAACTTGAAATTGTTATGTTGTGGCCAAACCGGTTCTTGGGGTGAACACTAAATTTTCAAAAAAATCTGGAGGCCTGCAAGACGACTTAATTTGTTTAGAATTGGTATGGACGAATACTGTTATATCTAATGCAGGACAAGCTCATGTTGATTTTTCATAAAAAGTATTTATATTCGAGTTTCAGTTAATTTCATGTATCTAAGTGAACGAATATCGAAGGTACAATACAGAAATTGGACAAATATGCCATTAAAACATATGTATGTGACAAATCAACATGAGCTTGTCCTGCATTACATGTAACAGTATTCGTCCATACCTATAATTCCTAGCATGATTTCTAGTGAAAATGTAACTGAATTGTTAGGGATACTATATATGTTGTCATTTTCAATCAGTGTAAACAATTATAGAAAACATTTCAAAGTAATTTTAATAAACAAAAAGATATACCTTAAAAACGAATATACATCAGTCGCTTAATTACTTATCTTTGTAGAGATACAAAAATGTGTCTTATTGATCTGATGAGAGTTTCCCCGGAGAGCACAATTTTTGCTATAAAAACGTTGAATAAGCTGTAGATTTATTTTGTTCCGTAAATAAACAGAATATATCAAAAATGTTCTTTCCTCATTTTTTGTAATCAGTTTTTTTTTAAGTTAGAAGAAAAAGTTAACGATTTTGAAGTAATAAGTGTATTGATATTGATATTTCTTTTTATTGATTTTGTTAGTTGTATTGTTGACCTGGTCCCCATATCAGCAACATAGTTGCCTTCAAGTTAGAAAACACTTAAATGCAAACGCAATTGGAAGTTCAAGATTGTACTTATCCGAGGAACATTATGATCAAGAAAACAAATTGTCTTTACAAAATACTGTTAAGTAATATTTTCATCCTGTGCTTTCATAAGGATGTAGGATTTTTCCGAACTGTTGCAAACTTGTTCCAGGTAAGAAAGAAAGAGCGTGAGTTTTGAGCTCTCATATACATGTTTTACGCCGCCTCTTTATGTATGTGTCACTCCAAACTTAGAAGCATGTTGTTCAGTGATCGTTATTGGTTGATGTTTGTTTGGTCTGTTTTCGTTTATTGTTTTGTCATCAATCATCATTTCACATTTTTACATGTCTGGGCCTTTTATGGCTGGATATTTAATTAAGGTTTTGTTCGTTGTTGAAAACCGTACGGTGACCTATGATTTATGAATTTATGTCATTCGAACTCCGGTGGATATTTGTCTCATACCACATATCTTTATTTAATAATATATGACAAAAGACCCAAAGTACCGTAATCGCAGTTACTGAAAACTAGTTTCAAGCCAATAACAACCTATAAATGTTATCCCATACTAAAGTATTGACTTATAATCTGTTTGAACAAAATCAATGTCTAAAAGTTCGAAAACGGTTATAATTGACTGTTTCTGTCTTCAAACGTAGACACTGTTTTACGTTTTCATTTACTAGAAAATGGAAAGACCAATAAACATTTGAATAGCACTGCTTAAACAACGAATCAAAAAAGATAAGGTAACATCACTTGAAACAATGTGAAACACATATAAAGAAAACAGGAAATCGTTTCATAAAAATTATACATTATACATGAACAAAACAAATAAAGCAATCAGTTTGTTGACAAGCACTGCCTTCCATTGTGTACGTTCACGTGAAATCAGCAACGTGTTCATATTCTAGACAATGTTCAAACTTAATCCATTTTCCCAATTACATACTTTAACTATTCAAATCTGGTAAATGAAGACAATTACTTTTATTCGAATTAAATAAAACATTTCATGTTGTTTATTTTTAATTTGTGTTTATAATAATGATAAAACAAATCATTTAAAACATGCATATACTACATCCATAAAATAGAAATAATCTTCACAAATATAAATTCGCCGATCTTGAATCTAAATCTGTAAAAATTCTTTCTCTTTTAATTTTATAACTTCTATTCCTATTATGTTATACTCTTTCATTTTTTAACACGCTAAATTATAGTATTTAATAAGCCAGTTTTATTTCTTTTTCTCTATCCGTGAAACTCTGTTGTCTACACTTGTATATTATTTATTATTTAAATCTGATTATCCCCTAGGCAATGTTAATATGCATATATACATGACCATAAAATAAGCTAAAAAAATAAAGCATATACATAGTTTGTTTAAACATTGTTCAGGTACACATAGTGGACTCGGAAAGTTACATCAACATTGTAGAAAAGGAAACAACCTATACTTTATATATAAAACAACATGATCTATGAATCTGTAGCGATAGATTTGAATAATATCAAGAGCACGTGTAAAATTAAAAACGCTAAATTAATAAAAGGGGATTCTGTTGATAAACTTCAATACGTTGAATTAATAACTTGTATGTCGCAATTATCGTCAGACATTTATTACTATTGTTTTATGGTATCAAATTCGATTTCAGGAGACTCTTTTGTTGAATAAACTGAATGTGATTTTTTCCCATTGTAATACTGGTAATTTCTAGCATTACTGTCAAGTTTTGCTATAAATAGTTCAATAGTTTTTGATAAATCTAGTATATTCTGTAAGACGACAATTACAGCGATTAAAAATCCAAATTAAGCCGCATCATGATAGAAGATAGTGTGGACCAATAAATGATCAAATATTTATCTCATATGCCTACAAACAATTGAAAATGATACAAAATATAACTCTAGGATGAAAAATGCCATTAATGGAGCTCTCTGTCTTGTTTATAAGGTATTTTTGGTCCTTTTATACCTCTCATTTACTCCAAACTTCAACTTTTTAGGCCAATGAAATTTTGGGGTAATTTTCATTCATATTTGAAAGAAATGTGATAATAAATGAGTAATTGATGTATTCCATCAAAGAAAACAAGCTTTTCAGCACTTATTAAACAATATATTTTCTTAAAGCAACATACTCATCAATCGAATCAATCGAATACCCATACTATTATCAAACGAAATCCGTATTCTGATCATCCGTATATAACTTTCTTCCCTTTCTGGTGTGTTCCCATTTATAACTCAATTAAGCCAATAGAATCTAAGCGACATCATCAAACAACTATTCAGAAGTAACTGGTGTTAAGTAATAATTTCAAAAATAGCATGTATATTGAATGAAACTGAAAGGTTTACAGCACGATGCAAAACACAAATCACAAAGTAGCAAAATGAGCGAATTTTCATCTCCATTTACCTGGGAGTTTGGTCATTACTTGTTTAAATTTTTTTTCTTTTCATTGTATCTTTTTTCGAGCAAAAAGAAATGTTTCTTTGTGACAAAAGATTTAGATTTTGTGTAGATTACTTTCGGTCAATTTTGCCTAATGAAGTTTAAACCATAATTTCTTGATAATTTCAAAATTTTTATAAACGGACAACTTTAGAAATGTTTTTATAAGTCATGTCAGGACCAAAGGACACACTACTGATCTAATGATACGGACTGATAGTCCACCATCATAGGTATCGAACCAGTGATGTAAAGATGCAAACAACACGTTATAAATGTCGTGTATCCGAAGAGCTTTTAACTTCGTCAGGATCGCTCAAAGCCAAATATTTGAAAGCCAATGATGAATAGGAACCAACACAGTTGAAGACCTATACGAACAAAAAAGACCATCAATAGCCTGATCAATCTAAGGTAAACTTTGCCTGAGGGATTATAAACCTTGGTTTCTTAATAATTTCAAAATTTATAAACGGAAAATATTAGAATTGTTTGCTATAAATCATGTCAGTACCGAAGTACTGATTATTAAGCTTGTAATACCTTCGGGAACTGATTGTCCACATTCAGAGTTATCGACCCAGTGTTGTTAAAAATGGAAGAAAAATAAACACGTTATAAATTTTATGCGTCATTCGTATTTGCCACACATTGAGTGTTTTCAAATTTTACACGAGCAAATAGCAAATATAACGAAGTGACATTTATTAGATTGTTTTAACATTTGTAATAGATTTCGGACTTCCATATATTTCTAAACCTAGTAACATAACCTATGAATAAAAAACGACTTCCAATATGAGGAATCGTATCTAGAGCTACTTTCCGGCCGGTTGTTACAGAAAACTCATACATTTCTATCGACCTGTCAGCATGGATAAAATAATTCTTTGCTTGATACTGGATATATCTTTTTTTTATTTATAATTGTAGATTCATGCGAATGCAAGGTGGATGTTCATTGAAAGATACTAAAGGATTGTTTGGCAAATAATTTCTTAAATCCCCTCAATTCTTTTATCATTATTTCAAGTGCACTGATAACATTAAGGGCGATCATCACTCAACCTATTAAAACTAGAGAATATTACAAGCAAGACAATTACAATAGACATATACCTAATACACAATGGGACGTTCGTGATGATGGACAGTTGGGAAAAGGTCTTCCAGTGTGGTTGAAACAGTCAAGTTGATGATTTTCTTTCGGTGAAACATATGAAACCCTTCCTATAACGGATTGAACCAGTACAATACACTCATTATGATAGGTGTTAAACTGTATTAATAATGGTGTCGTCCTCAACCTTATCAACAGAGTCTTGCGTATCAAATAAGTGACTGGTGATTTTCGCCTCAACTAACATTTAATCTTTTAGACAAATCTTAACCTTTTCTATCATCAATTGAATTGTATTAGTTTCACATGCAACTACAAATGAAATGTATGAAAAAACTGGAGATATAAGAGTATACCTTAAGGAGACAGCAATCGAACGAAGAATTCAAAATGAAATTCAGAGAGCAACATGCAGTCGTTAACAAAAAGCATATGTATATAAAGTCAAGCTCTAAATGATCACAAGTCAATACACGTTGTGAATAGATTAAGTATAATATATACAGTATGATTTGCAAATATGTATCATAAATGTGTGGTATTTTACGATTAAAAGTAAACATGAAATGTTTAAAAAAAAAAAAAAAAAAAAAAAAAAAAAGGAAGGAACGTCTATTTCATACCGTGGTGGTTAGGATAGATGTGAATTCTAATGTCGGATGATGCATTTTATAGCAGAAGACGATTACATTACACACTCAGTCTCGTTCCTTTTAGAGTGAATGCGATCACCCCAGGATTTGTATTTACACCTTGCTTGGTACTTTATGAATGTAATTATGAGATTTGAACATCGTATAACTACTGCTGCCTTTAATTTCAGTGAAAGGTATTCTATTAAATTATCAAAGCGTCTTATCTCGCGTGGGTCAGTGCTTTATTGATTTCTAAATTTTTGATAGGGCATTTATTTTATAAATTTTTAAATTCAAGTTACTGTCATCTCATAATCAGAATGAAAACATTTATATATTATCTATTGCTCGCATATGAATACACTTGGCACATTTGACTATTTACCAACAATGTCCCACCAAGTAAAGTTGTATGATATCTAAATACCAACATGTCCTTTTCCACCATCTGGTTGTCTGTATTCTTTGTTCCATTTGAAATAAGTCATTGGTGTACCATCGTCAAAAGTCCAACTATTGTCTACAACGGTGTCTGTTCCTTGGATGCAAAGCTGCGTAACTGAAAGATTTTATAAATAAAAATAATAATAAATATACTATAACTCTGTACATTTAATGACATTTCCCTTATATTATAAAACAGGATTTTCTCCAAACTATTATTGCACATTTAACATTTTAGGGAAAGATAAAATCAGGATATATTTCTTGGAAATTTTGAATACTATCAATCGAGTATTTTGAGCCGAGTTGTTTATATTTACCCTACGTACTACAATGCTTTTAAACCGCTAAGCGTGTTAACACACTATCTATTCATAGGATTAAGTTTGAAAAAGTTAATAGATTAATAATTAAACAATAGAACAAATCATGCTGTACCTGTACTTAAGCTTAACATATAGGAAATGGAACAGTATTTATTCAATCTTACTGTTAAAGAAAACAAGAATTAGTACTATTTGCCTCCGTCCACTTTTCATTACGAAATATAAGTAGCTGTATAAAACAGTCTGTACAAAACACAATTGTTACTAGTCATGTGGTCATCCACAACACAGAATAACTTCACTTGGAAGGATTGAAATGTTCTCTCGTCAACAGGAGCAGACCCAAAGATTGTAAGATTTAAACAATGTTTAATTGTTTAATAATATTTGTTGTAGAAAGGCTATTCTATTCAATCATCAATGCTTCTGAAGAACACTAAATCTTATTCAAAATATTAAGATTCGTCCACTAAAAAGCCTGTTAACAGAAATAGAAAAGAAATATGTTTTTTTTTTCATGTACGACAAACAATCAGTGCTATTTTTTAGTAACTGATGAACTCAAAATCGTTACCTTTTTACTGATGCATTTCCCTGTTTCTGTTCTGTTGGCGGATCGACGCTGACATTTTGCAAGTCATACGATTTCCTGCAAATTTGTAGAAATGATTACCACAAAGAATAATTAGGACAAACATTTTGAGTTTATTCTGTTTGTGTACGTAATGAAATCAGTCTAGAGCTTTTTCAACATACGATTTTATAGCAAACAAAATAAGTTCTATGGGAAGACTAACCTTACATCAATCAGGCAGATGTTTGTGTCTGTACAAAGATCAGTATTAAATAATTTGTAGATTCGTTCTTTTTATGTTTAAATTATTATGTACTTAAGTAACCTATAGTTTCATACGAAGGAAAAAAAGCGCACTGAAGATAGTATTTCTTTGTTTATATTCAAAAGGACGTCATAAAGTTTCTAAAAATAGGACCTATATCGGATACGTTTCCGTAGATACTTGTTCACCAAAAACTGTGCGGAAAATTAATTTACAATAAATGTCAATATATACATCTGCTGTAAACGGGACATCGTAAAGTATTCTAAAAGTTTGTTGACTTCGTCCGCTTTCACAGGTAACACCTGCCTCATATTAAGCCTCACTATGATCACAAAGACAAAGAAAAATAAGCTCAAACGTCATTTAAAGTTAAAGATGCTACCTAGCAACTGACTCTTAGCACCGTAATATACAAAATGGAGAACAAATATGACTACTTACGATCTTTTGTTAAATGGTACTTCCACCCTGTGTCTGCATACGATGGTAGAGTATTTCCAAAACGCTATCGCGCGTAAAATATATTCGTTTGATAGTGTATTATAAAAGTAAGACAGACAACGCGAAGAATGCAGACACAGACTCGCGCAATCCAATAGTGATTCTACTATTGTCTGCTCCACTGAATTTGCAATATGAAAGTGTCCATTGTAGTTAGGGTAATTTAAAGCATGCAGATGTAAAAATTCCTCAGAAATATGCAATAAATAACAGCAGAGGGTGATTCTTCGTAGATTCAACATTTTACACAAAACACTGGTAGTTGGATATAAACTGAATCATTGACAACTTTAGTTACTGCTTATACAGTATCAAAACAATCAATGGCTAAAAGTTTGAAATTGCTTATATTGACTGCTTCTGTATTATTATGTAAATAAACTCATCATAGATACCAGGACTAAATTTTGTATATACGCCAGACGCGCGTTTCGGCTACAAAAGACTCATCAGTGACGCTCGAATCCAAAAAAGTTAAAAAGGCCAAATAAAGTAAGAAGTTGAAGAGCATTGAGGACCAAAATTCCTAAAAGTTTTGCCAAATACAGCTAAGGTAATCTATGCCTGAGGTAGAAAGGCCTTAGTATTTAAAAAATTGAAAAATTTGTAAACAGTTAATAAGAATCCTTTTAAAAATCTTGTTTGACTAGAAAATGCCAAGCTTAATTAATATTTGAGTAGTATTGTTTACACAATGTCTCAATAAAATGATTGTGCTAACATCACTTAAAAAAATTTAAAAAAAGGAAAGCGTTATGTCAAAATAATACAGTCACTTTATAAAAATGATGAATATAGCAATCCTTTAGTTTGCGAACTTTATTGAAGCCATGTACTGTCTATTGTGCCAGTTCATTTAAAAGTCTATACTTATACATATTAAACATTGAGCCCAAGTTTAGAAAAAAACATACCACGAGGAAAAAAATATAATACTTAGAAAATAAATCAATTAAATAGCAACAACCAATGCAGTTTTTAGAATACAATGATGTGCACTACATTTCTCAATCAAAACGTTTTAGTAGTTTTAAAAATAAAAAACATGTCATATTCAGTTCAGATATTGAATGACGCAATGGTGTAACTAGAGCATCTTTAGTGTGAAAGCCACATACTAAACTAAATAACAAATTGAGCACACAATTGCTCACAATGACATTTTTTAAAACTTTTTTATGGACAGTTAAGGGAAAGATATGCTTCTAAGAACACGCAAACCATTAATATTACACCATTACGCAGTAAATCGCGATCAAAACAAATTTAAAAGGTACGTTAAGACCTCAAATCCTCAAAAAGTAAAAAAAAACCGAATCAATCAAAAACGTTGGGATGTTAGTTGCTCTGGAAGGGTAAGCCGATCCTTCTCCACATGTGACACCCGTTGTGTTGTTCATGTAAGTGCAAACACGGTGATAGGTCTAAATAGGGAGGTCATATTCGGTGTAAAGGAGGACGGAATTGATAAAACAAACTTTACATATTGAACGTAATTTTACAAACATTATTATTCTTTTGTACTTTCAATGCAGAGTGCTTCATATAAAGAAATGTAAATTGGAACGAGTCATACAAATAAGATCCGTTATTATCAATGCACAATGACAAAACCACAAAAGACCACATCATTGCAAAATACATTGATTCAAATCAATATAATAGAATAGCATAAACATGATAAAAACAAACTGGGAAACAGCCACCTACTAATTAAAAAGAAAAACAAAGATGGTATGCTGTGGATTTGCTCACATGCAAATTCTAATCAAGTTCTTCTCTGGTTTCTGTACACATGAAGGTTTAGTTAAAACCTATCTTTATTATATTTAAAACCTGACCTTATGATAAAGATCTAGCCTTATTGAGTTATATCCACCAGTAAGAGTCGTTTGGCGATAAACGTTTCATATCCTTCTCTGAACCTAAAATGTCAATTTCAAAATATCTTGACATTGATTATGTGTGGAAGATCCGATACTCATAATCTTCGTTGAAATACAATGACAGACCTTGACCAAGAGAAACTTCTTTGCTGTTTAACTTATGTTGTATATAATTTTGAATTCTGACCAGTTGTTAGCATTGTTAGTTTATTCACTCAATTTCATTTACTAGTATTAACATTCAGAATATTTTTTTCCCTGTTGAGAGCTAATTGCCAACTCTTTATTTACTTGTATCGTGCACTTATTTTGAAATCAATTTTAAAAATTGTATACTACATTGATAAAGATACACAACAACAAATCGTTATAACATGTATAACAAAACCTGATTTTTTTTTTATGATATACTATTTAAAATATTAACTTTTTTCCTGGGGTGAATTTGATTGTTATAATGCAGCTAGATCACTTCCTGCTGTCTTTATCTACCAAATATAGTAACAAAGTGATATTACGTGCAATGCTGATTCCATGTCGCGTCACTTTTCTTCGCAATGTGGGGTTGCGTTTAGGGATTAAATGCAATTCATATTTTCAATAAACATTTTCATTACTATTATAGAAGCCATTTTTACTTGCAGTATAAAAACAATATTAGGTCAGTGTCAGAAAAATATCATTTTTTTTGTATTCGGCACGACACAATTAAGGGCTCGGTAAACCTAGACCATCCCCAGTTTCTAAACCTCATTCTGACATTGGCCTAATTTTATATATTTATAAACATCAATTAAACAGAATATAACAAACAGATATAAATAATTTATTTAAAGACTTTAACATAGACACAATTATGTCGAAAAATTCTGAAGTTCTTAGTTCTATCTATATCTTTATAAACTTTCATTATTTAGCCATTTCACTCCAATGGAACAGAACAAAAAGCAGATAAAATGAAAATGTTTAGTTCTCAATAATACCATTGAGTTAAAAGTATTCTGATTTCATTATAATTATATTGAGTCAGAGGTATTCTCAAAAAGCCAATACATAACATCTGTACAGAGATAATATTTTGTTTCTTATAGAAATGTTGACGAGCTTTTAATCAGTTTTATCTTTAATATTATGTCGTGTTGCCTGATCCTTACCGGACTGAACGAAAACATCCTAAACCTTTCTTTGACATTGTGCGCTGAAGGTAAATAACTGATTCTGTTATAATATTTAGTAATTTGCATGAAAACAAATCAGTGTGTATATGCTTATAGCTTACTAGTAAATGTGTAGAAGTTAACGTTAGCAAGTATTCAAAAAACTTGACAAAGATTGTGTGCCCTGAGTATATGTAACATACGTGTGAAATATATTCAATGCAACGTTCAGATTTTTGCTGTGTAATAAACACATTTTTGGGCTAATCTTCTCCGTGCTCTTTCAACGCTTGAATTGAGGCTGAGTTCATACAGGAACTTCTTAGGACGAAAGATAAGAAGTTTGCAATATCCTTTAACTTTACGTTCCGCTATACAGATGATGTTCTCTCACTAAATAATACAAAATTTGGTGACTATGTTGAACGAATCTACCCCATCGAACTAGAGATAAAGGATACTACAGATACAGTTAAGTCTGCCTCATATCTTGACTTACATCTAGAAATTGGCAATGAGGGTCGGTTAAAAACAAACCTTTACGACAAAAGAGATGATTTCAGCTTCCCAATTGTGAACTTTCCATTTCTATGTAGCAACATTACAGCAGCGCCTGCATACGGAGTATATATCTCCCAATTGATACGATATTCCCGGACTTGTATTTCCTATCATGATTTCCTTGACAGAGGATTGCTGCTCACAATGAAGCTATTAAACCAAGAGTTCAAATGGTGAAGTTGAAATCATCCCTTCGTAAATTTTACGGAAGCCATCACGAGTTGGTTGACCGTTATGGAATAACAGTTTCACAGATGATATCGGATATGTTCCTTATGTCGTAACTACAATACCCTTCCCTTTTTCACGAATGTGACCTACCGAATTAGATTATTTACCGGATTTGTAATAACATAAGCAACACGACGGGTGCCACATGTAGAGCAAGATCTGCTTACCTTTCCGGAGCACCTGAGATCACCCCCAGTTTTTGGTGGGGTTCGGGTTGCTTAGTCTTTAGTTTTCAATGTTGTGTCTTCTGTACTATTACTTGATTGTTTGTCTTTTTATTTTTAGCCATGGCGTTGTCAGTTTATTTTCAATCTATGAGTTTGACTGTCCCTCTGGTATCTTTCGTCCCTCTTTTGAAGATGAAACAGTGAAAATATGGAGGTAAATTACCGATGTTCGTTCATCTCACAAATCTTTGTAGAATATGCTTATCAAAGTAGTTAAAGTCGACAGGGTGACGTTTAACAAATATTTACCTGTAAAATTGAAAGAACATATGGTAATATGGAAATTACAGGCGGAAGATAACAAAGAATTGTTCAAACTCGAAATTGATAAAAAAAACTGTTAATGCCAGCGCAAAAACTAAAAACAACCAAAAAGACAAATAGGAGTTTCACAAAACATAACTATACAAAACTGAACACCGACCAACACCAACCCAGCAAACACAGGGGTGATCTCAGGTGATCCGGTGGGGTAAAAAGATTTTTTTCCATATGTGTCACCCGCCATCTTTCCCATGTTAGTACATAGTCGGTGATAAGTCTAATTACATTCGAGGAGAATTGGACGGAATAATCAATACGACAACTGGATCATATCCGTCTGCATCAGTGAAATAGATATTCCATTACGTTCAACCTACTGTTGATCTTGATGATGTCCGTAAAAGTTTCGAAGTATTATGCAATCTTATATTGTAAATGATCGGTCAAGAAATGAATGAATTTAGCATTTTGATACAGGAATGTAATTCATTCGGGATTTTTTTTTTATTAAAAGAAACTAATATTAGTTTAGTTTATGGTAGTTTTGATTCTTACACTAACTAAAGAATTGCTTTTGTTTATTGAATAGAATATTATGATGTTCTGTTTTATAAGGGTAGATAACTTATAGTGTCAAGTTTAAAAAAGGTAATATGTAAAATTGTAAATTTTATAAGGTATTAAGAACATACGTACGCTAGTTAGTTTTATTGTTAATTCTATTATTAATTTCAATATCTAAAATTATTATACTATAGGTTTTGGTTTGCGTTTTATTTCAAAATTCAAAAAAATTCTTGTCACCTGATCGGGCATTTTGACTGTGAAATTCTTACAAATAAGGAAAATATTCTGAAACGCGTTGCCCAAAAAGACACCTAGTATGTGGCTTATATTTTGTATATATTTTTTAAATATAAATTAAAATGAACTTCTAAATTATCAAGTTTTGGATTGTTCTATGTTGTCTTACAATTAAAACAAATTGCCATAATATCGTTATATTGTCTATTTGAATGTTATTATTTAGCTCAGCAAAACGGTTTCCAATATATGTAATATCGGAAACAAATACTTGTTTTGATTTTTATGGTCCTAGAAAAAAAGAGAAACTTTCTTATACATGTCCTCATTTACAATCTTTGTTTTATACTTTGCTTGAAATGGTATATAATTTTTACTTGATTATTAGACGTATCAAAATTCATAAGTATACATAAACTAAATACGCTATTGCAAAGAATAAAAGACGACGAATAGACAAACAAAACACTACATTAAAAGCTTAATACAGAGCATAACACAAACCCTACTAAAATCTATGCTGATCTCATGTTCTCCGACAGAGTAAATACACTCATCATAGATACCAGGATTAACATTTTGTATGCCAGAGCCTCTCCTTCAGTAGCATTCCCTGTCATGTTTCTGATAACGTATGTAGTCAATTATATACAATATGGACGATAATAGTTTTAACCTTGCCAAATCCAAGTCATGCATGACTACTGTTTTCCATCATTTATGAAGGATGATACTTGCATTTGATAGCATTATAATTGCACACCTTTTTATACCACGAGGTATCGCTTCTTGGAGCAAAAGGCTTTAGTTTCGTATTATATGTGTTACCGGTAACCTTTTTTCATTGTAGCATTTACGAGAACGTGTGTTTTGGGGTCGAACAACTAATTTGTTCGTGTATTTCCTTGATTTAGAATTTTTGTTAAGATTTATTCTCATTTAACAGGTTGGGTTTGGTATTCATTCTTTTTGTTTTTAATAAAATTCATTCAAAACATTTTTTTCTTTAAATGTCCAGTTTGTAGAATGTTTAATGCAATAAAACTAAGGATGCATTTCCCTCAGACAAATTGACCGTAGACAGTTGTGATGGAGCTTTTCAAGCGCATTTGGCTTTCAGTACTGATAAAACGTTTTATGTTGTTAACTTTCAGCTTGTGATTTCGAGAGTTACTGACATAGGGTACTTATCAACATCGATAGCATGAAAAATCGTTATAAGACGCGCTTTTTGGTGGGTCATGTTTTAAATTGTTAGGTTGTTCAAATAGTTAGGTAAGTGCAAAAATGCAAAAATGAAAATAACAAAGGATAATGGGGTATACATCCATGACAAAAACATCAGTACATGTACAGCAAAAAAAACAAAAAAAAACAAAAAAAAACACACAAAAAGCAAAGGAACATCGCTTTTATTGCTAATCTTCATCTAAAAGTCAGAGTGAGGCTTCAATACGGAGCAATACATATCAGTTCACGGATATGTTTGCAAGTTAATCTACTCTTAATTTACTGTCTAAACTTCTTTTTAACACAAAAACAACTATATAAAACAATGGTGGTGTTAAAGCAGGAATCACGTGCATTGAATATAAAATTGTACAAATGTATTTTGTATCTTCCTCTTGACTTTCTGTATACACTGTCATGAAAATTGACATTTTTAATGAAGATTGGTAAAACCTAATCAGAAATTATAGTAATTAACACTGAATGCTACTTTATGAACTTAGTAATAGTTATGGCCTCAATAGCCTGTATTGACCTGATTTTATTTCTATTTGTCAAAGTTATGAATATATATGTTTACACAACGTAAGCACTTATGAACACGACTATTGGTTTGCTTTGGATTTGAAGTTAAACATATAAATAGTACATTGAGTAAACACAAAATTGTTAGTGTGATTCAATCAAAGGCAATCGTGCTATATCAAAAATCCATTTGAGTAAGTCTTTGTTTGTGGTATATAATAAAATTGATATATTAATATGTCTGTTTCAATCAACGCTCAACCAATATAATACCTCAGCAGAGCTCCTGAGATTTTCTTGGTGTCTCGATTTGATACGGATGCGATAGTGAAAAGCCATATGATATTTACTCTATTATCAATTATATGTATATGATGATGCAATAATTATGACAAAATATTGATCACTATGCACAAAAAGTTTTCGTTAATCATTTTAACTACATTTGTACTAGTATATTGTGGTTTAATTTTATTTTCCGTCATAATTTCACTGGTAAAGCTACAAAAAGCCATGATATGGTCAGTAAAAATAATGTTAGTTCACAACATGCACAATAGTTCCATAAGTTGAAATGTCAAAAAAGCTAACAACTATTTCTGACAAATATAAAAACATTCCCCTCTGGGCAATGTGTTGTCCAGAGCAAACCAAGTAAAGTTATACGCAATTGAAATACCAAGATTTCCTTTTCTTCCTTTTGGCTGGTGATGCTGTTGGTTCCAATTGAAATAAGTCATTAATGTACCATCGTCAAAAGTCCATTGGTGTTGTGAATCAATTGTATCCGTTCCTTGAATACAAACCGTTGGAACTGGAAAGTCGGCTAAAAGATCGGATTGTATAGTATAAATTAAGGTTGTACAGTTCTGATTAAGAAACGTTGATGCTTCAAAAAATAAAAATGAAAAATATGTATCAAAATTATATATACTACAACTCTTATGAGACCGGGTTTGAATAAATAATATTGAATATAAACCAATCAGAATTGAAAACAAAGCGGAACGGTTTTCGACAGAACAATCATATTCATTTATAAATGCATAACCGGTCTTAAATGCAAAAGTCGAAATTGTATCCAAGAGAGAGATTTATACGATCGTTCTAACGTCACGTATTCTGATACATGTAGTATAATTAAATTAAAACGCAATTGAATTATTTAAGTATTTTTTATTAAATTTATACTATTAATTGAAGTACTCTACTGTTTATTTTGGTGTGGTTGTAAAATGAATGTTAACCATGAAAGAGCTTTTAAGTATATTTTATAATACAACTTACATGTATTTCAAAATTGAACAAGTAAATGTTGTGAGAATAGAGATTCTTATAGAAAACACATGTATTTAACCCCTGTGTTCTATGTTTAGCCATGTCGGCCAAGTTGGTTGGAAGACAGGGTTGCCGGACACATTTTTTAAAAACTAGATACATCAAGAATGATTGTGGCCAATTTTGATCCCGATTGGCCAACTGATTTGATTTCAATTATGTGATTGATTGATTTTTCGGAAAGTAACAAGGAAATATATGTTTTTTTTTACCTGTCGCAACTCTATTTATCAACTCCAAAATCAGGAGATTTTACCATTTCTTACAACATTTGTACAAATGAAACTATTATCCAGTATGTTGAAATGTTGGAGTTATTCCTTATGATTTCTTTAAAACCGTTAGAATATGAAATACAATGAGGGAAACATATCGTCACATTTGAAGAAATATGAAGGTTGATATGATATGAATAATTATAATAAACTCATCATAGATACCGGTCTTCATATTTTGTACGACAGTCGCGCTTTTCCTATACATATGACTCATCAGTGACGCTTGAATCAAAAAATTAAAAAAGGCTAAATAAAACACGATGATGAAAATCACAGAGGACCCAAAGTCAGAAGGTTTTGCCGAATACAGATAAGGTCATTTATTTCAGGGGTCAAAAACCCTTAGTATTTCGAAAAATTCAAAGTTCTGTAAAAGTTCGTTTATAATTATGACCATAGCAATAATGAAATATGAGTTTAGATAACTGTTGAGGGCCATACAATGACTCGTAGTCGTTTAAGTTTAAGCTTTTGTCCGTTGGATAATCATTGTGCCATTGGCATGCATACCACATATCCTTTTCCTAAATTAAAGACATACTGTACCCGATATTAATTCAACATATTTCTGCTTTTCCTCAGTATCAACTTTTATGAACTCAGCATTGGCGCTATCACACGTCAATTTTAAGTCGCTGATATTTCCGGGCACAGGGTTGTATATTTTGTAGCAGAAATCCAAATCCCTGTAGTATATAAAACCGTCCTCCGAGGAACAGCGGCCACTTCCTGAAAACATAATGGTCAATTAAAATTATAATTATTCAAAATCAATGTCTTCGCAAAATGTTTTTCTCCAATTTATTTATATTGTAGTCCTGTAGTGTTGAGTTGTCATCTTAATGTTATATTTCACATGGCTATAAAAGGGGAGGTTTGGCACGCCACAAAACCAGGTTCAACCCGCCATTTTTTTCTTTAAAAATGTCCTGTACCAAGTCAGGAATATGGCCATTGTTATATTATAGTTCGTTTCTGTATGTGTTACATTTTAACGTTGCGTCGTTTGTTTTCTCTTATTTTTGAGTGTAAATTCACATTGCGATAAGACGTGTCACGGTACTTGTCTATCCCAAATTCATGTATTTGGTTTTGATGTTATATTTGTTATTCTCGTGGGATTTTGTCTGTTGCTTGGTCCGTTTCTGTGTGTGTTACATTGTAGTGTTGTGTCGTTGTTCTCCTCTTATATTTAATGCGTTTCCCTCAGTTTTAGTTTGTTACCTCGATTTTGTTTTTTGTCCATGGATTTATGAGTTTGAACATCGGTATACTACTGTTGCCTTTATTTTCTTTCTATTATTAGTCTTTATCATTCTCACGTTTTAACTTATGTCTAAAATTAATGCCTTCACAAAATATAATAGTTTTTTTTTCAATTATTAACCTATATTATTCTTACGTTATATATGTTAGGGCAAAGAGCAACATCCATAGGATCAGTTAATATAGTTTTATATTTTATATAATCGTCGATAAAAGTAAAAAATGCATACGTGTTGTAAATATCATTAAAACCAAAATCAATATTGTATCAACATAAACATTCTTTGGAAAGGACGAGAGAGACAAGTAAAACTATACAATTATGCCATATTAATTTTAAAAAAGTACCACCTAAAAATAACTTACGATCTTCTGTTAAGTAAAACTTCCATCCATCGCCAAATTGAGATGGTACCGTATTTCTAAATGATATGGCATGTAAAGCACATTCTTTGGATTGTGTATTGTAAAAATATGACAGGCAACGCATATCATCGAGACAAAGAATTGCACAATGCACAAGGGATGTAACTGTTGCATGGTACACTGCGTTTAATGTATGGAATTTACGATCATATGTATCGTCATTTACAGCATATTGTTGTAGCATTGTCGCAGAGAAGCACAAGGCGCAACAGCAAAGTATATATCCTCTTAGCAGTATCATTATGATGTTTTTAATGAAGCTAACATAAAAACCACGACGTTCGTATTTATAAGGTGATGGAAAATCAATTTATAATGGATTTGGTAAAAACAAATTATGTTTTAATAACTTTCAAACTGTATTTACTTGATATATGGTCTTACATTGCACTAAATAGAGATGTGGTAATACGTCAATGGGACAGCAATGAAGACTATTACATCCGATGATCGTATTGTGGAGAAACAATGCGTATTGTGCAACAATGCTAAAGCAACCTTTATTCAGCAGCACTTTTCTTACAACGAAAGCAAACTTATTTTCAGAAAACTTTCCCATTGTGACAAAAATAACACAATCCTGTTTGTTAACACTCTAAAACCGTATCCTGAACAATTATTCTTTTCAAATAGAATCTACTTTATCTAAAATAATCTTCTAGGACAAAATGCCATGGAAATCGGTTAACTATTATAGTGATCGGTCCATTAAAATATCCTTGTGAATATTTTTTTTTAAACGAGAAGCTGCTTCGTTATTTAAAACTAACGATTTGGTTATATTACGTATACTCATAACAATGTTGTTATATAGAGCATTAACGTATTTCACAATATGTCGAGTTTTTCTTTATCTATATCACTTACCGCAAAATGTTTGTTTCAACTCTAATACCAGGGGTATCTTCAAATATCTTGAGTTTTTTTCTACAGTTTCTTGTTTTTCAATGCTTTGCTTTGTATTTTATTTACATTTTTCTGATGAACATTCATATCACACTTCTTTCAAACTGATTCAAAATGGACTTTACACATGCATTGTAGTCGCTATTTTTTTCAATTGACGTTGTGATCCATTTAAATTGAAAGAGAGAACATTACGAAAAGACGCAGGTTTACATAATCAAATCAAGTATTTTGTGTGCAAACCGCATTAACGTAAAGGTTTTATTGTATTTCATCGCAAAAAATATTATCTGGTATGCCTTAGCTCCACAGCGGTTGAGTATATATTTGTGGTAACCGAATTTTAGCAATTCCAGCTTCGATTTATACATGCTAGTCTTTACTATTTTCTCTAATTTCAATAAAACAAGGCTATACATACTCATAAATTTAGATTATATTTTTCGCTGCTGTTGGATTGCTTGTCCTTTAGGGTATCCCCAACTCAATGTTAAGTGATTTCCACAATGTTGGTCGCATAGCTCCTCGGGTGATCAATTTTTTATACATCATTGGCTTTTTAAATTTTTGGATCTGAGCGTTCCTGGTAAAGGTAAATCCAGAAAAGTGCTTCGGAAGCATCACATTTATAAAGTGATATTTTTACACACTTGTCTATTTCTAAACATTGATAGTTGATCTCTGCATGCTTTTTGTTTGTGTGTGTGTGTGTGTGTTTCGTTGGGATTATTTCCTACTACTACCTCATATATCCTGTGAAATTGATATGAAAGAATTAACGATTAGTATTGAATTATCTTCAAATACTTGAGAAATTTTATAATAGTTATTTACTTTATATTGTTTAATGTAGTATATCTATGCATTTTAACAGTCTCTTATAATACCGTTTGATATTGTCAGATTTTAGGAACTTCCCTTTTTTCGATTTTGCCTTGGAGTTCGGTATTTTTGTTATACCTTTTTCAGGATAGAAAGACTTTGATTTTATTTGGTATTGTTTTACAATTTTTTTTTACAAAAATGAGACTTTTATAAAACATTTAATTGAATTGAATGTAAAAATGTTTCACACCCCGTTACTAATATAAATAGGCGCGTTACATAGTTGACATTGTGTTGATTTTATTATTAAATCTTCGGTTTTCAAAAATGAAAATCTACCTTACATCTCATTGTAATAATTGTATACATTACATTAATTGTGATGGGCTGTACATTTAATTAACAGTACATCAAACATTTCTTATAAAAATGACATATAATAGTCAACAGTTTTATATGGAAAGTTGCTTCATACATGTGGTATTAAAATAATTTAACCACGTATTTTTCAAAGCTGTCTGTTGACAAACTTGGCTCCAATAAATTCTGTTCTTCCAAAAGAGGCACATTCAAATTAGATAAAACGGACTTATTGATATATCTTTAACACTATAGGAAAATAAATTGCAAAAGTAGTCAAAACATTCTCACAAGTAATCGTTAAAGGAAATATGAGATAATACATCAATTAGACAGCCACCTAAGGACACAAATAACCAAATAAAAGAATATGATGTACCATACATTTTATTCCTGTTTATGTATAATGATATATGTTTTAAGGATTGTTTAATTGAAATCGATTATCATGAATCAAACGATTTTTGTCATTTAACTTTTGTTATGCACTCTCACACTTAACTTATTTTTGTTATGATAGAACAATGAAAAGTTGCATAATTTTCTATAAGTATTTCATTCAAATTATAGAACTTTAAAGAGTACATGTATCTTAAATTAGAGTTGTAGTATTTTCTGGTTTGGTCAGGATATTGAGATCATAAGAGAACAGAACCCAGTGGATTTAATATCTTTTGAAATGAGAAAAATTAATAGCATATATGGGGTTTATTATTACTTCTTTAATATACATTCTGAACTACTATTTTTTTTATTCATCAAACTGTAAACTTTGGAATCAACATTATTCATTGGAATTACACGAATAATAAACTTAAAACTTTATTCGTAAGAGACTGAAATCAACAAAGTATACAGCATCTATAGATTTTTTTCATTTTGTTATCATATCTAATTGTCGGTTTATATGTTTGTAAAGATTAAATTCAATTTTGTTAAATTGTTGTTTTTACTGTTTTCGGAGACGCCTTCTTTATGGAATCGTCATAGATGGCAACATACAGTCAATATTCCCAGCAACACTAGATATGAGTTTCTTTTCGGCATGATGATGTACTTGATGATTTTTGATGCTAAGGAATAACACCAACGAGAGCTTAAGGTTCTGATGATTTGTTGTACCAGTATATAAAAACAAGTCTGAAATAGCAATACAACATATATAAATGACAAGCTATTTCATATAACATAAATATATATACGTTTACGAATATCACAGGTTATATAGTACAGAAATATAATAAATAATACCTTTAACTGTTATTAACTAAGTAGCAAGTAAAATGTATTCTAATGCAATTTAGATGTAACAATTGTTTTCATTGGCTAAAAGTTGCCGTCAAATCCACAGTTGACCAGGCGTAACTAAGGAGGGACCCGCCATTTTGAATTGATTGAATCAACAAATGTTCGATTACTACTATATAATCGAAAATAAAACAACACCTACCTCGAATTCGCCGTTTCAATGTAATTTTATCCGAATTTGAAACGAACAGGTAACGTTATAACTCCAGTTTGTAAGTTTTCATTTGTATGACGTCATGTTTAGCCATGACGTCTTTGTGCCAAAATCATTCATGAAGTTTCGCGGATGTTTTCTATTCGTCAAATTTAGACATGTTTTAAGTTTTGTCGTATTTTTTCTTTTTGTAATGCATTAGAATCGGAATAACAGTACTGTAGTTGAAGAGTTGCCACCGTCAATTTTGATTTGACGGTCGCAAATCTCCGTTTTACTGTCTCCGCTACGCGTCGCCAGTAAATCTGCATTTGCGACCGTCAAATCTACAGTTGACGGTGGCAACTCTTCAACTACAGTACTGTTATTCCTTAATTACAAGTAGAAAATGTTCAATGTTTACATTCTATGAAATTGACATCGGGTGTCACGTGTACTTTTACAAATGCTTGACCTTTGACTCTACACTAAATCGGAAAATGATTTGTAATTTAGATGCATCTGTTTATCCGTATTCAATACTGGTTTACCTTACAAACGGTATATAATAAATGTTACATCTACATTTATTAATAATGACTTCATTAAAATATATGATACGTATAATAATTAACTAAATAATATCATACAACAATCATAAAGTTGCAAATATAATAATCATAAAGACTTATGATGTCAATATTATTGATTTATTAAAAGCTACAAACAAACGGGAGGTAACTCATGTTTACAATACAATATAAACAATGCTAAACTATAAATAAATATACTCTTACCACTTGTGGAGTGAGTTGTACTGATAAGGTCAACGGCACATCATATACACATCACACAATCATGTGTTCTATATAATTACATTACATGGAGACCTGAAACCAAAATACGAACATAAATACTCGGACTCTTAATTATAAAAATATACAATGTACCAAATATACTTTACTCATTCATATTTGTACTTGATATAAACTTTTTACTACAAAACTATTACTTTATATAAATGGAAACACTTTTCCGTCTTTCACTTAATAAGCCGTCATTTATAAAATATAGACTATTCACCGTAGATTATAAAATCATATACTTATAGCGTAATTAAATACTCTCTTGTACATCTCGTGTACTTGTGTTACATACATGCGATATGAGGAGAACGTTACAAAACAAAATAGAAACTTTACTAGAATATTAATTACGTGAAAAATATAAATAATGTTAATAAAGAAGCAACTTACAGTATTCTATAATAATGTTGTCCGAAATATATAAGGTTTACAGGTAAACTATGTGGTCAATATAAACAGATATAAATTCAATGGACTGTCATGGCTATCGTCCCGTGGAAATGTACAGGTACAAAACAAAAGAAATTAAACTTGACCGCGAAATATAAACAGCCAATTAAATACAACAATTCAAGTAAATCCCTAATGAATATTCATAGAAAGTAACGTGAATATTACTTGCATTAAAGTAAAGTTTGCAAGTACTGATTTAAACTAAATATACAGTATTCAAAATATGTAATTAAGCTTCATAATAAATATAGTAATTAAAAAGATGATTTTTACAATATATAAAATGATCATGAAAATCACTCTGCTACAATGAAACAACAACACTCCTTTTGTCAATGTAATGCGATCTAATAATTCAAAAGAAAAGAAAAGAAACCCCTTGTAAAACATCGAACATGTTGTTGAGAAATGAGCGATTGTTCAGAATATTTAATTCCTTTATTACGTCAATTGGCCTGGTTAAACTCCAATAAACATCTAATCGTATATGCTAATATACAATTAAAAAAGTTAAACGCTTCTTCAAAAATATTTTAATGATTTTTAAGATGGTTGCACATATTTTAATATATTATTTATACGTTAACAAAACAGTCCATCCTTTCAAGTCAAATAGAGATTAAAGAATTTAATAAAATATAGAAATAGTTAGTGTGTCATATTTATAATTGGTTTAATAAAAGTAGTGGCCCTGCAAAATATTTCACGCACATTTCACTTTGATGAACAAATAACTTTTCAAAATCTATATGTTTAATTGCATATTAGAATATATCATTACTTGTAGCAATCCATCAATAATTGATTTTCTAACTCCATAATAAGAACCTCGTTCGGAATTATTTCGTCGTTAAAATGTTAAATCTGAAAGGTTTTACTGGTACCTTTGATAACTATTCACACCACTGGGTGGATGCCACTCCTGGTGGACGTTTCGTCCCCGAGGGTATCACCAGCCCAGTAGTCAACACTTCGGTGTTGGCATGAATATCAGTAATGTGGTCATTTTTATAAATTTCCTGTTTACAAAACTTTGTATTTTTCGAAAAACTAAGGATTTTCTTATTCCAGGCATAGATTACCTTAGCCGTATTTGGCACAACTTTTTTGGAATTTTAGATCCTCAATGCTCTTCAACTTTGTACTTGTTTGGCTTTATAAAACAATTGATATGAGCGTCACTGATGGGTTTATGTAGACGAAACGCGCGTCTGGCGTACTAAATTATAATCCTGGTACCTTTGATAACTATTTACACCACTGGGTCGATGCCACTGCTGGTGGACGTTTCGTCCCCGAGAGTATCACCAGCCCAGTAGTCAACACTTCGGTGTTGGCATGAATATCAGTAATGTGGTCATTTTTATCAATTTCCTGTTTACAAAACTTTGAATTTTTCGAAAAACTAAGGATTTTCTTATTCCAGGCATAGATAACCTTAGCCGTATTCGGCACAACTTTTTTGGAATTTTAGATCCTCAATGCTCTTCAACTTTGTACTTGTTTGGCTTTATAAAAAATTTGATATGAGCGTCACTGATGGGTCTTATGTAGACGAAACGCGCGTCTGGCGTACTAAATTATAATCCTGGTACCTTTGATAACTATTTACACCACTGGGTGGATGCCACTGCTGGTGGACGTTTCGTCCCCGAGGGTATCACCAGCCCAGTAGTCAACACTTCGGTGTTGGCATGAATATCAGTAATGTGGTCATTTTTATAAATTTCCTGTTTACAAAACTTTGAATTTTTCGAAAAACTAAGGATTTTCTTATTCCAGGCATAGATTACCATAGTCGTATTTGGCACAACTTTTTTGGAATTTTAGATCCTCAATGCTCTTCAACTTTGCGCTTGTTTGGCTTTATAAAAAATTTGATATGAGCGTCACTGATGGGTCTTATGTACACGAAACGCGCGTCTTGCCTACTAAATTATAATCCTGGTACCTTTGATAACTATTTACACCACTGGGTGGATGCCACTGCTTGTGGACGTTTCGTCCCCGAGGGTATCACCAGCCCAGTAGTCAACACTTCGGTGTTGGCATGAATATCAGTAATGTGGTCATTTTTATAAATTTCCTGTTTACAAAACTTTGAATTTTTCGAAAAACTAAGGATTTTCTTATTCCAGGCATAGATTACCTTAGCAGTATTTGGCACAACTTTTTTTGGAATTTTAGATCCTCAATGCTCTTCAACTTTGCGCTTGTTTGGCTTTATAAAAAATTTGATATGAGCGTCACTGATGGGTCTTTTGTAGACGAAACGCGCGTCTTGCGTACTAAATTATAATCCTGGTACCTTTGATAACTATCTACTGTCTGCTGCTGCATATTGCATTATTCTGCTCAGTTGTTGCAGCAGTATGGTATGTATGATGGAACCTTTGATAATACATACCATTTATCAAACGCAGTCCATCATTCAACAGCTACATCACTTTGGCATTGCGCAATGCTTTGTTTACAATTGATGCGCTGTTTGTCGTATTTTTACAATACTCAATCTCAAGAATGTATTTTGCATGCCATATCATTCAGAAATACAGTACCGTCTTTTTCTGGCATTGGATGGAAGTTTTACCTAACAGAAGATCGTAAGTTTTTTGTTTTGTTTTGTTTTGTTTTGGTTTTTTGTAAAAAAAAAGGCGGGGTGTTCAGTTTGAAAAATTATTATAGTCATTTTATACCTGACCTTTGGAAGAATAAACATCGGTGCAGTTGAATATTACTTTTTATTTTGATTTCTCAACTGTATACTAATTGATGTGAATATAGTGCTCCTTAAAGAGAAGAAAATTTTATTTTCTTGGAGGGAGAACGTTTTTGTTTTAACTAATTATTTTATGAAAAAAATACCCAGCTGGTACATGTTAATTAATTGTTTACTAAACACAATTTGAAACTAATTTGAAATATATGTTTCGTCTTACGACGAAACTTCATCATGTTCATGGAAATCGTAAAATAACAAAAATACCGAACTCCGAGGAAAATTTAAAACAGAAAGTCAAATGGCAAAACAAAAGCTCAAACACACCAAACGAATGGATAACAACTGTCATATTCTTGACTTCTTACAGACATGTTCTGATGTAGAAAATGGTGGATTAAACCTGGTTTTATAGCTAGCTAAACCACTGACTTGTAAGACTGTCGCGTAAAATTCAATTATATTGACAACAATGAATGAGCAAAACAAACAGACACAATAGGTAAAAATGTAAAAAAAAAAGGGGTACAGTGGTCAACATTGTGTTATTATCTTTATCACTATAAAAACAAACAATTATGTAAACAAAGAAACACAAAAGCACATAAGCAAAAATGAAAGGCAAAAATACAAAAAAAAAAAATGACCATAGCACAATAACACAATAACGGGATGCATAAATACAAAACCACGCCAACAACAAAAAAATTACCAAAAATGAACTAAATAGTAAAGACTTATAATATACATAGACAAATGTAAAAGAACACTATTACACGTCATTAGGATGATAAACAACGTCAGTACCTAGAATCTATACTTCAAGACCATCATGTATTATTGTGAAGTTGATACTGCATATTTATCCTTATATTATCCTATATTATACACGGTCATGGTATCTTCCGATGAACCATTTTAGAAAAGGGGCGAGACGTCCTTATTCATCAACTTTCTGGTAAGACACTAGTTGCGTTTTGTAAAGTCCGAGTAGCAGCTGCAAGCGCTTGAATTTTGTTTTGAATCTTGAAGTGATTATACATTACAAGAGATGGATTCTAACTACATTACTGTAACTATTTAGTTGTCCTTTTCGTTTTCAGGAAGTGGTCGCTGTACCACAAATGACGGATATATTGATCACTATATGCCTAATTTCTTAATTTAAGAGGGGAGAAAACTCCAATTTAATGTTAGTGTACCCAAAATTTATGTGTTACGACATGTCGCAACTTAGAATTAAGTAAAAATATATTGTCGATATCTTCTTAAACGGTTTTTGAAAAAAAATGAAAATATGCCAAAATCAAAATTTTAAATATGACCTTGACCTCTGACCTTGACCTAATTTCTTATTTCTGGATCAAGTACCTCAAATCAAAAGATCCTAGGTCTCTATTTCTTATGGTTTATAAGATAGGAATGCATACCACTTATATCAAATGCATCAGGGGAAATAACTCTCATATGGAGTGTTCATATCGCTTCGGTCAAAATAGGACAAATCATGCGAAGGATATAACGAGCAATTTTATATAAAATACATTTGTCGCTTTCTTTTACGGTTACGGAGAAGATGCAGTCACAAGGAAAACAGTGTTCGGGGAGATAACTCCTACAAAGAAAAGTATTTGATTACACAGGGTGAATTTCAAAGGCGCATAAACTGTTCGATATCATATACCAAACATCTAATAATATTAGGCTGCAACTTAGTAACCATACCGAATAATCATTTTAAAACTGCGAATAAACGAAGACTTGGTATTTAGACATGTTTGTGTCCTAGTATGAACTCGCTCTGGTAAAGTCTGTCTTTTCATTTCACATTTGTATATAGTTTAAAATATAAAATTAAATTCAGGAGGTAAAAAAGTTATCCGTTAGGCATCCGTTGGAGCTATCCGTTAAGGTGTGACCGAGGCTTAATGGATAGCTCGAACGGATAACTTTTTTTCAATCCTTTCATATCCGTTAGACGCCCGTTCTTATCCGTTAGACGTCCGTCCATATCCGTTGCATGTCCGGTTAGAGTACGTTTTTTCCGTCGACGTCCGTTCTGTCCGTTGGAAAATTGTGATCATGTTCAAAACTTTGAACGGACGTCCAACGGTTGAATATTCGTTGAACATCCGGGTGGCGTCTTTTTTGTACGGTGCTCGTCCGTTTCGTTTCCATTTTGTATCCGTTACGTTTCCGTTACAAATCCGTTGGAGGTCTGGCAGATAAATTCATCAACGGACTTCTAACGGACGTCTAACGGATAAAACGGATGTTGAACGAATATGAAACGGACTTCTACCGGACGTATAATGGATAAAACAGATGATAAACGGATCTGAAACGGATGAATGCCAATTGAAAATTTCGCGTCAGACATTTCAACTAGATTTTTCAAAGTTCATAAATTCTTATTATTCATACTCGATCTTAGAGTAAGGGCACGTCTTCACAATCAAGCAGCTCTTATTCAGGTCAGGCACTGCCCTTTGGTGGCATTTTTTAAAGAACATGATTTATGCGATTTACATGTATTGTTATTGTCGCCCTTAAGTTTTCCGTTTTTCTTATTCATTCGTTTTATCCGGTGTGCTTCCGTTAGATGTCTGTCCGTTTATTGCGGTACTCGTCCGTTGGATGTACGTTCGACATCCGTTCTGTCCGGTACGTTTCCGTTTCTTGTACGTTGCATATCCGGCGTGTGTCCGTTATGCATTCGTTGCGCGTCAGTTTTATTTGGACAGTACATCAACGGACTCCAAACGGATAACAATTTTGTCAACGGACAACTTTTATTTTCATCCGTTAGACGTCCGTTCGTGCTATCCGGAAAGGTGTGACCGAGGCTTTAGCCAAATACATTTTGTAAAAATATACTTTTTCACCTTTTTGGTCTTTTAAAGATGTTGTTTGTAATGATTTCCCTCTACCAGGAAATTTGTTTTGCATGCACACGTATAAAAATTGTGGTTTTTATCTAACGCAATCATATGTCATGTATGTTTGAACGTTGTTTTCAATTTAGACATGTATATATACATATATATCTTCCAAATCATTTGATTTGCATAGGCGCTAAAATGAATACTACCAACATTCAAAAAAAAAAAATCAAATGTACATGCTACTTAGGCTGCAACTTAGTTACCATATCGAATAATCATTTTAAAACTGCGAATAAACGAAGACTTGGTTTTTAGACATGTTTGTGTACTAGTATTAGTTCGCTCTGGTCAAGTCTGTCTTTTCATTTCACCTTTTTATATAGTTTAAAATATAAAATTAAATTGCGAGTTGAAAACTTTATGCTGTATAGGAAAAACTAAGGCAACAGTAGTATTCCACTGTTCAAAAGTCATAAATCGATTGAGAGAAAAAAATCCGGGTTACCAACTAAAACCGAGGGTTACCAACTAAAACCGACGGTTACATATCAACTATAAGAGAAAACAACGAAACAAACAAAACCAGTAGTTCTATAAAACTTTTAAGGAATATAATGAGCAACAACAACACAAATCGATAGCAGGTCGTCACATCAATTATGGCGTTATTGTTGGAAACATTTTAAAAATTATAAATGCTTAGTTTTGCTTACATGTAGCTCGAACAATATATTGTTGTTTTTCCTCGGAGTTTACTCTGATTAATTCTGCTCCAAATGATCGACATTTCAATTTCAGTACATCGAAGTCATTTCGAATTGGACCATTGATATTGTAACAAAGATGTAAGGGTTCATGATATATAAAATTATCCCAAGGAGGACATCTTCTTATACCTGAAAGAAACATAATATTAACAGTTGGGTTAAACAAAATAATCTTAGAAGAAACATCTCTCATGATCTAATAACATTTACAATTAGTCCGTATTTGTAAAAATAAACAAATAAACGCTTTAGATCGATGTTAGCTTTATATTGTCTTGACACTTTCTTACTTTATTTGACACTTTTAACTTTTTATTCAAGCGTTACTAATGAGTCTAAGACGAAACGGCGTCTGGCGCAAATGCAAAATTTTAATCCTGGTATCTATATATAATGCAGACGTAGTGTTTGGCAAGGGAAAACATTGTTTAGACATGATGATATTATTGACACAATTAAAACTTGAGTAGAGAACTTGGCGTAACGTTATCGATGGGGGATAGGAAATGTAAGCACTGACTGAAATTTAAGTTTTACTGTATCCTAGACATTCATTACATTAGTTGTATTTGGCACAATATTTTGGAATGTTGAGTCCTATTGCTCTTCAACCTTGTACATTGAAACTATTTTGATCTGAGCGTCACTGATAAGTATTATGTAGACGAAACGAGAGACTGCCGTAACAAAAAACAGTCTGGTACTTTTGATAACTATTTACACCACTTGGTCAATGCCACTGCTGGTGGACGTTTCGTCCCCAAGAGTATCACCATCTCAGTAGTCAGCAATTCTGTGTTGACATGAATATCAATTATATGGTCATTTTTATAAATTAACTGTTTGTAAAAGTATAATTATTTCGAAATACTTAAGCCTCGGTCACAACTTAACGGATAGCTCGAACGGACGCCTAACGGATAATTTTTTTTCAATCCGTTCATGTCCGTTTGACGTCCGTTCTTATCCGTTAGACGTCCGTCCATATCCGTTGCATGTCCGTTAAGCGTACGTTTTATCCGTCGACGTCCGTTCTGTCCGGTGGAAAATTTTGAGCATGTTCAAAACTTTGAACAGACGTCCAACGGATAAAATGTCCGTTGAACGTCCGTTAGGCGTCCGTTTTGTACGGTACTCGTCCGTTTCGTTTCCGTTTTGTATCCGTTACGTGTCCGTTATACATCCGTTGGAGGTCTGGAAGATAAATTCATTAACGGACTTCTACCGGAACGGATAAAACGGACGTTGAAAGGATGAGAAACGGACTTCTACCGTACGTATAACGGATAAAACGGATGTTGAAAGGATGAGAAACGGACTTCTACCGTACGTATAACGGATAAAACGGATCTGAAACGGATAAATGCCAATTGAAAATTTCGCGTCAGAAATGCTAATTATTGGTATGTCAGATTTCTTAAGGTTCATGAATTCTTATTATTCATAATCGATATTAGAGTATAGGCACGTCTTCACAATCAAGCAGTTCGTATTCAGACCAGACACTGCCCTTTGGTGGAATTTTGAAGAACAAACCAAAACCAGTTACACAGAAACATTTTGAATATTTATACGATGTATTATTATTGTCGCTTTTGATATTTTCCGTATATCTTGTTCATCCGTTTTATCCGGTACGATTCCGTTCGGTGTCCGTTTTATGCGGTACTCATCCGTTGGATGTACGTTCGACATCCGTTCTGTCCGGTACGTGTCCGTTTCTCGTGCGTTGCATATCCGGTGTGTGTCCGTTATGTATCCGTTACACGTCCGTTTTATTCGGTCAGTACATCAACGGACTCCCAACGGATGACAATTTTGTCAACGGACAACTTTTATTTTCATCCGTTAGGCGTTCGTTTGTGCTATCCGGTAAGGTGTGACCGAGGCTTAAGGTTTTTCTTATCCCAGGGATAGATTACCTTTAACTATATCTTGCACAATTTTATGGAAGTATAGGTCATAAATGCTCTTCAACTATGTACTGTATATTTGGCTTGGAAACTAATTTGATCTGAGCCTCACTAATGCGTCTTATGTATATCAAACGCGCGTCTGGCGTTAGAATTTAAAAACCTGGTACCTTTGAGAACTTATTAGAGTGACAGAACATTTGCAGTATATCTGAAGTATAATAAAAGATCATGTCAAAGAAGTAAAAAGTTCCTGTTCATCACCCCAGTGTATTCTTTGTATTTTATTTTACAAATAGTGTTATATGTGCAATTGAAATTGACATACCATCTATAATCTACTTCAATCTAATAAAACTTTCAACTTACGATCCTCTGTTACATAATGCCGCCATCCTGGTCCAGTTTCTGGTGCTGTCAGATTTAAATATAAAATAGCATGCAGCAGACATTTGGTTCTGTTCGCATTGAAGAAAAACGATGCACATCGATCATTCAAGAGGCAGGCGCTAGAACACAAAGCTAATGATTTTGTGTGAATGTTTAAAAGAGCGTTTTTAGAATCAAAACGAAATTCATTTAACAGATTATTCTTGAAAAAAAATGCTCTTGGTTCAACAGTTTTCAAAACGAAAATTAAAATCATAACGAAAACGTTAACTATGCACATGCATCCCATCGTGACTAGTTACATGAGTAACTCTGACGACAGAACGGAAAGCTGTCTCCATAATGTACCACAACATGCTGATTAACTTTTGTAGATTTCAAAGGCAAAGGGAAAATATACATTTCCTTGCAAACAAATGAAAAGAATTCAATAAATGTTAAACAAATGAATTACCATAAATTTGGTTCTTCCTTTCTTCATTTTGCGTGTTTAACGTACACAATTTAATTAAGTATAGATTAATTCAAAATATACAAATAATTTTTAAGCAGACAGGAAAGACAATTTTCAAGATATTCCATTTGATGTACGGAAGCGAATCAGGCCTATACAATTTTAATTTATTTTTAAATTGTCGACTTTTATCTTGGAATTATCAATAAACTCGTCATAGATACCAGGATTAAAAATTTATATTTACACCAGACGCGCGTTTCGTCTACAAAAGACTCATCAGTGACGCTCGAATCAAACAATGTTTTAAATGCCAAATTAAGTACGAATTTAAAGAGCATTGGAGACCAAAAATTCCTAAAAGTTTTGCCAAATACAGCTAAGGTAATCTATTCCTGAGGTAGAAAAACATTAGTATTTAAAAAAATCAAAGTTTTAAATGGTTTTGGAATTTTCAACGTTAATCTCGGAATTATCAACATTTGCTTTTGAATTTTAATCTTTAATCTTGAAATGTCCTACTTAAATCTTGTAATTATCAAACATTATTTTGGATTTTCAACGTTTATCTTGAAATTACCAACATTAATCTTGTAATTATCAAAATTAATCTTGGAACATTGAACTTGGAAATTCCAACTTTAATCTGTAGACCGCCGTTAGTCCGACAATGATTTTTCCGCCTTTATTAAATAAGTGAATTTTTAACAAAGAACATATTGACTTTTGGTTCACGGGACCTAAGTCTCTGCCAAACATGCACTTCATTTGTCCTTTACTTTACTCTACTTTTTGCTGTTTTTTTATGAGTAATAGTTTGTACCTAAATTTATTAATAAATATATACAAAGAATGACCCTCAATTTTAAACAGTATTTTAATTTTAAATGCATAGTTCCCGTGACATTATATTTCTGGAAAAAGTAAAGTCTTGGAGTTCTTTTCACAGTAAAAATACTCATAAGTCATACACATTTCAGTATAACATACAATCAATTTCAATCGTAAGATTTTTTTGTGAAGAGAGTCGCTGATTGATTCAAATACCACAATTGGCCGTTTATATACGATTTCCAATAACTTATTCATATAAGATATTTAATTTTAGAACATAGTTTCTCTCCAAATCAATATAAAATTATGTTACAGCAATGTATATCTATAAAGAGTGTTATTAACAAATTAAAAACTAGTGTCATACATATAAAATCACGCAAACTTATGAACTATAGGTTTGGCATATCCAGATTTACCCAATACTAAGAAGTGACAACCCTCATGAATATTAGGCTACGTGAAGCTATACAAGATTTTTCATATTTGCCTATCTATCTTTTACATTTCACCAAAAGCTTAGCCGCAAACTATAAGTATATATTGAGTAATACAATAAACTATGAGCTAGAAGTAAAATATTAGTCAATTCTTAGATAAAAGTTGATAATTCCAACATAAAAGTTGAAAATTCCAAGATTCAAATAAATAATTCCAAGATTCAAATGATAATTCCAAGATTAAAGATGAAAATTTCAAGATTATGGTTGGAAATTCCAAGATTAAAGTTGTAAATTCCAAGATTAAAATTGATAAATCCAAGATTAAAGTTGTAAATTCCAAGATTAAAATTGATAAATCCAAGATAAAAGTTGTAATTTCCAAGATTAAAATTGATAAATCCAAGATTAAAGTTGTAAATTCCAACATTAAAATTGATAAATCCAAGATTAAAGTTGTAAATTCCAACATTAAAATTGATAAATCCAAGATTAAAGTCAACAATTTGAAAAGATAAACTAAAAATGATGTCCTCAATTCGCTTCCGTAGATATGCTAGTCGTTTTGTAAATTTTAACATCATGTTTTATTGTCATTTCAAATATAATTTCCATTCAGTATATAAGTATAAGAAGATGTTGAATGACTGCTAATGACAGAACCATCAGTAAGAAAACTAATGACGACGTTGTAAAAAATAAGATTATAAAAATATAGAACTCCGAGAAAAATTCAAAACGGAAAGTCCATAATCAAAGGGCAAAATCAAATGATAAAACATATCAAACGAATGGACAACAACTTTCATATTCCTGAATAGACACAGGCATTTTCAATTGTAGAAAATTGTGGATTGAACCTCGTTTTATAGAGCTAAACCTTTCACTTGTATGACAGTTGCATCACATTTCATTTTATTTACAATGAAGTGTGAACAAAACAGACATAATAGGTAAAAAAGTCACAATATGGGAATAGCACTCATCATCCAATAACAATAAATATGACCGACATGATCAAACGACAACTACTAATTAACAGGTTCTTAACTTGGAACAGGCACATACAGAATGTGGCAGCGTTTAAAATTTGTGGAGGCGCAAACCCTTCTCAAACCTAGAACAGTGTGTAAAAGTACAACATACGAGCAAACTTTATAGATCAGTTGAAAAGGGCTGAACTGCTACGATCGAATCAAAGCAGACGAACATTTATCAAAAATGCAGTCCGAACGTGGCAAGTTATTTATACAGCTACCGCAACCCAATCGAAACACGTATTCAGATTTTAGAGTACTCGTTGTTACTGAAAGCTAGTGCAAAGCCAATAAAACTAATTTGAAAAAAATCATGTATCTAAGACTAGCATGATAGTTCTTTCATCCGGGTCTTTCATTAGACATGTTAGAATGCAGGGAATTCCACAACTGTTACAAACATGTCCCAGGCTAGGGATGTTTAAGTGTAACAGACCCCTCACCATTTTGTATGTATTTCTCCAGTCAGATGCCTGTAATTCAGTGGTCGTCATTAGATATTGTCTATTTTATCTGTTTTTCGTTTATTGTTTTTTCATCAACCAGGTTAATTTTATTTTCATTTAAATTATGCATTTTGACATGTAAGGGCATCTCATGGTTTATTATACGGTAAATGTGTTTTTATAGTTGTCGACAGCTTTCAAATTACCTTTAATTTATCAAATCTATGCCTTTGGAGAAATGTTGTCTCATTTAGTAATCATACCACATCTCCTTATTTTGTAGTTTATGTCAAAAGACCAAAATTATCGTTTTTGGAGTACTTGCAATCAATAAAAGTTAGTTCAAGCCAATAAAAATTTATAAAAATAGCATGTTTTCCCAGAATCATTTTTCCGCATGTAATGCGTAAGAACAAAATCAATGTCTTGAAGTTTTAAACTGTATATTGACTGTTTCTATCTCCAAACGTAAACACTATTCTTTTATTGGAATATGGAAGACCAATGCATATTTGGATAACATTGCTGAAACAACGAATCAATAGAACGCCTTTGCTAACGTCTCTTGAAAGCCAAAGATAAAAAAGCAATAGGAAATCGTTACATGAAAATTAAAATGTTTATTATATTATATTAAAATGACGAACAAGTTCCTAATGCTCTTCAACTTTGTACTTGTTTGGATTTATAAATATTTTGATATGAGCGTCACTGATGAGTCTTGTGTAGACGAAACGCGCGTCTGGCGTACTAAATTATAATCCTGGTACCTTTGATAACTATTTCTCATGTTAATGTCGCACTACCTCAAGTACTTCATTCATTTTGTACGTTTTATTTAGAATCTATCGTAATACATATACAAAAAGCAATAGTTTAAGCTAACACATGATACATATTATAAGTTAAAGTTTGTAAATTAAAACAAAATCAATAAAATGAGGAAACAGTTAAGTGTACCATAATTCACTATCTGTATGAACAAGTTTGAGTTGACTTGGTTCGCGATGATTTTAATTTTGGCATTTTCCATTTGAAAACACCACCAATTAATGAATGGCTATTGTTTATTTTGAATTGATTGAACCATAAAATTAATTTTTGACTGTTCACATTGAATAATCCCCGAAGCGGATAATGTAAAATGGGAAGAGTCAAAAATTTATTTTATGGTTCAATAAATTCCAAATAGATTTTGTCATTCATTATAAATAAATTTCTATCAAATATAAGACTCAAAGAACTTTTTATATATTTTTTATATTAACAATAACAACATACACACATGTTGGCGTATGAATATACAATGTCAGAGTAGGCGTGTCGCCATACATATTGACAACATTGAAAATATTTTGAATTGATTGAACCATAAAATTAATTTTTGACTGTTCACATTGAATAATCCGCGAAGCAGATAAAGTAAAATGTGAAGAGTCAAAAATTTATTTTATGGTTCAATAAATTCAAAATAGATTTTGTCATTCCTTATAAATAAATTTCTATCAAATATAAGACTCAAAGAACTTTTTATATATTTTTCATATTAACAATAACAACATACACAAATGTTGGCGTATGAATATACAATGTCAGAGTGGGCGTGTCGCCATACATATTGACAACATTGAAAATAAAAGTAATACTTTTAACCACTCAGAAGACAGTAAATACACCAAATCTATTTATTACTTATTGGAATGAACATAGCAACGTGTTACCCGTACATACATATGATACTTGCATAAAAATAGAAACGAGCAAAAAAATGTACATTCGCTGATCGTGATTCTATATGTATACAATCTTTCTTTTCAAGTATTTTAGCTTCTATTTTCATTATGTTATACTGTATCATAGAACAGTATATAAGAAACCACTTTTATCTTATACTCTCTTTTTCTATACATTAAACTGAGTTGTCTACATTTGTTTATTACTTATTATTAAAATTTTTATTATAATCTAAGCATTGTTGATAACCATAACAAACTCAAGCTCAGAAATTATATAATATAAACGTTTTGTTTCAAGTATATATTTGTCAGGCATTTTAGATATTTTATGATGAAAAGTTAAATCCAAAAATTACTAAATTCCAAGGAATTATTCAAAACGGAAATTCCCTAATCAAACGGCAAAATCAAAAGCACAAACACATCAAACGGATGGACAAGAACTGTCATATCCCTGACTTGGTAAAAGCATTTTCTTATGTAGAAAATGGTGGATTGAACCTGGTTCTATAGCGCTACACCTCTCACATGTATGGACAGTCGCATCAAATTATATTATATTGACAACTATGCGTGAATAAAACAAACTGACATAATAGGTAAAAACTTCAAAATAGGAGTACAGCAGTCAACACCGTGTCACAGTTTTAATCACAACAAAAACAAACAAATATTTTACGAAGAAGCAAAAAAAAAAAAGCATAAATCACATTTAACAATTGCGTTCATTATACTATTTTTTGTATTTTATATAAGTATGCCTTTCAACCCATAAAAGATCAAGAGATTTTTATCATTGCGATCGAAACGTTATTTTAACATTAACTCTGGCGTATAATCGCGTGTTTGACGTCAGAATGTAAATGTCATACAGGTTGAGATGTAAAATAATTTTGTCGTTCAAAGTATGCAAACATTGAAATACAACAATAACACAATGGCGGGATGTTTAAATTACAGAGAAACGCAGTATGTGTCAAAGTAACATAAAAAGTCACACAGACAACGCACACAAATAAAAATGAAAAATAATACAAACAACACAATGATTAAATGCATAAGTACGGAGCCACGCCATAATAAAAAACATACCAAACAGTTGAAGTAATTAAAAATAATAAATTGGTTTTAAATAAACTCATCAAAGATACCAGAACTAAATTTTATATATACGCCAGACGCGCGTTTCTTCTACTAAAAAACTCATCAGTGACGCTCGAATCCAAAGAGTTAAAAATGCCAAATAAAGTACGAAGTTGAAGAGCATTGAGATCCAAAATTCCTAAACGTGTTGCCAAATACAGCTGGGGTAATCTATGCCTGAGGTAGAAAAGCCTTAGTATTTCAAAAAATTCAAAATTTTGTAAAAAGTTAATTTATAAATATAACAATATCAACGATAATTCATGTCAGCACAAAACGTGCTGACTACTGGGCTTGTGAGACCCTCGGTGAAATAAATCTCCGCCAGCAATGGTTGTAAATAAACTCATCAAAGATACCAGAACTAAATTTTATATATACGCCAGACGCGCATTTCGTCTACAAAAGACTCATCAGTGACGCTCGAATCCAAAAAAAGTTAAAAATGCCAAATAAAGTACGAAGTTGAAGAGCATTGAGATCCAAAATTCCTAAAAGTGTTGCCAAATACATCTAAGGTAATCTATGCCTGAGATAGAAAAGCCTTAGTATTTCAAAAAGTTCAAAATTTTGTAAACAGTTAATTTATAAATATAACAATATCAATGATAATTCATGTCAGCACAAAAAGTGCTGACTACTGGGCTTGTGATTAAATTACATGTATGATTGTAAACATATATTAACAAATAGTTTGTTTCAAATGAAAAGTACTAAATATTTTTTCAATAAAACATTTATAGTTAAAGAGATACATCTTCGACTTTTGAAATTGTTTTCCTGTATGTTTGTCGGAAAAATTGGGTTGTATTAAATCGGGTAAATATTTTTATTACCAAGGCAAAACCCATGTCACTTCAAAATAATAGTAATAAACTAATGATAATATAATCTCAATATGGCAGACAGTACAGACAAAACTACAACTAAAAAATAAATAAATCAGATATACATATTCAAAGCGCATATACACTCTAAAATAAGTCTCTACACAATGTTCACTCGAATGGTAAATCAACCTTGTACATTGATAGAAAAGGAAGAAATTTATACTTTGATATATAACTTCATCATAAGATTTTTTTTACAGAAAATCAATATAATGCCTTACCATGACAGAAAAATACTAAAAAAAAATATGAGCCTTGTCAGTCAATTTTTTCTCTCGATGATTTGTTTTTATATTCAAAGAATTAATAGATTAATGTTTCAACAGAGAACTGATATTTGTTATGAGATCCATGGGTCAATAATATAAAAAAAACACATGTTCCTGGCAATGTGAAAATGCACAACTAATACGAGTTGACGCATTTGCAAAATTGAAATATATGGAATTGATAATAGATATGTAGGAACCGTACTATTTAACTTTTGCTCTTATTGGCTGGAAAATATTTTTTCAGTATGGTATAAGATTATGTTAATGAAAACTTTCATCATAAGGTTCCCCATTTCTTGTTTGCGCCATTTAAAATCTTCCTGCAACTATTTCATGTATAAATAGGGATTAACGATTATGATGAAATTATTTTTACTCATATATTTATGGTGTATTACAAATATCCCGTCAGCATAAACAACGACGAAATAACATGCATAAATTGATTGCTGAACACAAGATTCTCGTTTTATAAAATACCAATATCAGATGAACATGAGGACAACAGTTTCCAATACCATAAAACATTTAAGAGAAACAACACATAATTTTGCATAGAATTGGGGCGACAGATAGGGACATTGAAACTCATGTATCAAAAATAAACCGACAACGCAATGGCTAAAAAAGAAAAAAAGGCAAACAGAGATTGAAGTAATAGTTCACAAGACACAACATAGAAAAAAGACTAAACAACACGAACACCACCAAAAACTTGGCGTGATATCAGTTTTATAATCAATACTGAGATCTTCAAGTGATAGATTTTACATTCAAATGTTTAGAATTGAGAATTCCTGATGAGGATAAGATGTTTAAAGACGCATAATTGTCTGAAGAATTTCTGTTTATTTGGTCATAATTTTGTGTTCACTTATTTTTTTTATTATAAACATGCATATTTTTTTTTTACAAGTTATCTTGTTTGAAATATTAAGCCAATTTCTGAACAGAAACTCATATTTGTGCTTATCTCATGAGAGCATGACAAGTCTCAACAATAACAATACAACCAAATTCACAAATAAACCTGTGATTTCTATGCTTCTTTTGGTACCTCGTTGTATACAAATAACACCGAAATATTATTTTGAAAAAAAAAAGTTTTATATGAAATATATAATTAAAAAATCACCAAAATGACGTTTGCGCGAGTGGATTATATATATTAATGAGTATAGTGTTTGAACCATTAATGGGCATATTGAAATAAATATATCAAACAAATAGTGGAATGTTCTATGATAAAACTTCGGTAAATGAAGTCATGCATTAGATGGTTTCAGTAAGATTTGATTAAATGTTTTATTATATGTACATGAATTTTTGCCGTAATACGTTCCTCAAGGTTTAAAGAGTAGAAAGCGATTTATGTGTTAGTGAAGCCTCCCCTTACCTATTGAGGTGATAGATGCAAATCGTGTTCGATATATACCACGCTGCCTGCTGTTCAAACAACAAATAGGACGTGTTGTTATAGAAGAATTAAAAGTTGTGATGAGAAGGAAACGTTTTTAATCTTATCTTAAAGGTTTCTGTTTTTCCCAACACTATGAAAATGATCGAGCAGTAACTGTTGCATGCGTTAGGTTGCAAAAACTATATTTAAGCATGATCAGTGCACGGAGATATACATTTGAAAAGTTGAGCAAATTAAAGACAGAAAATCTAGTGACAATGGTTTTGAAAATGTATTTTGAAACAAGGAACACAAGTATCCAGCAATTTATCAAAATCGCATCTTTGTTTTAGGACTACGGTTGTTCTTGTTTGTTGGTCTTCTCTGTCGATTATGTGTTTTAGGTTTACGGAACCATGTATGATTTAGGCATATGTTTCCAAGTTTGGATCATGTTAGATACTCAACCTTCTTTTTCGCATGTAATAATTGACAAATTGCGTGGTATGATTTTATTTAATAGATTATGACTTTCAATTTTTACTATTCAAAGAAGTCAGAGCTAGACAATTAGATAACAACTGAACGTCCTGAGATGAAAGTTAGAGCACAATTATTAAAAACTATCCACGGGAGAATGGAGAGTATGAAAACCATAAAAACCATTCAGTTAACGTAGGTGTCCATCCGTTTGATGTGTTTGATTTTGCCGTTTGATTAGGTAGGGACTTTTCGTTTTGAATATTTCTGTTTTAAAAATAACAGAATTAAATGCATCGAACATCAAAGTAAAATTTACCATTTATGTTACAACAAATGAATGATATTGGTTCGACGGATACTGTGTAATACTATGCAGCTATTGGGGTTTGACTTAAGTTTAAACAGTTTTTAATATTGAAAAAGATCTTTTGCAGGAAAATATCGAAATTTATAGATTTGGTTATATAATTGTGAATACTAAAGTTAAAATATACCTATGTTAACGATATCAAAATTTCGTTTCGTGTGAATGAAAAATTGCTATCATAGATTTTTTTCCGATCAGAATATTTGTATGTTCTTGTTAATCTTGAAATCCTGGCTAACATTTTCAACGTAAAAATTTTAAACTACAAGTGTATAGTCAGTAAAAAGGATGATATACGTTCGCAATTAGTCAACAATTATTCCAATATTTGAAATGTAACGAGGCTTTCGTGCTATTTCTGGCAAATAAAAACACAGTTCCTATCAGATACTCCGTTAGGAATTTCAAACCAAGGAAAGTTATTTGAAACTGAAATACAAAGGTTTACTCCTCCCTCTCCTGTTGCTGCCACCGGAGATGGGTTTGGTTTCCAATTGAAATAAGTCATTAATATCCCATCGTCGAATGTCCATCGTTGTTCCGAATCAATTGTTTTCGTTCCTTGGACACAAAGCCGTGGAACTGTGAATTCATCTAAAATAATTGAACAGTATATGTTATACAATAACTGACTAATATATGATGCACTTAATTGGATCGAAATACGTAGATATTCATAAGATCAAAATAAGGAATGTGTACTAAAGTTGTTTAGATATTACAATACCTGAAACCAATTTACACACAAACAGACAGACTTGAATCGACATGAAAATGAATATCAAAAAGATAGGATGATTTTTATATAAGAACGCATCCGTCCCTTCCATATAGTTAAATATAATTTAAAGGAACGGCAAAAGCGGACAGTGTGCCCGCTTCAGTTTCATCCCATATGGAATTTACTGACCCCATATATCATAATACTAGTAGTTTACAAGTATCTGCGTCCTTTGATGAAAAGTAGTTTCATTTGACAATTACAGGAAATCTTCTTATGTGTACAGTAAGGACATATAATACCTGATATTAATTCAATATATCTCTGTTTTTCTTCAGTATCCACTTTGACTAACTCAGCATTTGCGTCACCGCACATCTGTTTGAAAAAGGCAAAATTCATTTGCAAAGGGTCGTAATTTTTGTAACAGAAATCCAAGTCCCTGTAGTATATGAATCGGTCCTCCGAGGAACAGCGACCACTTCCTGGAAATATAAATAAACTAGTCATAGATACAAGGATTGAAATTTAGTATTTGCGCCGAACGCGCGTTTCGTCTACAAAAGACTCATAAGTGACGCGCGATTCACAATTGTTACAAAAGCCAAATGAAATACGAAGTTGAAGAGCATTACGACCAAAATATTCCTAAACATTTTCCCGAATACAGTTAAGATAAATTAAAAGTATGATATTGTCTTCACAAAATAAAAAAAAGATTTAAATCTATGAAAGAATGTTTAGTAATTCAATTATTATTTGAAATCATTATTACGTTTTATCTAAAGGATAGGCTTGAGCAAAACGCAGATAACACCCTTATGAGCGGTTTAAACAATCTTATATTATACATAACCCTTAATCAAACTAAAACGCATACTTTGTGTATCTTCAAAACTGAAATCAAGAATATATACACATTTGTTCACTAAGATCAGAGATACGTAGAGATACGCCTGATTAATTTTACAAAAATAACTTACGATTTTCTGTTAAGTAAAACTTCCATCCTTTGCCAAGTTGAGACGGTACCGTATTTCTGAATGATTTGGCATGTAAAGTGCATTCTTTAGTTTGGGAATTGTAGAAATACGACAAGCAACGCATATGTTCGAGACAAAGCATTGAGCAATGCAAAAGAGAGGTAACTGTTGCATTGTACACTGTGTTTGCTGTCTGGAAGTGATCATCATACTTATCATCATATACAGCATATTGTTGTAACATTGTCTCAGAAAAGAATAAGGTGCAGCAGAGCGTATATCCTCTTAAAAGTATCATTTTGATATTTGCTATATATTTAATGAAACTAACATAAAAACCTCCACGTTCATATTTATAAGGTTATGGAAAATCAATTAGTAATGGATTCAGTAAAACCAATTATGTTTTAACTTTTAAAACTGTATTTCCTATTTGACTAAATAAAGATGCTTTAATACGTCATTGAGATAACGACGTCAATAACATCCGATATACATATTGTTAAGGGACAATACGTCTAGCAATTCTAAAACAGTCTTTATTCGGCAAAACAGTTATTATAACGAAAGCCAACTTATGTTCTGGCAATTTTCCAATTGTGACAAAAATAAATCAATATTGTTTGTTTACCTTCTACAATAAGTATTATGCAGTACTGCTAAAACAGTCTTTAATGTTCATCATAACAAACAGACAAGTATGGCTGTATTTACATGTCAAAAATTACTCTGAGTACAGACTTACCTGTGAACTTGGAAAAGTTTTAATGCCTGGCATCCACTAGATATAATAAAGTTAAATGCATTTTGTGTTTCAGAAAGAAAAAATCTCTTTTGGATTTTGATGGGCATTTTTTTTCCTTCATGCAAAAGGTGTGAAAATTAACTAAGTTGTGGAACAACTATGAGATGCACCCTCAGGTAAAAAACCGGTTTGTATTGTTTTGATTGTCCTTAATTGACATAGACAAGAGGTATCTTCACAACTATAGGTGAGTTAAAGAGTTTATCTGAGTCAGCTGTGAGTGGACAGTATCAAAGAAATTCAGGTGTTTGTTTATTTTTGCACCTTCTGCAGAAAGGAAAAAAAAATGCCCATCAAAAACCAAGAAAGATTTTATCTTTCTTTAACACAAAATGCATTTAACTTTTATATATCTAGTGGATGCTAGGCATTAAAACTTTCCAAACAGCACAGATAAGTCTGTACACAGACTGGTTTTTGAGGTGAAAATACGGCCATATATGTCCATTTGTTATGATGAACCTTAACCAGCTTCACCTTTGTTATAAACAAAATAAACTCATTTCCAAAACAACTTTTCAGGTGTGACAGAAATAACACAATCTTGTTTGTTTACATTCTAAAACGTATCCTGTACAATATTTATTTCAAATGGAATCTACTTTATTCAAGATACAGTCTTACTTTGAGGACAAATCACCATGTAAAATAGGTTAATTATTATAGTGAACGATCCATATAAACATCTGTTTTATTATTTTCTGTTGAAAACGTCAAACTGCTTCCTTTTTAATAAGATTCGATTATATAACGTATACTCTAAACAAGGTTGTTGTATATTAGCAATAACGTACTTCACAATATGTTGATTTTTTCTTTTTTTATTTCACTCACCACAAAATGTTTGTTTCAATCCCAAGGAATCTTTTAAAATATATTACACTATGTTTTCAAGCTTAGGACTCTGTATTTTGATTTGCATTTTCCTTATGATCATGTATACTATATACTGGCAAGATTTAAAAACGCAACACATTATTATTCCTTGAAATTAATTTTTAGTCTTATTTTCAAATATACAGTTTTTGTAAAATAAATTGTTAACATAAATTTCATTCATTATTCAATGTTAAAAAATGTTTGCAGTTCGAAAGTTTAATTAATAACGTAATGTTTAACATTATACTCGTGTGGAATACAATGAAACCCTGGTTTCTCTCTTTATCAATGAATGTGTCACCGTCGAACGCAACAACTGCCTGTAACTAACACTTAAAGGATCAACAAAAGGGTCAACTATTTCTATAAGGAATGCTTTGAGTTCTGTCTTAAACTTTTTGATTTGACCTCTGCCCAATTCATTACAGTGTGATTTGGCAATGTTGCGGTTTTAACTTGAGGGCTTTAACAATATACATGAAGTCAATTATTTGACATTTCAGAATAAGGGAAATATCTATGACGTGAATCTGTCTGCATTGTCACTAGACAGTTTGATAAGCAGTTGATGTCACAGTCGTAATCAAATCTCGCAATTGACGTTACGTAATGAAGTTTCATTTTAATTCAATTCAATTCAAAATTTTTATTTTCATATACACTTTACAGTTTGTGACATATAACAACAACAAAAACAAATGAAGACAATAATTAAGTACCTCAATATATATATATATATATATATATATATATATACAAATTCAGGTAAATAATAAAGGGTCCCCTGTCCTCAGTTCCATTGACTTTTTTTTATGAAGGATCCTAGTTTATTCACTTGTGTTGGTGTTGATAGGTTAAGTATATATACAAGTTTGTCAATGTCAGTGAGATTAGCAAATGAATTGTTTTCTATGTTAATGCAATTTAAATATGCTAATCTAATATTTTAATAGTGAGGATAATTTATTAAGAAATGTTTTTCATCATCTAGCACTTTGCATTTTTTGCAAAGTCTCTCTTTTAAAATGCCTTCCTTTTTCAATTAATAATGAATGATCATTGATTCTAAGTTTTGTAAATAATTTTCTAAATTATTGATGTAGCGTTGTCACTGCACATTGATTTGGTCATGTGTGGTCATAGTCAAATCCCGTTATGTATGTACTGTTGATGCAAGGGAGAGTAAGAGGATGTTCTAACGTGAAATGTTCTTGCATCAGCACGTTTACGTATTCCGGCCTAAAATATTATATGGTATGATTCAAATTTTCATAGTTCAGTCTCGGCACAATCTAAACGAAACATTTGTTTTAAAGATTTAAGCATTGGTTTGTATTGAAAAGAGTAAAATAACAAAAAAGAAAGAAATTGTTCATGAAGAAAAACATCAATAGAAATAATTATCAAAGATTTCTCAAATTAGGGACGACATCAAAAGATCAATGTAAGTGTAAGATAAAAAAAACTTTATTCAAATAGTTAGGGGGTTGGGGGTCGGGGGGGGGGGGGGATGAACGGCTGCAAGATTTGGTTATCCGACAATGATTCTTACATATATCCATATGGGTCAATCAATTTTTCCCAAATTAATTGTGTGTGTGTGTGTGGGAGGGGGGGGGGGGGGTCAATGAAAAAACTATGTGAATTAAGTTTTTTTTATCCTTCATTGAACTTTTGATGTCGTCCCTTAGTGCGACTTCAATAATAAATTATCTTTAATAAACTCAGGTACGTCAGTTATAATATTGGTCGTTTTGAATATTCCTCGTAGTACGGTATCTTTGTTATTTAACTTTTTACTGATATATGATATAAGAAAAGAACACTAGGAGAACAGAGAACAGCGGATCAAATATCTTTGGACATTATTACCAAATGAGAAAATTTAATACCATATATAGGATATATATAAACATAAATACGACAAACAGCGCATGTATTAAAGAGTTCCCTGTCCTCAGTTCCATTGACTTTCCTAGTTTATTCACTTGTGTTGGTGTTGATGGGTTAAGTACATATATAACTATGTATATATAGTTATTTCATATTCTTTGTGAATTACTTTTTTTTAGTTTATCAAACTGTAAACGTGATATCACATTGTTCATTTGGAATTACTTGAATAAAAAACTTGCAGTGACTGAAACCAGCATGTATAGACTATTTGGATTTTATTATCATATCTCACTATGGGTTCATGTATTATAAAAAAACTTGGTTAAATTGTTGGTTTTAAAACTTTTTGCTGCGCCTTCTTAACGGAATTGTAACAGGTGGAAACATACACTCAATATATCCGGCACTTTTCTTTTCGGCACGATCAAACAACAACGCTCGTTTGGTCGATGTAATAAAATTAGATAATTCAAAACAAAGCAAACAAAAAACCTGGAAAAATGCACATCGAACATGTTGTTGAGACATTGTTCATTGTTCAAAATATTTAATTTCATTACTATCATGCTAATTGGCCTATATTAAACTGAAAAAAAGATTAAAATGTAATCATGTATGTCAACATTCAATTAGAAAAGTTAAACGCTTCTCTGAAACTACTTTTTTTGATTGTTTAATATGATTGCACATATCCTTTCAAGTCAAAAAGCAATTAATGAATTTAATTCGATATAGAAATAGTTATTGTGTCATATTTATAATTGGTTTAAATGCACATTTTACTGTGAAGTAACGAGAAACTTTTCAAAATCTATATGTTTAATGGCATATTAGATTATGTAATTACCTGTAGTAAAAAAAGTAGCAATCAATCTATAATTGATTTTTGTGTTCCATATACATGTTATATAAGAACTCAGTTCGAAATTATTTCGTTTATCGTAAAAATGTTATATCTGAAAGGTTTTATTGTCTCCTGCTGCATCTTTCTATATTCTGCTCAGTTGTTGCAGCAGAATAGTGTATATAATGACACCTTGGATAACAAATACCATTTATCAAACGCAGTCCGTCATTCAACAGTAACATCACTATCGCATTGCGCAATGCTTTGTCTTCAATATATGCGCTGTTTGTCGTATTTTTACAATACACAATCGTACGAATGTATTTTGCATGCCATATCATTCAAACATACAGTACCGTCTTTTGCTGGCATAGGATGGAAGTTTTACCTAACAGAAGATGGTAAGTTGTATTTTTTATTTTAAGTGTATTTCGTTTTTGTTTGTTTGTTTGTTTGGGATTGTTTTATGTTAAGGGGTGGGTTGGGGTGGTGGTTTATTTAGAATAATTATCACAGCGTATTTTGGATTAAATATTGCTTTTCAATTTTTATTTCACAACGGTATGCCAATTTATGTGAATATAATGCTCGGTAAAGATAAGAATATTCAATTTCTTTCGCATGAGTACGTTCTTGTTTAACCTTATTATTTTATGAAGAAAATCCAGATTGTGTCTGTTTATTATTTGTTTACCATTAACATTTAAAAATTATATTGACATACTGTGAAATTATTTTTGTTCGTTGGTACCAATTTTCGTGGTTTGAGCAAAAGGAACATGTTCGTGGGTTCTTCAATTCGTTGAATTTAATTATCTTAAGAACATAATCGGGCAAAGAATTTGAAGCCATCAGAAATTATGTTCTTTAAAGGGGCACTAGCTACGAGATATATATGAAATCTAAAGTTTGATTTTTTTTCTGTTCAATCAATAATGAAAGTGAAATAGTGAAATAACAATTCGCTTTTTGCAGTCAAAAAGGTTCAATTTTGTCAAATTACGCTAAGAAACATTGATAATTAGTAATTCACTTGCAAGTGAATGAGTCGACCTCTTTAAATCCGTATGCATGTGAACTTCAATTTAACCCCTAGATAGAGATTGACAACGCATGCATTGTACGTGTACTGGTTATTTAAAGAAAAAGAATGTCAACAATGAAAGTGAAACTACGGCAAATCATTTGATTACTAATTCGATGCACATTAATTCATTCTTATACGGTTAAAAACAATGAGAAAACATTTAATTTTAATCTATAAAATAAAATCAAACAGACCTATAAAAATTCAATTGCACGTGTTGGTTTAATCTATTCATATCTTTATTTATGTTTGCATCGCTTATATGGTCATCTGAGGTCAAATCGATAGGTAATTATATGGCGTCTGGACTAAAATACACACGAAACGAACCTATATATTATCTACCCCATTCTCTGTAAACTGTTTATTTTAGACTTTTGATAGTTTGGATAAATGTTTTACATTGTTATAAATGAAATATGATAATTTGAGTGAAATCGGTGACCATGAATTTGACAGCTAGTGCCCCTTTAAAATTATTAACTATTGATTTTTATACTGATTTATGGGACATTGCAAAATTAAGTGTTTCTTTTCACTTACTTGAATTGTTCGTCTTTTATAAATTTTGCAATTAATATCAATTATGATAGCATTCAATAAATATTTAATACAATAATTGTTTTCGGATATAAGCTATGCATACAAATTGACTTGGTTGAAGGATATTACAAAAAAATTTAAATGTTGCATACGTTACGTCAGAAGTGATGACATTATTTAACCTTGATATCAACATGATCAACAGATCAACATGATCAAAGGTGTTTATTGAACCATCAACATGTCACTTTAAGAAAACGCGTTTTGAAAATAATAAACTTTTGTTTTATATTGATTTGAGTGACTTTGCAAAATCAGGTGTTCCTTTTCACTTACGTTTTTGTCTTTCATCAATGACAACATTCTTCAATTATTTCAAATAATTGTTTTCGGATATCATATATGCGTACACATTGTTTCGAGTGAAGGATATTGCAAAGTTAACATTTTTATTGTTGCATACCTGAAAACAGAAGTGCTGTGGTGACAATACCTAACCTGAGATCAACATAGGTTTTAATTGGGCCAAACTCAATGCCATGTCACTTAAAGAAAACGGTAACATAAAACAGTTCTACAAATATACTTTGAATTGTAGAATGTATTGCTTCAAATTTGAAATTGACAAAAGCAAACCCAACATGGTTTTATCTTATGAGAATTTTGAGCACTTCAATATATTAACCGGCATATTAACACCGCGGGAATCCGACTCTCATTGATCAAAACTATAATTTTGGACGGAATTTAATGATACAAAGTCGGACAATTCAGGTTGCTTTAAGAAGTAATCGGTAAAATCTGCTCTGAAGTTTTAAATAAAGATCAGATAGTGTAGCTTGTATCCGATGTATTTTCTAGATTAAATTGAACAATGCCCGTATCGATGTAGTCAAACTTACATTGGGATCTTCATCTATGACTTGATTTATACACCAGTTGTAATAGTCTACTGGACACTTAAATTCGTGGATAAGACAATCCACGAAAACCACGAAAATTGGTACCCCACGAATAAAAGTTCTATCACAGTATATGTTTCATGACGTGACTTCGTGGACGGATTATATCTTCATGCCCCTTAACTTTTACAGGTAGTGGTCGCTGTACCAGAAATGACGGTTTTATCTACTACAGGGATTTAGATTTATGTTACAAATTATATGACCCGTTACCCGCTGACTTCATAGTCCTAAAATCCATCTGTGATCAAGCCAATTCTGAGTTAGTCAAGGTGGATACCAAGGAAAAACAGAAATATATTGAATTGATTGCAGGTTAGATGTGCCTTTTTGTTTTATTTTTTTTAAACAATGTGGTATCGCACAGTTACCTACACTTTCAATAACCGAAACTCTTACTCTCATCTTGATCTTTAGAAAAAAATACAGATTACGAATAAAAACATTGGTACATATGTATTTACCCGAATGTCAGTTTAAAAAATAAACATTAAAATACAAATTAAAAGAGATGCAAGACACAACACCATACATCATGTACATGACAAAGTGTTAAGACGTCAAAATACGATATTAGTAGTTATCAAAGGTACCAGGTGTATAATTTGATACGTCAGACGCACTTTTTGTCTACATTTGACTTATCAGTGATGCTCAGGTTAAAATAGTTAGAAAGTCAAACAAGTATAAAGTTAAAGAGCATTGTTTACCCGAATTCCAAAATATTGTGTCAAATACTGCATAGGTAATCAAACCCTACTCAATCTCTAGTTTGAGCTCTGGATGTACATGATGTAATACATTTATTTTAATAATGCGAAGATACATAAAGTAACATTAGTAAACCGCCGTTCAAAAGTCATAACTCGGTTAAACGAAAAACAAATATTGATTAAAAAGCAAAACCGAGGGAAACACATCAAGACAAAAACAACGGAACAAAAGACAATAAAAACAAATCAACGTCACGTTGTTAGGGGCTTAAATACTATTTGAGTATTACCAATTTCTTGTGTAAATTTACCACAGATACATGCAAAGTATGAGACGATATGAGCATGTCATCACAAATAGTTTCACTGCATTTAATTTCTTTTACTGATGGTGTTGTGTTAAATACTCAAAATGGAATACACAATGAGCATTTTTAAATTACTGAAAAAGTTATCTATATTTATGTCATCCTCATATTAATGCATTGGAAGTCATAGGCGGATCCAGGGGGAGGGGGCCTGGGGGGCCCGGGCCCCCTTTCGTGGGAAAAATTTGGTTGATTATATAGGGAATCACTGATGCATGACTTGAGTGGGCCCCCCCTTAGGTCAGTCAGCGGTGCCCCCCTTAGGAAAGATTCTGGATCCGCCACTGGAAGTTAACCTTCAAATCACGTAAACATAAACAAATACTGGCAGCAAATAATAATCGATTGAATCAGTGGACTTCAAAAGAATCGAGAATGGTCACGTTGTAAGGGTTGCAGCAACGGGCATTCAGATCCAGAATCAGCGGAGAATCCGAATCATAAGAAGCAATTAAAGAACAATGTGTAACAGTGACTAAGTCAAATCTTGATACGACTCCGACGAAGCATTATTCCTCCATAGGAATCAGATTCATATTTTATAAGCCTATCGTTACACATTATTCATTATTTTTGCATTGTGATTTAAATCACTCTGCGTTTTCTGGTAAAAAAAAGCCGGTGTGATTTCTATTAAAAAAATGTAACGCCAAAATTATATAAGAAAACTATATCGTTCACCAAAATAAATCGGATCTTGAACAAGACTTAACATGTTATACTATCATAACATATCCCACCTCTCTGTACAGCGCTAAAATCAAAATTAGAAAAAATCTATTTGGTATTAACTGTTTGGGTGTTAGCAATTTATCATTTTTAGTTTCATACGGTTGTCTCTTAAATAATGTATAAAAGCTTCCTTAAAGCCCCAGCCACACTGTCACGTTTCGGCTATCACGTTTTGCAATGTTTCCAAAACGTAGCGAAACGGCAATATACGTAGCGAATCGTATCGTTTCGTACTGAAAACAGCTATATACGTAGCTATGCGTGGATTGATACGTGATCGGTCCCGTTTGTATTGGTCTGCACACTACAAACGTGACTAAAACAAAGTTTTTGTACGGTACATTACGCTTCTTGGTAGGCATTACTAGGTTTATATACGTTGTTTTATGCATTATTACGTGTCGATGCGTATTACTACGCATGTTTACCTTCTTCTACGTATAATCAAACTACTTGTATCCATATTTTCCGCCATTTTCTAAAATATTTAGTCAGTCTAAGAGCAAGATGGACAGACAACGGATGGAATTGACTAATTATGGATTATTGTTACACACACCCATTTGCAATTAAGAATTTTGTTAATCAGGTGTAGACATAGATAAATGGATCGCAGAGTGGGTAAGGGATAGATAGAAGATCTCAATTTGGTGTTTATGCACAGATGTTGGAAGAATTGAGATGTGAAGACATTGTTTCTTTCATAAACCTTTTGAGATTAATCCAACCAAGTTTCAGGAAAATGTTAATAGATTAACACAGAGGCTACAAAAGAAAGCTACGTGGTACCGACAGTCATTACCTGGCCGCGTCCACTTGTATGTTTGTCCATCTGATGAGTTAAGCCTTTTTCAACTGATTTTTTTAGTTCGTTCTTATGTTGTACTGTTATACCACTGTCCCAGATTAGGGGGAGGGTTGGGATCCCACTAACATGTTTAACCCCGTCACATTATTTATGTATGTGCCTGTCCCAAGTCAGGAGCCTGTAATTCAGTGGTTGTCGTTTGTTTATGTGTTACATACAAGGCCGTATAGTGACCTATAGTTGCTAATGTCTGTGTCATTTTGGTCTTTTGTGGATAGTTGTCTCATTGACAATCCTACCACATCTTCTTTTTTATATTGCCAGTTGGTCTTAAAGTAGCAATAACCCTTCGACATCTCGCTGCAGAAGACAGTTATTATTCACTTATGTATCTATTTAGGGTGCTGTACAATACGATATCTTATCTTGAAGTACGACCAACAAAATGAAACAAATAAATGTTCAGTTGAATATAGTTATAATTTACAACTTTATAAAAAAAATAATTTTCAGTTAAATATATGATAAATTGTTGTTTGATGAGAAAAGGGTGTATATATCATTGTACAAATAAACGGATGTGAAGATAAAGTCGGTTTTTGAACAAATATAGAACAGGGTAAGATGATTTTATTTTCTAATGAAACTGTTACGTTTGTTGTCAATTTGATGTTATATTTAACAATGCCATCAGAGCGGGAGTTTTGGCTTGCCACAAAACCAGGTTTATTTTTTGTATTAAAATGGATTGTACCAAGTCAGGAAAATGGCCATTGTTATATTATAGTTCGTTTCTGTTAGTGTTACATTGTAATGTTGTGTTTTTGTTGTGTCGTAGTTCTCCTCATATATTTGATGTGTTTCCCTCAGTTTTAGTTTGTAACCCGGACTTGTTTTTTTTATCAATCGTTTTATTAATTTCGAACGACGTTTCTCTGATATGAACGTTTTTGCGTGGGTTTGTGATGTATTTCTGTCACGTAGTATTTTAACGATATTTTGTCCAGCATTGCCATAAAACGAGAGGTTATGCATACCAATAGAACAGGTTCAATCCACATTTTTCGTAAATTCTCCTGTACCCAGTCAGGAATATGGTAGTTGTTATAAAACAGTTCGTGTTTCTATGTATGTTGGCGTTTGATTTTGTTGCACTTTGGTGTTCTTGTTGTTTCTTTGTTTTCCTTATACTAGTAGTTGATGTGTTTCCCTAGGTTTTGGTTTGTAACCCGGATTTGTCAATTTTCAATCAATTTATATGAGTTTTGAACACCGGTATACTATTGTTGCCTTTGTATTCATTCGTTAGATCTTATGTGTAAACGAAAATATTCAGACAATCGAAATTCTAATCGATTTCCACTTATATTTTAGTTTTATGTATGAGATTTTTCTAATTTTTTGTACATGATTTTGATATATTTGAATTGACTTCGGTTTACCTTATTTCATTTATCATAGAAACTTTTTACAATTTTTATGAAAGTTAAATAAATATATTTTTGGAAACTGTGTACCATTAATGTTTCAGCTGATCTACCCTTTCCAAAGATATGTGTCCAAGGAACGGATACAATTGACTCACAAGAACGGTGGACCTTTGACGATGGGACATTAATGACTTATTTCAATTGGAATCAACAGTATAACCAGCCATCTGGAGGACTAGGATTCCTTGGTATTTCAATTGCGCATGACTTTTCTTGGTTTGATCTTGTTGCCAAAACGCTCTCAACGAAATGTAATTTTATTTGCCAGAAATAGATAGTAAACGTACAAGAGAGCCCAACTATTACGCTTTAATGAAGATGTTTAGCCTTTGGAATTCAGTTCCATTTTATGTTTTTAATTTTGAGAATTTTCTAGCTGTTGAACATGGATTTTTCATTTTAAATCTGACCTTGGTTTACCGTATATCTTTTGTATTATGAAGTATTTAGAATTTCAATCAACGTTTACTAAATATTTGTGAAAAACTGTAATTTGGACATTTGACGAGGGTACACTAATGACTTATTTCAATTTGAACCAACAGTATAACCACCCATAAGGAGGGAAAAGAAACGTTTGTATTTCAATTGAGTTTACTTTTCTTGGTTTGATGTTTACAGCGTCATACCCCCCCCCCCCCCCCCCCCTAATACCCATTTTTCTTTCAATAGTAAACTTCAATACATGTAGCTCTCATAGATGGTCATTTGCCAAAATTTCAGATGATTCTCGATTATTTCCATGACCTATCAATATCTGCAGCTTTATATTCTGTACCTAATGCTCTTCTAACTTAAAATACATGTATCAAATTTGAATTTAAGATTTTTTTTTAAATTCACCTCCATGTAAGAACATCCTAGAGTTAGATTGAGGATCTTTTTCTGAGCATTCCCTTCTGGGTATGTCCAAAAATACTGTTTTGGTTTAAAAATATATTACTATTTACTTACCATTCAATTTACAAAAGAAGCATCTATAGCTTGAACTTTCAATATCAAACGATAAAAAAAATATTGTCGTTACATGTAACTGTGCTTAAATCATAAAGAAAAAAATCGTTTAATTTCAAGGGCAGTAAGTATGTGTTTTATATTTTTAATTGAAAAAAATGCACTTGACCCGTTGTTTTTATTTGATACGCAAGATTAATTGTGTATATGTTCCGGACCATATGAGTATTTGGACCATACGCGTACGGTCATGACCAAATCGGTATATACTCATATGGTCGGGGTAATTAACAAGTTTACAGGTAACACCTAACTCTTCATAATAGTAGGTGACCGAGTAAGGAAAAGTCGCTTATTTAAGGAGTTTAATTGTCATTCGGACTATACGACTATAAATCACAGTATTGGTAGTTGAAAGGTTAATCTTTACATTTTGACTTGTCGTCAAAAAATCGTACGGTGCAATTTTTGTAAAATGGGCTTTGAAATACATTAGTTAACTTGAACACAAAGTCGACGTAGAAAAGTTTTGAGGTTTAAGTTGTAAAATAACATCCGTGATATGATTTCTGTTATTATATACATTGTTGTTACACCTTATTTTAACGATTTCAAGTAAAGTTTAGCAATATTAACCCGTTTTTTTAAGAGTTTATGTAAAAGATTAAAACTACGAATATTTTGCATTGAATAGAGTACGTTTCAATTTAATTTCATAATTTTTTTTAACGCAAAATGTAAAATAATTCACATTTATATGATATTTAATACCTTTATTAATCAATAATATAAAATTAATTTATACCAGAAGCATTATTTCAGCAAATTAAGCCAGATATAAGTTTTAACGCTCATACGACGGAGCTAGTCGAATATCATATACAGCCTATTATAGATACATATAAGCAAAGGGAATGTGCTGTATCAACTACATTCAAATACTAGGATGTGTTCCTTGAAGCAGTAGACAGTAGCTGTCAAGTGTTAGAGTAGAACGAGAGGGAAATCTGTAACTTCCTTGAGATCGTCTTCTCAAATGTATACTCATGTTTTTGTAACCAACCGTACCAATTACTGAAGGTGTATGCAAGTTTACATACTCGATATGCTTCAACTTTCTGAGAATTTAATAGATGGCTACTTTGCTTTCAAACAGACTCCTGGACATTTCAACGGTTCATGGAAAGACATGGCAACAGAAAGACCGTTCTAGAAGCCTCAAGGGGATCAGGTGGCACTGTAGGCATAACAAGTCAAAAGTCTGCGCTTGTTAGATGGACCCTGTTTAGACATTTCTTAGAATCTCTTAGTCGTGTAACGCTGAAAAGGGCTGGAATTGCTGCAAATAATGCATTATCACAAGGGGAAATAAATCTAAAAGCAATGAAAAGAAATGAACATGTTATTGCCATTGTGGATCATCTGAATGATCCATGACTGATCCCTTTGATGTGGAATCCCATCCTCCGTGTCTTATTAACATCTCTTCTAGAATGCATGCTTCACGAGATATTCGAGATTCTTTGCTCACAGCTGAATAGGAAGGCTTGAAAATGTCTAAAAATTTTATCACTAGTGCTCTTTGTTTAGATCCAGGCAAGGAGTCTTTATAGTCCTATATCAAAGTCAAAACTAAAAACGTTTTACAACATGACCACAAAAACAAACATTAGCTATAAATCGGAGGAAATACTTTTAGCTCAAATAAATCCATAACTTGTATTTAGAAGTGCACTGATTTTGGCAAAATGTAGAGATGATGTTACCATAGAACATGTGCTGTCGCACCCTGTAGGTCCCATTCCAAATTCCTTTTTTCAAGATGACAGCACCATCAGAAAATCATGCAAGTCTGATTTGGCGAAGCAATTAGAATCTGAGTCTCTTGTGCACTTTCCATACCCTTCTTTGTACCATCACTTTCAACTTGCATCAGAGATGGTATGGCATTGGTTCAATGTATTGATATTAAGAAAGGTAAAACATTCGGTGACCTTGCAGCTGACTTAAAACATATGTTCTGATGAATTTCTATAGCGCACACAGTAGCAGATGTTTTTGACCGCTGCGAAATGAACAACTATTTAACGTCTGCCGAAAGGGAACGCTGCACAAAGACTACAGCTTCCACCAAAGTGTATAAGATTATTGAGTGGAGAAGTATTCCTAACTGCAAAACTTTGACAAATCCCTTATGATTCCACCTGATGTGAGCTTTACATAGGCAGAACGTTTGTAAATTCCGAAATTGTCAAAGTTATTTATACCAACACTGTTAATGGCTATAGTAACTTGCTTAGCACTCAAGAGGAGACCTAGGCTGATACTCAATTTCTTAAACTTTGACACGAAGTTTAGAGAAATGGGAAAGAGCGGAAGAACAAGCATACAGACCTCTAATACAAATGTGTTTGTTCTGTGTTTTCGCGTTCACTACTATAAATGTATGACACATTCAAGCGAGTTGTGGGTGCAGATGGGGAGTATTAGCAGTGCAAAGGATGGACGGAGATTTTCACCCATTCACTAACTGCTGTACATGCCCGACCGGATGCGACACAACTTTGTCTCTGTTTGGAGTAGGTAAACAAACTATCTACCAGACTTTGAAGGACACACACGACTATTTCAGTGGTTTTTGGAGTTTCGATAATATTGCCAAAGATAAAGCCCTTGCATGTACATGAAAGTTAATTTCAAAGCTCTATGATCAGAAAAATCTCTTTAAAATCATTCCATTATAATTATTATCCAATGCGTGTCAAGCTTGCCGCTAGTAAAGATGCAAGTTTAGTCAGATTACCTCTCTGTGAGGCCGCACTGAAACAGCATGTTTTACGTAATTCGTTTCAAACTAAAAATTTGGACCGCATTACGCATTGCTAAACCCCCTATTACGTCAATTTTACAATACGACTGGCGATAGTTAAATGATTCATTACACCCCGTGTTTTGTAAAGGGCATATGTCAGCAGAATTCTTACAGGATCTTGTGTTTTCATTGAAAGGAAAATCTCCATGTAAAATAGTCATGTGTTTGTTCACAACAACACCCTACATGTCCGGAGCTTTGCTCCTGGAAAGTTCAGAATTATGTAGACATTTCAAATCATGTTCCTTGATAGATGAACCAAAACATACTTCTGGCATAATTCTGTTGTGTGGATCTCTTTGATTGGATTTTTGATTGCAACTGTTTTCGAGGTATTGAGTGCTTTTTAGTTTTAATGAATTACATGAATGAGCTTACTATAGGCAAAATACGCCTTCATGATAGTAGGCTTCAGTTAAAAATAATAATAGATATCCTTTATTGCTGACGTTGAATGTTAACCAGCAATATAACTTCTGTAACTTTAACAGAATATGTGTATCATAGATCAAGTGTTTGAAAAACGCCAATTTACAGAATAAATCGATTTCCTAATTCTTTTTGTTTTACATTTTCGAGGTAATTCATTGTTAATAGATTTGTAAAAATGTCTGTATCTGAAATTTAAACTTAATTGATGTATATATCTTCAAATTTTAAAAGTATGGAAGAAGAAAAAAGAAAAACAGAATTTGATCTTATTTTATGCAAAACTGTCACCACATTTCTTTTTGACGACATTGATATTTCAAAAGTACTCATTTTTCCGAATCCAATGATATATAATATAGCCATATAGTATGTTTGACGATTAAATCTAAAAAATATTGGGTCTGGTCACCGTACTATAAGGTATAACCCATGTAGTTGTCACGTCATTAAAAAGGCGATATCAAAGGTCATTTCATTATATTATATTAAAAAAACTATAGTCAACACATTTTATACATATAGTCATTACCGTTGTAACGAGTGCATGGCAATATGTCGACTTAGGTAGATATTTCCATAATTTCTTAATGCTGTTATGGAATTTCCCGATACCTCGGTATCACTGCACGCAGCTGATAAGAAGACTAGCTTTCTGCTCGAATGCAAATTGTGTAATTGCAAAGGATCGTGCACTATCAAGTCGTGCAAATGCAGTAAAAGTTATGTTATCATGTGGAAGTAAATGCCATCCTAAGCGTAAATTTAAGAATACAATTCGCGATGAAAACTAACTGTGTCAACAATATTTGATATATAGCCTTTGAATTATAAAGTTAATACATTTGCATGTCAACATCATTGTGTTTTTTTTTTAGATAAAGTTTATTAATATTTGAAAAAATACTTATATGGTCAAAATACTCATATGGTCCGGCCCATTAATAACCAATCCAGTATATATACTCATATGGTCCGACCATACGCGTACGGTCGGACCATACGCGTATGGTCGGACCGTATGAGTATACGCATATGGTCATGACCATACGCGTATGGTCCAAATACTCATATGGTCCGGAACATATATAACTACTGCTTTGCAATTCAGGATTCATTCATTCATTCAAAAGTAACCCTACATATAAGTTATTATGAGCAAAATGGTCAATGGACCCCTTAAGGAGGTATTGTCCTTTATAGTCAATTTTTAATAATTTTCATAGAGTCTCTAGTTTATTAGTGTATCCTGATTTTTGTTAGATAACAATGTCAAATCTTAATGAGGTCAAGGTGAATTCCGAGTATTGTCTGATCAGGTAAAGTCCGAGAAACTCGAAAAAAAGGAAATAAACAAGATGGAGGAAAATAAATCGTTGTATATATTTTTATCGCCAAATTCTTTCGCAAATGACGAATTTTTATCGCCACCATTATTATTTTTTCGCAAATTGCGAAAATGGCGACCGCCAGCGGAAACCCTGGATAACATGTCATGCTGCATTTGTTTTTTGCAAAGTTTCTCATCTGCCCTTTTTTATTCAAAACTCCTGTCCTACCTATTTTTTTCAAATTTCTTCCTAAAGTATGTAATTATTTGAAATCTACCCAGGATCACATCTAATTAGTTGTTATTTGTCTTTTGTAATATCTTATGATATTATTCTCTGCTGTTTATTGTGTGTCACATTAGTAACATGTTTGTGTTGCTATAGCATGTAACTACTGCTTTGCAAATAAAGAATTGATGCATTCGTTCAACATGCATATTTTATCATCTATATGAAAGATTGTATATTAAGGTGTGTGGGGTGAGATTGAAAAGATCTTGCAATATTTATTATATTACCTTATTCGTTGCACTTATAGGTTGCATATCTAGACAATACGATTTCCCAATGGAATTCTTTTTACGGTTTAACTGTGCCACCTTAAGTATGAAGTTTCGTAAAATTTTAAAATGGAAAGATCATTATATAACCCTGTGAAGTAAATTTTCCCAGACGGCAAGTATGCGCCTTACGTAAAAAATTATAAAAATGTGATAGTGCATTTGAGTGAAAAAAAGAACTACATGACGAATACATACATTGCACGTTGAATCAAAATATTGCATACAAGTTCAACTAAAAATCCATTCAAAAATAGAATGAAATGCATATATGAATCAAAGTATTTAACCTATCAATAACCATTTTTATTTAATTTCAAAACAAGGACTGGTTTGATTTTAACATTGGTACAAAAATATTAAAGAGATGTGGTATGAATGCTAGCTATCCACCAAGTTCAAATGAAGTTAAGTGATGTTAGCAATTATAAGCACCGGTACAGCTTTAACAATGAGTAAAACTAATACCGTATAGTCATATAACCAGGCCCCGAAAAGAACAAAGAATCAATTGAGACAACTGGAGGCCTGATTTATAACAAATCAATATACAAAAACAAATGATCTGTCTTACATACAGAGTGTGGATGGGTTGAACACGTTTGAAGGCACCAACCCTTCACTAGTTAGGAACCAGGGACAGTGGTTCAACTGTACAAAATAAGAACAAACTGTAAAATAAGGGTTTAACTCATCAAATCGATATAAAGTAGAAAACTTTTTTTTTTACAAAAAGACAGACTTGGCCTGGCAGGGAATTCAAAAAATATCTCTCAAAACAAGAAAAAGACAAAAATAAAATGAAAATGGAAATGGAGAATATGTCAAAGAGACAATAGCCCGACCAAAGAGCAGAAACAAGCACAGATCTGATAGTACTTGCAATTATTGACAATTAGTTTAAAGAAAAAAACTACTCATAAAACAATCATGTATTCATGACTTAAATGTCTATCAATACACATCCAACATATGCTTGGTTTTATAATATTTTAAGAATAACCTTGGTACAAAATATACATGTTGTATACATTTACTTTATGTGTACGAAATTCAATTACAATTGCTACAAAATATGAGGATTAAATAACATGTATTCTGTTTAGAAATACAAAAAGAAAATGCATTCAAAAGAAGTCAAGACTAGGGAATTTTTTTTCAGAAAAGAAACTTTGCATCCAATGTTATACATAAACAAAGGTTTCGAAAGATACCTAAAAGTATACTTACTGAAATAAAGTTTTGAAATATTTACAATCAAACTCTAAATGTTTAATAAAATTTAATACTTATTAAGGTAAAAGCATTATGAATAGAATTTACAAAAAAAAAAACATAATTTAACTGATAATGTCCATGTTATGTGAAACAACAAACGAAATAAACACCATTAAACATATGTATATACGCCTTGTTTTGTTTATAAATGAGCCAGTTTGAAAGATTATTTCATAACAAAACTCTTTATAGTCATTTATTTTATAAATCCTTTTCTTTACTACAATAATATATGAGATTAAACTCGTAACATGTAGTTTGAAAGGTTAGTGAGCAGCTGTCGCGTTATTCATAGTTGAAAATGTACAAATATGCCAGTACCTTTCTATTCTTCTTGTGTTGTTGCTCCTTTGCATGCGGTGATTCTGCCTCCGAACAAACAATAAATACAAACAATTTTGGGGAAAATCGTCCAATGAATGAACGGGACATTAAAAATAAAGATCACCAGGAACTTTTGTTAATGTTATCGGATATGAACAGATTCGCAAAACTCTTAGAACAACAGCTTAACCTAACAATGACAAGGGTTAATAATATCGAGCATATTCTAAGTAAACGAATTTCGTATTTCAACAACAGTAGTGGCAAAAAGGACATGATAAGTCATAGTGAACAGAAACATACAGCAATCAACAGAAAAGGTAATAAGCCTATATCATTTACCATTTGTAATGAAAGTTCTGGAACTTGCATGTATCTTTTAAAGGTTTAAAAGGAATTGGTCAATTCCAAACATTAAGTTTAGATTGTCACGAGCAACAGCTTGATATAACACTTGTCTGCATATTAAAGTGTGCTAGAACTCTTTTCTGATACAGGTGCTTGTCCTCAAGATGTCGTTTGGTTTCGTGTCGTTGGGTCACTTTCTTCTTACACTTTTATCTGTTCATATTAAAGTTTAAAGTAATGAAACTACAGTAACTGACTAGTGTTGATAATGTTCTCTCCGCCATTCAAAATCGATTGAATACGCTGGCTACAAAGAAATGGAAACCAATAGGCAAATAAAAACCAATTGCCTCAAGGACTGATTTCTGAATTATCTCTCCTTGCAGGTGAAATCAATTATTTCATTGTCATCGCTGTTCAAGTATTTATTGGATTTAAAAAATCGCCCTAGAACATACCGCAATGAAGTACCAGTGCGTATAATTTGAAATATGATTTCCTCATCAAATTAAAGGTATCGTTTTATAAAGATATGCATTTCAAAAAGAAAAAAAAATCACTCGCTCGCTCGCTCCAATTTCTGTATATAAAAATCCGGAGAGCAAGTATGCAATTTGGAATGTCCTTTAAGATAGTAAAATAAGGCTTCACGCCCATCATTTCTGTCACCCAGAACAGTTCTCTTTGAAAGAAATTATTTACGCTAACTTAAGCCAAGGAACAGTAATTGGGCTATGTCATAGATTATGGTAAAATCTTGCATATCATGTTGGGGTCGTTGAATTATATCTGAAAATTGAAAAGTAATACAACGATCTCTTTCATTTTCTGAAACATTACTGATTTAACTCTTCAAAATAGGTGAATATTTAAATAGGAAGCACATAAAACGGACCTATTATGAAGTACCAAATCAGTTATATTTGAGGGAAAAGAAAAGAAAAAGGCATTAATTTCAGAAAAAGTTCAACGAGTCAAAGGTGTATGCAAAATTTTAAGAAATCTGTGACATAGCCCATTTACTGTAACTTGACCTTAATCTCACATTAATTAATACAAATGATAAATCGTATACATCACTATAGGCACTTAAAGGATGCATTCAAATAAAACTAAGCTGGGGACGGAAATCGACCTGAATAAACAAACAACGACTTGTGAAATTCAATGTAGATACAAAATTAGTAACATGTATACAATTTGCATGTTTGATGTACATAGGAACTGAGCGATGCATGTCCGCATTACTTCCTTTAAGAAGTTAAAATGTCAATATTTTTTAATAATTCATACGATCTCTTATAAAACATCATCTTATTTGAAGCTCACCTGGTACGCACAAAGGGTTGTTGTGATCTTTTTGTATAACTGGAAGTCCGCAGTCTGTCGATGAAATCCGTCGTTCGTAAACATTTACAAATATATTCTCTCGGACAATCATGCGAAATGAACCAAAGTTGACCACACTCATCAGTAGTATGTAGTCTACAAATGCATTTGATGATCACATCTTCAGACAAAGTAAAAAATAAAAGGACATAGTGCAAGAAAGGGAAAATCTAACTGGGCAGAAATTTTGATTTTATCTTTAAAACTATACGCGTTTATGATAGAAACAATTTAACGTTTAAAAACTCCAAAGGTATGGTAGCCGGATGCAGCCATTTCACCTTTTCGTGTTTTAGCGTTTTCCCCTTTTACTTTTCCAACGCGAAATCGGGAAATCGAGAAATCTAGATTTTTTTTAATTCATACGATCTCTTATAAAACATCATCTTATTTCAAGATGAAATCGAGAAATTGAGAAATCGAGAAATAGGGAAATCGAAAAATAGGGAAATCGGGAAATCGAGAAATCGAGAAATCGAGAAAGCTAAAACGAGAAAACACGAAAGCGAAGACGCGAAAACGCGAAATGAATTTCTAGATTTCGCGTTTTCGCTTTCCCGAATTACAGATTTCCCAATTTCTCGATTTCTCGATTTCTCGATTTCTCGATTTCCCGATTCCCCGATTTCTCAATTTCTCGATTTCTCGTTTTCCCGTTTTAGAGTTGGAAAAATGAGAGGAGAAAACGCAAAAACACGAAAAGGGTAAATAGCCGCATCCGGCCACCATACAAAGATAATCAGCTGAATAGCTTTTTTACCAAATTGTGTTTGTGTGTCTTTTTAATGAAAATGCGCAATAAAGAAGATAAACGGAATCTATGAACAGCAAAATTACCAGCAGGATAAAATCTACCATCAAAGCAAGATGGCAAAAACTGTTAATGAGATGTTGTACTTAAATGACGGCTATTACAGAAACTGCGAGATGACCCATAATAGATATGTCCTAAAATGGTGACTTTTAACCGTTTTTCTGTTATTCTGCGTATAGTATATGTAGGAAGCAAACATGTACAAGCTAACAAACTGTGTTTTAATAATGAAATATTACTGGTGTTTTTTTTTTTGTTACATCTTATCATCATTTCATTATATTTTAAAACACAATATTTACATTAAATTTTACGATCTATTTCCAGTTGCTCTGACTGCTTGTACGGAAGGGGGTGAATATCGAAATGGATCTCTCATTGATTTCACGGACATACGACAATTATACGGAATGAAAAATATAGACGACTTTAAGAAAACGATGAAGTTCACCTGTCTAAGTTCTGGACTTTACCTTCTGTCTGTTTACATTAATTCTTTCTCTCATGGCTCACAATATAGATTATTGAAAAACAATATGGAATTAGGTCGTGTACAAATTGCACCTGATCGTGACCTGGGAACAAGCAGTTGGCACACCGGAAGTGGTTTTGCAGCAGCCATGTTGAATGTGAATGACACCATGTCAATACAAGCGTGGAGTTCCGTATATATCGCGGGATCGTATTCATGTATTACAATTGTTAAACTTTAAGTTGTTAATTCAAAACTGGCAGGAGAGAAAAAGTACAATGTTACAAAAAAACATCTGCATGGCGTAAATGTATGGCCATTTCTATTCCACAAATTTTTATGATAAACCAGATCAGTTGAAGATGAAAACACATAAAATAAAATTCATATCATTTCAAGAAATACACACAAATAGAAATTAGTGAATTAAATGAAATTAATCTCATTGATGACAACCAAGAGCAAAATCTCTAAATTCATTATAACTGGCAGAACTTTGTCAAAATTACAAAATCAGGAGTTCGTGGTAACCATCCTCAATCCACAAACGGTGTCCGCATACTTTAATTGTTGACATTTTAACTATTGCATCAGTTTGTTATGTTTACACATTGTTGTCGATAACCCCGAATTCTGATTGACTGTCGGATACTGAGGTTTAGATAAGAATACAACGAGGTTTAATCCACCATTTTTTAGATATTGAAATTGATATAGGAAGGGTGGTCTGAGTGCCAATGAGACAACTCTCCATCCAAAAAACAATTTATAAAAGTAAACCAATATAGGTCAATGTACGGCCTTCAACACGGAGCATTGGCTCACACCGAACAATAAGCTATAAAGGACCCCAAAATTACTAGTGTAAAACCATTCAAACGGTAAAACCAACGGTCTAATCTATATAAAAAAATGCCTGTTCCAAGTCAGAAACATGACAGTTATGTTCCAGTCATTTGTTGCTGAGCTTTTTATTTTGCCATTTGATAATTGACTTTTCTTCTTGAATTTTCATTTCAGCTCGTTATTTTTGTTATTTTACTTTATACAAATTGCTATTGCCATTTACCGAAACAATCTCCCTGCTCATATTTTATTGTTTATTTAAGAGTTGAATTTTTCTTTTTTAAAATTTTATTAGGGTGTAAAAGCGTTGTTTTGATCTAAATAAAAATGCGCGAACGACTTGACGTATTATACACCACACCTTTTTTTTTAAAATAAAAGGGGAACAGACAACTCTTGGTTAAAAATGGCTTACAAAGCTTACTACGACTTCCTACAAATGATATTGCATGTTAAATACGGGTGCGACAAGCGGAGCTGGGTCTGCTTATCCGTCCGGCGCATGCGTCTGACATTGATGATGCTCAGTCTTCAGTTTTCTGTTGTGTTTTGTGTACTGAAATTGTTTGTCTATTGGTGTGTGTCCTTATTAGCCATGGCGTTGTCAGTTTATTTTCGACTTGTGAGTTTGAATGTCAGTTAATGGTATCTTTCTCCTCTCTCTCTTTTTATAAAATTCGTGTCTGAAGCGCTTGTCAGGATTACAGAAATAACTACTCAATCACCGAGACCCCCCTCCCTTAAAACGAAGATGTATACATACGTAGAAACGTTAGAAGTTGATTGATAAAAAAGAACCAAACATGATTTACTAAAGTTTTCTTAGTCAACTTTCCCTGAGGGAAGTGATGACATATGTTGGTGATTTTGACATTGTTATCTTGATGATGGACGTGGTCAATATTTGCATAAAATTTGTAAAACAAAGCTACAAGATACCTCGTTGACCACGTGGTCTAAGAAGTTCATCTACCTCGAAAAGCATTTAAAATATATTCTCATTATGTTTGCTTTACATGTACATGAAGACTGAAACAGTATTACTTAAATTATTTTTTTTTTCAAATCAAATATAAAATTCAGGACATTCAGCGCTTTTAGCCGTTTATGATTTAAAATGATTTAAACTTCTTATTAACCTAAAGTAGGCATGAAAGAAAGGTTGACTGAGATGACTTTTTGATTTAAACAAGAGTGCTCACGCGGAAATATCTCGTCTTCTTTACTTACCATTGATAGTATTTTGATAGTTCTAAATATATAGCTTTATTACAACTATTACTTAAACTTAACACGATCCAAGAAAATGAGGTCATGGTCATGTAAACGAAACGAGAAATACATATTATACACCTTACAATCATTAAATGTACTAAGTATAGTTGACCCATTGCTTATAGTTTCTAAAAAACAGGCTTAACCAAAAAAAAAAACAAAAAAATGACCAATGAACATCGAAAAAGGTCAAGGTCAGATAAACCAGGCAGATATGTACAGCTTACACCGCTACTTCTGCATAGGTACTATTTCTGTACTAAAATATGTAGTACGTGAAATTTACTTTTTATATTTAGTACTATCTCTTTACTTTAAAATAATTGTAATATTTAGGTACTTGTATTTTACAGTACTTGATTTGTACTAAATATTTTGGTACAGAAATTATACAATTATATTCCATGTTTGAAAATCATAATTTTAAGAGATTTGAAATAGAAAAACTTTCAAAATGCTGAAAATGTAACGGTAGTAACCTAAAATCTGTAGTACCTAAATTTCAAGTACAAATCAAGTACTGTAAAATACAGGTACCTAAATATTACAATAATTTTAAAGTAACAAAATAGTACTGAATATTAAAAGTAGATTTCCAGTACTACAAATTTTTAGTACAGAAATAGTACCTATGCAAAAGTAGCTGTGTACAATCCTTCTTTACAACAATTATAGTTGACCTATATTGCTTATATAGCTTAAGAAAAACAGATCAAAACACAAAAACTCTGAGCAATGAACCGTGAACTCTAAAAATGAGGTCGAGGTCAAATAAAACCTGCGAGTCTGAAATGTTCATCATAAAATATTTAAATACACAAAATATAGTTGACCTATGGCACATAGTATTAAAAAAAGAGACCAAAACTCAACAACTTAACTTCGACCAATGAACTATGCAGAAAATGTCAAGGTCAGATGACACCTGCCAGTTGGATATATATACACCTTACAATCCTCCCTTACACCAAATATAGTAAACCTGTTGCATACAGTAAAAGAAAAACAGACTAAAACCTAAAACTGAACTTTCTAAATATAAAGCTTTGAAGATAGTTAACGCTGCCGCTGCCGGATCACTATACCTTAGTCTCGCGGGAAAAATTTTGTAATTTTTTGCAAATTTTGTAAGTTTTCGCTTATTTAACAGAGGCGAAAGATATCAAGCTGATAAGTCGAAAACAAACTGACAATGGAAATCATTAAAAGATTTAAATGATTTTACACTAGTCATTTTATGACCCTTTAAATCTTGCTGTGCGGTGTGAGCCAATACTCCGTGTTGAAGGCCGTACTTTGACCTATAATAATGGTTTACTTTTAAAATTTGTTTGTAGAGTTGTCTCATTGGAACTCATACGACATCTTCCTTTACCTAAATAGCAGAACGTAAAAACACAACATACAGCTGTAGACGTGTTTATGCCCCACCTACGATAGTAAAGGGGCATTATGTTTACTTGTCTGTGCGTCCGTCCGTCCTTCCATTCGTCCGTCTGTCCCGACTCAGGTTAAAGATTTTGATCAAGGTAGTTTTTGACGAAGTTGAAGTCCAATCAATTTGAAGATTAGTATGCATGTTCACTAGTATAACAGGATCTAAGACTTTCTCATTTTTCAAGGTCTACTGAACATACAAAAGCATAATGCGAGTGGGGCATCCATGTACTATATATGGGCACATTTTTGTTTTGTGTGTGTGTGTTTTTTTTTCACAATTAGTATTTCCTATAGTGGGTACCTTTTGGCCATCATTCGTTGATAAAAAAGGTAAAACAAAACCCAGTACATCTGTTTCTACGGAAGAAGTTAGTTAAAATTACTATCATAAGAAATAAAAAAGAAAAAAACACAAATAAAAGTACAAGAAAATATATACATATTTCGCAAAATTAAGATTTTGCATATATCAAAACTTGCTCATATATGGAGTTTAACAAAATTAGTTTTATAAAAACCCTAGAATGTTTCTACTGTCCTTAGCAGCCTCTTTTAGTGGTACTTTATTATCTAATTTTCTGCATGCCAATCATTCAAAATTCGTCTAAAATTTCTGTTAACTTGCCATTTTCTGAAGTTCTAGTTCAATTTTATAACAGTGAAACACGATTCGGCACCAAAGACGTACATGCTGGTTACACTTTCTAGCACCTCAATCCACACTTTATCATTCAAATCAAGGGCGACAACTGCCAAACCAGTTCCAGTATGATAATTATGGGTATCATCGTCGTGATATGGTCCGACTTCTACTCGGATGATTTCCTTTCCGTTTTTGCTTATTCTATATTCGGCACCTTTCGAATTCGACATGATTTGAGCAGATATCAAGTATAATCCGGGACCTTGGGATGAGAATTTCCCTGTTGTGTTGAAATCTCCAAAATTAGCGATTCCGTATGAAGTTTTGATATCACTAAATGGTATAACGGAACTACTAGAGTATGCCTTGCTTCTCGAACCACAGGTTGTCATGGCGACTAAAAGATAAATACAATAATTTTTCAAACATGTATAAATTGCTCTCAAAATAGTGGAAATAAAGGATAGTTTAGATAATTTATTTTAGATCAGCCCACTTATTCTGTATATGATATATTACATGTTGATTAGTATATATTTTAAGATTTGAAATTCCCTATAACTATTTTCTCATACATTTTCCCAACTTACCATGTATTTTTTCACCTTTAAATATAATGAAATTTTGTCAGTTATCGGAATTCTCTGGTTTCAACTATGTATAATAGTGCCAAAAAATTCCGTTTACATCTATTTTTTTGTTTATAACTGTATACTTAAAGTGCAAAAAATATTTTTGAAATCTTATAAAATCCTTGTCATTTTTCATAGTTTTTGAAAGAAAATGGTGATAAGAATAAAAGTAAGAAAAATCTAGAAAGAATAGTTTCCCGCCAAATTTCCAACGACTTATTAATCTCGAAGACAAAGATACCACCCCTTAATATTTTCCTGCTTTTTAAGTTCCGTTGTTTATTAAATATGAATCCATATATATATAGCAGTATTTCAAAATTTTTTAAATAAGGAGAATTAATAAGTAGGAATGAATGTTTGTGTAATTTATAGTCGCATTGGCGGATTCAGAAAAGGGGGAGAGAGTTACTGGGTTTGAACCTCCCTTTTTTCGGAATATTGGTGCAATTAAATGGGGACATATGGTGGAACTCTCTCCCTTTATCCAGGACTGGGACTCCACCTTTTGAAAATGGCTGTATCCACCCCTGGGCCGTTCACTGAAATTAAATTAGTTACTTTTAAAATCTATTAATTTTAGCTTATCAGTATAGGAAAATTTGTAAATGTGTATCACATGACTGGAAGAGAGATTTGTTTTAATTTTATTTTTGAATCTAAAAATCAGCATATTAGCTAAATTCTCTTGCAATCTATCAAATTTTTTAATTGAGTAAACCGTATACAAATACACAGAAACACTAACCGAATGCCATACATATATCATTAGGTTAAGGTGTTACCTAACCATACAGGGAGATAACTCTAAACTAGAGGCTCTTAAGAGCCTGTGTCGCACACCTTGGTCTATGTGCATACATGTATTACACAAGGGACACAGATGGATTCATGGTTTATTGCTACTTACAATTTTCTCTATATATAATAAAATTGGTCCTTTAGTTACACAGAGGAAAATATTTTGTCAAAATTAACAAAAAATTACCAAATTAATGAAAATTGTTAAAAATTGAACATAAAGAGCAATAACTTCTTAAGGGGTCAACTGACCATTTTAGCCATGTTGACTTATTTGTAGATCTTACATTGCTGAACATTATTGTTCAGTTTATCTCTATCTATAATAATATTCAAGATAATACCCCTAAAACAGCAAAATGTCTTTAAAAATTACCAATTGTTGGACAGCAACCCAACAACCCTTTGTCCAATTCATCTGAAAATTTCAATGCAGACAAATATTAACTTGACAAACAAATTAACCCTTTGTCAGATTTGCTTTAAATGCTTTGGTTTCAGAGTTATAAGCCAAAATCTACATTTTACCCCTATGTTCTATTTTTAGCCATGGCGGCCATCTTAAGTTGGTTGGCCGGATCACCGGACACATTTTTAAAACTAGATACTCCAATGATGATTGTGGCCAAGTTTGCTAAAATTTGGCCAAGTAGTTCCAGAGGAGAAGATTTTTTGTAAAAGTTAATGACGACGACGACGAAGGACGACGGACGACTGACGACGGACGCCAGGTGATGAGAAAAGCTCACTTGGCCCTTTGGGACAGGTGAGCTAAAAACAGGTAAACGTTTTAATCACATTGTATTGTAAAGAAAATATTTAGCCTCTGAATGATCAAAATAAGTATTTTTTTTCCGACAAAGTGATTGGTTCATTTTTTTGAAATTTATATATTTTTTTCAAAGGGTCAAAGTAAATATTTTTGTCAAATTTTTATGAAAAATAAACGAGCCATTTAATTTTAGTCAAGGTGTTGGGTACCACCTTAAGTATTTACAAACTCTGGCTAATGAAAAATGTTGAAAGCACCAAACGTGATGATACATGTAATACTGAAAGTACTGTGTTATTGTGTACTAAAGAATGAAGCAATATACATGTACTAGCATTGGCCTTTTAACTTTTCTAATTCGACAGTTATTGATAATATAGAAAATTTAGTGATCCTGCATTTATGTTTCCATTTGTATTTATATATAGTTCATATGGTTATAGTATATGAACTGATTGATTAGTTGGTGATTAACGCCACTTGCAGCACTTTTGTGCTATTTTTGTTGCAGTCAGATTTTTTGAATGAAAGAAACATGAGTGAGGGCTTTGAACTTGACAGGCCAGTGATACAGTTGTAGTTAGGTATATATCAACAAACTGAATACTAATCTACATGAGTTTATTGATACACCGTGTATTAAAGATAAGAAAAGCACACAGTATATGTTTGCTAAGACTGTGTAATCCAAATAAGGAGATTTGAAATGATTAAACTTTCTGATTATCTAGGTACACAAATTATTTACTGAACTTCATTTAGCCGGATAATTGTCTCTGGCAATCATATCAAATCTCCGTGTTTTTTTGTTTTTTTTTATAAACAAGGATACTTAGTCTATATCAAAGTAAAACCTGTTATAAAGTGAATGAATAATGGGCGTAAAACCGAATTTTATTAAAAACTATCAATCTTTCCCGAATCCTGAAAAAAAAAAAAAAAAAAATAGAACACGATAGATGCTTATCCCAAATCCTTGCGAAAATAAGGACCTCATCTCGATTTCCCACAAAAAAAGGAAGGCTCTATCTGAATTCCGGAAAAAGGTTCGTTCGCTCCTTTAAAGAATTTAGCACCAATCCTTCAATATAAAAAGAATTTGACAAAACCTCTAACAATAAAATACATATATAGTATACTAACCTTTGCCTTTTAAACTATTCACGAATACCTGATGAGTAACATCAGAGAAGTTTCTTTGCAAATCTTCGAATTGGTGTCTTAGGTTCCCTAATCCAGCCAGGAAACTGTTAATATTTGCATGTTCGTTTTTCACTATGTTTGTTATTGCCGTTTTAAACTGTGTTTCAACAGAGGATATATTGTGAGAGTATTCTGCCTTTAAATCGCTTACATCTTTATTGTAACTGTTTTTCAGTGTATTCAGTTCCTGCCATATAGTTGCAACACTTAGTGCATTCTGGGTAATTCTGTCATTTACACCTGCTAGTTGAACAGTGTCATTCATTACCCGCCTTTCTATTCTAGAAATGTTTTTCTCCGTAACTGCTTCAATTGCATCAAGGGTTTGATTTATTTGTATTTCAAAGGCTGCAGAAAGTCCTGTCTGTAGACCAGGATTAAGTTTACTAACAGTACTGTTAAGTTCTTTATTCAGCCTTTCTATTCTGACTTCGAGCTTTTTCTCTAAACTAGTAAGATTATTCAAGCTGATTTCAGAAACTTGAGCTATATGCTTCTCAAGACCACCACAGCAAGCATTTTGCATATTCTCTAATTCGCTTATCTTTGTCAAAGTATTTCCAATGGTTGAGTTACAATGTTCTCCAATACTCACGATTTCATTTTTCACTTCGGTTTCAACGTTACCTATCTTACGATGAAGGGACGAGTTTAATCGATTTATTTCTTCTGTAAGGTTCGTTTTGATTGAATTTGAAATATATTTTTGTTGTTCCGTTTTTTCTCCGATGTCATGTAAACTTTTGTTTTGTCTTTGTTCAAGAGCTTGCAATGTTTGTTTCAATTCCATCGAAACAGAGGCTATTGTTTTGTTGCTAGCTTTTCCAGTTTCGTCGACTGATCGTGTTAGATTATCATTAATTTCCACTAATTTTCCTTTAAGTTCCTGGAGACTACTTTCTAATTTTTGTGAACCTGAAAGGCATGATATGTTGACGGCCATTATTTTGCTTTCTAATTTTGCATTTATTTCTGTGACACTGTGATTACAATCTAATGATAAAAGTTCAATTTCTTTTGTCAAGTTCTGTTTTATTTGGTTCTCATTGGTTCTAAGCTGGTCTATGTTATTCATGATCACTTGTGAGGTTTTATTATGCATTTCGGTCAGAGTATGGATCTCCTTATTCAAATTTGATTCTACATTTCGGATAGTTCCCGTTAGATTAAATTCGATGAATTGAGATTGTCTGGAAAGTTCAGCTCCATTTTTGTTGATATTTCCCTTGTTGAGGTTGGTAAATTTATATATATTTGTAATTTCTCCTAGTAATAACTTTCTCCATATGGCAATTTTCCCATCACAGTAGCTCCTAGTTGAAGTATTTACTGAAGTGATTAAGTCGTTAATTTTGTTGTCTATACTTGTAATATTTGCCGTGTTAGAACCACCATCATTTATTCTCGATAACAGAAAATTGATTGTAGCATTTGTATCTGTGACAGTTTCTTCCAAATGTTTTGTTTTCGTTTTAAGCACATTGAGATCACTTTCGTAATGACTTCCGGTTGAAAACAAAGTACTCATATTTTTTACAGCTGCTTTAATTTCCCTTTCCAATGCTTCCTGTTTATAATTAAATCCAGATATAACGTTATTTACGGTGCCCTCAAACATTTCTAAATATTTTGTTCTAGTGTCTATATCGTGAAGGTTTTTGTTGAATTGCGTTGCTTCATTCTTACTTGAAGCAATTTCGTTCAATACGCTGACAAAATTGCTGCTTATCTTTGAAACTTTGTCGCTAATATTTTGCAACTTTGCATTAAATATATCTGCCATTTGTGTTAATCCAGTCGTATTTATTGGTACGTCTTCGGTTTGATTTGATACCCAATTTTTCATTTCTGATTGCATCTTTTGCACTTCTTGGTTTAAAGTCTGTTCTAAAACGGTCTGACGATGTTCCAACTTCAACCTTGCTTCACGTTCCTCAGTAATTATTTTGAAAAGTGTTTGGTAAGAAACCTCGATAGCATTTGTTCCTGGATTATGTGGTTGTGTATATTGAACAGTATGGGCAATGTGTGGCTGAGTACGGAAAATTGGCGTATCCGTAGCGGAATCCAGTTCTTGAACTATCTGCTTTACTTTTGGTTCTAATGCAACCAGTGGTATATTTTCTGAATTTGATTTGAGTGTCCCTATCTCTGGATTTATCGGCCCACCGACTAAAATATTATCTGTCTGTTTATCTGTAGATGCAAACTGTTGCTCTATTGCAACCAATGGTTGATTTCCGGCATTAACTTTCTCTGGTGGTATCCAATGAATTGGCGGTCTAGTAACAGATTCTTTAACTACTTCCGGTGACGATTGTTGTTCTAACGCTGCTAGCGGTAATGAATCTTTCACTTTCACGGCATTAACTAGTAATGTTCCGAATAATATAGCACAGAGTAAACTAAACGTTACCATGGTTAGTTGTAGTGAGTACGAAAAACGAAACTAATGAATCTTCAGAACATAGACAAGATAATTTTAAGTCACTTCACAGCAATATAACTATAACAGTGAGACAACTCTTTATATAAACCCTGAGTATTTATTTAGGAAGGTCTTACAAGAATATCTAGATATGTGTCGGTTACGCGTTTACCAAGATACGTACCTTTAATTATGATAACTGATTATTTGGTCAGCAAATCATTGTTTGTACAGAAAAGGATCTGATGGTGTAACCTGTCAAAATTTGATACATAGACAAGGAATATTTACATAAGTATAAAAATAAAATCCAAATTATCTAAGATAAACTTCATGTTAAATAAAAGTCCCTAACTACTGTACAACGCACGACAAATTGGATTTCCCCTTTCGACAAACAAGAATTACAAAGGCTATTTAAAACTTGTTTATAAATCTTTATTTCTATATCATATTGCATATATTTGTTTAATAAAAGAGTTTATATAATTGAAGATTGAAGAAGAATAAAATTGTGAGGATTAATAAATTTTACTTTTTGAACAATTTATTTTTGTTAGAATATATAAAGCGATAGAAATACAACTAAGTAACACAGAAAAATAAAACATACATTCTTATGTGGCTGTCCCAAGTCAGGAGCCTGTAATTCATTGGTTGTCGTTTGTTTATGTGTTACATATTTGTTTTGCGTTCATTTTTTTTTTTTTATATAAATATTGAAAAAGGGCGTTAGTTTTCACGTTTGAATGGTTTTACATTGTCATTTCGGGGCCTTTTATAGCTGACTATGCGGTAAGTGCTTTGCTCATTATGGAAGGCCGTACGGTTACCTATAGTTGTTAATTTCTGTGTCATTTTGGTCTCTTGTGGAGAGTTTTCTCATCGGCAATCATACCACATCTTTTTTTTTATAATTTTATTTTATAAATAATATAAGCATAGATGGAAAGATGAACACAAATCGAAACATGCAGTTCTTTAACACGTCTAAAACCAACTTTTTATTTGCAGTTATTTCCCTTTATCCATTTGACAGGGAGACTGATTATATAAGGGAAACCTTGTTTCCGAATCCCTTTGTATAAATGTATTACTGAATTTATATGTACATACATTTGGGGGGTGACGGGGAATGGAATGTTTGTTTTGTGTGTTGGCTTTTTGTTATGTGTTCCTCTTTTGGTTAATATCATTATAATCATCCCTCTGTTAACATTCCACCTTCATCGTGTATAGAAGTGTCATTAAGTGATAAATCTTAAAGAACTAGATGATGTGTCCTGTTACCTTTAAAAAGAAACGGTAATGATTTACCTAAAAAAAATTAATCATGACAAGCTTAATATACAGTTTGTTGTTACTAAGTACAAACGGATCGAGGAAAAGATGACAGCCCTCGGCTCCGAGTACACGAGTATATGACTAATATTTCTTAATTTCTTAAACAAGATAGGATCTATTTTACCTCTTTATGGTTCCTTATATGAAAATTCGAACTTTGACACCGAAATTGCAAGCTCAAATCATCATAACCCAGTTTTCATAGTCCTTAGAAAAATGTCGATTTATTATTTTTTTTCTATATTTCGATTCAATGATGGCGACAAATTAAATGCATATTAAGGACGGTAATATGTAATGTGATTAATATACAAACCTTAAAAATAAACTTGCTAGCTTATAATCAACAGTCCCAGGAATGCCACCCTACTCGATCAAATTATTCTAAACCGAAACCACTCAGTCTTCGCTCTTACTCTTTATTGTTGTGTTCTTAGCTGAGTAGCAGATACCAACATTCAAGTCTTCAGGCGAGCAGGAACAGGGAGACCCATAAAGATGCCTCTACCTGGAAGAACTAGTAATTGATTTTTTATCGGAAAGACAAAATAAAGTTTAACTCGGAACCAACACATTTGGGTTTTAGTTAAGAATGTGCTTCTTATTTATTAAATTCATAAATAGTGAAAAGTTACAAAGGAGAGGCGAAAGATACAAAAGGGATACTCAAACTTGTCAAAAATAAACTGAGTGCGCATGACTAAAGAAGAAAAAGAACAAGAAACAACTTGAGCAACATTACATGAAACACAACAAAGACAACATAGACAACATAGACAACATAGACAACTTAGACAACATAGACAACTTAGACAACTTAGACAACATTAACTTAAGACTGCAAAACGAACCCCAGCAAAAACTAGAGGTGATCTTGAGTGATCCAGAAGGGTAAGCAGATCCTGATTTCTATTTTTAAGGTTCCTTAAATTCAGACTTATTTCAATGGAGAACAAATAAATCTTGATCACATTGGAACATAGTAAGTTTAGTAAGTTTTCTAATTAAATTTCCTTAAGTTTTAAAGTTTGTTTCCTTTCAAAATAATATGTCACTTCATACGTTTTTTTTCAATTTTAACTCTACATGTCGAATAAATCTCTCTTTACACGAATCAGCGGATTAAACGTCCCGACGCTGAACAACAGTGAATTTGAATTTGTAAAACCCTTACATCCAAACGGACGCCCTACTTTAGCAATGATTTTACTACCGGTCAAAAGAAGACTAAATAATGACGACATTGCTTTACTCGTCAATACATCGGGGTGTAAACAGACAACATTAAAATTCTAATCAATGAACGAGGGTCTGGATTGGGTTTGAAGAATAGTTGATAATGGCATACAAAGCAGATTAAAGGTCAAACGAATGAACAATATGGAATAATGGAGTGTTCAAATATAATTGATTTAAATATTTGATTTTGATTTTTGGTGTTTTAACGCCACTTTTAAGCACCGCATTTAGGCTATTTCGTGGCGGCCAGTTTATATTGGTGGAGGAAGCCGGAGTGCCCGCAGAAAACCACCGACCTTCGATAGGAAACCTGACAATCCTAGCCAATTAAGATTGGAGTCGAGTGCACCTGCTCGAGCGGGGTTCGAACTCACAATCTCAGTGTTGACCGGCTAGTGATTACACTAATAGTCACTACTTAAACCACTCGGCCACCGAGACCCTCCCTTATTTAAAGAAAGGATAAAAATGACTTAGGTGGTATGGGAGTCTAAAAAAAAAAATGATAGAACTTGTTCATACATTTTTGTACTTTGCCAAAACGTAGTATACTATTGTTATATCTTCAAAAATATAATAAAATATAATAGGTCATCGTGCATTTTCCTAAGCTAAAGTTTGTGACAAAATGGCACATGTGTATAGATTATACAGGAAAATACACCATTTCGTTATTGGAAACTAAACTAAATGATAAAATTGTAAAATTAGCTTTAAGACAAGGCCTTGAGAATATCAAAAGAAAAGATAGGGTCGCCGTACGTTTTTTCCGGCTAAAATACAAAATAGGAAAATTCCATAAAGATTCCTTCAGAAAATGCACTTAAAATGCTAATTTAAAAAAAAAAAAGGAGAATTCACATTAGTTATGGTAAACATGTTATTTCTATTTATTTAACAGATTTTTTACCCAGGTGGATTAATCAATTATAAGTGATAGATTTCTCTTAGGAGAAATCTAAAGGTCACAGTGAATAAACTACATAAAGAACAAAAGCTATAATTGTATTTGTTCAATGGGAAAATGAACTGTCAAAAGATTAAATTGGTTGTAGATTCACATTTCACTATGAAAAAAAATCGATTCATCTATCATAAATTCCAAATCATAAACAAATACGATTGTTCTGGTCTGAAACTGAAACCTAATGATATGTATCTATAATAAATTAAAACTAATAGTTCATCATATTTTCCCATAGTTCAGTTTCCTTATGAATTAAAACGATTTTTTAAAACAATTTTTTCCCACAGTTTATACACATACTTGCAAAATAGAATTGTATATTTTTTGCACCTGAAAATACAATATTTAGCATGTCCATGATTGTACCAAGGAGGTTTTATCTGATATAACCTCCATGGTTGTATGCTGACCTCTATGATTGTGTTTGTCATGTATGCTTTATCCTCTTTATAACTCAAGGGAATACCATTTGAATTCGAGAGGGGAAGGGGCGGGGCTTTGATAAAATTTGAAAAAGGACAGGATTTTTGATCGAGTTAAAATAAGGCAGGACGACAATTTATGTAAAATAATTCAGGATACTAGTAAAAAAATAGAAAAGGCAGGACCGTATAGAGTGAAAAATAAACAGGCAGAATAGAGACTACCACTAAAAAATGCAGGACAAAATCTTTCATCCTAGCCCCCCCTTTCCTTCTATAAAAACCAAAGGGTAGCTCCCTTATGTTACCACATTATGTGACATTATATAGTAGAAATACTACATACGAAACAACCATATGGAACAAACTAAGAAGAACGAATAGAAAAAACTAATCATAGCTTATAGGCTGATAATTTTGTACGCTAGAGGTTTCGTCTACAAAAGGCTCGAATTTGAAAAAAGTTAAAAGGTATAAAACAAATTAGGTCAGTGGCGGATCGAGCCATTTTCAAAAGGGGGGGGGGGGTGTCCCAACCAAAGATACAGGGGGAGTTCCAACCATATTTCCTAATTCAAATGCATTGATCGTACAATTCGTCTGAATCCGCCACTGTATGTTGATTCTGAAGAGCATCGAGGGCCCAAACGTAGGAAAGTTTTTCCAGATAAGGTCATTGATTTGAGAGAATACTTCAATAGAAATTCTTAGTATTTTTTAATAGTTTATAGTTTCTTTAATTCTTTTTCCTATATCGGATTTTGGTTTTTTTTCTTAGGAGGAGATACGCAACAGTCTAAAAATATCCTCATGTCATGTAAAAAAAACCCATAAAAAATTATCTGCTAAAGAAGACTTGCAGTTTAATTATTTAGCAGATAATCTATGTTTTTATTTATTTATTTCTATAAATGTACACCACACAAGGAAGTATGTATCGTACACAAAATAGGAAGGAAACGTACGTCAAGTATACTATTATGTTCCATCCAGTTTAATAATCTAATTTCTATTCATCACTATTCTTATCATCATATTTATAGATTTATAGAACTACACAGGGAAAGTTTTATTATATAAAAAAAACTTCTTCTTTCATTTATCATTTTTCTCATTATTTGATTTATAGATTTATAGAACTACAAAGGGTAAGTTTTATTACAAAAAAGACTTTGTTCTTCAAGTGAGTCATAAGTTTAGATTTTCAATAATTGTATTTCCAATTTTCAAGTTCTTATGAACAGAAAAATTTGCAACAGTCTTGTTAAAATAAATAATAAAAAAGCGTTGATAAAAAATTGTAATTTTTACACACAGTCGGTTAATTTTCTAAAAGTTGAATTCCGTCTTTGAAATTGTTTTGGAAATACACACCACAACCATTTCCACGCAAATTGTAGCTTATTTAATTCGAATACTAGTCTTAAGGTCTGTTTAAAGTTTACACTGATTGTATTTTATCTTTAACTATATAATTCTATTTTTAATATCTAGGATGGAAGTCAACAGTACTCAAAGCCTTTTTTGGGATATTAGAAGTTCAACAATTACAACAGGCTTATATCAACCAAATACAACAGACAGCAAGAATCTCGTGGAACTAGATCTTCACAATTTCCTAAACAACGACATTCCAGTAACGTCCATTCTAAGTGTTCTTTCGTTACTTGGAGTTATCGGGAATCTTCATGCTATTGTGATATTTCGTAGGTATCCGGTATCTCCCGTTACAATTCTAATATTATGGATGGTTGTTGTTGATTTCGTCACGTGTTTTGTCTGTATTCCTCTAGAACTGGTGCAGATACGTTTCACTTTCACATATCCATCTGATGAATTATGCAAATTTACTCGTTTTTTTACTCATTATACGAGTTTAACTGCCGGTACCTTTCTTATCATAATATCAGTTGAACGACGACAAAAAATTTGCGCGCCATTACAGTGGCAATTGTCTCTCGAAAGAGCAAAAATATTGGGGGTAGTTGTGTTTATATTATGCGCTTTGATATCTATTCCGTCCGTGTTTTTATACGGACTTTCAGAACGAAGTGTAAATATTGCAGGACTGGTCGGTAAAGGTTGTATTAATGTTCTGAAGGGAAAGACAGAGTCAATGCAAAAAAAATATAGCTACGCCATATTGGTTTTGGTCGTCAGTTTTATTGGATTTTTTATATGCGCTGTCGCTTATATTCAGATTGTCAATGTAATAAGAAAACAACTTCGAGCAGAAAAGAACAGAACGACACAGTTTTTAGACGGAATGTCTAACAAAGAAGATCCAACATCCCTTGGACCAAGGACCAGATCAGAGAGCCTTGCTCCAGATGCTTGGGATCAGTTCACTTCTACAATACAAGGAAGAAAGACGCTACAAAAGCGTTATAAAGACTCAAAAACTTTGACTATTATGCTACTGATAGCAACTGGAGTATCCTACGCTGGTTTCATTCTACATGTCTCTGGTGTTATCTTACGAACAGCAATAACAAAGGAAGCATTCGAAGGTATACAATCAATACATGCTGTTTTAATTAGAGGCTATTATTTACATAGTACTGTTCATCCAATCATATACTTCATTGTAGACAAACGATTTAGGACTGAGTGTAAAAATGTTTACAGAAGTATAACAATGTAATTTTCTGTTGATCATGTTGATAAAGAATAATATTTAAACACTGTGTTCTCTTTTGTTTTTATTCAAAACGGTGTGTCCTTAGAGTGAAGATAAGGAGATTGGAATATGTGGATGTTGGGCTCCACTTTTCTTTTCTTTGATGTAGTATCAATGTACACTAATTGCCCGATTAATGAATTATTATCGGCAGTTAGAATTTCTAATGATCAGTTTGATAAATCTACGGAAGCCGGTAAGGGCCATTCAAAAAAAAAAAAATTGTCGTAATTTCGACATAACATGTCGCAATCTCCGGCGCAGAGCTCACATCCGTTCCATACTTACTTCGCATCACTATACTAAATATGACCTCTGCCACACGTTGTGTGGAATTTGTCCCCAAACCGATTTACAACGCTCAAGATTACATAAAATCTAGTTCATAAAGATGGCCAACTACAAATCGCACCTTCGTGTACTGAACAAAGAAAGTTTTAATTTAAAAGAAAAGCAAATAGAAATATTAGATATGTTACAGAAGGTAAAAAAAGAAATAATTGGAATTTTACCCACTGGTTATGGAAAAAGTTTGATCTATGAAATTGCACCACTTATGCTTAGGCAGCAACCATTTGATTTTCTGGGTGTGGGGGGGGGGGGGGGGGCTATGGTTTTTTTTGGAAAAAAAAGTTTGTTTCCAGTTTTTGGAGAAAAAAATAATTTGTCTTTGATTCTGAGAAAAAAAATTGTTTGTTTCACCCTCAGCTGCCACTATATGTAATTCTAAAATAGAAGAAAAAAATTGTTTTCGACTTGTCGCGAAAAAAAATAGATTGTTTTTCGCCGCAGGCGAAAAAAAAAGTTTGTTCAGAAAAAAACCCATAAATTAAAATAACTTTCTTAAACTATCCTAGATTTGTATCAAACTTGGACAAAAGCCTGTCTATGATCATTAGATAGTATCCAGTAGTAGATTTTGTAAATAAAAAACAAGAAAGTATATTGTACTAAACATTAGTAAACAGCTTGGCCTTTGATAGATCTGTCACTTCAGGTTAAAGGTTTTGGTCAAGGTAGTTATTGATAAAGCTTGAGTCTTATCAACTTGAAACTAAGTACACATGTTCCCTATCAGGCTGTGATATGATTTTTCTAATTTTAATGCCAATAAGAGTTCTGATGCCAATTTCACGGTGCTCAAAACATAGAAAATGATAGTGCCATTGGGGCATTTATATACTATAGACACATTCATGTAATTGTTCTAAAATTGGATTTTTACATTTTTTTCTCGTCAATGATTCATTGACTTGACTTTATATTTTGGTCTCAAAAGAAATGTTTAAGAGATCAATGTATTTGAAGCTTTGTGGACGTCCATTGGCAGTTTTACTGTCGCAAATTTAATTTACCTGGCGACGCATAATTTTACGATTACTGTCATCCAATCGGAACCATTTAAGCTTATTGACAATCAGTTCGGATTTCGACCAGGCCGGTCAACTGTTGATGCCATATTCATTTTACATGGAATCACATCACACATATTACACCCGAAGTCTAAAGTTTATTGTGCTTTTGTCGATTTCCGCAAAGCCTTTGATAAGGTAATGCGGATAATTCTCTGGTACAAGTTATTACAAAGTGGAGTCAGTGGGAAATTTATAACAACTATTAAAGCAGTATATGAAACCGTGCGTCTACGAATTAGAACGAAAGACGGCTTATCTGATGCGTTTGTAAATTTCTTGGAGTGAAACAAGGGGAACCACTCTCTCCTCTCTTGTTCCTATTTTTCATTAACGATATAATCAGTGATATACAAGTTGATAACAATGGTGACATATTCGAACTTAATGGTTACCTCATATAATTGATATTATTTGCTGACGATACAGTTCTGCTAGCAAAGTCTCCCGATGCATTGCAAATTTTATTAGATAAACGTTCATTCTACGGTAGGAGATGGAATATAACTGTAAATACGGGCAAAACAAAAATTGTTGTATTTCGAAATGGTTGGAAGCTCGTCACTGACCATTTTTATTTCGAAGGCCAAGAACTTGAAATCGTCAAATCATTTATATATCTCTTGGTATGCTGCTTCATTTCAATGGTAAATTTGTTCAAACTAAAAAAAGAATGGCACAACAAGGAGCTTGAGCTCTATCATCTTTAATCAACTCGATGAAAAGAGTATCCATTGGTCCAAGTCAACGGTGTTTTTTATTCAATAGTATGGTTGGATCCGTTCTGAATTATGCGTCCGAGGTGTGGGGATTTCATCGGGCCAACGAAGTAGAATATGTTCGTAATCGTTTTTTCGATATATAATTAACTTGGGTAAAACTGTACCAATTTTGTTTTTATGTGGTGAACTCGGACACTTTCCGATGTGTATTTCAAGAAAATATAGAATTGTTAAATATTGGTTGCATTTAATTAAGGACCAATCAAATATTGTGTATGATGTATTTAAAGTTTTATGTATTGATGCTACTAATGGCAAAACAAATTGGTCATCCAATGTAAGAGACCTTTTGTTTAGTTTAGGTTTGAATTATATATGGATTAACCAGGATCACATAAATGTGTCATTTGGCCATATTAAATCACGTATCAACGATCAATATTATCAAAGCTGGTATGCTAATATTAATGATTGTGAAAAACCGTCCATCTATAAATGTTTCAAACTAGATTTTTGTTTGGAGAATTATTTACAATATGATTTTAATACCAATATACAGTGGAGATCAGTTCTAACCTCTCATAAATTCTGTCAGAATCTGTCAGGAGAACTGTTCTAGAACAGTATGTAGAACTGTCAGCCTGACACCTTTTAGTCAGTTCTAGGTTAGAACTGTTCTAGCTAGAACTGATTTGGTCAGTTCTACCTAGAACTGATTTGGACAGTTCTAGCTAGAACTGATCCTGACAGTTCTACCCTAGAACTGATACTGACAGTTCTAGCTAGAACTGACCAGATATTTGGTCAGTTCTACTTCTAGAACAGTTCTACGGTTAGAATTGATTTCAAATTCTACGGCTAGAATTGATTTATAAATTCTACTGCCAGAATTAATTTATAAATTCTACGGCTAAAATTGATTTATAAATTCTACGGCTAGAATTGATTTATAAGTTTGAAGAAATATTTGTCATAATATAAAGGCTTCGGCAAAATAGCGATTAATATTATATAGAGTTTTGCTATTTTGCCGGTTTTATTTCAGATTTATAATCGGCAAGAGAACATGTTTAACCTCGCCATATTCTGCATTTATGTGTCTGTTCCAAGTCAGGAGCCTGTTATTCAGTGATTTTCTTTGTTGATGTGTTACATAAATTATTTGTTTTTCTTTCATGTTTTGAACATAAATTAAGCCGTTAATATTGGGGGGGCATTATTATTTCATTTATTTTACATTTGTCATTCGGGGAGTCAGGATGACTCGTTTTACATAACAAAATTATCTGACCTTAATGTAATACGTTATTCCGGCCCAAACCACCAGGGACGGATCCAGCAATTTAAAAAAAAGGGGGGGGGGGGTCCAACTAAAATTTATTGTCCTCATTCAAATGCATTGATCTTCCATAAAAAGGGTGCTGTACAGTAATTCAGTTATAATTTTAGGTCAAGAGGGACTGTAATATATACAAGTTATAGCAATATTGGAAAACAATGACCTCAAAATTTTGTACGCATGAATTGATAGTGCCAGCATGTCCTCTTTTTATTCAAAGTATTGAATCCTAAACAAATATCAGTAGTTTTCATACTTCAGACTGAGTAGTGTAATAAAATCTTTTGACCGCATCAATCTAAACTGACCTTATTTGCTCTTTCGTTCTGCAAATCTATATAGCTGTACAGTAATTCAGTTATAATTTTAGGTCAAGAGGGACTGTAATATATACAAGTTATAGCAATATTGGAAAACAATGACCTCAAAATTTTGTACGCATGAATTTATAGTGCCAGCTTGTCCTCTTTTTATTCAAAGTATTAAATCGAAAACAAATATCATTAGTTTTTAAACTTCAGACTGAGTCGTGTCATAAAATCTTTTGACCGCATCAATCTAAACTGACCTTATTTGCTCTTTCTTTCTGCAAATCTATATAGCTGTACAGCAATTCAGTTATAATTTTAGGTCAAGAGGGACTGTAATATACAAGTTACAGCAATATTGGAAAACAATGACCTCAAAATTTTGTTCGCATGAATTTATAGTGCCAGCATGTCCTCTTTTTATTCAAAGTATTGAATCGTAAACAAATATCAGTAGTTTTCATACTTCAGACTGAGTCGTGTAATAAAATCTTTTGACCGCATCAATCTAAACTGAACTTATTTGCTCTTTCTTTCTGCAAATCTATATAGCTGTACAGTAATTCAGTTATAATTTTAGGTCAAGAGGGACTGTAATATATACAAGTTATAGCAATATTGGATAACAAAGACCTCAAAATTTTGTTCGCATGAATTTATAGTGCCAGCATGTCCTCTTTTTATTCAAAGTATTGAATCGTAAACAAATATCAGTAGTTTTCATACTTCAGACTGAGTTGTATAACCCTTACTGAAAAATCAGCCTTCTGGCGAACTGTTGCGGCAGATCTGCCGCAAACACTGCGGTAAGGTTGCTGCAAATAGTTTGCGGCAACTTCACCGCGACTTTTTACCATGCAAATGAAGGTTGCGGCAGACTTGCCGCAAAGTTTGATAGCCTTATATAGTTTGTGGTGAACTTCTGGCGAATATTTGTGGTGAACCTCTGGCGAACTCTGATAGCCTTATATAGTTTGTGGCGAACTTCTGGTAATTTTTGCAGTGAACTTCCGGCAAACTTTGAAAGCCTTATATAGTTTGCGGTGAACTTCCGGCAAACTTTGAAAGCCTTATATAGTTTGCGGTGATCTTCTGGGAAATCAAGTGATAATGATGCCCTATGACTACCTTTACATTTAATTTTTTTTCAAAACTGTACGTCTTATTCAAAAATGATGCACATGTCATGCATGTGGATCAAAATTAATTATTATGACCAATAACTGATATTTACCTGCTCACCTTCTGATCAAATTACATTTTTAAAGAAATGTGAAAGAGAGAAATAAAATTTGTGACCACAATAAAAACAATGTAGGTACATGTATATTTATTAATTTACTCAGTGCATAATTCAGAATGAGCTGATTAATTTCTTAACAGATTCATATGTATGAAAAAATCTAGAACATATCTGTCTTTATAAGGCCAATTATAAAGAAACTGGGATTAACATGATTAAGGCATTACAACATTAAGCATAAAATATCATATCTAAAATATAAATCTGACAAATGTGAATAAACAATATAGAATTGCAAATTGTTTTAAAGACCTTTCCTGCAAAACATCATTAATATCCACAAAGTTTAAGATTACAACTGTAATGATATTTCTCTAAGGGCAATAAGAGTGTAACACAATCGTTATTTCAAAATGGGGGTTCTTTGACATAATTTTTGTACCAATAAAAGCAAATTAACATGCAAAAACTGTTTAAATTAACTTACAAAGAGATGATCAATGATGCATGGCCTGTTCCAGGAACTTATTGAATCATATATAACTCAGACATCTATCATATAAAACATCCATTTACTTTTAACATGAAAACACCAACATTAAAAACTCCCTCCTATTTCAAATTCAAAGAAGCAGGAAGTCTGATTTTAGTGCAGAGAGCATGCTCAGTATGCTATAAAGTTTGCGGCGAAGTTCCAGCAAACTTTAGGACTCCTTTAACGTTTGTTTACAAAGTTCTTTCAAATTTAAGAAAGTTAAGAGTTTGCGGCAACCTTGCGGCAAACTTTTACATATGTTTGCCAAAAGGTTGCTGCTAGCGGTGAACACTGGTGAACAACTTTCAGGTCTTCTGGCGAACTAAAAAGATTGCCGTAAGGTTGCTGCAACCTTACCGCAAGGTTGCAGCAATGTTTCTCTTTTCATAAGGGAATAAAATCTTTTGACCGCATCAACCAAAACTGACCATATTTGCTTTTTTATGTGAGTCTATATAGTTGAACAGTACTTCGGTTATATTTTTTTTACTGTAGTATATATAAATAACTGCAATATTGGAAATTGAACAAACATGACTAACTTATGTCTATGGGCGCTGATAACACAATAACGACAGAAGACCCATTACATCCAAACTTAAATTATTAAATAATGAACCGTCACAAAAAGTGAATTTTTATTTAGTCAGTAGTTCATGATGGTTTTTTTTTAAACAGAACTATTTAAGGGCATCATCCAACACTCACATCACTGATTCATATACTTTATTTTAAAATGAAAAGTACATGTATGAGAAGTTCTCTTCTTGGAAAGGTATACTGACTATACTGTTAATATAATTTGAAGAAGGAAAATGATTGGTTTTGTTTGTAGCCTTACGTCCAGTGGCAAATATTTCATTCATGTTCAGATCGAGTATATTTTTCTGACGTTCCAGACTCCCAGATATTATTCATTATCGTTATGGATAAGTTTGGCAACGAGATAATGCAAATCTGAGACCTCAGTGCAAATCTCGAGGTGCAAATGTACATAGTTTTCTTGCGTTTAACAACACTGTGTTCATTACTATGATATCCCATAATTCATCCACTGTACAACTTTCGTTTGCAGCATTTGTCCAAACAGAATCTTAAATCATGAATGTAAATCCAAGGCAAACAAGGTAAATTAAGATTAAATTTACTTGAATTAAATGCAGAGTTATATTTACGAAGAGACTGTTAAAAACGGGGAACGAAGAAACGTAAACAATGATGTTTCGTTTGCAATCTCATAAAAATATTTCTCCGATGAGTTGGATAACCTCCTATCCACCGATATTTGTATATGTAAATTTTGATCAGTAAAAAATATAGAAAAATCTGCTATTATATATAGTAAAGTAATTGGAACTGATTTTTTCTTCTAAATTCTAAATTGCCCTTTCTGCAGTGACGTCATTTAGAACTGTTCTACAGTCCTGACTGATTTAGTCAGTTCTGCTGACAGTTCTACGGTTAGAACTGATTTGGTCAGTTCTACCTAGAACTGATCCTGACAGTTCTACCCTAGAACTGATCCTGACAGTTCTACCTAGAACTGATTTAGTCAGTTCTACCTAGAACTGATCCTGACAGTTCTACCTAGAACAGTTCTAGGGTAGAACTGTTCTAGCTAGAACTGTTCTAGGACAGGTTAGAACAGTTCTATGACAGAATATTCTGACAGTTCTAATGAGAGGTTAGAAGTGATCTCCACTGTACTTACAAAACTACGAAGTGGAAGCTTGAAATTATATTTAGAAACAGGTCGCTATGACAATATTCCTAGAGACAATCGTATTTTGTAGATGTTGTAAAATGAATAATATTGAAGATGAATATCATTTTGTGTTGATTTGTCCTGCATATAGAACACTTAGATGTAATTTTTTGCCAAAGTATTATTGTTCATGGCCAAATACGCGAAAACTTATTTTTCTGTTACAAGCTGGGCCAAACAGCTTAACTAAAAATGTATGTAATTATCTTAAAGCTGCATGGAAACTAAGATTGCAAATTATATCAGTTAATATATTATTCATATTATTATAAGTTATCTCTGCATTATTTAATTTATTTAATTGTTCTCTGTATTCTGTCATATTTGTCATATATGTATATATGTATTAGGCTATAGCAATGTTGTTGCTAATGCAATAAAGATGCATTCATTCATTGATACAAAATAATTGCATTAGAATTCATCATCTATAATTTCCATGTTTTGAGAAAACTTATAAGTTGTATATGGAACCTTATATGATCTAAATTCACTGTGTTCAAACGAACATAAAGTATTTATGTGCTTAATCTCTCTAGCTTTTTGTATAGCAAACATATCTGAGCACAGTCAGATATGTACAACATGTACCTTTATACAATAAAGGCATAATAGAAAAATAAATACAATATTGAGGTACTGTTAGGCGCAAATACCAAATCAATTTTAATAACAAGATCCATGATAGATCACCATATTTTATCAAATGTAATTACAGGACAGAGAAATTGAGAAAAGCAATCGAGTTGAAATGTCCAATGATAATCTGTTTATCGCTATTAAACCTATGACGACGTTGTCAATTTCCTTAGTTTTTTAGCGATAATTTTCCATCTGAAGACAGTATAAATGTATCCCATGAAAAACTTATTTTTACATATATTTATTTATTAAATTTGAAGAATTGCCTTAACCCTGTTGACTCTCGAGCCGATAATATGACCTACAATGTAGGACTGATAAGGGGTCTAATTTGAAAAATGCTAGGTTATAATCTATATTTATCTTACATACAGGGTAGAATTATCACAGGCCTTGATATAGAAGACGAAATGGTAGATATGCAGTCAAGTACATATGGTGGCCGGATACGGCCATTTCCCCTTTTCGTGTTTTCGCGTTTTCTCCTCTCACTTTTCCAACGCGAAATCGGGAAATCGAGAAATCGGGAAATCGGGAAATCGAGAAATCGAGAAATCGAGAAATTGGGAAATCGGGAAATCGGGAAATCGAGAAAGCAAACACGCGAAATCGAGAAATTCATTTCGCGTTTTCGCGTTTTCGCTTTTGTGCTTTCGCGTTTTTGCTTTTTCGATTTCTCGATTTCCCTATTTCTCGATTTCCCTATTTCCCGATTTCCCTATTTCTGATTTCTCAATTTCTCGATTTCGCTTTCTCGATTTCCCGATTTCCCGATTTCGCGTTTGCAAAGTGAAGGAAGAAAACACGAAAACGCGAAAAGGCGAAATGGCCGCATCTGGCCACCATAAGTACCCCTATAGAATTTTTTTTTACAATACCCATTTGATTTTTGCACACCCTGAGGCTATTTTTAATACAGTGGAGAGAAGAAAACTGCTAGACTGTGACAGGTATGAAAGAATTTGAGAAATATGATATACATGTATATATATATATAAAAAAAGGGAAGATGTGGTATGATTGTCAATGATACAACTGTCCACAAGATACCAAAATGACACAGAAATTAACAACTATAGGTCACCGTACGGCCTTCAATAATTAGCTAAGCCCATACCGCACTGTAAGCTATAAAAAAGGCCCTGAAATGACAATGTAAAACATTTCAAATGAGAAAACTAACGGCCTAATTTATGTATAAAAAATGAACGAAAAACAAATATGTAACACATACACAAACCGCAACCACTGAATTAGGCATTATGGAATTGTTTTATGAGTACCTAAATGGTTAAACATATATTGGTCTGTCAAATATTTTATCTGTAACTTAAAATACCAATATATTCTAGTCATGTAATGTCTCTGGAGTTTCAAACATGTACATGTGTATATTTATGTACACCGTTATAATACCATACATGTCGTACATCCACATATATATGTTATCATTACAATGTTTATTATGATTTTATTATCATATTAATGTATTTTCCATTTTGCAAATATCAGAATTATTCTTTCTCTTTCTTTCATAGTATATGATAATGGATTTGTTACATGATTATACTTTTTCTTTACCACGTATAGATTCAAATCTGGAACAAAAGCTATAATTGTAATTGATGAATGTCACAAGGTTCATGAATGGTACGTAGACTTTCAAATTTGCGCATTGATGTGTTTGTCTTGTATTATTTATTACACTATACATGATATACGTATATTTTCGTACATTTAATTATTTCATTGTTTGATTAAATTTTTTATTAGTTTCTTTTACAGTTGCTGAATTGAAGATTGAAGTTGTTCTTACAAGTTACAGTTAATTTGACAAAGTTACATGATATCAGGGATGTGTTCATTATAAAGTAGCATCTCAATAACATTTTTTTCTTGTCTTTCCTTTTCTTCATGGTTTATTTAATTCCTGTCTTGAATATCTTAAAAGCATTACATGATACTGATGGTAAGTTAAGAAGGAGATATATTTTATCGAAAGGTAAGTGGACATTACTCTTCAATATGCTTGTTAATGATTAAATATTGATTGTGATAAATTTGTACCAGGTAGAATCCATGCTAAAAAAAAAAAATTCAAATAAAAACGCATTGATGATGAGTGTTTGATAAGATAATGGAGATCTGATATGTTATAGAAATAATAACCCATTTTAATATGAACCATGTATGTTGCATATCTTTAATGCACCTGTAGTTATTCAACATGATTTGTCTGTACATGACCAAGTATTTGTAAATGTTTGGATTCTCTTTAAGTTTGCTTATATACAACACTCTTTAACTCATGTCCATAGAATTTAAAGCCGATTGCATTGAGTGTGTAGGAAAAGGTAATATCTTTGGTAAGCTTGCTTGTTAGCTGAACCGTGGAGTCATTATTAGGTAAGGTATACTACCCTCCTGTCTAGGTAGCCTAGTCCTACAAACAGATTGGCTATCTGTCGACTAGTCTACCCTAAAAGGAGGGTAGTTTACCTAACCTAATAGTGACTTCACGGTTCAGCTAGCAAGCAAGATAATCCAAGGATACTACATTTGCCTACACACTCAATGCAACCGGCTGTAATTAAGACATAACTAAGTGTTCTATTTGAGGAGTATCATAATGTATACAATATGATTGATTAATGCAAAGTGAAGAAAAAAAATTCATATTTTTCAGGAGAAAATCATTCCGTACTGCTTTTAAGCATATTTAAGATATAGCAGCTTTTCTACCAGACGCAGCTAGACTTGGTTTAAGTACCACAGTATCTCTCCAAGAATAGAAAGATATAGTGAAAGCCCTGGGTATGAAAACTCCATGTATAGTCAAAGAAAGTCCTGATAGAACAAATATTTATCTCGAAAAAAGCTGAAGGGTTCATCAAATGATGTTTTTGAAATTTTTGAAAATATATATAAGCCTCTCTGTGATGATTTATTTGTAAAGAAAGAAAAATTTCCTGTTACTCTTGTATATATTCAAATTCAATACATTAACATGCCAGCTCCAGACTTTTGTTAAACTGATTGAAAGATTATGATTTCATCATATGAATATCAGGCACAATCCTGTCCGTTAGGGGTTTAGTATCATACCATCATAACATTATATATGAGAAGAACATAACCCGTGTCATGCCAACAACTGGTTTTTGAATAAATGTGTTTAGTTCCGATGCAAAGACCCTATAAGTGAATCAACAGTAACGCCAAAATATGCAATCTTTAATGACCTGACAACAGTATCGTAACTATATCCCTTCCTAATAAGTCTATTTAAAGGCTTTTTTAGTTTCTGAGGTGAATACTGACACTTTTGTGCTTTATAAAGAATATTTCCATAAAAAATGGATGCGAAATACCTGAACGTATAAGAAGTCTGCATGTTGAGCTATATTTACGAATGATGTCCACATACCGATGATAAAATTTAGTAAATGTTTTGACTAGTTTGTGATATCGAAAACCCTGGTGTAATAATTTTTCAGTAATACATACATTTCTCTCGTTAAAATCTAAAACATTGTTACATGCACGAGCGAATCGTACAAGTTGAGATATATAAACACCGTAAGATGGTGACAAGGGCACGTCACCATCTATAATGGATAATTAACGTTAGGAAATGAAAAATCATCTCTTTTATCATAAATTTTAGTATTAAGCTTTCCGTTAGTGATATAGATATCAAGATCGAAGAAAGGGCAGTGGTCATTGTTAGTATTAGCTTTATTTAAAGTAAGTTCAACAGGATAAATATCTTTAGTATACATACTGAAGTCGTCATTATTGAGAGCCAAAATATCATCCAAATATCTAAAAGTATTATTAAATTTGTTGATCAGATGTTGTTTCGATGGGTCTTTGCTGATTTTTGTCATAAATTATAACTCATAGCAATACAAAAACAGGTCCGCAATAAGTGGTGCACAGTTAGTCCCCATTGTAATTTCGATAACCTGACGATCTACGGAATCTCCAAAGCGAACAAAAATGTTATCTAATAAAAATTCAAGGGCATATATCTATAATACTAAAATTACGAGGTCCAATTTGTCAGCCGTCATCACGTTAAAACGACGAATCAAAGAATTCAACTTTATATACAACTAATATAGTACAAAGGTGTAGATTAAAAATTACACCACGCCAGGCCCTTTTGTTTTCCACGTAATTAATATTGCCAATTATTAGGAAGTTCCGGGTCGAGTCCGATACCGATACCAATAGTATAATCACCTGTTACCTATTACCTTATCTGTACGTTCCGCATCTGACAGGCGCACCACCAAACGGTGTATTCAGGATTAATATGCTATATACACGGGTCATAATCACAGGGTTGACACTACTAAATTGTCAAATTGTTACCTATTGTAGTATTTTAATCCGTAAGACTTTCTAAGATAACAATACGAATACTAAAAATCTGGACTAAAAATAAGTTTCAATTTGTTAGCGAGCATGACGTAAAACAGCGAATCAAAGAATTCAACTTTATTTATAACTAATATAGGACAATGCTGTTGATTAAAAAATACTCCATTCTAGGACCTTTTGTTTTCCAAATAATTAATATTACCAATAGTTGATAAGTTCCAGTTCGACGGGTTCAAACAGAAAGATTTGAAAGCAGAGAAAATTGTGTATCTTATAATCGGCATGACTTTATCAGATGACAGTACTAATACTAAAATAAGGCTCGCGCATAGTTATATACTTTAATTCAGTCACGGACCCGTGATATCACGGGTGTGTTCTAGTAGTATCAAGCATGTCAACTGACATAGTTGTTTTGTTTATTGCTACTAAAAAATGACCTAAAAGAGTTTGAACATATATATTCACATTCTGACTTTTTAAATGCCCATTTAATTAGGTGTGTGAATTTTTTCTTAATGAGAATGTGAGGCAATGTGGTATACAGGGTAGAAAAATCAAAACTTTGAACAGATTCAAAATCACCAATAACAGCATGCAAGTTATCAAGTACTTCCAACGAGTTCTTGATACTCCAAAAGTAATTAATTCCACTATTTTCGAAGGCCTTATTTGAACAATTTATTATCAGGTTTTTGATTGTACCAAGTGTACTGGTAAGAAGAATAGACAATTTAGTAGTGGAACAATGGCTTGAAGACGAAATAAATCTATATTTGTAAGGTGTTTTGTGTACCTTCGGAAGCCAATACATAGTTGGGACTTTCATTGTAATACTATTTGGTTCTGCTTGTAAAGCGGTAGCTAAAAGTTTATGTTTGTTACAGATGTCGTTTTCTGAAAATGGAAATTTGGTGAATTGGTAATTTCTTTTTTTTTTTTAATATCTGAAATATTGAAGATTGATTTATTTTTATATGGGTGAATATTTGTACAGAAAGCACATAAAATCGGCGAAAAAACATATAAAATTTGTCTTAAAATCGGCAAATCTCTAATTCTACTTCATAGATTTTAAAAAAAAACTACATGTTGTTGACACATACATTTCTGTTTAAATGATATAAAATAATCATATGGTCAGCGACTTAGTTTTTTTCTAATAATCCATTTGTTACCTTGTTGGTAGTGAAAAACGTAAAAAATCAACGTTTACTGACTGCAACGCGGAGACGTTACGATTGTTTCGACGTTTTGTTGGACACACCTTTGAATGGTCTATATAGTAAAAACGACGTTGGTGACCCTATCTTTTTTTTTGCATCATTATTACGGAAATTAATGTATCAACAATAAATAGTTTTTAAGAAAAATCTATGGAGTAGAATTATAGATTTAGCGATTTCAAGGCAAATTTGTTAAGGTTTGATGCCAATTTTATGTGCTTTCTATACAAATGTTTACCAATTTTGTAAGAATTCAATCAGTAATATTTTCAATGATAAATGCATAAATGCATTATTTTTTCGATTTTCAGTTAAAATTATTCGAGCCAAAGTTGAATTCAAAATTATACTGAAATATGTGACATAGCCAATTTACTGTAACTTGACCTTAAAACTGACGTTACCCAACTTACAACCAATACCCCACTGCTGATTTGGTAGACAAATCTCATATCTTACCACTTAGTATCATAGCACTATAAGCATAATCAAACGGCGGGAGAAATAAAAAGTAACGGCGGTTGTGGTGAAAATTAACTGCGGGAGAAGTAAATAGTAATAGCGGTTGTAATGAAAAGTAACGGCGGGAGTATTGAAAATTAAGAACATATAACACTGTATAAACAATGTTGTTGAATAAAGTAAAATAGCAAAAATACTGAGCTTCAACTTTTTAAGACATTTTTTTCCTTTCTTCATTTCTGGTGACCTGTATTCTCTATTCTTACCATTGAAGCACCCTTATATTCTCAATTCTCCTTTTTAACCTTTAACTCTATAAGCACAATTTGCCCTTCATTTTGTACTTATTGCAACCAACCCTACAACATATTAACAATTCAGTCTATTTCTGGATATTTCCTCTGGATGGTTATTAATATCAATTTTTTATATAGATAAAGTCGAAATGTTATTCATTACATCATCAGAAAAACGTCATTTTATTAAGAAAAGTTACACTTGTGCACTGGTTATTTATGGCAAAAGAGAAGTCTATTTCTGACCATTTTCATTGGATGGTTGATTTATAGACAATAACTGTGTAGTGTCATTATATATCAGCTGTATTTGTACGAGGCTAGGAAACAAGGTGTATGCGAGCTTTTAGCGAGCTATTACACCTGTTTCGAGCCGAGTACAAATAAGGCTGATATTTAAAGACACTATAAACAGTTATCGCACCGCGGGTAAAATATCACGTTATGATTGGTTTAACGCCGTCACGTGGCGACCCCCTATGAGACCGTATGGGGTTAGTAAATTTCATAGGGGGTTCATGACGGTTAATGGTGACGTCATCTATTAATGTTGTTCTGTTTCGTTGTTTATTTTTCAACAAAACGCAGCAGAAAAGGTCCAGCGTGCGATAAATTCGTTATACGGTTAACTACTAACCCCCTACGGATCCATAGAGGTGGAATAAAATTCATAAGGGACTCGGCCTCCGGCCTCACCCCTTATGGATTTTACTAACCCTCTATGGATCCGTATGGGGTCAGTAGCGAACCATATAACTTATATTATTGTCTTTATCCTGCAATTAATTCTGTATATTATTTGTGTTTTGAAAGACACAAAAACACATGTTTTGCATTTATTTTCGATTTGAAATCCCTTGAGGCCCTTGTAGTAATACGATACAGTAATCACACATTCAGACGGGTTCGCAATAAAAGAATCTCGAATGGTCAACAATAATACATTGCTCGAGTTGAATAATTATCTATTTTAACATAACAACTAATTTTAACAGTAAAAACAAATATCAAAACATTGTCCAATTTGAAACAGGAGTGTACGAGTTGTCCTACGCTTCAGACTCGACATTCACTAAACATGCATGCTGAAATTGACAGAAATGGTTGTTTTTGATACACAATCATACACATTCAAGTTTTGAAATCGATAGTTGTCATCGAAGAAAAGACTGCATGTGTGTATGCTATCAGGAACTTTGTGTTGCTCTGAAGAAATGTTTGAAAACAAACAGAACGTATAAAAGTAATTGTTGATTCGCAATTGATACGTCATTGGAATACATCTGCAATACACATTCTGAGGTCACGCAGGTTCAAACAATACTCAGTCCGGCAGTGGATGGAGCTTTTAAGCGATATCTGTATAGTACACAGATACAGCATAGCAATATCCGTAGGGCTGTATCTGTATAGTAGAACACCAAATTGCAGGATAAATTCTTGTAATTTTGTTTAAGCTTCACTAAATATTTTTTTATCAAATCTATAGACAATCGACATTTTGTTTAAAAAAGTACATAGTAATCTATGGCAAAAAAACCAAGCCTTTTTCTGTCTATTTCCGCACTGATTGGTTGATTGATACTTGCAAATAGATATAAAGCTAGTCGAAATATTATTCATAAGATCTTAAGAAAAGAGACATTCAAATTACATGAGTGGTTTATGGTTAATTAGACTTTTTTTTGTCTAAATGATCAAAGGATGAAAAGAAAGATTTCACGCATATATCATGTACGTATACTGATCTCGAAGTTGGACGCCCATGATTAATGTAATACTTGAAAAAGAAAGCTGTTTTAAAAAAAACTTATAAAAGGATATGTACCTTTTACTGTTGAATGAGTAGTTTTTCTGATCATAACGCGTGCATCATTATAATCAATGTACCATTTCTTTTTCTCGAAGCACGAATATCTACTTTAAAGAAGTTAGATGGCATCATGCTATCATTGTATAGAGTTTGTAAGGGGTCCCTAATTTCTTAAAACTTTTAACCCAATATTCTCTGTTATTTATTTATTTTTTACCCTTATTCTCTATTCTTTATGTTTCACTATTCCATTATTATCTATTCTTATCTATCTTTTGTCCATATTCCTCAATTCTTAATATTAATTTCACTGTTTTCTTCCCTTTCCCTTTTTCTCTATTTTGTAAAATCCCATATCCTTAGGTATTCAGATAATCTGATTTGACATAAGATTCTGAAACGTGTATCATGACATTGTTGTCTCATTGGGACTCATGCAACATCTTCTTATACCTAAATAAGTGCTTACATGTAGTGTTGTGCTAATGAAATGTATTGTTAAGACAATTGTAAGTTTAATTTTCCTTTTTGAACGATGATGCTCCTTTGGCACCGTCTTACGGTATTTGTATCGGAACTCTCCTTTGGCACCGTCTTACGGTATTTGTATCGGAACTCTCCTTTGGCACCGTCTTACGGTATTTGTATCGCAACTCTCCTTTGGCACCGTCTTACGGTATTTGTATCGGAACTCTCCTTTGGCACCGTCTTACGGTATTTGTATCTGAACTCTCCTTTGGCACCGTCTTACGGTATTTGTATCGCAACTCTCCTTTGGCACCGTCTTACGGTATTTGTATCGGAACTCTCCTTTGGCACCGTCTTACGGTATTTGTATCGCAACTCTCCTTTTGAACCGTCTTACGGTATTTGTATCGGAACTCTCCTTTGGCACCGGCTTACGGTATTTGTATCGGAACTCTCCTTTGGCACCGTCTTATGGTATTTGTATCGCAACTCTCCTTTGGCACCGTCTTACGGTATTTGTATCGCAACTCTCCTTTGGCACCGTCTTACGGTATTTGTATCGCAACTCTCCTTTGGCGCCATCTTACGGTATTTGTATCTCAACTCTCCGTGTCTGTAGAGAAGTATATTGGATTTCAATGAGCGCTATTTATACATTACTGGTATAGAATTAAGTAAGGGATGTTGTTATCACAAATTATTTAAATACTTTGCTTCAGTCTCCCATAGATACATAGATTTGGTTTGGAGGCATGACTGTACTTGAAGAAAAACAGATTCAAATCGGAAAAGCACATCATAATTCTAAGGGTATTTACAATTCTTGATTTGTCTTATGTTTTATAAGAACATGTTTTGCTCACACATCATTGTCAGTATAATGTACCTTTATGCGATTGTCATTCAAATCAGAGGTCTAGCTAACTGTAAAACCAGTTTTATTTCACCCTTTTCTACATAAAAAAATTCTTGTACCAAGTCAGGTAAATGACAGTTGTTTTCCATTCGTCATAATCAAGGTGTTTGAGGTTTTTATTTTTCTATTTGTTAACGGACTTTCCGCTTGAATTGTCCTTGGAACGTTTTACCATTTAGATATTTATGATCCGGGTAAACTTATCAACCCTAAACATATTCTTCAAGGTTACCGACACAAAATGTGTACTGTAAATATCGAGTAACGTTTAATTAAAAAGAACCCTGGCCTTTCGGGCATATAAATTTGTTCAGTACTAGTGTATAAAAACAAGTTCTACACATTCTGATTCGTGCTATAAAAGTATATTAAAATATGTAAATCGTGCTCAACTTTATTGAGTATTTTACTTCAACAATTTGTGAATGGCAAGCTCCATATCTTGAATCTCGTCCTCAAGACAGAAAATACCGACTACAGTACACAGAGAGATAAGGAGGCGAATCAAAATACTTCCAGCCCATATCCCGCGACCGTTTCGAATCGTCATCTGAAGAGGTGTTTACTAGATGCAGATTTGATTGGAATCAATCATTTTCTTTACTGATCTGATTTATAGATCTTTCTTTGCATCCAGGAGGAATCTAGCAATACCACCAGATTTTTCAAGTGTTGACCTGTCAGCGTGTTTCCGCAAGAATTTGAAATTTAACGGGGATCATATTTGGTAGTGTCGATAGATCAGTTAAGCTTGTGTGAAAGTCACTGTTTGGATTGACAAAGCAATTTAAAAATATTACATGAGACCAAACACGTCTTTGATTATAACATTGTTGGTATGCATAATTAAAAAAAAAACACGCTTAATACATGTATCTTGTTCTGACAACAAAGGGTGATAAAAATTATAAGGGGCTTCCTAATATAAATCTTGAGTTCGCTGATTTTGCAATCCCCCCTCTTTGCTGCTCCAAATAAATATTCTGTATTCCCGAAAACGAGGTTTATATAAAAAGCCCTGCTATTCAGTGCCTAAGGTTCTATTTATAGAGTTTTCGATATTGCCGTCCACTACTACTATACACTGGTTGTCTGCAAGGGTATCCATTGTGAATAAAATAACCGAAAATAAAGTAAATAATTCATCAATAAATGTTTCTTAGCTTATTTTGAGAAAAAGTCCTTACTGGCTGATAAAAGCGATATATAATTTCACTATTTCACTCTCTTGAATAATTGAAAAAAAAATCATATTTCATATTTTGTATATTTCTCGTAGTTAGTACATGTACTCCTTTAAAATTATATGTATGAATTATTTGAATGTACAAAATCCAAGAAACATACGATCTGGGCAACAATTTGAACATTTCAATATTTCGAGAACATGTTCCATGAGTAATTGTAATACTTGTAATTATAAGCTGTTGGTAGTGCTACGAATAGTTTGTTTGATCGTTGTATCAACCATAATTTCACAAAGGATAATAAAAAAGGAATATAAAGAAATATGTATTTTACAAGTCACTTATCTTTTTAGTAACAGTTTTTATGATATTTGTAAGATGTTGGTAGTGCTACAAATAGCTTTTTTGATCATTGCATCAAACATAATCTAACAAAGGAATATAAAAAAGGAATATACAAAATATGTATTTTACTACTTACGGTTTTCTTTTTAGTAACTGTTAAACAAAGTATAAGTGTGTAATTTAATTAGGTTCAAAAGAAATCGTTAAACAGATGTGACGGTAGAAGATCGGTATAAAACATGACAAAGGTTCTTTAGCAACAGTGTATCAATTCTATTTGAACGAAGATGCTGTGGTTTTTTATAGCAAGCCTTTTAATCGGTGCAGGTATGTTTTTACTTAAGAAGAATGGTCAACTTTTCTATTTTAAACATTTGGTCAATATCTGAAAATTGCAGAGTCTAAGTTATTTACCTTTAAATGTAAGTTGGTAGTTTTCAATAATCTTATATATAACATATTTTTAAAGATATTAGAAACTCAAAGAATATTCATGTAAAATTTGCATATATTTTGTCATTTTTTTGTTATTACCTTACTTGGCCCGAAGGTCGAAGTGAGATTTCTCATCACTTAGCGTCAGTCGTCTTGGTACATATATCAGTTTTGACTATTATCTTGATATATACAAATCAGTCTAATAGCCAAAATCGACAGTCGCTTCCAAATTAAAGTGTTTGTCAATGTTTTATGATTTTCTTTCTATCTTAAATACTAAAATTGATAGAAGGAAAACTTAATAAGAAAAACTGACCAGCTGCACAATCTACTGGTAGGACAATATGACGGAAATTGTCCGACGACTCCTCATTTGAGCTATTGCCCTTTATTGACGTATTTTACCATTTTTTGTGTTTTGCCTTCAAGTTGTAGGATAAAAATTATAATAGATAAATAGACACTTCAAATCACAACCATTATGAGCAAGGCAAGTTCGCTTTGTCGATATAGTAGGTAGACTGTCACCCTTGACATGATTGATTGGCCTTAAATGAGAATCATACCCTCTATATTATTTAAAAGAAAAACTAATGAAGATAGAGAGAGACTAAACGGACTAAATAATGAGCATTTTACAAGTTGAACAAAACCGAGAGTTTTGTGTTGAATTTTATTCTCGTCTAATATGTTAGAAAATGTCATTTGTTGACTATGCATATGTACCTGAGAGCTTCTAGTTTTTGGTAGCAATGTCAATTTGCTTTCGGCTTATGATTCTGAACATAACTTTACTTGGTTCTTTCACTTATCTCTTCATACCCCCGCTTTATCTCGTACAGCCAAAACTGACAGCCCCACCCCTTCGGTTAGGGTTTTATTACCAGTCGGGAAAATTTATACAATAACGGTTACCGTACTTCTTTACTTCATTAAATTATTAATCATCAAATTAATAGCTAAAGGATAAGTTTGAGAAAAATAAGATTCTTTCCTTGATTCCCGATTCCCTATAACCCTATCAATATTTTTGAATTGATGCTTAGATGTTTGTATCAGTGTAATATATATATTGTTAAAATAATTATTAGACTTTTGTTATGTGAGATTAATTACTTACTTGTATAAATTAACAACTAAACTATATATTATTTTTATCTTAGATAATGACAATACTTTAGACAATCGCGATAGGTCAGAAGAAAGCTAAACGTCTTAACACAACCGATATGGTCGAATATCGCCTCGTTGACTAGTTTATCCCATCTTTTAAAGTTTGTTTTCACAATTTGTCTATTTTATTTAAGTTGAGACTTTAAGAAGCCTTTCAAATTTAGATATGAAAAAGCTTTTGAATTATAAATGTCTCAATCAAATAGACCCTTGCATTATATTTTTTTTTCTAACTGCTTTTTTTTATTCTAGTGACTTGCTTTGAATTTTGTTTTTCAGATGCCGACTGCAGTTTTCCAAATGAAGTAATTGGCAACGCATATAGAGATGTTGTTTTCAATCAAAATGGTTATTTTTTAAGCTTTCTTGAAATACCAAATTGGGATGGGAATGGAACGCCATCCCCTGAAAATGTCGCAGGATTTGCAGTGCCACCATATATCAAAATCGTGTATGGACTTGAATGCATTGAACGTGCTGGAGACTTTTACATGTTTAGGTACGTTTTAATTCTTTTAAGTTGACATTTCGCAGTCAATTTAATCATGGTATTTATGATGAGTTTATTTGTCTAATAAAAGCAGACAATATCATGGCGAAAAAACACGTGGAAAGAACTAACAACAATTATAAAAGTAGAAACCAACACCTGCACATTTTGAACCCTACCTACACAAACCAATAGGTGTGCTCCGGAAAAGTCATTGATTCCTGCTCTTGTTGCGTTTACCTGTCAATCAAAAATCGTCAACAGGCTGCTTTATGTAATACTACATATTATACTACGCATTATCACAGTTTCATTGCGGCTTCTACTACATACATCAGCCAGAACTTCGATACTGACATGAATTATGCCCTATAACGTATAACAGTAACGTACCAGGTGGCCGTGTGGTCGAGCGCGCCGGTTACAGTGCTGGCGATTTGGTGTCACGATATCATCTCAGTAGCATGGGTTCGAATCCCGGCGAGGGAAGAACAAAAACATTGCGAAAGCAAATTTACAGATCTAACATTGTTGGGTTGATATTTAGACCAGTTTTATATACAGAATGTACACAACCATCTATCACCATCACTGCTGGTGATCCGATGGATAAATCTGTTGTAGAATTATCACTGGTTCAGACGTACTTATATAGATATAATTATTTTGGACTGTATCTTACATTAAATTGAAGGATCCTTTACTATAGATAATTTAGCTGATCTGTGAAAATAACATCTTCATGCCTTATATATCATGTACTGTAGTACGACGCTAGATGAAAACTGGCGTGGAAAAGTAACACCCGGCCACCAAAAGTTTCATTTTTTTATGAAGCCCAGCTGGTCGTGTGGTCTCGCGCGCCGGTTACAGTGCAGGCGATTTGGTGTCACTATATCTCAGTACCATGGGTTCGAATCCCGACGAGGGAAGAACAAAAAATTGCGCAAGCAAATTTACAGATCTAACATTGTTGGGTTGATGTTTAGACGAGTTGTATATATATGTATATATTATACAGAACGTGGTGTCCGATGATACAATCTGTCATAATGTCAAATATAACAATCAAACTTTCTTAAGGAGAAGCGCCGCAGTCAATTAAAGTAAATTTTCCCAATACGTTATCTAAGTATGTTATATAAATATTAATGATTTTTAAGCAATCAACACGTTATATATGGACCAGTTAGATTAAATTGACACTAGGACTTGGTCCTCGGTCAATATAAACTGAAAAGGTCCATAATCAATAATTACATATAAATTATCGAGAATTATTTAGATAGTTTAACTCACTCAGGCAACGTTGACCACTGATGGATTTGCATGGATGTCATTTACGTGTACCCTTTTTGTTTTTCAAACTTGGGTTTGAGCGTTTGCCCGTGTTTTGCAACTTGTGTTATACTATCAAGAACAAATCTGTCGATCGTGTACCGATAATTTATTTTTTCCAGGGTCAATGATTTGAATGAAGATGGTCAAAATGCCTATTGGTGCTTCAAAATAAGCGTTATCTCTAATGATGTAATTGAAGTGGCATCATTTACGCTAAATAGAACAGGTAATATATTTTTATCCCGATTTTAATGATATGAAAATGCTAAGCAAGTCACCGCTTTCATAAACAAGTCTTGATATGGGTCATTATCATAAAACATGCAAATATTGATGAGGGAGTATTTGGAAAAATGATGTCGGTGTTTAAAACATTTAAATGAGTCCCTCTTTTCTATAGTATGGTATTAACTATATTCAGAAATATACAATGGGAAAAATGATGAGTTTCTTTAATTTTAACAATTTTTGGTCATCCTTTGATAGAATTGTGTCAATGGTGTTACCAATTGTAAACATGCAATTATGTACAAAATATTATTGTTAAATATCAAACAACTGTTCCAATTTGTTGTTAAGGTTAAAATTACTACTTATTGACATTCCTTTACCTATACATTCTATTCAAACATACATTTCAGAATAAATTATTGTATTAAAGTTAGGTGTATAATTATTGCCGTTTTTTTTAATTAAAAAATACCCTTAAACTGAATATATGTAAAATGATTGAAGACTAAAAAACTAAATGATAAGATAATGCATATCCACTCCGTATACGACATGAAAACACTTCCATATGTTAATAAAAAATGAAAATATTTGCACTTTTATATAGTAACACCACTGATCATTTAGAAACTCCAATGATACAAAAGTATCACCACTGACAACACATTTCAAATTTTACTTTTGTTAAGTACTCAACACAAAACAAAGTACACCGAGCAAAAGAAAAAGAAGAAAAAAATAATTCTTAGGCTTAAAAATCTCAAATTATATAACAAAACATCAATACCTAAACATGTTAATAGTGTTACTAAATATATATATAGTGTCATTGGCGTTACCATCATACACCAGTTTTTGAAAACTTTGTATATGGAATACATGATATTGTTAAAACATTGTTAAATAGGTATTGTTTTTCATAAATAACATGATGTTTCGCTTGTTAAACATTAAGGAAACGCAAACAAATGCTGATTGTCATAATATATTCAGTGGTGTTACTAAACTGTTCAATGGTATTACTTTATCAAAATGGTCTCACCATTGAAAGTTACAGCAATGATTTACAGGTGTATTTTAAGATTTAGTAACCAAATAAGTGCTCCATTCCCCTATTTTATATGTTGTTCCGGGATCATGTTTCTAAAAAATCGGTATATTTCATAATTCAAAGTACAGGAAATTTTTCAAAAAATTTTTTTTTTTAGGAGTACACCATGAACACTATTTACATTTACGATATGGCTTTACTTACTTAATTGAAGTCTGGAGCTGGAATGACAGTCACAGAGATTGCTAGCAGTCCTTTGTTAATTAATGCATCAATCTCATTTTGTTTAGTTTATTTTCTTACCTTTTCTGACATTGGACTCGGACTTCTTTAAACTAAGTTTTACTGTGCGTGTTGATGTGTGCTTGTTTTTCTACATTGTTTGAGGAATAGGAGAAGAGTAGAGATTTCAAAAATCATGTTAAACCTGGCTGCATTTAGCGCGAAGTCAGGAGTCTGGCCTGTGTTAGTCTTGCTTGCTTTTTAATCTTAATTCATTTATATATTTTCTGAAGCAAGCCTCTAGGTTCGGGAGTTTCTCTGTGTGTCGAAGATCCATTGGTGACCTTCAGCTGTTTTCTACTCTTTGGTCGGGTTGCTGTCTCTTTGACACATTCCCCATTTCCATTCTCAATTTTATCCTATTTCACAAAATCAATTATCGTATATCTAGATTCATAAAAGTTACATGTATTATTTTTCGATATGCATATGCAGTTCAACGACTTCATATACAACATTGCATTAAAATCTAGAATGTAATCTAATGGAGTTTACTTAATTTTTTTTTATTAAATTAGTTAAATGTCTAGATCATAGCTTATTTCATTTTTGTGAATGTACTACGTGCTCTCTAATGTTTCAGTTCCATTTTCACCGCCGTTAACACTGTATTCTAGTGAACCACTTTTTTGTGATATATGCAGACCTGTGAATGATAATGGAATTCCCAATCCATCTGATGTTGACGTGAGACTCCTTATGTGTAAGTATGTACGTAGCTGACGTTATCCTGATAATTCTTATTTGTAAGTAGCAGATTTTGAAGTGAGACTTCTTATATGTAAGTAGCTGATTGTGAAGTGAGACTTCTTATGTGAATGTAGCTGACGTAGGCCTGATAATTCCTATTTGTATGTAGCTAATGTTGACCTGAAACTTCTTATGTGTAAGTAGCTAATTTTGACGTAAGACTTTTTATGTGAATATAGCTCATGTTGACCTGAGACTTCTTAATATGTAATAATAATTTGCTTAGCAGGTAAAACAACTGAATGTTATTGCGTACTAAACGCATTGAGTACACACTCGTGGTAAAATATGAACATATTATTTGGGCTGTTCCGATCGTACTACCACGTCATATGTTTTTTTGTTATTTAAGAGCGACCGACGTCACAGAACGATGACGTAAGAATATAAACATTCGACAAGAAAAAACACTTGTAAAACCGAAAATCCCTACAAATATAAATGTAAACAAACGATGCTTATATATGTTATAAGCCAATTTGTTTAGTACATATAAGACATATAAGTTAAATCATCATTTAATTTGATCCAAACCTATATAAAGACGTTATTTTAAATAATTTAAACATACTACTAATTCAGTTTGCTTTCACGTCAATTAGTGCGTTTATTTTATTTTAGCGTTTCGATCCAAAAGAATTGCCGTATTTGTCCTATTAGAATATACATAATAATTAAGGCGGTCGCTTATGGTAACATATTTAGCATAAAGGGCAAAGTCGTGGTAAAATCAGTACAAATTAAAGCCCCATGAATTATTTCTTAATTGTGTTTTTAATAATTTTTCTCTGGTACATGTAATTCAACGTTTGTTAATTAAACAGCAACATGCAATTATGTTCTTCGTATATTTTCACAGCATGCATAACTTGTGTTTGTTGACTTGTTCAAGAGAACATCTTCTTAAAATCACACGATAGTAATGTAAATTAAAACTTGAATTATAAATGTGCTCACACCAAGCAAAAAGGATTTGTCATTCCAGAAATACTAATTTAGCGCAAGCAAAAAAAATATTTCATTCCCAAAATACTAATTTAATGCATGCATATATTTATAAGTTTCTTTCTTTCTGTTGCAGCCTTTACTGCTGTAATGAATAATGGTAAGTTTTGGGTAGCTACAATCAATGACCTATCCAAATAAAGTTACTTTAATATGAATTTAATGATATATTACTGTACTTTTTCAACAATTATCTGCACCTACAGTTGACAACGTCTACGACAGGAAGGATGTAAATGTCGTCTCAGAAGTAGTAATTGTTGTATGTCATTGATACCAGTAAATAAATCGAAATTGTTCTTTTATTTTAATTTTGAATTAAGTATCAATTGGGATCTAGATGGGGTTTACAGATTAGATATAAATTGACTAATAATTGTCAAAAAAAAAAAAAACACAGAGAAAAATAAGCAATTGAAAAAATAAAAATTGAGAATAATAAGGTAATAACTTATTATGAATAGAGAATACTAGGCAAAAAAGATAAATAATAGAGAAAAATGGCTTACAATTTAAGCGAATACAAAATTGAGGGTACCCCCATCTATTCCCTCATGTATGACTGTAATGCCTATCTTTCATATTCTATTCATTATCTAAAAAAAATGAGATTCCTGATACTTTCAACTAGCAAACTGAAGTTAATACATATCGAAACAGGCAATTAATTTAAGCCTATTGGCATTGGTGGTACATGACTATACAAAAACCGTTATTTTCGTAATTTCATTCTCTCATGCTAGATGGTAGTCCGTCGGAAGGCTATACCGTGTTAAGTGAGAGCCACATCTCTTGCACGTTTAAGACATCCTTGTAGATTTCGAAAATTAGCAGGCTTATACCGCTACAAGGCAGCATTCGCACCCGCAAAATGGAAAGGGATTAAAATAAGTTGCGAAATTTGTTTCAAAACCACTATAAATCAATATGTTAAAACTAAACGAAAGTGCACCGACAAGATAAGCTTCGTACAAGACACTACACGTGTAAATGTAATGCCCGAAAACGGAGAAAATGTATCAATAACAAAGGGATACCGTCTGACTGAATGATGGACACGTAGAATTAAAGTATTGGAATAAGTATAAATGATTGGAATAAAAGTAACTTTTACAAAAATACTGATTTTAATAGCCAGAATTTTATTTATTTTGTTAAATATTTTTGGACTAAATTAGTCATGGCTCATTAGGAAAAAAAAATGCATCTTATATGTTTACTGATCAAATGCATTTGAAAAATCAGATGTTATTAACACATACTTATTATTTCAGTCACTGCACCGGCCCCTGGACCAATTTTTTGCAACATTCCAGATAGTTGCAACATCCAAGACCCATCAATTGAAGTAGCCGAATGTAATCCTGTGATTGAGACTCCCCTTGAATCTTTCTGCCGTAAACTCCTTGCACTTATATATGACAGTGCTAATGAGGATGATAGTGCTAGTCGCAGCCCTAAACAAGGAAAGAAAAAAGGCTATAGAAAGTATGGTAGATATGGTCGTAAAAGAAAGAACAAACGTAAGGAATGCCCAATTGACAACGATTTACGACAGGAGATAAATGCAACTTGTGGACAATTTACCACTGAATGAGTGATTATTATTATGACCCTCGAGCATCATGGAATAAATATTCTCCAAATATCTCAATGAATCGTTTTTATTTGTATAGTATTTTATAAGATAGGAATTTTTGACATTGAAAAAATGACGGACTGGCAAGATCTCAGTTTGTCTTTGAGGGATTTTTTGTCATTGTAAACCCTGTGCATGTTACATCACATTTCAACAAATTAATTTGAGTTAGTTTCTGCATGGTCACTCGCCTTTCTAGCTGAATCTCCAGTAGTCAGTAAACATATCTACTAATCTGTGTGTATGATCACAAATCCTGCATGTTTACCATATTGTGTATGCACTCACCAGTCTTCTAATCTGTGTGTATGTTCTACATATTTTGTATGTACTGACCAGTCTATGTAAAATTGAAAATGGAAATGGGAAATGTGCCAAAGAGACAACAACCTGACCATAGAGCAGAAAACAGCAGAAGGTCACCAACCGGTCTTCAATGCAACGAGAAATTCCCGCACCCGGAGGCGTCCTTCAGCTAGCCCGTAAACAAATATATACTTGTCTGTCGATCTACCAGCCTCTCGTCGTGTTCAAAAGTTTAAATGTGTCCACCAGTCTGTGTTGTACTCACAAGTCTCTACGCGCCCACAAGTCATTCGACATGTTCACCAGTCTATCTATGTGTTTCTCAGCTGAATGATCACTAGTCAGTCTTCTCGTCCGGTAGTCTGTAAACATGTCAACTGATCTGTGTGTGTATGTTCTACATATTTTGTATGTACTTAGCAGACTATCTACGTGTATTCATGCCTGTCAACACCACTATGTAAGTATCCACCAGCCTTCCGTCATATTCAACAGTGTATATATTAACCAGTCTGTATATGTGTCCACCAGTCTGTCAACGTGTTTGCCAGTCTGTCTACGTGACCCCAAATAGTTAACATGTTCACTAGTTTGTCTACATGATTACCAGTCTGTCTACGTGTCCACCAATTAGCCAACATGTTAACTAGTCTATCTACGTGTTTGCAAATCTGTCTACGTGTCCACCAATTAGTCAATATTTTAACTAGTCTATCTATGTGTTAGGAATCTGTCTACGTCTCCACCGATTAGTCAACCTGTTCAGGCAACGGTCTTCTGCAGTAATGCGTTCATTATTCTTTTAAATGTCTACACGTCTGTCTATAAATTCAATAGTTTGTTGACATATTAAAATGCAGCCTGTCTATGGATCGACTAGTGTGTGAATGTATTTCCTGGTATGTGTATGTGTCCACGATGATTGTATGGTATCTCTAAAGTAATTTCAAAAATGATTACTTCCCTTTAACGGTTAATTCATTTCCAACTGACGTTGTCCACGCTTCAATAAAGGGAAGATGCTTCTCGTGTTACCTTGGGGGATAACATGCTCCATGTTTCCTTTTATCACGCTATGGGGGAAAGTAGGATCATGTCTATTTTCCCGAGAGGGAAATGGACCGAACCATTTCTTCCTCATGGAAAAATTCGCATAGGGGAAAGTAACTACAGTTATTGTTTATTTATTCAAACTAGAACACACCCGCGAAATCGCGGGCATTTAGAGCGTATTTGAACGGATGTAAAGTGTTGTAGGAAGAATTTTGTAAAAGATTTAATAACTTGAGAATTTCAGGAAAAGTATCAAAAGTCATAGGTACTTGGGGACAGGAAAATGTTTTTTTTTAACCCTCCTCCTTTATTTCCAAAATTCACATTTTTTGTTTTCTATTAATTTCATTATGAACATACATTTAGTGTACATGTATTATGAACATTCCAGTCAGGAGCCTGTAATTCAGTGGTTCAGTGATATTTGTTTTTCGTTCATTTCTTGTACATAAATAAGGCTGTTAGTTTTCTCATTTGAATTGTTTTACATTGTCATTTCGGGGCCTTTTATATCAGACTATGCAGTATCGGCTTTTGCTTATTGTTGAAGGCCGTTAGGTGACCTTTAAATGTTAATTTCGGTGTCATTTTGGTCTCTTGTGGAGAGCTGTCTCATAATTGGCATTCATACCACATCTTCTTTTTTTTGTAAAACATTTAGTGACTTGAGTATTTCAGAAAAGGTATCAAAAGTCATAGGTAATTTGGGACAGGATAATTGTTTTTCTAGCCCGGCTCCTCCTTTTTCCACAAAAAAAATCCTTTTTTTTTTGTTTGTTCTCTATTAATTTTAATGACACATGAATAATTTTAGCGCTTATCTGTATATTATGAACATTCATTAAAGGGGGGTCGGGGCAGAGGCGGATTTAGGGCCCCCCCCTTTCTGGAAAATAATTGGTTGCTTATATAGGGAATCACTGAAGCATGACCGGAGCGGGCCCCTCTTAGGCAGTCAACGGGCCTCTGCGTATGAAAATTTTTGGATCCGCCACTGCGTAGGGGCCCTGATCCCAATATCCCGGGCTTGAAAACATGAAATCCCGAGGTTATGAATTCATTATACAAATTAAATATCTCGACATTCCGAAATTCGAAAAAAGAAATCCCGGATCCCGAAATGGTCAATCCTGAAATTTCGATCTTAAAAACACCCGTTCCAGACGTCCCGAAAGTGTATTTTCTTTTTACAGTCAATTCTCAGTTTAATAATTGATCCACAGCGGTCATTGATATATTATTCAGACCCTCTCTATTAAATAAACCCTGTGACTGCCGTGGATAGTAAACTTGAAAATGATATCAGACAGAAAATACACTTTATTCGTAGTATGTATTTGTTTCAAAGTAAAAAGAAAAACGCAAACCGGAGGTCTAATCTGACTTAAATTTCGTCCAATGACGGATATAAGACAAAAAATACACTGTATTCGTAGCTTTAATGTATGTTCAAAGTAGACAGAAAAACGCAAACCGGAAGTCTAATCTGACTTAAATTTCGTCCAATGACGGAAACATATCCGGACGTCTTTTTTCTCGTTTTTCACCCAAAATAACTCAATCTGAATAATCATATGAATGGATGACAAATACGATTATGCACTGTACCCATAGGATACAGAGGCATGATGATTAATTTATTGTGGAAAGAAGAGAAGCGACACCCAAAATGAGGTCTTCTCGTTTAATAGTATAGATGCCCAAACAAGAACGATAATTAAATCTCGACGGCAATTTGTTACACATATGACATTTTGTATGAACAGAGACAAAAGATACCAAATGGAGATTCAGCCTCAAAAGTCGACAAAATAAACATTTTGGCAAATCAAAAATTCCGACAAAATAACAGTTCAATAAACACAGCATAAAAAAACTAACGACTGAGAAACAAAACCAAGCAAAATACCGGGGTCGATATCAGGTGCACCAAATAAGCAGAGCAGGCTCCTCATATGGCCTCCATATTGTTCCTCAAGTAACAGTTGAACACATTAAATGATAAAACTATCACTGTAACGTTTACACCAACAATTCTTTTGAAAATATACTCATAAACGAAAAACAAATTAGATATACAATAAGTACTAAGTACTTCATGTTCATGAACTACAGACTCTTGACCTGTAACAGGCACATACAGAATGTAACTTACATTGACGTTGGCTGAGTGTCAGAATTTATATGTCATATGCGACTTTTTGTTTTATCCGCATTTATATATAAAACTTAAGAGTTTTAAATCCGAATATATCATATTGGTAAGATTTCTACATTCATTAGAAAATAATGTCAAAAATATTTATTATACTTCATGGTAATATGCTATATTTTGATTGGCTAAGAGGGGGTGTTAATTTACTCTATCAAGTGGTGGAGCGGGTAACACTTTTTTTTAATGTCACCCTCTCGTTCGGACCAATCAAAATCGAAAATTTAAAGGACAATGAATTGAATTTACATGAAATAATTCAAAACAATGCTTAAGTTCTGCGTTTTGGCGCGGATTTTAGTATTTAACTGTCAAAATAAAAGAAATAAAACATCTTGCCTAATTTTTTTTTTCTAATACCCGTAACGTTGTTGTGTACGCGACGTCACATGAAATACTTTTAAAATAAAACTAATTAGTGAAAGACAATAATGAAGCAGAAACAACGCAAATCAGTAGTTACAGACATCTGTTTCTAAACGTTTATTACAGTTACGGATATCAGACTATACAGTTACCCATATCCTAACAATTTTTTTTCAAATGATTATTTATCCATTTAACGGTTGGACTATGAAAAGAAGCTTTGTATTTCAGTTTCAAACTGAGTAATACTTTAATACGAAATACCGAATAATGATTATTACAGAATTGAGAAAAGAAATATTGAACAGTGACATCGTCCGTCATCTTCTGATATATATACGTAACTGAAGTAATACTAGTACAAGTACTTCCGCCTATTTTTTTTTCTTCGCAAGATGTCGCTTAGATATTTGGAATATGATATCGAACAGTTAATACGCTTTTGAAACCAACTCTACTTACCAGAATACTTTCCCATGTAAGAGTTATCTCCCCGAACACTGTTTTTCTTGTTATCGCTTAATATTCGAATTCGCAACCGTATAAGAAACTGCCAAATTTATTTTACCAAATTGCTCGTTATATCCCCAGGATGATTTGATTAATTTTGACCGAAGCTATCCGGAGATCCATATGAGAGTTATCCCCCCTTTTGTATATGATATAAGTGATATGCATTTCTAAATGGTAAACCAAAAAAGAAAATTAGGTCAAGGTCAAAGGTAAAGGTCATATTCAAAATTTGATTTTGGCTGAATCATTTTAATTACCCTTATAAGATATCGACAAATTATTTTTACTAAATTGTTAGTTGCGACATGTCGTAACTTATAAATTTTGGTTGAAAGGGTGCGTAGACGATAAATGGGAGTTTTCGCCCCTCTTATATTTAGAATTATGCAAAAGTGATATTACCAATGAACCATACATATTAAGGAACTAGTGTCTTTTGATTTGAGATCCTTAGTTTATGACCTTGAAATTGAGGTCAAGGTCATAAGTTAATTTGACGTTCTAGATTTTGACCTTTGCTTCAAATTCATATTTAGACATCATATAAAGTCATAGGAACTGTCATGTCAACTGATTTTTTAATATTTTCACATCAAAATATGTTGTAAGAGGTGGTAATGATTATATTATAGTTCGTTTCTGTGTGTGTTATATTTTAACGTTGTGCTTCTGTTGTGTCGTTTGTTTCCTTTTATATTTGAGTGTGTATTCACATTACTATAAGACGTGTCACGGTACTTTTATATCCCAATTTCATGTATTTAGTTTTTATGTTATATTGTTATTTTTGTCAGATTTGGTCTAAATCTAGTTCGTTTCTGTGTGTCTTACATACATGTAATAATTATGTGTCGTTGTTTTCCTCTTATATTAAATGAGTTTCCCTCAGTTTTGGTGTGTAACCCGGATTTGTTTTTTTTTTCTATTGATTTATGAGTTTCTAAAAACGGTATACTTCTGATGCCTTTATTCATTATTTAACTTGAGCTTATGGTTTGGGAACTAGCTCCTGAAATGCGTCTAACATGAACGACATGTATTATCAAAGGGAGAAAATAATCAGAAAGGCGTTTCTGTATATGTGTGTGAAAGTAAATGTATGTATGTGTGGAAACATTTTCAATTTGTTGTGGTTACATTGAGGTATAACAACCATGTGTCCAGTAATCGTGTACGGGGTAACATTTTTTTTAATTATCATTTATTGTGTCTTGGATATTTAAGACATGTCTCAACATTTTGTAAATTTCGTTTAAAATGCTATGTATGCTATCTCCACCATGTGATGATATGGGCCATCTCATTTTACTTCAAGGTTCAGGTTTGGGAACCAACTCTTAAATACATGTCCCACATGAAGTACATTTATTGAATAAGAGAGTAAACAAAACAGCATTTTCAGACATCACTTATAATAATACGTATTGACATATGCAACTGAATTACATATAAATTAAATAAATCTAAATACATGTATAATGGAACATATCAAATTGATTTAAAAGCAGAATCAAGTAATGTGCTTACTTCTTCTAGAAACGTAAGAAGGCCACAAATGACAGTTTGATACTGCTGATTATGAAACTAAACAAAACTGTAAATTATCGTATTATTTCTACAGTTTGTGTTGTATTGTTCTTCTGGCACTGACAACGCCTGTTCCATAAGATTCTATTCGTTTAAATCCTAGTTCTGCGACGGCGTTGTCTAAAAACGTCCAATTAGTCCATTTTCTTGCTATTCCACGAAGTACTATATAGTAACTCGTTGACCGACAAAGAAACTTAGCAAAGTGTAAAATGAGGTGCTCTTTGATATTATCAGACAAACAGCCATAAATGTTGAGGACAAAAATCATTCCGATTGGTGCTTGATAGAAGTTACTTATTGAGAGTACAGTTCTTTGTGGACAATCAAAGTCAGACACGACAACTGCAGTTCGTTTTGAAACGATCAGTGGAGCATTAGATGAAATAGCCATGTATGGTACGTAGTCAGCAACTATTTCATCCTCGGGGAATAAGTACTGCTTATGGTCAGTCGATGCCAGCACTTGACCTAGCATATTAACATCAATATATTCAGCTTTTAAAGATTGATTTTTCTTCTTTATGACATTGTACTTTATCTGTAGGGTTGTTTTATGCGTGTCGTAAAATACAAAATCCTGTTGAAAAGAATACATGTTTTTAAATAATTTTTAGCATATAACAGTCAGGATTCTACTTCGTCAAACTTATCTCCCCATTACGCCAGTTCAATTTCACAATCTTAGAAATGGAAGCCATTGTAGGGATGACGCGCTACCAATTTTGCTCTTGGAAACCGATAAATTTATCCACATTGCACCATTACGATCCTTATATGTCAGTTGTATTTCAAGACAAATGTATCAACTAGCTAATGAGCATCAGTTAATGATCTTGTCTGCATTGATTCAACTTAAAACTGTTCGGTTGTCAGGTGGAATTTTCGAAAATTCATAAACATTTAAAAAAAATCTTATTAAATATTTTGTGGAAGGACAGACTAGATTGTTTTAGTGGTTGAAGACTATAAACCCTAGTTATCACATACAAAAAATAATAATTTTTCGAAGATATGCGTTTTCATCATCCAACTTGAAAGACTGTCGTCAAGTACTTTTAGTAAAACAATAGCTATTCGAACACACCTACTCTGTTTTTGTGATTCATTAGATAGGTATTTCACTTGATCCATATATTTCATCTTTAAGTACTGTGATTTTTTTATGTTATAAAGTCAACCTGTAGCTTTGATATACAAAAATGATAGAATTTGAAGCGAGACGATGTATGAAATAGTCTTGCTTTGTACGATATCAAGACAAAATATTCAACTGAAACACGCCTTAACATAAAAAGGTGCACTCGATTTTCTCTTTTCGATACAAATGTTACCCATTTTTTGGAATTTTTTCTTGAGTCACATAATTGAAGGGCAGACACGAAAATTACTGAACTAATAGATTGATATGTTTTCCGTCCGTGGTAATTTAAAAAAAAAATCGGAGGTTATGCATTTTCTACATCCAACTTGAAAGATACGCATGTCGTCGACTTGATATCTAATTGTTCTGCTTAGCTATGTACTAGATAAATTAAAAACTTATGCAAATGGTGTTTTTAAAATAAAACACTTCGTAATTGAGAAGAAAATTGTAATTTTGTTAGTTTCTATTAACTTTTAAAATTTGTGTAACTATAGTTAACATTACAGTAAACATTTATCGCCTTCTCTAACAAAGAGCTTCGATTCTTTTCTTCTATTTCAATCGGGTTTCCAACTGATCAGTTATTAACATTACTAGTTCGTAAAGCGAAAAGTAATTAAATAAGACGGGCATCACTGGTGAACTATTTCTCGCCAGCAGTATACAATTCAGAAAAAAATACTATCTGATTTACAACAGCATTGTTTATTAGTTCAATCGCTGAGCCAGTTGACAAGGCCTGGATATTGTCGAAAACATGAGATCTACACACAGTAGTGTAGGCAATATTTTTGGCTATTGTAAGTAGCTGAACTGACTTTTGCAGATAACATATATCAGAAAACATCGAACATTGCTTATTAATTCAAATTCATGGGACCATGCTATAGGAGGAATACTAATTAATATAAATTCCTATCAAAGTAACTTAAGCAGAACTTTTTAAACTGAAAATAAATAGCCAATGAAAAGTCTTTAAACTATGCCCCAGGAAACAGAGACTGATATAAGTCGTCAAACTGATACGTACTGACAGTAATGCAACTTTATAGAAAATATTATTGATCAATCGAAAGACGATCCTATCAAACTACTTAAGAGGAAGATGCAACATCATCTTTTAACTACAGAAAAAAAATAGAATAGTCAATCCTGATAACTTTTGAGTAACTTTCATTTTTAAGCAGTAAATCATAAAAAAACCGCGAGGACACGTTCACATGACAAACTAGGTCTATGTGTAACATTCAAAACCTTTTTCCTCAGAGTTCAGTTTTTTTGTGATTTTACTTTTTACCGTTATAGAATATCCGTTTCAAAGATGATGTCGGATAATTATGTTTCTTATGTCGTGACTACAATCACATCCGATTTTTTCCGAATGTGACCAAGGGTTTCAATTGGTGAAGTTGATATCACCTCTTCGTAAATTGTACAGGCGCCATCTTTCGTTGGTTGACTATTATAGTATGCCAATACAATTCTGACCCCTTTTCTCGGAATGCAATCTACGAAATAAGACTAATTTATCCTGAAATATTAGCCAAATATTGTACAAATAACAGGAATACAATATATTTTTGCTTTATTTGTACTAGTACACATAATATCTCCTGTTACCCCACATTCACGTTGAGCAAGCGGTATTATGAATATTTCTGTTTCCTAATCAGTTCATTTTGGTGTCCTCTTCTTAGTCCGCGTTTCAACTATGTCGATTTCTTGAGAAATTATAGACAATGATTTTGACTTTGATAACTGAAGTTTCAAGTGTTTTGAATAATTTCAGGATAAAAACAATATGTGTACATATAGTTGGAAAATATAAAATGTGTTTGTACTCTCGCTAGGAAACAGTAGAAAATCTCGGCAGAGCATCGCTTTTCGTCTTGTTTCTAAAGTTCATTAATTTTTATATTTTCCAAAAGCACACATTAATTGTATATTTACGTGTTTGTGCTATCATGAGGAGCACAACAATTGACCTATGTGGAGTAGGATCTACTGAACCTTCCTTAGCACCTCATATCACCCATGTTTAAGTAGTAGCTACGTGCTCAATCTTTTAGCTTTTAGCTTTTATGTTGAGTTGTGTGTACTGTTGTTTGTCTGTTGGTTTTTTTTTCTGTTAAGCGTTTGACAGTTTCTTTTCAACTTACGGGTTTGAATGTCCTTTGATAATTTTCGCCTCTTTTTTAACTGCGCATATTAATTAAATGTGTTGTCAAGTTCATGAATATAATACACAAAATGATTTCCCTACCTACCCCATTTTATAAGATTTGAGGTAGAAAAATTGATGAACTTACTTGTTCTGATGTTTTTATGTGGATTCCTTTGTCAGTCAGTTGAAGTAATGGTGAATGGGTTCTATTTGCAGTAAATTTATGCCAAATTACTTCCGGTCGGTAAAGAGGTCCTCCTATATCCATCCATTCAGACATAATGCCAGCGATTCCTTTACCAGCATATTTCTTTGAAACTCTCACTGCCCTAGTAACTACACTTCTACCATTATCTATCGTTGTCTTTAAAGTAAATCCTACCTAGAGTATGAAACATCATTTTATATCATCAACACTATATTTCAGGCTCCTAAATTGTCCTGTTCGTATCTATTTCAAAAATAAACAATTGACAAAAATACTTAAGCCCAATCAACAATATATCAGTTTAAGAAAAAGACAATCAAAAGTCAACCTTTCAGTACGAACAAAATATAAGCCACACGACCCAAACAGTAATGAATTCGTCCATTATCGATGAGTCAGCAGTTTCTGTTCCTCGCCCGTCATATAACTCCTATTAAGATTCGTTGAACATATCCTGCTTAATTAAATTGACAAAATGTATAACCTGAAATATTGGGTTTTATCAGGATAAGAACATTCGATTTGTTCATGTTGTTAGACACTGCTAACCAAAACAAAGGTCATCAGTAATGAGATGAGACAATAGGAAATATAGGTAAACAATGATAATGCATACATCATGTTTTATTATTTTTTTTTTAATTGTTTGAACTGTTTACAAACATTGAATTGTCAAACAATAAACCTCATCTACCTATTATGTCTGTTTTGTTTACACGTCGTTGAAAATATAATTGAATTTGATTCATCTGTCATACAATTGAGAGGTTAAGCGCTATAAAACCAGTTTCAATCAACCATTTTTTACATTTGAAAATGAATGTTGAAAATGTCTGTAACAAGTCAGGAATATGACAGCTGTTGTCCATTCGTTTATTGTGTTCTATCACTTTCCGGTTTTTTTTTCATCGGAGTTCAGTATTTTTGTGAATTTACTTTCTAGGTGTGTTAAAATCCTTCATTTCTTAAGTTACACAAATTTGTCATGCTTTTACAAACCAGTTGAAGCTACCAGAGATATGTAGATTGCATTTGTTTAATGAGTTTGTCTCAGCATCTCCTAGTACTTCCGATGCACTATAGACAACCTCGTTTTTGAAGTGATTATTGATACTCAGTCTTAAGATGTTAGGTAGTGTACATGTTTAGTAAATTGTCTCCAAAAAGAAGTACAGGAATAAACACTAGTTTTCCCGAAACTTAAATTAAAATATAATCATACAAATTTATCTCCTATGACAGCAGCATACATCTCGTTGTTTGGCATATCAATTAGTATATGGAAATAGTCGGGTAGATAATCACCGCCATTATAGATCTCAGAGGGAGGTATGATAGCCATCACTTTCTCATAATCTTCTTTTGTCACCCTTTTACATCTTATCAGGCTGTTGTCCATTGTGGTTTCTGCTTCTTCTTTTCTGTATCTCCCTCCTGCTAATGAGGAGAATATCCAAACGGATTTAAAAATTTTTTGCGATATTAAACGGTCACAATATCCATGAATAATATCTATTTCAAATGTATGCCACATAGAGAGTCAATTAAAAACTTCTATCAGAAAAGTATGAACTGTTAAAAATGTTAATATATACATACAAATTAAAAATATCAGACTGAAATTTTTAAAAGTTTTTCATATAATAAGTAATCAAGGTACTAGAATTATAATTAAGTAAGCCAGACGTGCGTGTCGTCTACATAAGGTTCATCAGTGACGCTCATATCTCAATAGTTATAAAGTCAAGCAAGTACTAAGTTGAGAGCATTGAGGATCCAAATAAATTTCAAAGTATTATGCCAAATTCGGCTAAGGTAATATATGCCTGGGATAAGACAAGCCTTAGTTTTTCAAAAAATGATAAACGGTTTATTTGTTATCAGCACAACATAGCAAGACAGGCCCACTAATATTACTGTTATTCTACCAAGAAAACCAAGCCACATAAAACCATTCATTATTGCTACGTTAAGCATGCAAAAGTCCAAGCATACAGGTGATAATATTCAACGACAGCTATTTTGATTACTCACTGCAGTTAATATTTAATACACATATATTCACTTCTCTTCCAAAAATAGTACAACTGCCATACACGGGATAATCCTTATTAAAAGTCAAATTTTTTAGATGAGTTGTTATCAAGTTTATGATAATTTTATTGAGTAATTCATGTTCAAATGTTTTCCCTAATATTGAGGAGACTGTCTATCCTCTATAGCTGTCTTACAGGCTGCTGTCTTTTCCTTGTTTGTATACCGGTTTTGAGGTTTTCGGGAGTTCTCCTTTCTTTAATTATTTTGTTGAAGACCAGTTTCAATACCGTAGTAAAGTAAAGGTGTTTTGCTATTTTATGCTAATCAGATTACTAAAATTGCCACTTTGCCGCAATTTTTCAAAATTGGTACCACATTTTCGAAGGAAATAAAGCTTTGGTGTAAAGTTTTAAAGTTTATCAGGACAGTGTTTTGCAATATACATGTACTAAAATAGTTATTTGAATTCTGTTTTAACACATAAGTAGTTCAACTTAACCCAAGCAATAGGTAAATTATTCAATCTTTTCTCGAGTCAAAATTCTTCACGTTCATTCACTCGAACATGAGTGGGGGGGGGGGGTACTTCTCATATCTTTAATGGAATGAGGGCGCCGCAAAACAGGGTCCCTTTTTCATATCCTGCTGATTAGAACAGGGTCACTTTTTCATGCTCTGCTGGTGAGAACAGTGTCTTTGTATAACAAAGTATTTGTTAAGAACATGATCACTTATCTAACTGTTCAAGATACAGTCTAGAATCCGGGTCTAGAACAGCATCTATTTTATAAGGTCTTATACAGGGTATATTTTTCCATATATCTGTATGTTTTTCAATGTTTTCTGGTTAGAACAGGGTATGATTTTGCAAGTGCTGTTGGCACAGTTATACTTAAAAGGATAGTCAGTAGCCCCACTACCCCCCACCGGCATGGGTTTACCTTCCTTAATACTTATACTGGTTACTTATACAATAACATTATTAGATTCTAGTTTTGTTGTATTCAAGATAAATTAAGACATTGGTAGATTTTTGTTTTCTTCTTATCGATGGCAGATTAATGAATTACGTAATTTTCCGGGAAAAAGTGTGAAATATAACGTCACAATAAAATAACGCCATGTTGCCTCTTAAATTTTGTTGAATTACTGTGTTTAAAATATTCAGAAAAAATCATACTGTTTAAAAGAAAATTAATTTAAAAAAAATGGCTTTCTTGTTTGTTAAGGGATTTCCATTTTTTGTAGCCATTTTGATTAAAGGGTTGAACAGGTGCCATGCAGAGATTAGGAAATGCTTTTTGTCCGGGGACGATCATTTTAATCTTAATTTCTGTATTATGGTATATCACTTTTACGCTTTTATATGGTTGAAATCACGATTTGGTTGATCGTTACATATTTGTTTTTCTCAAATGTTTATAGACATGCTCACGTTGTCGTACATTTCAACCTATTCAAGACAAGTCAGTGCTTGTATTTGTACTCAGTATTGTTCTTTATTTCACAAAATTTACCATAAATTCAAAAAAAAAAAAAAAACATCCGCCATAGATTAAGATTGTTAACATCTGCTATAGATTTGGGATAGCATAACATCACATTTGCCATAGATTAGGAATCTGTCATAGATTTGGAACACACTATAGATTTGAGTTCTACATATATAAGGCGTACATTTAATTTATACATTATGTACAGTATCGTTATGATAAGACTTGCTCGTACAAAAGACCGTGTTATTGTTATGTCATGGTATGTTATATGTAAGCTTCTTATATCTAAGGGGTTTGGTCCGTCAGATATAAGACAATTACAAGCAATTAAATTTGATATAAGACAAACAAGGTTCATTGTCTCAAATGTTCAAGATGCAGTAACAATTTCAATTGGTCAAAATTGATACATAATCACTGCTTTTGTATGGCATAATACATTGCTGTATAACCTTGTAATTTTCTGGTTTAATTGCTAAAGGTTTTTTTGCTAATGAATTATAACAAATCTATGTGAATATACAAACAACACCAACACCACTAGTGGCTGTAATGTTGTTCCATTTACTACACCCTACATTTGAAATTTAAGGTATTCGACTATTTTGTATTCGTATATTTCGTACTTTAATCGACAGTGATATAATAAATAACTTACAAGACATAAATATATACATTTAGTTAGAAAAAATCACAAATTTGCGGAAGAGTACTTCTTTTATAAATACTCACAGTTTTAAATTGCGTCTGAATTCAGCTAGGAGGTTTATTGTTTTATTATCTATCATTAACTTGAAGGTGTAGTAAAGAATTACGCAGAAGGTTATCAACGTATATATAATGAGACAGATTAAGCATATTCATTATTTAGGGTAGATAATACATGTAGCTCGTTGGGCCATTTTCCCAAGTTAGTTTTCTTATATTCTTTTACTTCTCAAGATATCAATTAAAACAATTTAAAATTTGCATAGATCTAGTGAAAAAAGTGGGTAAAAGAGACAAACTTCGATATCATTCCATTGAACAGTTTCGGGACGAAAGAGTTGAAAGGCAAACTCTGGACAACAGACCTAGACGGAGGTATGACGGACGCCAAGAAATGACAGAAGCTCACTTTACCCTATGTCAAATTTATTTAAAGTCAGCGTCATAACGTGCTGGCTACTACAAAAAGCTTAGAATGTGTTATGATATGGACCTCATCATTTAACTTTAGTTTTTAGTTTGGGAACTAGCTCATGAAAACCCGTCTAAAATAAACGACAGTTTTTAATCAGACAGAGAGTAAACAAAAAAGGTGTTTCTGAAAAAATTTGTGCTATGAAATTATGTTTGGTCGTATAAGTTACTGGTGAAAATGATCTCATAATTCATAAAATGTGTCCTAGTTACATTGACGAATAACAAACAGGTGTCAAATGCTAGTACTCGTATACGGTGTCACATGAAATTGACTGTGTCGTGAAACCTGCACAGATATTTCTCAACATTTTGTAAATTTCTTCTTAAAATCTTTTAGGGGTCTCTCGACTATGTGACAATTAGGGCGTCGTCAATTAACTGAAGGTTTTGCTTTTGTTTGGGAACTAGCTCATTAAAACACGTCTGTCATAAACGACAGCAGGTAGAGAGTTAAAAAAAACTTCATTTGAAAGCAGAATGTAGTAATGTGCTCGATACTACTGGAAACGTAAGAAGGTTACCATCTACGATGGTTGTATACGACTGCTACTGAAGCTAAACAAAAAGCTGTATTCGATTATCTTTTTTTTATTACAGTTCGTGTTGTATTGTTCTTCTGGCACTGACTACGCATGTTCCATAAGATACCGTTCTTTTAAATCCAAATTCTACGACATTGATGTCCAAAAATACAAAACGTGTTCCTTTGCTTGATATACCACGAAGTACTATATATTCACTCATTGACCGACAAAGAAACTTAGCAAAATGTAAAATGAGGTGCTCTTTTATATTCTCATACCAACAGCCATAAACGTTTAAATTACACATCATTCCAATTGGTGAGTGCCAGCAATTACTTATTGAAAGTAAAGTTCTTTGTGGAAAATTCAAATCAGACACTACAAGTGTAGTTCGTTTTGCAACGATCAGTGGAGCATTATATTTGATAGCCATGTATGGTACGTTTTCAGCATCTATTTCATCCTCAGTGAATAAGTACTGCTTATGGTCGATCGATGCCAGAACTTGACCAAGCAGAGTGACATCAATATATTCAGATTTTAAAGATTGATTTTCTTTCTCTATGACATTGTACTTTATCTATAGGGTTCTTTTATGCGTGTTGTAGTATACAAAATCCTGTTGAAAAGAATAGATATTTTTGAATCATTTGTAGTTGATCATTATTCAACATTCCCAGTTCATAAAGTGATAAATTTTCCATTAAACTGTTGACAAAGATATAATTCTTGCCTATCGGTTAACAAAATGCAAAAAAAAAAAAAAACAAATCATCTGATCTACAGCAACATTGAAGTGTAACTTTGTAGTAAATAGCGTTGTCTATTGTAAGTTGTTCCTATTAGACATTTGCGGAAACTGTCATACACCTACGATTAGGATTACAATTCCACTTACATGACTTACAGGTAGCATTTAAATCTTGGGCTTTCCCAAAGTGTATTAACTAACCGTCGATCACTGTAACAAAAGTGATGTTTTCTGTATTTGAACAATGATATTTTTCTAAGATATTTGCAGCATTTATTGGGATATTAACATTAATTATTGTATAGGGTGTTACCCAGGTTGAAATGCTGTAATTGTACGAAGTATGATAGAATGAACTAACACAAAATATCGCAATTGTCGTTGTAGTAGCTAGATTGGGACATTTGCTGAAAAAAGTCAGCAAAACTTTGTGTAAGGGAAGGTGCAATTATCTATGGATGTATATAGGAAAGGAAGATGTTGTATGACTGCCATTGAAACAACTCTCCTTCCAAGCAACAATTTATAAAAGTAAATCATTATAGGTCAAGGAACGGCCTTGAACTCGAAGCCTTGGCTCACACCGAACAACACGCTATAAAGCCCCCCCCCCAAATTACTAGTGTAAAACCATTCAATCTAGAAAACGAACAGTCTAATCTATATAAAAACATGGTGCATCTTAGCATGTTTATGCTAAGACATACCTTCTCTCTTCTATTTTGTTTTAAAGAGAATGAGGAAATACAGCGGAAGAGTGTTTTTAAGCTTTTTTAAGAAATTTCACTTGCCGTTTGGTATAATTTTTAAATCATTTATTTTTCCTGAATAGGACAAACACTTTTGTCTACGTTATTGGTTTCAAAAGAAAAAGAATCACCATTATTAGAACAGAAAAAAAAACCACCAAAAAAACAGTTATCAAAGAACTTCTCTATGCCGGAAATGTATTTTAGACTGTTCGCCTAACTCAGTTAAAATATAAGAATAGGTGTACTCAAATAGTTAAAGCTTTGCTATTTATATTTACAACAGCAAGAAACAAAAAATGACAAACGAGTTCCAAGTTGTTTTTCTTTAATGCAATTATTATAATAGGGATACTGGGAATCATTTAGTATGAACGTTGTTTTTTTTTCTTTGCGGTGTCGACAATTACCCCCCCCCCCCCCCCCCATGAACATGACTGGGACTGGTATGCTCGAATCATGAGCTTCAACCACTGTTCCTAGACTGGTAAAATTTTAAGGAATTGTAATATAGAGTATATTGACGACGCAGGGGTCGATCCAGCCATTTTCAAAAAGGGGTTTCAACCCAAGATAAAAGGGGAGTGACCGACAATATGTTCCTATTCAAAAGCATTGATCAGCAAGAAAAGGGGTGTTCCAAACGATGGAACAGCCCGTGATCTCTAACTGCGGTGTCGTTCATTTCAACAAAAAAGTTTATACGCAAATCTATTCATTTGAGTGTTAGGGATAAAAATTGTAAAAGTGTAGCAGGCGAGAAGAAATTGTATAGACCTAGTTTCAGAAAATGTCTATTTAACTGACTTATGTAGAAAATTTAACATGCAACTTTTGATAAAACATAAATTATATATATAGACCTTATACAGTTCCTTACATTCAATTACCTACAGACCTCCCTGGTCCACTTGTTTTAAACATTGGTGCATAGTTTTTCTCATTTTTAATAATACTATACTTAGTTTTAAAATAGATCCACAAAATTGAATTGGGTCAGTGAACAGGTCAACGACAAAAGAACCTGCTAGAACATGCATCTTACAAATATTCTATAGACCACTATGTATTGACTTTTTGTTTAACTGATATTGTCCAAATTGAATCCAGTATATCTGAGTGTACACAGCTGTTTGTTTAACTGCTATTGTCCAAATTGAATCCAGTATATATGAGTGTACATAGCTGTTTGTTTAACTGATATTGTCCAAATTGAATCCAGTATATATGAGTGTACACAGCTGTTTGTTTAACTGATATTGTCCAAATTGAATCCAGTATATCTAAGTGTACACAGCTGTTTGAGTAATTAAAATTATAATTTAGAGAAATATCTATGATGAAATAACATCAAATATGTAGTGCACACTGGACACTGGCTATGTAAAAGTATGAACGGATATTTTCCTAATGTCGTAACTACAATCCTGTCTCAACTTTTTTCACACCTTACTTTGGCCTAAGTTAGCTATTTCCATTTTCATTTTAGACAAGAGGGCAGGTAAAATTTGTTATAGAATGAAATTCAAAACAGTGTAGCTGTGGCCATTGATTGACACATTAAAATCATCCATTGACTGGGACAATTTACGTGAACGTTTGTCTGTAACGACCACTGTTCACGACGTACCTACGATAGACATTTAAACTGTGGGGTCACCAAAGGTTTCTTAACGCCTTTAATTATAAAATAATTCGAAAAATTAATCAGGAATAACTTTTGTGTTTTGATTTATATAATTGATATAAATCAAAATATCGTGTTATTTCTGATTAATTTTTCGAATTACTTTATTTAGGTGTTGAGAACCTTTGGTGACCCCATAGTTAAAGTGTCTTTAAAAAGTACATAGTGAGCATTGGTCGTTACATACAAACGTTCACCTAAATTGTCCCAGTCAATGGATGATTTTAATGTGTCAATCAATGGCCACAGCTACACTGTTTTGAATTTCATTCTATTTTATATGACAGTTTATTGTTTCATTCTGACCGTTAATTTACAACTGTAACTTCCCATACTAAACGTAAGTATCCATTTTGAGACTTCCCCTCACAGTTTACCAGTCAGAGTACGAGTAAACAGTCGGTACCGATACTTTCTATGAAATTCTACTATGCGATATGGATCTTGGTCATTGTCGAAGGCCGTACATTTAGTATTTGTTTTTATTTTGAGACTACCCGTCACATTTTTCCTGACAGAGCAAGTGTAAACAGTCGGTACCGATACTTTCTGTGAAATTCTTCTATGGGTATGCATGTTTGAAGGCCGTACGTTTAATATTTTCTTAGTTAGACTACCCCTCATTTTATTCATGTCAAAGTAAGAGTAAACAGTCGGTAACGAGACTTTCTGTAAAATTCTAGTAGACTTAATTTTTATCAGACAATTACCAAATAAGAATGATGGATATATCATCTTTTTCTCTTAGATTGTACCGAAATACTTATTTGGTTTTGAACTGCACCTGTCACAGTCTGAAGTAAAAAGAAAAACCAAATAAAACAAGCATATGCGTTTGTTTTTCTACATTGGCTAGATGTATAGGGGAGGGTTGTGATCTAAAAAAAAACATGTTTAACCCCGCCGCAATTTTGCGCCTGTCCCAAGTCAGGAGTCTCTGGCCTTTGTTAGTCTGGTATGATTTTTAATTTTAGTTTCTTTTGTTTAATTTGGAGTTTAGTATTACGTTGGTTATCACTAAATTAGTATGCGTATTTCTTCAGGGGCCAGCAGAAGGACGCCTCCGGGTACGGGAGTTTCTCGCTACATTAAAGACCCATTGGTGGCCTTCGGCTGTTGTCTGCTCTATTGTCGGGTTGTTGTCGCTTTGGCATATTCCCAATTTCCATTCCTAATTTTATATATATCTATGTTTGACCTAACTTGATAAAAATACCTGTTCAGATGTTTTGTTGTATGCTCCCTTGTCTACCAGTTGAAGTAGTGGTGAATGTGTTCTACTTCCTGTCAATTTATGCCATAGTGCTTCCGGTCGGTAAAGAGGTCCTTCTATATTCATCCATTTTAACATTATTCCTGTAATTTCTTTTCAAGCGTATTCTTTGGAGACTCTCACAGCCCTAGTTACTACACTGTTCTCATCATCAACAGTGGTCATTAAAATGAATCCTACCTGAAGTATGAAATATCCATTTAATATCATAAACACTATAATTTCGGGTTCTTAAATTGCATTTTTTCAATATCCATTTAAACAAAATGCATATGACAAAAACACTTTAGAGGCCAAATCAAAAACTATCAGTTTAAGAAAAAAGAAAACAAAAACAATCGTCAAACAGTAAGCAGAGAACAAAAGATAAACCACACGTCACCCGTTCACAGTAATGTTTCGTCCATTGTCGAAGAGTCAGCATGCCCTATTCCACATGCAAAGCCCGTCATGTAACCAAATTAAGAATCGTAAATTATACCCGGCTGGAGCAAATGTGCACTATTTAAAACCTACAATATTGTAATCTGATCAGGACAAAAAATTCTTTATTGTAAAACACTGATAACCAAAGCAATTTATAGATGCTCCGTTTTTGTTTTTTTGCAATGATTTTTGTTTTTTTATGTTTCTCTTGATCTCAAACCTTTTTTTTTAAATCAAGCATTGTAAATAATTGATTCAATAGAGGAATAACAACTTATTTGGACGAAGCTTAAATTGAAATATAATCATACAAATTTATCTCCTATGACAGCAGCATACATCTCGTTGTTTTGCATATCAATTAGCACATGGAAATAGTCGGGTAGATAATCACCGCCATTATAGATCTCAGAGGGAGGTATGATAGCCATCATTTTCTTATAGTCTTCTTTTTTCACCCTTTTACATCTTATCAGGCTGTTGTCCATTCTGGTTGTTTATACAGTTAAGGTTACTAAGTTCTAGTTATGTATCTTCTAGATGAATTAAGACACTAATCATAATGATTGATGACAATTTAGTATATTTTGTTCCTACACTTCTATGATTTCACACTGATAAGTATAAACCAAAATGAAAAGTAGCTAGCATAAACATGATAAATATGTATTTTTTTAATTGCTCTTCACATATAACGATTTCTATTTTGGCGTCTTATGACCGAGTGAGAGGTGGATGCTGCATGCTTAAGACGCTTGCACTGTGGAGGCATCTACTCGGGGTCAATTTGAAATTAGTGCGATCCCTTCATTTAAATACTAAAATTTAATTTGACTCATTGATGTAACCAATTTCTAAACAATAAGGGTAATTATTCATTTATTTTTGTACTACATGTACATAGCTTAAATATTTGATTTACAATATTCATAACTTTGATAACACTTTAAACAGATTTAACATATTTGTGTGTAAGATTATGAAAAGGTTGATTGATTATTGGTTGCTTAACGTCCAGTGGAAAATATTTCATGCATATTCAGGACGATACACACTGAATAGGAAATCATACATGTATTGATTATCATTTTCGTGATTTCCAGTCTGCAGAAGATGGCGAAATAAACACGAGTTTCGTTTGATACGGTCCACTGGGGATTATAATTATATTCTGTTTACCTTTTTAAAAAATGTATTGCTATTCTACAGAAACTTATTCTGAATATTTCATTCGATTCAATTGAAATTGTTGAGAAAATAATCACTTTTTCGCGATAGAAATGTCATTACAAATTATATATATAAAAAAAAAACATAGCAAACCTTCCCCTCCCTTTCCATAAACACAATTGGTACAATAATTTACTTACACCGTTATCAGATGGTAACTGTTCGTTTGTGTCTTACTTCATTCAGTTACACACATATCTTTATTGTGCTTGAGTAATAATTTCTAAGGTTTACATTCCAGCTCCTTTGTTCTACCTACCAGATCACCCAAGTTAGAGTTTCCTTGTTCTGTTACTTTTTGGCGGGAATGCTTTATCCACAATAAAACTTAGAACTTTTCATTGAGAAAAGACAAACTTTCAAAATCTATGTAGAAATAATCCATTGTCTATGCTGTGATTCGAACTCAAGACCTTAAGCATACCAACCTACGATACATAGATTAGACACATCGGCTCAAGCGAGAAAATCAATGAACAACGATAATCTACTAATACATCTCTGACAAGAATGATAAGGCAATTGATATCTTTAACATCTTCAAAAATAAAATCAGGGACATTATAAACATGAAAAAATCAGAAAAAAACAAATTAAAAGAATAATGCTTAAAACATGGGAATATTTCGAATTTCTTTAAACAAAATGTATGTCCCAACTTCGACAACGTTTATTTATGACTGCACAAAAGCCACATGTGTCGAGTCAAGTGATGTGCAGACACTGAAATCTGAAATTTTACTCTTTTATCATGTTTATATTTTATGATTATGTATTATATATACAATAAAATAGTATTGTTATTAAATGTTTTCATACCTGTTCACAACGAAACATAATTATTAGCAGGAAATCGATCAGATTACCCTCCCGGAGCACCTGAGATCACCCCCAGTTTTGTTGAGTTCGTGTTGCTGAGTCGTTAGTGATCTATGTAGTTTCTTATGTACTATTATTTGTCTGTTTGTCTTTTTTAATTTTAAGCCATGGCATTGTCAGTTTATTTTTGATTGATGAGTGTGACCGTTCCTCTGGTATCTTTCGATCCTCTTTTTCACATCACAAAGCAACATTACTGTATACATGAATAATTTAAAATCAACGTGTACCTTCGATCAACTTTAGATCTATGACCATGACAATTAATATTTACTTTAAACAAATGAGGTTGTACACATAATGTGTGAAAAACAAAACTTCTTACCTCATCATCTAAGACTTCTTGAGTAATTCAGTTGAGTAAACAAAACAAAAAAGTTCAAAATTATATTGTTGGCTAAAAGGTCAATGTCAGTATCAAAATCATCATCAATTTCGCGGTTCATTAAAGCGTTAATAAATAATCATATAAAATGTAGGTTAAAAAACGTATTTTTTCCCGATATAAAATTGTACTTTGAAGAACTGTTCTTATGGATTTTATGATTATGTAACCAACCTTATAAATATACTTGAATGAATAGGTTTCCGTATATATTCTATAACTAATTTAAAGGGATACAAAATTGAAGCTGTAGATTGAGTAAATTGTTATCAGCAGGGATGCAATAAAACTTGTTTAATTTAGAAAAAATAAATTGCTATCGGTGACATTATTTTTTATACAATTAACTTGTTATTCTCAGTTTGATACAATACACCTTGTGTATAAAATGATGTTCTTATGAATCCAAATTATTCGACTGCGCTGTTAAAAATAGTCTATCTAGTCCCTGTATTTGACTCTCCTCCACTAAATATTATATATTCACTTATTGGCTCAATAAGAAGTGTAAAATAAGGTGATTCGTTGTGTTCAAAGACAAGGAGCTACATATATGTAGGACTCGGAGGTGCGATGGGGACGCTGAAGTGCGATGGTCACGCTGAAGTGCGATGGTCCACGCCGAAGTACGATGGTCCGTTCGCGGAAGTGCGATGGTTTTGTGTATGACGTTTGAATAATATGATGTTTTCAAAATACAACATGGATTCGCAGGCAGGAGAATAGGGTTTTGTAGATGAAGGTTTCATGCTAACAAAGAAAAGTAAGGAAATAAGAAAGAAAGAAACAATTAAAGTCCCGAACAGTTTTAAGCATTACATGTTGGGGTTAAAAAAATATGTTAAAACATTTTAGGCAGCAAAACGGCTGAAAGATGAACTTGGTCACCAAATGGGATAACCAGTATTCTGAATTATGCCTCAGGCTTTTTGTACGATAAATACAGTATACTAATCTAAATATTAATCTTAATTTATCTTACGGTAAGCGTCACATGGTTTTATGTGGGCAATTTAAAAATTAAAAAAATATGATAGTTTTATCAATATTTTAATGATTTTGCTATATCAAGTTCATATAATGTTGTTTTATTCCCGGGATATGTTTGTGTTGTTTTGATAGAACACCGTCGCTCTTGTTTTTTTTTATGGTTTCAGTCTAAAACATGTCAGACAGAAATTAAACTGACTAAACCCTACGTGTACTTCCCAATTTATCATCCTCATCTTTGTTTTTTTGTGAAATAATTGACAAACTTCGCTATTAGTAAAGCATAAATTTACTTGTCGGTATTTTTACTTCGTGGATACTGTTCCGACATTCAAGGTACAACATGTATATATAAATTGAAGAAGAATGTGAGCAATAACTAAGTTTTATCATAATATTTAAGTAAATGAGATGGACACTTCTTAGTACTATTATAAAGACCCACACGCTATATCTGTTTTTTTTTATTTCTCCTTTGAACACATTTTTCCATACTCTTGCGTGCTAAAAGAATAATTGGAGACTTGGAAAATTAGATTAAAACAAAAATTAAAGTCTTTGGTTTGATCTAAACAGAAGTTAAAACATCTTCCAAATAAGAGGTTAGCAGCCAAATTTTAATGTTGTTATAACAGCCCATGTGCATTTTGCTTTTACTCAAAGTCTTAAGTTGACCATCGCACTACAGCGTAACCACCATCGCACTTCAGCGTAAATATCAACAAATTATTGTCATAATGTTACCATCGCACTTCAGCGTGACCATCGCGGTTCGGAGTACCATCGCGGTTCCGAGTCCTACTTATATATATGATAAGACACACATTCATTCCTACTGGAGCTTTGAAAAAATAACTTATTTAAGTAAAGTGTTAAGTTGGCATCATATACTAAAACAAAAGTTCGTTTAAGAAAGAAAAAAGAAAAACAATGAGTCCGACTTTGAGAAGAGACATGAGAGGTTTTGCATAGGTGGGAGCTCTGACACATCGTAGAAAAAACATCAATACTATGACAAAACAGTAGAGAAATCGTTTGGTGTCCTAATGCTATATATAAAAGCTGCAAGATCTAAAATTAATTTTAATAAAACCAAAGGTTTACTTATAGGATCTCTTAAAAGAAAAACACAAAAATTTACTAAAATTAAATGAATTTCAGGTAATATGAAAACCCTCGGGGTAAATCACGGATATGACATTGATAATGTTGCTATATGGCAAAGCATTAAGGAAAAGATTGAAAACTGTGTGAAAAAGCAGAAATCTTTCATTTAGTGTAAAACATTAATAGTAAAAAAATTTTTTTGCCCATGTGTAGTTATGAAATTGAAGAATGGGGAATTCTTGAAAAATATTGAAAAGAAATAAACAATATAATTTTGACTTTTATATGGGATGGGAAAGTCAATCAAATAGAAAGACAATTCTGTTGTCTTGATATGACAATGGTTGGCATGGGCATGATTAGTATAGACTAATACATTAGAAGTAAACAAATAAAGTCTCTTTATGTATGGATTTATTTGTTAATTTCATGCTTCATACATGACATACTTCGTAATCACAATAGAAACATTGTTTAGGTTTGGACCATGTTCACTAGACAGGGGACGACCTTTGATATTTAGAAAGGGGGGGGGGGGGGCAGGAGGATTTGTTTTTGATATGTTTTTTTTTTTATTTTTGTATACTAAGAGGACAGATTATTCATTTTCTGCACTATTGAAGCAAAATTTTGATTTTCATTAAAGCAAAGGACTAATTATTCATTTTCACAACTATATTTGTGATGTTCGAAAACATACATTCTTTAAATGATGTGTTTATTATAAATAATACATGCATTGTCAAGTCATTATGTACCATTTAATCAGAATTAATCATCACCCTCTGCAGAAATGAATCTTTTATTTTCCAAACTGCATATACATGTATTGCATACATACATAGTATTAAAGTTTGGTTGCTACTAGCCTCTTTTAAAAGAATGGGCAAACATAATTCGACGAGCGAGCGGTCGGAGCGAGGCAAGTTTTGTTTGAAGGGTTTTGGAGCCACTGAAGGCCCAAGAAGCTATAGAACAAATGATGCAAAATCATGGTTTCTGGGTGTTCCGAAGACCCTATCTTAATCTGAAAATGCAAGTTTTGTTTTAATAACTTTTTGACAATATTTTGGTCTCAAAGCAAAATGTGTATATTCAGTGTAAGACTTAAGTTTCTAGGGACAACATCAAAAGATTAATGTGCATGATAAAGCAAAAATGGAATACACATCGTTAAGTCTGTGGCTGCTGTTCTTTTTTTCAAACTCATGATGATGTTCATAACAAAATTACTAGATAACAAAAGGAATGCAACACTAACAGAATACAGAAGGGCAATCAATGAACAAAAGCCAACATAATAAGAAACATTGATCCCGAAAAATCAGTGCTACGTCTGAGGGAAAACAGAACTTGCTTCTTGCAAGGTAATCGCCGTGAACACAATTTGATATGAAGACAAGCGTTTGGTTTTGAAGTTTCCTACATGAGGCATTAGCCTCAATGTACATGTAGGTACGGCCCTGTCAAAATAAAAGTGAGGTAAGGTTTCCCGAGACAATATACCTCAAGTTAAATGAAACCAATTTTCAGACATTTCAAGTATATTTTAATAATATTTATACTTGTCTAATTAATAAAATTGGGAAGTGTTTCCCGATTTTTTTTTGGGGAAAAAAGATGAATTTATGAAGAATCTGGTGCCATCTCATACTTTTGATCAGACCTGCTGAGTCATTTATTTTCAATACATTGCAGGTCAGGTAATTTGTTTTCAAATGACCACAGAACAAACCATTTATTTTTGTGATTCTCAAGGCTGAGTTATTTATTTTCAAAATCCTCCTGGCTCTCCCCAGAATATCAAATAGTCGTCCCCTTAGTGAACCTACAACATGTAATTCTTTAAAACAATTTATGCTTTTAGGAGATACCAGTGGTCAATCGAACCACACTTTACTTTTAAATTTCTTTTTTATCTTGACAAAATGGTCCTTGTGGAAAATAAGAAACAAAATCAAATATGATAAGATAAAAATGTCAACTACAGATATTTTGAATCTTTGAAAATCATACATGATAATCCATCTGAAATCAGAACCCTATTACTTATCTAATTATACTATAAACAAATGAAAAATAAACTCATTAATTAATTGTATATGATAATTATATACCTTGAAGGAGACAGCAGTAACAATGTTATGTGGTCAGCCTTTGTCTCTTTAATTAGTACTAGATAATACTACATGTAAAACTATATTATAGAAAGATGTTTCTTTTTCATTCATTGTCATATAAAAGAATAATAAGTATTATAATCATACTATTTTACTGGTTAAACAGTGCACTTTTTTTTCAGCGTCCTGCTTCCAGGACAGTTGGTTTTTATGTAAACAGGAATGGTCAGTTTGCATCCGGGGCAACTGAAGAAATTGTAAACAGGATATTTTTGGAATAATCAAGTATCTATTTAAAAAAAAGAGTAAAACACTAGACTAGTTTGAATAACACTCCATAGAATTATCAAAGGCAGCACGACAAAACCATACACCGTAGCGGTCTCACGTGCTCCACAATAAATCATTTTGACGTCAACATGTCTTCGTCCTGACTGATATTTTACTTACATTTTATAAGCACTTTATATAAGAAATATTCGTTACTTGATCAGCCTGGACGAAAACGACATAAGTAATTAATATGGAAGATGGAACCGATACACTTTGATATCAATCTATTTAGCAGATTCAGAAGAAAAGATTGTAAAAAAAAACAACAAACCAACTGACGAAAGGGATGGCAGAAGATCACACTCACCTCTGATAAATAGATTCGAAAACAGGGTCATACTATAATCTCTACTACAGGGCGCTTACATCGCCCACTGTAAAACAGATTAGAAATCAGGGTCATAATGTTATCGCTACTACATGAAGCTATGGAAGGTAGCCATAAAGATGGTTTGAATTTGATGCTGAAGAAAACTAAAACAAAAGAGACAATGCACAATAACATTTATTCGATAACTTTTTATTAGAGTTTGCTTGATATTCTTCTCCTGACACTTACTAAACCTTTCCCATACAATTCTGTACTTTTAAATCCAAATTCTTCGACGGCGCTGTTAAGGATGTTTGCTCTTCCATTTTTTGATTTTTTGCCAGATTTTCGGAATCCTCTGGTTTTATCCATGCATTGCCATTAAAAAAATTTGCCCACTAACCCCTACTTTTCTTTTCATATTTTTATTGCATATTATTTAAAAAACCATATTCCAAAATCTAATGAAATCCTTGCTATTTTTTCATAGTTTATTAAACAAAAAAAGTGCCAATGTTAAGTGAAAGAAAAATCTAGAGAGAATTATTTCCCGCCAAATTTTCAACGGCTTATATCTCAAAATCAAGCACACGGACCCTCCATTTTTTTCTGCATTTTTAGTTTCTTTATTTATATACTATCAATTTATAACAGTCTTTTAAAAAGCTTGTTATTTTTAAACATAGGATCGAACATCCTTAAAAAAAGTCAAACTAGTCCCTTTGCTTGACATACAACGAATAAGTATATACTCACTAATTGGCCGACCAAGAAACTTTGCAAAGTGTAAAATGAGGTGCTCTTTAATATTCCCAGACAAACAGCCATACACGTTTAAATTACAAACTATTTCAATTGGTGCCTGCCAGAAATTACTTATTGAAAGTAAAGTTCTTTGAGGACAATTTAAATCAGACACCACAACTGCAGTTCGTTTTGAAACAACCAGAGAAGCATTCGATTTCATAGCCCTGTATGGTACGTAATCAGCAACTACTGCATTCTCAGGGAATAAGTACGGCTTATAGTCATTTGATTCTAGAATTTCACTAAGAACCTTTTCGTTGATACTTTGAGCTTTTAACGAAGGATTTTCTTTCCTTATGACAGTGTACTTATTTTGTAGTGTTCTGTTATGTGTGTCGTAAAATTGAAAATCCTGTAAAAAAGAAAAAAGAGATTCTTGATTCATTTATAATAATATATACTCAAACATGTACACACAAATTGTTGTAAATATAGTTGATTTTGATGCGACTGTTATACATTTGTGAGATTTAGCGCTATAAAACCAGGTTCAATCAACCAAATTTTTTTTCATTTAAAACATCAAGTTAATAATATCAGTCGGTTCGAACTCTTCCAGACCAAGTTGACCGTAGTTTAACATGTTTAATTTGAATATTCTGTTTATGTCATTTTTGTTCATACAGCTGCTAACATTGCATCGTTTTTCCACATCCATGGATTTACAGTGTTAACGTTTACGCTTTCTCGGTTAGAGAAATCTATAAATGCGTTTATTTGAAGAAAAAAAAACATATCAGGTTTTTTTTAAGATATAGACGTGGGCAAGGATTATCGGTAGTGCACATTTTAGTTATAACAATATTTTGAAAGAGTTTCTTGATGTATTAACTTAACCGATTAACTCACAAGTTGAAAAAAGGCCGAGGTACTTTTTTGCAAAGTTTTTCGAGTAAATGAAAAAAGTAATACAGCATTAAAAGTTAACTAGTTTATTTCTTTTATTTTTTTATCTTTTAAAAGTACACATTTTACTCCGATCAAACTGTTTCATTTAAAACAACAACAACGTAGTTCGCTTATTTAGGAATTCTTTATTATGACATTAGAAGCAGAATGAAGGTTTGAACAAGGGCCACCAAAACGTATTCTATAATGTTTTATATGCCATTTTTTTTATTCCTTATATATGTTGCCCCTTTTTTTTTTTATATTTTAGAACCCTTTTATTTATGTTTTATTCCGTTTTTGTTTTGTCCTCTTTTTCCATTTTAATTGCACATTATTCTGTATTCTGGAAATGCTAGACCCTCATGCATGTATAAACATATATGTTGATATATTTCCCTTGATTTACAAGTAAAAGCTAAAGTTTATGATCAAATCTCTCAAAATTATCTCTTATACATGTAAATATTTATTATTTACAGTATTTTAATATAATGTACTATACTACATGTAGTTATGAAATAATATGAATTTCATATCTTTAGAATATAGATAATCTAAGCAAAACTTTTCAAAATTTGGTTCACCAATGCGACTTTAAGTGAAAAACAAAATTCTCGACCAAAAGGGAAGGGGGGATTTGAAGTGTATTTAAGCACACACACTTGTTCTAAAGTTTGGTTGTATGTTCCTTTGTTAATCAATTGAAGTAACATTGAATGTGTTATATTTTTTTATGCCACATGACTTCCGATCGGTATAGAGGTCCTCCTATATCCATTCATTTTAACATTATTCCAAGTATTCCTTTACAAGCGTATTCTTTGGAGACTCTCCCTGCCCTAGTTACTATACTTTTCCCTTCATCTACAATTGTCATCAAAGTGAATCCTTCCTAAAGTAAGAATTAGATTTTAAATATTAACATCGACTATTTTATACATTATAATTTCAGACTTCTAAATTGATTATATACCATATTTACATATAAAAAAGCAATTATTGAACTAATCAAGTAACAGACCGAATCAAAAACTAATAGTTTGAGACACTCAGGCAATTTTAATGTTAGTCATGTGAAACCTGACGAAAAGAGAAACAAATGTCAACCATTTTTTTATATATATAGATTAGACCGTTGGTTTTCCATTTGAATGGTTTTACACTGATTTTGGGGGCCCTTTATAGCATGTATAGCTTGTTGTTCGGTGTAAGCCAAGGATCCAAGTTGAAGGCCGTACATTGACCTATAATGGTTTACTTTTATAAATTGTTTTTGGATGGAGAGTTTTCTCATTAGCACCCATACCACATCTTCCTATATATATTAAACCGTATCTAAAGATTAGCTAACCGACCTCCTTATAATATGTGAGAAATCGTCTATTCTGAAAAGTCAACAGTTTCTGTTCAATTGGTGAACTCGTCGTGTATCGTTGGGCATATTTGATGTTAAGATATTGACAAAATGTAAAATCCGAAATATTGTGATTTTATCAGTACAACAAGATCAATATTGTTAGACATGTTTTGCCAAGGTGTGTTCAGTCACACTTGTGTACTGCTTTCCTAAATCAATCATTGGTTTTGATTGAATGAATAAATAATGAACACAAGTGTCGACGAAAGTAAAAAATGAAATATAAAAATAAAGGCAACAGTAGTATACCGGTGTCTAAAAGTAGTAAATCGAACAATACTAAACAAAGCCGTGTTACAAACTAAAACTGCGGAAAGCACTTCAACTATAAGAGAAAAACAAAGGAACAACAGCAAAACTGATGTGTAACAAAATCAAATGCCAACATACATAGAAAAGAACTTTTGGATAATAAATGCCATATTCCTGACTTGGTACAGGACATTTTAAGATAAACAATGGTGGATTAAACCTGGTTTTATGGCTAGCCAAACTTCCAGTCTATTTGATATTGCAATGTTAACAAAATCATTCAAATGATAACACTACGTGCCACAAATACAGCGAAACATACACAACAACATTCATTAAATAGAAACGCACGAACAAATAATACATGTTCCTTTCTCAATTTTATTTATAATAGTCGATACAACATATATACAAACCACGTGCAGAACACCACGTAACATCATCCATCAACGACAGACAGCACAGGACATCACAACCAGTGATGTACTTGCGTAACGAACATTGCAATCTCGATTATTTTACAATTATTTTCACAATAGTAGTTACAACAATTGATATGACAATGATGATATTGAAACGTAATTTTATGATTATTTGGACTACAAGCGATAAAACATAACATATACATCATGTAAAAGAAATGATGGAAAAACAGCATGTGTAACGAATATACCGGGTCCTTGCCTGTTATATGCTTCACTCAAACAGATACGAAAAGAGTAAATCAAATACCCGTAAGTTGCAAGGGAACTAGCCATCCTTATTATTGAGATATCGTTCGATTTTTATTCATTTGGGAGGGGATGGAGGAGCTAGAATGAATAATATTGTCCTGCATTGTTTTTTTAATTTAGTTTCTGTCCTGCTTTTTTATTTTTCACTCTACTCATGATCAGTTCTGTCGTTTTTGATTAGTTTGTTCTGGCTTTTTTTAAAGTAAATTGTCTTTCTGAGGTTGTTTTTTTTCTTTGCAAAATTACTCATTCTGCTTTTTTTTTTAATCCCGTCCTGCTTTTTGTCACTATTCACGGTAGCCTATAACAATCAAATGGTGACTGTTTTATCTAAATATCTTGGTCCTTAAAAATACTATCTTACAAATGTATCCCCAAAGACAGCAGCATACATCTCGTTGTTTGGCATATCAATTAACATATGGAAATAATCTGGAAGGTAGTCACTGCCATTATAAATCTCAGACGGGGGAAATGTAGGCATCACTTTCTCATAGTCTTCTTTTGTCACTCTTTTACATTTTATAAGGTTGCTTCCCATTGTGTTAACCTGTGTAGTTAAATTATCGCAAAGTACTTGTTTTGTATCTGTCACGATAAAGTAGACACCAAATCATTGTGGGTTTAGTCAACTGAATACATGTTGAGTAGCTCACTTATTCTATTATTCCGATGAATTTACATAGAGACTAAATAATAAGAATCAAAAGAATTAAGCTATACTTTAATTTATCATTCCGCCTCAATGAAGCTGGCTTATACTGATCTATAATCAATCCGATTAGTGCTGCATGATGTTGTGACTAGATTGACCGGGATTGTTTATCGAAGCCACAAATGACAATTTAGAATCTTGTCAAAGTTGGGAAATTATACATAAAAATCAAATATTTCTAAAAACATATGTCACTTAAGATTGAACTACTTAAGCAAAATAGTTAATTAAATTGATTTTTAATAGTTAATGCTGCTATACTGTGTTCGACTGTTCTAAGAAGTTCATCTTCTGTTTTCTTGGCCTGTTAACACTTGGGTTTTCTTTTTAGTTTGAACCGAACAGGGAGTATTGATTATGACTCTTATTTAAATTGACTATGATCGAAACTTTTCATGCCGAAGACCGAACAGGGTATTTCAACACCGAGGTTTTTTTTAATCGAACCCCATAAAAGCGGAACAAAAGATACCAGACGAACAGTCAAACTTATAGATTGAAAGTAAATATATATATATATATATATATATATATATATATATATATATAATATATATATATATATATATATATAGATTAGACCGTTGGGTTTCCTGTTTGAATGGTTTAACACTAGTTATTTGTGAAGCCCTTTATAGCTTTAGACTCTGTGTTGAAGGCCGGACCTTGAACTATAATGGTTTATTTTTATAAATTGTTACTTGGATGAAGAGCTGTCTCATTAGTACTCATACCACATCTCCCTATATAAATTGACAACGCCATGGCTAAAAATAAAATACAAACAAGACAAATAATAGTACAGAAGACACAATATGGAAAACTAAAGACTAAGCAACACAAGTGGCATGTGCCGTCGGCTCAATTCTTAATTGATTAGAACTGCCACTGTTCATGCCAAATGCTGGTGTTTCCCTCCAAGCTCTCCAGCTTCCTTCACGGGGAAAACTGATTGTGCGGCAAGTGGCGTTTAACACCAAATACCAATAAATCAATCAATCTGGTTTTTTTCTGTATCCATAGCGCCACCAATGAAAGACCAGGTATAACAGACTAGATGCTTTTTCTGCAACTCTGTTCAATATGTGTTTGTTTTTGTTCTAATTGAGATTGTGACATGGTGATGACAGGTGTATGTACCCCTATTTTGACAATATTACCTATTATGTCTGTTTTGTTCACGCATTGTTGTAAATACAGTTGATTTTGATGCGACTGTTATACATTTATCCATTCTCCTGTAATCAGTCATTTTCCTGTCTTTACCTGTTTCCAGTAACTCCGGCTTCCACACTGGACTCTTACGTTCTAACAGTTTTTAATGAATTTATGAATTATGCTAGTTCAAATTACAGGGTTCTATTCATTTGGATGGATTTATAAGCACGCAGAGTCGTGTTCAATTATTTAATAACCTTAATCATAATGCATGATTAATTTTCTAATCATTATCAAACTGCCTTATTAGGGATGTTTAAATGCGCAGCCTCTGTTTTAATTACTCTTCCGTTGTCAAATTTGAAATATACCAGCTTAGGTCGATCGTTGCTGTATATTAGGAAGTATTTCCACGCAATTGTTGTAACATCTTAACCGTCGTCACCTTTGGAATTTTAGAGTTGTGCCAGTTCATATCGCAAATTACTATTTCTATTTAGGCATGAATTTTTTTTGCGTCCTGTTTGGAAATTTTAGAATGTGTCTAGCGTCTCAATGATGTTTAGGTAAAACAAAGATGTTCGGGTAAAACAGTATTATTGTATAGATTTCAAAATTGTTGTAGTTTTAAAATCAGAATAGATTGATATGATTCATTTCGCATCGTCATCATACTGATGAAGGATATCTGTTGTCCGAAATATTTAATATTTGTTCATTTTACTGTTATTTTTTTGGTGATGTTGTATCCTTTCAGACTGGTTCTGTATTATATTTTGTAGGGTACTATATCATATAATTTATGATGTGGTAAAGAATATGATCCATCGACCTTTAAAATTAAGTGATGGCTATTATTCAGTCATGATATATGTAGGGCACGATTGATATTGGGGAATTTGAGCTAGCAGGAGGTTATATTATAATTGATATTTATGTTTTCCGTAATATTTACCTTGATAACTATTAAAGATAACGGGATAAGCGTATTTACTAGAGGATAGGGAGTCTTTGAATAATACAATGGATAAATAATTGCTGGATTAATGTTACAATGGTTAGTAGTTATCGCTTGTTGATGTTTCATACAGTTGCTTTTCATGTTTGAGTTGTTTTTTCAAGTGTCTCAATGGCAATACTAAATCGAAATTTTTATTTATACATTTATTCAAGTTCTTTACAAGAATTGATTTACACTCTCGAGTACATTGCATCATCCAAGTCTTAAGTGAAACGTTGCAATATGTTCGTTGTGTCATTCATGTCATGTTTGCTACATAGTTGTCCGTTCGTAAACAACTTCAATATATGTTAAAAAAAAATTAAATTTTTCAATATTAGTTTTTTATGCGGATTTTTTTGTTGTCGTCTTCGAGTTAGAAAAATTTTGATATTTTCTGCCCCTTTTAAATAAATTGACTCATATATAATACACTCAAACTGTACTTAAGGAAGCTTGCGGGTATAAAATTTTCAGAAAAAAATTAAACATTTATTTTTCATTACAAATTTTATTATTTAAGGAATGACTTTAATATTTTTTTCTGTCTATGAAGAAATAACATAAAAAATTTGGTGCACACTGAATAACGCGCGTAGTGGGTTATTTAACAGTGTGCACATTTTTTATGTTATTTCGAATAGACAGAAAAAATATTACAGTCATTTCTTATAATTTAATTCTAAATTCTATTTTAAACCGTAGAAAACCATGAAAAAACGTTGATGACGTCACGGTCACATGACTTAATTATGTCTATGGGCTCATAACAAAATAACGTCAGCCAATCAGAAGACGCGTTACATCCTAAATTAAATTATATACCTTTAGTAGTTGTTACTTTATCATATGGCACAAAAATCATTCCTAAAAATTAATTTATGTTGGCCCCAGCTGACTTTTAAAATCTACATATCATTGAAAAAGCTCCAAATTATCTCCCTTTGGTGCAAAAATGCAATTTTTTTGGCATTAAAATTGAAATATCTTTTTTAACTCATCGGTTACCTATATCTTTTATTGTTGTTTTGAATAAGCTGGACATAAACTAAATAATGTAAAATTTAAGCGATTTCTGTAATTTAGTTCTTTTTTATTTCGATATTACCGCTATTTATCCTATTAGTTCAACAGGAAAAAAGGACATTGACATAAATGTATGCTTCTTTCGAAGGCTGATTGTGAGCTTAAAAGAACGGTGACCCCATTTTTTACTATAACATTGTATAACACAGTATATAGTAATCTCAGCTTGACAGATTACCCGATATCCTACTCCAGAGAAAATAACCTGAAAAAAAAAATTATATAACCCAGTGTCAAAAGTCGATAAAATTGTCTGTTGAACGAGGAAATAGTCTAGAGGTCCTTCTGTGCAAATAATGCTCACATTTTAGAAACTTGCTGCCAGTACGGTCTTTTATCATCTTCGCTAGCCAAGGGTTACGATCCACTACCGCTCTCACGGGAAGAGAGCGGGAGTGGATCGTAGATCGGGAGTGGACCGTAACCCTTGGCTAGCGAAGATGGTCTTTTATATGCATATTTTTGTTTTTTGTCGGTGTTTTTATGTCATTTCTAATTGTAGTTTTTAAACAGAAGCTTTACTTAAAACTGCAAAAATCAATATTTGAGTTGCATTCTCCACAGGTTGTAACGAATTCTGAAAAAAAATCAGAGTACGTTGCCCTTGTCACACTGTTATAATCAACATGACGTACTAAACCCTTACAAACCTACAGTTAATATAACAGAAAAATACTCAAAAAGTGTTATTTTCCTGGGGAAATAACTCAAAGAAAAGTTACTAAACCTTTAAAATTAAAACAATCATTCAAAAATACTAAAGCGATGATACTTCGAGGAAAGTTTATCAAACACTTGTGCATGGGTTTTTTTCTACAGTGTTAAGCATAGATTGATCATGACACGTTTTTTTTCTTTTTATCCTGCATGTATCATGTGTATCTCTGTCAGCCATAAACATAACAATAACTAGTATACACAACTTACATTTTGGGAGGGGACAATAACTCATATAGGATTTACAGGTCTTTTGTACGGTAGATACATTTTGCATTGTTAAGTATTTTGGTTGCATTAAACCGTTTTAACTATCAATACCAGACAATTGTAACAAAATATAATAGAAAAAGAATCAGGACCAATAACTCAAAAAACGTGTCAACAGATTATTATTAAATTCCCACGGTAGAAATATCTATTTGTGAGGACCATTTTCCATCCGTCAGTTTTCTCTATCTCCTTAACGTTTTGAGAAGTGAAAACAAAACCTTTATTGCATTTTTAGCCATGGTGGACGTTTTAGTTTACTACTCTAGACGAAAGACTCAATTTTCTTTTGTATTTATTGTAGATGAAACAAACTTTGATGTCAACAATGGTCAATGTATTTGACATTTTCAGAAAAAATAAGGTATTGAATTTTGTATAGACAAATTATGAAAAACAGACAAACGAACGAAAAAAAATGGAAAAAACTCGCATAACCCTCATTCATACTGATAGAAAATAGGGTCATAATGTACTCGCTACTACAGAAAGCTCGCATTATCCTCTGCTTGGGAAACAGGGTCATGATGTGCTCGCTATTACAGAAAGCTCGCATTGTGTTCTGCTTGGAAAACCGGGTCATGATGTGCTCGCTATTACAGAAAGCTCGCATTGTCCTCTGCTTGGAAAACAGGGTCATGATGTGCTCGCTATTACAGAAAGCTCGCATTATCCTCTGCTTGGAAAACAGGGTCATGATGTGCTCGCTATTACAGAAAGCTCGCATTGTCCTCTGCTTGGTAAACAGGGTCATCATGTGCTCGCTATTACAGAAAGCTCATATTATCATGTCAAGCTTATTTGAAAACAGTGGCATAATGAAATCGCTACTACAGAACGTTTACGAAGTCAACAGTTTGCTATAGATACTGCTGCTCACATAAACAAAAGTGGAAACTACATAAAAAAAACTGAATTCAATTGCGTAACATTTATTACAGTTAGCTTATTATTTTTCGTCTGACACTTACTAAACCTTTCCCATAAAATTCGGTTCTTTTGAAATCAAATTGTTCCAAGGCTCTTTCCAAAAATGTCCAACTAGTTCCATGGTTTGATATAGCACGAAGTAATATATATTCACTCATTGGTCGACCAAGAAACTTTGCAAAGTGTAAACTGATGTGCTCTTTAGCATTCTCAGACACACAGCCATACACGTTAAAATTTAAAACCATTCCAATTGGTGCCTGCCAGAAATTACTTATTGAAAGTAAAGTTCTTTGTGGACAATTCAAGTCAGACACCACAACTGTTGTTCGTTTTGAAACAATCAGAGGAGCATTAGATTTAATAGCCCCGTATGGTACGTCATCAGAAACTATTTCATTCTCGGGGAATAAGTACGGCTTATGGTCAGTTGATGCTATAATTTCACCAAGCAGCTTTTCATCAATACTTTCAGCTTTAAATGATGGGTTTTCATTCGAATTTATTATGACATTGTACTTATTTTGTAGTGTTCCTTTGCATGTGTCGTAAAATCTTAAATCCTGTAAACAAAAAAGAGATATGCTTGATTTATTTAAAATATAAACTTAAAAATTCTTCATTTTATAAAGATGCCCATCAATAAAAAAAAAACTATAGTAAGTTTCAGCATTACAAAGAGCCCCCATGCATTGAATTTTGGTTGAAATCTAACAAAGTTCAATTTTGACCCGGATTTGGAACAACTTGTAAACGAGGCCCATCAATGAAAAATTTTATACATTCTAAATTACACAATTTCTATTCAAAGGAATATAAATAAAAATTTAACAAAAATCACTTTTGCTACTGAAAGGTCAACAACTCAAGAACGGGAGAAGCTAACGTATTGAAAAATAAATTTGATCGTCACATGATACAACATATCCACTTTTGGATAACGTCAAAGTGTTTTCATCATGTTCATGTTGGGCGTCTGTCCGCCTAAACTATTTTATCCTGGAAAATTCAGAAAAAATATTTGAACGACTTAATGCAAAACAAATATATTGTTCTCGATCAAAAAGGGGGATTTAGAAGTATAACTAAGACATACATACTTGTTCTAAGATTTTGTTGTATATTCCTTTGTTAATCAATTGAGGTAACGGTGAATGTGTTGTATTTCCTATAGTTTTATGCCACAAGACTTCCGGACGGTAAAGAGGACTGTCTTTGTCCATCCATTTTAACGTCATTCCAGCAATGCCTTTGCCAGCGTATTCTTTTGAAACTCTCCCTGCCCTAGTTACTATACTTCTCCTATCATCCACAGTTGTCATCAAAGTGAATCCTACCTAAAGTATGCAAAATAAAATTGAGAATGGAAATTGGGAATGTGTCAAAGAGACAACCACCCGAAGATCATAGAGCAGACAACAGCCGAAGGTCACCAATGGGTCTACAATGCAGCGAAAAACTCCGGCAACCGGAGGAATCCTTCTGCTGGTCCTTTTACAAATATATATATATTAGTTCAGTGGTAAAAGACGTCATGCTAATGGAATCTGATGTACAGTAGGTGTCGTTTGTTTATGTAATTTATACGTGTTTCTCGTTTCTCGTTTTTTGTATTTTATATATATTAGACCGTCGGTGTTCCCGTTTGAATGGTTTTACACTAGTAATTTTGGGGCCCTTATAGCTTGTTGTTCGTTGTCAGCCAAGGCCCCGTGTTGAAGGCCGTACATTGACCTATAATGGTTTACTTTTTTTAAATTGTTATTTGAATGGAGAGTTGTCTCATTGGCACTCACACCTCATCTTCCTATATCTATAAACTCCGAATTATGCACAAGAAACTAAAATTAAAAAATCACATAAGACTTACAAAGGCCAAAACGCTCCTGACTTTGGACAGGCGCAAAAATGCGGCGGTGTTGAGTTTAACATGTCTTTTGAGATCTCAATCCTCAATATCTATTTAATATTAAAAAAAAACAGTTCATTTATAAGTTTTCACTGCTTCTTAATTTTTGTTTTCATCATATATATATATCAAAAAACATGCAATTGGCAACAATACCGTAGAGGCCCAAACAAATATATTTTTCTAAGAAAAAGGAAAATATTGAAAATATTGAACTCCGAGAATGAAGCATGTGACGAGTTGATATGGGATATGTTTCGTATTTCGTTACTACAATACCCTTCCCTTTTCACGAATGTGACCCATCGAATAAGACTATTTACCGGATTTGTAATAAAATAAGCAACACAACGGGTGTACCTTTCCGGAGCACCTGATATCACCCCTGTTTTTGGTGGGGTTCGATTTGCTTAGTCTTTAGTTTTCTATATTATGTTTTTCTGTACAATTATTTGTCTGTTTGTCTTCTTATTTGTTTAGCAATGGTGTTGTCAGTTTATTTACAATCTATGAGTTTGACTGCCCCTCTTGTATCTTTCGCCCCTCTTTGACAACGTTTTAAGATAAAATGTATAAATGTAATGACGAAAAACAAATGTAATAGGTGGAACACATTTGCCGGGCCCTTGTCTTTTATCTGTTTAAATCAAACAGATATGACATAAGTAAATCAAATACTCGTATGTTGAATAGGGGGCTAACTAATCTTGTAATTTAATAAATATTAGTTCATAAAATAAAATATAATCATACAAATTTATCTCCAATGACAGCAGCATACATCTCGTTGTTTGGCATATCAATCAGCATATGAAAATAATCAGGAAGATAGTCACCGCCATTATATATCTCTGATGGGGGAAATATAGCCATCACTTTCTCATAGTCTTCTTTTGTCACCCTTTTACATCTTATCAGGTTCCTGATCATTATGTTTACTTATGCAGTTAAAGTTATAAATTTCTTCTTTTGTATCTGTCAATAAAAAACCAATCATTTAGATTTAAGACAATTGAATAGTTACATGATGAATAGCTTACTTATAGAAATAGCATAATGCATGATTCTGATAAGTCAATTCTCCACAAGAGACCAAATGACACAGAAACAAACAACTATAGGTCAACTTACGGCCTTCAAAAATGCGTCAAATCTATACTGCATGCATAGTCAGCTATAAAAGGGCCTCAAATGACAAATGTAAAACAATTCAAGCGAGAAAACAAACAGTCCGATTTATGTACAAAATATTGAACACACAACAACTATGATATTCATTAACAACAACAAAAACCCTGCATTACAGACTTCTTACTTAGGCACAAACAAAATGTGATAGGGTTAACTATGTAAGAAAGTGCTTAACCATCCATATAACCTGGGACAGTGGTATAACAGTACTACATTACAGACTTCTTACTTGGGCACAAACAAAATGTAATAGGGTTAAATATGTAAGGAAGTGCTTAACCATCCATATAACCTGGGACAGTGGTATAACAGTACTGCATATGAACAAACTTTAAATATAGGTTGAAGAAGGCTTCACTTATTAGATTGATACAAAGCACAAAAACAAGTAACCAAAACACAGGGGGACGTGGGACGGTACTTTAGTGGTATACTCGTAGCATAGTAAAAGTATATATACGACGAAGTGAAATCGGAAAATCGCACTGAAATCGTAGTAGGGTAGCATTAAAATCGTAGTAAGGTCGCAGCGAAGTATTTTCCACTGGCCTATCTGGTTGCACCAATACAATGATTCTATGACCATCCCAATCTTACTACGTCCTGCCTACGACAATCCGATGCTTTTACCGTACTTCGCTACGCCTATTTCATCCGGCTCAAAACCTCTGTAATTAACGTAACGTGAGCAGGCATTATCAGCGAGGAAATCACAATGTGAGAGGAGATATCAAGCTTGCTTTTCTCAAGCGTAAAACTGTTTCAGGGAAGTGAAAACGACCAGTAATAGAACGATAAACAGATAATTGGGTTTTCTTCGTATACATATCTCAACATAATTATAGCCGCTCGATACAATGTGAAACTTTTTTGTTCGTTAGCTACGCTCACTGTTCAAAAAGGTTCACATTGTGGCTGATATTTTACGATATTAATGTGTAGAAAATCCGATGATCTATAACTTCTACGGCTAATTTTTGTCATGTCTGCACTACATTATGAGCTAGTTTATATACAAAAATGCAAAAAATACACGTCGTTGTGCGTGCTGCTGTTTCTGTGACTGCTACAACACACATTATGATGATACTATTTACACATGTAATTAAGGTGTTAGACCACCAATTACTCCCTCAAATTTAGAGAGTGAACGTAGGCCTACTCGGACAAAAAAATAGTGCATTTGATGTCATTGTTTATTTAAATTAACCAACAAATTTGCAGAAATGAAACTTTTGTTGAAAGGGAGATAGATACATTTAGACCATTTTGAACCAAAATTCACTTGTCTATGAGTTTGCATTAAAAAGTTAGAATCAATGAGAACATAGAAGACTAAATTAAGATTCCCAGAAAACCGGGAGTTATTTTGGTAGTACCTGTGTTTTCAAGATCAGAAATTTCTAATAAAACTTAAACATTGGTTGAAAATTGACATGTAGAAAGGTGATACATGTACAATTCAGGATAAACCTGGTTTTTAAGGTTAAATATTTAGAAAGCTGCAAGTTTTGGTTGAACAGATAATTTTAATTGGTGGTCTGACACCTATAGATAGTAAACCGTGTTTGATAGGTAGTGTAAAAAGAAGATGTGGTATGATTGCCAATGAGACAACTATCCCCAAAAGACCAAAATGACAAAGACGTTAACAACTATAGGTCACCGTACGGCATTCAACAATGAGCAAAGCCCATACCGCATAGTCAGCTATAAAAGGCCCCGATAAGATAATGTAAAACAATTCAAACGAGAAAACTAACGGCCTTATTTTTGTAAAAAAAATGAACGAAAAACAAATATGTAACATATAAACAAACGACAACCACTGAATTACAGGCTCCCGACTTGGGACAGGCACATACATTAATAATGTGGCGGGGTTAAACATGTTAGCCTGCATGTTCATGTATAATTTTTAATAAGCGATCATATCCTTTTGTTTAAAAGTACTGTTCGTTACAGTATCAGTTCTAAATCGGCAATAAAATTAAGATAAATAATTTATAATCATTTAAATCAGCAAATGCAACAACAATTTTCCGAAAGATTAATTATTACATTTTCACTTACTTTTCGTCTGAAGTAAGCTGGGTGGTTAATTTATAGATAATCGATCGTTTAACCGTAGTGTTGTAAACAAGTATAACGGTGTATCATTGTATCATGTGTGTATATATATAACGGGAAAGATTAAACAAGATTTGTATGCAGATCAAAATTGTGTCCTGAAATAGTAAATTGTAATCGTGCGTTATCTTTAGTGAATAAATGACTGTGACACTACTTTTTGATACAAATTGTAACTTAACATTTGACACACATTGTACCTGCTCTTTTGAATTTTAATTCTTCAACTCGTCTGTCCAATAATGTTAATTAAGTGCCAATCTGCCTAAGAATCAGGCAGTGGTGAAAACATGACAAACAAAAACCCACTCAAGTTGACATTAATTTATGTTCAAATTGTATAATGGTGCACGAATATAGCATTCGTTTCCTTTTCTTGTTCTGGTAATTCAAGATATAATTTGGTTGAAATGCACTAGAAAATAAAAATTAAGGGGAGCTAACTCCATTATTTGCTATCATTCTAACCAAAAGTTATCTGGAGATTTCTCGAATTACCAGACACGCAGAAACAAAAGATCTGCCATTTCTAACTCAGGATAAGGATAACGTTAAAATAGGATGGTTAGGTCGATGGGTTTTTTCTGCCATGTTTTGAATTTTTTCTATTTTGCCTGATTTTTACAAAGACTGGCACTTAATTGTTCTTGTGCTTGCCATTCCAGTAAATAATATTATTATATATTCAATGATTCTCTCACTGCCATACAAAGAAATGTGTATGATGTAGACAAAAAGTCACAGTCTTTTAATCGGTTTAATTGAGGTCTCAACCTGGCATGTCAGTAACTACTGGTTGTGTTTTGTTAATTTAAGTATCATTGCCATTTTGTTAGTTTCTTTTGTTACCTATTCTGACATCGGACTTCTTTAAAATTGAGATCTTCATTGGCTAGAGGTACATGTACATTTTAAAGAGGAGGGTTGAGATCTCACAAATAAAATTAAGAATGGAGATGGGTAATGCGTCAAAGAGATAACAACCCGACTATAGAGCAGACAACAGCCGAAGGTCAAATCATGTTTAACTTCGCCGCATTTATGCGCCTGTTCTTAGTCAGAATTTATTGTGCCGTCCATTTTCACTGAACTAGTACACAATTTTATGAAGAAGCCAACTGAGGACCCCCTCCACGTGCGGTATTTTCTCGCTGCGTTGAAGACCTACTGGTGGCCTTTGACATATTCCCTAGTTTTATTCTCAATTTTATTAGCAAATTGTGAATTGAGGAAGTTTTTTTTTATTATCACAGACCAGCAGCTATACTTGTTGAGATCACACTTCATTCCTACTGGTGCTTTCATAATTGAAACTTAAAAAATGGTTATTTTGAAGTCGTGCCAACCTTTTTGTATCTTGAGACAATAGCTATATATAAGAACAAACTATTATAATCAGTTGAAAAGGGCTTAATTCAAAGCAGAAATACAACTCACAAAAAAAAAAAAAGAGTGGACGTGGCAAGGTACATTCTGTACTATACATCCCAACATAAAAAAACACGCTTAGTAAAGATCGGAGACTACTCGCAGTTACTGACAACCATTTCACAACCACTAACGACTAAAACAATATCCTACATCTAAGACTAAAATATGTACTTCCTTCTATATTTTAAGGTGAAAAATAGGTCCTGTGTTTATTTTTAATTTCGTTCCCACATCATATTTCCGCAAGAAAATTGTCTTCGTCCAACAATATGAGATCTTGATACCAGAAGATAATATTCTACTTGTACCAACACGATGGCTTACTTTTTATGGGAATAAGCTGAAACATAGTTTCGCATTCACCACTACAACGTATTAGATAGTACACTTACTTTACGAAATATAAAAACTAAAAGTGAAACACTAGGCTAAATCACATCGCACAGACTATGAAAAGCAACACCGTGGTCTTATGCTCTCCACCCAAAATCATTGTCCAGCTCATAATGTATCATAACGTGTTAAAACCCCTTTTACATATAAAATAAATGGTGGATTAAACACATATTAACACACTTTACACTTTTTTTTTTAATTTGCCATACGCGAACATTCTGTGCAAAGGTAATTATTTTCTAGGATGTAAAGCCGCTAACTCAAAGCACTACTTTGCTTGTTGTTCCGGTGTAAATCATAATACATGTATGTACTAGTAATTGGAGTGTAAAACAAATCTTGATTTTACAAAATGTACGTAAAAAACTATACACAATGGCAGTTTATTTTGAAAAAAAAATGTTAAAAGAGTTGTACTTTTCAGTGGAAATTATTTATAACTTGTAAAGCAAAGTGTAATTTATTCAAGTATAATGTACTTATATATTTATAAAGTAATTGTTATATAATCATGGGGTAATACTTAAGAGTACGCTGTATAAATCTGCCTTTGCATTCACAACTTCTAATTATAGTAATTGTAATTAACTTTTTATAATTAATTTAGGGAACTTCATACTTCTGAAGTTCAGTGGTTGTCGTCTTTTTATGTGGTCCAAATTGTTTCTCGTTTTTATATAGACTTGACCGTTGGTTTTCCCGTTTGAATGGTTTTACACTAGTACTTTTTTTGCGCCCTTTAGCTTGCTGTTCAGTGTGAGCCAATTAAGGCTCCGTGTTGAAGACCGTACCTTGACCTATAAAGGTACTTTTATTAATTGTTACTTGGATAGAGAGACAGTTGTCTCATTGGCACTCGTACATTTTGTACCACATCTTCCTATATCTACATGTACTTACATACCTCAAATATAATGGACACAAGTTCAGGCTAGATCTGTATAGTTGACCAAGTGAAGTTTTATTATCAAAATGTATCCTTTAAAACCTTTTCCTCACGTGGTAACGCCAAAGACCAACCTAAAATAGCTTGTCCAATCAGATGTTAATTCATTCCCCAATTTACAACTAATTTGAGTTACTCCTCCCGTCACTATTTTACAATTTTTTTTAAGTAATCGCTTTGCCTTCGGCGGGACACTATCCCTAATGATAATGATGTATTGTCTAAAATGTGCCCCTTTTTCATAATTACATAAGCTTAACCTTTCAGGGGGATTGACATGTCACACTCTTGTTGATAATGTTTTATAAAATTTCCTGGGGGGGGGGGGGGGGGGGGCTAGGATGAAAAATTTTGTCCTGCATTTTTTTTAGCTGTAATCTCTGTCCTGCCTTTTTATTTTTCACTCTGTTTGGTCCTGCTTTTTTTTTTTTTAGTTTATCCTGACTTTTTTTTACCTAAATTGTCGTCCTGACTTTTTTTTTGCAAGTGTCTCATCCTGCCTTTTTTTTTACTCAAAACTCCTGTCCTGCCTATTTTTTTCAAATTTCATCCTAGCCCCCCCCCCCCCCATAAAAATCAAATGGTAGCTCCCTTACATAATATTGTGTTGAAACTTTTTTTTTAAATCAATATAACAGTTTTACGAAAATATGAATCTTTCTATTTTAGATCATGATTCTAAATTTCTTTGAAAAACTGACAAATCTTTATTTTGTTTGTTATTTTAATTCTTTCATTAATCAAATATTCTTTTATTATATTTTTGCTCACATCAATAAACCATAAGACAAGTTTTAAAAGAAGGTTGATTGGTTGTCTTATAGGGATGCACCGGGAACGGTTCATTCTAAGTAAGTTGAAAATTTTGCCTTGCAATGATTAATACTAGAGGTCTTGAATAATTTAATTTTGGATGTAACAAGTCTTCTGATTGGCTAACATTAGTTTAACTATTAGCCCATAGACATAATTTAGTCATGTGACCGTGACGTCATCAACGTTTTTTCATGGTTTTCTACAGTTTAAAATGGAATTTGAATTAAATTATAAGAAACGACTGTAATATTTTTTTCTGTCTATTCGAAATAACATAAAAAATGTGGTGCACACTGTTAAATAACCTGCTACGTGCACTGAATTTTTTATGTTATTTCTTCGTAGACAGAAAAAATAGTACAGTCATCCCTTAAATGAATATTTACTACCGTAACCGTCACAAATATCTGAAACAATCATTATAGTGTAACATCACAACATAGAAAGACATCAAGTACGTTATTGATATGAATATTATAAGAATAAGTATACTTTATTTTCCACATAAATATCTTTTGCAAGTTTTCAGTAAGAGAAAAAACTTTTTATATGAAAATTTTCGATAGCATTTATTTATTTCTGTTCGTCGTACCATTGACATTTATGTTTAAAGTGACTTATAGACCAAAAGGGTCGGGTGTTCTAATTATTGTTTTTATATTTCACTGTATATAATATTTTGTGAAAAAACACATGTCACTAAAATAAACAATTTACTTATTTACTTACTTATAGGGCTCATAAAGAGCATATAAATCAAGTACCTCTAGAAATTCATTCAGATATATAAACGCTTGATATTGTGTTATCTTAATGGCCAGTGTCAAATATTTCACTTTTTGGGGGGCTCACATCAATAAACCATAAGACAAGTTTTAAAAGAAGGTTGATTGGTTGTCTTATAGGGATGCACCGGGAACGGTTCATTCTAAGTAAGTTGAAAATTTTGCCTTGCAATGATTAATACTAGAAGTCTTTTAATTTACAATGAACGGGACATGTTCCATAGACATAAATATAACATTCATTTGTATTTACATATACTACCAAACGAGGGCTAGCCTTGATTTCCTTTAGATTTCTAAAGCTCGCACACATCAAGGGTGTCATTCGGTTTAACGAGAGAAATGGTCGTGAAAGAATATCTAACGGCGGTCAAGCATTGAGAGACGATCGTGAAAGCTCTGGTAATGGATCGTGAAAGACATTTCATGAAAATTCTAGGTCAGAATCTTTGAAAAAAAATCGCTTAATTTTCAAAACGCGGAACAAATCCGAACAAAAAATTATGTCTGTCAAAATGGTTTAACTTCCTCGACATAACTTTGAAATAAGATAGAGAAAATATGCAGTACTTTATGAAAAAACACAAAAGGCGCAATGCATGTCTATGAAATTAATTACAAATACCATGCATTTTGTACCTAGGCTATAATGGTCATTTTTCAGTTTATCGTGATATATTTGAAATTTAATCTTTGGTGTATCTGATAGTACAGTAAAATGAAGATATGTTCTTCTCTTAAAAGCATTAATAATCAGTGGCGGATCCAGAAAAAAAATTGGGGATGGTCCCAAATGAATATTGAATGGTATGCAAAAGTTTAAAAAATACCTTCGACATGCCTCTTCGGCAATCATACCACATCTTCTTCTTTTTTAAATTATGATTGTCAATGGTTCATAAAAAGAGTGCAAAGTCAGATGAACCATGACATACAGATCTCTACAAATATCCCGTAGACCAAATAAATGTGTTCCGATCCTTACAGTGCCTTAGAAAATGACAAATGTAAAAGTTATGCTTGGCCAATTAATTCGAAACATAAGGTCAATATTATATGAACCCTGACCGACAGCCAGACATAGACATCTTACTATCATTCAATATATCAAATACAATTGACGTCATCATGGTCATATATGAAACATGCAGACAGACATGTACACCATACACAAAATACCATGGCACTATAGCATACAGATACATATCCAAAAGGCTAGACAACATAAAACGAGCATTGCGGAATGATGCATGATAATGAGTTCGATGTTATTTGAAACCTTGCAGAAGTCGAAAATGTACACCTCACAATCATAACAACAGACAGTTATCCTAAAGCTTAACGAATCCGCGATACGGACTTGACCACAAAAATGAATCTTCATCCATGAAATATTAAAGGCAAATTCGGGGTCAGGTGAATCCTGTCTGACGGACATGTAGTTTATAGGATCCAATATACAAAATCTTGGTATCCTATAACTCGTGATAAGTGAGTACTTCACATGACAATAAAAAGCTTCATCCTACAATCATCCAACTATTTTACATTTTTTTTTTCTGAAAATATTAATAATTTGAAAAGCTTAAAGCTATTGAGGATGTTGACCTACATGTAAATAGCTTTTCTCAATACCAATAACAGATATTAATTATGATATAATTGAAGAATAATTTGAACGTCTTCGTAGCATCAGATCTTTCACGATCCTTTTCACGATCTTCAAAAATGCGGTACGTGATCTTTCACGATCCGAAAAATCAATTTTTGTGTAAATAGTTCTTTATTTGCCAAGTTTCAGATTATGTTTATACGAAATAATTATGAGAACCATTTGATTAATTCAAATAGAATGCCTTTATTCGTATTAAAGTAGTTTTTTTAGTCGAATTTGTGAAAACATCATGTATGTTTACATTTTTTATGTCATTGAAATGTCGAGAAGCAATCTGCCTTTTGTTGTTTTGTAATAACTATGTACATTTAAAACTGGATATTCTCACATACTGATCATAATGTTGAACCATTTTGACAGACAGTTTTATTTTGTCGTAAATTTGTCTGTGTAATTAATTAAATAAGAATATGTATTGACCTTTCATATGTCTTCTCGATTAAATGTCTTTCACGATCCGTTACCAGAACTTTCACGATCGTCTCTCAATACTTGACCGCCGTTAGATATTCTTTCACGATCATTTCTCTCGTTAAACCGAATGACACCCGTGCACATGAATTGTTTATGTCCCTATAATGTGTTTATATTCTATAGATATTGACGTATTATGTACGTAAACTTCAATAATCTACTATACAAGATATATGATGATTATATCAAACGTTGAAAAGTACATCGTGTTTAAGAATTGTTTTTTATTAAGTGATTATTATAACTAAATTCAGTCATCTGTATATACATTGTAATTAAATGTTTCCTTGTGTTTTAAGGTGTATATCTATAATACTAAAATTACGAGGTCCAATTTGTCAGCCGTCATCGGGTAAAAACGACAAATCAAAGAATTCAACTCTATATATAACTAATATAGGACAATGGTGTAGATTAAAAATTACACCACTCCAGGCCCTTTTGTTTTCCACGTAATTAATATTGCCAATAATTAAGAAGTTCCGGGTCGAGTCCGCTACCGATACCAATAGTATATTCACCTGTTAGCTATAACCTTATCTGTACGTTCCGCATTTGACAGGCGCACCACCAAACGGTGTATTTAGGATTTTGCTATATACACGGGTCATAATCAAAGGTCTGACACTACTAAATTCAATCATTGTCAAATTGTTCCCTATTGTAGCTTTATTCAGCAATCAGCAAGACTTTCTAAGATAACTAATATAGGACAATGCTGTTGATTAAAAAATACCCCATTCCTGGATAGCCTGGACCTTTTGTTTTCCAAATAATTAATATTTCCAATAATTGATAAGTTCCAGGTCGACGGGTTCAAACAGAAAGATTTGAAAGCAGAGAAAACTGTGTATCTTATAATCGACATGACTTTATCAGATGACAATACCAATTACTAAAATAAGGCTTAGGCATAGTTATATACTTTAATTCAGTCACGGACACGCGATATCACGGGTGTGTACTTGTAGTTGCTAAGATTATACCCTTTGGGTAGTGCTCCACAGTAAATGGAGAAATATACTATCAACTGAACTGAACTGTTGATACCTTTGTTACACAAGAAATGCGTTTTAATATCATTCATCTATCTGACGATCATGGACATGAAATATCAATGGTTAATCAGTTGTTAAATATTACCACGGGTGTCATTCGGTTTAACGAGAGAAATGATCGTGAAAGAATATCTAACGGCGGTCAAGTATTGAGAGACGATCGTGAAAGACATTTAATCGAGAAGACATATGAAAGGTCAATAAATATTCTAATCTAATTAATTACACAGACAATTTAACGACAAAATAACACTGCCTGTCAAAATGGTTCAACAGTATGATCAGTATGTGAGATTATCCAGTTTTAAAAGTACATAGTTAGGCCACACCAATTTGATTCCTTGTTCGACGGACCCGCCCGCACCTATTTATTTCAAAACAGAATTTTTTTATTTTTTTTATATTCCCGCTTCCCGCATCCGGAAATGTAATCATGTCCATTTCCCGCACCGTTTTTTTTGTAAACATTATAAAAAGATATCAACATTTGTTTTTAAAATCACAGTCTAACCTGTATATAACGATTTTAAACATAAAAGCACCCCAGCACACTTTGTAAATATCTGTGAGAATATTTGTTTCAGCATGAAACCTAAAGCGGGAGTGCTCCGATCAAGGATTTGTATCTCCGATATAAATCTATATCAGCGGAAATACCGGAGTAAAGAACAAAAAATTGGTTACTTTCCCCCTTACTTATATTCCCTATCAAAACATGTCGTTGTTAGAATAAAGTACAAAGAACTTCTGAAGGATTTGCCTTCAACTGCAATTATATTGTATGTTGGCGAAACAAAACTATCCATAGCCTCTGCATGTTTATGCACCTGTCCTGATTGATTGAGGGGCCTGTCGTTCAGCAGTTATCGTTTGGTAATGTTGTTCATTGGTATAATTTTTCCCGTCTGGATGTACATGATATAAAAATTAGATCGTTGGTTTTCCTGTTCGAATTGTGTACGCTAATAATTTTGGGTCCTTTATAGCCTGCTGTTTGGTCTGTATCAAAGCCCTGCGTAAAAGGCCGTACTTTGACCTGTGTTTGTTATTTATATCAGGTTGAGAACAACCCTCCCTCAGACAACATGGACAAGGGGTCATTTTACTGATGTAGAAAAGAAAATAGAAATACCAAGGATTTGTATAGTTCTTCTATACAAAACCTTTGAAAACTTAGAATTTTGTACCCAAAAAGAGGAGAGTTACATCATATTTTAAACAACTTTTTCTAAAAGAGTGGTCCACTTATTTTGAATAATATTAAATGTTAAAGTAAAATGTGTTAACATGGTTAAAGTCCAGGAATATTACAAAATTCTTGGACATGTTTTGACCATTTAATACCAGATAGATATATAGTTCTTTGAGAAAATATGAGCCCTTTTGTACAAACAAATATATTATAACTTATATTGATCCCTCATAAAACATGTAAAAGGGATATTTATAACATTAAGGGGTTCTCCCCAAACTGATTATGACTTGGATGGAGAATTGTCTCATTGTCAGTCACACATACATGTCATACATAGACCAGATTTAATTATTTCTTGGTGAACAGGAAAAAATACTTCAGAAATTAAAGAAATGTCAAAGTACAAGTGATAAATCAAGCTTTAATATTGTCAAAACCTACTATTTTATGTTTACAAAAAAAAATTATAATCGCTCGCCTCTACTTTTCAAGCTTCGCCTCAAAAATTTGCAAATTAAATATTTTTTTATTAAAATTTTCAAATCGCTCGCTCGCCCCAAATTTTGAAGTCCAAAAATCCGTAGAACAAGAAATTAAATTGGTGTGGCCTTATTACAAAACAACAAAAGGCAGATTCCTTCTCGACAATTCAATGACATAAAAAATGTAAACAAACATGATTTTTTTTCACAAATTCGACTAGAAAAACTACTTTTATCCGAATAAGGGCATTCTATTTGAATTAATCAAATGGTTCTCATAGTTATTATGTATAAACATGAAATGTCTTTCACGATCCGTTTCCAGAGCTTTCACGATCGTCTCTCAATACTTGACCGCCGTTAGATATTCTTTCACGATCATTTCTCTCGTTAAACCGAATGACACCCGTGATTACACTAAAATCGACAAATGCATTTTAAATAACAACATATATCAATTATTCGACAACTAGGTGATGTTTTTTCCTGGTTCGTTCATTTTTTCAACCGCATAACAACTATATATATATATATATATATTAATAATGTTTTTGAGATTTTCGTCTGATATCTAATGCCACCATAAAGCAGATAATTTCATGCTTTATCCATGTATAAATCCGTTACCTCTAAAAGTGCAGTCTAAAATAGTTCCTTGCAAGAAAGGGAGAAAAGGTATGATTGCCAATAAGTAAACATCTGAAAATTTTTGGAGAAGACGTTACTAAGTTGAAAAACTTGTGTCTAATTCATTTGACATTCTGAACAATAAAATCTGTCTAAGTTCAAATGAAGTAGACGTAAGCAATGTTCGACAACCATTCGGTCGTCAAAAAGAAGAGAAATTCATCCGGCTATTAAAGTCACCAAAATGAAATATATAAAACAATTCGATTGACAAAGAACTGAAAAACGGCATAATTTCAGAAAATATATTAAGTAAATACGAAAAATCAAAGACGATAGACAAATACTAAACAATGAGATCATTGAACTACATGCTCCTGACTTGTGATAGGCACATACGATTGCTGTATTGATTAACATGGCGTCACCCCCTCCCCCCCCCCCCCCGCCCCGAAACTAGTGTAGCGGTGCAACAACATGAGAACAAACGTTATAATATACTCCCACTTTGAAAAAGTGGCACCAAAGTGGGGTATACTGTTTTACTCTGTCTGTCAGTCCGTCCGTCCTTCCGTCCCATTAATTTTTTTCGTGGGAATTTCTGAGGAATAACATTTATTTACAAGGATTTCTGAAATTTGGTTTCCGGGTTTATATATGTCAGCTATACCATGTGATGTGTTTTCAGATTCATCACTCAACAACATCCTGTTTACCGGACACTTACATCATTTAACACATGACATCCAGATTGAAAATTTTCGTCACATTTTTCTCAGGAACTACATTACAAGGAATTCTAAAATTTAGTTTCATGGTTTATATCAGTTAGCTATACCGTGTGATGAATTTTCAGATTCATCACTCGACAACTTCCTGTTTACCGTAAAGTATTTGGGCGGGAGTATCGTCAGTGAGCATTAGTTCACACTTTCACTTTTTTTTTTTTTATCAAGGCAAAAAACGAAAAACAATTTAAAAAACGACTATAAACGGTATCCACTAAATTACAGGTTCCTGCTATAGGACAGGCACAATCTATTATTATTTCTAATCTTAAGGATTCACCAAGGAACAAAATATTAAAGTGTTTTAGTCTGCTTCTGGATTCTTTGAGTACAAATGTTTTACTCGAAACACCCATTCAAGTTTGTTGATTGGTTGAATTCCGAGTCTGAGTAGGACTATCATGCTCGAATTTTTACTGACCACATGTTGTTTGGTTGCTGTCTCTTTGACAAATGCTCCATATCTTCTTTGATTCGAAAAGTCTGCATGGTGATATACTAATATCGCTTTTCTTCGTTGTTTAATAATTCATGAATCGTGAAATGATTTGTATTGAAAAAAAGTCATGTACATGTACTTGTTACCTCAGTTATGTAATACACATTCAGTGCGTAATATAAATATTCCCAAGACACTAACTGCATCATGCTTTACTTATATTTTTTTTCGTTATGTAATAGTTTACAGATATAAAAAGTAATGTGCACCTGTAAACGCGGTTAGGTAAGAGAATTAACCGCGTGATAAGAATAATTCTAAAAACATTTTTTTTTATTTGATGTGAATACAGTTCGTTCAGATGTAGGTAAAATGTTACGAAACAGTCAACGAATCGTATGAGCCTGCATTAATTAACATGGACAGCGTGTACTTTGCTATGTCCGCAATGTAGAACTCATTCTGCATTCATATCTTTCGTTTATATAAACATCGCACCACCTACAACTGGTCCATAAACGTGAGACTTAGAGTGTTTTTACAGTACATGATACTGTTAAAATGTATTTGCATATAGAAATATTAAAAGGGATATTTAACCCGAGACACCGAAGACAACTGACATCGCGACTGCGCAAACCACCAAAAGCCATCGTCATAAAACACAACATAGAAAATAAAAGAGCTACACGAATCAACCCCCCCCTTTTTACCCCCAAGTTAAAATAACGGGGGTGATATCAGTTGCTTAGGAAGGATATGCAAAACCGGGTAAATTATGGCACCCGTCATGTTACTCCTGTTCGTACAAATTCGATGATATAAAAATAAAGATTCACTTTTACATATTTATACCAATAACGTGACAGACACCAGTAATATTATCATAACATTATAACATGTATAATCCAGTAATTCATGTGTCTTTACTTGACTAATGGCTGACAGAATATACCAACAGACCCAAGAATCAAACCGGAACCCATTAGAAAAAACGATCCTGCATATGAACCAGTTGTATCACGGATAAAACCTGAAAAAAACAAATGAAATCTTGATCAGTTTGAATTTGACAAAAATACATTATTATGGTAATGCGACATCGGACAACCCCCCCCCCCCCCCCCCCCCCCAATTGTTCAGTTTGAAGAGAGACAAATGTTTCTACGATATACTTTCTTTAATCCCCACCTCCAAACAATCAAAAAATCTAGACAACGAAAATATTGTTTTCAAAGTTATATCCTACCCCTTTTATCACTCAAAACTCCTGTCCTGCTTTTTTGTTTCATCTTAGCCCCCTCCCCCTCATAAAAATCAAAATGGTAGCCCCCTTACTATACAAGCGGCCTCCCCCTAAGTTTTGATATTATCACTGGACAGTACAAATTCGTGTGTGTCCAGTGTGTCTTTTTACAAATGCATCTACCCCTATAAATGTACAATAAAAATCATATGACTGGGCAAGTTTATATGACTATATATATTTTCACCCTTAAAACATACAATAAACATGACAACCCTCACGGTCCAGGGCAAACTCAGGCGATTGTTCATAGGGCGGAACAAGTTCATGTGACCACACGTCCACCCTCAAATATAAAATAAATCATATAATGAAAACTAATTCTATATTGGAATATGACCTCGGTAATACACAAAGAAACAGGTGCACGTGCATCAATACAGTGAAACCTTGACATTTTAGGGCATATGAACTACATTTTGGCTTTTGTTCAGAGAAAATTGATGAGAATTGAAAAAAAATATCATTGCGAATGACAGATTATGTCAATAGGCGACACGATGATGTTGTTTACATGTAGTATATGTACACTAAAATGGTTATACTGTTATTGCAATGAAATACACACAATCAGTTGCTTCACTATACGCTGATCCTTGAATAGATAAAAATTTTATAGATTTACCCAATTCCTTTTTTTTACTGACCAAACAAGATTTTATTTTTGCCTTACCAATAATATAAAAAAGTCTTTACTCATATCTTAGAAACATAAGATGTTGTTATCCGTGGATAGGTTTCCGAATTACCGATTTATTTAAATTTTTTGCAAATTTGTCAATTTACCGGACTCAAAAATGAATACCATCTATTTTAACCAATTGAACACAATATAAAATTTTTTTTACGAATAATACATCGTATACCAAAGGTTTTTTAATAGCGATCTAGCAGGTGCTTTCGATTTCAATCCAAACTGACTAAGGTTCTATCCGGGCACCCCGGCTTTGTCTACCACTTAAATCTTACCAACACGATATAGCAAAAAGTTCTGAAAGTGGCGTTAAACACCAAACATCAATCAATCATACTGAGACTTTTTACTCTTTTCACACATCCTAGACAATATATATGTACTTACCAACAGACGGTGCAATTATTACAGATGACAAACCATGAATTGTAATCATCAGAGATAAAGCCGGCGATATATTTTCAGCCCCTACACAGTCCCGGAGTACAAGAATTGACATAGAGAAATAAATGCTTCCAAACAGTCCATAAATAACAGAATATCCTATAAAAGCTGAAAAACTTGTGTATAACGGGTTCAACATGGAAGCTACACCAGTAATTCCTAAACAAAATCCCATTATATGGTGGCGTCTTATTTTTTGTGAATCTGTTATCCAAGCTAATGTAAATCGTGCAAAAAGGTCACACCCACCAATTATCGTAATTAAAAGTGTTATTTTGTCGTTTGAGATACCATTATCTCTAGCAAAAGGTGGAATGAATGTTATTATCATACCGCTTCCGCAAAATGAGAAAAATGCCACAAACAGAAATAGCTGTAATTTTCGATTCCGAAGAACTGTCATATCAATGATGTATTGGTTGAAACAAAATTCAGACGACTTGCTTTCTGTGCTTTCAATAGAACTTTCCTCTGATGTCTGTTGTGGTAAAGATCTCACACTACACTTGGATGTTGTCCAAAATGTTTCAGGTGTCCCCATACTACCATTAATATTAATGTTTCTACCTGTAAAACTCCCAACCAAATAGTCTGAGTTTTCTGGTACTTTCAATTTAGGCCACACCAATTTGATTCCTTGTTCGACGGACCCGCCCGCACCTATTTATTTCAAAACAGAATTTTTTTATTTTTTTTATATTCCCGCTTCCCGCATCCGGAAATGTAATCATGTCCATTTCCCGCACCGTTTTTTTTGTAAACATTATAAAAAGATATCAACATTTGTTTTTAAAATCACAGTCTAACCTGTATATAACGATTTTAAACATAAAAGCACCCCAGCACACTTTGTAAATATCTGTGAGAATATTTGTTTCAGCATGAAACCTAAAGCGGGAGTGCTCCGATCAAGGATTTGTATCTCCGATATAAATCTATATCAGCGGAAATACCGGAGTAAAGAACAAAAAATTGGTTACTTTCCCCCTTACTTATATTCCCTATCAAAACATGTCGTTGTTAGAATAAAGTACAAAGAACTTCTGAAGGATTTGCCTTCAACTGCAATTATATTGTATGTTGGCGAAACAAAACTATCCATAGCCTCTGCATGTTTATGCACCTGTCCTGATTGATTGAGGGGCCTGTCGTTCAGCAGTTATCGTTTGGTAATGTTGTTCATTGGTATAATTTTTCCCGTCTGGATGTACATGATATAAAAATTAGATCGTTGGTTTTCCTGTTCGAATTGTGTACGCTAATAATTTTGGGTCCTTTATAGCCTGCTGTTTGGTCTGTATCAAAGCCCTGCGTAAAAGGCCGTACTTTGACCTGTGTTTGTTATTTATATCAGGTTGAGAACAACCCTCCCTCAGACAACATGGACAAGGGGTCATTTTACTGATGTAGAAAAGAAAATAGAAATACCAAGGATTTGTATAGTTCTTCTATACAAAACCTTTGAAAACTTAGAATTTTGTACCCAAAAAGAGGAGAGTTACATCATATTTTAAACAACTTTTTCTAAAAGAGTGGTCCACTTATTTTGAATAATATTAAATGTTAAAGTAAAATGTGTTAACATGGTTAAAGTCCAGGAATATTACAAAATTCTTGGACATGTTTTGACCATTTAATACCAGATAGATATATAGTTCTTTGAGAAAATATGAGCCCTTTTGTACAAACAAATATATTATAACTTATATTGATCCCTCATAAAACATGTAAAAGGGATATTTATAACATTAAGGGGTTCTCCCCAAACTGATTATGACTTGGATGGAGAATTGTCTCATTGTCAGTCACACATACATGTCATACATAGACCAGATTTAATTATTTCTTGGTGAACAGGAAAAAATACTTCAGAAATTAAAGAAATGTCAAAGTACAAGTGATAAATCAAGCTTTAATATTGTCAAAACCTACTATTTTATGTTTACAAAAAAAAATTATAATCGCTCGCCTCTACTTTTCAAGCTTCGCCTCAAAAATTTGCAAATTAAATATTTTTTTATTAAAATTTTCAAATCGCTCGCTCGCCCCAAATTTTGAAGTCCAAAAATCCGTAGAACAAGAAATTAAATTGGTGTGGCCTTATTCTTTTCATTTTCTTTTTTATCCAAAAAGAAGTTGTATGAAAGGCTTCTTTTAATGTCTACACTTTTATCAGTTAGGTTCATAAAAAGCTCTTGGCCCTGGTTCTGATATTTTTGTCTGGAAAAGTATCCAGAGACATTATCGACTGAAACGGAAATTTCGTCTTTTAACAGATTCCTTTTCATTATCAATACATCCGCCTCGCTTTCAGAATCATCAGTCTCGGTTTCAACGACAACTTCCGACAAAAAAGGACGCATCAAAGACCCAACGATTACATTGTTTAAGATTAGAGCAGAAACAACTAACAAAGCTCCTTGTAAACCATAACTATCTAAAAGTTTCCTTATAATCACAGGCCAAACAAGACTTCCTACACTCCCTCCCACGTAGGCAAAACTATTAGCAAAACCAAGATGTTTCTCAAAGTATGTATTCAGTACAACAAATACTGGTCCTGTTGTGCATGCGCATCCAACACCTGAAATATTTATTCAAATGTTTAAAAAATGAAAATGTGTCAAATCATTTTATATCTTCATTATTTGATTATTAGATTTTTAATATTTTTATGTGGTACTAAAAAACAATTTGATGAGGCCGTATTTATTTAGTTTAACTGCATGGTTTTTATTTATTTTGATCATACATGATAACTCTTAGATCTATACTTCAGTGTTGTTGTATTGTGTGGATGTATTTCTATGTTATCCAGGTGAAGAGTTAAGCCTTTTTCAACTGAGTTTTATAGTTTGTTCTTATGTTGTATTGTTTCATCGCTATTCCAGGTTAGGGCGAATGTTGGCGTCGTCACAATACACATGTAGTTAAACCACGTCCCATTCAATGTATGCATGTCCGAAGTCCGGAGTCTGTAGTGCTTGTAGTTTTAAAGTTGTTCCTCCTGTTTGTTATTCTTTTATTACTTTACATAGTGTGTCCATATGTAGTACTGTTACACCATTGTCCCAGTTGACGGAGAGGGTTTGGCGATAACAAACTAGATTAACCCAGCAACCTAATGCATGTGCATGTCCCAGCACAGGATCTTGTAATTCTGCGGTTGTCGTTTGTTGCTGTGTAACATGTCTGATTTTTTTGTTCATTATATGTTCATACATTAGGCCGTTATTATTCATGTTAAACAGTTTATAATGTTTTACATTTTTCATTTCGGGGTTTACATGATAGCTGACGTTGCAGTCTGAGCCTTGCTTGTTGTTAAAGGCCCTGCCGTGACCCGTTGTTGCTAATTTCTGTGTGATATGGTCTCGGGTGGAGAGATGACTCATTGACAGTCGTTCCATGCACGTCTTCTTATGTTTAAATGAAACATTTGTCACTGGACGTTCATTTAACAATTCTTACATTGCATATATGTATTATGATACATTATTGTGATTTTTTAATTGCTATCTCCCGTCATTCTGAAACTAACCTTCATTCCAAAATGAAACGTAACATTTACGATGACACAGGCTTTCGCAATAAAGTGATCTGTTTCAGTTCCTTTATTTTTTCTGATTAAATATTATCGATTATAAATACAGAAAATTTACCATAAAGTACGCTTTGTGACAACACCAACACTCCAATGTTTGGCGAGAAAGCACTCAGCAGGTATCCTGAGAAAGATATCAAGCCTCCAATTATTATCAACCTCCGGTTTCCTAGAAGTTTAGAACCAATATTTAACACAAACAATGCTGAAATGAAAAAAAAAAAATATGTTGTTGCATTTTGATTGGTTAATAATAATAAAAAAAAATAATCTTATGAATTAAAAAAAAAAAAAATGGAGGACAATAAAAATTTTAAAAAATCAAATTTAAACCCGGCCCCGTTTTCATGTTTTTTTCCCACTAGCCAAGTACCTCCGCAGTGACTGTCTCATGATATATCTTAATGGTGTGCTGGTTTTTGTTTGTTTTTTTATGCTAAATGGCTGAATTTTGATTGTCTCTGTTTAAATTTGTTCACAAGTTTTATGAACAATTCAGGCTTGGCACTTTATAAAGACACATTTCTATTGGTTTAGTCTGTCTGATTCCCATTGTATGTCTATTGGTTAAATGTGTCGTTTGGATGCTGTCTCCTTTTAGTACCAGTACAGTAAACACACCGTTAATTTGTCGTCTGGTTTTGTTTTTAACAAAGTATGCATACAGTCATGTTGTTGTCAATTCTTAAACACAACATATAGTAACTATATAGCATGTATACCCATGCTCGCAGTTAAGTTAAGACACATAGTTAGACTTTTTTGTCAAATTATGTTTTTTGGTCCGAGTCAGAAAAAAACCTTTGCTACATTTTTGTAAGTTTTTTTGCAGCTCTATCAATCAAATCATTTTTTTTTTTTAAATTTAACACGGTATGGGAAAAATCTAGTTTAAGAATATATTTTTTTTGTATTATCTTACATTTTGTTTTAGATAAAACAATACCCCCCTTTTTTTAAAATTAACTGGTCGTTTCCTGGAAGTTTGCATACTTACATGATAAGCTTACTGTAAGTGTTTGTGCGGCCAGCATTCCGGACAAAATTGACGAGTTGGTGTCGTAGAACCATAGAAATTCAACAAAAAATAACCCAAATGATTTTGCTGTACCAATAAGAATAAAAACGTGTAACGTAGCTCCTGAAATACGATCGTAAAAGGTTTTCATATTATACAAATGATGGCGATGACGAATGACAACATAGATTTTATTCCTATGGTGAAAGTTAAAAACTTTTTAGACTAGCCTCGAGAGCTCGACATATTGTTAAGATACATGTCTACCTCTGGTTTCTTGCCTCATTGATGTAATTTAAAACATAATATATCCTAGTACTTATGACATATTTGAGTAATTTCTTTTGAAACATATAATCACCATTATAAAAATAATAATTATATATTTATAAGTATGTGCATATATTATAAACTCGTAAAATATAAAGGCAACCCAATATAAATAATCATAATAAGCAATAGAAACATATCGACTGCGCGTGTTTTTTTATATTGTGTTTATGTTGTTTTTGGGTTGCCGTCTCAAAGTCTTTATCCGATACCCCACAATCATCTATTATAGCATTACGCATATTTAAGAATAAAAATAAACAAATGCTAGGCATAGAAAGACATAAAAAATCCCTTTCCCGAAAAAAGAAAGATAGTACATGTACATTTAATATGTTGTTCTTACCTAGCGATATAATCCATGCCCATCCTGTATCTTTTTCACTTCTTCTCGGGATACAGATTGAAGAAGCTTCGTCCATAGTCATTTATCAACTTGTGTAACAATCTATTAGAGGGATACATATTTAACCTTAGAATGAACTTCCACATGATAATGAATTAACTTTATTATGATTCAGTCAGTTACCTCATTGGGTATAATCTGTTCATTCATAAAAAATATAATACTACTATACTGGATGGGTGACTCGATAGTATATTTTAATAACATTTTGTAATGCTATATAAAGTGAACTAAATTGTCAGTGCATACATTCGATACACATTATATGCCTCATTAAAGGGTATTAAGGAATCACAACTCCATGACATCCTATAAATCATAACTTCAAATTGTTAAAAAAAACTCCGGTGGTAATATTTGTTTGGCCGTTACCCCCGGCTTGTGTCTAATAAAGGACCTACCTATAATTGCTTTATTATTCATTTGTTCATGTCCTGAAATATTAGCCACTGGGCGTTACGCAACTATAAAATTGAGAATGGAAATGGGGAATGTGCCAAAGAGACAACAACCCGACCATAGAGCAGACAACAGCAGAAGGTCACCAACAGGTCTTCAATGCAACGAGAAATTCTTGCACCCGGAGGCGTCCTTCAGCTGGCGGCCCCTAAACAAATATATACTGGTTCAGTGATAATGAATCATTCTACAGTTTTTGTTTCATTTTGGTTATGTATATATAAAAAAAGAATATGTGTTATGATTGCAAATGAGACAACTCTCCACAAGAGAACAAATGACACAGAAATTAACAACTATAGATCACCGTTTGCTATATAGAAAGCTGATAATTCATGTCAAACGATTGAAAACAGAAAAAGGCTCCAAATGCAATCTATTAATTTTCATAAGTCGAGTTCGGTTTGGTATCAAATCGTCTTTTGAAAAGCAACCCCCCCCCTTTTTTTTTTATTAAAAAACAATCTAACTGAAAATATTTACTTTATCCGGCTTGACCTGTCGCACATTGTCTAAGTCTGTATTTCCTGATGAATGCGGTTTTCTTTTGCGTAAGACACATCGATATAGTTGCTCGTCAAATTGTTGCCAAATGTCAGAAAAGGTCTTAGTATTCGTTGGTATTACTATAATTAATACGAATGAAGATCATCATAAATTCTACTTACTTTTAAATTATCTAATTCGAATATACTTACCATTTTTATAGTAGTTTGTTCCTGTATACATGCATATTATGATATTAGCCTGGAGTTGTATTTTACATTCATATTACTTTATAACTTAAATATTCATCCTAATCCAGACTAAATAAGTTTTAAAGTCAACTTAAGATTTAAATTAAATTTAATTTTAGTAATACTAAATATGTGTATTGATAAAAACAAGATTCAAACGTCGTTAGTCTCTTAACAATAAACAATCCATGTAGTGCAAAAAAGAAATGTTAAAAAGGGAGCAACCATTCATCTTCTAGGTGGGGGAGCGGGGGGGGGGGGGGGGTATGTTTTTTTTCTTTGCTTGCGCGGAATAACGAGCCGTCGGAATAATGAGCTGTTAGAGTATTGGACTGTCGGAATAATGAGCTGTCAGAGTATTGGCCTGTCGGAATTATGGGCTGTCGGACCAATGAGCTGTCTACCAATGGGTTGTCGGAACAATGACCTGTCGGACTAATGGGCTGTCGAAAGACATCCCATTAGTCCGACAACCATTATTACGACACCACATTACTCCGGCAGCACACTTCTCCGACAGTTCAATACTACGACAGCTCATTATTCTGATAGTCCATTATTCCGACAGCTCATTATTCCGACAATTCATCAGTAATAATGGTAGCGGTTAATCTTTCTTTAAAAGAGCAACTCCGCTCTCGAAAATATTTGTGGTTGTCCGTTTAGATTCGTTTATTCTTCTCCTACCGGATATGTGTCTCAGTGCCTTGGATTGATAAACATGCTTATTGCAAATACTGAACCACCCTTACCCTCGTTCCCCTTTTTATCTCGTATATGTGATTGAAAAGTGGAGCCATTGCACTTTGGGGTCTCTATGATAAAGTTATCTTTTTTTAGATACTTTTTGAAATTTGGACAACGATCATCACTATAAAATTAGATTTAAAGTACGATTTCTGGCTAAAATCACATGACATGGTAACTTTCTTACTTTAATATTTTAAGTAAAAAAACTTACATGTATATACTGACCGACTATAGAAACGCAACACTAGATTATTCTTTGTAATTCCCATTTTTAAATATAAAATTTTTTGTTGATAAACTTATGAACAGAAAAATCTTTCATTACTTTCATTACAAAAATCCAGGTCAAAAGTTGAATTGATTACGTCATTTTCAACCGTTCAGATATTGTGCTATACACCGAAACCCTGGTTTTCCCCTTACCAATTAACGTGTTACCGTCAGAAACAACGACTGCCTGTAGCAAACGCCAATTTGAAATGATTATCAGAAATGTCAACCAATTCTTTTCGGCACGTTTTGGGTTTTGTTTTTCACTTTCTGATTTTACAGTTGTTTAACCCATTACAATTGGTTTTGGCAATTATGTGGTCGAAACTTTAAGGCCTTAATTTTTTTGCAGTCGATTCTTTGGTAGTTCAGTTAATGGGAAACATTTATGACATAAATCTGTACAAAATGGCATCTTGCAATTTGATTGGCAGTTGACGTTGCGGTCGTAGGTCTGTTTCGCAAATGACGTTGCGTAATCAAATTCTATTGACGTTGCATTATCAAGTGCTACATGTTGATCTGGTCGTTGATGGTCTTCAACAATTCCCTTCTACCGGTATCATTGTCAAAAAGACGAGTTTCTGACGTAAAATTATATGGTTGAAGCACGTTTTCCTGTTTGCAGTAATCTAATGGGTTGATTCAGTTTTTAATTTCTCAGTCTTTGCAATATGATGATGCAACATTTTTTAACTGATTTAAGTGGGGCCAAGTATTCAATTTGAAAGAACTGTTTCACAAAAAAAGAAAAAAATGAAAAAAAAAATCTTTTATTGGCTCGAAATTGCGCTTTCTGAAATTCGTGAGATCTCAATAAGTCGGTTTATCTTACTCAAATACATTTCCAGGAATATGATTGGTTAAAAGCGTCCCCCTGCAAACCGTGTATATTTGATATTAGGTTAGTAGGGAGGCGGGGCTTATCTCATACACGGTAAGTAGTGGAGTTACGTCCCTTTATATTCCATATTAGGTAAGGTATTAGGGAACAAAACGGTACTGAGAGAAAAAACTTAAAAGTTCCAACAGACGAATAAGTTGATGATTAAGATTGAAATAAATTCATAAAACACATTTAAACCTTACAAGTCGTTATTGTTCGCATCTGTTTTTGTAGGATCAATGGAAGTATTTTCTTACTGCTAACAGTACTGGAGACTTGCTCATTTTGAGAATCACTTGTCTTAATTTCACACGTTAAGATAGTCGATAAGATAAATTCGTTACATAGTGTGCTAGTGACGTAATACGGTATATATGGGCTCAGTAAATTCCATATGGGGATCCGAGCTTCGTTCTCACCCCATATGGAATTTACTGGCCCCATATATACCGTATTAGGTCACTAGCATACTATGTAACTAATAATGTTTAATAACCATAGGTAAGTTAGATGTTGATTTTTTCGAAAGAGAAAGAATTATGATAAGCATGAATAGTAGTTGTTTGAGAATCAAACATGATTTGGTAAAAAAAGATCTACAAAATGAGTGTTGCGTTTCTAAAGTCAGTCAGTATATAATAATGATTTAAAATACGTGTTACCTGGTTCAATCTTCAGTTTGTTAGTATGGTACACACACGAAAAGCAGCATAGTTCCTAGAAGATTTATACAACCGTTCCACCTTCACTGCTTCCTCAGACTGCTTCACAGCCTATATGCTAAATAAAATAATTTCTTTCGTCAAAAATACCTGTTCGAATGCAAGACTATCGTTGTATTAACATTTTGTTAAAATGTTACACATATTTCTTAGAAATACGACGAACATTTTGATGAATGAGCAATACATATAATACTTGCACCTTTTTTTTTTTAATCTACTGTTATATCTGTATGATATATATATATATATATGACAAGGAACTAAAATGCATAAACTTATGTTTTAACGTGACATCAACTTTAATTCTTTATAAGCCAAAAATAGTTTTTCTTAGTGATTTTCTCTCTGTACATGCAGTGCATGCTATTCATATCGGAAACAGGTATAAGCCTATTTTCTCTGGACATGTAGTGCATGCTATTTATATCGGAAAACGTATACGCCTATTTTCTCTGTACATGTAGTGCATGCTATTTATATCGGAAACACGTACATGTATAAGCCTAATGTTATTAAACTTCCTTTTTTGTTGGTTTCACAAATCATGTATAACATATGTTTCTTTCTCGTTCGAGCTATTTATATTCTATGAACCATTAGACCTTAAAAATTAACGCATAACAATATTCAAAGAAATTATATCCATTTAGATTCCAATCTCTTTTCCAAGAAAAGTGTATTGACTTTGTATTTTTTGATACCCTATTCATCGGCAGATATATATCTATTTCACGAAAATTCCTTTAATTCGGGGTACACAGTGCAGTTACATTGTTCTTGGCCGTATTTATTTTTAACATTTAACCGCAGAAATTTAAAGACTTGACATACCTTTTGTATGGTATAAAACCTACAGAAGTAGTTTTCCAATTATATTACCCTCCAACAAGAATGTTAATGAACTAATTTAAGCACACATTATTAATTGTCAGTTTGACTTAAAAAACTTTTTAAACAGTCAACTGCTTTTTAATTTGGGATAACTTAAATGGCGTTTAACTCCTAAAGTCCCGAATTCCCGACAAAACTACCCCATATTTTTCCGATCCCCAAAAGTAACCCAATAATTCAGGAGTCTCAATAGGAGTAAATCCCGAATCTCGAGAGAGAAATGAGGGTGGGGGTCTAATTTGATGAGAAAAAAATATTGGGGTTAATACGATGACAACAAATATTTCTGAATCCAGGTTTTCCTCATACCTTATAGTTTTTAATTTTGAAAAAAAAATAATTTGATTGATAGCGTCAAAATTGAAGAAGAAAAAACATCTGAATCAGATAAAAAAAAAAAAAAAACATACCTCCCTCCCCCTTTTAGATGTTTAATGGTTGCTCCCTAAAGGTCCAATCACGACGTCCCTGAGAAGATCCTTATGTCACTCTGTATAGACTGTGAAAGGTTGAATAGAGGATGAAAATCAGAGAATACAAGAATTACACGTACATGCATAGACAATTAAAGTTCCAGTTTCTTAAAGTAATCTTAAATAAAACAACATTAAAAAGACAAACTCTTACCTCTGTATTGTTTATATACCAAATATATTAATACATGTAACATGCAGACAACACGTGTTCTTTTATGTTGTATTTGTGAACTTTATTATGAACTCGAAACGTTTGCGTATGTGTACATTTACGTGTAATATATAATGATGTTATCATTTTATATTTTCTAAATGACATTTTTGATAGCTATACAAATAGTGTTGGCGTTTGTCCATCTACGAAGGCCGTAGTACACTGACCACTAGATTTCTATTTTCGTTTTACTTAGGTATTTTACCAGGTTATATGTGGTTAAGTATCAACCATTCAACTGCAAGGGGTTTTTTTTTTTTGTTGGAGTCAGAAAGTTCTTTTTGTGCAAAACGCGAACAATTTTTTTTTTTAGTTTTTCGATTGACGCTTTTAATCAAATTATATGTTTTTGTTTTCTTCAAATTTTACCACTATAAGGTATGGGGAAATCCTGGATTCAGAATATTTTTTTTGTCATCTGCTGAACCGCAGTATTTTGTTTCCGTTAAATCGGGGATAGGGATATATCTTTTAAAATTTCATAACCCTTGCAGAATCTGTATAAATATAAAAAAAGAAGATGTGGTATGATTGCCAGTGAAACAACTCTCCACAAGAGATCAAATGACACAGAAATTAAAAACTATAGGGGACCGTACGGTCTTCAACAATGAGCAAAGCCCATACCTGAAAGAGAACGGAGTCTTAAGATCCACCGACTGGTGCAGTGGTAAGTTTTGAAGAAATAAAAGCATGCCCAATAACTGCCGATAAGATTTTGAATAAGAAATACCATTTAAAATTTGCATTAAATTATAAATATACTTTATAAATCCTTAGTTTAAACGCTCATTATTTATCATTGCAACTTTTAAATATTTTGAGATTATTGATAAGATTTTATCTTCTTCCAACTTTAATTTAAAATAAGTTAAGTAGTAAGGCTTCAACTAGACATAGTGGTTCCATGATCAACCTTTTGTGAACTTATACATATACACAAGCTTACCTTGTGTATACTTTAAATACACGAAGGACAGACTCGGGGCATAGTTAAATCTAAACTAACTATAATACTTGTTACACGTTTAAAAAGTGCATTATTGATTCCAAGGAGAGCGTCCAGATTATTAAATTTACGCGATTGACGAAGTACGGATCAGTGGATGATGTTAAATATTAAAATTGTTCTTACACTTTGTTTGGCTTGATAATTATTTTGATATGAGCGTCACTGATGAGTCTTATGTAGACGAAACGCGCGTCTGGACTACTAAATTATAATCCTGGAACCTTTAATAACTATTTAATGTTTCTAAAGTGACCGATAAGTGTTAAAATTGTACCTTTATTTGAATACTAAAAAAGTTATTTAAAGATCAAAGCATTGATAAATAGTTCATCATGCGTGGGTGACGTTCAATCATTTTTGTACTTAAAAAATAATTATTTTCGATATATTTAGATTTTTTTAAAATAATTTTTGACTCAGTCTAGTTCTAATACAGAAAGACACACATGCATGTACATGTACGAAAAGAAAGGTCGAAAACAGTTAAAGAAGAACTATTAAAAAAAGATATATAATAAGTTTTACTAAGTATAAGCTAAGTTTAATCATATAATACGTATACATGACCTCTCTTTTAAAAGACTATATAATCAAATTAAAAAAAACAACCAAAGGTACTGCTATTGAATATGTGTATACCCATACTTTAATTTGTTGATAGTTTGCCAGGATTACATGAGTGCTAAACCACGAGATTTCTCGTTTGTTTTTCAGCAACCACACAGCACAAATGTGAGGGAACACTCTTATTGAAATAAGTGGTATATATAGTAAATATAGAAAGATGGGGTCACACATGCAGGATTTTGATAGCCGGTCTGGACCATTACCGATTTCAATTTGTGAACAAGTCTGATCAAGATCCCGTGAATCGTGTCTAAAAATTCAAACTTCGATTAAAATTCGTAAAAACAATTATTTAATCACGACAAAAATCATATATTGTTCAGATTATCCACTTTCCCAATCCGACTCTAATCCGATTTGTATCTTTCGCATGGTTAAAAACGACAATATTCGTTAGAAAGCTGTTTACATAACGGAATGATCAGGGATGCAATCTTATCACAATCTGTTGTACCACATTGCCAATGGCTCTTTCGGGACTCCATCGTATTGTGTTCTGTAAGTGTCGAGACTCTGACGTAAGTATCATTGCCGGATTTCGTATTAACAATGGAACTGTTCTGGAACGGATTCGGCAAAGACGGTTCGCATTCGGCAAGATTTTAATGCAATCTGGATTTAATCATCAAAGCAATTACAAATTTCTCAAGAGCATATAGAATAGAATATCTTTTCCATAAGAGGTACCCTCAAGGGGCATAATGCATATACTTATATGACAATATAAAGTTACAATTTACAAATACAATAAAGCAGAACAATAAAACAGTATGCTAAAGTTAGACATTATAAAATCCCAGTCTTATATAATAAATGTTTACTCAAGGCAGGTGTTTTGATAAGAAATAGCCAAGTTGTTTCAAAATATTAATAGACTCACAGTTTAATAACCAAATAAATTTATTGACCATGTCAAAGGAGTAAAAATTTTTACATTCTTTAATATGTTTTATAGGACATTATACATAAAACACAGAGAAATTGTTACGATTTTAATCTGATATAGATAGAAAAGGCTGGGAAATATACATTACATTGGTTCAAGATAATTTCCATAATATCAAGAAACTCGCTATACAAATGCATACGAATATAGATAAGAATGGAACGAAAAGAAAGGGTGGATGAAAGTGGATGGGACAGACTATCATTAAGGGCACGATATTTGATTTTTTGGAGAAGAATTTGACAATATCCAGACCTGTTAAGAGCTGATAATTAATAATCTTGAAAATAACACAAAGAAAATGAGTATTCTGCATCATAAACTGTATAAAAATGAAAACGATTTTTTGGAACGCATGTTTTGATAACAATTGATCATGCATATTCAATCTCTCTCACCTCGCAGAATTTTACACGATCTTTCTAGTATACTGTATTCCCCAAAAGTTGAATACCCGAGGTTTATAACGTGTGTTCCTTCTTTTCTGTATTCTTTGATTTTTCGAGTTATTTTCTTTATCTTTAAAAAAAAAAAAAAAAAATCTACTGTATTTTATAAACTTCTCATAGTAATCATTTTACTATTTAATGTAAATATTTATTACTTGATTTGTTTTATTCTGTATAAATGTTTAGTTTTTAAATTAGTACTTTATAATGTAATTCTTTCATATTTCATTGTTATTCTTTTTTTTCTTTTATTGTGACATTTTTACACCCCATCATTATCATTTCTTTATTTTTGTACTCAGATTAATGGTACTCTCGATTCATTATTTTTTTTTATCATTACTCTCTTTTCTGTAAACAATATCCAAACGTCATATCCGTTAAACATAAAGATAGGTCAGCTACATAAGCTTAATGTCCACAAGTTACATTTTGAGGACATTTTGTCTGTATGGGATTAATAAAATACATGTATATCAATGGGTTAAATCTACAAATCTATTTAAACTTTAACCTCACTAAGAACATCCTTTTTTGTGCTATTCCTTCTGTTTGAATGGATAAACATTACACATGGTATATGCAGTGAATGTTATACTATATCATCATTTGGAGCAAAAAGGATAGGGTTGGGTAAGATAGGGTAGGGTAGGGTAGGGTAGGGCAGGGTAGGGGAGGTAAGCAAACGAATTATATAACTCGGATCCCAATCAAATAAACGTGAACTTTTCAGGTAAGAGACATTGAAATATGGCAAATGTCTTTTATGCAAGGATGTTTAGCGTAGATATAAAATGATGAGGTATGTTGTGTAGATATAAAATGATGAGGTATGTGGCGTAGATATAAAATGATGAGGTATGTGGCGTAGATATAAAATGATGAGGTATGTGTGCCAATGAGACAACTCTCTATCCAAGTCACAATTTGTAAAAGTAAACCATCACGTGTCAAAGTATGGCCTTTAACACGGGGCCTTTGCGCAAACAGAACGGCATGGTATAAAAGACCCTTCAAATAACTTCAATCAGGAAAGCTACGGTCTTATTTATGAAAAAAAAAAACAAAAAAAAAACAACAACATTAAATGAGAAACGATAAATCTATTTAAACTTTAACCTCACTAAGAACATCCTTTTTTGTGCTATTCCTTCTGTTTGAATGGATAAACATTATTTGAAGTGGATGCTATACTATATCATCATTTGTTTTGTAAATTATTTTTCTTATAAGATGTTAAACCTAGTTGAAATCTTGATCACTGTTATGAAAAGACTCTGTCTTTTTATAATTAGTAATATTAATCGGAGAGCTAATTATGTTTGAGCTTCATGACATGCTTTCTTATAAGGGATCAATGCCAATCCTTCTGAAATATGATGATATTTTTTTCATAGATACCAAGATTAAAATTTTGTATACAAAAAGTAAAATCACAAAAATACTGAACTCAGAGGAAAATCAATTCGGAAAGTCCATAATCACATGGCAAAATCAAATAACAAAACGCATCAAAAACGAATGGACAAGAACTGTCATATTCCTGACTTGGTACAGGCATTTTCAAATGTAGAAAATGGTGGATTGAACCTGGTTTTATAGCTAGCTAAACCTCTCACTTGTATGACAGTCGCATCAAATTCCATTATATAGTCACCGATGCGTGAACAAAACAAACAGGTAAAAATGTCAAAAATAGGGGTACAGCAGTCAACATTGTGTTATCATCTTAATCACTATAAAAACAACAAATGTAACGAAGAAGCACAAAAAGGCATACATCAAATTAACATCCTCATTTTGATTATATTATACGATATAATATCAAGAGGCATGGTCAACATCTTGATTATAATGATATTCTTTGAAAGATATATTAACAGTTATTTGTTTAGGTCTGTCACTGAAATATAACTCCTATTAACTTTTCGCAGAACAAGTATTACTATACAATAAGCAAAGGAATTGAAGATCTAGATATAAGCACTGAACCACCATCTAAAAAAGAAATAACAAAGGCAATTAAATCCATGAAATCGGGAAAGGCAGCAGGCATAAATGGGATTCAAGCTGAACTACTGAAAGTTGTCATCAACACAGCGACAGCCATACTCTATGATCTCTTTAAAGACATATTGGAAGAAAACAAAATACCTGATGAGATTTTTGAAAAAAAATCGCGAGAAAAAGATGATTTCAAACTTTTATCTTATAGTTGCATTAATATCAAATCAAAAGGGAAAAAATAAAAAAACATCTTCCCATTTTTTAATTGACCTTTTATGAGTTTTTGAAGTCTTACATGAAAAGAAAAATCGATTTATGAGGAAATTAATTGAACCGATATTGATGGGCAAAGTAGCAAAGAGACCGAACATCTGACACAAATTCCTAAACCTCACCTAACATGCCTAAGTACATAACTAATTGATATAAACTTCTGTTGAATTGAATAAAAAACTATAAGGAGTGTTTGTTATACAATACATGAACCATTATTTGTGTTGTAAATTATTTTTTCTTATAAGATGCTGAGTTAAGTTGAAACCTTGGTCACTGTCATGAAAAGATCTAGTCTATCTCATAATTACTTATCGAAAAGCCAATTATAATTTAAGCTTCATGATATGCTTCCTCATAAAGGACAACTGCTAATCCTATTTATAAATGATGATAATACAATTTTTAAAGATACCAAGATTAACATTTTGTAGACAAAACGCGTGGTCAACATCCTGGTTATAATGATATTCTTTGAAAGATTATTTAAGATTTATTTGTTCAAAGCACGGAAAAATGACTCTAACTTTTCACAGAACAAATTCACTATACAATAAGCAAATGAATTATACAACGCTGATCACGATCAAATAGCGTTGAATTTTTAAAGTACAAAAAATGTAAGGTACATTAAAAGTATTGCAAAAGATGTTTAAAAGATAACAGATGGACAGTCAAACTCGTAGATCGAAAATAAACTGAGACAACGCCATGCCTAAACAAGAAAAAGACAAACAGGTCTTCAATGTAGCGATAAATTCCCGCACCCGGAGGCGTCCTTCAGCTGGCCCCTAAACAAATATATACTAGTTCAGTAATAATGAACGCCATACTAATTTCCAAATTGTACACAAAAAACTAAAATTAAAATAATACAAGACTAACAAAGGCCAGAGGCTCCTGACTTGGGACAGACGCAAAAATGGGGCGGGGTTAAACATGTTTGTGAGATCTCAACCCTCCCCCTATACCTCTAGCCAATGTAGAAAAGTAAACGCATAACAATACGCACATTAAAATTCAGTCCAAGAGATGTCCGAGTCTGAAACACGTCAAGATATGACACCGACTTAACTGTTTTTAGCATAGATTTAAAAAGATGAGGGATAAGTATAAAATGGCAATTGAAATAGCTTAACGTAATCAAAAGTCACATCAACAAAAACAAGTGAACATACACTGAACGAACAAATTTGATTGATCATGACACAATGTTAATAAAAAAATTATAAAACAATTGAGTAACTTAAAATAATTTTGTAGTAAGGTATTATATATTTCTCTGTTGGTCAACACTCTGAATGTGGTAATTAAAAATTCCGCATAAATGTTGATCTAGTCTTTTGCACAGTTTAATATGACGTCATTTAAGAGATAACTGTATTGAATTTAAACTTTGCGGACGTCCATCGGTAGTTTGACTGACGCAAATCTAGTTTGCCTGGCGACGCGTAGCGGTAAAAGGTAAACGGGTATTAGCGACAGTAAAACTCCCGACGGTCGTTCGCAAAGATTCAAATTCAATATATAGTTATCTCTTTTCACATGCAAAAAAACTCATAATTAAATTTCAATCATTATTTCAGAGTAAATAAAGGCAACACTAGTATATCGCTGTTTGAAACTCATGTTCCTTACGTCGTAACTACAATCCACTTCCCTTTCATAAATGTGACCAACCAAATTAGACTAGTTACCGGATTTGTTATCTCATAAACAACACGACGGGTGCCACATGTGATGCAGGATCTGCTTATTCCTTCAGAGCACCCGAGATCACCCCTAGTTTTAGGTGGGTTTCGTGTTGTTTATTCTTTAGTTTTCTATGTTGTGTCATGTGTACTATTGTTTTTCTGTTTGTCCTTTTCATTTTTAGCCATGGCGTTGTCACTTTATTTTCGATGTATAAGTTTGACTATCTCTCTGGTATCTTTCGTCCCTCTTTTAGGGGCAACATGTGATATTTTTTGCTTATTATTGTAGAAATTACATGTCACTACATTTTGCACCTCAAAATGTCGGCTTTCTTAGTTACAGACAAGAAGATAGAGCATTTTGCGCTTACTGTCATCCAATCACAACCTTTGATATAAAATAATTGCATTAGAAATGTCCTTTTTTCACTGTTAAACTTCAACGTCAGACATTTGAAGATATTTGTACTCTTCAGAATATAATACAATTTGACAAGAAGGAGATTGTCAGGTGAAATATGTGAGTAATTTGTAGATCCGTAAAGAAGTCACATACATGTTTGTTGAAATGCACGAACTGTACATCGTATTAATAACCTTTGGAAGTCACCAATGGCACAACAAATAGTCAATGGAAATGCAGTAATGTTGTTTTGTGATACTGGATAAGCTAATCAAGCTGATTGTTGTATCACTTGTTCGTACCATATTCCAAGCAGTGTGACACAAGAAATATCTATTCATTCAAGCCTAATATTTTATTAACTGTGCATTTGCATTCAGATATCGCAGATCAAATTTATTCGTTTATAGTGTATTAATGTACGTTTTTTGATTGAGTTAAGCCTGCCAATTGATATTTTATCGTATGTTTTTCTATGTTGTGGTGTTATGCTATTGTTTCAGAAAAAGGGAGAAGGTTTAGATCCATTAAAACGTCTAATCCCGCTGCAAATGTTTGCACCTGTCCTAAGTCAGGAATCTGATGTACAGTAGTTGTCGTTTGTTTATGTAATTTATACGTGTTTCTCGTTTCTCGTTTTTATTTTATATAGATTAGACCGTTAGTTTTCCTGTTTGAATGATTTTACACTAGTAATTTTGGGGCCCATTATAGCTTGTTGTTCGGTGTGAGCCAAGGCTCCGTGTTGAAGGCCGTACATTGACCTATAGTGGTTTACTTTTTTTTAAATTGTTATTTGGATGGAGAGTTGTCTCATTGGCACTCACACCACATCTTCCTATATCTAAGAAATAGATAACAGACAACAACCATAAGAAAATCTCAAATATTTAACCGCTCATAATCAGCACCAGCTATCAGCCTACTATTTTGATTAGTTGGAATTTTTTTTTCTTTGCAAATTATTAGGATATGATCGAAGTTTTGTTTAATAAGGATAGCATAAGCAATAACAGATAAAGTTAACACATTTCTTTTTTGTTGTTCATTATTTTGTATATTTAGTTAGGCCATTAGTTTTCTCGTTTTGATTAATTTACATTGTCATTTCGAGTCCTTTTATAGCCTACTATACGGTATGGGCTCTTTTGATTGTTGAAGGCAGACACATAGTCGTTAATTTCTGTGTCATTTGAACTCTTGTCGAGAATTGACAATCCTACCACATCTTCTTAATTCAAAGTCAAAATATGAGAGCAACTTTTAGTGTGTCTTGCATGACTTGTATGCATACAGCTTCTTAATCCTCTTGCTGCAAGTTGTCTTTCAAGGTTGCAACGTGTGCCACAAAATGCAATAACTCGACGTCTGTGACGTCATGTGTCCAACAATGACGTCATTCGATAGGTTATGTCACGTCATAATGACCGTTACATTTGGGACCCATTAAAGAATATAACACTTTGATTTTTTACTTTTGTTTGAAAGGCATACAGCAATTAGAAGCTTACATTGATTAAAATATAACATATGTGTTTCCAAAGCACAGTCGGTATTGACATATGTGTTCATACCGTCTGTGCCAGAGGGACACATATGTCATAGTTTAAAGTTATGCAAGGGTCAAAGGGTTCAAATAAAAGACAAGAAAGAGTTATATTTTTCGTCAATGATTTCCAAATGTAACGGTCATTTTGGCGTGATGTCATATATCGAATGACGTTATTGCTGGACATCTGACGTCATAGTCCGGCCGATTGGTGCAGATATAGAGCAGAATTGTTCACTTGATGAGGAAAGCATGAAACTTTGCATAGTAGTTCTTGGTTATATACCCTTTGATTTCAGCTATGGACCCACTCTGAAGAATCCAATATGGCTGCCATTTTCAAGATGGCGGAAAAACGGTATAAAAATCAAGATTGTCCTAAAGGTATTCTATATAATTTCGGAAATTAAAGTTATGATTCTTCAAAAATGGACTTCATGTTCTGGAATTTGTTATCAATTAATTTTAAAATATAAAAAAAAAATAATTTGGTTATTTCTATTACACATACATTTGCAAATATGGCTGCACATACAAAAATAAATAGTGAAATTCAAAATGTTAATCAATATGTTACATGTTATTCTTTAAACGCTTTCAGTTTTAATGGTTGGAATGAAATAGGTTGAAACGAGTCGATTGAACGTTAATATAGGTCGGTTAAATGTGGTGGAATAGTAGATAACTCATCTGAACTTTGAGGCAGTGCCGAGGGCACCCTGTCTCGTGTCTCTTCAATGTAACGTCTTACGTCACTTATCACGTTTTCATCTGCCGTACGCACTACATCGTCAAATTGTTCTATGTAATCAATAGGTGTACCTTTCTTCAGGCGGAATAGGCAATTCCCATCATTTAAAATGGTTAAGGGGCTACTATTTCCTTTTCCAACGACGTGCGAAACCAATTCCCAACTATTCAGCGAGCATGGTCCTAAAATGCACTCCTGATCAGCACTTTTATTAGTTTTAATGGTAACAGTCATTTCTGAGTTTGGTGGAACTGTGATGGTTCGTTTTTCGTTTAATGCAAACTTGCTGAGTTGAAATCTCGTTTCCACCGTTAACAAATGCCGCATTTATCACTTTATTGTTGATGGTAATTGTGGGAGTACTCAGGTTTATCACTGCGCTCAGTATGTCCAAAATATCTAGCCTAAGTATAACATCGTCTGTTTACTCTATTAATGTCGAGAGTCGTTCTTTATAGTCTTCCCAATAACAAGCTGTTAACACAAACCACGTAGCGTTACGTTCTCAAAATCTCCATTTTCTGCCGGAATTAATTTCTCATTTACTAATGTTATCATTGCAGCAGTGTCCACAATCATGCTCACATTCTGGTCATGTATAGTACCTCGTTCTGCTAAGCTCTTTCAAATGGTTCGTCTGATGACAATATCGGACGAGGCCGTGGGCCTCTGTTCGATTTTGTGATGAGGTGATGTTTCATGGCCAATGGACTTTGGAATCGTGCGTTGGCCTACTGGCCCGACCCTTTGCTGTTTAAAGACTCCATTGTTGGAGTAGCACTTTGATTTGTTCCGTATCCTTGTGAAGGTGATCGTTGTCTGAAATAACCGGGATTTCTGGAGTTTGCCCGTGGAGATGCTAACCGTTGTCTTTGGGGACTATATGATCTCTACCTTAGTGGGTGTGTTGCTGATCGATAGACATTAAGCTTGGGTGTAATCTATCAGGCGATCTACCGCGAATGTATTTCTCAGGAGATCCTCCATGTGTATATTGATCAGGTGATCTTCCATGATTATTTGATCAGAAGATCCGAGGTTATACTGATCGGTCAATCCACGGCTATGCTGATTAGTTGAAAGCATAATATCAGCTAGTTTTGTGACAATTTGTGCGAGGTTATGCCCCTCATTATCCAAAGGTCTGCTCATATTTCCTTTATCGGTCGGTGATACTGCGCCATCAGCAAAGTAGATTTGTCGATGGTTATAATTGGCACTTTTTGATTCATATATCGCCATCTGGTTTGCTATTGAGGTTTTTAGTTGATTCAACGCCTCGTTGAAATTTTCTGGGTTCCTCTTTATTACATGCCTTGAAGAATATTTGTCTTTACATCCTCGATGGAATGCTTCGGTTCCAATCAGGTTTGGTCGTCTTTCTTGCTGAAGCGCTGCTCCAAATGAATGCTTTTTTAAGGCCTTGGAATCATCGTCTGTGCGAGCGTACTCAAAGCCAACATCGGCCTGCAATATGGGGCTTCACACATTTTTCTGTTTTCCCATTGTCATCTACCGGCAAATCGTTCAAATTGGCAAATGAACGCCTTCCAAGTCATGGATCCTCTCCAATTGAGTTTTTTGAATTTTTGGGAGCTGTGGGCTTCGTCTCCGGTCCCTTGCACCAAGATTTTCTTGCCATCGGGTATATTCTCTCTCCAATGAGGAGTCTGAAGACGAGGTGTTGCCACACTCTTTTGGTTTCCTCTGCCCTTTTCTGGACCGGCCAGTGGAGTCAGCTTGCTGTTATGGGAAGCCTGTTAGAGTTCCAGGAGCTGACGAGGTTGTCATAATTGGAGTGATAAATGTGGGATTTGCCATTGACTCGACGGGGATGATACCGTAAGTAGGCACTGCTTTCAGCATAGGAGAAACTTGATAGAATCCTCTTGCAGCCAATTGTTTCTGTAATGGTGTGCTGCTCTGAACCAAATATTATTGACTCATAGTAGATGGTAAGTGTGCGTAAGACGACACATAAGCCTGTTGCTGGTATCCTTGATAAGTACTAGAGGGTTTTAGTATGTTCTTAATTGGAGATTGTTGTTGAATAATTTGAACTGTTTCATGCAGGGCCAAAAACCCTGACATAGGACTTTTGACTTAAGGTGAAGACACCTTCAACAGAGTTGGCGCGGTTGCTGGTTCATGCGAACTATAATTGGGGAAAGACCCAAGGCATGGATTTTGTTGTGTACTTTTGGTAAACTTGCGTTGTACTGGCTAAGGTCAAATTTTGGCTTAGATGATGTGTCCATTTCAGGAATTTTAACTTCTTTATTTCGATTGTCCACTAATTCATTTACAACAGATGCCAGTTGTTGGAAGGTACCCTGCTGTTCAAATGCACTTTTAAATTGAACTGTGTCTACTTCCGCAGGAATTGTCAGCTTGTCCATTCGTCTCACAACAGCATTGAATATCTTATTGGTCTGACCATCAATTCCGTCAAGCAATTATTGTGGCCTATCCTGTCTTCAGACTGCTGAAGTTGCTGAGATATTGCTCTCATCTGTTTGTAATTAATATGCATTGCCTCTTTCTGTTCAGCTTGAAACGTAATGAGACCAACACATATTTTATCAATTCGCGATGATTCGCTCTGTTTTATATTGCGGTAATCTCAGCTGTTATTTGGGCATTAAATTTACTACCTGCTAAAAATTCTTGGTACAATTGTTTAATAGTCATTTCTGAGCTGTCCTCTGTTAAAGCGTCCGAGTTCAGCTGTGGGTTTCTCCATATCCCCAAGTGATGAATGTTCTGCCATTTCAATGTTCTTGTCCTTGTTGTCTCCGATTCCTGCCATTTCACTGATATGTGTTTAAATGATTCTCAATTCACAGTTTGATATCTCAAATCACAGCTTTTATGTGTGACCCAAGACAACAAATAGTGCAGCTTTTAATGAAAGCTACTACTGCAGCTTTTTATAAAGGCTTCTTCTTTGTGTATGAAATGACAAGCAAGGCAAAATCAAAAAGGACAGATACTAAATGACACTATATATCAATAAAATGCTTATATTCAGGTCAATTCTCAATAATGAATATTTGCTCCTTTTTAAGGCGGCCATTTTGAAAATAGCCGCCATTTTGTATTTCAAAGATAGATCAAAACAAAATCTTGCAAGAGTACACCAAGTCATTCAAATATGTTGATTTTTGTGCTTCCAGCATCAAATCCACTGTGGTTTGTGTAATACTGGAACATATTTTAGAACGTACGGCAGCCATCTTGAAATAAGCCGCCATATTGAATTTTGAGGGTGGGTCCATAGCTAATATTGCTCAGTACACAAAAATGTACCATCATGCAAAAACTGGTGCTTTCCTCATTATTTGAGCAATTTTTTCACCGATCGGCCGGACTATCATAGACGTCGAGCTGTCGTGTTTTTTGCACACGTAATGCAACCTTGAAAAACAACGGGCAGCAAGAGGGTTAAGTAAGGATGTATTCAGAACGAACGGATTTTTTCTACATGATCTACGATACAAATGTATTTTACGCATTGTAATTTTGATGGAGAGTTGTTCCATTGGCACAAATTCTAATTTCGAGCAACAAATTAAGTAAAAAAAATAATTAGACAACATTTCTATAAAGAAAAAAGTTTATGATGTAAACAGCAATTGAAATAATATCATTGGACAGCAGCGCACAACAATCGATATGAAAATTAAATGATTGTTGTTGCTTCAGAACCACTTTTAAGTGACACTGTTGTGCTATTTTGTGTCGGCCAGATTTTGTTAGTGAAAGAAGAGAAAGTGCCCGGAGAAAACCACTGAATTCGATAGGAAAACTTACAATCCCAGTCAATTAAGATTGGATTCGAGTGCACCCTCATTCACAACCTCAGTTTTGACTGGCTATTGATTACATTAGTATTACTACTTAGACCGCATGCATGGCCACCGTGGCCCATATCAACATTGATATATCATTTGTCTCTAACTCTATGGAAATATATCTCTTTCCGAACCCATTGTATTTTTAAAAAAAACGTGTGGTTGCCGTTGATGTTAGAAGATAATTGGCTGAGTTAACGGATCGTAACCTTTCTAAACCCCTGAAATGATCAAAATGTTCTAACAGGTGTTAATTTGATTAACAACTTTGTGAAAAGTTGATGGCACTCAAAGGGGATTTAAGTTTGGAAAAAAGGAAAATTTATCTTTTGATCATGAGAGAAACAGTTTATTACATAGTAAAGTGTGGATTATCGGATTTATCCAACCTCGATAGTTACATCGAGGCTCGGACTAAATTGATAATTTAACTATCTAGATTTGAAACATCACTTGAATCAATATAATAATCTTTGTATAACAAACATAATATAAATTAATAAACTAGAGAACTTTTTTAATTAACAATAATATTTTCAAATTATTGTTATAAGTCAAATTAACACAACTATTGGTATTAGATGGACTTTGAAATGCAACCCTCAATGAAAAGTGAATCTGACAAAACCACTGTTTTTTTTATTTCTTTTCTTTTTTTCTAAATTAATATACATTTTGTAATCACTTTCATATTCACTCGGCATAAAACTTGAAACGATTTCGAGATATTTATTTTTGTTTAAATTAGATACAAAGTATATTATAGGTATATCATATATAAATAAAGGCAACAGTAGTATACCGCTGTTCAAACTCACAAATCCATGGACAAAAAACAAAATCGAGGTAACAAACTAAAACTGAGGGAAACGCATTAAATATAAGAGGAGAACAACGACACCACACTACAACACTACAATGTAACACACACAGAAACGGACCAAGCATCAGACAAAATCCCACGAGAAAAACAAATATAACATCATAACCAAATACATGAATTTGGGATAGACAAGTACCGTGACACGTTAAAACATGTACAATATAACACAACATTTAAATACAATTGGACGCAAAACAGTACTGTCTGAATAATAATTTAAAAACATTCAATTGTATCTAAGGTAGGTTCCAAAACTATGGCAGGTTTCAAATCTATGGCAAATATAATGTCACAATCGCCATACAAATTAAAATTTATTATGGCAGTCTTTTTTTGTTCTCCAAATCTATATCATATTTTGAAATTGCGTAATAGCCGGGTAAAAAGAGTAAATTATATTGTATATATATATATATATATAACGTAGTATCATGTTGTTTTAGATGGGAAACGCAAGGGTACTGTCTACATTGTTAAAATATATATATTGACTTGTCCCCAAATCGGCCGTAGATGTGGATACAAGACTAGTTCGCCATTAAAAAGAAGCTAGGAAAATTGTCATAGATGTGGATTCTTTAAATTCTGACATCTATTTAGAAACGGTTTGACGTCAAATGTATTAGGGATTTTAAGTCTGCCATAGATCTAGAATCCGCCATAGAATCGAGGCTTACATATACATGATTTGAATGTATGAATCGACCCAAACTTCCCGGGTAATTCCAGCTCCGATTCGCATACTACCAAGAAAGGAAACAATATAGTTCCGAATCGGAATCAATTATTGTGCGAGGTTTGGAATCGACATTTCCATTTGCACTTTCAACTCATGGTTCCGTTTGCAAATCACGTTTTCTACATAGTACCTTTGCAACCTGTTGACGAAAATCTTCAAGACAAAAAACATAAATAAATGGATCTAACAATGGATTAATCATTACTAAAAGTCTGGTGTAAAAAGTCCATCTGATGATGTTTTCCGAACGTTCATAGAATTCTGAATACAATGCAATAAAAGTACCTGGTGTGTTACCAACTAGTGTGACGAACGACACTACGCTAAGTGTTTTGAGAGCCTTGATCGTCATCTGTTGCATCATAGTGTTGCTAGAGGAACGCGGACGACTAGTTTGTATCTTGTAGACTCTCACTACGATCACAACATAAATAATAATTGTACACATACACAGAAAAGCCATTGGTATAACGAAAACTGTCTTAATATCTTGATCATTTGTATTACACTCTGTTAACTTGTTTTGAAACAGGAATATTTCAATCACAGTTAGAAGAACCGAGCCAAGATGACATAACATGCATCCAATGACAATTCCTTTGATTGAAGTTATTCCTTTAACAATCCTTAGTTCTACAGAAAAGGTTGCATTCAGACGTTCTAAGCAAATCAGCAAACATTGAAATACGGAAAATATATATGTTCCTGCTGTTAAGTTTGTAATACTAAGACATGCATACTTATATGCTATATCCAGATCGGTAGTCATTTCTGTCGCTACAATGTAAATGATAACTTCAACAATAAATATTATGTCACTTATACTCAAATTGATAACTAACTTTCTGAATCTCGACTTTCGTAACTCAGGTGTATTTTTCAACACCATTAGCGAAATGAAATGTAAAATTAAAGCGAAAGTCAAAACCACTAAACCTATAATTATTGAGAGCTGCATGTTTATTTCTTATGAACAGAGCTCAACTTCTAATGTGAGTTTATGCTTCCAAACGTTTTATAAATATCACTGAATATGTATTTGTTTTACATCTTTTCTTGAAGATTTCTGATTGGTTATTTTATATAAAAAAAAAAGAATGATTATTACCGCCTTTTAATAATTAAATCTTAAAAAATGATTATAATAATAAATCAATGTAAATTGATCTTGATAGATCAAACGACTTCTTCGCTGAACTGTCGTTCCGCTAACTATGCATATAACATTATCTCTCGCTGTTAACTTTAGTTTTGTATTCTTGATTAATCGTACGCCTTTGCAGGTATAAAGAAGATATTTTATACACAATATTAACCAAAAGACAGAACAGAACAAAAATAGTTTGCGTAAACAATATATGATGTAAGCTTTATAGTTGGAGATATTATGGACATAATTGTGCAAATCGTGATACAAGCATGAATTATGGTATATGGGTGGTCTAAATGATAATTAAAAAAATCAGCTGCTGGCTATAAAAACATTTTATTTATATTTAAGATGGCCACCTTGTCATATTTAAATAAATGTATGAATGTGGTAGATAAATAGAATATCACATTTTGAAAATAATTTAGAAGTAAATAATAGAGTATACAATACACCTATTCTTAATATCAGAAATAAACTTCAAGAACTTCCAAAGCGGTTTGTGTTTGTACCGGCCGACAAAGCAGCCAACAATGTGGTGGTGGTATGCCGTAAGTACTACACGGACGTTCTTAAGAATGAAATTTTAAATTCATCTACATTCAAGTCCATCCGCTACACAGAGAGTCATAAAGTAAACAAACATATCACAACCACATCAAAGCTTAGGGCTCCTTCTGAACATTTGAAGGCCCCTACTATGGATTGGCTACCTAAACTACACAAACAACCATTTGAATATCGTTTTATCTCGGCCTCTAGTAAGTGTTCTACAACTAATCTTCCAGTGCTTTTAGCAAGTTCATTAACTACTATTAAAGAGCTTATCATAAACTATTGCCACATGTGGAGCAGGATCTGCTTACCATTCCGGAGCACCTGAGATCACCCCTAGTTTTTGGTGGGGTTCGTGTTGTTTATTCTTTACTTTTCTATGTTGTATCATGTGTACTATTTTTTGTCTGTTTGCCCTTTTCATTTTTAGCCATGGCATTGTAGTGTATTTTGGATTTATGAATTTGACTGTCCCTCTAGTATCTTTCGTACCTCTTTTGCAATAAAATATATGAACATAGTGGTATGAACTATTTTTGGAGTGTAAAAAAACTTTGGATGTTTTAGATAAATTACGTGCTTTTGATGGTCCTTTCGATTCTGTTGACAGTTTTGATTTTTCTATTTTTTACACTACACTTCCACACTATCTTATTAAACAAAAAGTTTCCTTTTTAGTTAAATGGTCGTTTGGTAAAGCTGAATGTAGATATATTTGCTGCAACTCATTTAAAGTCTTCTTCTCTTATGAGAAAGGTAAATATGCTAGATATACTTACTGGAGGTTTGATGAGATAATTGAAGCTGTTAATTTTCTCCTTGACAATATTTATGTACGTTTCGGCAACAAAGTTTATCGACAGGTTGTAGGTATCCCCATGGGCCCCTTTTAATAGCAGACTTGTTTTTGTACTGTTACAAATCACAGTTTATGACTAAACTCAGTAAAGACCCGTCGAAATTTCAATTAATTGATACATTCAACAGCACTTACCGTTATCTTGATGACATTTTTTCGTAAAATAATCAAGAATTTTCTCAATATACTGCTGAAATTTACCCCAAGGAACTAACTTTAAATAAATCAAATTTATACGATAATAACTGTCCTTTCCTGGATTTAGATATTTCGGTTTTAAACGGGAAACTCCACACTTATATTTACGACAGAAGGGACGATTTTTCATTCCCTATTGTTAATTATCCATTTTTAGATGATGATGTTCCTTTGGCACCATCTTACGGTGTTTATATTTCACAGCTCTTTCGCTATGCCCGTGTCTGTTGTGACGTTTTTGATTTTGACGAAAGCAATCTATGTATTACGGGTAAATTATTAAACCTGGGATATCGTTACCATAAATTACATAAAACCTTTACTAAATTTTTCCATAGATATAAAGATTTGGTTTTGAAGTTTGGTTGTACCTGTCGAAAACTTATTTCAAACGGGATAGAACATCCTCATTTTTTACGAAAATGTTATCAACCGTGCCTGGAAATTTAAAAATGATCCTTATAAACTTATCGTTTCTTTAAATAAACTCTAAAAGGTTACCAACTCCACACTGTAATAAGATCATTGAATATTGTTTTTATTGGTATAAATATTGATTTTGTTATTAGTAAATTAAAAGCAAACTAAATATTACTTTTATGTTATATACATATACACATTCATGGATCTTCAATCTGTCGATACCTGTAACTTGGCGTTGCACAAGGTCATGTTTTTCTCTGACTGTTTATGACGTCTTTACACTAAATCCATTGGATGTTGGATGTGTTGATAGTTTAGTCTTAGGTGCATGATTTTTTATAAGTTGTTAGTGGCTTTGAACTAGCTTTCAGATAACTGCGAGTACTCTCAGATCTGTTCCTAGTGTCTTTTTGTTGTTGGGATGTAGAAGTACATGTAGCCGGCCACGTCATTTTGTCCAACTGATGAGTTGAGCCTTTTTCAACTGATTTTTATAGTTTGTTCTTATGTTGTACTGTTATACCACTGTCCCAGGTTAAGGGGATGGTTTGGATCCCGCTAACATGTTTAACCCCGCCACATTATTTATGTATTTGCCTGTCCCAAGTCAGGAGCCTGTAATTAAGTGGTTGTCGTTTGTTTATGTTTTACATATTTGTTTTTCGTTCATTTTTTTAATACAAATAAGGCCGTTAGTTTTCTCGTTTGAATTTTTTTACATTGTCCTACCGGGGTATTTTATAGCTGACTATGCGGCATGGGCTTCGCTCATTGTTGAAGGCCGTATGGTGACCTATAGGTGTTAATGTCTGTGTCATTTTGATATCTTGTGGATAGTTGTCTCATTGGCAATCATACCACAACTTCTTTTTTATGTCATATCCAATTTGTTACATTTCGTAAATCTTTCTGAAAGCTGTTTAATAGGTATAATCCAATGATAGTTTTGATAAAACTTAAATTACACTCCCTAAAGTACGAAAAAACAAAACCTAGATGAAGAAAAAAGTGACTTCCGGTCCCAAAATGGCAGTAAAACGTGAAAAATGTAAATTTTATCATTTCTTTCAACATAATAAGAGATAACACTGACTTTGTTCAGTTCAAATGCATATATAGTTTGTTTGCTTAGAACGACAGGTTGCTTATCTCATAATTATTTGACAGTTACCAATACACAAACCGGTACACGGCAGGCCAGAACGGTAGCATTTTCAGTTACCAACACAGCTAAATGTCTTGCTTCCGCATTTCAAAAAATCATGACACGAGGATCAGCAGCCACTTAAGAATTTCATTTTGGTTTCCAATTGTCATTGTTTCTTTTTTTTAACCCAAATCCTGTGTTCATGACTTGGTACATGAACCTGTCAAATGCATAAATCCGGACGAACCAAAACATGTCCAACTTGATATGCTTCTCCTTTGATGTGCTCCAGAAGAAGATTAAACTCGTTTGCAAGGAAGGAGTGGCCTTATGATATGATGCTATTCTACCTACCACAGGTAGTGTATGATTTTGTGGTAGGCGGAATAGCATCATAAGGCCGCTGCTTCCTTGCAAATGATTTTAATCCTGCCTCCTTAACAGCAATGGTGATGTTTCTGTACATGATACAAACAAATACTTCTATTATGTCCATGTCTGTGTCTTCATACAAAATCGGCCAAAAAATGTCCGTTACATCTGAGAATACTTCCAATGTATGGCAAGCTGACCCTTCACTTTCCGATGAAATGTCGCGCAATGTCACTAAATGCATGGAAGAAAGGAAAAGCTGCTACCCGCGGACCAAACGCATTTGATTTGACATGTACAGGAAGCCATCAAAAGTCTTTATTCCTTCAAAAACCTATCCACAAATTGTCCACACCCAATCTTGCAAGTATTGCAATTCCTAATACTACTACATTGATGTCAGTACTACTTAAAATTCCTTTTAACAACAATTTTCAGCAGCATGCTTATCATGGACAATCATTATCTGCTTTTTCATGGTTACAAGGGGATAGCTGGGAAGTACATGTATCCATATTGAAATTGTAAAGAATATTTTCACCTTGAGTGGCATAAGCATTTTCATTGGTCTCTAAAGCAGCAATTCTGTCGGCAAGAAACTTGAACAGTTCCGTTTTTTTGTCATCTTCACAGAAAAAAAAGTAATTGGCGTTCTATCAAAATCAACAACTTTCCGTCTAGCACCAGTTTTTTGCCTTTTGTTTTAGTCCTAGCCTTTAAATACCTAATCTAGTAAACATCAACTCGATGTGTTCTCTTGGATAGTAATTGAAGCAAGATTTTTATTTAAGGCAGTATGATATCATTTGCATAATCATCAAATATGTTTGCCCCAAGTGGTTGCAATAAATTAACCATTGCTGCCCCACCAACGATAAATGCGTCAGAATTTGGATCAGTTGATGGCAAATTGCAGAATGTAAACCCATTTGCTGCGATTTAATACTACATCCTGACACAAAAACAGAGGAGCAGTTTTGTTTTCATGGCTTCAGAAGAAATAAAAAGTATAGAAAACAGATTGCAATCAGTGTTCAGGTTTTCTAGCTTTGTTTTTTTACAAAGAAAATTCCAGTTTCATTTTACGGCTTTTATATGAAAACGTTCTTTTTTATATCGATAAAAACAGCAGATTCTCCTTTGTTTCGCATGTGCTTCAAAAGATCATACTGTTTGGACCCAATATCTTGGAGTTTATATACATATCTTACTTACTTCTGAATCAACTAATTCCTTTGAAGAGTAAATTTTGTATAAATCTGACGACTCTTCACGAATCTTCTAGAATTGGATTTCCAAACTCGTGCATCACATTAGACAATGTTAGAAAGCCTTTAAAGATTTTCGAAGAAATCCTTTTATGTTTTCGTAGAGTCTTCATGACGTCGTTCATCTGTTGTAGAAGGACTCAAACCAGTAAATCTTTCATACTCATCTACCAGTCTACTGACTTCTGGTCCAGCTACCATCCATCATCGTGAAGGGATCTTCGATTAAACGTATGGTACCAACATCGCCGTTCACGACTCATTATTCTGTGTTTGTGCCTTATCAATTATAATATAAGAAATCAACTTGCTAGTCTTACATACGGTAAAAATTACCATTTGCAAATTTCATTGCCACCTATGGGTGATGTTCGTGAAGGGAAGCCATATCTTGGAGATGGATCGGTAATTACTATCGAGCATAATTTACACGATCAAGACCAATATTAGTATCATGCTTGATATGGATTGTTTGTAAAGTACGATATATGACTCGTGAAGTGAGCGTACTGCCGAAGGCACATGAAGTTCTTAATTCATAATTAAACGCAAGAAATTAAATTGTGGTCGATATGACCCACTTTCCTTACATCCGTTGATCACATATACTTGAACGTCAAAGATCTAGAGTCATGAAATATATTGTCTGTGTCTACGCTTTCATAACGGCTGGCATTGTCAATTCAAACAAACCACATGCAGTTAGTTACCTGATGCGCGTGTCTATTTCTAATTACATTTGAACATACATGAAAAGCATCTGCCATTCTAGGTGTTGCAATATCGGCTTCAGTGAGAGCACATGTCCATCCACTATCACACAATATGTCACTCAGAATTTTAAAACAAGCCATTGTAATGTACAATCCACGAAACATGACGATAAACTTATATTCTCCGTACAAATCTGGCCATTCCAACTGAAATTACTTAGCCAATACCAAAGGGTTTATCTGCAGCTATAATTGATTTTTACCCGATATTATGAAAGTTTACCACCTTTTTCTCCTTATCCATCGAATGCTTAATCATTGCAACTGAAAGGGCGTGCTTTCAAACAGTGGCATCAAAGAAGCAACACTTTATACTCGTACAGAAGAGCCTAGACGCTTAGAGGAATAAATGACGACCAAGATATGTTTAAGAAATTCAAATCCTCATCTGTTAGATGAACTACGATTTCCATCATTGTGCCCTTGTAGTGCGTGTAATTTGTTCTTTGTTTGTAAATAGTTTACGCATGCGCGAAATTGTTAATATGTATCCTAACCTTAACAAATGTCATCAAACAAATTCATAACATTATTCAAAATTACAAAAACTCTAAGCATGTAATAAATAGTTCAAATGGTTGTGTGTGAATTTTGTAATATTTTCACACATGCGCAAACCCAGAACATGTCAAATATTAATTACTAGTATATACGTCACATATAAAGAAGTTATCCACCAAATCTGATAATATTTTTTACTCAAAGAAGGTCAAAGAAAACGTTTTCCGGAAAAATAAGTATTTCAATCTTGAAAAAACAGCCATTTTAGAAAAGGTGGTGGCCATCTTGAAAAATGAAATGTTCTTTTGGCCAACAGTTGTGTTTTATAAAGTATATAATAATGATGCTTCGTGCTAATTTTTATGCTTGTATCATCATTTGCACAATCCTTTGATTTTGCTTGCTAATATCTTCCACTATTAGTCGGATGCTTACATAGATAAAGGAAGATATGGTATAAGTGCTAATTAGACAACTTTCCATCTAAGTCAGAATTTGTAAAAGTAAATCATTATAGGCCTGTGATTATTATCTTTATAGATGAAAAAAGTGTTATCAAAGAGGAACGAAAGATACCAGAGGGATAGTCGAACTCATAAATTGAAAATAAACTGACAACGCCATGACTTAAAATAAAAAGACATACAGACGAATAATAGTACAGAAGACATAACATAGTAAACTAAAGACTAATCATCACGAACCCCACCAAACGCTGGGGGATGATCTCAGGTTCTCCGGTAGGGTAAGCAGATCCTGATTCACATGTGGCACCCTTCGTTTATCAATTTTAGTGTGTTGGGAAGAAACATTCTGCTTGTAATTAACAAATCTATATTTAAAATTAATCTTTTTACTTCAAGGTGTTTACGATATAACATGAATAAGTCAGGAATAAAGGCAACAGTATTATACCGCTGTTCGAAAGTCATCAATCGATTGAGAGAAATAAATCCGGGTCACAAACTAAAACAGAGGTAAACACATCAATCATAAGAGCTAAATAGCAAAACAACAGACACATTGAAGTGCAATAAAAAAAAAACGTTAATGCAACACACAGAAAAGAACTATAAAATAGCAACTGCCATTTTCCTGACTTAGTACAGGACATTTAAAAATAAATGATCGATTGAACCTGGTTTTGCAGCTAGCCAAACCTCGCACTTTAATGACAATGTTAAATATAACACTACAATGACAACATTACATGATAGGACTACACTACGAATAAATGCTGTAAATCAGTGATTGTCGTTTTTTGTGTGCGTCATTATTCTTATATGATTTGCATATCTACAAATACTTGAGTTGGATTGTTCCATCATAAGTTTTTACTTGGTTTACACTTATATTAACCATGTTACTGAACCTACTTCCACAGTGATCTATTCATGCGCAATACCCATGTGATCCAGGAGTATTAAGGATGTTTGCTCCTCCACTTTTTGACTTTTAGCCAGATTTTCAGAATCCTCTGGTTTTATCCATGTATTGTCATTAGAAAATCTGCCCACTAACCCCTACTTTTCTTTTTATAATTGTATTACATAAAGTTAAAAAAGCCATATTTCAAAATTTTACAAAATTCTTGTTATTTTTTCATAGTGTTTGAAACAAATAAGGTGCCAATGTTAAATATATGAAAAATCTAGAGAGAATAATTTCCCGTCAAATTTTCAATGGCTTATATCTCGAAAACGAGCACACGGACCCTCCATTTTTTTCTACTTTTTTTGTTTCTTTATTTATATACTATCAATTTATAATAGTCTTTTAAAAAGCTTGTTATTTTTTAACAAAGTAGCGAACATCCTTAAACAAATTGAGATTGATAAACAAATAACTCTTGTTTAAGCATTGAAACAACATGATCAAGACATACAAGTATTGTTTGAAAATGTATCAACTTCAAATACAATCAAATTCCGAAAAAAACTACACAAATTATCTTACCGGGTTAACGTTATTGTATTTATAACATAAAAGAATTAGAATTATCAAAATTTAGATGATTTTTGTAACTTGTTTGCCTCAAATTCGGAAAACTGTTTAATTAAAAGATCGCTTTTGAGGTCTCTTCAATTTAATTTGAATTTTAAAGGGGCACTAGCTGCCAAATTTATGGTCACCGATTTGACTTAAATTCTCATATTTTATTTATAACAATGTAAAACTTTTTTCCAAACTATCAAATGTATAAAAAGAACAATTTACAGGACATGATTTCAATAAGATGTAGCTTCGTGTCGTGTGAATTAAATAGATTAAATAGATATAAATAGATTAAACAAATCGTGCAATTGGATTTTCATTGATAAATTTTGTATTATAGATTAAAAATTTATGATTGTCGTCGTTTTTACCATTATGAGAATGATTTTGTGTGGATCCAATCAGTTATTCAAATTATTTACCTCTGTTTCACTTTCAATGTTGACATTCATTTCCTTAAAATATCCGTACATGGGGCAATGCATGTGTTATTCTATCTCTATCTACTGGGTTAAATTGGAGTTCACATGAATAAGGATTTAATGAGGTCGAATTATTCACTTGCAAGTGAATAACTCGTCATCAATGTTTATTAGCTTAATTTGACAAAATTGAACCATTTTAGCTGACAAAAGCAAATTATTATTTCACTATTTCACTTTCATTTATGATTGAACAAAAAAATCTTTTTTTTAAATATCTCGTAGCTAGTGCCCCTTTAATTGGACCATACATGTAATCGCACATTTATGGATTTCAAAAAGTCAATACAGATGATATACACATGTTCATGTTATAGCGGCTAATGTTTTACATTGTCATATCGGGGCCTTTTATAGCTGACTATGCGGTATGGGCTTTGCTCATGGTTGAAGGCCGTACGGTGACCTATAGTTGTTAATGTCCGTGTCATTTTGGTCTTTTGTGCAGAGTTGTCTCATTCGCAACCATACAACATCTTCTTTTTTTATAAAGCCTTAGTTACGACATGTCTATTGCGAATGTTATGCTAAATATCATAGTGATTAAACACATTTTTTCTTCTTCTAACTGTGCTTTAATTCCTTTAGAAAAACGTTTTATCTGTATTCAATTTATATATTTCATGTAGATCATTCGTGTACCATAGTTTTTGTCGATAAACTATACACATTGTGTTGAATTTTATTTCATTTTAAAATCGTCATGAAGGCCAATTAGCAGTGACAGAGGAAAACCAATAGAAATACTAACAATATAAATGAACCGCGTTAAAATTGAACTATGAAATAATGTGTTTCATATTTTATGTATCATATGATCAAAACATCTCATAGCAATATTCGCACAAAACAAGTTGCTAACACCACCATTTAAAGATCCAATAAAGTCATGTAGTTTGTTTCACATGAATACTTTTATATCTGTTGTCGTAGGACTAAAGCAACATAGTTCTAATAAAAATCAGACTGCTCGTTATGTCATCCATGGCAATTTAGTGGATCATTTTGGACCTGAAAATATGAGTTTACAAGAAGCTCCTTTCATGTCTTATCATGATATTGTTATATTATTTAAACAATTTTAGATGGCAAAAAGTGTCTCGTGGTCTGACCATTCTTTGATTATTCATTAAATGTTGTACACTTATACAACAACAAAACAATTCACATGTTATACTTATATTTAAAAAACGATATTTGAGTTTTTACAAATCTATAATCAACACCAAATTCGTGACAGGATATGATATACATATACTATATATTTACATATAACATGCAATTGCAACGATTGTCAATATCTTTTTTGACACTGCATCAAATCCCATTTCTTAAAGTACTAACTGAATGAAAACTTTATTTGTCAGATAAGTAGTAATAACAAAATTAGTCAAAAAACCCAATCAATTAAAAAGTACGATCCAGCTGACATGTGCTGTGTATATTAATCTTTGTCTAAACATGTTACTAGTAATAATCGAGTATGAAAGTTGTTATCAACAAACAGAATCCAACTGTCATATTTCTTCTTTTCAACAGACATTTTCACAAGAACCAGATGGGTTGTAAAAGTCTGAACTGAAACATCTTTTTTCTTAGTTCAGTGGGGAGATTGTAATCATTCAACTGTATCAGTCAGTATAGATTATTTATACAAAGCATGATGTTTTTTCGTAAAACAAGATTGAAACAAACATCGACCTATACTTTTACACACATTGGAACAAATATAAAAGAGGGACAAAAGATACCAAAGGGACAGTCAAACTCATAAATCTAAAACAAACTGACAACGCCATGGCTAAAAATGAAAAAGACAAAGAGACCAACAATAGCACACATGACACAACATAGAAAACTAAAAAATAAACAACACGAACCCCACCAAAAAACTAGGGGTGATCTCAGGTGCTCCGGAAGGGTTAGCAGATCCTGCTCCACACGTGGCACCCGTCGTGTTGCTTATGTGATAACAAATCCGGTAAATAGTCTTATTCGGAAGGTCACATTCATGAAAGGGAAGAGGATTGTAGTTACGACGTAAGGAACATATCTGATATCATTTGTGAAACGGTTATTCCATAACGGTCAAACTCGTGATGGCGTCCGTAAAATTTACGAAGGAATGCTTTCAACTTCACCATTTGGAAAATGTTAAGTCCAAATTTTCATTTGAGCGTACCCATTTAAGCAAAACGAAACGGGATGTAAATGAAGTCCATATATGACAAATCAGCCTCTTTTGCGCATTGAACATAACATTTGTAATAATTTTGACTTAAGCCATGCTTTATATGGCTTAATTTAAAAATACGCAAATTAACATCATCATGCACACATGTGTTTAGGGAACTATTTTCCTACGATTGTTGCAATTTTTCGGACTTTCATCTTCTCTGTTTTTGCATTCTGGTAGGTTGTTGCAAAACCAACTATCATGTATGCATTTCGGGCCATTTTCTGAACATCTGGACATGCCAGTTGGACAAGCTCTATCTGTAAATATAACTTTAAGATTTTGATACCCAAAACAGATACGTCATGAACTTGTAATAATTCCAAATACATTGATGGCCCTCGATACTGTCTTATATAAGAATATCTTAACATTGTCCATCACCAAGCCTTGCAATATGTCCTCAGGTAATGAACAACCAGTCAATGTTCAATTCGCCGTTTCAGAATCTAATGCATCCTGGGTAATATTTTCGAAAGTGTACACAAAAACGTTGTCATTGGTTAATACTGTCATAAAAAATGGAAATTCAACCAATGACGTGACGTTATTTCATTTTGGGGTACGAACAATGAAATTATCGATGATTCTTAAGATTCTGAAACGGCGAATTGAAATTGAAATGTCGTTACATAATCCATTACTGAATAATCAATTACAGCACGAAATAGATGAAACAGGCATTGTTTTTCATTCAATAACGTTTTCAACCTGATTTGAAAAAAAATCTTATAACAGCTATAATAGAGCGATAAATCAGGGTATCTCAAATGAAGCTATGTATGTCTCGGATGGCAAGGCTGTCAATAATATCATTATTGTTATGCTTAATTTGACACGGAGGTTCTCAAAAATAGCTCCAAATAAACGAACATTCCTTCTAACTACATTTTGGAGCAAAATTACGTCTGTGATCAACTTAAACGTTTAGCTGCTTGTACCTTTTTACATAAAAGCATGCACAGTTCAATTATATACAGGAAGAGAGATACCAGGGTAACATTAAAAGTAATAAGTGAAACATAGACTAACAACGCCATTGATATATAAACTGCACAAAAACACTTACAAATATAGATTTATTTCTCCTTCAAGCCTTTGGTCTACTTCTTAACAGTCTATTTTAATTCCTTGAAAAAAGTACTTGATACAATCTCAAACTGAAACACGAGTCCTTTAAAAATATTGAAATATTTACCTTTAAATGTGTCAGAAATTCGTTAAACGTACTTTATTACAAGCTCATATTGGTGATATGAATTGTATGTCCTATATACCACTTTGCCTTATAATCGCATTTCAAAACTGTTAACTGTTTAGTGCTGTTTTAATATTTGGACAAACATAACACATCTCATAGGTGTATTGATATATACTCATTATTGGACTAAACAGTGAAGGTTTTAAATTTATACAAATATAAATAACAATGTTCACTCTAACATATTTTCAAATAGATATTATTCATATTATTGATGAAGTTGGTACAACATATTTATTATAAACAATGTCTTTAAATCTAATGATGTAACTTTTCATGAAAACAGGTCGTGTAGTTCCCTGACATTACCCCGGTTCGTCAACCTTTTGCTAAGATATAGATGACGTTTTATAAAGTTTGACAAGCATCTACAAGTTCTGGGATACAGAATAAGATCAGAAACGTATATCGTTTCTATGTGTGTTAGATTTTATAGTTGTGTAGTTGTTCTCCTCTGATATTTAATGCGTTTTCCTCAGTTTCAGTTTGTAAACCGGATTTGTTTTTTTTTTATCGATTTATGAGTTTCGAACAGCGGTATATTACTGTTGCCTTTATATATCCCATATAAAGATGAGGTTGGTATATTCATGATATTGCTGAAGTATATACATGTTACAAAGATTAACCAAACAGACACAAGTATTTTCATACTTAATATATGTGTATCTTGATATATGTGTCTCAATGATTAGAATGGCGTACTAAACTAGATTGTTTTTATCAACACAATGAAAGATATGTTATTTAAGGAATGACTGTAATATTGTTTCTGTCTATGAAGAAATAACATACAAAATGTGGTGTTCAATGAATAACGGGCGTAGCGGGTTATTTAACAGTGTGCACCACATTTTTTATGTTATTTCGAATAGAACAACAAATAATACAGTCATTTCTTATAATTAAATTCTTAAATCCATATTAAACCGGAGTAAAACATGAAAAAACGTTGATGACGTCACAGTCACATGACAAAATAATGTCTATGGGCTGATAAACACATGACGTCAGCCAATCAGAAGACGCGCTACATCCAAAATTAAATTTTTATTATTTGTACAAATATCTGAGCTTTCATCCGAGCTATCCCTGCAGTCATAGTATTGCTACAAAACTGCACATCAAAAATACACTGCAATACAAGGTATCTTCACATTTCACCATTCCCACTGGACAGATACGATCTTTAAAAAAAGATGTAAAAAAGTATAATACGATTTCCACCAATATCCAAAAAAAAAACATAATACTAGTAATTAATATAGGTTTCTACATGTTCTATCCTCACAAAAATATGTACCGACGAGCCAACACAACATATCAAGACCATTTCTTGCTAATAATCATCGACACAAGGGAAATAATTCGTGTTTTTTTTAATTACATCTGATTTAAATGTTATGATTGATGTGTTTGAGATTTTGATATTGCCGTATGATTTGGGACTTTCCACTTTGAATTGTCCTTGGAGCTTGAAGCTTTGGTTTTTACTTTTTGAAATGAGTCTACCAAACAAATAATTATTTCTCTTGCACGTTAAAGACACCCTTGTAGATTTCGAAAAAGAGCAGGTTATTGCCGCTACAAGGCAGCACTCGCAGGAAAGGGATTAATATAAAGTGCAAAATTTGTTTATCAATCCACTGTAAATAAATATATTTAAACTAACAAACTAATAGAATAAAAGTTTTCATGTTTGACTTGCACTTCAAGTGTGACTCGTACATTTGTACGTATATGTTCATTTGGTCTAAAAGATGAAAATATGCACATACATTGTAGCTCATAATAAAGACCTTAGCAACATTTATTATATATTGTAATACTGTAAGGGACCCCCTTCTTAACTGAATTTGAGAAAAATTGATTGATCAATATGGATATATGAAAAATCGATTTTGGATAAACAAAAAATGCAGTTATTTTAACCCCGCCCCCCTTTCCCAACAAAAAACTATTTGATTAATTTTTATTTTATTTTATATTGATCTTTTAAGGTCATCCTAAATAAGACTTTTAAAATATGATTATTAAGACATGTTTAAAGATTACATATCCTAATACAAATGTTAGTCAACAAGGGTGCATCACAAACTTTATTTTGTGTATAGTATAAATCTTCTACTACAAATTGTAATAATTTAAGCTATACTTTTAATAATATAAAAGTCTTGTTACTTGTTTTTTAATATTTTTTCTTAGTTTGTTCTAGTACCTGTGTATTATTTAAAATTGCATCGCATTACGCGTAATCTGATTCTATAGTAGATGAATGGATATTTATTACTCTTTCGTTAATTTAAAAGAGGAAAAGGATTCAATTTAAAGAGATTGCCATAAATCCTTGTTAAACCAATAACAAAATTAACAATGATTTTGTCACATATATGAAATGTCATCTATTTTGAGGGACACTTGTTTTGCTTAGAAATGCATGGCTCATTTTGTACAACACTACATCTAGTATTTATTGCTCCTCTTTATTTGACACTTTACTATGAAACATATATGTAATAAAAATAATATGTGCATTATTTGAGAAATAGATTGCTCCTCTTTATTTGACTTCTACAATCATTTGTTTTATTTGGACTATTTTGGTTATAAGTAGTTTAATTGCAATCGATTCAAATATACATACGGACTACACAAATATCTGGATTCTCGTATGAACCATCTACACAATCTACCCTGCCGTCAAATTTCACATAATCGAGCACACATTGGTATCCATTATTACATTTGGACATTATTTCACCACAACTGTGTGCTGTTATTGAAGATAACGAAAAGAAATTATCCGAAAAATTAAAAAAGAGTAAGTGAAGCGAAATTTACCTAAGGGTTATTAACACTCATAAATGAGGAAATGGAGGCAAACATACTACAGGGATATTTACACTTCTTAGTGAGTAAGTGGAACGAACTGTACTACAGAGATATCCACACTCATAAGTGAGTAAGTGGGACAACGAACTACAGGGATATTCACACTCATAAGTGAGTAAGTGGAGCGAAACATAGTACAGATATATTCACACTAATAAGTGAGTAAGTGTAACGAAACATTCTACAGGGATATTCATACTCATAAGTGAGTAAGTGGAACGAAACATACTACAGGGATATTCACACTCATAAGTGAGTAAGTGGAACGAAACATACTACAGGGTTATTCACACTCTTAAGTGAGGAAGTGGAGCAAAACATACTGTTAGGATGTTCACTATCATTAGTGAGTTAATGGAGCGAAATAAACTACAGGGTTATTCACACTCATAAGTGAGTAAGTGGATCGAAACGTACTACAAGGATATTCACACTCATTAGTGAGTAGGTGGAACGAAAAATACTACAGGGATATTAACACTCATAAGTGAGTAAGTGGATCGAAACATACTACAGGGATATTCACACTCATAAGTGAGTAAGTGGAATGAAACATACTACAAGGATATTCACACTCATAAGTGAGTAAGTGGAACGAAACATACTACATAGTTATTCACACTCTTAAGGAAGGAATTGGATCGAAACATACTACAGGGATTTTGACCAATGAGGTTACGGGGATATTCACACTCATAAGTCGATAACAAATAGAGAAAACGAAGGTGAAAAATAAGCAGACATCTAGAAAAAAGTGGTACTTCAAACGCTTGTGCCGGTAACCTAGTTATATGTACACCTTTAACAAAGGATACTCTTCTACATTGAATACTACATTAGAGTTCATCACAAATGTTGATCTTGCATTGTTGCTACTATTCATTATGTACATATTCTCTCTATCTTCCTTGGTTTAGTCCCCCCCCTTAATTTAAAAGGGACAATCACTCAACTGTATATTTATATCCAGATGTTATGTCTTTAAATATCAAACTAACGAAAACCAGTGTGCTGCAAAATGCAATACAATGTAAGTTGAACTTTTCAGCACAAGACAGATTTATTCAAGATAGGCAATACATGCATTTGTACTCATGTCATAAAGTAACTTATTATCTTGCTTTGTAATTTTTAGTAAGAAAAAGAATAGAAAAAGTTAAATCACAAAAATACTGAACTCTGAGGAAAATTCAACCGAAAATTCCTAAGTAAATGGCAAAATCAAATGACAAAACACATAAAAAGAATTGACATATTCCTGGCTTGGTACAGGCATTTTCAAATGTAAAAATGGTGGATTTGACCTGGTTTTATAGCGCTTAACCTCTCACTTGTATAACAGTCGCATTAAATTCCGTTATATTTACAACGATGCGTGAACAAAACAGATATAATCAATAACATAGTCAGAATATGGGTACAGCAGTCATCACTGCGTTACAATCTCAAAACAAACAATCATTAACAAAAATGCAAAAAAGCATCTATCAAATTAAAAAAAAAACATCATTGTGAATGTACGGTAATTATCGTAACTTGCTTCTGTCATCCGTAACCAGCTACCTGCAACGAAAGAAAATTCCAATCTGTATAAAAGAAATGTATCGATGAATTACTTTGACAAAATTGTTGTTCATCCTCTGACTTGCTATCACACATCTGTTCCCCAGAACATTCCTTTGACTGATGTACACATTCATGACCATTAGGACACTTTATAACATACGTGGTACATTCGTAAGCTGAAATATTAAAGGTTAAATAATTAACTGTTTGACACAATACAAGTTTAGATAAAAATAAAATCATGCACTTAAGGTTCGCATTAAATGGATTGTAATACAATCATTATACACACTTTAGTATACATATTCAATTAAAGAGAAATTCGGTTACTCAAATTGTTTCTTTCTTTTGTTATGAATATTTTAAAAGGGGATCTTTCTTTCTAAAAAAACGATAAAAAAGTAAAATCATAAAATGAGCTGATCGATTTAAAAAGAAGAATATATGAATAAGCGATAATATTAATGTACGTTCTTGCTTGATTTGCTTTTCTTTGATGTTGATGGATTTTGAAATATGCAAATTGTTAACAGAATGATTTTTTTTTAAATCCACAAAAACTGTTTTTAAACTTGTAGCAAAAAATCCCCAGTATCTTATTACTTTTTTTTTTGTCTAGTGCATATTGATAAATTTATACCTGAACAATATTCTGTATAATTATTCGAACCATCTTTACATTCTCCACTATGACGATAAACATTCACAGCACACATTTACCACTGACGAATACACTGCGGACCGTCTTTGTATTTTACAGATCCGACTTGACACTCATAATCTACAAGAGAAAGCAGATCTACTTCGTGTGTATGAGTGTATGTATGTTTATTTTTGTGTATGGTTGGATCGAGAACAAATTAAATGTATAATAATATCTTATTATCTAAAGACTGATTTGAATATAATTGAGAGCTATTAGATTGCTTTTTAGTGGTATCGGAGGTTCAGCAGTAGCAATACTATTCACAAATCTTAAAATGTATAAATCGATATCTGTCTGTAAAATGTGACGCTACAAACATAAAGGACAAACAATTTTAAGTGAATATACACCTAGATACTTTATAAGTTTTAATATGCTAAAATACATTAGTTTACTTCTCGTTAAAAAAGGGGGACGAAAGATACCAAAGGGACAGTCAAACTTATAAATCTAAAACAAACTGACAACGCCATGGCTAAAAATGAAAAAGACAAACAAACAAAAGCACACACGACACAACATAGAAAACTCAAGAATAAACAACACGAACTCCACCAAAAAACTAGGGGTGATCTCAGGTGCTCCGGAAGGGTAAGCAAATCCTGCTCCACATGCGGCACCTGTCGTGTTGCTCATGTGATAACAAATCCGGTAAATAGTCTAATTCGGTAGGTCACATTTATGAAAGGGAAGGGGATTGTAGTTACGACGTAAGGAACATATCAGATATCATTTGTGAAACGGTTATTCCTTAACGGTCAACCAACTCGTGATGGCGTCCGTAAAATTAACGAAGGGATGATTTCAACTTCACCATTTGGAACTCTTGGTTTAATAGCTTCCTTGTGAGCAGCAACCCTCTATCAAGAAAATCATGATAGGAAATGCAATCACGGGAATATCGTATCAATTGGGAGATATACACCCCGTATGCAGGTGCTGCTGGAATGTTGCTACTTAGAAATGGAAAGTTCACAATTGGAAAGCTGAAATCATCTCTTTTGTCGTAAAGTTTTGTTTTCAACCGACCCTCATTGTCAATTTCTAGATGTAAGTCAAGATATGATGCCGATTTAACTGTATCTGTAGTATCCTTTATCTCTAGCTCGATTGGATAGATGCGTTCCACATAGTCACCAAATTTTGAATTATTTATTGAAAGAACATCATCTATATAGAGAAAAGTAGAGTTAAAGGATATTGCTAACTTCTTATCTTTCTTCCTAAGAAGTTCCTGCATGAAGTCAGCCTCATAATAATAAAGAAACAAGTCGGCAAGTAGAGGGGCACAGTTTGTTCCCATTGGAATGCCGACAGTCTGTTGAAAAATACGTCCTCCGAACGTAACAAATATGTTGTCAATCAAGAAATCAAGCATCTTGATAATATCAGTTTCAGAGAATTTTTTGTTCGAATCAGAGTGATCCTTTACAAAGTAGGATTTATCCCTCCCTAAGACAAGATACTCGTATCTACGTTGGCCATTCTTTTTTACGAAGCAAAGCAATACCAACTCTTTCAATTTGTCTTTTAGTTTGGAATGTGGAATACTAGTGTACAGAGTAGAAAAGTCAAATGTTTTAATACTGTTACAAGATAAAAGAAAGTTAGATTGTATGTACTCTAAAAGATCTTTGGAATTTTTAAGTATCCACATCTGATTCACGCCCCCTCTAGAATAGGCAGTTTCACAATAACTTTGAAGCCCATCTTTGATTGCTGATAAAATAGATGTTAACAATTTAGAAAGAGGTTTCGTCGAGCACTTGGAAGACCCAGCAATATACCGTTGTTTGTAAGGACACTTATGTAGTTTAGGTATCCAATACAGTGATGGCAGATCCAGTTCTTCATCTTTGGTTGAAATTCAAAAGGAACACAGAACACAGCTATGATTATCCAGGATTTCCTCTTTGGTAAGTGTCGTGAGGGTATATGTTGAGTTTCCAAGTGAATTGTCAATACGTAATTCGTTTACCAAGCAGTTAATGTAATGAGTTTTACATACAAAAACGATGTTGTTTGGGGCTTTATCTGCGGGGACAACAACATATTTGTCACGGAGGTAGGATAGGTGTTTGGAACATTTGGGTCTTTAAAGATTGACGTAGCATGGGCATTGATAGACCCATTCAGTTTCTTAATTCTGATTTGTATCAACGACCTCACTGCCTTAATCCATTCGGAAAGAGTGTCTACGTTTTCCTTCTCGCGCTTAGCTCATTGCCTGGCATAATCCTCAACTGAATCCATCAAAATTTTAAAGTTGTATTTCCAATTGTTGGATTTAGACTCACGATATATCGAACCTTTCGATAACACATTTCGTAGAGAAGTGTTAATAACAATGTTGAGGTCACCGGTAATAACGTGGCCAGCAGGATTATATGTGAATTGGGAACTAGCAGAAGTGCAATCAGGAGGTTTAGACTTGAAGTCGTCAATATCGAGATCCTGCAAAACGTGTTTGTAATTGAACATTTTAGTTGCAATAGGTTTTGTATAGGTATAGGAAAATGATTGGTACAGACTGGTCTTTGTAATAAGGAGGTATTTTCGATTGAACTAATTTATGATGAAGGATATTGCCTAAGTTGACGTTATTGTTGGATTCCAAACATAAATTGAACAGAGAATGAAGTTTTGAAAGGGGTAATGAATAAAGTTTCGTGCGAATGTGATGAATACCTAACGGCTTTTGTATAAATGGCAGCAAGTCATTAATAGATACATCATGCAGAGAAGGTGATGTATAATGACGATGACTATGACTGCGTCTACGTCGAGGAGTCGAGTTGAAAATATTCATCACATTCACCGAGTTACACGAACGACTAGATAGAATACCTATACCATCAATTTTGTCATTGCAACCATAAGGTGTCGCAGTTCCCAATTGTCTAATCCAGTATTCCTCTTTTTGTCTACGGAGAGTTGTTGAAAGATTAGGATTGTTAGAGCTATGGTATATCTTTTCGATAATGCGAACTGTCATGGAAACGATGGAATGATCGGGCTGATTGAAATGCTGGTATAGAATGTCGTTAGCATTGAGGTTAATGTCTGATCTATGACCACACATAAGTTTGTTTAGCCTTCCTTTCGTTTCACCGACGTATACCAATCCGCAAAGGTTGCACTCTAATCCGTAGACGACATTTATGGATTTACAATTCAGATCATCGTAACTTCTGGTAAAATATGACTTCTTGGTCAAATTGCTAGTGAATTCAGCATCTGTAATTAAAATTGCACAAGTTTTGCAGCCTTTGGTCTCACATTTCGAAATGTGACAGTGTTGTACTGTGTTATCAAAAACCAAAATGTCTTTAAGGAGAACTGACCATGGCTGTATATGTGTAATATTGCTGTTGTCACTAGGACGATGATCTGAATGAGTCATGTTTGTGATATTTATCATGTCTGGTGATGAGGGGACACCTACCGTATCAGACGACACCGTGTCCATGGTGACATATTTTGATTGGTTAATAATAAGGTGTTAATTTACTATATCACATGGCTGAGAGGGTGACCATTTTTTTAATGTGACCTTTTCGTCCAGACCAATCAAATTTCGATAATTTAGAGGATAATTAATTGAATTTACAGCAAGTAATGGAATACAATGATTAGGTTTTACGTTTTTGCACCGATTTTATTATTTAACTGTCAAAATAAAAAAAAAATAAAAAATCTTGCTTAATTTTGTTGTTTTTTCTAATACCTGTAACGTTGTTATATACGTGACGTCATAATAGTTATCAAAGGTACCAGGATAATAATTTAGTACGCCAGACGTGCGTTTCGTCTACATAAGACTCATCAGTGACGCTCATATCGAAATATATTTACGGCTAAACAAGAACAAAGTTGAAGAGCATTTAAAATCCAAAATTCCAAAAAGTTGTGCCAAATTCGTCTAAGGTAATCTATGCCTGGGATGAGAAAATTCTTATTTTTTCGAAAAATTCAAAGTTTTATAAACAGGAAATTTATAAAAAAATTACCACATTATTGATATTCATGTCAACACCGAAGTGTTAACTACTGGGCTGGTGATACCCTCGGGGACGAAACATCCACCAGCAGTGGCATCGACCCAGTGGTGTGAATAGTTATCAAAGGTACCAGGAATATAATTTAGTAGAAAATACAATATTTGTTTTAAACAAAATTAATCTGTAAAAGACAATAATGATAGGACATTCAGTATAATAAATTAAATACCACTTAGCTGGGAGGGTGATAGAAAAGATTGGTACCCCTCAAAAAACATTGTCAACATTGGCTTCGCCCCCATCGGTACCAATCTGCTCTAACACCCTCTCAGCTATGTGTTATTTATATAATATTGACTGCAGTTTGTTCACACTGTGTGTCAATATAATTGCATTGTTTGCAACGTCATAATTTTCTTTATAGGGAATTTGACAGGTTTTTCATTCGTGTGAATTGTTTTAGCTTTGCTTTTTGCCGTTTCGAATTTTCCTTGGAGTTCAATAACAAAAAAGTTATGCATTTTATTAATGTTTATATGTTTTATGATTATTAGTACCACATCACATAACAATCAGTATATTTAAGGTACATATTTACGTAAGCACATGTCGAGATCTTCGTCTTCTCCCCAGGAATAGTCATCTCGTCCATCACACCCCTTGTCTTCATTAACACAATGGTTATCATCATAACACTTTCGAAACCCACAAGCAAATTCTCTTGCTAAAAGAAGTAAGAAGATCAGGAAAAAAATCAGAAATAGAGCAGTGGTAAATTATGTGGTATCTAAAGACACGCAGAAAGCATGAAGCGTACGTTTAGTCAGACGGCGTGCACCAAGCTGAGTCCACACAATAACGGCTTCAAATAGCTAAAATCATAAACGCCGTCGGCATTTTCCCCCAGAAAACGTAAGCGTAACAAACACACGGGGCACGTAGTTTATTAAATAATTTTAAAAATAGACGTCCAACATATTTTATTTTTATCGAACAACAAAGAACAGCAAAATGAACATTCTGGAAATCTAAAAAAAAAACATGCTTAGAGCAGGTAATGGAAATAATAAACGACTATGTCGAAAACCCTATTCAGGAAATAGCGTTAACGCGTCATTTATTTAAACTGCAAGTTAACATAATAGCTGGACATTTAAAAAATGCAGGTGTTTAGTCTGGACTATCGAATCATTCATTTGTTTCAGATTTATTTAAACCTCTTGTTATGCACATTTGAAATATCGAGTCATTTCGAAACAAGAAAAATAGCAAGTACATATTTTTTTTCACCGAATTTTCCATATGCTAATATTAATCTGTTCAAATTAATTCATTACTCCGAATTCATCCACAATGGACGATTTTGACTTTTTTCGGTGAAGTTTGATGTCACAGTCTGACCCCCCCCCCCCCTCCAAAAAAAATGTACGAAAATGCAGGAAAACACGTCAATTGTTTTCAAATTTTAAGTCAAAAACTCTATTTTTGGCTTATTTAATGTTAAAAGTTACACATATTTTTGCCGTTTTCTCCTTGTTCGATTCATTTTTTATAGATTTAATTTTTTGATAACCTTTTTAACTATGTGGATTTTAATAGCTGGCTCTAATCATTTTAAAAATATATGTTTAACACGGTTGTATTTTTTTTGTAAAGCGCATTTTACAGTGGCCGTCAACTTTGTGCACGCCGTCTGACCGAGAGTATGTCATACACATATTTATTTTTAATTATAACGGACTAATAATGCCAAAGAAGTTTGTACTTTGTAAGCTTGACCATGGATGTCGGCTCATATTAGACCATTTTTTTTAAATCAACAAACTATTAAATAGTATTCACAATATTTTTTAAGCTTATTACACATCATTTAACCCTACAAATTATGAATTTAGAATGTTTGATTTAAACATGTTGGAAATCGTCAACGTCTTATATGAGTGGATTATATTTTGCTTTGCAAGATCGTGAATTCATTCATATTAATTTTACAAACAAATGCATCACCCTCTAAAAACAGCACAAAAAATAGACTCTTCGACATTTTTCTACTCGAATTATTATGAGGCACTTTAACAAATGGTGTGTCGTTAGATCACAGAAACATGTAGCATTCATACTTAGGATAGATAGATAAATTCAATAAGTAATTAAAAAGGTAATTTCTTTTGGGCGTCGCTAATTGTTTTTGAGTGGACGAAAAACTACTTGTTCACTCGTTTAATTACACTCAAATGTTATGTTACTGTCTTCTCAAACTAACATTAAAGCACACTGTTAACATAAACAAACATGCCGAAGGCTTATTGTGTTCCTACTTTTTGAAAACAGCTTTATTCTGCGTCTCAGAAGAACTTGATATCGACACATTTCACATGTCTAATGTTTATTCTTGTTTTTCTCACTGACTAAGTAAATTATTATTATGGATAAAAGACTGTTATTGTCCGAACTATTTTATACCTGAGCAGAACATGTTCCTCGGAAAATTCAATCCAGATAACAATAAAATACTTATAAATGTATTGGAATGCATAAAGTGTAACGGAATTGATGATTGATACAGAATTTATATCAACACTACCACGCACATTATCGTTTTCTAAAACCTCAACCTGAATATTCATCTTTTATGTTCCAATTTCTATTTTACAGGACATCTTACTTCAATTGTGTTCCTCCGTTTGACATAGCACAATGTTGGGAAATACTAGAATTTACTAAATATACATGTAAGACAAAAACATTTTCATTCATTGTTGGCGTATGTAAATATTGTCATGCTGAAATAAGTCAATATGCAGCGCAATTACATTTACTACCAGTACCAATAAAATTGACTGATAGATACAACATACACAAACATTATCATAGACATTTACAGGACGGTATTAAGAAAGATGCTGTTTCATGCTGGCTGTTATACGCGTCATATTATTATGTTTCAGTTCAGTTCAATGTTACACTAAAACTTACGGATTCTGTTCTGACCAAATGTTCACCTGATATGGTAATTATACATAATCAAAATCAGGATGACCGACACATAAAGTTTTACAGAAATCGTAAACACTACATCATGACACTTCAGGACAAAATGAGAATGGCAGTTGTAAACAATGTTAAGTACGTACAAAACTCTTCTTTAATACCACAGGAACTACTGTTGGAGGTGAAAGACCAGTTCATATAGATACCTCATACTGTTATGTCTCACTGTCTTACATTTCTATGCTATCATCATGTCGGAGATATGTTTAACAGACAATAGGCTTTATGTGATTTAAACTTAACAGTGAGTGATGGAAATTTAATGTCTTCTAATACCTTATCTAGTTCTATAACAATACTTGGAGTATGTCATAAGATATCTGATGATAAGGACACAGCCTATCAGTGTTATAATGACGCTTTACAATGTGAAAGTTATATATGTGCTACAGCAGAAGAAAGTGAATCAAAACCTTTGATGAATAAAGTATGATGGTTTAACATCAATAGATATCTGATTTTGTAAATTAAATGAATCAATTAATAAACATGCTATATGTGTATACATTGGATGTATCTAATTCTGCTATATGTAAAGTCACCAAAATGACAATATGACTTTTTTTAAAGGTTGTGTGAGGAGTTAGCCGATGGAGACCCGATCAGACCAAAATGACAGTATCAGGCTGAAGGTTTGCAATTAGGGAGTGCGTTTGAAGCTTAGTAAGCTGAGCAAAGAGATCCAATTGTATTTTCTCGGAGTTATATGCCTGGTTCTATTTGACTTATTGGTATGCAAGCGTTCTTTATAAAACGTCTTTTTCTTTTTTAACCATGGTGTTGTAAGCTTCTTTTCAATTTATGAGTTTGAATGTCCCTCTGGTATCTTTTGCAACTATTCTTTTATAAATATAAAACGTTGAAGTCGTCTGACTTTACATTGAATTCAGATTTTTAATGAAGTATCTCTTTTCAAATAAAGATTAATCCATATTTAATTAGGTTAAATAAAATCTAATCATAATAGTATGATACTAGTATTAAAAGCACTTGAAAGCAGTGTAAATAGTTATCATAGGTACCAGGATTAATATTTAATACGCCAGACGTGCGTTTCGTCTGCATAAGACTTATCAATGACGCTCTCAGATCAACACAGTTATAAAGTCAAACAAGTACAAAGTTGAAAAGCATTGAGGACCCATAATTCCAAGAAAATTGTGCTAAATGCGGCTAAGGTAATCTTTTAATGGGATAAGAAAAATTCTCGAAAAAATTCAAAAAGTTTTGTAACAAGAAATTTATAAAAATGACAATGTAACATATGTCTGAATATTAAAAAAACATTAACATAAAATGGAACACACATGCACAGAACCGAAATAAAATTACTCACATTCACTTAAAGTCAAGTACAGCTAATAAGTTTACTCTATTTTTCAAGACTAAAGAAGTATTCATTACACATCCAATGAATTAAGTGTTTCTTAATGACGGCCACTTTGTCTGAGGAATATCATAGCTTACCAAAAAAAATGGAAAATCGCACATTCTTTAAATTATCGTCGCCTCAACCAACCCATTCATTACAAAACATCTTTACAAAACTCTAAAGATAATATGACACATATTGTATTCTAAATTGAACAGATTCTCTTTGCAATCTGCATAGGAATACTCTGAAAATTGTAACTTCAGTTACACATATCATACCATTATAGTTGAATATGAAGGTCTATTGAAATACCTACCGTGGATTTATTTTTTTTCATTGGAAACCAATTTTCGTGGATTTCGTGAGAACAGTTGGACCACGAAATAAAATGTTCAACGAATACAAAATTTTCTATAGGCTTGTATGCATACTTCAGCAAAACCACGAAATGAAATATCCATGAACATGTAAGTTTTCCTCAATCCACGAAAATTGGTTCCCACGAAAATAAATGAATCCACAGTATATGATGTTTATTCAATTTGTCGTTCTACACCCACTCTAGCATCATTTGTGCATGACTATTACAATACCATCTACCGTCACAGTTTACCAAGGATACCAAAACTATAGAAAAAAAATCACGTTAGATATAAATGCATTTTAAAAGCACATCCAAATGTGAATGATGACTATACAAATGCGTCTGATTGAGTTAAATTAAATATAATTAACAGTTAAGTCTGCATTGTCAACGGCAATTTGAATAATATCATGATACAATAACGAGTAAAAAAGATACATACCTTAATAAAATACTCATTTTTGGTGACGAAAATTTCTAGACGAAAAACATAAATAGTTGAATCTAATAGGGGATTTATTAAAGATTTAAAGTCAAATGTCCATCTTATGATAGTTTCCAAATTTCGAATAAAACGCAATTATGTGTTACCAATTGGTGGTTTCAGAATCTAAAGGACAGTGGGTAATTTCATTGTTCGTACCTCAAATGAAAATAACGTCACAGCATTGGTTGAATTTTCATTGTTTTGGACGTTTTCAACCAATCACGACGTTTTAGTGTACATTTCTGAAAATATTACCCAAAATTCATTAGATTGTTAAACAGCCAATTAGTATGATCGACATCACTACATCATACAAGAGCCCATACTGTTGCAATTATACAACTAGTGTGATCAACATCCCTACAGTTAGTGTTTTGATAGTATTGGTCGTCATCTGTGTCATCAAAGTAATGCTAGAGGAACCTGGTCGACTATTTTTTTTGTTTGTAGCTTCTTACAATGATCACAACATCAATAAGGACTGTAAGCATGCACAAAAATGGCATTGGTTAAACTAAACCTTTATTGATCAGTTCAGTTCAGTTTCTTGTATATTCCCCCATTAATGGTGGAGCACTACCCATAAGGGTATAATTAATGATACCTTGAGCACATGTATTACAATACGATTAACTGTTTTAAAAGAGGGATATTCCAGTTTGAAGAACACAGTTTCCATAATATTATAGTCTCAATAAACTCGTTTTATATGACTTTGAATCAGATATTTACAAATAGTATACAGCAAACAAACAAGGACCATCAGCTTAACTCTTTTGCATTACCAAGAACTATTTCATCATATGAAATAAAGGAGCTGTAAGACCCGGCTATCACAATGATTACACAGATGCACGATGATGATGCAAATTACTATAGATTGAGTTGAAAAAGTGTTTAAATATTTCCAAGTAAAATTGAAAATGTAAATGGGAATGTGTCAAAGAGACAACAATCCGACCAAAGAACAGAAAACAGCAGAAGGTCACCAATAAGTCTTCTATCCAGCGATAAACTCCCTCACCCGGGGGCGTCCTTCAGCTGGCCCCTTATTCTAAGAAAGTGTGTGTTGTCTGTGTTTTCAACGGTAATTTGAAAAATATCATGAAACAGCAAGGCACAAAAAAAAGACATCATTGATATAGCTTTAATAACAAACAGTATAATAATTGTGAAACCATGAAAACCTTTTTTATTTTACAAGATCCTGTTTAGGTTATTGTTATTACTGATATAGACACAGTAAATGCCTTTAGACGGACCTTGAAATACATGCTTTAAAAAGAAGAAAAACAAGAAATCAATGAAAATCTTATCGATTTTTGATATATAAAATACATAAAAATTGAGAAAATATTATTTTATTTAAACTAAATGCTATAAAGCTTTTAAAAAGGAATAACATAAATACATACATGAATATCATGACAAAACATTGGAAACGTTATCAGAGACAAGAAAACACAGTATAAATAATTTTAAGGATATTCATGAAATTTTCATATCTGTATAGTTGTGTATTTTTTCAACGTTTTCCTAAATTAGACAATTCATTTACATTCTTTATCATGTTTATTGACAATAACTGAACTAATTTTAAAACATGTCAATCACTGGTAGTATCTATTTCTTAACCGCCATCTTGTCACAAAGTGTCTATCAAAATATCCACTTAAAGTGTAATACATTTTTGCAATACATGTACATGCTGTTTTTATCATTTAATTCAGAACTTTCCATTTATAATTTGGATGGCCTCTTTTTGTTCTCTAATGAGTGAAAGACCTCCGTGAATAACGAGCTCGTGAGTGTTGAAGACAAAGATAAAAATGCATATATCTTACTGACTTCAAGAGGAATGAACCATATTTTTTTCAAATTAATGATTTCATCAAGTTTTTTAAACAACAGCATATCATTTTTTAATTTTTTGAAATTTTAGACGGACCAAAAAATCCGAGCAAAATTTGAATGTCATTGTTCTAAAAAAATAAATTCTGGAAAGTAGTGAAAGGCAACCATGTGTAAAATTTAAACAATTTAGTTAATTGATTTAGGCTTAAATTTCAATATTTTTTTTTTTTAATATGGAAATGTATGAGTTTGACTGTCCCTTTGGTATCTTTCGTCCCTCTTGTATCTCCTTGTCCAAGTTTGGCTCTACTTTCGGTCCTTCTTTTATTTTGTTTTCTCAGATCTGTCACGACTGTACTATCATGTGATTATGTTGTGGACTTTCATAATATCCAGCCTTTGGGCGTCTCTTATTAGACATCAAATATCGGTATAAACCTGATGTATAAAACAATTTGTACTTTTGTTTTTATCATCTGAGACACGAGATTTTGATTATGTGATTACTTGGTCGTTTGTATAATGATTATTAAAATATCAGAAAACAAAATTAAAGGTTATTTGATTAGCTAATAATTTAGGATTGAAATTTTTATTATTTGATTATCTTTTTGAAAAAAAATATTAATGATAGTGTGATTAAAATGGCAAATCATTTGTTATTAAGTGATTACTTAGCTATCCCCATGACGGGCCTCATATTATTATCATTCAACCAATTTCATACCAATTGACATTTGACTTTAAAAGTATTGTAATCTATGAAAAACATTACTATTAATAAAACTTATAGTGCATGCCTTAGACATCTAGTTAAATGCAGTTAGGGTTCAAATTCAGTGTCTCGTCATCAGATGATGTTACGTTATATTTTAATTGATAATGTAATAGTGCGCATATACTACATGTACATGCACCATGTGTTATACATTGTGCACGTGACCTGTACACAAAAGTATATTAAGAATGTTTGCACAAGTAAAAGGTTATCAACTGTAAAATGTTATCTTGAATGATTAAGTTAATTTCTTCAAGAAGACACAGATAAATACATTTAACAACGAAGTGACATCCGAAGTTTAAGGACAATAACAAAAACTTAAATAGGTAATATTATGACTTTATTTAATTTTTAACACAATTTGACCAATGTCTTTAGAAAATAAAATGAATTCAATTTAATAAATGTATAATATACCCCTGAGACCGTCAGTCCAGTTAAGTGAACATCATGTACTTCCTGATATAATGGATTATTAAAAATTACGCACAAAGACAATATTACAACTTTTTTTATTTAGATAAGATTTGGACAGTATCCTATAACAACCAAGAAATTAATAGGATGTAATTTAATTGTTGTATTATGTACGCAGGAGAACGTCCAATGTTCATCATGGTTGATGCAAAATAAAGCTTTAAATAATCATGATAATTAATAAGATGTATATACCGTTCAAGTTCATGAAGTTGTCTTTCATAGAATTTGACCGTTTGTAAGAATTTGTCATGATCTATAAAGTCTATACAGTTACATTTATTGCCAATTTTGTGTCCTTTAGTTTAATTGAATCATTTTATCTCTTGCTTGGGATAGATTTCCTCAGCAGTATCGTGTCTTCTATGCTCTTCAAATTCGTGGTTCATTGGCTTTCATACTTTGTGTAATTACGGTTTAATTGGATAATTCAAACATCTTTTGCAGCAAATTGATATTGTCAATTTGGTTATTGGTTTTCTATGTTTTGTTTTCCTTTCGAAAACTTTAGCCCGTGTGTATGATGCCAATCTTTGTTAACTCTTTTTGCGTATTTACTGTTTTATATTGGGTCGAGATATATTTTGTTCAGACATTGTGCTGTTGGCATTTGTCCGAATGTCTAAGTTCTCGGTAGTATCAGTGGTAGGTTTTGTCTGTTATTTTTTTTTTTCTTATATTTTAGCTAACGAGGATTTTCCTTTTCTTATTTCAGTATTTCAACAAATACTGCGTGTATTTTTTTAAAAATTGGAACAACTTGCTCACATTTTTTAGATACAATTCATAGCGTATCGTGCTATAGTGTCATATTTTTGACTGAACATAAATTAAAATGGCGGATTATTCATGCCTAGAGAAATAAAGCCTTTCTTCATTCACACCGTTTGCTCATTGTGCGATTATTATAGTTTCATTTCTCATAATTGTTGATTAAAAAAAATCATTCAGAAACATTTGTGAACTACTATAGCCTCTTATTTAATCTTCCAGAACTTGCTTTTAAATGAAAATAAAATGCTGCTCTCGTGCTTCTACGATAACACACAGTCTCACATGCATGAGGTGTCAAAATGACACATTTAAAGAAAATAAAGAACGCTGCATGATATTTTTTTATGAATTACTATCTTTTTTGCAAAAAATATTGACATTAACTTATTACTAAATCTATATATTTAACCATAAAAGAAGATCATGTGCTAATTATTTTTCACCAGTTTATCCAATGGTTAGAGTATTGACTTCTGCTTGTATTTAGATCTGAAGTTATTTGTTGTGTTACTGAAGTAATGATTTAAATGTCGTGAGAAACCCCTAGAAAGAAATGATAAACATTTACAAGTTCATTTTTAAAACATAAGTGCTTTGAGTTTATACAATCTCTTTGCTGAAAATAGGTTCATTATAACAATGTTGGAAAGTGATAAGCTTGCTGGAAGAGATACAAGTGCATGCACACATGATAATACTAGTTCTAGTGATGACAACAATGGTACAGATCTTCTTAACAAAGGGGCAAATGAAGACAAAGAGAAAACTTCTGTTACACAGGAAATTACTGAAAAGGATAGTGGCTGGGCTTGGATAATCGCTCTAGGTAAGTTATGCAATAAATTATCATTGATTTTTTTTAAAGTAAATAAAACATCAATCCATATAGCATTACAATGTACATGTACATGCATTGGAAAATAAGAGGTTTTTTCTCACAAAAGGTTATTTATATGTGAAGAAAGTAGATGGTAACCAGATATTTTATTTCAGTTTTTAAATTTGAAATGATAAACATTGAAATTAATAAACTGTATACTCATATTTATTTAACCATAAAATAAAAGTGGCTTTAAGATTATTATCAAGTTTTCTCCTCACAATACAATTCGTGAAAAACTCTCCTCTCTTTCCAGTTTAAAAACTGTGATTATGTTGTTGAAGCTTTCACTTTTATTCAAAATTTGAAAAATTGTCGAGACGTAATTACCTATGATTTATTTCCATGCGGTCCCGATGTTTGTGTTACATTTTGATTCAGAGCTAATTTAAATGAAATATAGGCGATCAATACCAGAGGGGGTTTCAAATTCATATTAAATCATTGCCGAAAATGAAAAAAAAAAAAACGACCAAAAACAATAACAAAGTTTGACAAATCACAAAACAGAAAACTAACCACTAAGCAACACAAACTTCAAAAATCAAAAACCGGTTATGTTCTCATGTACAATGGATGGGTAATATGATCATGAAATGAAGTGCAAAAATAGGGAATACAATATACATCGTACAAGTCATCATAAAAGTCACTCTTACAAGTAAGTTTACATTAATTAATGATGAATTTTCAGGACCATATATGTGTACCTTATGGCTGTATGTGAAGTAGATGAAACGCGCGTCTGGCGTAATAAATTATAATCCTGGTACCTTGATAACTATTAATAGTACAGTCTGCTTTAACCAATTACTAATAATATATAAGCGCTATCTTTGGTAGTATTCAAAAACTGTTAATACAATTTAACACTTAACTCGTGTAAAAATTATCGACCTTTCGCCTGTACAAACAGCATACATGTGTCGATCAATAGACAACAGAAATTAATCTTTAAAAAAGTATTGTATTAACTTGCATTTCTAGAACTAGAACAGTATTATGGCAACTTATTTGTAATTAGTTAGCATAGGTACTCATAATCATATACGCCAAACGCTAGTTTTGTCTACAAAAGACTCACCAGTAACGCTCAGATCCAAACAAGTATAAAGTTGAAGAACATTGAGCAATGTTGAGGACCGATTTCAAAAACGTTGTGCCAAATATGGATTAGGTAATCTATGCCTGGGCTAAGAAAATTCTTAGTATTTTGAATAATTCATACTTTTGCAAACAGTAAATCTATAAAAACAACCATATAATTGATATAAAAGTCCACAACAAAGGTACGAGATCTTCAGTATTTTTTTGCAAAAGAAATCATGGTCATATTATAAATTTGTAAAATGCGTGTATTTACAACGAAAAATGTGACGTCATATTGCGTTCTTGTTAGCATGAAATACATAGTATGAGAATAAAATAAAAAAAATACTAAGTAAATATAAGGTGATAAAATGTCTTGGTCATACTGTTCAATTATTTGCATGCACTTAATTTACATATTTCACTGAATATATTTTATTAATTCAACTTTTCAGCAACGTCTCTACATGTGTTTCTACTAGTGGGATTTGCTAAATCATTTGGACTTTTTTTCGTACAGTTCATAGACGTCTATGGAACCAGTTCGTCTATGACGTCGGTTATTATTGCAGTACAAACGCTAGTGACTAGCATCTCATGTAAGAATAAAACACAGGTAACCAGTCAATTTTAAACTGAAATGAACCATCTAATGTATTTAACAGAACAAATGCAAAGTTCATATGGCCATGCAATATTCTTTCAATTATAGGGAAAGAAAGGATACGGTGTTAATATATATGACATCATTCCTGTCCTATTCCAATAGAATTTAATAAAGGCAAACACTTATATCTAACCGAAAACAAAGCGCTTCTTTTGTTGTATTTCATCGCAAAATGAGGCTCATTTCTAACTAAATAATCAAGTCGATACTGGTTTTGTCAATGTTTTTTTTTTTTAATAAAGACATTGCTTCCGAAAATTAGAATAACAGAAATACTGAACTCCGAGGAAAATTCAAGACGGAAACTCCTTTATCTAATGGCAAAATTAAAGCTCCAAAACACCAAACGAAACAAAAACAACTGTAATATTCCTGACTTGGTACATACATTTTCTCATGTTGAAGATAAAGGATTTAATCTTGTTCTATAGCTAGCCAAACCTCTCACTTGTTTGACAGTCGCATATACTTACATTAAATAATGTTTGTTTTGTTAAATATTTTTTTCAATTTCTTGTAAAAATAATTACTAACACTTTCGATAGAGCTGATCAAGTGTTGTTTTTCTCTCTTGGTGATGCGTTCCATCTGTTTCGTGTTATCTAGAATTTTGATTCTTAGTTGTTTCGATTTCAACCTCTTAGTCATTTCGAGCGTTTTTGTAGTAATCTCTCAGAGGAAAATGTAAAATTCACAAAAATATCGCACTCCGAGTAAAATTCAAAACAGAAAGTCAGTGATCAAATGGCAAAATCAAAACATCAAAACATCAACTAAATGGGGGCTGAAACAAGGATGTATAACTAGATAAACTTCTCAATCGTACGAAAGTGAGATTTTTTTTGTTTAACATAAAAGTAAGAATGGACAGTTTTGCTATCACATGTATCAGTAGACCTATATTTATGGGATTCGCTACCGCAATTGGTAAAAAAAAACAATAAACAATAAAACAGTATTATTTATCCATTTGAAAGTCAGTATGTACGTAACTATACCATGTAATAACTACCGTGCTTAGTGTAAACAATATTTTATTATGAACAAATACAAGTATAATTATAAACACATTCACAATAAGGATCCAGAAACAAGCAACAAATGCTTATATGCTTATATGAATCTGTCTCCTTGATAAATTAAATACATTATAAAACAAATAAATCAAAACTACATGCTCTGTTACATAATAAAAATATTGATAATGTCAGTTGAGTTACATAATGAACTGAAAAGTAAGGAAAAATGCAACTGATAAGACGAAAAGCTTACAGGTTTTTTGTGTGAATCATTAATTTATAAACCTTTTAGTTTTGATAATGAACCTTTGTATCATGAGAAATAAACTAATGTTTTCTTCATTTGAAATTGTATTTGAGACATTAAATAGAAATTCGGTGTCCATTGGTACTGTTAATTTATGCTTCCAAATGATATCAGTTCTTGTCTTATGTCCGAGTATAATGGGCAAAATAATAAAAAAAAATGTAAGCTAGTTTCTAAGTCACGACAGCGACATTTAGAAGAAGAAACTAAGTTTCTTGAAAACAAGTGACAGTTTAAAGAACTACTATTCATTCGAAGTCGCGTGTGATGATTTTGGCCTTTCGGACATCCAGCATAAATGTATAAAAGGACGCGATCGTTCTGATTACAAATTTGTTTCTTAAATACAGAGAGAGATTCACAATTTCTAACACTTAACAGTAAATTATTCCATAATTTGATGGATGACGGAAGGTAATAATCTGAATAAAGTTTTGTACGTGATTTGACCTGTAATAGATTATTGCTTTGTCTTGTACTGTGGTTGTTTCGACCACTTACATAGCCAGGAAATAGCTTTTGCAAGTAATTTGGGGTTTTATTATTTACAATTTTATGAAGCAATATTAGTTTGTGGTTACTTCTTCGATCTAAAAGTTTCGCCCATTGGGTTTCTTTATATAACATCGGCGTCCTTGTGAGCTTATTCCCCCTTGAAACTATACGAGCGGAGTCCAACTGGTTGTTTTCAAATTTATTCATTAAATATTGATTTCCTGAATCCCAGATAACATCAGCATATTCAATGATAGGTCTTATAAACGATATATATATTTTTTCCAGGATCATTCCATCTAAAGTGTGTTTTATGTTCTTTAATATATTAAGTTTTTTGTATGATTTCTGTACAATATAATCAATATGGACATTCCACGAACCATTATTTTTCTCATTATTAGAAAAATAGACTCTTTAGTGCTTGTGCTTTTCAACTACATGTAGTTTTTCGTTATTCATGTTTAGAGGTGGGTGCTTATCAAATGTTGTATCAGTCGCATATAATGTTGAAATACAACTTGTAATTGTCACATGAATGAAATCTAGCTCAAAGTTAAATAAGTATCGCGTGTGAGCATTAGTTCAAAATGATTCACATCAAGTTTACAATTATCAATGCTTCTTACATACAATCGCCATGCACTTTATCAAGACGACAACTGGTGTTAAATTAAGGTTGACAGAAATGTATGAATGTAAACAAATTTTGTCATTAATTCAAAAAAAGTAACCAATCGACACAAAACATGATGGAAACTCTATTCACAGCTAGACATGATGTTTTTATGTATGCACAATTGTTCGTTTGCATTCTTCTTGTAAATTATTAATTTATTAATGTTCTTGAATAATGCACAATGAAGATAACATAAAGATAATAATGGAGAAATTCAATAGCATTTTTCTATTTTCAGCTTTATTCGTGTTGAATATTGGAACTAAGATGTTTTCTGTTCGGACGATCATCATTATTGGTGCCATTTTATCATCCGCTGGGTATATGTTAAATGCCTTTTCCCCAAACATTACATTCTTAGTATTTTCACATGGTATCATATACGGTAAGTCATAATTGAATTTATTTGAAAAAGGAAAAAAAAGCCCAGGAAAATTAAAAACCAGAATGATGTGTTTGTGCATTTAGTTTTGACATTTGATTAGAGTATTTCTGTTTTCTTCGGAGTTCAGTATTTTTGTGAATTCACTTTTTGCTGTTTTCTCATTGTATTAAGGTATATGGATGGTATATCACCATCTTGGATTGTACAATCACAGTACAAAATCGATTAGTTTAGTTTAAACATATTTTATTTGCTTAAATGTGCAAAAGGGATGAGACACAAGTTAATCAAACTTATATAGTCTTCTATAAGCATGCATACAAACAATACATTATATATACAAAATACATTGGAACTGTGAAAAGATGCTGTGTGGTGATGTGAATGGTTATACACAATATGTGTGTATTTGCATTTTATAATGTGCTATATTAGACAATTAGAATCCTTTTAGACTCTTTAATAAATTCATATACATCCTTTACAATTCTTTCATATTCAACTTTAGTTAAAGACGTATTGCCAGAGGTTAAGATGTTCAAATTTAGTGGAGAGTTCTCTGGTAACCAATGTAGATTATTAAATAATTTGATTTTAATATTCGCATAATTAGGATAATAAAAAAAGAAGTGACGTGAATCTTCGCACTTAGCACCACAAACTACAAGACGGATCTGAAATAAGGTTGACTCTGTTAAGATTATAATTCCAAAAAGAAGCTGAGCACCTAAGTTGTGTCAAAATAATGTTGAGTTTACAATTGCCAAAGTCATAATGTTTTGGTACTTTGGCTTTTGAATTCAATTTAAGATTTTTTAGTTCGGTTTTAAATTTACATAAAGAGTCAATGTCGCGTGTCATCACATTAATGTTATTCCACAGTCGTATTGATGAAGGTATGAAGGATTATTGGGTCAATGAAAGTCTACATAAAGGGTATATGTATATTATATCATTCCCAATACGTAATAGATAAACAGCTGTACTTTGGATTGTTGGTGGAATTAAATTGCAAAGATAGACTGGTGCATTATTATGTTGAGAATTATAGAATAGTTGTAACTTCCTTCTTTATTTTCGTTCACCTAGAGTTTCCCAACAAATTCGGTCCAGTTATTTGACCAAATTTACAAATTTGGAGACCGAATAAAGGTTAGACTGTTTATTTATATAAAGAAAACTTGGTGATGTATTCTATTATTAAAAATATTTAAACAAGTATCCTTTTGTTTTGTTTTTAGAATAAATTTTTCAAATGGCCCATTCAAGGGCAGATAACTCTTTTATTAAAACAAATCATTATGGACTAATAGGGATTATTGTTTTATTTTTACTTGTAGCAAAAAAAAAAAAGTTCGGTGACACCGTTTTTTATTTGTATTTTCTTAAAACATATAATAAAACATATCTTCTCACAATTCATTTCAAAATTCTATCTCATAGATATGCACACAAATGTGTTTTTTCATAAACAATCTAACCAAATTTAGACAATTTTCAACGACTCAAAGCTTGAAAAATAGCACGGTGACACATATTTTTTATTATATTTTTGAAAAGAAACATATTTTTTTTTTATATTATACGAAAATTCTGTCTCAAAAAGTATATACTTATGATCAACCTTAAATGCATTAAAATGTAAGTGTCATCTGGAATTACAATTATTGTGAGTATAACGTTAATGAATTCCCTAATGCAGTTGTTAATGCGATATGTTAATCAAATAACCATTGTCCGAGCAGTTACTGTGTGTATTTGGCGTTGAATTCAATTAATTGGAAACTGAAAGTCAAAAGAATGATGAATTAAAAAAAAAACCCATTACGCATAACGAAATTCTTTATTACTTATTTGAACAGGATTAAAATCAAAATGTTTCTTACAAATGTCATTTCGTTTTAGGCTTAAGTTGTGCTTTCGCAACAGGACCGATGTTTGTAGTCTTAAATGCGTCATTCGAAAAAAGGCTTGGTATAGCATACAGTATTGCAATGGTGGGTGGATGCATTGGTAGTTTTACCTTACCTCTCTTAATTCAAACTTTATTGGATAAATATGGTCTTCAAGGTGCTTTATTAGTTTGTTCAGGGATGCATCTAAATAATATCGTTGCTGGTGCTTTAGTAAGGTCACCACGTAAACCCAAAGTGGAACAACACACAGGGAAAGATGCAGTACTTCAAGAGTTACTAGATCCTGAGCAAGAACTAAAATTAGCATTTAAAAAAGATTTAAGTGTTTCAGACAACAATATTAAACGCCAGATGGACAATGGAAGTCAACCGAGTCATTTTAAAGTAAATCACTCAGGAAAACCAAGAACTCAATCTGAAAGTCATGATAGAGGTGCTACGAAAAATGATGTACATGTGAACACATCTCTACAAGACTTCTTCAAAACACTTTCTAGAAGTGCACTAAACATTTACAACACAACAGATACAGCAGAAACGTTTTCTTCAATGCATAGTGTTGGTATTTTACAGCAAAATAGTGAAGCGGATGATGAATTTGTTCAGCATAAATGTTCATTTAAAGTATCATGCCATGACTTGCTAGGTTTAGATCTTCTGAAAAACCATAGTTTGCAGGCAACACTGTTTGCAGCCTTCCTTGCGTTTTTCGGACTAGCATTTATAGTTGCATATATTCCAGCATTTGCGAACGACAATGGGATCACCCAGGATAGGTTAGCAATTTTATTGACCATCACTGGTGTTTGTGATCTTGTATCTCGAATTCTACTCGGAATTTTGATAGATTCCAACAAAGTAAAGAGAAAAAATATTTTATCATTTTCGTTATGTGTAACAGGCATTGCAACATTATTTAATCCATTCTACACAAATTTTCAAACATTCGCCATATATTCCGTGATATATGGACTATTCGGGAGTTTATATTTCTCTTTGATGACAATGTTGATGAGGGAAGGTGTTGGTCCAGATCAGCTACCAGCAGCATTGTCCCTACAGATATTTATCCATGGCATTTCGTCCATTGTATTCGCACCTTTACTTGGTAAGTATGGTTGTTAATTACAAAAAAAGTCGACTATGATAACATATAAAAAAGAAGATGTGGTATGATTGCAAATGAGACAACTGTCCACAAGAGACCAAAATGACACAGACATTACCAACTATAGGTCATCGTACGGCCTTCAACAATGAGTAAAGCCAATATTGCATAGTCAGCTATAAAAGGCCCCGATAAGAAAATGTAAAACAATTCAAACGAGAAAACTAACGGCCTTATTCATATAAAATAAAATGAACGAAAAACAAATATGTAACACATAAACAAACGACAACCACTGAATTACAGGCTCCTGACAGGCACATACATAGATGGTATTAAAGTTATGTTTTACACCAGATGCATATGTCCACAAATCAAATGAGACGGTCTTCTCTAGTTTAAAAAAGCCATTTTCAAATTCAAAGTAAATATTCGTTGCACGTGATTGACGTCACAATTGAATTAAGAACGTCAACCGTGTTTTGAACAAAACGTTAAATCTAAATTGACATTTGTTTAACTGTTGCTCGGTTGAAAATGAATAAAATTTTTATTTAAAAGTAGATTTACATATATTTGTTTATTCATTTATCGTGCAACGGTTGATTTTCTTGAACCGTCTGGTTTCAGCAAATCAAAATGGATACCTACTATAGGTCTGTATTGAAGTAAAACATTTCTTAAGTTTTTTATAAGAATCGAAATAAGTCTATCATGGCATGCGCTATACTAATTTTAGCATGTATATCAATGTTAAAATTACCATAGAGCATGGTTTAACAGAATTATTTCTTATATAATGTCTCATCTGTTTTTGGTAGATGCCAAACTATTTGACATCTGAAACCTAATATTAACTTTGAAGAGCTGATAAATAAAATACACATTTCGACGAGGGAATTAGAGCGTTCCATGAGGGAAATAAAGTCTTCAATTTATAATGTTTTTTAAGTGTAAAAAGAGCAAATATCAATTGAACAATGTTATTACTGTTGCTACAGTAACTTTGAATAGACTAAATTCATCTTCATTTAACCATTTTGTTTAAAAAATGAACACAAAATTACCCGGAGATATCTGGTTTAAAGGAAAACTCTATTATGTCTCTTTGTGTTTATTGAAATGTGTATAATATATGCTTTCTGCGAAGTCCGATGAGGCTTTTTTGTCTTAGATTACTATTTATTCACTATGTTGACAATGACAATAGTTTACAATTTCAGTCTCTAAATCTTGGTAATACTTAATATAATGAATAACATTTCGATGTCTCAGTATAGCATGAAATTTGGTACAGGAAATGCCAAACCTATCGAGGCAGTGGTTCTTACTCGGTTTATATGTTATATAGGTTTGATTGTTTTTATTCCCTTTTTACAAACACATCTCAATTGCATTTTTTCTAAAGATAATATATTTATTTATCTTTTTTTTTAACTTTTATTTTGTAGGTTATATAAGAGACCAAACAGGATCGTACACGGTGTCTTTTTATGTAATGGGTTCAGCACTTCTGATAGCTTCTATTATAATATTTTGTGAACCGCTCGTTAAAAAACTCGAAGATCGTAGAGTTAAGAAACTTCGACGAAAGTCAAATGATGATGAAGATGTGACAATTCATACGATTAACAACTGATTATTAACAGGTTCCATGAATACTGATTGAGGGCAGATATTGAAATTCTTGTTTGTCCAAATTGCTTCGAGCAGCTCAACTCATACCATTAAGTTAAAGGCATTGTTTTTGTTTATTATGGTCACCTAGACATTCAAAATTCAAATACGGTATTGTGACCAAGGCATACTTAATACCAATGTTATTTCAACTGATCGGGCGGAGCTTATGTTTTAATTAACATAAGGACAGTCAATTCGAAGATGTGTGTGATAAGGATGATTGCTGTTATAATTTTTATTGAACTTTAATCACCTATCAGTGTCACCAAACGCATATACAAAAGAACTGAGTGCATGGTACGGGACGAATAACTGGACACTTTATTGGGGGTCTCATTGGGGGGTTCCGATCCCGGATCCTGCTTTCTGTTTTGTCAGATTCCCGTATCCCGCTTACACTATGTACGTAAGCAATTCTCATTTTTTTGGCATTTCCCGTGTCCCGCTAGACCTCATTTCCTGTTTTCATGACACAATAATTTGACTTTCACGTGTCACGCTTACAAAAAATCGGCAGTCCCCCGTCACGCTTAGAACCCAATGAGACCTACTTTATTGGTGGGTTTATCCTTAAACTCCTGTCTATAGATGGACTGGTCTTAAATGAGCGAACTTCTTAAACCCCGCCAAGTCAAGTTAAATAAATCTAATAATACAAACAAGTATCCAACAAATACATATTCAAATATGTTCAACTTGATGATAATAAGCAACAAACACAACAAATATATTTTTCAAGCTCAAATGTATATATAATGTCGGAGGAGGTCGTACGTTTGTCAAGTTTTAGTTGATAAATGTGTTCATGAATTAGTACTGTTTTTTTAGATATAAAAAAAAAACATAAATGGAAGTGTAAAAATTCAGATAATTGTATAATATACCAACAGGTACATTTTATGTTCAGTTATAACCAGATGTTTGATAGTCAAGAGACACACGACAGGTGCCATTCCTGGATCAGGCACCTTTCCGTAGTTTATATAACTTCGCCCCAGTATATGGTCGAGTTGGTGTTACTAGGTATTAAGTAATGTATTATGTTATAGTACTGTTCGTCTTTACGTCGCTTTACGATTTAAGCCATGTCAGTTTTCCTTCGACATGAGTTTGAATGTCGCCTTTCCTAACTTTTGAATCATTTCCTCAGTACTGATCGTCAAAATGTTGATACGTTATATACATGTGTATCATATGGCAAGCCGTTTTGCTATTTATTCTTACTTCAAGATATCTCATAAACTTTATAAGATATCTTATATAGTTTATGAGATATCTTGAATTAAGAATAAATAGCAAAACGGCTTGCCATATGATACACATGTATATATACATATACTTTTCTTTGTAAGAAATTTTCTTATGTTAATAAGATATCTTATAAACTACATGAGATATCTTATAAACTTTATAAGATATCTTATTTATTATATGATATATCTTATTTATTATATGATATATCTTATTAAGTATACAAGATATCTAATATAAAAAATATTTATAAGATATTTATAAATTTTAGAAGATATCTTATAAAGCATATAAGATATCGTAGAAACTTTTTGAGATATCTTATATAATATATCAGATATCTCATATAATTTATCGTATATCTTATATAAATGAATCATATAAGATATCTTATATATTAAGATGAGCAGCACCACAGGATCAACATGTGGAGCAGGATCTGCTTACCCTTTTGGAGCACCTGATTTCACACCCAGTTTTTTGTGTGGTTCTTGTTGCTTAGTCTTTAGTTTTCTATGTTGTATCTTGTGTATACTACTATGTGTGTTTGTCTTTTCCTTTTGCGCCATTTCATTGTCAGTTTATTTTCGATCTATGAGTTTGAATGTCCATCTTGTATCTTTCACCCCTTTTTATGTAGTGTTTTGTAGATTTTTCCCTATTTTGTCATTGAATTTCTCTCAGTGATTTTTAATTCTCTATGTGGTATCTTCAGTTTCTTTTCTTACATTTAACGTGTTTATTCCTAATTATGTCAATTCTACATGTTATATTTTAATCTCATCAAGATACGATTTTTTTTTCTCTGAAATGGGGGGGGGGGGGGGGGGGGCTGATGCGGTCGGTTATTAGCATTTTACGAAAAAAGTAAAATCACAAAAATACTGAACTCCAAGGAAAATTCAAAAAGGAAAGTCCACAATCAAATGGCAAAATCAAAAGTTCAGACACATCAAACGAATGGATAACAACTGTCACACTTCTGACTTGGTACAGGCATTTTCTTATGTAGAAAATGGTGGATTGAAATTATGCAACTCTTATTAAAATAGTGTTGGAAATAACTCTTTTTTCTATTCTGTTTTCCTGTATCATATTTGCCTTCTCGCCTTTCGTTCTCAAGGGTACATGTACATGCAATTATTTTATCCCGTGATGTGTGGCCAACAATCTTATCATACATGTACTTCCTGAAAATAATATATTTTGTCTTTATATTTTCAAGTCAAGCAACATTAAACCCTACATTATCATCCCCTATAATCTGGCGTATTAAATTATAATCCTGGTACCTTTGATAACTATTTACACCACTGGGTCGATGCCACTGCTGGTGGGCGTTTCGTCCCCGAGGGTATCACCAGCCCAGTAGTCAGCACTTTTGTGTTGACATGAATTATCTTTGAAAAGGTCATGATTATAATTTATAAATTAATTGTATATAAAACTTTGAACTTTTCAACTAAAATACTAACTTAAAGGCTTTTCTACCTAAGGAATAGATTACGTTAGCTGTATTTGGCAAAACTTTTAGGAATGTTTAGTCCTTGATGCTCTTCAACTTCGAATTTTATTTAGCCTTTAGATGTTTTTTTTTTAATTCGAGCGTCACTGGTGAGTTTGTTTGTTTTTTGTTGTTTTTTTTTTGAAGACTAATTATGTTAATTCTACATGAGATATTTTAATCTCAGCATTATACGACCTGTTTTCTCTAAAAAGGGGGAGGGAAGACATCAATTATTAAAATTTTACAAAATTGTGCATTTTTAATAAAATAGATTGTTGGAACTATCTAACAGGAAATGGCTGTTGTCTATTATATATTTTTGTTTTCCTGTGCCATATTTGCTTTTCAACTTTCGTTGTACCTGTTGAATGAAGGTAATTCTTTAATCACGTGCTGTGTGGTCAATAATCTTATCTTACATGTATTTTATTCCTGAAAATAATAGATTTTGTCTTTATATTTCTCAGTCGAGCAACACTAAATCCTAAAGTCAGCCCCATCAATCCCTGTTATCCATGTCAAGAGAAAAATGACACAACGAAAGACCATATAGTCCCGCTTTTTAAAGCAGATGCTTTATGCATGTAGTGACAATGTGTGGTTATCCATTTGTCCTTTGTAATAGCCACAAAAATAACATGTATATTAGGTTTCCATTGTATTTAATGAAACTCTCCTCTATATATTGCTATTGTGCACTATTTTCTTTTTGTATACCAAATATTTTAACAATCCTCCGTAGATTTTTTTCAGCTTAGTGTCCTTTAGCAAATTTTTCATTTATATTCAGGATGAGAACAAATTAACAATTATCCCAATCGACGAGGATGGACGGCGGCAACTCGACTACTACTTTGTAAATGAGGATGCGTTGCAAATGTACAGACATGTTTGCTTTCTAAAGGGAATCTGATGTTCAGTAGCAGTCGTTATTTGATGTGGTTCATACGTGTTTCTCGTTTTTCGGTTTTTTAAATAGATGAGACCGTTAGTTTTCCCGTTTGAATGGCTTTACACTAGTATTTTTATGGACTCTTTAAAGCTTGCTGTGCGTTGTGAACCAAGGTTCCGTGTTGAAAACCGTACTTTGACCTATGATGGTTTACTTTTATAAATTTTGACTTAGACGGATAGTTGTCTCTTAGGCGTCCGTTCGTGCTATCCGGTAAGGTGTGACCGAGGCTTTTAGCCTCGGTCACACCTTACCGGATAGCTCGAACGGACGCCTAGCGATTAACTTTTTTTCAATCTGTTCATGTCCGTTAGACGTCCGTTGGTGAATTTATCCTCCAGACCTTCAACGGATGTATAACGAACACGTAACGGATACAAAAAGGAAACGAAAAGGACGAATACCGTACAAAACGGACGCCTAACGAATAACTTTTTTTCAATCCGTTAAACGTCCGGTAGAAGTCCGTTGGTGAATTTATCCTCCAGACCTTCAACGGATGTATAACGAACACGTAACGGATACAAAACGGAAACGGAAACGAAACGTTACGGACGACTACCGTACAAAACGGACGCCTAACGAACATGATCAAAAGTTTCCACCGGACAGAACGGACGTCGACGGAAAAAACGAACGCTGACGGACATGCAACGGATATGGACGGGCGTCTAACGGATAAGAACAGACGTCTAACGGACATGAACGGATTTGAACGAATGAGAAATTGACTTCTACCGGACGTATAACGGATAAAACGGATGATGAACGGATCTGAAACGGATAAATCAATCTTATAGTGTAAAGGCACGTCTTCACAACCAATCAGCTCTTATTCAGGTCAGACACTGCCCTTTGGTGGCATTTTGAAGAACAAACCAAAACCAGTTACACAGAAACATTTGAGTATTTATGCGATTTACATGTATTATTATTGAAACCTTTAATTTTTCCGTATATCTTGTTCATCCGTTTTATCCGGTACGCTCCCGTTATGTGTCCGTTTTATGCGGTACTCGTCCGTTGGATAAACGTTCGACATCCGTTTTGTCCGGTACGTTTCCGTTACTCGTACGTTGCATGTCCGGTGTGTGTCCGTTATGCATTCGTTACACGTCCGTTTTATTCGGTCCGTACATCAACGGACTCCCAACGGAAAACAATTTTGTCAACGGACAACTTTTATTTTCATCCGTTAGGCGTCCGTTCGTGCTATCCGGTAAGGTATGACCAAGGCTTAAGGCACTCATACCAAATTTTCTTGTATCTAATTATAGACTCCTGCAAGATATGCTGAAAGGATTCGTTAACGAGTAGACAGTGTGACATTCTTTTTTATCGGTGAACGATAATATAAAAACGTGGTGACATACAATAAGGTCTTGAAGGTTTAAGAAAACATTTACAATACTAGATAAAAGTGTCAAAGGACAAGGTTGTTCACCCCGTAATCTCCGAATCGTAGCTACTTGTATTTCATAACGTTAGTTGGTCTATCTGATGATCTTCGTCAATATAAGCTTATAGTCCAGATCCTTTTACGCCATAGGATGATAAAAACTAGGACGATTTTGATTGATAGTGTGAACATATTTTCTTCACCCATCAACCTTTCTACTATACAAATACGTGTCGTTTGAATTAAAAAAAAACCACGTCACAGTTCCTGTGGATTCATTTATTTTTGTGGGTACTAATTTTCCTAGATTGAGAAAAACTTGCATTTTCTTGGATATTGAAATTCGGGATTTTCTAAAAGTCTGCATTAAATCACAGAAAATTCGCAATTCCTTGAACATTTAAATTCGTGGTTTCCCTGTTTCCACGAAATCCACCAAAATTGGATTAAACGAATAATAATGAATCTACAGACAAAGTCAAGATCCTTTTTCGCCGTAGGATGATAAAAACTAGGACGATTTTAATTGATAGTGTGAAAAGACTTTCTTCACCAATAGATTCGACCTTTCTTCTATACAAATACAGGTGTGCAGATGACACGAAGCGATGCACTATAGGTTCCCGGTCGTTTGCTATGTTGCGACCGAATGAATATTTTCAAATTTCTTTTTCTCAAATACGTGTCGTTTAAAGTTAGAAAATAATTTAACATCATCAAAACTCGTCATTATAAGCTAATAGTCCAGATCATTTTACGTCATATGATGATAAAAACTAGGATGATGTTAATTAATAGTGTGAAAAGACCTTCTTCACCCATCGACCTTTCTACTAAACAAATACGGGTGTACTGTAACAGAGAACACGAAGCGATGCACTATATATATATATATATATATATATATAGTTTACTGGGCGTTTGCTACTTGCAGTGGCGACTCCAGCCATTTTAAAAAGGGGGGTTACCAACACAGAGTGAAAAGGGGGGGGGTTCCAACTATATGCTCCCATTCAAATGCATTGATCGGCCAAAATAAGGGGGGTTCCAACCCCCGGAACCCCCCCCCCCCCCCCCCCTGGATCCGCCACTGGTCTTATGCGATCGAACGGTTATATTAGTGTTATGTTTGCTACTTCGACACAGTTTAATTAGGGGTGGTGATAATGTACCGCTTTTGGTTCATATAAAAATTTGGATAAAATATGTTAGTTTAATGAGAATATCATAGGTAACCGTTTATTTACGTCCTTCAACAATGAGAAACCCTACACCGTATATTAAGGCCCGACATGTAAATGTGAAACAATTAAAAGTATACGAGAAAACCATACGCCTAATTCTTAATAAACAAATATAACAAATATGAACTGACTTCCAACACTGGATGGATTTACATGCTCTTGACTTAGAAGCTGGCCCAGTGGTGTAAGTAGTCGAACTGCTGTATGCTGTATAACTTGCCTGTCAACTCTAAGGTTGTGATTTTAGAATGTTGTGGAGTTAAACATGACAATTTCATTCAAAAACAAATTCAACGGTAGAATGGTAAAATAACTATACAATCGTCATTTAAGCTTATGTTAAATTGCAGGATTGAGCATGTACTATAAACTACGCAACACAATAAAAGTTTCGGCGATCCTCGCTTTCTCTCTGTTTCTAAAGCTCGTACAAATTAATTTTATATTTTCCAACACTGTACGGATATTGTTTGTATGCGTATTTGTTTTATTGACTTTAGATACAGAAGTCACATATTAAAGATAACTGCTCGTTCATTGACGACAGGTAGGACATTTTATTTCAATACATGACCATGATTTATATATTACATTTTCGAGCACTTTTGCAGGCCTTTATTTAGCACATCTAGTTTTGACAGTTTTGAGATACAGAAATATTACAAAACTCAGTTTTCGAATTAGAGGATTTGATTCTTTAAATGTGAGACTTACGTTGGCTTATAGTATACGCATGTGCTTGGTACAATGTACATGGTGTTAGTTCATAGCTAAATATTACATACGTTACTTTATAGTGGAACTTGACTAATGTGATACTATCTTCACACCTACCTATAGTTTTTTTGTTTAAATTAAATTAATTCAGATTTGTCGACTTAACCTTTCTTGAAAGTATGAAAAAAAGTTTAATTGAGGAACTGTGATTGTTTCATGATAATAGCCCCAAAATGGGTAAAAATTGACAACAAATGGGAAAATCATCAAAACAGGGTATTTTCGCATGGCAGTAGCAAAACAAGACCCCCAACCCACCCCCCTGGAAGTTAAATTGTCGTTCCCTTGTCCATTCACAACGTCTGAGGTTTAGACTTTTGAATGCCTTATAAACTGTTTTAATTTCTGTGTCATTTGGTCTCTTGTGCAGATTTGGCAATCTTGCCACATTTTCTTTTTTATATTTCTAATAATGAACTGGATTTTTTTGTTCACTTAATGTTTTATTTAGTTATTCAATTTCTTTATTTGATAGGAGTAAATTATGAAATACAATGGTGAAAATACAAAGAGAGACAATACTTATCATACAACACCAGACAAAACTTCTGACATTAAAGAAAATGAAGATGAAACCACCATTCAAGAAGATAGAGAGGACACTGCAGATCAACGGAAGGACAAAGGATGGGCTTGGGTCATATGTGGAGGCAAGTATTGTTTAAAGTCCTCGCTCTCATCATAATTTTAAAAAATATTTTCAAAACCTCATCTTAAATTATCACTCTTTATATAATAAAATTATTGAAAAATGTAACAATTACTGTTATTTTCATTAATTAAAATACTTTGTTTATCAAACATGTGAAATGTTTTGTATTTTACTCTTTTAGCTTCGACTGTCCAACTTATTTTTGTTATAAAGTCATATGTACTTTTGTTACTTTTAAGTCTCTACCGTGCATTCATTATTTTATGTTGTTTTGTGAAATAAATAATGATTTTTGTTTTGATATTGCAGGTGCCTTCATACATTTATTCATGTTCATCGGGATAGGAAAGTCGTTTGGATTGTTCTTTGTCGAGTTTTTAAGAGTGTATGATACCAGCTCTTCATTATTATCAGGGATTATTTCAGTGCAAAATCTTTTTGTAAGCCTAGTTTGTAAGTATATTTTACATAGATCTACGTATTATAATTTTTAAAAATAAAACAAATTTTTATAATAATAATCGTGGTAAAAAACACCTAACAATTGTAACCTATGGTATGCAATTTAAAATTACATTTGTATTTGTATTAAATGTCAAGTAATAATATGCATTTTCAAGTTATTTAATCTAAAAGTCAAGTATATACATGTAGTATACAGTTTAAAGTTGATTGTACTTAATATTACCAAATGATACAAAGTCTTGAGTTTAATCATAAAATTATGTTTATTGCACTTGATGATGTTTTTCGTTTAAAATGTTTTCTATGAGTCATTTCGGGGACTTTATTTATAGATTACTATGCGTTAAAGGCCTACGGTGACCTATGTTTTCATTTCACGTAATTACCGACTTAAGTTTCGTTTAATGACATATACTGCTACAGTGCTACAAATGAACGTTCTAAACTATAAGATATATATGACATGGCAATGAATATGAATACGAATTTACAGTATAAACAAAAATAATGTGTCTGTTTAGTGGCTGTATAACGTCCAGCGTGTCAAATACATACATAATCAAGACGAGAGCATATTCATATCAAATGAATATGAACCCTGCTTTGTAATTGACTTACTAGATTGGTCGATTTTTGAAGATGATTTCTTCTAGTTCATAATATAGTAGTCCACATGGAGAAATGTCAGCATACTGAGACACATTATTCTGTCTCAGGCCGACTAGTGTTAATTTGCTCTTTCTCCCAAATAGCAGCAATAACCAATGTTCAGGGTTGGTTTAATTAGCCATGTAGATGATAAAACCGACCATCTACTAATCGGGTTCATAACGAGACCACCGAAGCGGTTTTAAGAACATTAAGTTGAGTTTAGATGTTTATATACTTGCTATAACATGGTAAAATACATTGTTCATGACCTGGGTATATTTACTGATTTAATGTGTTTTTATTGTAGCTCTATTTACATTAAATGTCGGAATCAGAGTTGTTGGTTGCAGACCATTAATGATCATTGGTGGATTGATATTATGTGGTTCTTATATGCTTAATGCACTGGTGCCAGGAATAGCTGCTCTCTTTATAGCGCATGGTGTTCTTTATGGTAATTTTGAACTTATTAGTTTATCATTGTTTGTCGAATTATGTTATTGATTTGTAAAATAAAAAGTGAGGCTGTTCAAACAAAGTGTTCTAACAAATTAAAACTGACTATTAGAACAACTGTTGAATTAAAAAGAACAAGGATTATTTAGATTTACAAATCGTTCACGTATATTTAAATGTTCTTGTATTTCCTGTCCACTTTAATAGTAATATTTATAGGATTTATTGGCCTAGTGGACCAGGTGAGCTGAAATGCACAAAACAAGTTGTTGAGTGTTGCGGTTAGGGGACGACCATTTGATATTCTGGGGGGGGGGGGGGGCAGGAGGATTTTGAAAATAGATAACTCAGCCTTGATAATCACAAAAATAAATGGTTTGTTCTGTGGTAGTTTGAAAATAAATTACCTGACTTGCAATGTATAGAAAATAAATAACTCAGCAGGTCTAATCGAAAGTATATGAGATGGCACCAGATTCTTCATAAATTCATCTTTTTTCCCAAAAAAAATCGGGAAACACTTCCCAAATTTTTTAATAACAAAAGTATAAATATTATTTAAATATACTTGAAATGTCTGAAAATTGGTTTCATTTAACTTGAAGTATATTGTCTCAGGAAACCTTACCTCACCTTTATTTTAACAGGGCCGTAACTCCATGTAGGAAATTTCAAAACCAAACGCTTGTCTCCATATCAAATTGTGTTCACGGCCTTGCAAGAAGAAAGTTCTGTTTTCCCTCAGACTTATAGCCCTGATTTTTCGGGATCAATGTTTCTTATTTATTTGTCTTTTGTTCATTGATTGCCCTTCCGTATTCTGTTAGTGTTGCATTCCTTTTGTAATCTAGTAATTTTGTTATGAACTTGATCATGAGTTTAAAAAAAAAAAAAAAAAACAGCAGCCACAGGCTTAACTATGTGAATTCCATTTTTGCTTTATCATGCACATTGGTCTTTTGATGTTTTCTACGGAAGCGTATTAGCGCCACACATTTTTTTTTTTTTTTTTATTTTTCTTCTTATGTTTGCGTTATAACGCAAACCTTTGCGTTATAACGCATAACGCAAACCTTTGCGTTATAACGCAAACCTTTGCGATATAACGCAAACCTTTGCGTTATAACGCAAACCTTTGCGTTAAACGCAAACCTTTTGCGTTATAATGCAAACCTTTGCGTTATAACGCAAACATCTTTATTTCAATTATTCATTAAGTTTTGTATATATGTCCGTCTGTCATTCATTTTGGATGTGATTTACTAGTAGATAAAAAAAAGAAACATACATACAAGGCCAAATCATTATAATAAATATGCATAGGAATAATGGAATAATTGAAGTGCAATTATACATAAATTAAGACTGATTTGTGCATCAGAAAAGTATATAATTTAACAAGAAAATAGATATAGTATATAGTCATATTAAAATTGAAAGATCAAAAATAATGTCATACAATTGTGAAACCTCCAAGTCAAATAGACAAAATGATCTTTCTGCTTTAAAATGAATTATTAATAAGGAAACATTTTTATTAAATCTCAGAATATGATCAAGATTCTTTGATAGAAAGTCATTGAATTTTCATTTCAATATAATGAAGTATTTTTAAGATGCTTGGGTAGCAATTTGAATAGAGAGAACATAATTTTATTAATAAAACATCTTCATTCTATACATTTATTGCCAAAGGGTAGCTTGTTTGAATGTAACCTACTTTACACAGTTCTCAAACAAGAGCTTACTTTGGAAGTATATTTATATTCGGTTATAGCTATATTAGCAGGGTTGATTTTTTTCTTAGGTATAACCTCAATTTACTCAATTTTCTTTGTCATATATATACTAGTAGTAACTTGGATATCGTTTTTGGGGACCTTTATAGTTTGTTGTTTAGTGTGAACCAATGCTCCGTGTTGAAGACCGTAATTCGGCCTATGATGGTTTACTTTTACGAATAGTGACTTAGATGGAGAGTTTTCTTATTGGCACTCATACCACATCTTCTTATATTATTCTGCTCATTATTAGTCATTGATATGATCTAATTATTCAAGCAGTTTACTTTGCAATTACTACAAAGGTGATAAATTTTATTATATCCAGCCTCCTCCATTAATAACTACTGTTTCCTTTGAATCTTAAATAAGAAATAATATACAACAAATGTTTGCGTTATAACGCAAAAGGTTTGCGTTATATCGCAAAGGTTTGCGTTATATTCCGAACACCCAGAAAGCATGATTTTGCATCATTTGTTCTATAGCTTCTTGGGCCTTCAGTGGCTCCAAAACCCTTCAAAAAAAAATGTTGCCTCGCTCCGCTCGGCATAGTAGGTTTGCCAAAACATTTAAAAGTGCCTAGTTATAACTAAACTTAATACTATGTGTATAATATGCAGTTGGGAATTTAAAAGATTCATTTCTGTAGAGGGGATGGTTAATCTAATTAAATGTTACATAATGACTTGACTATACTATATGTATTATTTATAAACAAAACATTTAAAAAATTGTATGTTTTTCGAATATCAAAAATATAGTTGTGAAAATGAATAATCAGTCCCTTGCTTTAATGAAAATGAAAAATCTTGCTTCAATAGTGCAGAAAATGAATAATCTGTCCTCTTAGTTTGCAAAAAATAAATAACCGATCAAAAACAAATCCTCCTGCCCCCCCCCCCCCCCCCCCCCCCCCAGAATATCAAATGGTCGTCCCCTTATAGTGGTCTTGAATGAATTACCTATCAATTAACTTTGAAGTTTTGTCGCAATAACAAGTGTGCCATGTTGTCTGTTTTGATTGTATATTTTTGTGGTTGGGTTTTTGCCGTTGATTTGTGCTCAACGTCTTTCTGACGTAACAAAATTTTATTTTAAGATTTAAATATATATATACGAGTCTAAATTGAAAAGTATGTTCAAACCTATGATTGCGTTGGATAAAAACCACAATTTTTATATGTGTGCATGTAAAACAAATTTCGTTGTAGAAGGGTCTAAATACAGCACAAACAACATTTTCCAAAAGACCAAAGAAGTGAAGAAGTATATTTAAACAAAACGCATTTGACTAACAGGTCGAACAACTGATGTTCTTTAACCCTGCTGACTGCCATTGGCGATTGCCAAATAAAACTGATCACAAGATGTAACAACATGGATCTTAATATAAATTTAATACTAGACAGAAAACAATTAACTTGTGGCCACGATGTTATGCCACAAACATAAGGTGTTTAAATTTTTTTGTACACCAGATCCGGATTTCGACAATAAATGTCTCTTCAGTGATGTTAGGGATCGAAACGGTATTTGGAAGGCCATATAAAATGTAGCCTCATTTTTAGATAGACTCTTGAATTTTAAGAGTCAATATCGGATGAACGGATCATATAAACCGGAGGGAATATAAAATTTGCGAAAGCAAATTTACAGATCTAACATTGTTGGGTTGATGTTTAGACGAGTTGTATATACATTATGTACACAGCCATGTATCACCATCATTGATGGCGATCCGATGGATACATCTGTTGTAGAGTTGTCACTGACTCAGACGTACTTATAAATATAATTATTTTCTGTGACTGTATAGTACATTAATTTGTAGGATCCTTTACTATAGATAATTTAGCTGATCTGTAACAATAACATCTTCATGCCTTATATATCATGTACTGTAGTACGCCGCTAGATTAAAACTGACGAGGAAAGGTAACACACGGCCAGCGAAAGCTCTTATTTTGAGAGCCCAGGTGGTCGTGTGGTCTAGCGGGACGACTGCAGTGCAGGCGATTTGGTGTCACGATATCACAGTAGCATGGGTTCAAATCCCGGCGAGGGAAGAACCAAAAATTTGCGAAAGCAAATTTACAGATCTAACATTGTTGGGTTGATGTTTAGACGAGTTGTATATACATTATGTACACAGCCATGTATCACCATCATTGATGGCGATCCGATGGATACATCTGTTGTAGAGTTGTCACTGACTCAGACGTACTTATAAATATAATTATTTTCTGTGACTGTATATTACATTAATTTGTAGGATCCTTTACTATAGATAATTTAGCTGATCTGTAACAATAACATCTTCATGCCTTATATATCATGTACTGTAGTACGCCGCTAGATTAAAACTGACGAGGAAAGGTAACACACGGCCAGCGAAAGCTCTTATTTTGAGAGCCCAGGTGGTCGTGTGGTCTAGCGGGACGGCTGCAGTGCAGCCGATTTGGTGTCACGATATTACAGTAGCATGGGTTCGAATCCCGGCGAGGGAAGAACCAAAAATTTGCGAAAGCAAATTTACAGATCTAACATTGTTGGGTTGATGTTTAGACGAGTTGTATATACATTATGTACACAGCCATGTATCACCATCATTGATGGCGATCCGATGGATACATCTGTTGTAGAGTTGACTCAGACGTACTTATAAATATAATTATTTTCTGTGACTGTATATTACATTAATTTGTAGGATCCTTTACTATAGATAATTTAGCTGATCTGTAACAATAACATCTTCATGCCTTATATATCATGTACTGTAGTACGCCGCTAGATTAAAACTGACGAGGAAAGGTAACACACGGCCAGCGAACACTCTTATTTTGAGAGCCCAGGTGGTCGTGTGGTCTAGCGGGACGGTTGCAGTGCAGGCGATTTGGTGTCACGATATCACAGTAGCATGGGTTCGAATCCCGGCGAGGGAAGAACCAAAAATTTGCGAAAGCAAATTTACAGATCTAACATTGTTGGGTTGATGTTTAGACGAGTTGTATATACATTATGTACACAGCCATGTATCACCATCATTGATGGCGATCCGATGGATACATCTGTTGTAGAGTTGTCACTGACTCAGACGTACTTATAAATATAATTATTTTCTGTGACTGTATATTACATTAATTTGTAGGATCCTTTACTATAGATAATTTAGCTGCTCTGTAACAATAACATCTTCATGCCTTATATATCATGTACTGTAGTACGCCGCTAGATTAAAACTGACGAGGAAAGGTAACACACGGCCAGCGAAAGCTCTTATTTTGAGAGCCCAGGTGGTCGTGTGGTCTAGCGGGACGGCTGCAGTGCAGGCGATTTGGTGTCACGATATCACAGTAGCATGGGTTCGAATCCCGGCGAGGGAAGAACCAAAAATTTGCGAAAGCAAATTTACAGATCTAACATTGTTGGGTTGATGTTTAGACGAGTTGTATATATATATATATATATATATATATATATCAAAAGTTCTGTCAAATTAAGATTTTGTTCTCATTTCAGGAATTGGCATAGCATCTACCTCAGTATTGATATTTATTGAAATTAACAACTATTTTGAGAGAAGATTGGGTTTCGCTTTCATGGTATCTAGTGTTGGTGGGTGCGTGGGCAGTTTTGTTTTCCCAATTATCATTCAAAAACTTTTAGACACGTATGGACTGCAAGGTGCCTTGTTAGTGATTTCTGGTATATTATTAAATAACGTTGTTGTTGGTGCTTTAACCCGCCCTTTCTTTTCTCGCAAGGCAACACAAAAAGATGTTCAGAAAAAAACCAAGAACAATAATACATGTTATAGTTCAAAGAATGGTGATTTAACTGAAGACGATAAGACAAAGGGGTTTTCTAGAAAAGTTTCAGAAGACCCCATAGCTGAGTATTCTTTATCGGTAGACAATGTTGCGAAATATTACGAACCTGGAGTATCTAGTGACGGGTTCAATGACTATAAATCGTACGTCAAATTGATTGCAACACGGAAAAGAAAACCGAGAAGCTGCTCTGAAAGCCATAATACTACTGTTGTCGGAGTGGACTCTACAAAAAAGACATTATTACCTCGAATAGACATGTTCGGAGGTTTAGGAACAGCAAGTTCATTTTGTTCAGTTTACAGTTTAAATGTTCTTCGTCAGCAGGAAAACAAACCAGATATCAAAACAGACTCAAAATCCGACATCGCACTAGAATCCAGATCATGTTCTTGTTATGACATCATCGACTTCAGAATTTTAAAAAACCGCCATTTATTATTGCTTTTATTCATGTGCCTCGTTTCCGTTGCTGGATGCGGCTTGATTGTCATTTACATTCCACCATTCGCAAAAGACCATGACATTTCGAATGACAAAATAGCTATTCTCGTAACTTTGATGGGCGTGTGTGACTTGTTTGCCCGTTTTTCGCTTGCCTGGATATCTGATTCAAAACGTTTTCGTCGTGATTATATTTTAGGAAGTTGTTTAGGAATCACAGGACTTGCAGTAATGTTTAATCCTTTATATACCAATTTCGAATCATTCGTTGTGTTTTCAATAATATATGGATGTTTTGGAAGTGTGTATTTCTCAATGGCGCCACTGTTATTGCGAGATTGTGTTGGTTCTGACAGATACCCAACAGCCTTGTCATTAATGATACAGGTTCATGGAATTGCATTTGTTGGGTTTACTCCACTGTTAGGTATGTAAATATTTTCTTTATTATCGACCACGTATTAAATTTTAGAATGCGGGAGCGTGAGCTGTATAATACACGTCTTTGAGACAGTACATGAAACCAAGAGACCAACTGACTAATAGACCAGATATTGCCATGTGTAAGTTCAAGTTTTATTTTTAGCTCACCTGGCCCGAAGGGCCAAGTGAGCTTTTCCCATCACTTGGCGTCCGGCGTCCGTCGTCGTCCGTCGTCTGTCGTCCGTCGTCCGTCGTCGTTAACTTTTACAAAAATCTTCTCCTCTGAAACTACTGGGCCAAATTAAACCAAACTTGGTTACAATCATCATTGGGGTATCTAGTTTAAAAAATGTGTGGCGTGACCCGGCCAACCAACCAAGATGGCCGCCATGGCTAAAAATAGAACATAGGGGTAAAATGCAGTTTTTGGCTTATAACTCAAAAACCAAAGCATTTAGAGCAAATCTGACACGGGGTAAAATTGTTTATCAGGTCAAGATCTATCTGCCCTCAAATTTTCAAATGAATGCGACAACCCGTTATTGGGTTGCTGCCCCTGAACTGGTAATTTTTGGGAAAAATTTTTGCTGTTTTTGGCTATTATCTTGAATATTATTATAGATAGAGATAAACTGTAAACAGCAATAATGTTCAGCAAAATAAGATTTACAAATAAGTCAACATGACCAAAATGGTCAGTTGACCCCTTTAGGAGTTATTGACCTTTATAGTCAATTTTTAACCATTTTTCGTAAATCTTAGTAATCTTTTACAAAAATCTTCTCCTCTGAAACTACTGGGCCAAATTAATCCAAACTTGGCCATAATTATCTTTGGGATATCTAGTTTAAAAATGTGTGGCGTGACCCGTCAAACCAACCAAGATGGCCGCCATGGCTAAAAATAGAACATAGGGGTAAAATGCAGTTTTTGGCTTATAACTCAAAAACCAAAGCATTTAGAGCAAATCTGACAATGGGTAAAATTGTTTATCAGGTCAAGATCTATCTGCCCTCAAATTTTCAGATGAATCGGACAACCTGTTGTTGGGTTGCTGCCCCTAAATTGGTAATTTTAAGGAAATTTTACTGTTTTGGGTTATTATCTTGAATATTATTATAGATAGAGATAAACTTTAAACAGCAATAATGTACAGCAAAGTAAGATTTACAAATAAGTCAACATGACTGAAATGGTCAATTGACCCCCTAAGGAGTTATTGTCCTTTATAGTCAATTTTTAACAATTTTCATAAAATTTGTAAATTTTTACAAACATTTTTTACTGAAACTACTGGGCCAAGTTCATTATAGATAGAGATAATTGTAAGCAGCAAGAATGTTCAGTAAAGTAAGATGTACAAACACATTATCATCACCAAAACACAATTTCGTCATGAATCCATCTTCTTCCTTTGAATAATATTCACATAGACCAAGGTGAGCGACACAGGCTCTTTAGAGCCTCTAGTTAAGGGAGTGCAGTAACATAATATTAACTGCTTAGTTCAATGGACAATTGATGCATTGGCAATCATGCCACATCTCTTAATTTTTTGAAAGAAAATGTCAATCTAGTTTTTTTTCCATCGCCAGTATGTCTTATGGTAAATGTGGCCAAAACGATAGAATTTTTGAATAATTTGCAATATATGTGAAAAAAATGAAGGTTATAGATGGATAGATATTAACTGTATTATCAAAAACTAAATACAACTTTACAGAGAAACATACAATATAAAATTGAGAATGGAAATGGGGAATGTGCCAAAGAGACAACAACCCGATCATAGAGCAGACAACAGCAGAAGGTCACCAACAGGTCTTCAATGCAACGAGAAATTCTCGCACCCGGAGTCGTCAATATAAATGCAATTACAATAATAACATACATATTCGTCAATTAGACTGTAGACAGCAACCAAACGACGCGAATAACCGTACGATCTCAAGAGACATTAATTAAGTCGTTGACATAAAAGTTAAAAACTGTGACAATGCAATATGAAAAGCTTGTGGGAAATAAACAGAAAGTATCACAGATCTATAATAACAAGGATCGTACATAAATTACATTAATCAGTTGCAGTAAGAAATACATATGTTTCCATAACAAAGAATGTGTGTCTTTTAGGTCTTGCTCGTGATTTAACTGGATCATACACGCTGACGTTTTACATCATGGGCGCTGGAATTCTCCTTGGATCTGTTGCTGTATTTTGTGAACCAATATTTCAGTGGTTGGAAAACAGACGTAATAAACTGTAATTTTCGTAATAAATAAACAAGAATAAAATGTTTTTAATAGAAACAAAGATAGTCATAATGATTCTATCGTCAATAAAAGTTTACGAACCTACTAGCACAGATCTAGACGATACCTATCTTTAAATGACTTCAAACATTCTTGATTTCATATAGTACATTATATAAGTGGTTCAAAGATTAGACTTTAAAATTGGTTTTGCTGCCTTTAACCAATAAATTGTAATCTGTACAAAATCTAGATTTCGGCTGTCTCGAACCCTCGGATCATCGGGTTAAACCAGACTTGAAAATTGGTATTATATAACTGCTTTTCCGCTAAGCAGTGCAAGCACACAGTATTTAGGAGTAAGAGCAAATAATGGTCGGCTAAGAGTCATAACACTATGTCCTGGTAGAATGACATGTCTCCATATGGACTGTCACCATTTAAACTATCATATTAAAACTCTGTGTAGTACACAGTAGGGATTATATTCACATCGTATTGTCAAGTTATATTATACAATTATAGCCTTTTGTATGAGGTCGATACGAGGTTATATCGACCTAAGAGAAGCATATATTGACTGAGGACGAAGTCCGAGGTCGATATGCTTCTCTAGGTCGACATAACATCGTATTGACCTCAACCAAGGGCTACAATTGTTATATTATTAATCAACAACTATTACATGAACACTGGGAGTATGGAGATTTCTAGAATGTATTTTTAGTAACATGCGGTATGCCTGTGCAATATGCTGTTTTTGACCTACGAAAAACTAAATACAACAATCGGCGTGTAAACTGAGTGAATACAAATGTTCATGTGATCAATTTTTAACGAATCACAAATCCTTAAAAATATTCGATTAATAATATTCCCGAATATTTATTTTACTTTATACTAGACTAAGACATCCATCAAATTATCCATCTGTGGTCCTGAACATACATGTATTATTTGCCACTGAACGTGAAGCAAAATACAATTAATTAATCAATCTATACATCAAAATCTGAATTAAAAATAAATGTCCCGATGGAAGACAATTTGAAGTCTACCATTTGTTTTACAGTTGGGTTATTATTTTATACTTTGGACCATTGTAGTATATAATTTATAATGTCCCAGTTTATATTGAGAGTACTATACTGCCTTGCGATCATCACAAACATCAAACAGATGAACGTGTGATAATAGTATATATGAGAATCAAGACTCAACCAAACAAATTGGCCAATGAACTATGCAAATGAGGTCAAAGTTATATATACCCTACCAGACAGACATGTACAACTTGCATCGAATGGATTGACTTATTCATTATAGTACCCGAGAAACAGATAACAAATTTAACACTGACCACTGAAACCAATGAAACCTCCCAGGACAATGAACATCTTGCAATCATTTCATATATCATTAAAGTTGACTTATTCATTAAAAAGTATCCAAGATACAGACTTCACCACAAAAACTTAACATTGATCATCGATTCAATGGAATGAGGTCAATGTCAGGCAAAAGATGTGGACCTTAATTTTTATTCCATATAGTTATCTTAAAGCATCAAGATACAGGTAATGACAAAACTTAAGTTTTTTTAGCAGTCAATTGCTGAACTATGAACCATGAAAGGGAGTTAAAAGACCATGGATATATGCAATATGGAAACTTCATAACATAAGGACTGGCGTTTGTTAACAAGATATGAAACATCCAAGTCTTCTTCCTTTTGAAATAATATAAAACTTTATTCAAATAATTAACATAGTTGTCCCTCCCCTTACTGACAGAAAGGCATGCTTAAGTATTGAGTCTCTTGTTTTTGCATCATACAACTTTTATTGCAAGCGAGTCAGAAATCAGTTTTAAAGGGTTTAACCTGACAAATTGCCTTTTATTTTGTATAACTTAGCAACTGCCAAATACGGTACAAATAGTTTATGGTTAAAACAAGTCAAATCAATTTTAAACACGTGTGGCTTGTCATATGTATTGGACAATATCTTTTTTTTTGTAAATAAAACATGGCTACATGTAACCATCAAACAGAATTTAATAGATCAATTCAAACAAAAATGGCTAGTAAGCCTACAGGAATCACTAAAAGCATTAACTTGTCGTTTATTTAAAGATACTTTGGAGTTTGAGAAATATTTAAATATTTTGGATGACAGCCAAATATCCTAATTACTTAAATTCGAACTTTGAACATAAAATTTCCAATAGAAACTGGAAGATGGCAAAACATAGAAAGAGAAAACAGAAAATGTGTATTGTGTAATTCAGATGCCATTGATGATGAATACCATTATATTTTTAATTGTTCAGCTTTTGATAACTGTAGAAAACAATGTATAATATTGCATTTTACTATAGAAATAGACCAAACACATTGAAGTTTTATGACTTAATGAATTCAAAAAAATGACATTATTGTACAGAACTGAACGAATTATGTACACTTATTAAGGAGATCAATAACAAATTGAACTTTTCTTGGTGAACTATTGTGAATGGCTCTATCTACTTTCGTACATTATTTATTTATGTAATTGTATTGAAATATGTATAATTATCTCTATACCTTTGTAATTTGGTTTGTGAGAATAAAGAAATATATAGTTTGCATCATCAGATAGTTCAGTGTCTGGAGTCATTTTGTATCTTGTCGAGAGTTCACTGTTGTCTCATTAGCAATCATAATTACCACATCTTCTTTTTTATATCCAAGCGAGATTTTTTTAAATATTTCGTTTCATTTTATGTTTTAATTAGTTAGTGAATATTATTGTTTTATTAATATGACTAATAAACATTGTACATAGTTAAATACATTGTAGGTTGATAAAAAAATGTTTTTTAAACATAGAAATGTTGCCAATTTTCTGATCTTCTTTTGCTTTAACATTACAATATTCTGCTCCTTTCCAGAAATGTAAAACTAGCAGTCATAACAGCTTGCTTTATGTATATGGACATGATTTTTTTATAGTTACCGATATAATTTATCTTTGGATGTTGACGGTCACTGCGGTAATGGACATCATTTAAACCCCAGTGAATATGTAATAACCCTGCTTGGGTATCATAATGAAGTTTATGGAAAACCAATAGTTTCAACTAGTGGTTTTGTAGAGTGACTGAGATCAGCCCCTGAATTTTGGTGTGGTTTGAGCTGCTTAGCCTTGTGCTTTTCGTGTTTGTCTTTATCTGTTATCTGTTATATCTATACCTTGTCATGGTGTAAATTATAGAACAAACATCATGTCAATATCTTTAAGCATGATGAAACCAGATGCTCTGCAGGGCGCAGCTTTATACGACTGCAGAGGTCAAACCCTGAACAAATGGGGCAGGTATGGACACAATATTTAAGCTTGATACAGCTATGAATTTCGATTGTGATTAAATAGTTGACACAACATAGGTTTCTGACGCAGAGTGAATGTGGTCTAATACCTTAAACTTAAAAATTTTAAATTGGACATTTACCTTTTATGGCCCAATATCCAAAATCTAAATACATGGTTAGATTCAGCATATCATAGAACCCCAAGAATTCAATTTTTGTTGAAATCAAACAAAGTTAAATTTTTGACCCTTTGGACCTTTATGTAGACCAATTTGAATACAGGACAATGCTGTGCAATTGAATATTTCTTGCTATTGCGCTAAACTGTACAATTGAAAATTTCTTGCCATTGCACAATACTGTGCAATTGAAGATTTCTTGCTATTGGGGAATACTGTGCAATTGAAAATTTCTTGCTATTGCACAATACTTAATATTATAATTTTGGACCCCAATTTGGACCAACTTGAAAACTGGGCCCATAATCAAAAATCTAAGTACATGTTTAGATTCAGAATATCAAGAACCCCAAGAAATCAATTTAATTTTGTTAAAATCTAGCTAAGTTTAATTTTGACCCTTTGGACCTTAATGTAGATCAATTTGAAAACAGGACCAACCAGGTGCTCCGCAGGGCGCAGCTTTATACGACCGCAGAGGTCGAACCCTGAACAGTTGGGGCAAGTATGGACAAAACATTCAAGCGTGATACAGCTCTGAATTTGGATTGTGATCAAATTTTTGACATTACATGTTGTTTTTTTACACAAAACAAATGTCAAGATTTTACAAATCAATTAAAGATTTTTTCTTTAAACTTTTTAAATCTAAAATTAAATAGTTGACACAGCATAGGTTTCTGACACAGAATGAATGTGGTCTAATGAACTTAAAAGGTTTTTTTACATAAAGTTATTGGCAAATAAAAATAGAAAATGACATCATAGTCATGTCTGGCAAATGTCCAACATACATTATCTAAAAACATTTTAGATAAGATAAGGAAAAAAAGCTTCATCAGCAACATTTTATATTGGCAAATTTCCAATGAAGTTATTTACATAAAGTTATTGGCAAATAAAATAGAAAATGACATCATAGTCATGTCTGGCAAATTTCCAACATATATTATCAACTACTATTCTATACAAAGAAAGATAACTCCAATGGAAAATTAATTGCTATTGCACAATATTGTGCAATTAGATATTTCTTGCTATTGTGCAATACTGTGCAATTGAAAATTTCTTGCTATTGCACAATACTTGATATGGAATCCTGATTTGGACCAACTTGAAAACTGGGCCCATAATCAAAAATCAAAGTACATATTTAGATAAAGCATATCAAATAAGCCCAAGAATTTAATTTTTGTTAAAATCAAACTTAGTTTAATTTTGGACACTTTGGACCTTAATGTAGACCAATTTGAAAACTGGACCAAAAATTAAGAATCTACATGCACAGTTAGATTTGGCATATCAAAGAACCCATTTATTCAATTTTTGATGAAATCAAACAAAGTTTAATTTGGACCCCCATTTGGACTTACTTGAAAACTAGGCCAATAATTAAAAATCTAAGTACATTTTTAAATTCAACATATCAAAGAACCCCAAGGATTCAATTTTTGTTGAAATCACACAAAGTTCAATTTTGGACCCTTTGGGCCCCTTATTCCTAAACTGTTAGGACCAAAACTCCCAATATCAAACCCAACCTTCCTTTTATGGTCATAAACCGTGTGTTTAAATTTCATAGATTTCTATTTACTTATACTAAAGTTATGGTGCAAAAATAATGCTTATTTGGGACCCTTTTTGGCCCCTAGTTTATAAAATGTTGTGACCTCAACTCCAAAAATCAATCCCAACCTTCCTTTTGTGGTCATAAACCTTGTGTCAAAATTTCATAGATTTCTATTCACTTTAACTAAAGTTATAGTGCGAAAACCAAGAAAATGCTTATTTGGGCCCTTATTGGCCCCTAATTCCTAAAATGTTGGGACCAAAACTCCCAAAATCAATCCCAACCTTCCTTTTGTGGTCATGAACCTTGTGTTAAAATTTCATTGATTTCTATTCACTTTTACTAAAGTTAGAGTGCGAAAACTAATTAAAAGTATTAGGACGACGACGACGACGACGACGAAGCCAACGTGATAGCAATATACGACCAAACAAGAATGTGTCCACAGTACACGAATGCCCCACTCGCACTATCATTTTCTATGTTTAGTGGACCGTGAAATTGGAATAAATTCTCTAATTTGGCATTAAAATTAGAATGATTTAATCAAAGGGCACATGTATACTAAGTTTCAAGTTGATTGGACTTCTACTTTATCAAAAACTACCTTGACCAAAAACTGTAACCTGAAATTTGCACTATTATTTTCTATGTTCAGTGAACCATAAAATTGGGGTCAAAACTATAATTTGGCATTTAAATTAGAAAGATCATATTATAGGGCACATGTATACTAAGTTTCAAGTTAATTGGACTTCAACTTCATCAATCAAAGAGCAGATTGCTCTGAGGGATACGATTGCCATTGTTTCATTGACACATGTATGCATGCAGCTGGATAATATTATTTTCAAAACTAATTCAAATGACAAACAGACATGTAAAATAGTTATAAAATAGCCAAACCCGGATAAAAGTGTATGAACAATGTAATTAGGTCTATTGTGTTTTATTTTTGTACTATCAATGCCAAGTTTACTTTCCACAGCAGTCACTGACTGACTCAGAGTGAGAGATGTCAGAGAAGGTATTTTATTTCACTTATTGGTTATTATATTTTATTAAGTGTCTGTTAGCGATGCGCCGACGTATAGTCATCAATGTGCTGATGGATCGTCGTATGATGTAGATGTAGATTTCAATTCGTATCTTATCACCTTTTTTCCTACGTTCCTAACTCTTTAAATATTTAATTTCCTTTGTTTCAGTCATCTTGGCTCCTTTCCGTACACATTTATCGGTTTAAATTGCATTCGTTTTAAATATAATATGACGTTTATAAATATTGACAGAACGAGCTAATACTCGGCGTCTTGTTTATATTCAGAATTCACGGCAGTTAATGCCGGAAGGGAGACAACTCGAACCGATAATATGGAAGACTCCATTTCGCCTGAAGGGGTGTTCTACGATGTGGAATATATTTATTTTAATCTAAATGATGCACATGATTTAAAATTATGCAACAACAATAACCCTCAATAGCAGACATACACAGAAAAGATCCCATGAGTTATAAATTAATTAAATGAGTGGGGAATCCAGAGCAACCATTCAATCTAAAACCCCTTAAAGTCAAGAAAACTATAGGCATGCGCATAATTTCCAAATCAAACCCTGGGGCAAGATATATTAAATGCTTATTAAACGACCTAGATGTTTCTCAATTTCTTTATGGAAGTACAATCTCAAATATCAGTTTCATAACGGTAACATATAAGAAAAACTCCACTTTAGTTCTTATATGACAGAAATAGATTTATCGGTATTCAGAGAACTCTCACATTTTATCAAAACTGGGAATTCCCTCTGACGTGTTTCTAAACTACACTAAATATAAATACTGCTTAATTCTGATTTTCCGTGTTGTTAAAACACGCATCGAAGCCAAGGGAATTATCAAACATGAAGATTATGAAAAGAACATTATAGGAAAGTTGATTAAGTTCAATCCCTTTGTTTGTTTTTACCATTTAAAGCAAGACAATCATAAGAATCTGAGATGTTCCTTAAAGTTTAGAATAAAACGATTGACGTGAGGGAAATTACTGTAAGCCACCGGTATAAGTCTACAGATTGCTTGAAAGCAATCGTATCCCAAATACTACCTTGACCAAAAACTTTAACCTGAAATTTGCACTATCATTTTCTATGTTCAGTGAACCGTAAAATTGGGGTCAAAACTATAATTTGGCATTTAAATTAGAAAGATCATATCATAGGGCACATGTATTCTAAGTTTCAAGTTGATTGGACTTCAACTTCATCAATCAAAGTGCTGGATAGCACCTCTGGAAAGTTTGCAACTTTAGCTGTGTATTATTCCAAAAAGGTTATAGACGTGTATTATTTTAAATATATATTTCATCACAGCTTTGATGTTTTAAACTAAACCATTGTCTCCTCAGTAATCATAAAAAATCACTTTTTTATGTTTATCATAAAAAGTTTTGATATTTTTCTCATGATTGCAACCTTAAACTGTCATGACTGTAGATCTAAAATAATGAAATATACATGAAGAAAGCTCTGTTAATTTCTTTAAGTACCCATGCCATGTCAACTTCAAGGGCCTTCATATTTGTTTTAAGTAAATTAAGTTAACACGTAAGTTTTTTGTTTGTTTAAATTGTTCCACATGTTTCTGTCGGGGCCTGTTAAAGCTTTCTACATGTATATGGTACAAACATTTCTCATTATTGACGACCTTCATTGTGGCCTATAGTTATTAATACATTTTCATTCTTTGAACTCTTTTGGATAGCATTGGTTCTTTGCAAAAAATACTGCATCCTTACTTATAAATAAGACAGTTACAGTAACTTAAATCAATACAACTGTAAAGAAAGTGAATTTATATTAAAGGCTTTTATCAAAAATAGGGAACATGTCCATGGGACTCAAATGATGCCCTCGCTAGCATTAACGTTATAAACTCATGAACTGTAAATGTGACACTACCAAAATTTTTACTTGATCTGAATTATGGGTTAATAAACATTGTGTATTCATTCTAATTATACAGTATTGTGCAATAGAATTGTAAGATCTTGACATTTGTTTTGTGTCAGAAACCAATATAAAATTGAGAATGGAAATGGGGAATGTGTCAAAGAGACAACAACCCGCCCAAATAAAAAACAACAGCAGAGGGTCACCAACAGGTCTTCAATGTAGCGAGAAATTCCCGCACCCGGAGGCGTCCTTCAGCTGGCCCCTAAACAAATATATACTAGTCCAGCGACAATGAACGCCATACCAATTTCCAAATTGTACACAAGAAACTAAAATTAAAATAATACAAGACCAACAAAGGCCAGAGGCTCCTGACTTGGGACAGGCGCAAAAATGCGGCGGGGTTAAACATGTTTGTGAGATCTCAACCCTCCCCCTATACCTCTAACCAATGTAGTAAAGTAAACGCATAACAATACGCACATTAAAATTCAGTTCAAGAGAAATCCGAGTCTGATGTCAGAAGATGTAACCAAAGAAAATAAACAAAATGACAATAATACATAAATAACAACAGACTACTAGCAGTTAACTGACATGCCAGCTCCAGACTTCAACTAAACTGACTGAAAGATTATGATTTCATCATATGAACATCAGGCACAATCCTTCCCGTTAGGGGTTTAGTATCATACCATCATAACATATATGAGAAGAACATAACCCGTGTCATGCCAACAACTGTTTTTAGAATAAATGTGTTTAGTTCCGATGCAAAGACCTTATCAATGACTCAATATTAACGCCAAAATATGCAATCTTTAATGACTTGACAACAGTATCGTAATTATATCCCTTCTTAATAAGTCTATTCAAAGGTTTTGTAAGTTTCTGAGGTGAATACTGACACCTTTGTGCTTTATAAAGAATATTACCATAAAAAATTGGATGTGAAATACCTGAACGTATTAAAAGTCTGCATGTTGAGCTATATTTACGAATAATGTCTTTATACCGATGATAAAATTTAGTAAATGTTTTGACTAGTTTGTGGTATCGAAAACCCTGGTGTAATAATTTTTCAGTAATACATAAATTTCTCTCGTTAAAATCTAAAACATTGTTACATACACGAGCGAATCGTACAAGTTGAGATATATAAACACCGTAAGATGGTGACAAGGGAACGTCACCATCTAAAAACGGATAATTAACGATAGGAAATGAAAAATCATCCCTTTTATCATAAATTTTAGTATTCAGCTTTCCATTAGTGATATAGATATCAAGATCGAGAAAAGGGTAGTGGTCATTGTTAGTATTAGCTTTATTTAAAGTAAGTTCAACAGGATAAATTTCATTAATATACATACTGAAGTCGTCATTATTGAGAGCCAAAATATCATCCAAATATCTAAAAGTATTATTAAATTTGTTTATCAGATGTTGTTTCGATGGGTCTTTGCTTATTTTTGTCATAAATTGTAACTCATAACAATACAAAAACAGGTCCGCAATAAGTGGTGCACAGTTAGTCCCCATTGGAATTCCGATAATCTGACGATATACGGAATCCCCAAAGCGAACAAAAATGTTATCTAGTAAAAATTCAAGGGCATATATAGTATCAAAGCATGTCCAATTAACATAGTTTTTTTGTTTATTGCTACTAAAAAATGACCTAAAAGAGTTTGAACATATATATTCACATTCTGATTTTTTGAATGCCCATTTAATTAGGTGTGTGAATTTTTTCTTAATGAGAATGTGAGGCAATGTGGTATACAGGGTAGAAAAATCAAAACTTTGAACAGATTCAAAATCACCAATATAAGCATGCAATTTATCAAGTACTTCCAACGAGTTCTTGACACTCCAAAAGTAATTTATTCCACTATTTTCGAAGGCCTTATTTGAACAATTTATTATCAGGTTTTTAATTGTACCAAGTGTGCTGGTAAGAAGAATAGACAATTTAGTAGTTGAACAATGGCTTGAAGACGAAATAAATCTATATTTGTAAGGGGTTTTGTGTAGCTTCGGAAGCCAATACATAGTTGGGACTTTCATTGTATTTGGCTCTGCTTGTAAAGCGGTGCCTAAAAGTTTATGTTTGTTACAGATTTCGTTTTCTGAAAATGGAGTCAGTTGGAATGTTGGTGAATTGGTGATTTCCTTTTTCAGAACCTCAATGTAAAATTTACGTCAAACAATAATAATATTATTAGCAGCTTTATATCTGCCGGGACAAAAACAAATTCCTTGGCTAGTTCTTTTAGTTTATGTTTGATACGAGAAATAGGTTTATTGTTGTAAGGGTTTATAGTAAAATGTTCTTTAAAATGTTGAATACGTATATCAACTATCTTCATTACTGAATTAAAAAAAGAGTTATATGTTATGTCAACAATTTGATCGCAATCCAAATTCAGAGCTGTATCAAGCTTGAATGTTGTGTCCATACTTGTCCCAACTGTTCAGGGTTCGACTTCTGCGGTCGTATAAAGCTGTGCCCTGCAGAGCATCTGGTTTCATTTGTAACAATGCACAACCCTAGAGCAGTAAAAATAAATCCACATATTCAAACTTGATCAGTGTTTGTGGTAATGAGAATTGTGTATAAGTTTCATAACATTTGGTTAAGACAAACTATACTTAGAGAACAGAAACTTAAATTTCCAGCAACTTTTCTTTTTGTAAAGTAGCATTAAATGCTAGAATGGTACAAGTTACGCAACAAAAATTCAAACTTGACTTGTGAATTGTGGTTATAAGCATTGCGTATCAGTTTCATACAATTTAATTTGGTTCAGGCAAACTAGAGGCTTGTTTAGGGGGGGTATCAATATCCCATATCCCATTAAGTTTTTATCCCAATATCCCGTATCCCTATAATGTTTACCCCTTATATCCCAATAAAAATTTTTTACGAATATCCCATATCCCTAAAACTATTTTGAAATATCCCAAAAAATGATTATAAATTCATTCCCAAGCCCATTTTTTTCCTTCATCATCACAACGTCAACAATTTTGACTGGGAAAACAAACTGTGTTAAAGGAAATTTACAGTGCATACTTCCAGTGTTAAATAAGAATATATGTGTCCAAAAGATGAAGTGTTCCATCTTAGAGCCTTGTATAACAATCTCTTTTTATGTGATAAACGATAAATTTAGTGTAAGGGTCTAATTTCAGACTTTTTTTAAATTGTTCAAACCGTGATGCATATGACTGTAAAATTTCATTTTGATAGCATTCTTGTTTCATTGATAAGAAACTTCATCCTACACGTTAAAATATGTTGGAAAGAACAGAAGGACTCAATCCTGTCTCTTGTCCGTGATTGCTCTGACATCCAACGACTCACGGTTTTGACAGACAAGCTGAGACTGTCGGACGTCAGAGCACGTCCATATCAAAAAGTGGATATTTAGCATGCAAGTTCAATAACTCAAAATTTAACACAAGAAAGCTTTCTGCTAATGTACCTACATTACACTTAACTGTTGCAATATTTTTACAGGAGGCAAAATTTGCACAGCCATTGTTTTGCAAAGAAATAACACAACATTTGACTCTAAGATCTTGAACTTTATGAATTACATAGATCCCAATATTTTTGTTACTTTTTTTTTAATTTCCTTCCTCACAACACCAGTAATAGAAAGAAAATATATTAATTTAAATTGATTATTTAGTAATTATTCGTTATAAACATAGTTTATACGGCGAAATATCTACTTTTTGATATGGGACATGCTTTGTCGTCCCTCGGCCCCAGCTTGTCTGGCAAAACAGCCGTTGCACATCAGAGCAATCTGTGAAACGTGGAGGGCTCTGAAGATCCTCGCCACGTAAAAAAATAAGAGGCAAAACACTAGAAAATATCCTGTTATCATATAAAGCATCAAAACAAAAAAAACATTGACAACAATAAGGCTTAACTCATCAGATGGATACATCTAACAAAAATCTATGATTATTTCAACAAAATTATCAATGCATATGAGCATATAATATATAAAAATATGTGGTATGATTGCCAATAAGACAACTCTTCACAAGAGACCATGTGACACAGAAATTAACAGCTATAGGTCACCGTACGACCTTCAACAATGAGCAAAGCTCATACCGCATAGTTAGCTATAAAAGGTCCGGAAATGACAAATGTAGAACAATTCAAACGAGAAAACTAACGGCCTAATTTATGTTTAAAAAATGAACAAAAAACAAATATGTAACACAGCAACAAACGACAACCACTGAATTAAAGACTCCTGACTTTGGACAGGCACATACATACAGAATGTGGCGAGGTTAAACATGTTAGCGGGATCCCAACCCTCCCCTCAACCTGGGACAGTGGTGTAACAGTACAACATAAGAACGAACTATACAAATCAGTTTAAAAAGGCTTAACTCATCAGATGGATACAAATAGATATACATCTAACAAAAATCAGAGAGTGGACGTGACCGAGTACTTGTACATCCCATCAACAAAAAGACACTAAGTACAGATCTGAGAGTACTCGCAGTTACTGACAGCTAGTGCAAAGCCAATTACAACTAATAAAAAGTAATGCACCTGAGACTAAATTATCAATCATTAAACATCCAGCATCCAATGGCACGGTAAACAACATCTCCGTAAAAATGAGGATGTGTTATCCCGTTTGAAATAAGTTTAGAACCAAACTTCAAAACCAAATCTAGAATTTAGTAAAGATTTTAAGTGATTTGTGGTAACGAAATCCCTGACTTTATAATTTACCAGTAATACATAGATTTCGTTATTAAAATCCAAAACATTACAACAGACACGGGCACAGCGGAGGTGTTGTGATATACAAACACCGTAAGATAGTGCCTAAGGAACATCGCCATCCAAAAAAGGAAAATTAACAATAAGGAACGAAGTATGGAAAGCAAAACAAATACTATTAAAATTATCAGTACATATGAGCATATAAATATCGAAAATAGATCAATACTTTTCGCTTGGGTTTGGATGACTTTTAAATACAACGACCATAAACTCAATTAAAATCAAGAAAACACTAAAATGACCTTTAATATTAAACTTTTTGGGGCAATTTTATCAAGTGAGATGTAGATATTTCTGTACTTAACTTTTAAATTCCACTTATTTTTTTTCATGTTAAAATTTCAATATCCTTATAAATGCATCAATATCCCATATCCCATTTACTTTTAGGACAAATATCCCATATCCCTAAAATTAAAATGGCAAATATCCCGTATCCCTATATACCCTATACAAGCCTCAAACTAAAGTAAGAGAACAGAAACGAATTTTGGGATATATACGGAGGTACTTATAAGTAAGGGAAGAATGTACATACTTACAGAAGAACAAGGATAAAGCTCAATACGGTGGGAGCATAATAACAGCAGTATGACCACATGAATAAAAGGTTTATATACGCTAGATTCATAATTTTGTTGTTGTAAGCCATTTGTTTGATATATTATGGTAATCATTGCCTCTATGTTTGTATGACAAAGCAATTGAATTTCTATTTAAATAGGGCATGCTATGCACATGTTTGTCTGTAATCTATATAAATTTTGAGGTGAAATGCAGCCATTTAAGCCAAAGGGTACACATCATCATAATTTCATGAACCTTAATCATTTGTACAGCACTTGTCTTCATACCCTGAGCTATGTTATTCAAGAAGTAGATGCTGACCGTAGGCTGGTTGCTTTTAATATGGATGCTATATTATACTAATTTGCGATAATACACCAGAGGTGGTATGATGTAAATTATTGGAAGAAGACTGAAGAAGAATTGACGTTGGGTCAATGTTTTTCTGCTGTCAGTTTGATCCACTTGAGCATGCTGAACGAGTGAAGGCCCTTATATCCACATTGGAATGTATTTAAATAACGGAATTAAAAGTTTTCAAATGATTTTTGGCATCAAAACATTTCGATCGATGTTTAGACAAAAACAATGCATTTTAAAATTATTCTTTTTTATGAAAGCCGGTACCGTATTTACCTGTACTCGTCCATTACTGAAACATTAGACATTAGACATATAATTATCGAGTATTTTATATTCTATCACCTGTGTTTTGTTATAACAAACCATTACATCCCAGCTCCTTTGTTCTAACAGGGGTGATCTGAGCCGGATCACGCCTGCCAGATCACCCTAGTTTGAGTTTCTTTGTTATGCATGCTTTCCTTTGTTCTGTAACATTTTGGCGGGAATGTCAAATCCACTATAAAACTTATAATTAATTTTACGGAAAGGACTATCTATCAAAATTCACGTAGAAAAAATCCAGTAGATATGCTGGGATTCGAACTCAAGACCTTTAGCATATCAAGCCACGACACATACCACTACACCAGGACGACTTGATACGAAATAATAGTAATTTGACATACTTAAAGGAAGCAAGATATTTTTATTAGTGGGGCGAGTTGTCAAACCTTTATTCAGTGGGGATTTAACCTTTTACGTTAATTTGTGAGTTTTCAGACTGATTGTTCAATTTGATTTTACACTTTTTCAAAGTGGGGCAAGTCGGTAAACAAGATTGGGACGATATTTTTATAAAGTGGCGATATAGCGTGGGCCAATTGGCAAGTGGGGCGAGTTGACATTGTTTGATATCTACTCATCGTGTTTGGGGGTCAAAAAGGGTATACATCATATAGTAATATATAAAGTATATTGTGATGGTTGTGTGGCGTTCTAAACTAGATTTTATGAATTGTAAATGGTTTTTCGTCTAATCTAAAACAGCTGGGATGTAAAATAGTTATCCCAGTCGGACTTGGTGTGTCAGTGTTAGATAACCCTCTGGCCTCCGGCCATCGGGGTGATCTTACACTGACACACCGCGTCCTTATGGGATAACTATTAATTATCACTTGTCAATTATCCGACGGCTTGCACCTCATTCCCGATTTTTTCGATACTCTCGGGCTTTTACCACGTTTACGTACCTACATAGTAAACAGGTAAAAGTAGAGCGGAAAATGTTCATTCATGAAATTTTCATGAATGAAACTGACGCAATCTGGGGTTACACTAATGACTGGACCGAATGACAGGACCGAATGACAGGACCAAATGAAAAATGCTAATAACTTTTTCATTTCGCAAAGGATTGATCTCAAATTTGAAATATAATAAGATTTCATCATTTGATAAATAGATTTAAGAAAAAAATTAAAAAGTTTTGTAAGAAACTTTAGAAAACGTGACATGACCAACTCTGATAATGACAGGACCAACATTGAGAATGACAGGACCAAATCAAAATGCTAATAACTTTTTTGTTTTTCAAAGGAATTATTTCAGATTTGAAATATGAAATGGTATGTCATATTTTGAAACCAAAATGTTATAAAAATTATAGATTTATTTTCAAAAACTTTCGAAAACGTGACATGACCATCGCTGATTGACAGGACCAACATCGACAATGACCGGACCAGATGAAATTGCTAATTTCTCTTTTATTTCTCAAAATATTTTTCTGAAATTTGAAATATAATAAGATTTCATCATTTATCAAATAAATTTTTAAAAAAATACACAAAAAATATGTAAGAAACTTTAGAAAACGTGACATGACCAACTCTGATAATGACAGGACCAACTTCGACAATAACAGGACCAAATAAAAATGCTAATAACTTTTTTGTTTTCCAAAAGAATTATCTCAGATTTGAAACATAAAATGATATGTCACATTTTGAAACATTTATGTTATAAGAAATAAAGATTTATTTTCAAAAACTTTCAAAATCGTGACATGATCCCATCGCTGACTGACATGAGCAACCTCGACAATGACCTGAACAAATGAAATTGCTAATTATTCTTTAATTTCGCAGAATATTTCTCTGAAAATTAAAATATGTGAAGATTATACCATTTTATACATAAATATAAGAAAAAGGTATAAAAAGCTTGCTGAAATGTGACCTGGTTAACGTTGTCAATAACAGGACAATCCTCGACAATTAATGACAGGACCAAATAAAAATGCTAATTATGCATATAACATTTGTCAGAATATTCCTCTCAAATTTGAAATAATGACAATTAAGACCATTTTGAACATCATATAAGGAAAATATAGAAAAAAAACCGTATTGAAAGCTTGCGGTTGTGTGACCTGACCAACATCGGCTATGATCTGGCCAATGATTTTACTGAAATTGTTCAATTCTGATCCATAATTAGTAAGATATATCTTATAAATTCAGGAAAATATATTCTATGGTGGTTAAAATTCTTGATCTAGCTACTAAACATGTTAAACGTATGTTGGCAGAGAGTCACAGGACATGCAGAGTCACAGGACATGCAGAGTCACAGGACAAAAAGACACGAAGGATCATTATATTTAAGAAGAGATCTTGAAATATTTATATGTAATTACATATAATCATTTTATAGTTTAAGAGATTGTTCATTAAACTATAGATAAATTCAGATTTATTGAATTGTCATCATAATATTTCTTGACATCATGAAGCCCAATTTAAGCCACTTTGCAAAGGTATCAAACCTTTTAAAGTAGTCCGTGAAAATGTTTGATTCAGTATATTTTATGAAAATATTTGAAACTACCAAGAAATCATGCATGCAAGGGTCGGGCATACTTCAAGAAATGTTTATTTGTTTATTTATTATGAGGGGGGGAACTATCAAGATATACCCTGCATATACTCAAGCATACATGGAAATAATTATTTAATGTTCTGAAAATATTTAATAAAACAACGACATGAACTATTATGTGATTTTAATTACTGTCATTACAATCTTTATTGGATTTATCAACTTATTTATGGCTTATGTCACACCTTTTGTTTGTTACCTTATAATTGTTTTCAGACGTGTCAGATTATGTCCGGTAATTAATATACAAAATAATCTGAATGAATGAATGATCTTTATTCTCAACCCAAATACATAGTTATAAAGAGTTATGATAAAGCATGTGTGAAATATCAATTAATATGATAAATATTTACACCAAAGAAAAATAAAGTTAGCTTTTTCCCTTATTTTCTAAAAACTTATAAATCATTCAATCTTAATGTGTGTTTTTTAATTATTATTATTAATTTCAACCAGGATAATCGATTTCTATAGTAGGAACTATGGTCATTTCACGTTTTCGCAATAAAAAAAATCTTTTTTAATTGATGTTTTAAAAGATGAGTTCACATTTTATTTTACATCTCACATAATTCCTTTTCAAAATTAAAAAGTGAATAGCATTTTTATTTGGTCCTGACCTTGTCAAGGTTTGTCCTGTCATTGTTGGTCAGGTCACATTACAGCAAGCTTTTAATATTTTTTTTTCTATATTATTCCTATTTTTATGTATAAAATGGTTAAATCTGACTATATCTCAAATTTCAGAAAAATATTTTATAGAAATAAAAAGTAATTAGCAATTTCATCTGGTCCTGTCATTGTCGAGGTTGGTCCTGTCAATCAGCGATGGTCATGTCACGTTTAAACTTTCTATATTTTTTATAACATTTATTTTTCAAAATATGACATATTATTTTAGATTTCAAATCTGAGAGAATTCCTTTGAAAAATAAAAAAGTTATTAGCATTTTACGTTGGTCCTGTCATTGTCGATGTTGGTCATGTCATTATCAGAGTTGGTCATGTCACGTTTTCTAAAGTTTCTTACAATTTTTTTTAATTTTTTTTCTTAAATCTATTTATCAAATGATGACATCTTATTATATATCAAATTTCAGAAAAATATTTTGAGAAATAAAAGAGAAATTAGCAAATTCATCTGGTCCAGTCATTGTCGAGGTTGGTCCTGTCAATCAGCGATGGTCATGTCACGTTTTCGAAAGTTTTTGAAAATAAATCTATATTTTTTATAATATTTTGGTTTCAATATATGACATATCATTTTATATTTCAAATCTGAAATAATTCCTTTGAAAAACAAAAAAGTTATTAGCATTTTGATTTGGTCCTGTCATTCTCGATGTTGGTCCTGTCATTATCAAAGTTGGTCATGTCACATTTTCTAAAGATTCTTACAAAACTTTTTAATTTTTTTCTTAAATATATTTACCAAATGACGAAATCTTATTATATTTCAAATTTGAGATCAATCCTTTGAGAAATGAAAAAGTTATTAGCATTTTTCATTTGGTCCTGTCATTCGGTCCTGTCATTCGGTCCAGTCATTAGTGTAACCCCGCAATCTGGCGTAGATTTCTTGTGATTTTCTCTTCAGCGTATGGCAGATCCGCGATGTAGTGTTTGAGATACTCATTTTCAAAATGAAGTTAAATTCATCTGAATCGTCGGTGAACATTCAATTCTTTTTTATTAAAGCTGTCACGAATGAGAAGTTACTCAAAATTTTAAAAGAACCTTCCAAGAATCAGAATTCAAACACTAGTACTAGTACTAAATTATCTCGGATCAGAATAAATGGCGATAATCTGTCACCATAAGTTTGAGGCCGATGGCTATGGAAAGTAGCAATAGCAAGCTATAGCAAACTTTCCAAAAACTACCTTGACCAAAAACTTTAACCTGAAGCGGGACAGACGGACGAACGAACGAACAGACAGACAGACAGACGGACGGACGGACGGACAGACGAATGGACCAGAAAACATAATGCCCCTCTACTATCGTACGTGGGGCATAAAAATTAAAAATTTTGCGGTCGTATAAAAATTAAGAATCAGAATACACAGTTAGATTTGGCATATCAAAGAACCCCAATAATTCATTTTTTGGTGAAATCAAACGAAGTTTAATTTTAGACCCTTTTGGCCCCTAATTTGTTGGGACCAAAACTCCCAAAATCAATCCAAACCTTCCTTTTGTGGTCATAAACCTTGTGTTAAAATTTCATAGATTTCTGTTTACTTATACTTAAGTTATTGTGCGAAAACCAAGAAAAATGCTTATTTGGGTCCTTTTTGGCCCTTTATTCCTAAACTATTGGGACCAAAACACCCAAAATCAATCCCAATCTTCCTTTTATGGTCATTAACCTTGTGTTTAAATTTCATAGATTTCTATTTACTTTGACTTAAGTTAGAGAGCGAAAACCAAATGTCTTCGGAGGAGGACAACGACGACGCCAAAGTGATATCAATATACAACCAAAAGCGGTTATATAAAAAGTGTTGAAAACTTATATTAAGTTCAAGGACCATAATTCTACAATAAATTATTAGACCAGAACTTAATTCATACTTGAACTGTAATTAGTCATGATATATAACTATATACCAATTGTGAAATCAATATCATCAAGAAAGACAAAAAAAGTGTGAAAAAACTGATCATTTTAGTGAATTTTCTAATTTAAAGGACCATAACTTTGCACAAAATCAGCAAACCAGAACACAATTCGAATTCGATCTGTAACTTACCTTGTCATGATAAAACAATACACCAAATGTTGAGTCAATATCTTCATGCATGAAAAAAACGAGTGTGGAAAACTGATTTGCCAGACTGAAGGATGGACCGACAGAAAGAACTGAGAATAAACCTAAAGTCCTTTTGGACTTCATGGATAGGGAACTAAAAGATGTGGTATGATTGCCAATTTGACAACTCTTTACCAGAGCCCAGATGTTAGAGAAATTACCAACTATAGCTAACTGTACGGCCTTCAACAATGAGAAAAACCCATACTACCTTTGTTTCAAAATAACCGAAGACACCACCTGAATGTGCTAGAGAATCAATAGAAAAATTAAACAGCTGTGTAAGAGTATTACAATATTTTAATCATTCATTTTATAATAGATCTGTGATTAAATACAGTTTTACAACATACTTTCACTGCATTTACTTTTTTGTTCTGCAAAAAAAAATCTGAATTAAAATTGATGATTAAATCACTGTCATACTTTTCTTAGTCTGATGAATTAATGCATATGAATAATACAATGAATAATTGTAGTTATTACAAAATTTTTGAACTACATTTTTAAGAGAAAATATCTTGATTTAATTTGAATAAACATGATAAAGGGAGATAAATATATCTTTTTATTTAATTTGATTTAGTATATTTCATAATACATTTAACTTTTAAATTCAATAAAAAGTTTCTACTTATATTCTGGCTCTTTAAACTTTTTATTATGTTAAATAAGGGAGATAACAATGGTTGAAATTTAAAACACAACATTTAAGGATGTCCTATTTTCCATCTTATTTCTAATAACGACATGTATTTCACACAACATTTGTTTTCTTGTTCACATTTATATAGTTCTAAGATATTGATGACCTATAAATGTCGAAACTTTATTTTATATTGTCTTTTTAATAAGAAGTACCCAGTACTGTTTTTTTTACAATTTTCTTCTGGAATGTCAATAAATATCTGTATTCATCATTTGTCTATCTAACAAGTGGTGTCTGTTTCAACTGAAGGAGAATTGATCGAAATCGTGACACATCCTTCATGTTTTTAGAATTTTTGGGATTAAATTCACACAATCGACAAATCTTCTCCCATTCACCACCTGGCTGGGTCTCATCGCGTTCTTTCACAAAGGCTGCTTCTGATGCCCTGGAAATATAAATAGGAATAAAAAATTAATGTTTCACAAAATCTGCTTTTAAAGCCCTGGAAATATCAATAGGAATAAAAGTTAAAGTTCAGGTCATTGATTAAATTCAGTTTATAAAGCAATACTAACAAGATGTAATTTTGCTAATTATTATATATACCTCAATTCTATGTTGTTGACTAAATGCAACAAAAACATCATAGTTCATACTTGTACATGACATTTTAAATAATATGTTTTTTTGGAAAAACTGGACATAGAGGGTCAAAGTAACTGACAACATGTAAAACTATGTTAAGTATGACCATGTCAAGCTTGGTGTCATATAACAATTCAAGAAAATAAAAAGATGTAGCTGCTGCAAAAAATGCAATAAATATGTGACACAAACAGACGAAATGAAAAATCTAGTCTAACCAGAATATCCATCTTCCATTCTTTGGAGCGTTTTTTTATGCTTAGAATTGAACTAGAATTTAGCCAACCATAGCTTTATAATATGAGATAGAAAACAAACGCTGGCATGTTCTATAGAAAGAATTTGTAAAATTTTATGAGCTATTTATAATAAATCACTCAGTTTTTTCACTGGTTAGATATGTTTAATGGAAGTCGATCGAAATTTATTAGAACAATACCAGCTGACTTGATAGTGTCTTATACATGTTAAAGGGATGGACTGCATGTAGAATTACTTATATAAATGGAGCACTATATATACATATATAGCTACTACAAGATGTACCCCTGTGAGTGTAACATAAATATGTGCTTACATAGCATGAGCTTTTTCACAACAGTTAAGAAGGTATTTATTAGCTATTGAGGTAACTACATTAATACATTTTTAAGAAGTTGCATTCAATTTGCCTACTTTTTGTTATAAGAAGTAAACTAGTTATACAAGTTAGAACTGTTTAAAAGTAAATAGCCCTGAAAGGATAAACAAAACACTACTAATCATGCTCATCACGTTCATTAAAACACTGTTTCTTTTATATATAATGTTTACTTTTTTTTGGTTAAAAACAACCCATCCTCCAAAAAACAGGAGAAATGATGTCAAATACCTATGCATTATTTCAAATAAAAGATGAAATCTTGATTTTGAGAACTCAGCTCTCGATTAATGTCATCAAACATGTTAGCACCTATATAGCTCTGTTTAATATTTATATATATAATTAACTAACATGACTAATGTATGATTAACATGATTCACCTGTAAACTTAAAGAGCCAGACAATGAAATATTTAATAGCAATGCAGACATTTAGAATTATGACACATCCCACAAAATCTACAAATAATGCTATAACAGTAATATATTTAAAGATTTGCCACTGTCAATTGGGGATTTGATGGTTGCAATAGCAGTTTTACTGGCAGCACAGAGTTGAGACAGTAAAACAAATATTTATGACCTTTGAATCCTTTGACAGTAGCAACTTTTCAAATTTGATACTATTATTCCTATTCTAATGCAGTACATGTACTTGTTCAAAATAAAACTTTTCAAATATCACAAATTGTTGACAGTGATCGCCAATGCAAAGGTTGTTTCAATAACTACGAACATCCAACTGTGAAATTGATGGCAGAAAACATCCAATGAAAAATGGTGTTATATGTCACATTGCTAGCATTAGAATACATTCATCATGCACTTAGTTCTAAAGTAACCCACCATGCAATTTAGATTTATACACATTCAGTTACTACATGTAGTATTTGTATTCAAAGGTGCACAAGGTAAAATTTTAATCTAAATTATGATTGCAGAAATAATTATTGAATCCTGACATGAGTTATATGCTATTACCATGATTACTGTTGAAAAAAATCAGTCGTCATTATTTACCACAACTTAGCACTGACTTTGGGGCTTGTAAGTCCAAAATGTTTTCATGAAAATTGTTTAACAGTAACTAGCTAAAAGTAACTCTAGCATGTATTATATACACAACAAAAAAAAAAGGTCGCATATAACTACACAACAAAAAGTACCTGTAGTAAGTAACTACATAACAAAAATTACATGTAGCATGTAACTATACAACAAAAAATAACCTGTAGCACATAACTACACAATAAATAGTATCTGTAGAAAGTTTTAACACAACAAAAAGTACTTGTAGTACATAACTACATGTACACAATGTACATACCAAATAGTACCTGCTGCGCCAGAAATAACTTAACTGTTGAATACTTACATGTTGTCCCGGCTAGATGATTAAAAACATTTGCAATTGAAACATTATTTGTGATAGATAATGCAGAAATATTAACACTAACATTGACATATAAGTCAGGGTTCTCACTAAGGATTTTCAAAGGCATCCAAGGACTCATAATGTTTGGCCATGGTCATGATGGTGAGTCCAACAGTAAGAATTAGATATTTTATTGCAATTTAATTTATCATTTTAGTCTCTATGACCTTATTAATAGAGCAATTAAATGACATAAAATTCAGATTACTTTTAAACTTTTGCTATTATCATGAATAAGATGATATGTGTACTGTGTTCAGTTTATACAAAATATTTTAATGTTGATGCATCTTTTGACTCACCAGTTTTGAAAATGGTGGGTCAGACAGATTTGCATGAGTCCAGGAGAATTCACGGACTGTCCTTGGTGAGAACACTGAATTATAAGGCTTTTTTTTAAGGATAACAATCAGCCATCAAGTTGGTAGTAAAAGCTAATGCAGAACAATTTTTAAGGCACATTTTTAAAAGTAATAAGAGTGAATTGAAGCTTGTGCAATACTTTTAAGGCACATATGTTAAATAGTATATAAAAACTTAAGTTGAATAAGGCAGAATAGATTAGTAGATAAAACACACACATGCATGGCGATTCAGTTCAAAATCACTTGTTAAATTGTTAGTCACTGCAGCTGCTAAACCAGCCTAGGGTGAATGCTGGTGATTTAATTTCATCATGTTTTCAGTTTTGACAGATCTAGATAACACAACAACTAAGTACTCTGCAATGAACAGAGATACTGCAGGGTAAATCACCAACCAGCATTCACAACAGCTGTTAATTTAAGTGTGATCTTTGACTGAAACCCCTTGTGTGTACTGCACATGTACTACATGTATACTGTGAATCAACTAATTTTAGGAAATTATTTACTTTCCAAATTGAAAAATAACTTCAGCACCAAGTGTCTAATTCGGATCTTCATTTAATATATTGATATAAACCAACATGACTTACAAATTTAGAATTGGAAAAAAGCTCAAAATTGGAAAAATGTTGGTTAATATGAACAATTACATACATGTATGTATCATCATGATCATCAGGGCTTTCCAAAGAAGCAGGTAGACGGCCGATTTCTGCCGTTTACCGTGGCTTCAAGTGCTGGCTACTTCACTGATAAAAATATCAATTTAAAAAGAAAAAAAAATCTTTTTCAAATGTTTACAGGCAGCTGAGAGACGTATTGTCGCAAAATAGCGATCACGATAAACAAGGATGAAAAGTCAGTGTTTACCTTGGGCTAAAAATAGTTCACATGAATTCAGGTCACTGATTGGTTGTCTACTTACAGTCACTGAGTCAGAATGCTTCGTTTCTTTTCAAAGATAACAAGAGAGACTTTCCGGTGGCCATTGAATGATAACAATAAAGACGTTCCGATGGTCTTTAACTCGTTGGTTTATTGGCTTTAGAACGTGAAGAAAATCACATAGGATAACAATTTTATGTTATGGAATAATATCAGTCAAAAAAAAGAGAAAGTGTTGTACATCATGTTGTTCAGAATCTGGAAAACAGTATCTTTTGAAGTTCATTTTTCAAAGCACATGTGGTGTTTAGAGAATCAAGGTCAAAAACGAAAGTAGAATATTGTCGACTCGACTACAAAAAATTACATTTCCAAATGATTTATGCATCCGACATATTAAACAGTTCACAAAAAAAGAAAATCGGAGGATATATCGATTTTCTGTTAATACTTGAGAAATAATTATATGATTTAAATCTGCGTAAAAATCTTTGGAGAAAAAACGGGGGTCATTTGTTCACAATTAAACATTGTTAAATGTATGTAGTTATGCAAAATTATTTGATCAAGATTTCTTACAAATCCGATTATTATATAAATAAAACTCCTTTTAAAATGAATTTTAAGCATCAGGTAAAGAAAATAAAAAAAAAAACATTACATTAAAAAAAAAAAATCTTTGAGATTTTTTTCTTTTTTTCTTTAATTTCATACATAAAAAAAATGTGGTCATTTGAAAGATGAAGTTAGGTGCCAGGAGATTGCGAGAATGCAGGATTTTGATCTATTTATGCCAGAGCTTCTGGAGGCCTTGAGCAGTCCCCAGACCCCCTGCCGTAAAGCACCAAGCTTACAGCGTGGTGGGCGTCTGGCTTCGCTGAACGCATGTTACAGCCGTCTTTAATTGTAAATTAGCCTACTACTTCAATTTCAAGGGAAAGCCCTAGATCATGGACAGTTTTTGACTTCAACAATTCAACTTATTTTGGTTTGATTTGGTTTGATTTGTTATGACAATTTTTATGTTGAGATATTGAAAAGCTTACATACATGTACATCATAGGATTTGCATCATGTAAATGTTAGTGTCAAGCTTATACAACATATGTATAGACCAGAATACAAATGCCACAATAGGTGCATTTCTTCTTTGAAAAAAAGTTATGCCCCATACCGGTTATTTTCTTTAGTTTTCTCTAACTGTTCAGCGTTATGTTTGTACCAATCATCTAATTCTTTCTTTGCACTTTCTCTCATGTCTATTTTCTTTTGTTCCTCTTCTTTGTCTGCAAAAAAACATCAGGAAATTTAACAGTACTTGATTGTTGTTTGTTATTTACTGTTTACTGAATGTCCAGTTGCAATTAATTCATGCATTTTTGGGACAAGACACTTTTAAAATTAAGTAGAACTACAAATGGGGGTTCTACAATGAGGGAATACAGAGATGAAGTGCAGGAAAATTTAACACTAAAATTGATGTGCAGCCTCTACATGAAAATGATATTAAAATGAGAAATGTTAAAATTAATTATTTATTAAGGTTGTCTTTAGCAATACTCATGGCCACTATGGACATGTTGACTCATTGACTAGAGAACTCTATTTCTGAGAGCATATATTTATACTGAATATCAAACTAAACCAGATGCTCCACAGGGCACAGCTTTATACGACCGCAGAGGTCCAATCCTGAATGGTTGGGGCTAGTATAGACACAACATATTTATGCTGAATATCAAATTAAAAAATGACAATGAATACAATGTTAATGTACTTTTGAGGCTCTCAGGGCTATTCCAGTAAAATTTACCTAGGAGGGGCGGAACGCCGACGATATTTTTTTCCATAGGTGGGGGGTTATCAACATAATTATATTCTGGAGGGTGGTGGTCCCGATTTAAATTCATTTCTGTTGGTGGGGGGGTCTGAATGATAGATTAAACATATTGTTCCCCCTGTTATGAAGGAAGATTCTCCCGAAAAGGTCGTCCGAATGCAAATAAAGTTGGCAGACCACTAAATTTAAGCGTCCGTTTGTGTTCTTGTGAAACGCGACGAGCCGGAAGCAGGGAAGAGTTATCTCTCGGAAGTCGGAGTTATCTAATCCGATTCGGTGCATGTGCTCGTCCATGAACTAAACAAAAAGATGGATAAAGTGGTGTTTTTTCTAAAGAAAAACTATTTGGAAGACCTGATAAATGCATTTAAAGGTAAAGTATTGACTTTATTAGAAAGCCAGTGTGATTTTGAAATAAATCATGAAAGTAATCAAGGAAATAAATGTTACATATGTCTGTAAACTAGCGGATGTCAAGATCACGAAATTATCTCTGTTTACATGGATGCAGACACAATTTGTGCATATACATGTAGCACACAATGTTGAGATATATAATATTAATCTTTACTGATGTTTGGCTATTTGTTTCTCTTTCCCTGCAAAGAATATGTCCTTTTAAGGAGGACTGGCCAATTCTTTGCAATTTTTGTCATGAATAATATTTTATTGCATACAATTTATAACTTATCTCTACCAAACACTTGAAACATGAAATGGTTGGTGCCAACCGGTTGCCCCACCTGAAGAATTTGCTGTACTTAAATCTATTTCCTTGCAAAGAATATGTCCTTAATAAGGTGGACTGGCCAATTCTTTGCAATTTTTGTCCCAAATAATATTTTATTGCATACAGTTTATAACAACTTCAAGTACCCTCTCCCTTGTATACCGTCTCCCCACCAAAAAATATGTGTGGGTGACATCCAAACTATGCGGTCCATAAAAAATATTTATATTTGGCACAGACAATTAGATTTTTATTGTGCATGTTGCGTGTGTGGTATTGAAGGAAAAAAATGGCCTAATTTTTGCGGAAAAATATGGCCTTGTTACACAGGAGAGTATATCATCTTCCTCAACATTTGCCTATTGAAAAAAAAATGTACATAAGAAATACAAAAAAGAAAAAAAGAATTACATTCTGCCTACTAAAAATATTTTATGGCTCAAACTTAACTCCCAGGCCCAAACTCTGAAACATCAAATGGTTGGTGCCAACCAGTTTCCCCACCTGAAGAATATACGACATTGTACCAACAAATTTTACATTTATTTGACAGGATGCAACATTTTTGTATACTTTAAAAAACTAGCTAACTTTTATTTTTTTTCTCTAGGTAGGGGGTTTTGGAAGAAAATACATGTTCTAGGTGGGGGTGTAATTTTTTAATCTTTTCCATAGGTGGGGGGTCAAAATATAAGTGGCGTTCCACCCCCCCTGGATAATTTTTACTGGAATAGCCCTCAGTTACGCAAAGCTATTCATGCTATTTGTTTCATATAATACTATAGCAATCTTAAAAAGACTTTAAAAGTATTCAAAGAAGTTTTTAGCTTAAATTAAACAATGCAATTCACCAGCATTAAACTTTTTTTTTTCAATTGACTCTACTAAAAAAACTATGCTACAGTTTCACTCTAGTAACAAACCTTTCTGTTCCAATCTGTCTTGCTGTTCCTCTCGCCATATTCTGATTTTTTCAGGTTCTGCCCGTATTTGATCTTGCTGTGTTATGGCAGAAAATGCATCAGATGGTCCGTTTGTCTACAAAGTTAAAATATCATATTACATGTATTCATAAATTTCATACATCAGAAAGGTTTATTTGGATATACCTTTATCATGTCTATCATTCTACAATGTATACTCAAGAAAATTCAAAAGAAAATGTTAAACTAAAGCAACCGATGTAGACACAGGATCAATATCCCAAGCTTTACAATGTTATCATAAACAGTCTTGTCACTGTACCATGTGTACCTACATGTAATTGCATGATATATATATCATTAAATATACCAGCTGGTTTTTATTGTTGGTCTTAATTGAATGGTTTGATTTATCTATTTGTCTTGGTTCCCTTTTGCTTTTTTTTCCATTTGCAATAAAGTTTTTTTAACAATTATTGCAATTATATTTTTTAGTATCATTGTGTTAATGTCTCATTGTCAGCCATTTCTCTTTGCCAACGCATTTTATATTCTTTGTGAGCTACAGTAAGTTTTGCCTCCATCACCTTGCTAGCTTGAAACCAATGTACACCACTGTCCCAGGTTAGGTGGAGGGTTGGGATCCGGCTAACATGTTTAACCCTGCCACATTATCTATTTATGTGCCTGTCCCAAGTCAGAAGCCTGTAATCAGTCAGAGCTCAGACATAAATAAGTCTGAATCTGCTTTTGACTTATAGATGTCTAAATTTGTAAGTTTTAGGATTTGTCTCCCTTTAATGCAAGACAAAATACGACTTAAATAAGTCAAATATTGGCAAGAAATGATTGACCAGAATCAAAAAGTTGCAAATATCAACTCCTACAAGTCGATAAGTTACCAAAATTGGTCAACTTCAAGACCCACGCATACTTATAAAAAGGTCATGCATCTAAATCAAATAATGACAACATTGAAAGCCAATGCCTTGTCTTCTAAAGAAAAATATGAATGAGAGTCTGAAAAATCGGGGATCATGTTAATTAACCTTACAATGCAACCACCTGGATCCACACTTAATGAGGTAAAACATCTGTGTTTAGTAAGGATGTTCAATTAGATAATTAAATATAGATAGATCAAGTCCTTGTGAACTCTCAGACAGGTTTTTACTGTCAAAGGTGGTGTAGTTTGGCCACCAAGTCAAGTTAAGTTTTTTCATCAACATAAATAGACCTAAACAAGTCTGTCATTTTGTGACTTAGATAAGTCTAAAATTGAAAACACATTTTTATAAAGAATACATGTTTTGACTTCTTTAAGTCAAAAACAGAAATAGACTTGTTTATGTCTGAGCTCTGACTGGTAATGCAGTGGTTGTTGTTTGTTTATGTGTTACATATTTGTTTTTCGTTTATTTTTCTTAAATAAATAAGGCTGTTAGTTTTCTGGTTTTGCATTTGCAATGTTTTACATTGTCATTTCCGGGCATGTTATAGCTGACTATGCAGTATAGGCTTTTCTCATTGTTGAAGGCCATACAGCGACCTATAGTTGTTAATTTCTGTGTCATATTGGTCTCTTAGAAGATGTGGTATGATTGCCAATGAGACAACTCTCCACATCTTCTTTTTTATATATAGTGGCTATATGTATCTAGGTTTTGATTAGTTCTGTGAAATAAGAGAAAAACTCAGCAACAGACATCATGGTCATGACAAAAAAGTTACTTTAGTATACCCAATATCTATTACAATACCTGTGGTGCTTCCTCAAAGTTTTCGTAAGAATCATAGTTTGTTTGTTGAGTATCAGTTGCACCATTAAACATTCCTAAATCATCTGAAATCAAAAAGAAAATTGGTTAATTAATAGCAATATATAAATTTTGTCCTCAACATACTCCGTACTCAATTGGTGTTCACAGTTTTAAATTTTGGTTAAAAAGCTTTAAAATATTTTTTTTTAAATTTTACCAGTCAAAAAGTTTTCTTATCTGTACTATGGGTTACACTAATGTCCTGACAATGTCTGACAGTGTCCTGACAGAAATGAAAATGCTAAATACTTTTTTACTATTGGAAGGATTTACTTGAAATTTGGAATCAAGCAAGATGACAGTCTTCACACCGAGTGGCAGCCCAGGCAGCCCAGGCTGGTAAAATTGCTCTCGGGCCTGTAAAAATCAGACCTACAGGCCAACAGAATCTAACTAAAATTTTTCAAAAATTGAGCTGCGGGCCTGTAGATTTAGCAGTTCAGCGCGAAGACTGAGATGAGAACTTATATTTAATAAATATAATTTTAAAAAAATAAAAAAATATTTATAAGAGTTAGAAAACTTGACCTGACCAACTTGACTTTGAAACTACTAATGTCCTGACCGAAAAGAAACGGATAAAAAATGTTTTATTATTGACAAGATAGACATCAAATTCGATACCAAGGAAGATTAAAACATTTGATACAAAAATATAAGAAAAAAAAAGAAAAAAAATATTTTCAAGAACCTGACCAACTACGTCTTTCCTGTGACTAATGTCCTGACCGATGTAAAATGCTTATAACTTTTTTATTCTTTGAAGGATTGATTTCAAATTTGATGTCAAGGAAGATTATAATACTTAATATAGAGATAAAAGAAAAAAAAATTTTAAAATAATTAAAAAAGTTAGAAAACTTGACCTGACCAACTACGTCTTTCCTGTCACCAGAGACATTGCATTTTGTGTCTTTGCTGTGACTAATGTCCTGACCGATGTAAAATGCTTATAACTTTTTTATTCTTTGAAGGATTGATTTCAAATTTGATGTCAAGGAAGATTATAATACTAAATATAGAGATACAAGAATAAGATTTAAAAAAATAATTTAAAAAGTTAGAAAACTTGACCTGACCAACGTCGACTCTGCCCTGACTAATGTCCTGACCGATGCAGAAAATGTTGATATCTTTTTATTATTGAAAAAAATGACTCAAGTTCCTTACCAAGGAAGATGATAGCATAAAATGTAGGAATGGAATTTATGAGAAAAAATGTTTGTTAATTTTTGAAATGTTAGAAAACTTGACTTGACCAACTTGATCTTTGTCATGATGAATGACCTGACTGTTATAAAAATGCCAATAACCTTTTTACTATTAAATGAGATATTACCAAGTTTGGTATCAGGGAAGATAACAACACTAAGTATAAGAATGTAAAATAAAAATATTTTAAACTTGTAGTCAGTGGTCAGCACTGTTTACCTTGTCCTGCAATGTCCTGGTCGATTAAAAAAAGACAAATATTATATAATCGGCTGTTTTTTCTCTCTCTAAAGACAGAATAGACTTAATGTTCGAAAATTATATTGATAGTTCCCTTTTTTTTTTATTTAAATATAGTCAAGAAAGAACTTGGATGCACCTTTTATAATTCATAATAATATGTATAGAAGAAAGCCAAAAGACAGTGACATAATAAAATTATGTTTATCATGTTTATTATAAGTTTTTATATTTCTATGTGATTCTAACATAATTCTACTTTGAATGCTTGTAAAAACATTATCTTGAAATCAAAAGAAGCCCATTTCCTGTCCTTTTTCTATGTTATTTGACATGTTTAATCCCTCATTAACTAAGAAAACAATTTTTATTTGCTATTGAAAGAATTGACTTAATTATCATGATAAAGATCAATCAAGTTGGTCAGGTCAAGTTTTATAACATTTAAAAAATTAACAAAAATTTTTTTTTCTTAAATTCTTATTTTGAATAATATAATTTTCCTTGGTGAGGAACTTTAATTAGTCAATTCTTTCAATAACAAAAAAGTTATTAACATTTTCTACATCGATCAGGATATTATAGTCAGGACAGATCGAGTCGACGTTGGTCAGATCAAGTTTTTTAACACTTAAAATTAGGTTTTTGAATATTTTTTCTTGTATCTCTATATTCCATGTTAGAATCTTCCTTGACATTAAATATGAAGTCGATCCTTCAAAGAACAAAAGAGTTATTAGCATTTTACATCAGTCAGGACATTAGTCACGGGAGGACGTAGTTGGTCAGGTCAAGTTTTCTAACTTTTAAAATATTTTTTTTCCCTTTTTCTTCTTATATTTTTGTATTAAATGTTTTAATTTTCCTTGGTATCGAATTTGAAGTCTATCCTGTCAATAATAAAACATTTTTTAGCCGTTTCTTTTCGGTCAGGACATTAGTAGTTTCAAAGTCAAGTTGGTCAGATGAAGTTTTATAACTCTTATAAATATTTTTTATTTTTTTTTTAAATTTTATGTAATAAATATAAGTTCTCATCTTGCTTGATTCCAAATTTCAAGTAAATCCTTCCAATAATAGAAAAGTATTAAGCATTTTCATTCCCGTCAGGACACTGTCAGCACATTGTCAGGACATTAGTGTAACCCCTGTACTGTTACGTTGAAGGTACCAATACTGGCTTTTAAATTATCAAACATGTTCTGTTTTATTTTTTATTAAAAACATGATAAGCTTTATTACATTTTACCGACAGGTTTAAAAAAATCTATAAACCTGACGCCTGATACTTGAACGTTTACCACTGGGCAGTGATAATACTTATTGGAAAAAAAGGGGGAGGGCTTAACAAAATTGCCCCGTCTCCCAAGTACATGAAATATGTATACATTTATATATTTAATCGCCCTTTTCTTGAAAAGTTTTAATATAATACTTTACAAATGTCAAGTGAGTCTTTCAGTACCCCAAACAAAACCTAACAAATCATTGATTCATAAAATATTGAACATGAAAAGGGGGTGGGTCCCCAAGCCGACTCGGTGTTTAGACAAGAACCTTGTTGTTGTTGAACTGGTTGTGCTGAACTGTCTTCACCGAAGTTGTCATCTTCTAGTTCTGCTAATTCCTTGTCCTGATCAGCGAGGAATCCTGCTGCTGGGTCCTCTAAGTCTCCTTCTGGGACTGAACTTTCAAAAGCATCGAAATCTGCCATTCTTAATTTTAATGTGACGTCACCTGATTAACACTTCCTGTTTGGTGAGCCTAAACTAAAAATTACCACACAGTTTCCGTGCATGAACCATTATTATCGTTATTTTTAACAAATCGTTACAACTGGGGTTAAAGTATCAGATTATTCAAATGACACTGTTCATTTGTAAAAACCTATTTAATATTACTTTTATATATATATATTTCTCAATTTTATAAATATTGGTATTTATTAATTTTTATTTTTTTCATCATTCAATTAAAATAAGGATTTGTATAGTATATAATATTAGATTTTTTATCCTTTAATATGCATACATAGACCAAGGATTTGACTGTGACTTGGTACAGTTATCTCAACATAAACTACATGATTAAATGGGATTTCATTGCTACTTACACGATACTATAAGCCGAAAGAGCATTAGTTAAGAATCAAAATAAGCTAAACATATTGATAGGTAATCTAGTAGCTCCTTTTTGAGACATGATTTTTGAAAAAAGGCCAGAAAAGGCTGACTCGGACTTTTACCTTATTTTTGTGTCTCAAACATTTGTCAAATCAAAAGAGAGCAAATCAAGAATCTGCTTTCGTTAATAGGTCTTTTATGAGCTATGAATTCTTATGCGAAAAGATACATAAGTGTTATGGGGCAAAATATTTTACCTTGTATCGTATGGAAAAACCGTCAACAATAAGGAGTCCGAAAATCTGACACAAATTCGAAGAATTCGCCTAAGACTTAAAGTACATACTTAACCTTCATGACAAATGATTTTAACGAATACACGTAGAACTATTCAGCATACTAGTATAAAAGTACCAGATTATATGTATCTCAAATACTGTTATAATGTTTACTTATTAACTAAAGGAGTAAACACTTAATAATTGCTTTTGTTGACCAGGTACATTTTCGTAGTACTTTTCAAAAGTAAATATGAATACTGACTAGCTCTTTATGAAGAACTGTCAAAATTCCAAGTCACTATATTGACCACCAACATAGCCATGTGATATTTTAACAATTCAATTCAATTTTCAATTCTTTATTTACACTCAGACACAAAATATGTGTTACATGAGGACAAATTACAAATCAAATACAATAAATGACAGAATAGACAGGTAACTATTAACAAAAGTGTAATTTCTAAAGATAATAAAACTTGTAAGATACATGCATCTTTCTAAATGAAGGTAGATAGTTTCTTAATAAATATAGCTAGATTATACAATAACTGACAGTGACACAATGACAGCATATTTTGCATTTTCAGTACAGATGGGTATGTTGTATAATATTTCGGTATATATTTCTTCCGAAGTTCAGTAATAGAACTATTATTACATACATATAAATAATGATATTCATCACCAATACATGATTCATTACATAAGGTACATATGCGATCTGTTCTAGCGATGTTGTACCATCTGCCAGTTTCCATAGGAATTTTTAGGTTACATGTTCTCAGTTTTGAAATCCAGATTCTTTTATCCTCTGGAAGACGTAATAGATAATTTTCCAGACCAAACTGAGATTTAAATAACTTATAATATTCGCCACGAGACGAGTTATCGATATTACTTGACCACTTTTGAAGAAACTGATCTTGAAGAATCTGTTTTATAACGGGTTTAAAAGTTGAATAAGCAATGTATTGGTTGAAAAACATATAACCTAATCCTGAGTTGTCAAATATAGATTTTACAAATGACACCCATTTAAATTCACAAATACCATCAGCATGTAATTTGAAAATAAGCTTATACATAGAACTACTAAGTTTGTTTTCATTTTTAGCCATTCTACTCCAAAACGATAACATTCTTAATTTTACTTTAATTTCTAGTGGAAACCTTCCTAATTCTCCATATACCATAACATTTGGAGTACTTGATCTCACATTTAAAATTCTCTTGCAAAATTGTAGATGAACTTTTTCAATTATATCAATGTTTTCAAATCCCCATATTTCTGATCCATACAATAAAATAGGTTCAACAAGATAATCAAACAATTTAAGTTGTAGGTCAATAGGTAAATGCAAATTTCTAATCTTTGTATAAACAGCAAAAGCTTTTTGCGACTGTTCTACAAGCTTTTTCTTTGCACACACACATGACCCATTATAATTAAGCAAAAGACCAAGATATGTATAGCTATCTAAAATTTCAAGAGATGTACCATCAAGTTTAAAATCAAAATCCATTTTCGATTTTCTTTTGCTAAAAACCATCACTTTAGTTTTACCAATATTCACACTAAGTTTCCACATTTTACAATAGTTTTCAAAAACTTTGAGAGCATTTTGCATTTCATCATAATTATCAGCAAAAATAACAGTGTCATCTGCATACAACAAAACAAAAATTTCTAAAAATACATGTAATTCATTAACCAGAGCAGGTAAAAAATATCATAGTGACCAGCAAGACAATATGTGCAAATAAATTACATTGGTGAAATCGTTCGATGACTCATTACTAGAGTAATTGGTCTTCAATGATGATTTTTACACAGTTTTAGTGGTTAACTTGCTTGTGACTTGAATTGAAAACTAAACAACACTTAAAACAGCAAAATCGATTCTAAATTAAGACAAGATAAGATCTACAAATGAGTTACCAATATTGCCGAAATCGTGTGACAACTCTTTATTGGTGTTATTGCCCTTAACGGCGATTTCTACCAGTTTTTCCGTGTTTGTCTCAAATCTTACATACTATAACATAAAGTGTTGATATACCTATCTGATAAATGATTGTCATTAGTTCATATTGGGGTCGTTTTGTATACGACTATATACGATATGGGGTTCTCTCATTGTTGATGAACGTACGGTGGCCTCAAATTACTTACATCCACTTAATTTGAAATTTGACACGAGAAAAAAAAATCTTAACACATACTTTTAAAGCAGTGTAAGGGAGGGAATCAAACATGTTTGGATTACCTCAATATATTTGGATTACCTTCCTTACACTGGTTTCAAATTGTCTTAATTGGCCATTAACCAAGAAACCCTTGTTTTTGCCTCTTTTTTGCCTCTTATTCCTAAACGGTTTGAGCCATAACACCTCTCCCCACCTCCCCTTCCAAGAAAATCATAACCATCCCTTTGTGGTATGGAAACTTGTGGTATAATTTCAGAGAGATTCATACACTTAATGACTGGAAACTACAAAAATGTTTATTTGGACCCCCTTTTGGCCCCTAATTCCTAAATAGTTGAGACCATAACCCACAAAATCAATCCCAACCTTTCTTTGGTGGTTACAAACCTTGTGTTAAAATTCAGTTTATTTCTATGGCAAGCCGTTCTCGTCAAAACTATGTTTAAACCATTTTTCGAAAAATTTACACACTGAGAATTTAAAAAAAACACACTAAGATTAAAAAAACTAAAAACACACACTGAGAATTAAAAATTACACACTGAGATTTCATAAAGACGCACTGAGATTACAAAAAATGAAAAACACACACTGAGAATTGAAAATTACACACTGAGATTTCAAAAAGACACACTGGGATGAAATAAACTGAAAAAAACACACAATGGGAATTGAAAATTACACACTGAGATGATACTTATACAAACGTTATTATCCGGAAACCATCTGTCTTCTGCGACGCTGACGACGACGACGTGAGAGCAATATACGACAATTTTTTTTTTTGCAGTCGTATTAAAACATTTAGATTTATACACATAATATATAATTGTGCATTTCTGGTCATTTAACTCTTAAGAAATATCTTCAGATTACTCGGGACTGTAATTAAGATATGTTATGACCCAGTATTTTTCAAGGAGAACCAAATATCTGTCAGAAGTATACTGTTCATTGTATTTTTTTAATTATTATTAATATTGGTCATCGATGTTATTCGAAATAGAATTTTACTTAAACATTTACGATTTTCAATCATATTTTAAAAAGGCATGGCACAACAATGTTTAGCAGGCGCGGATCCAGCCATTTAAAAAAAAAGGGGGGTCCCAACCCAGACTAAAGGGGGGTTCCAACTATATGCTCCCATTCAAATGCATTGATCGGCCAAAAAAGGGGGGTTGCAACCACCGAAACCCCCCTCCCCTGCATCTGCCACTGTTTGGTGCAAAATAACTAGTTTGTGAATTTGAATTCTTTTAAGTATATAATTCGGACTATGCTATACATAAAAGTCAAATTAGTTTCGACAATTTTCCAATTTTTACCCCGTGAGTGATCCATATACATGATAAAAGAGCCCCACAGAAACAATCAAGATCCATCGTCAAAAGTAACTTTCCAGATAATGAAAAAATATTCAGATATGAAATTTTCAACCTCTTACATTGTTTCTAACATGGGATATGGAAAAAAATGGTAGCAAAAATAACAGAAATCCCCATACTATAGACAAGCTTGTATGTGGGAAGAGTAAGAACGCCAATAACAACAACGAGAAGAATTCACAGTAAAACAATACTAGTTCTCCATTAATATAAATATATTACAATTATATATATTGACATAATAACGAGTATGGTTTTTTTGTGCTTCTGTTACAAAGATTTTGTGTGGACTTTCAATAAAATCAAAGAAGTGCTCAGTAACAAATATCATTCCTCTTTTATGTGGTGTTGCTATCATCTGGACCAAAACACAAATTCGAATCTTTTTTCAAAGTCCATTGTTTTCAAAGAAGTGCGATCTAAAAGAAATCATTCTTCTATGACTTGTAGTTGATTAGATTTTGTATCTTAATGTATCTTAACCAGAATTAATTTAGGTCAAGATGACTCTTTTTTCATGGTCAATCGTTACTATCCAATAGTTGTAAATCATTCTTTTTTACTCCGGCACAGTTTGTTTCAATCTTTACCTAAATGCAAAACTTAAATGCATGTTTTTTTTTTATTAGTTGTAAGTGGCTTTGAACAAGCTGTCAGTAACTGCGAGTACTCTCAGATCAGTACTTAGTGTCTTTTTGTTGGTGGGATATAAAAGTACCCGCCCACGTCCACTCTATTTTTTTGTTAGAAGTATTTATATTTGTATCCATATGATGAGTTTGGCCTTTTACAACTGATTTTCATAGTTCGTTCTTATATATGTTGTTCTGTTACACCACTGTCCCAGGTTAGAGGGAGGGTTGGTATCCCGCTAACATGTGAAAACCCGCCACATTCTGTATATATGTGGCTGTCCAAAGTCAGGGGGAGCCTTTATTTCAGTGGTTGTCGTTTGTTAATGTGTTATATACATGTTCGTTTGTATGTACATAAATTAGGCCGTTAGTGTTCTCGTTTGGAATGTTTTACGTTTATCATTTCGGGGCCTTCTATAGCTGACTATGCGATATGGGCTTTGCTCATTGTTGAATGCCGTACTGTGGCCTATAGTTGTTAATTTCTGTGTCATTTTGTCTCTTGTGGAAAGTTGTTTCATTGGCAAGCATACCACTTTTTTTTCATAATTAACCGTGCAGACTGACGAACGAACGTAGTAAACGTTTTATTTACCCCCACAAACTCAGTTTTCATAAGAGATGAAAATGTTAAACTGGGTCTTGAAAGGGTAAATTTTTCTTATGAAAGTTTATGTATCTCTATATAAGACTGCTGGTCATATTTTGAAGACAAACTGCTTGGCGTGCTAAAAAGCTTGTAAAAAAATTGGAATAATTGATGTAAAGTTATGTTAAACACCTACAATTAAATGCTTTAACCTTCATTTTCCCTATCTGTTAGATACTTATTCATGTAAAAATGCCAAATTCTGAAAATCGGTGCCAAAAATTACTCTATCATAGGTTTTATAGAAAGCTGACTATTTTATCTAAAAGGTAATTAAGCTGTTTAAAACTGAGTACTGACTATAAAGTGGCACCTTGCTAAAGTTCTTCAGTACTGGAAATGAACTCGAGGAATATATCATACAAATTTTCCATCGATATTTCATTAACTAAAATTTTCATTATTTGACTTATTTGTACATTATGCCATGTGTATTTCTTACGACGAACAGAACGTCTAGTTCATTCATTCACCTCTTAGATTAGAATGAAATTCAAAACAGTGTGGCTGTGGCCATTGATTGACACATTAAATTCATCCATTGACAGGGACAATTTACGTGAACGTTTGTCTGTAACGACCACTCTTCACGACGTACCTACGATAGACATTTAACTGTGGGGTCACCTAAGGTTTCTTAACGCCTTTAATTATAAAATAATTCGAAAAATTAATCAGGAATAACCTTTATGTTTATATTATTGATATAAATCAAAACATCGTGTTATTTCTGATTAATTTTTCGAATTACTTTATTAAGGTGTTGAGAACCTTTGGTGACCGCATAGTTTAAGTGTCTTTAAAAAGTACATAGTGAGCAGTGGTCGTTACATACAAACGTTCACCTAAATTGTCCCAGTCAGTGGATGAATTTAATGTGTCAATCAATGGCCACAGCCACACTGTTTTGAATTTCATTCTATAATCTTTTTGTTACTTATTTCAATCAGTTTTGAATATTGTATACTGCCTTAATGATAAGATGACTTTAATAACTGTTTAAATTTGTTTGCTGGGCATTACCAATTATGGATTCGGTAATTTCCGCTAAAAAAAACACGAAGTTTACCGAATCATCTCATCATTATTACATTAATCTCATCATACATTAAACATCATCATCACCATCACTGATCATCACCTTCATAATTATACAAAAAAAACGTATAATGTTGTGACCACTTCATATAATGTTGTGACCACTTCATATAATGTTTTGACCACTTCATATAATGTTGTGACCACTGCATATAATGTTTGGCCCACTGCGTATAATGTTGTGAGCACTAAATATAATGTTGTGAGCACTGTATATAATGTTGTGAGCACTGCATATAATGGTGTGAGCACTGCATATAATGGTGTGAGCACTGCATATAATGGTGTGAGCACTGTATATAATGTTGTGAGCACTGTATATAATGTTGTGACCACTGCATATAATGTTGTGAGCACTGTATATAATGTTGTGAGCACTGTATATAATGTTGTGAGCACTGGCTATAATGGTGTGAGCACTGCATATAATGGTGTGAGCACTGCATTTAATGGCATGAACACTGCATATAATGCTGATCTATGTTATCAACATAAGGCAGTCATGGAGTTCCATACTATAACGTGTAAAGTTGCTGCCTGACAATCGCCACTGCAAGTCCAAATTATGTTTCACGGTCGCGAACACATTAAGTTACCACAGTCTCTTTGTGTTTCTGTGTGTATTAATATTAAGGTAATTTTTATTTTGTAATCTGTTTTTCTCTATATTTTAGCACTCCATCATTCGCTATTCTTTATTTTATTTCCCTATTTTTTTCTATGCATTGTCTTTTGAGCGCATTAATCTGTACATTTTGCACACTGCACTCTATTCTGTAACCCACATTCAGACCCTCGTCCTTCAGCAGCTACATGTAGTTGCATGGTCCCGTGGTTGTGAAAACTTATAAAAGATACCAGGCTTATATTTAGGATGTTTTTTCGTCTACACAAGACTTATTAGTGGTGCTCGAATAAACCATTTCCGAGGCATTTTCAAAAACGAGTTTATGACCAATAGCCTTATACAAAATATCCTTCGTCTGTAGGTTTTATCAAGCTGTTTAACATTTGTAATTGGTTTTTTGACTTTCAAAAGATTTATCCTCGAGAATAACTATAGCGAAATAATTTGTTGATATGCAAATTAGATTAGCTGCAGCAGTAAAATTGGTAGCGTAAACATTATTGCAATGCCTTGAATAATATTCTATTCCACATTTAAAGAAAATATTATAAGAAAATAATACATGTTTTTCTTCATACTTTACATGTATGAACAAGCGTAAAAGAACGTTTCGTATTTCAATCAGGCTTTGGGTACATGTATGTTGTAGTATGGTCAAAATGACTAGATTAAGGATTGAAAGATTGCTATGCAGTAAAACAAGGTGATATTCAATTTCCAGGACCATCGATGGTTTCTTATTGTCCTCAATTATCTGTAAGCGGCTGTTGTGTTCTCTTTTTCCACCCTCGTTTTTTCTTTCTTTATTCAATATTCAAATTCAATACTAGTCATTTGTTTCCATATTTATTATTTTTAATTTCACTGTGATCATTTACAACAATACACGTCAATTCAAACACCAAAAGGCAGACAAAACACAAAGTTTAAGAAGTTACTAAGACAGCTATTTACCGGCGCATAGCTAAAAAAGAATATGACCATTCAAATATGAACGTAATCATATAAAAATTGAATCAATCTTGACAAAACACAACTATATTTGTCAACGATCATATAGAAACCCTTTTATTTGTTTGAATATAACATTACTTTTAAGACGTAGTCAATTAATATCCGGACACTACTGGGTTAAGAAAGGCAAATACCACCATCAACATGGGATTGGCCGCATAATTTTAAAAAACTAAAAAAATCAAATCTGGAATAGATGGATGCACTGAAATATCCATAAGCTGCTGCTTAATGCAGTTTAAATATACTACGTCTTGTACCGGAGTATATAACACAACTTTATTTTCGAAGTTATATTGCATCTGCTTAATACCGTTAATCCCATCACTGAACAACAACGTCAACAGGATGTAGTTTTACTGACAACTAGAAGTAATAGTAGTTCGACGCGCATAAAAGCGCTTAAATGTACAAGCGTCACTGCTTATCACAGTACAGTAAATCATCGACGACCACATTACGAAACCTAATGTATCTGTTCGATCACTGACAAAAAAGCGTTCAGTCAATATGTAAATTGTATGTGCTAGCATTCTGACTATTTTGTATTACTTTTGTTTATGTCAAAATGTACAAGAATACCCCAGTGATCACTAGGGAAACAATCACAAGTGGGAATTTTTTCTTGACCAATCAGCTGAAACGACACTGGAGATATAACGGGTTCTGTTTTTGGATGTCTCATATATATACGATCGAATCTAATTTTAGGTTTGAAGTCTTGATTTGCAGCCCATGTCTGGTTTGTGTTGATAGATGTGTCCCACGTAAACTGTGTTTCTTTATTCCTTCCGGTTTCTATCCAAAGGTCTAGAACACCTTTAGGAAGTCCCTTCATTTCACGTATCTACAAGTAAAATACTTATAATAATCTAAAAGAATAGGAAACTAACAGTAATAACAGACACATTGTAAGACAAATTAGATGTTCTGTTAAAACAAAATGAACAATGAATCAGTATTGTCAACAAAAATACTCATCAGTGACGCACTAGTCATAACAGTTTAAAGGCCTAAGCAAGTGAAATATGGAAAGCATTGATGACCAAAATTTCAAAAAAAATAATTAAAAAATGCCAAATTTAGCTTAGGTAAACTATGCATGGGTTAGAGCACCATTAGTATTGAGAACAATTTACATTTCACATATATTAGTCTATACTTTTAAATCCCATGGATTCAAGAATGTCGCTTCATTTGGAACAAAATACATCCAAGGGATTGGCTGCAATTCTGACTTGACAGCAGCTTCCAATTTGTTGTAATTATAATTTAAATCCTTATTAATTACCTCTCTGTCTTTAATGTTAAAGTCTCCGCCAAAAAGAACAGTCCTGTCACGACTAGCATTTACAACATGGTGTAGAGCTCTTTTCATCTGATGTTTCCTTTCATCGCTATGGGTTTTCATACTTTCCAAATGTGATGTCATCAACACGCAAGGTAAAGCTTTTATTGTACACTAAAATAGATATATTGATAGTTTGTTTGGCGTGATTATATTAGTGAAACCTTTGAAAACGAGTACATTTTAATTAAGAATATACTGTACCGTTTCATTTTCCATTTGTTACAAGAAATTAACATCAAAATGTTTCATTGTTTTTTTTATGATTTTGATTGAGACGACTTTCGATCTACTTGTTATTAAAGAATGTTATGTCTAATTCTTAGTTCATTTCTGTATGTGTTATATTTTAATGTTGTGTCGTTGTTCTCTTATATTTAATGCGTTTCTCTCAGTTTTAGTTAGTAACCCGTATTTGTTTTTTCTATCGATTTATGAGTTTTGAACAGCGGTATAATACTGTTGCCTTTTTCATGCTTGCGCGCTTCTAATATGATTTATTAAAAAATGACCTGCCTTTATCTTTGATATTTAAGTAAATATTATTTGAAAACTAAAACGTTAACCCAATTCGTGCGCTGGATAAAACATGGTATAGTGTGGAAACTTTGAACTGTTGAACGAACAAATTATTCAACTTTTCAAACTTGTTCAAAAAGAGTGGCGAAATATACTAGAGAGACATTCAAACTCATGATATATAGATAGAACAAACTGACAACGCCATGGCTAAAACAGATAAATACAAACAGAGGATCTACACAAGACACAACATATTAAACTAAAGACTAAGCAACACGAGCCCTATCAAAAACTTGGGGCGGAGGAAGAGGGGTATAACAAGCTCAAATTTCAAAATATCATCAATTTTTTTTCTGTACCTCCACTTTTTGTAACGTTCTTCCCTGTGTACTGCTAGTAAAAGGAATGATTTTCGAGTCCGTAACCTGTACAACTTTGTGTTTCACCATAATGACAGTGAAATAACTTTCAACAGCTGATTCTATGAACGTATAATCTAGACACTTTCTGGACAGCATCTCCAACGTATCAACAATGACTTCCTGTAGAAAGATTACATCAGGTCTTTCACTACAATCAAAATTAAGTATAACTGTTTTAGTTGTTCTCGTGTGTTGATGTGGTTCATAAGTCATAAGTGGCTCTAGTTTCGCGTTTTATACATCATGTACATGTATATATATTAGACCTCTGGTTTTCCTTTTGAATGCTTTTACATATGACTCATTTTTGGGGCCCTTTGTAGCTTGCTGTTCAATGTGAGCCAAGGATCCATGTTAGAGACCGTACTTTGGCCTACAATGGTTTAATTTTACAAATTATGACTTGGATGAGAGAGTTGTCTCATGGACACTCAAACCACATCTTCTTATATCTTTATTTATAAAAGTCTATAGGAAACTGTAAATTTGGACTGTAAGCTTCTTTTGTTATGAATGAATGTAGATAAGAATTTGATGATATACGCACAGATGAAAGGACTAACTGACAACATCAAAATGTAAAACTTTAGACTTTTACAATAAACAGGAATCTTTACAATTTTTCAAAATCTAAACTACCACCAGTCACATAATTATGTTTCAATAAATTCAAAATCTTTACTGTCGTTGATTGAAGTTTCAGTAGAACGTATACTTTTATGAAAATAGCCAGAGAACAAGAGTCTTTAATGATTTTTTTTTAAGTTTTACGTTTTTAAAAATGTATCTCTGATTCGTGGTAAATATTTTTTCTGCTTCTTGAAAGCAATAATAAGCATGAGAGTCTTCAAAGCATCTTCTCAAAATTGAAACGCCTTAAAGTTTTTTTATCCTCATATGTTCTTATTATCCAAAATACAAAATATCTGGGATATTAAAAGAAATTAATAAAGTTGTAAATCCAATCTTTCCGATACTAGAACTCATCCGATATATTTTTTTCATACTGACTTTGTTGCGGTGTTTGTGTTGCTTAGTGTTTATTTTCCTATATTGTGTTATGTGAACTATTGTTTGTTTGTCTTTTTCTTTTGAAGCAATGGAGTTGTCAGAAGATCAACGAGTTTGAATGGGCCTCTGGTATCTTTCGACCCTCTTTTGCAGTTACTATTTTATCATAGGGATCACTTGTCGTTACATATTTGTTTTTCGTTCATTTTTTAAAATAAATAAGGCCGTTAGTTTTCTCGTTTAAAGACTTTGAATTGTTTTGCATTGTCTTATCGGGGCCTTTTATAGCTCACTATGCGGTATGGGCTTTGCTTATTGTTGAAGGCCGTACGGTGACCTATAGTTGTTAATGTCTGTGTCATTTTGGTCTTTTGTGGATAGTTGTCTCATTGGCAATCATACCACATCTTCTTTTTTATAATTACCTGTTTATGAATGCGATTACAGCACTCGTCCGTTCCTTGATGTTAACGGTAGAAATACCTTCGATGTTCCATGATAACAATTTAATTTCTTCTGGTGACGATTCTTCATCAGAAATACTCTGAATGTATGTCACATATATATATAAAGATAAGATAGGCGGATATAATAGCGGTATCATTAGCGTATATGACAGGGTAAACTAAAAATGTATTATTTGCATATTTCAAAGTTAAGCTGATGCCAAATTGAAAATAATTAGTTCTCTATCCTTGACGTTACAAATTATTTTTTAGTACTGATGTCACGGTAAGGTGATTTCTGTAGGATATCATGACACATATATAGGTTTTGGAACCGCACATTATCATATAGAGCAACAATTATTTACTATATAAATTCTAACTAAGGAATATACAGTCAGTCGGTCGAACCATACGCGTATGGTCCAAATACTCATGTGGTCCGGAACAGATATTCTTCTGTTTTTCATTCTTTTTGCAGACAAATCATAAAATTATGACAATGCTCGTTATTCATATTTTGGAATATGTTACCTTCACTCTAGACGCATACAGCATTTGTGAATTAAAATGGAAAACTATCAATTATATATGGACACACTGATTTCTGTACGTTCTGTTTTATATCTGAGGTCATGGAAAATTTGCCATCGTATTATACTGGAGCTTTAAATATGCATACCTGCTTGTCATTAGATTCTTCCGATGTGATTTCTTGTAAGCATTCGCTTAGTTGTGCTGTTAAAATGGCAATATGTTTTTATGTATTCTATAATGTAAATAGCACCAATCTCAACATATTTAAACTAACACCTTAGATAATTCATTTTAAGAAATATCAACCAACAGGCTATACATTGTGTTGAGTCATAGTCTTGGCGTCCATTACCAACACATAATTAATTTCATGAGTTCGAAGCACTTTTCTGGATTAACCTCGTGTCGAATATGTAAATGCCAAGGAAGAACATAAACGAAACAGTTTAACAGCTATATGACTCAAAATGACCTAAATATACCCAAAGACCAATTTTGCATGAGGGAGTTAACTTTAACTAAGTAGAAACGCTCTTCTTTTCAACAAAATATAATAGGTAAACGTCAGAATTCACAACTTGCAAACTGTGTATTTACCTGTCAAATCGCATGACTTCAAAAGAGCAACACTAACTTTCGAGCTATAAATTGCAAACAAAATTTTTTTATAAAGCACAAATTTGTAATTGCACATACTCTGATTGTTATGTAGTGTACACAAAACCTCCTTGCTGATATTTTGAACGGCTTCTTCGGGTGATTTAGCCAGTTTTTCTAGGGTTTCAATAATTTTCCAATGTTTCGTCTCGATCATTTGTGATTTGTTCTGTTTGTCAAGTGATAGATTCGAGAGACTACAAACAGCTTCTGTAAAATATATATTCAAACACTATAAAACGTTTCACTGTATTTTTTTTTTTTTTTATAAAAGTTACATTTACGATATCGGGCAAAAATTTAAGAAAACTCAATAGAAGGATTTCATTGTTTACCATCCAAAAATAACAATATTTAACTAACACTAATTACTATAATTGTTTTTTTTTAATAATTTTCATCAGTTTAGGTAGACTTTATGTAAAATTATTAATTAATCAAGTGATTCTGTTAAGTTGCAAAGCCATCTAAAACATGTTTTGGATAATTCAAAATACAACATTACTATTCTTTGAAAGTCTCTTCCGCCCTCACCCTCATTTAAATTGATGAATATTACAAAACAAGTAATCTCTCCATAACTGTGTGTTTATATTGCACAAAATCATGTTTTTTCTCCCGGCTATTAATCGCGTCTTTATCCTTATTTGAAAAACCTTTTGGATTCGGGATATGTGCTGATCGAAACTAAAGTCTAAGATACCTGATTTTTTATTAGTCTTATTGGCTTTGAACTAGCTGCCAGTGAATGCGATTACTTTCGGATATATGCTTGGTGTCCTTTTTATTGTCAAAACGTTTAAAAATACTGTCACGTCTGGGCTTGAAGTCATAAAACTTTACTCAGTGTTTGAAGCACAAAAATCGTGCTTGAAACATGAAATCCAGCATGATGATTGGTTAAATTTGGAGTACGAGTACAAAAAACTAACACGAAAGTTTTATGACCGAGAGGCCTGGTCTGTGTTTTTGTAACTTGTTTTCATTCTTTGTATCGACCTGATTGTTATAGCTTGTACACAGTTTGTTTTGTTCACCATTGTACAAGGTTATATATTATGTATGTACCTGTCCGAAGTTAAGAGCCTGCACATCTTTGTTGTCAATTGTTGCTGTATATCACACATGTGTATAAAAAAAGGAGATGAGGTATGATTTTCAATGAGACAACTGTCCACAAGAGACCAAAATGACACAGAAATTAACAACTATAGGTTACCGCACGGCCTTCAACAATGAGAAAAGCCTATACCGCATAGTCAGCTATTAAAGACCCCGAAATGATATGCTTATGCTGATCAACAGTGTTTCGTTTATTGTTTTTTGACATAAACTGGCCGTTAGTTTTCTCGTTTGAATTGTTTTACATTGTCATTTCGGCGCCTTTTAAAGCTGACTATGCGGTATGGGCTTTGTTCATTGTTGAAGGCCGTACGGTAACATATAATTGTTAATTTCTGTGTCATTTTTGGTCTCTTGTGGAGAGTTGTCTTATTGGTAATCATACCACATCTCCTTTTTTTCTCTATCAACGTTTTGTATCCATGTATTTCGTGCGACCAACGCTCTTTTCTGGATTTACCTTTGTCAAGAACACCCAAAACAAATTATTTGAATGGCAATCTAAAGGTGTATATGACAAACAAAAACTTAAATTATAACATGAATAACCAAATCCTTGATGTACAAAAACTTAAAAAGTGTAAAGAGGATATTTTTACCATATTGTTCTTCTGTTTCCCCTTGTTCTGCAATTTCAACAAGAAGTGGCACTACACCATGCTGTACCAATAATCCTCGGTTTGTATCATTTCTGGCCACCTGTTTTACAACTGTAAAAAAAGAACGAATCATAACATTGAAAAGTTGATAAAGAAAACAGGTAAAGGTTGATAATGTCAGTATGGCGACTCCTTTACTTTCAGTAACTTTCCTGAACAAAGTATTAGGTATATATATATATACAATGTATGAAAAGAGGAATTACTTGAGAAGAGTAATTAATTGATGAGAATAATTAATTGAGAAAAGTGATTAATTAAGAAAAGTAATCAATAGGGAAGAATAATCAATTGAGAAGAAAAAAATGATTGCTGTGAACTCCTTTTTCGTTTCTAACATGTATTTCATTTTTAAATAATTAATTAATATTATTCACGTTAAGTTAGTTATTCTTACTTTTTGCTAGCTCTGTTAGTGACCATATGTCCCAAACTTCGCATTCAGTCTTAAGTGCCATGGAAACTGCCCATACCAAATACCTAATGATGCCATCGTTGATTTTCAAAGTCTGAATTTCAGATTCATTCGCTATATTACTCAGGACTGCTAAACTGAGAAGCCGAATTCCATTGTCGGCCGAATTAAGATAAGGTGTCAGTGTTTCAATACATTTTACATCCCGAATTCTTTGAATGTTTTCTTCAAACATAGTAACTATATACAGCAAACGACAAAGTATTTCAAGGATATCTTCACCTTCTGTCATCTTAAAAAAAACATTTAAATGATATGATAGTTTCAGTTGACAAATGTATATCTAAAAAAACAGAAAACTCATGGTTATTGAACTGTTAAAAAATCTTTTAATGGACTTTCTAGTGCCCAGGAATCCAATATGTGAACAAAACTGAAAATAAGCATTAATATTGCATCTACATAATACTTATTTATTATTTCTTATGAATAATAAACATCTTTGATATTATGTTCATATAATGAAGGTAAAATGAGGTAAAATATTTAAAGAAATAAATTTTAATATTTCATATAAAACTAAGTGAATCTTCTTTGTAATAGTAGAAAATAACTAATTTTTGTATAAAGCTTTTTGTATAAAAAGATATAATTAGAAAGTCTATAATGTTATGTAACTTTTGATATAAGTAATAGATGTGAAATTCTTCCTATTTGACACTTAGCGACATAAATAAGGTTTGACAGCTTAAACTCTTAGAAGTATTTCCTTTAGCAAATATATCTAATTCTTTTCTATTGTTCACTTAGAATTCTATTTAACCAAATAATCGGATTTCCCTAATGGCCGTAAAAACAAAGTATTAAGTAATTAAAAATAGTAACCCCAAATTATGTAAAGATGTAAATTAGATAAAAAGAGATCTAACCAATAGAAACTGTCTTTATAAAAATAAGTATTCTAAAAGTCATTTTGATTGGTGAATAAAACAAGTCCAACCAGCACGAGTTCCAGGGGTTTAAAATAGGAAACCCTGAGGAATGAAACATTAATTTACTCGTATGGTTGGACTCAAATTAAACATATATAGACATCTTTGTTTTATTCACAAGGTTCGTAAACTTATAAATTTTGTTTAGTGAAAAATTAAACGTAACCTTAGCAACATTTTAATGTAATAATTTTATAACAAAAATCTTAAGTATTATTAAAGTTACCATTAATATAATGATAAACTATTTTAATTAATCTATAAAGTATTTTGATAATTGTTAATTCAAGTTCATTTTAAGAATCAAACTCTTTTATTTCATATTTATGTATTTGATTAATTTACTGGACAGTGTATGGTTGGACTCGAAATAAACATATATAGACATCTTTGTTTTATTCACCAGGAGCCTCGAAAGAACGCGAACGACAGTCCCCCAAACTGTTGTAGTTAAGAATAGTGAGAACAGACATGTAAAGCAGTGAAACACATTTAACCCTTCAACGGGAAAGGGGAGGCAACTGCCTTAGTCTGCGCTTTCCCCCTCTTTCCCGCATAACAGTCACCCACAAAATTATTGTTCTGTCAATCGCGTATTCCGCTAGCTATATCTTTATTATGATTAACCAATAAATAGCTGAAAAAACATTACATTTGTTTAACATATAGAAAAATCCAGGTGATTCTTTCCATTTCTATCATGTACACATAACAATGATTTCAAATATTCTCTTTTATAAAAGAACAAAGACAAATGAAAGACAGATATTTTACTAAACCACCAAAGATAAATAAAATTAACGATTTCCTTTTTGGTCGGCATTTATTACTGAACTGTTCGGCAAATTTTGCCTTCGTTGATAATTTTGGCTGTTCTGAAAGCTGCAATTATGGTTTAAATTAAACATCACCAAGTGCTCTTCAATGTTGTACTTGCTTCTAACTTTTTTGATCTGAGCGTCACTGATGAGATTTGTGAAGACGAAACGCGCGTCTGACGTATCAAATTATGAGCATTGTAACATTGATAATTATTTGTTTCCAGTGAAGACTTCAAAATTTAAAATTAGGTATATAGGATCGTATGAAAAGTTTGTTATCATCCACAAGCTACGATATATATCAAATTATTTTCTTTGATTCTTTGTAACTATTTTTATTTACCTGATCGCTTCTTTTACTGAAATAAGGCTCTACCCACTGCACTAGTTTTTCAGTTGCTGCTTTTAAAAACTCTGCCAGATGTGATATTTTGGAACACAAATCACGATCATCTTCTGCAGTATTGATTAAGTATGACAACAATGTTTTCAATGATTTGATATTTTCACCTTGCATGCCTGGAATTTCTGTATCGTTTCCAATTTTCAAAAGTTCAGTTGAAACGTCCGAAAATATTTCAATCATCTTAAAGTCTTTTTCATACTGCTCAATTTCTTTAATCATTTCTGACCTCTCAGGAGAGAAATCATAACATGAGAGTGAAGAACAAACTTCCTGCAATAACTCCGTGGACTTCAAGAACTCAAGATTAAGATACACTTTGTTCATGTTCTCGTTGTATGCTGCTTGTATTCTTTTCATTGAGTTTTTGGCAAGTTCTAGAAGATTAGACAAACTTACAACGTCAGGCAATGGTATCAGTGTGGTTTTTATAAGCATGAATTGTTCACTGTCTAATACCATTCTACCTTTGTGTTTCATAATTTCGCAAACTAGTTCTACGTCCTTTTTACTTGGTTTCTCCATTTTGAGTCTTACATGTGTTAAAACAAAACTGTCACATCAGCTATTATACAATCTTGATCGTCTACCTGAAATTGATTTAGGTAAAATGTATGAGAGTATAATTATGAAATTTAGTTATTACAAAAACAATCTCTGTAGTGTAACGAAGTGCATATATACGTTAAATATGAGCTACGCAATCCTTCACTTTTCATTTTGACAATTTCCAGTACAGTATACACCGTGCTAAGCGATTGCACCTTTGCAATACAATAAACAAGTTGGAATAATAATGCAGCATATCCTTAATTTCATAAAAACATTTTTATATGATTGAATGTTTATCGCGAATATAAATTTGGTATGCTTTTCATGATTTTTAACCTTACGTTCAAACACAGTTTAGATTTTGTCTGAAAACAGCTTATTTATTTTTAAATTGAAGGGGTCTCTATGACGATTCTATGTTATTTGCATTGTAATACACATCCCCATGTTATTGTATACCCTCTCGAGTGTGTCTAAAACAAAAACCAAGAGAGGCGACCTCAAATTAAATAACAGTAGAACACTCTGATTTCTAATTGGAGTCGCTCAGAAAATTTCTTTGCAGTTTTGAGACAGCACATGCGTACTTGTATGGATTCGTGATAGACCGAACGAATTCATTTCTTTATTGTGTTATTTTTTCCTTTCTTGGAGTAATGGATATAATTTGTGTAACTAACGAAGCACGTCTTTTTCCCGGTTTCCTCTAGAGGTTTGCACTTACATTCACTTAGCCTTTAATGTATGTGTCATAAAAAAACAAATTTCTAATACAATTCAGGAAAACATGGACCAAAAAAAAACTTGAAACAAATAGATAAAACTATTGTGTACTATAGTTTGTTAATTTGTCTTTTTCTTTTTCAGTCGTGGCGTTGTTAGTTTATTTCGACTCTATTTCGGACTAATTTTGAATGTCACTCTGGCTGCCGTTTCATAAAACAATCGTTTACTATTATTTTTAAAAATATTTTGATGGATTAAAAATGTTAAATCATTGTACTTTTGCCACTAACAAATTATTTTCGTTATTGTATATCTGTGAAGAACTTAAAATGACATTTCACCCAATTTCACCATTTTCCCGCCAAATATTTTTTTTGACTTATCGGTGACCTAGTATGTTTTTTTATTTGCTCATTCTTTGAAGCAATATTTCGGCTTTTTATATTACAGTTTTGGAAAAAGTTTTATAGAACTTTTTTTTTATATTCCGATAAAAATATGTCAACACCTCTATTTTCCTATAATTTCATTTACAAACAAGTGAAACTGCGAGCTACTTCTCACTGATGATACCCCCGCCGCAAGTGGATAATTTTAATAGTGTAAAAATATGCAAGTGTTCGGTAAACAGGAAGTTGTTGAGTGATGAATCTGAAAACGCATTACACGGTATAGCTGACTTGTATAAATCCTGAAACCAAATTTCAGAAATCCTTGTATAGTAATTTCTGAGAAAAATGTGACGAAAATTTTCAATTTGGCTATCATATGTAAAATCATACAAGTGTTCGGTAAACAGGAAGTTGTCGAGTGATGAATCTGATCATCACATAGTATTGCAGACTTATATAAACCCTGAAACCAAATTTCAGAAATCCTTGTAGAGTGGGGCGCTCATATTCGCCGTGGACACAATTTCGCCGTTTTATGATTTTGAGGTGTTAAAACTTCAAAGGATGGTTGAAATGGAAGAAATATGCCGGTAAATTATATTTTTATAACAAATATGATTATTTTTGAAAATGAGACTAAATTTCGGCATTTACCGCAAAGGACCGAAAAACGGACAACGATTTCAGCCAATTTCCTGAATGAAAAAAAACGATTTAAAAGAAGTATTTCTTAGTAATTCTTTGACTGGTTGCCCTAAACTTCAGTTTTTTTACACTTTTCAAATGTCTGCTATTCATCTATAATGAAATTTATTTGATAAATATGGTTTAAAGCTGCAGTTATTTGGTTTAAATTAGATGTGTAAAAACGGCGAATATATGTCCCCCGTTGACAAAACATTAGGAAATGTCAAACACCCTTTAATCCAACTTTTCAAGTGATTTTTCTCAAAACAAACACGTTTTAAAGCTAAGAATATTTTGCATGTGAAGTTATCTTCATATAGAAATATCAGAATACTTCAAAAACATAAAGACCTGAACATAAACCGAAGAAAACATGGAAAGATATGGCGAAAATGAGCACCCCACTCTATTGTAGTTCCTGAGAAAAATGTGACAACAATTTTCAACTTGGTTATCATGTGTAAAATAATACAAGTGTTCGGTATATTGTCGAGTGATGAATCTGAAAACGCATCACACAGTATAGCTGACTTATATCAAGCCTGAAACCAAATTTCAGAAATCCTGGTAGTGTAGACAGTAGTTTCTGAGAAAAATGTGACGAAAAATATTCGTGGGACTAACGGACTGACTGACAGACTGACGGACTGACGGACTGATGGACTGACGGACTGACGGAAGGACAGACAGAGGTAAAACAGTATACCCCCTTTTTTCAAAGCGGGGGTATAAAAACGGTCCCTTTTACATACCTCTTTGAAAGTAATACTTTGAGCTAAAATAGTCCGGGACCCCCTATTTTTTGTCGACCAATAGTCTAAACTGGAATCCGCTTGTATTCGCTACACTCAAACTATGAACAAAGTGTAGTTAGTCAGCCGAGAACCAGCTTACCAATAGTCCATTTGTCAAAATACCGATTTGATTCTGTTATTACACACTTTTTAAACAAATTACTTCCCTTTGTCAATCGTAGACTGGTTTCATACCGGACAAAATTGGCTTTAGCCAATGCAAAGCATGATGAATTGAAAGTGATATATTAATTGGCGGTTTAACTAATTTTTCACGAAAATAATTTCTGATGTCAAAAGTATTCAGTTAAACAACAAATTAATGTTATTAAAAGATTTGAAAACCTTATAAATTACTCCCATTACGCACTGGTAGATTTAGACAAGCTTGGGCTGTGGGACGTATAACAAGTTATTTCAACATATAACAATAAGAAATATCTGGATCAAACCATTTGTTTGTGATGTATGAACAAAAGCATCCATGGACAAATTAAATTGCCTACCAAATGTTTACTGTTGACGCTACTAAAAGGTGTCTTCTGTCACGTCCGCGTTTTGGCAGGGGGTGCTGTTTTGTCCAATTATAATTACTCCGGTTAAAATAATATTAATGTTTTGTTTTTAATTTTTATTCCACGAAGGCATTAGAAACTATCTAAATCTTTAGCTGTTAGCAAAAATAAAAATCGTACTCTTTCAAACAGATATTGGAAGGGTATAATGGTATATTAATAAACAAAAACAAAAAACCCACTTCAATGCACTTGTCAGATATTTTGATACTGTGCTGTATTCAACATTAGTTGTAGAATACAAATTTTCATGGCTTTCGTGGGTACAGGTGAATCTATAATTTAAGTCAACGAATTTATTATTCTTTCTATAGGCTTTGTATGCATAAATTGGCAAAAGCACGAAAGCACGAAATTAAATATCAATAAAATTTCAATTTTTCCTTTATTCACGAAAATAAATGGTTGACCTTCCTAATGACAAAAACAAGTGTCTGTGATGTACACAGATAGTTTTGTTCCTTACCTACACTACAGACGAAAAATATACATCAAATTGGAAATTGAATAATCAAATTTCGGGTATGCAACAACACAAAACGGTATTAACTCCCCTTAAAATGTTTCGATAGTAATATGAAATATTAAAGCTTTTGCAAATGTTATTATTACTATGAAACTGATATGGTTCGATACACAAAGGAACAGTTACCGAAAATAACCTTTATACTAGTACCTTAAAGTTTTAAACAATGAGAAAAGAACGATATAAATAATTTAAAGAACGTTATTTAGTTTAAACATATCTTATCTACAAAAGTAGCAAAATGAATATAAATATGAACAAAGAAAAAAATATTATGACGATCAAAGTACTGAAGTACTGAACATCGGATGACCACAAGATCTTGTGGATGGTCAAAAGCACTTGTCTCAGAAAATAATCATATATCACTTTACCTTGAACTGAGAATAAAAAACAAGTATTAACCAGTAAAAAACAAAAAGAAAATGAAAATAAGTATTTTTAAAAATTAACTCTGGATAATTCGTTTCATGAAATTGTACGAAGGACTGACAAAGTTATTAATGTCTATAACAAACTTAACCCAAACTGTGCCGAAATGTTGACGCCACCTCGACGCTGACGAGGTAAACTTTTATCGGTATGTTCCGCTTTATAAATCAATTTCGTAGCATGTAAAATGATAAGACTGGTCTGGATTGGAATGAGAGAAATTAAGAATTCATCATTTTAATTGCATGTTTAGAATCGTTGTGTAATTTTGACATAAGATTGTAGAGACTCAAAAATGTATACATATTTAAAAGAGAGTTGTCTCATTGACAGTCACACCACATCTTCTTGAATATCTATTCGCTGAAATGTAAGGTCACCATCAAAAGTAAAGTAAAGCTCGAATAATATAGCATAGTACATATTTCTGATTAATAAAAGAAAATCATTTCTCTATCTTCATTGTGAAAATGGCACTAAAAACTTTCGAAAATAATATTCAGGCGAAAGCCACATAAAAGAAGATCGTATTGGGGGTACCTTTATGACGAATAACGATAAAAAAAAGTCTTGCTAAATGACGTGAACTGTAATTTCGGTGCATGACGATAAAATGTACATTTTTATGATGAGGAGATAACTATCTTGTGGAAACGACATAGTATCTTGAGGGAACGGGATAACTATTTTGTGGAAACGACATAGTATCCTGAGGGAACGAAATAACTATCTTGTGAAAACGACATAGTATCCTGAGGGAACGGGATACCTACAGGTATAGTTTCATTGCTTAAGTGTGAAAATAATATCCTGAGGGAACGAGATAACTATCTTGTGAAAACGACATAGTTTCCTGAGGGAACGGGACAACTATTTTGTGGAAACGACATAGTATTCTGAGGGAACGGGATAACTATCTTGTGGAAACAACATTGTATCTTGAGGGAACGAAATAACTATCTTGTGGAAACGACATAGTATCCTAAGGGAACGGGATAACTATCTTGTGGAAACGACATAGTATCCTTAGGGAACGAGATAAACATCTTGTGAAAACGACATAGTATCCTGAGGGAACGGGATAACTACATAGTATCATTGCTTCATTGTGAAAATAGTATCCTAAGGGAACGAGATAACTATCTTGTGAAAACGACATAGTTTCCTGAGGGAACGGGACAACTATTTTGTGGAAACGACATAGTATTCTGAGGGAACGGGATAACTACATAGTATCATTGCTTCATTGTGAAAATAGTATCCTGAGGGAACGAGATAAATATCTTGTGAAAACGACATAATATTCTGAGGGAACGGGACAACTATTTTGTGGAAACGACATAGTATCCTGAGGGAACGAGATAACTATCTTGTTGAAACAACATAGTATCTTGAGGGAACGAAATAACTATCTTGTGGAAACGACATAGTATCCTGAGGGAATGAGATAACTATCTTGTGGAAACGACATAGTATCCTGAGGGAACGAGATAACTATCTTGTGGAAACGACATAGTATCTTGAGGGAACGGGACAACTTTTTGTGGAAACGACATGGCATCTTGATCTAAATTAGTCTTGATTGAAAAGATATTAAGTGTTTTTGCAGCTATAACATTTCACATACAGTCTGAAATAGTCATTTTTAACCAATAGCGCCATGTGAACCTCTATCATCACTTGATGTCCTCTTCGTAAATTATTTTAAAAATATTCTCCTCTAAAATTACTCTTCCAAAAAACATTCAACTTTAACTGGATGTTCTTTATAGTTGTGTCTAATTCATAAATTGAATCTATCTATTTGATCCATAATAAAAATGGCCACTATTGCTAAAAAATTCACATTGAGTGGGTATGCGGTTTTTGGCTTATATCTTAAAACCGAAAGCACTGCCATGAAAACCAGTTCATATTAGGGATATTTCACATATTTTGGTTTTCTCAAAGAATATAATTGATAAAGAGAAGTTGTAAACAGACTTAAAAGTAAAAGTGTTCGATGATTATCTCGTAATTACGAGATGAAAATTTTATCTCATAATTACGAAATAGTTTTATCGTAATTACAAGATGTTTATCTCGTAATAACGAGATAAAAATATAAAAAAAATTGTGACCCTAATAGGCTTTCGTAAATTATACATGAAAAATAATTAAATTTTAGTTGAAAATCACAAGACCTTTATAAGTCATGTTGCGAGGGTCTTAAGTTAACGACAAAAGTTATGACAAACCGTAACTTGGGACACTTTCGAAAACATATCTTACGACTATGACATGTCCTAAGACCATCATAAGACATGTCTTAATCATAAGATACTTTCGAAAACTAGGCCCCTGGACTATTGAATAATTCATATTTAACAGATTTTTAAAAATCTCTTGATATTCACATTTGGGATATATCGAGTTAATTGTTAAAAAAAATAATTATAGCAATTACAAAAACATATTTTTCTTGCCGATTCTTCCTTTTTCGAATAGTAATCCTTCCAAATTGCTACTTCTTACACATAGCGAACTACAAACTCATTCACCATGGCCTTTTTTTATATTTTTTTTTTGGGGGGGGGGGGGGGTTAAATTTCGTATAAGTTTTTATTATTTTATCATTCAAAAAACCTTCCTTAAAAGATTTTTTAAACAAGGTTAAACAAAACATCTTTTAAAAGCACATTTTATAGTTGCCGTCAACTTTGTGCACGCCGTCTTTGTCATCTTAAATTCTGTTTCTTATCCGATATATTTAAACTATTCCGAAGAATTTAAAATGTTATTCCCCCGTTTGATTTTATTCAGATACATTTGTACTAATCAACATAGACAAATGGTATTCTTTATACAGTTCATGGACAGATTATAGAAAAGGGGGTACGGGTAGTGTCGTTATACGTTTATATGTCGTTGATAAAGACAAGAAGATCTATCACGTCAAAATTGTGATACAGCAGGAAATCTCCATGGCTGTACAGGAACTAAACACAAGAATTTTAAAGAATAAGCATATTTCTTACGAATAGAAAAAAAAAATGGTCAAAAGAATTACAGAATACAGAAATGTAGATCCTCCCCTTATCCCGACCGTAATATATCATTGCGACGGATAGTTTTGTTGTCGAGCCTGCAACTTTTGTTGCAGAAAGCGCGACATAGGAATAGTGATCCGGCGGCGGCGGCGGCGGCGGTGTTAGCTCACTTCTTAATCATTTTCATGGTTCAGTGGTTATAGTTAAGTTTTTGTGTTTTGGTCTGTTTTTCTCATACTTTATGCAATAGGTCTACTATATTTGTTGTATGGAATAATTGTAAGGTGAACATGTCTAGCGGACAGATGTCATCTGACCTTGACCTCATTTTCATGGTTCAGTGGTCAAAGTCAAGTTTTTTGAGTTTTGGTCTTTTTATCTGATACTATACGCCATAGGTCAACTATATTTAGTGTATGGAAATATTTTATGATTTATATATATGTCGCGCAGGTTTTATTTGACCTTGACCTCATTTTCACGGTTCATTGCTCAGTCTTAAGTTTTTGTGTTTTGGTCTATTTTTCTTAAACTATAAGTATTAGGTCAACTATATTTGTTTTATGGAAGCATTGTTAGCTGTACATGTCAGCCTGACATGGTTCATCTGACCTTGACCTCATTTTCGTGGTTCATTGGTCTTTGTTTAGTTATCTTGGTTAATGTAACGTTTATGTGACAGTTGTAATAAAGCTTTATACTTAGGACTATCAACATAATATCAATGATTAGTAAAGAAGGCGAGACATTTCAGTGTGTGCCCTCTTGTTTGGTCTATATAACTGTTTTTATTTTCGGAAAAAGAATATTTGTACATGGTGTTAATTATAAATGTAACGGATAATGTATACCATGCCCTCTCATGCCCTGTCCGTCGTTGTAATTTCGTTTTAATGAAATACAGTAATTAAAAGCTTCTCTCCCTGTGCAAATAAGGCAGAACCATTTTTAACGCTACTTGCATCATTGTTAAATTGTATTTAATTCGGTATCAAATTTATATCAAAATATTAAAGTTTATAAAAGTTTTTTTTTATAAAACGGGTTAAAATTATCTCCTTGCATTAATATGCTTCGTTTACTAGCATATTTTCCTCCAACGATAGAGTGCGATATTCTGGAATTCCCGTTCTAAAGATAAAAAGCGATTGTATAGCGATCGAAAAATTTAACGATTCGTCTACGCATGCTTAATGAAACACACGTACACGTAATCGTTATGTAGTCGTTAGTTACACGCTAAAATTGACGATAGTCGGTATTAGCGATTGCTTTATGAAACAACAGCCTGGTTTTTCGCCTCTCTTTTAATTATACCTGACCTTGTGCATCTCAATATTTTTATGTACCCTTGCAGCATCCACAGAACATTCAAAATCGAGTACAACCTAGTTTTCCTTGGATAAACATTAAAATGTTACCTCTCACCACTTCCTTTCGTCTCACCCATCCCGCCAAAATAAAAACAAACAAACACTATGATCAACTCAAAAATGAATTCATAAATATCTACAGAATATTCTGCAATGAAAATTTTAAAAAGATTTAACACTTACAGGACTAAGGGTATATGAAATAATCCGACACGTATATGGATGTGTACATTACATGCATTTAACGTGCTGATAACAGCTATCACGTATAATCAATATGCCTTTTATAATGTTTATATTATAGATTATCGTCAATACTTGTACAATGCTACTAAATTACGTTTTAAATGATTTCTCGTATTGATAGATTGATTATCTCCCCTTTGAGCGTACTAATTTATGGTAGCACGGTAGTATTTGCATTCCAAAATTAGTTTGCTCTGTTACCTAAGACATAAAGTCAATGCATCTGAACCGTGTGATTGGACAAAAAATACAGTATCAACTGAACATACTTTAAGAATCAGGTGTAGAAAAATATGAAATAATTTTACATACAGATGAAAATGAATTTTTGAGATTTTTTAAAAATTTTGTATTCCCTGCACAACAAAAGACATGAAAGCACTACTGGCCTCAGGTTTTTAAAAATATAAAAAGAGTAAACGGTCATAATACACATTCAAATTCAGTTTTGAATAGAGAAATGAAGGTACTTCATTTAACTCTGAATTTATATTTTTTTAGTGTTAGAAAATGGTGAAAATTCTTAAAAGGCTATCATTATCTCTGGTGTGCCAGGAAATATTACCGTGCCACCATCTTCGTCGTAGGTATACTAACGTTACAGAAAAACATATCAGGAAAAGAGCAGACGCTTGTTCAGGTCAGGACGCACCCGACACCAGTACCATATGCAAATATAATAAAAGCAACATTACAAAATTAAACAAATGCTTGGTCAAAATAAGGTCTTGTAATTCTTGATTGTCAGAAGTGCTCCTATCACTTGCAACACGAAATCCTTGATCCGAACTTGAGAAGACGCGTCTTCCATGGCTATAACTATTTATATCAAAACTTCATAGTCCGCAAATGTCACTTAAGTGTGCTGTGTTATTGCATCTTATGTCATTATTCCTTCAAGTTTATTCAAATATATAGTATGATAAACAATAAAAAAATATTTTAAAGCAAGAGCACACGCCAACTTTCACAAAAATTCTGAGAGATTGACAGGTGCATTGTTTATATTAAGCAATAAAGCATCAAATAAAGGAATAGAATGATAACAACTTAATCAACATGTTGTGAGGGTCTGAATGGATTCTACAGAATAGAGAGTAATGGCTAAAATCTACACAAGATGAACCACTAAAGTATAATGCATAGAGCAATATAGGACACATATATAAAAATATGGAATGTTTGAGAGTGCGCACAAAGGTTCTCTATTGTTCTGAATACTAGTATTAAGAACAATTAGAGAACCTTTGTGAGCACTTTCATATATCCCACGCCCAACATTGTCACTGGACAAACATAATCTCACCAGATTACTAAGTGAAGAGACTCATAACTGTACAAAAGTCAACTGATTTAGATTTTCTTGTAGATATGCGCATTTAAATAATATATCCTCACTAACTACAAAGTTTTATGAAAGTATGTTCTGTGATGTCAGAGGAGTTTAGATTTCAAACTGTTGCAGAAAAATATTTTGGCCAAAATTTCATTTATATTTTTATGGGCATAGATCCTTCTAAAACATAATCACAATTTTCTATTGATTTGCACATCTACATAGTATGTCCTTATTAGTTAAAAAGTTTACATTACATTCTGTTGTACTGTTTTAGAAGAGTTGCACTGAAAAGAACTGGACTGAACGACTGTAGTAGATTGATGACAACAAGTTCAAAGTTGAATAACTGATAGGAAAAATATTGAATCATAATTTCTTGTCGATATGCACATCTACATACTAGTATGTCCTTTTTATCATGAAGTTCTGTTGTGTGGTTTCAGAGGAATTGCGATGACAAACTATTGCAGTAGTATATTTTGGCCAAAATTCCATTTATATTCTTATGGCCATGCATAGATCCTTCAAAAAAATAATCACAATTTCCTATTGATTTGCACATCTAAATGTACATAATATGTCCTTATAAGTTAAAAAGTTTACATTACATTATGTTGTATTGGTTCGTTTCAGAGGAGTTGCACGGAAATATATAGATAGTATAGCAAAGTATTCGTCAAAGGCAAACACCTTGCTATTTATAAGATGAAAAGGTTATTTTTTTATCCAATTTTACTATCAATAAATAATCTAAACCTATATGTTTGAAATTTTGGTAAAACTATACAATCATAATGTTTTACAAATTTTCAAATTTGCTAAAGTACTTATGATGTAAAAAAAAAAAAAGAAAACATGATATTCTTGTTTCAATTTTCTAAAGGAACCATTCTATAAATACGTGAATGTCATCTGTACAAAATCTTTAAACTAGCAAATCCTATGACATCCTGAAAATAGATTGTTGCTATGACGTATGTCAATTTATATATAGCGAGACTGAAGAAGTTTACTTGCTTAAAAAAGTAGCATATGGCATTATGAAATCAATTTCTATAGCAATAAACTACTTGAGCAAACATATGAATCGTTTTTATCAGAAAATTAGTCGATATTTGTTTAATTTTACCGTGGTCTTGTAGTGCAACTCAAACCGTTCAATAAATTTTCCAGATAGTTTTAGTGAACATGTATCGTCGAATGGACTGTCTCAACTTTCAAAATGAGTAAGATGTGTACATGGGAGTGTAAACGGACCAATCGACATAACATCCGAATTAACTGTGTATACAAACGCATCGACTATAGGTTTATCACGAACGAAAAAAAATAATTTCACATGTCTATCAGTAATAGGTATAACACCACTTATTCATATCCCCATTTCTTCCTATGTTAAATTTCGCAATTTCAAGCATTAATGGCTACTTTGTCTTAAGTTAAAATACATTTGCACTCATTTTATGTCAACACTTTACCTTATCATAACTTGTGCTGAAAACATACATTTAATTGCATATCCTCTAGGCCACTGGTTCCCGTAAGTTTGACAGTAATGAAAACGGTACTTGTGACAGGGTAAATGTGCTCTCCTAGAAGAACTTCATATTTATGGCACCCTCAACGGAGTTGGGGTGATGTATTGTTATTGTACGTTTCTTTTTCTTTTTCTTTTTCTTTTTCTTCCACACTTTTTTGTCCACTCTGGATCAAAGAATTGAGTGAACCAAAGTTGATGGAACTATACCATATTGTTAACCACCATGTGAAGATTTGCTTTTTGGGGTTGGCACTTCCAAGATGGTTACCGTTACCATGGAAACAGAACAAATGTGAAAAAATCCAGTTTTTTGTTTTGGTGAACTGTTTAGATATGCTGTTACTCAGAATCATTATATTTTAATACAATGTAGTTGCCCACTATATACAGGTGTTGGATGATTTTGGCACTCAGTGGAACTACTATGTTGCCATGGAAACTACACCAAAAATCTCAAAAATACCAAAATGCTCCAAACTTCATAAAACTTCACAGTAACGATGAGCAACATTAGAAGATATGACTTTTGGAGTTGGAATTTCCAAAATGGCTGTTGTTACCATGGAAACAATGCAAAAAGGTAAAAAAAAATCAAAGAAAATAAAAATGCTGCAAACTTGATGAAACTTTACAGAAATGGTCACTGGCATCAGCAGAATAGACAATTTTCAAAATGGCCGCCGTAACCATGGAAACAGCAAAAATTTTCAAAATTTAAAAATGCTCCAAACTTAATGAAACTTTACAAAAAAGATAATTTGAATGTGTAGATGCACTCTTTTGAGTTTGGAATCTTCTTGATTGCTGCCACTCGCCTGGCAATAGGGGAAGGGTGCCATCCGCTATTGCTTGCAATGGCAAATCTAGTTTTCTTTATTATTTAAAATACTAATTTCAACGAGCGATCTACAGTGATCCCAAGTCCCCAAGCTTTTATGTGATACCCAAATATTTAACCTATTGAAATAGATTAGGCTATGCGTATGAACTGTTTTGTTTTAAATATGTACTACTTTCTTGTATGTTTTTTCCAAACAAAATGTTTGATTTATAAATGTTTGGTGGAAATTATAAATGATGATATACAATAGTTGATATACCACTGACTCTTCTTTTTATATGCACTGTTCTTTAGACAATTCGCTTGGATGAAGGTAATATTGTTTCAATTTAACATAGTTTTCCCGCGAGTATTTCACAATTGTATGCTAAGTGTGAAGCTAACATTAATTGTTAACAATTTCAGCAATTAACACGTATTTGTACCTATTTTACTAATTAATAAGATATACAATTTTGAAATCAAGTTATGCATATATACGTCAATCAATAATTTACAACATAGTTAATAACGCTACTTACAATGAAGATTTCTAAAGATGTGGTAATGTTGAAGTTATCCATTTGAAAGTTTTGCGGACACCATCAAAATATGGTATAGTGTACTGGATTATCTAGTTTCCATCTGACAACATGTATGTTAAAAGGCAATTATCGTGACCACAATCTCGTGCTATTTTCCTCGAATGTGGCCTTCTGCATAAAACAGGTAAGCATCACATCAAATACAGTAAGATGGGCAGGAGATGTGCAATTATTAGAAGTACCCGATATCATCCTCATTTTTGTTGGTATTCGTATTGCTCATTCAACAGTTTTCCATGTTGTGAATCGTAGACTGTTTGCCATTGTGTTGACTAACATTATATCAAACTATTAGGCGACTTTCTAATGAGTATCTGCCACGACCATTTTATCGGAGTCTCATTAAAAATCATAATACTACATCTTTTTAATTGTGAAAGAATTCTAAACAGACCGTTTAAAGTCTGAAGAACTCATTGATGAAAAATTGATAAATAACTAGTACCTGCCCTTGAGCAGGTGTAGAGTGATAACTCTCTTCGTAATATTTAGGAATTTATTTGAGTGCTTATGGAATTCATATTAAAATAAGAAATGGTATAATTGCCAATAATGAGACTACTTTTCACCACATATCAAAATGTCAAACATATTAAAACCTATAGAGAACCGTACAGTCTTCAAAAATGAGTAAATCCCTGACCACAGAGTCAGCCTGAGATGACGAATGTAAGAATTTAAACGTGAAACTTACGACTTGATTTATAAAAAAAACCAATAAAAGCAATACGAATACGAAATACAAAAACAGACAACAAACCCTGAATGTGTACAACACAACAGTACAACACAAGAACGAACTGTAACAACAGAACACACTAATAACACATATGATATAAAGCTACGAAAAACAACAAATGATTACAGATTATTGACTTGGGAAAGAAACTTAAAGGGTGTGGCAAGGTTAAGAAAGCCCAACACTTCCGCTAACATGGAACAGTGGTATATCAGTACAACATATGAACAATATGTCTGTTATTCTAAACAATCGTAGCATAAAACATACCCTTCGCTATAACTTGGTTTGTAAGGAACCATGCGTAAATAAGTTGTTTCGATTGTAGGATTTTGTAATACAATTGACGTACAAAAAAAAAAAAAAAAAACACAACAAAAAAACTCAAAGTTTGTTATAAAGAAAGCAACAGTAGTATACCGCTGTTCAAAACTCATAAATTGATTAAGTAAAAAATCAATCCGGATTACTAACTAAACCTGAGGGAAACGTATCAAATGTAAGAGGAGAACACCGACACAACAGAAACACAACATTAAAATGTAACACACACAGAAACGAACTATAATATAACAATGGCCATCTTTCTGACTTGGTACAGGACATTTAAACAAAAAATGGTTGGTTGAACCTGGTTTTGTGGCATGCCAAACCTCCCGCTTTTATGGCAATGTTAAATATAACATTAAAATGACAACATTACATGACAAGACTACAATACAAATAAATGGGCGAAAATATAGAACAGAGAAACATACGAATGATACCTAACAAAAGGTACCAGGTTTATGATTTGAAACGCCAGACTTGCGTTTCGTCCACACAAGACCCACCAGTGACGCTCAGATGAATAAGTTGAAAGCCAAAACAAGTACAAAGCCGAAGAGCACCGATGACCAAAAGTTCCAAAATGTTGTGCCCAATACGGCTATGGTTTTCTGCCTGGGATAAGATCATCCTTATTTTTTAGAATAATTTATACTTTTGCAAACAGTAAATTTTATAAAATGACTATATACATGATATAATAGATATACATTGTACATGATAACACCGAAGTGGTCACTAACTACAGAATAAAACGGATTCATTACATTAAATAACCTAATCCAGCACATAAACATATACAGTCGAGCTAGCCAAAGCCTCAACTCACAAAGTGACGTCACATTTCAAATTGTAGAAAAAACCCACAGAAAGTGACGTCACATTTGAATTTCTGAAAATTCTCCAAAATAAGATCAAATTAAGATTGATTGAAGATTAGATTTGTAATACTGATATTACATTTATTAATAGCAATGCAAATTACAATACTTATAAATATCAAATTTGGGTAGAAATTAGATAATTAATTGTATTATCTAGCTAATTACAAATATTTTCAGATTAAGCATTTTTGGTTTCTTATAATTTTGTAACAAGTTTTGCATTCTTGTATATCTTGTCCAGCTTAAAGTTCTGTATATGGGCTTCCCAGGTTTCAGACGGTAATTTACAGGAGAAGACATACACCTGGGGAAAAATAAGTTTTACATTTTACACACATTTTTTTAACAGTGATAGCTAGATTTTTTTTTATATACAAAACTATTAAATTTGAGAAATAACCGAAGAAATGATTGAATGAAATACATGTTTGATATAAATATTATTGCGACAGATAAACGTTTTTACTTTCGTCTGAATAGCAAACAACTATGTGAAGCAGCACACTACACAAAATACTTCTTAAGGTATCCATAGATGTCGATGACTAGCGGTATGTTTATCCGCAATAGTATCGATAGTTTTATCGGTGATACTAGTAATTGGTATATACGTATTGGAATAGATCAGGAAATATTTTTAACGCTGGGTTATATTATACATGACATGGAATGGATGTAATATAAATATAATCGGTGACAGACAAAAGACCTTCAAAACTGCAAGACCTTATTCATTGGGTACCGTGAAGAACATACGAGTAGTGTTTTTTTGAATTTGTTGATAACAAATTTTAAACATGTTTCTAAGAATGAATATTCCTCATGCCAAGCTTCATTTCCATGACTGTCACTGTCATATCTATACTTTCTATCCATCGGTGTTCGACAATAAATCTTTGTCAATTAAAATCGGAGCTAATCTTCAAATTCACGACCTTTTTTTAGATAAGTGATCTCTTAAGATGAACTATTTAGACTACGTGTATTGTTGTAGTGGTGAAGGTAGTAATTAAAATGGTCGTGATGTTATAGTTTGTGGTAGAGGTGCTTGATATGGTGGAAATATAGTTATTGATGCTGAATGTTGTCGAATAATAGCTAGTGGTGGAGGCTACAGAATATGATAGAAGTGTACTTAGTGGTGAAGTTGAATGCATTCTTATTTCTAGTAATATAATGGTTGTGGTGTGATTTTTTAGCAGATTATACCCGTTTTTCCGCAAGAACTTTGAAAACTTCTGTCTGACTCAACCCTTGTCTGCCTGCATTTACCATTTTCCGAACATTCATACTCCATAACCTATCAAAATCCTCATGTGATATACCTGTCAAAAAATTTAACTCTTTCAACGAAATCAGGTATACAGCATAAAAGAAAACTTGGTCTCTAGATTGCAACTTAAGATGAAGGTAAATCCATAAAAAAAAATTCTGACCCTAGAAATGTATAATGTGTTGTTTCTTTTTTTAGGACCATACTCTGAAAGGATAATTAAGACAAATTAAAAACCAATTGTTCAGAGAACAATTGAAGGTCTTTCCACCAAAAACTATGTATTCTAATATGAAAGTTGTAAAATTAAGTTTAAAATGTCATTTCAATCGTCAAATGATAGCTTATTGTACGCTGATTCCAAAAATTTATGGTTTCTATACAAAAAAATTAAATAAGGGAGATAATTTGTACTTCCGGTTTGAAAAATGTTACTTCCGATAATATTTGAATATTTACTTGACACTGATTCCAAAAATATCTGTTTCTATATACTTTTATATTAATTAAGTACAAAAAATAGCTACTTCCGGTTTACACAAGGTCACTTCCGGTTGTTTTTTCAAGGTTAAATGGTTTGATACCTTTTGCCAAAAGTGTCATGGCTTTTTTATGTATACATATGAGGTAAAAGCAAAGGTCAAAATCTAGAACGTCAAATTAAGCTATGACCTTGAGATCAATTTCAAGTTCATAAGCCAAGGACCTCAAATCAAAAGACCATAGGTCTTTATTATATTTGGTTAATGAGTTATATCACCATACACATATTTTTAAATACAAGAGGGGAGAAAACTCCCTTTTACGTTCAACGTACCCTTGCAATCAAAATTTACGTGTTATTACATGTCGCAACTAACAATTTAGTAAAAATAATTTGTTGATATCTTATACGGTTTTTGGGAATAAGTGAAAATAAGCCAAATTCAAAAATTAGAATATGACCTTGACCTTTGACCTTAACCTAATTTTCATTTTTTTGGAATAAGGACCTCAAATCAAAAGATCCTGGTCTTTATCACTTATGGTTTACAAGATAGAAATGCAAATCACTTATGTCAAATGCATCAGGGGAAATAACTCTCATATGGAGCGTATATTTTGCCTCGGTCAAAATAGGACAAATGATGCGAAGGATATAACGAGCAATTTTATAAAATAAATTTGTAGTAATCTTTTACGGTTGCAAAGGAGTAGTGGACACAAGGAAAACAGTGTTTGGGGAGACAACTCCTACAAAGAAAACTATTCGGTTACGCAGGGTAAATTTCAAAAGCGCATAAACTGTTCGATGACATATACCAAATATCTAAGCGACATATTGTGAAACAAATATTTATCACAAGAACAAAATTAGGCGGAAGAAAAAAAAAACATAATCAGAAGAAAAACAATAGGTCTTTCCACAGAAAAGTGGAAAGACCTAATAAACAGACACAAATATAATACAAGTAGAAACAACCCTACAAATATACCTGGAGAAATACTAAGCAGGTGTTTCTTCACTGATGGTACACGATTTGTCGCTCAAAACATGTAATAATGCGAGGCAAAGTGGTGGCACAAAAGAGATAAATGAACAGAATTGTCGTAACGTAACGTTTGAATACAAACATTCGAACGCAACAGATGTATGAATACGTACCAAAAAAAAAAACGTACTTCTGCTCGCAATTGTGTCTTAAGATAAAGCTCAAGAGGTTGTATCTGCTAATTTTATGTGTTTTGTTTTAGAACACATGATCTGTTGTTACACATGTTACAAATCTCAAACATTCTACCATGATATCAATAACCCGAAAGCTTACATATAAAATATATAATAGGATAAACAAAGTGTTAATAAGAAATTTACTTTACCATGATTATATGCAACTTCAAACCATACAACATGTTCTCCAGATAATATGCGTTGAGTTATTTGCACATTGTACATGTTTCGGAGACCTGAAGGGTTTTCCCAACTGTCAAATTCACAGAGAGGTGTACATGTAACAGTATACGGACCCATCTTCATAATATCAGAAGTAACCGTGTTTACAACTGAATCATCATTTACTTGAAAAACTGATTGTAAACAAAAGATATAAAAAATCTATATTAGTTCACTCAAAAATCACACAAAGTTAACAGTCAATGATCACCTACAAATGCGTTAGATAATTCTTAAATCATACAATATCTAGGATACTAAGGTAAACGTTTGTGTGTGTGTGTGTGTGTATTCTTCACAAATACGTTTATCTTTTGTTGTTATAAGTATGACATGTGTCTAACTAGTATGCCCATTGTAGAGATCACCCCCTGCGTTTGGTGGGGTTCCTGTTGCTTAGTCTTAAGTTTTCTATGCTAAGTCATGTGTGCTATTATTTGTCTGTTTGTCTTTTTATTTTTAGCCATCAGTTTATTCTCGATCTATGAATTTGACTGTCCACCTGGCATCTCTCGCCATTTTTTTCTTATCACCATTATTTGTTATAAAAGTTCCTTTTCTCCATGATTGATTAAGAACTTTGAACGATTCTGATTTATTGAATTCCTTCTACATGCTACATGTAGAAAGGATATTGATAAAAGAAAAAATAACATAACATCAACCCACACTCAATTTGAATAAAAAGTAGTGATATAAATTCAACTATTAGTTACAAATTAAACCTTACTATACTGCACGTCCTACATTGACTGATTGATTGATTTGTATTTCAAGCTATTTTCAGCACATTTATACTACTTCCTGGCGAAAGTTTTGTATGATGAAGAAATTATTATGGAGTCGAGCGCACATGTATTGTGCAGGATTCGAGCTCACAAACACAGCGTTGACAGGCTAGTCATACAGTAGTTAGTCTGTTTAGACCACACAACCACTGAAACTCCTCACCAAGAAAGATAAATGAAAGACAAACAAAAATTGAAAACAAGACAAAATTTATCATTTAATAAAATTAACGGTACCAATTTTCTTGCACCAGATGCGCATTTCGACAATACATGTCTCTTCAGTGATGCTCGTGGCCAAAAAGTATCATTTAAAGTACACGACGAAATGAGTTGACCTACTCAATGAATAATTGAGGCCAGTTTCAATGAAACATTTTAAAACGGACATAATGGATAGTTTATGTATGTGATTATGCCTTTACGCGTATTTAAAATGACAAGTTATCTAACGTTTATATGATGTACAACAACACTAAACGTAAACGAACACACAAATTACAGTTAGTAAAGAGAAGGATTTTATGTCATAACTAAAGAGAAAATTAACATGAATATTGTTAATGTCAGGATCTTTTTTTTCATCTTGTAATACAACATGTTGTTGTCTTATTTGTTGAAGGCCGTATATTTGTACCACATTGCTAAAATCTATATTAGTTGGTTAGGTCGATACTTTTCTCATTGGCAAACATATTAAATCCGTTTCTTTAATAGCTTGTACCAGGATTTTTATACGGCTAATGCTATAAATCTCTACCATCGTGATCGGAAACTGTGGGTCTTCTGTAAAAGTATTGTGTACCTCAAAATCATAATTTTCAATTAATTTATCACATGTATCATTGCTTATTATATTCATTTTCTTATCAATGTTGATATCTTCGACATAATGGTTATACAGGTAATATATGAGACATCCAAATATTAATTTCGAAATGTATATCAATTCTCTGTAGTTGTCGATGTGGTCTCCTGGAAGTTTGATTTTATTATTGTCTTAACCTTTTCTCTTAACGTACCTAAATGCAAAAGATAACAAAAGATATAAAACAATTCACAAATCAAGATAATTCACCGGACAACATCATTGCAGAAATTATGTGAAGTACAATTATTTAGAATGTAAGAAGATCGACAGTAAACAGTATACATAATTGATGAACATACTTGCAATAATCTTTGCTTCTCCAAACACCTGAAAGTAATTGTTATACGTTATAAGTTTTCTGGATTTAGTGCTGGCTACATATATGAATGTCATGACTTCGTAATCGTGTATATGTGTATGTCACTCGAGCTCTTTTTTAATATAATTGTAGTTAAGTTACAAAAATGTACCTTAAATAGAAAATATCGATCTAACAATAATAAAGCACTTTCTGTATTAGTTTATGACACAGTAGAATATTGAATTGATTATAAGTCGAAGATCTACAGCAAATCACAAAAAGTGTAGATGAAAAATTAGGCAGTTAACAACAAATAAGGACAGAACAATATGAACTAGATAAAACTCATTAGTTTTGATTAAGACATGTTTTTTTCGTATTTTTAATATTGAGTTTGTTTATACGAAATGATCAGCACCACACTGCTATTGTTCTGTGTGCTGTATCGTCTAATGTTTTAGTCTTCATAACATTCCAAAACTATGCAAATGATTAACTAGATCACTGCTGAATTTTTAAATTGTCCTAATCGAATATTCAGATCGACTTTTAATCGACAACATGTGTGGAGAGCTATGATACCAGTTTTATTGGAAACTGAACATGTTATTTTTGTATTTCAATCCTTCTTATTTTGAACTGTAGAATAAAGTGAGATTACATCATATCTTACCCTAAACTTATATTTTGCCTTATCTGCTATGGCAATGCTAGCTCTTTTTATGAGTGATTCAATATCAATCCCGTTGTCATGGTTGTCATTTCTTATTTCGATCGATAATAAAAACTGTAAAGGTTCAGACATGTCTACCTTAAAACACAATAGGATTAATATAGTTAAGTTGAACTTTTATATTCAGCTACAGCTGCCATTGCATTTTTATCTTCGATCAAAGTATGGTTTCTAATTTATTTTGACGAATACATTTTTAATTACACTTTCATTTTACATTTCATTTTTCAAGATTTAACTAAATCTAGGACGTTAACCTAGATTGAGAGTTATATTGGTTAAATGTGATGTCTGCCGATATGTTTGATCAGATTCATATCATTTCCAATACAAGAATACTCTTGTACTATACGCTGATTTTTCACGTGATTTTAACGTTTTGAGTGCTAACTGGATCTATGACTGTTTGACATTTTTCAAGCACACGATTTATTCTTATGTACACAATGCAGCCCTGGCTCAAGAAATTTAAATCAGGAAGTTATAATTATTCCCATTTCAATACAAGTGTTTTTTAGTTCAACACACTGCCGTATTTTTTTTATGTCAAAGCAAACCAGCACAAATGATATTAAATACAACTACACACATAAATATAAAGATAGGAATCAAGCGTATAAAATAGAAACATATGTAGTCTCACCGGATATAGAGGAAACAATAATGTGGTTGAATATTGTGATATTATGCAATGAATCAGATGTGCAAATCAGGTAATCCTGGTAATGTCGAGGTTAAAAAAAATAATGAATTAAAAACAAACCTTTAAACAATTTATGATAAACCCGATTAAAAAAGATATGCATCATCAACAATATTGATTTTGTCAAGCCAAAAGCGAAAGTAAATACCACAATTAGTATTCACTGATGCAAATAGTTTCCAGTTTTTGTTCACCTTAATACGCGTATTTAACATGTTTAAACACATATATCATTGTGATAATAAACTACATTTTCTATTGTAACATGTACTTATCATTTGCTGATGGTAAAATGTCTTGATTTCTTACCTTCCTATATTTAGGTTCTAAAGAAATCTGTTTCCGTATAGAACATTAAAAGGGACGATAACTGTGAAAAAGAGATAAATGTCATTTAATTGATCATATTACTTTCGTCACGAATGGTGAGCAGGAAGACGGATTATATGTTTCGTTGAATGAAGTTGATACAATTGATTTTCTTATATCGTTTTAAAAATATTATTACAAATAGTTATCTAAGGTACCAAGATTGTAATTTAGTACGCCAGACGTGCGTTTCGTCTACAAAAGACGCATCAGTGACGCTCATATTAAAATATTTATAAGGCCACACAAACACAAAGTTGAGGAGCATTGATGATCCAAAATTCCCCAAAATTGTGCCAAATACGGCTAAGGTAATATATGCCTGGGATAAGAACATTCAAAGCTTTGTAAACTAGAAATGTCAAGGGATAAATCCTACTTTGTAAAGGATCACTCTGATTCAAACAAAAAAATCTCTGAAACTGAAATTATCAAGATTCTTGATATCTTGATTGACAACATATTTGTTACGTTCGGAGGACGTTTTTTAACAGACTATCGGCATTCCAATGGGAACGAATTGTGCCCCTCTTCTTGCCGACTTGTTTCTTTATTATTATGAGGCTGACTTCATACAAGAACATCTTAGGAAGAAAGATAAGAAGTTAGTAATATCCTATAACTCTACTTTCCGCTATATAGATGATGTTCTTTCACCAAATAATTTAAAATTTGGTGACTATGTCGATTGCTTCTATCCCGTTGAACTAGAGATAAAGGATACAACAGATACAATTAAGTCGGCCTCATATCTTGATCTTACATCTAGAAGTTGACAATGAGAGTCGATTGAAAACAAAACTTTACGACAAAATAGATGATTTCAGCTTTATAATTGTGAACTTTCCATTTCTAAGTTGCAACATTCCAGCACTTGCATACGGTGTATATATCTTCCAATTGTTACGATATTCCTGTGCTTTCATTTCCTATCATGATTTTCTTAATAGAGGGTCGTTGCTCATATGGAAGCTATGAAATCAAGAGTTCCAAAATGGTGAAGTTGAAATCATCTCTTCGTAAATTTTACTGACGCCATCACGAGTTGGTTGACCGTTATGGAATAACCGTGTCACAAATGATATCGGATATGTTCCTTACGTCGTAACTACAATCCCCTACCCTTTTATAAATATGACCTACCGAATTAGACTATTAACCGGATTTGATATCTGATAAGCAACACGACGGGTGTCACATGTGGAGCAGGATCTGCTTACCCTTCTGAAACACCTGAGATCACCCCTAGTTTTTGGTGGGGATCGTGTTGTTTATTCGTTAGATTACTGTGTTGTGTTATGTGTACTATTGTCTGTTTATCCTTTTCATTTTTAGCCATGGCGTTGTCAGTTTATTTTCGATTGATGAGTTTAACTGTCCCTCTGGTATCTTTCGTCCCTCTTTTATAAAAATGACCACATTATTGATATTCATGTCAAAACCGAAGTGTTGACTACTCGGCTGGTGATACCCTCGGAGACGAAACGTCCACCAGCAGTGGCATCGACCCAGTAGTGTAAATAGTTATCAAAATATATTTTAGAAATACAATATAAGAAAGAAGAAGATATGGTATAATTTTAAATGAGACAACTACACAAGAACAAATGAAGTTAACATAAATAGGTCAACATAAGGCTTTTAATATTCAGCAAAACACATACCATATAGCAAATAAATCTATTCATTCTCCCAATGTCATTATTATCAACATAACTTATTATCGGTTTACTATCATAGTCGTGAAATGGCAAAGAGCGACTCGTGATGCGTTGATAATGAGCGATTCAAGTATACCACAGATAAAAGGAAGACATGAATGGGTGGCTACTAGGTGATTTAGTTTATCCTTTGAAGAAATGGCTTATGACATCCTATGTTAAACCCATATTCTGAGAAAAAATAAGTTATAACAAGGCTCACTGAAGAACTAGAAACACTGTTGACAGGATCTTTGGTGTACTTAAGGCTCGTTTCAGGTAAACAGAGTCTTTTTATAAATATATATGAATATATAATTTCAGTTACTTTAAACATAGTGCACATGCTGATATATCGTATAAAAAAGAAGATGTTGTAGGATTGCCAATGAGGCAATTGTCCACAAGAGACCAAATTGACACAAAAATTAACAACTATAGGTCACTGTATAGGTCACTACAATAATGAGTAAAGCCCATACCGCATAGTCAGCTATAAAAGGCCCCGAAATGACAATGTAAAACTATTCAAACGAGAAAACTAACGGCCTTATTTATATATAAAAAAGATAAACGACAAACAAATTAATTATACTTCACGTTAAAATGCCATATTTTGATTGGATAATACGAGGGTGTTAATTTACTTTATCACATGGCTGAGAGGGTGACACTTTGTTTGAATGTTACCCTCTCGTCCAGATCAATCAGAAATCGGTAATTTAAGGCTGATCTTACAGAACTGGACAGTTCCACGCTGTCACATATTGACAGTTCAGTGATCATGTTGAAGGCAATTTGTTAATATCATAATATAATATTCTCCCTTGCCCTGCACATTTTATGAATCATAAAAAATAAATATATATATACTGAGTGGTTGAAAAGAAGAAATCAGTATTTCATTGTATATTGCAGATGTCTTCATTTAACAACTGGAAGTAGCCTTCAGCTAAATCAAACAACAAACTAGAGGCTCTCAAGAGCCTGTATCGCTCACCTGAATCTACTTGGGTTTTTGAGATCATATAAAAAAATATAAAATTTGGCTACAAAGTAACAACACTTGGTCAGAACCTCATAAGGAACATTCATGCCATGATTGGTTTCATTCCATAAGTCATTTGTATGCATTTCCCTTAGGGTCCTATGTTAAACTAAGTCCCCAGCGGGCGGCCATCCTGGATGATTGATCGGCTACAAAGTAACAACACTTGGTCAGCACCTCATAACTAACATTCATGCCATGTTCGGTTTAGTTCCATTCAACAGTTCTATAAAAAAAGTCACTTGTGTGCATTTCCCGTAGGGTCCTATTTTAAATTATGTCCCCCGCTGGCGGCCATCTTGGATAATGGAACGGCTACAAAGTAACAACACTTGGTCTGCACCTCATAAGGAACATTCATGCCATGTTTAGTTTCATTCAATTCAGTGGTTCTCTAGAAGAAGTTCAAAATGTAAAATGTTAACGATGACGACGACGGACGGCGTCGGACGACGGACGACGACGGACACCAAGTGATCAGAAAAGCTCACTTGGCCCTTCGGGTCAGGTGAGCTAAAAAGGAATACAAGTACCTGATTGAGAAAACCAACTGCAAATACAGTACTATCAACATATACTACAAGAAGACCAACCTAATGAAGGAAATCGAATTAGAGCAGAACTCATTCAAAGATAAAGAGAACACTGATTGTTACCTTTCATAAACTTTAATGACTGGAGATAAACATAGTGGTTTTTAGTCTGCTTTTAAACTATCTCGTATTTCTTCTAATCGGTAGCGGATCCAGAACTTTATGTAAGGAAGGGCGCTGACTGACCTAAAAGGGGTTGCACGATCCAGTCATACTTCAGTAATTTTATTTCCTTCAACATGCAATAATGGTCTTCAGCTTGCGAATAACTTTAACATATAGCTAATTATCCAAAAACAATTTTACTTGTACTACAAGAATAAAATAGTCCCATTGAAAGACTAATTTCCTAAATATACAATATTGATTCATAAATAATTTTTCCTTTTATGTCCAAAACCACTTTCAAATACTGCATGCTATGATAACCTTTCGATATCTATTTATTATCTTGTAATAGTGTGGTTTTGTAGAAATAAATAAACTTGCATCAGTCTCTCGTGAATATGCTCAAGGTAATGTTAATAAAAGCAGAGTACCAGTTCAATTGTGGGAACATTTTGTGGTCTGCTTTTAAGATTAAAGTTGTTACAAAAGTTATAAACTACTTGAGCAAACATAGAAAACATATCAATCGCTTTACTCGAAAAAAACCCCAACTTAATGTTTGTATAATCTTAATATATTCTTTTAGTGTAATTTAAAGCATACCATACATTTGACAGACATTTTGCATGAATATGGATCGTTGAATTGGTCTCTACTAACATAATAGTATTAACAATTATAAGCTCCTCTCAACTTTCAAAATAAGTCAGACATGTGATAGGTGTATAAATAAGAGGACTTATCATCATAATATCAGAAGTAAGCGTGTTTACAGTTGAATCACCTTTACCTCATAAACTGAATTAAAAAAATGTTCAAAAGATGCTGTATTAACACACTAAAAAGGAATATTACAAAAAACCCGAACTTGGAAGAAAATCAAATACTGAAAGTCCATAAACAATTGGCAAAATCAACTGTCAAAACACATAAAAAAGTAGAAAACAATTGTCCTATTCATCAATTGATACAGGCATATGTTTATGTAAAACATGTTGGTTCCAACCTGGTTTTAAAGATAGCTGAAAACACAAAGACATTCATCAGCGATCCTTTTATGGCCGACTATACGGTTCGGGTTTTGTCGCATTGTTGACGGCCGTACGGTCACCTATAATTGCTTGTCATGCTTATATTCACTTCATTTAACCCTTTGTGAACCGTAGTCTTATTAGATAGCGTGCATGGTCAATTGATTTATCACATATGTTAATGATTATGTAGCTCTTCATTATCTGCTCACTATATATGAAGAAATTAATTGGAATGGTTACGGTCTTTCTTATTTTTTTCTTAGATTTGGATGGTTGATATTTAAAACGCCACTATTAGGCTTTTTCGTGGCAACCAGGTTCAATTAATGGAGGAACCCGCAGAAAACCATCGACCTTCGATAAGGAAACTGAAAATCTTAGCCAATTAAGATTTGAATCGAGTGCACTCGCATGGGCAGGGTTCGACCTCACCACCTCAGTGTTGACTGGCTGGTGATTACAGTTGTAGAACTACGTAGACCACGTGGTCACCGAGGCAGACATTGTATTACTTTATCATTATGAATTTACTGAGTATATTGCTGACTAGAAATTCCCCAAGTCTAGTATTCAAATATGTATGGTCATGAAAAGCAGCTAGAAAAACGAACTTATGCAAACACAACTTTGAGAATACTCTCTAATCAAATTTGTGAAAACAGTAATAATGTTCTAAACAAATTAGTTTATACAAATGTGTTTTCATGGTATATGCTTTGTCTTGTAACTTTTCAGGATGCACACATTAATATGAATCTATGTTAATTGTGTGGTTGAAAACATTATCTTAATTTACTTAAAATAAAGTTGATTGCATAAATACATACAGATGATAATCATGATAATAACTGTAGCAAGATATAATGATATTTAAAAAAAAAAATTAGAATAGCAAAAGCTACTTGTATTATACATTTAACAAATATATTCGGAATATAATATATGTTGATGAGAACTGCGATTTCCATATGTTCTCATATTTTCGTAACAAGTTTCGCATTTTTGTATATTTTGTCTTCCGCTTGAAAACTCCACAAATGGGTTTCCCAGTCTTCATTCGTTTTTTTACTGGTAAAGCCATATAACTAAAAAAAAAGAAGACAAACACAAAAAAAGGTTATTTTTTAAAGTAATGTATATGTCTACTGTGCCGTCTTTATGTCGTTAACATGACCTTTTATAATTCGGTCTTTGTATATGATAACAATTCAATGACGCACTACGTCGGTAAAATTTACATAAAAAGATATATTTGGCATATGATTTGTTTCCACTGTATGCGACGTCTGAAATACGATGCGTAACTCGCGCGTAATGTTGCATGTCAAATGCGCGTGTCGTGTACAAAAGACACTAAGTATCACTTGATTAAATCCCGACTAGAGGGCAAAACAATTCCGAAGTGAGGGAGCTTTTAAACCCAACAATTTTAAAACGTTCTTAATATGTTTCAGAAGCAGTCCTATCAGTATTGACTCAATTCATCATCCACGAATTTGACGGATGTTATCATCATTAGATAGTTGAAGTGCATGCTTTCTTAAATATTTGTCTTTATAACTGAAAAAAAATAATTCAGCAAGGATATAAAATGGTGTATATATTTACTTTTATTATTTTGGACGAAGATTTCGTTCAAAAAGAAACGTACAAAAAAAGTATTGACAACTAGCAAAGTTTTATTTTGTCCCGACGGCATTCATTTTTTTTATATCTTTTTTTAAAGTGTGGCATTGTCAATGAAAACGATAAAAAACGCAGAAAAAGTTCTGAACACCCAGATTATTAACTAAAAGGTCAAATTGATTATGAATTTGTATAGCTCTAAGTAAACAAAATTCAACAGTTCTGCCCTCCTTAAATAGACAGTATTACTATAAACTTAAGCCATATCCTCGTGATCTTGTAAGCAAAATGTAATGGGATCTGTTTTCAATGAAAAGTTGGGTAAAAGTTAGATAACATAGTAATGAGTAAAAGCGATTAGTTTAATCATGTTAATAGAAAAAGGAAGATGTGGTATGAGTCCCAATGAAACAACTCTCAATTCATTTGTCTACTTTATGATTGAAATTTTTGTTAAGCATATTATTGGTAGCATCAACAATTTGTCGCATTTTATAAAACTTCTAACACATACTCATTTTCAGATCCGACCAATAAACAAAAAGGTATTTAGCAACAAAATCTTTTCTTTAAAGATTTTGACTTAAATAAGATAGTATTTGGGTTAAGGCAGTTGATTGTATTTAATTTCATACATGTTGGTAAAATTCAGTTTTAAATATGTCGTATATACAATGTCTGATTTTCAGACGAAACATTCAAAAGTAATGTTTTTACTCTTTTTTTTTATCCATTACGGGGCGATAAACTTTAAATGTGTCTGTGCATTCCTACTCTTTACTTTGATCTATTATAAGACTTCAGGTTAATAACTCAAACTTTTTTACTGCATGTGAACTTAATATTTATTTCTCAGCCTGGTCGACACGTTCTGGGGAGGGAATTAGTCTGGTCAATGTTGCAGTCGAAGTTGAGTACGTAGTGGAGCTGAATGTACCGCAGTGATAGAAATTGATTTTCGTGCAGTGATATTTTTGGAGATAAATATAAATAAAATAAATCCCTTCGGGTTATATAATTCGTTCATCATTTTTCCACTCTTTTAAATTCAAGAGTTTATCCTAAATTGAGGTAAATTATATGACCTTCCAATTACTGTTTCGATACCGAACATCCCTGAAGAGACATTAATTGTCGAAATCCGGATATCGTGTAACAAAATTAATTAAAAAATTAGCACCTCATGTAAATGATGTATGTGGTTTATTATTTTTGCCGTAAGGCATTTGTTGTTTTGGTATTAAAGTAATATAAAGATCCATTTTTTCACACCTTGTGGTCAATTTTTTTGGCAATCGTTAATGGCAGTCAGCAGGGTCCAAGAACATCAGTTGTTCAAATGCGTTTGGTCAAAATTTACTTTTTCACTTTTTTGGTCTGTTCAAAAATGATGTTTGTGCTGTATTTAGACCCTTCTAGAAAGATTTACTTAGTGTTTAAATTGCAGTGTTTACAAAGTTCCGAACGCAATCATAGGTTTAAACGTTTGAACGTTGTTTTCAATATTTATATAAAAATCATACCCGTCTTTCCCCTAGTACTTTAAAAATCTCTATTCCAATCTGGCCTTCTCTAAGTTGATGTATCATTGATTGAGTTCCTCTTTCCCATAATATGTTGAATTCTTCCTTTGATATTCCTGTCGAAAAAAATGTTAATAATTTAAACGAAAATACAGTTAAAAAAGTAAATAGCATATTTAAGGACATTCATTATATAAAAAAGACAATAATATGACCAAAGCGAATTAAAATTACACTTTAAATAAGTAATGACCTAGAAAAGCTTCCCTTCAAAGATACTCGAGGAAAGATTTAAGAGTTATTGATTCGCTAGCGATGCACGTTTTGTTGATGACGATATCCAAATGTCCGTGGAAAAGTGTTATGAGGACATATATAAACACCTAGTAAAAAATGTCAAAAGGAAAAAAAAATGAGCACCAGGGAACGCTCAACCCAAAACATTTTAAAGGTATGAATTTATAAATACGTACAGACATGCAGACGTTTAATGCATTTTCGTGTGCATATAATGGACATATATTTAGCGGAACTGGGAGTTAAAAGGAAACGCTGTTCCCTATTACTTATTCCAAACAATCAATCACATGAAATCGTTATATTCTATCTTCAAAATTTTTCTTACTAAATGAATTCTAAAAACAGCAAATTTCCATGTTGTTTTTTGTTATACATATTGCTAGACTAAACATGTTTAGATAGTTACAAAGTATCACAATGTTATAGAAGAAAAATAAAAAAACCAAAGAAAAAACCCCGCTAAAACAGCATTACAATACCTATGAAACAAGGTTAAATCAACCGTTTTCTTCATAAAAAAATGCTTTTACAAAGTCAGGAATATAACAGTTGTTATCCATTAGTTTTATGTGTTAGAGCGATACTAACAAAATTCACAACCTGTACCCCGTTAGGAACCAATCTTACTACAGCCAGAACAGAGATTATTACAGTCAGGTAGGGAAATTAAATTGTGATACTAGACAAGTTTGACTAGTTTGATTGGTAAAAGATGCACAAATGGTATTAGAAGAGCAAAAAAACGGTATACAGAAAAAAAAGCAACGTCCAAGAAAAACAATTCATAAGCGAAGTTAGAAAATTCTATAATTCAGAATTGATCATATGAGTAAAAAAAAAAAGGAACCAAACATGCTAAAACAGTAATAGATTCTGGAGTTCCTTTTGAAGATAATAGAAGTAAAGACAAGACAATTTATTACAACGTAGGAACACGTATGAAGCTACAAGATATCTAATTCCGATATGTATATATAACCTTTTCAAATTGCGGATAAAAAAATGATTTTCGCTTTTACCTCATTTTTGATTTGGTATTGTTTTAATCTCAAATCAAAACAAAAGAAATCTATAATCTTTCAGCTGTGTCGTAGGAAACACCAAGGAGTCGGGCACAAATTCCTAAACTTCACTTAAGTACATCATTAATTTACCAATTTTTGAAATTTCTAAAACATAATATAACAATTTCCTATATTAAAATGATCAACGTACGCGATGGCAAAAGTGAAAGTTGTTACAAATTAAGCACTTTGTAACAGTTTATCACCCCAATAAATACATACCAATTAGCCAAAATCGCCAATATAAATTCCGCCAAATTTAAAGTGTAAAATAGAGAATGGAAATGGGGAATGTGTCAAAGAGACAACAATCCGACCATAGAACAGACAACAACAGAAGGTCCCCAACAGGTCTTTAATAAGTGATAATGAACGCTATACTAAACTCCAAATTGTAAAGGTACATGCTTAGGTATTGATGAAAGTTTTGAATCCGCCAAAATGATAACCGGCAGCATATGTCGTATACCTTATTCAAGGTAAATCGCGAAATTTTACACCCGCGAAAATAACCCGCTATACGGTATAAAACATTTTTTCTTTTGAATTAAAATTAACGAAGCGATAGTAGTCAGAAATTCTCTTTACCATCGTCATATCCCACTTCAAACCATAGGAGTTCTTCGTTCCCAGATAATCTATGTGGATAGTTGCATTGGGAACTGCTGTATCCTAACAACTTCTGCCAACTTTCCAAATGAGTTAGTGGTGTACATGTCAAATTACAAAAGCCATTCCTTGTAATTTCAGAAGTAATTTGGTTCATTAATGAATAATCTTGTACTTCAAAAACTAGATATATAAAAGAAAAGAAAAATGTCATGGCTAAATTATGTTAGCCTGGTTTTAGAAGAAAACAACAATTGTGAAATAAACAAGATCATCAAATTCAAATGGTCCCTATAAACGTATTTCGAACTATAAAACATTGATAAGGTGTTAAAGTACAACATCGCAAAACTTAAAAAAACAAATAAATACTAACAATATAGTACTATTATTGAAGTACAATTATGAACCCCCAAAAGCAACCTTGATTGAGAAAAAGACTTATTTACAAGTTCTAAAATCTTGAATGTCATACATCATTGATATCACTTACAACGAAGAGAAATAAAATATGATATAACTAAAGAAGATATGGTATGATTGCTAATGTGGCAACTGTCCACAAGAGACTAAAATGACACATGCATCAACAACTTTAGGTCACCGTACGGCCTTCAACAATGAATATGTTTTAAAGTCCATGATTGTGATCATGTCATGATTTTTCATAGGTTGTTTTTATGTCTGTTTGTTCACTGGTATTTTAATATCATGTGAAATGTAAACAAAAGTAATATAAGTGCGTAATAACACTAGCTATAAAGCTACATGTTGCTACATGAGGAAAAGCCTGTACCAAAGTCGGGAACATGATGTTTGGTTTTAACTCGTTTAATGTGTTTTGGCCTTTCATTTTTATCATTTTATAAGAGACTTTCCGATTTAATTATAGTTAGGAATTATTGTTATTTTATTTTTGGGTCCTCAATGTTCTTTAACTCGATCTGAGCGTTACTGGTGAGTCTTATGTAAACGAAATGCGCTTCTAGCGTATCAAAATATATGCCTGGTACCTTTAATTATATTTGATATGCAGGATGAGTTTGTCAATTTTTAAAAGACATACGTCTATGTTTCCCCCCTCCCCCCATGCATATGAATAAAATTGCTAAGACATAATTTGATCAGTGTATACGCACTAAGTGGTATCCTTTTTACTTTATATGCCCTTTTTATATCTGAAATATCTCATTGCATTTCCCTTATGAAGTGGTTCATAAGTATTAAACAGAGGATTTTAGACCTCTTCATATATCTCAAATGGCAATACTTTCCAAATCTGTATGTTGTATTTGTTCTTTCGTTGGCATTTGGATTCGCACAGACAGTCGTTTCATTTTTTTTCTCCATAATTCATTTTAGTCGTATTGTATTTGTAGTGAGAGATGATCGTTAGTAAAGTGTTATTCAAAAACCATGATTCAAGATAAACTGACATTGCAAAAATTGACCTATTAAAACATGTATTACAATAATGTAAAAATATGAACATTGAACGTTCACCAGTTAAATATTGAGGAACATACTTGCAATAATCTTTCCTTTTCCAATAACCTGAAAGTATTTGTTACGCATGTTATAACGAATTGTTTCATTATTAAATAATAACAATACATATTTAATATGATTGCAAAAACTACGTTTACGTGTAATCGACATGTATATGTAAACCACATTCTCACAACCGAAGTAAGTTAACAAGCTAACTTTTTTGTAAAATATTTGCCGTAGTAGAAAAAAGAAGGGACATCAGGAAAACGTAAATCAACCCACAAAAACTCATATGAGTAAGAGCGAAACCCAATTAAACAGGATTCAACATATAAGTTTTTGTGGACATGAATTCTTAAATTTATTTTTTGATATGTATTTTGTTATTGTTTTTTCAATGATAATATCAACAACTTTTAATCTTTAATTGTTATTTAATATAGCTGTTTTTAGTTATGTTTAACTCTTTAAATTATTCTGATTATTGGTATAATTATGTAACAATTGAATCACAGTTTAGTTTGTATTACCATGCTTTAATTTTTAGATACACTTTGTCATCGATAGCATATGTGAAATTGATTATCGAAAGCTGTAATCGCAGTTTTTGTATAAAGGACACGTGTTTTGAATAGCATTGCTTTCAATATGGTTTATTGTTGTTGTTTTGAATTGTGTGATAACATATAGTAACATAATATCTTACCCTAAATTTATATTTTGCTTTGTCTCCGATGACATTACCGCTAGCGTATAGTAGCCGATATTCATCCCAATCGGGTTCCTCTTTGACTTCGAAAGATACGAAAAATTGCAAAAGTTCAGACATGTCTACCCTAAAATACGTTAAGATAAAAATACTTAAGCAAAACTTTCATTTTAAGTTCACTTAGCAATGACATTCGTTTCATTTATGTTTTACGGACGTCGAGTGTTGAAGAGAATCATTTACATATAATGAAATTGAGAATGGAATTGGAGATTGTGGCAAATAGACAACAACCCTACCAAAGAGAGGAAAAGGGCATTAGGCCACCAATGAGCCTGTAAAAGCGTAAAAAGCCCACATTCGGAGTCATTCTTCAGCGTGCCCCTGAACAAAAACGTGTACTAGTTCAGTGATAATGGACGTTATACTCAACTATGAAGTATATAAAAGAATCAACAATTGAATATCAAACAAGATAAACAAAGGCCAAAGGATCATGACTTCGGACAGGCCGGATTAAACATATTATTTAGATCACAAACATCCCCATATACCTTTGGCCAATGCACACAGTAAAACTCAGTTAAAAAGAAGTCCGAGTCTTATGTCAGAAAAGGTTAGAAAGAAACTAAAAATATGACAATAATACATAAATTAACAATGGACTACTAGCAGTTATCTATATAGCACGTGGATATAGATTAACATACTTTAGTTGTTAAACTGCCTTCCACTCAAAAGTATAATATTTTAAATGTTTAAGTTTTGTCGAATATAGATTACACAATTCAGTGGTAAAAAATTTAAATTACAATCCATCAGATGTTTTTTTTTTCTATAATATCGCGGCAAAATTAACAAATAGAAAGCATATCCTAAATAGTTAATGATTTGCTCAGACGTCAAGTACATTGATTTCATTATTAACAAAATAAATTAGGTCGACCAAAAAGCGAAAGTAAAATACCACGATTATAACTCTCTGATGCAAATAGTTTAAAGTTTTTATTCACCTTTTAGTGTAATCTAATGTATAAAACATGATTAATAAAAATATCGTTTTGATCATATACGACATTTTCTTTCTAAACAGGTATTAATGATTTGCTAATGGTAGAATGTTCTGATTTCTTACCTTACTTTCTATATTTAGGTTCGACAGTAATCTATTTCCGTATAGAACGTTTCAAGGGATGATAACTAGTACTGTAAACAAGAGTTAAATCTCATTTATCTTGTCACGAATGGTGAGCAGAAAGAGGGATTATATATATCGTTGAATATTACTGATATAATTGGTTTTCTTATATCTAATAGAATACAATGTTATAAAAATGATTTATAGATACAATATAAAAAATAAAAAGATGTAGTATAATTTTAAATAAGACAACTGCCGATCCGAAAACAAATGACGTAGAAGTTAGGGTTTATCATAACAAATGAACAAATTTGACCGTTTTTATACCTCAAAATCTACCTTCAGAATCGAGAAAAAAAAAATGCCAATCAAAATCCTATTTTTTTTCATATTTCTTAAACACAAAATGCATTTTGCTTTTACGTATCTAGTGGATGCAACGCCTTAATACTTTTCAAACGGCGTAGATTGGTCTGGACTCAGAATAGTTTTTGAGGTATAAATAAAGCCATGGTTCGTCACTTTCTTATAATGAACCTTTCCAACAATAGGTCATGATAAGGATTTTAATAATGAGCAAAATACAGTATGATATATCAAACTAACAAAATATGTATTATGCTAACATATTTGTCTTCTAGTGTAATAATAATAAAGCAGATATAATACAATAAAAAATAAGGAAAGAGTGCGCCTTGAACAGTTTGTTGTTTTGTTATCTGACTGTCACTACTGGACGAAATAATAACTGTCCATACCAGTTACAGTCGTTCTAAGACTGGTAATTTTTGTTTAAGTTGTAACAGTTGTAATATTTCACTGTTTCAGCTATTTTGTAACTGTTTTAACTTTAAAGTGTTTGTCTCAAACATAAATCGACTGCAACAACGCTAGAAATAGCTGTCACAGACATTGAAGGACTGATACAACTATTTTCATTTTGTAACCGCTGGTTTTCATATCTGTCCCAACTCGAAAAAAGTTTAAACGAGTTTAAGACTTCTTCCCCTTTAAACCATAATGAAGCATGTTAATATTGTAAAGTTAAGACGTTTGTTGCATATGAATACATTCACTAAACAAGGGATATTCGATGGTAGAACATTATACAATAGTGTTGATACGTTTAATCGTTACTTGTAAGTTATAACAACACTATTTTATTTAAAACAAAAAGTTCAAGGTTCCAAAATGATCGATACGGCGTATCTGTCTACCTGTATTTGCATAGTAGACCTATCAATTGCAAGATAATAAAAAAAATAACGCATTTTTTCTGTATACGTAGTCGTTTTTGTTGAAATTTCGTCAGGATAAGAAAAGAAAAAAACATCACAAACATAATATTGGATTAGAAGTCAATAGTTTTACGTACTCTATTCAAAATTTATATTACATTATTAATTAACTACACTGTTATATGACTTAATATGATGAAAACTGCCTATACAATATAATGTGTAAACTCGGCCAAACCTGAATAACTCGACCAATATAGATTTTTTTCTGTATTGACCGAGTTATTCTATATTGGCCGAGTTGACACAATTGCACGATTTCGGACCGAAATGAAATTAAAAAAATATTGTAACACTCTAGTTAATTAATACAGGTACTATTACGTGTATTTCTGTATTGGCCTTGTTATTCGGCTTCGCCTCAGGCCAATACAGCAAGCCTCGGACCAATGACAAGGCCAATACAGAAATACTTACGTAATAATATCATAGTAAATCCAATCAAAGGACTTTTGGTAGTTTTTGGTAGGAAATTCGATTGTTAGTTGTATGACAATTTGTGTAAAAAAAGGCAACAGTGGTATACTGCTGTTCTATAGTCATAAATCGATTATGAGAAAACTAATCCGGATTACAAACTTAAAGCGACAAAAATACATCAATTATAAGATGAAAACAACAAAATAACAGAAACACTAGTACTGAAGTGCAACAAAAAACAAACAACAAGCCACACAGAAACAAACGATACAATAACAAATACCATTTTCCTGACTTGGTAAAAGACATTTAAAGAAAATATTGTTAGTTGAACCTAGTTTTGTGGCTAGCCAAACCTTGCGCTTGATGACAATGTTAAATATACCACTAACATGACAACATTATATGACAGGAATACAATACAAAAAAATGCAAAAACATTCAAGACAATGAAATATACAAATAAACAATACTTCATTTTATTTGGACATGAACACTTATAGAGGATACAAACGAACACATAAACCAACCGAGGACAGCATACAAAAACAGCACAACAGAACCATGATCTGTCCGTCACACGATTGTATTAACGCAAAAAAGTGATGTCAAAGAATTTGATATAAATCAAGATTAGCTGTGTAGTTATGATATTTTAAGTGTTTTATAACGATTACAAAAAAATAAACATAGAAATGTGTTTACTTAGTAATTAGATAATTAATTTGTAGTATCTGCCTTTGTCGGTATTTCTTCTAAATCAAACTGTAAATAAGAAAAATACAGACAAGATGGTTACACACTATAACGAGGCCAGGCATTCCTGATTGTTTCTAATGATTTTCTAGTGATTTGGATTTGAAAACTCAATAGGAGAATTTGGAAATAAAACAGGAGACTATTAATAAAATAAATTTAAAAAAACTGAATACGTTTTTATCACGTTTATTCGTCATGTAAATTTTACAGGGCAAAAACAAAATATCTCATAGAAAAACAACAACTTAAAAAGATTGTATTACTTTTAAATCAAACCTTAAACAAAATATATAAAAAAACTGACTAACAATAACTAACTTATATATATTTCTATCTTAATTGTTCTGTATCAACATGTGACTAACAATTGTTAAACATTTTTATTCAGGTTTGAAGAGATATAAGTGTAACGTGTAAATGGGCGGGGACGTTTAGATATATTTATCCTCGGGTTCGTACCAGTTTCCTGGGATTTGAAAAGCATTTCAAAAGTTCTAAAACCAATAAAAAGTTTACACTTTCACTATCAAATATATAACAAATACTATACCACATAAAACGAATTTCAACACCTATCAAACTAACCCGAACCAGCTAAATTAAAAACCTGTATAATACCCTTTCAAACTGATACTGTTTAAACCAACTGTTTGGAACTATAGTCTGAATCTTCAATGTATGGAACTGGTCTGAAACCTAAATGTATGAAACTGGCCTGAAACCTAAATGTATGAAACTGGTCTGAAACCTAAACGTATGAAACTTAAATGTATGGAACATATTGAAACGAATGTTTGGAAACTACTTAAACTGGTGTAAATTTTCGTATGAAACTTTATTAAATAGACATGTTTATAACTGTCGAAACAACAGGGTAGCCCTTAGGCATGGCATGTCAGCAAACACTCACTGCAACAGTTGGAGATGTGAGACGCAAAATCTTAGCACCAGCCCTGTTTGGACAATCTGTACCGAACCAACAGTCTCAGCCCTTTCTATCTTCTGTCCGCAGGTTCCAAGCACTTCACATTACTTAAACTAAACCTTCTGCCTGCTATACACTACTTCCTTTCCGATGTTCACTGTCTGCTGTCTTCGGTACAAATGACAACTTGAACTGAATAGCTACTCGGTATTTATACTTCGAACGCGGACATCGAAGAGAGCACCCTAGCAACAACTGTACAGGTAAAGCGTCTTATAGCAATTAAGGATCAAGGGGTGATTTTGTATGCCGTTTTCAATGATAAAAAGATCAAATTGGAAAATTCATAGAGGTATCGGAAAATATATAACTGTAGAAATATTATAACATTCTCAGACTGTAAATGCGTTACATAAGAAAGAAAAAAATGGTGTTTATTCTTTTTTAAAATGAGAATTGAAATCTTAACCAAATCGTGATCACGAATTTGACAACCTCAACACAAGGATATGGTTCTATTTCGTCAAAGGCAATTTTTGATCTTGCAGCAGTTGCAATAGAACATTACCTCCATACTACGCTATACAGGTTAAAAACGTTGAAACTTCCTTGTCTGAGATTTTCTATCTTTTTGTTCTTTACTTTCGTGAATTTTGTAAGAGTGAGGCTATGCTCCTTTAGTTTTATCATGACCAGTTCAGCTATTTTTATATTCATTATTCATTTATGTTGTTTTAGTTTATCGTTCATGTGTAACTTCATTGTATTTTATTATCAAATTGTTGTCCTGACTTCATTGATTATACCAATATTCTTCGTAATAGTGGTTTGAATGCTACAGATGAGGACCAAACGAAGGTTGTATTGTTCCGTCAATACATATACAATATTAGGTCAATGTCAGGAAAATATCTTATATGAGGTTAGGAAACTAGAGAAGGGCAAGGTTCAACCGAGCTCTTCCCCAGTTTTGCGCCGATTACAAAAAAGTTATATTTTTATGACATTGACCTTATATTGTTTTAACACTTCAACTTTAATTAATACATTGATAGCTTTTTAAATCGTAACACAAACTTATTTTCATCCCTTAATTGACCCCTGATTGTGGATAACGTGTACCATTATGAAATTGACATTATATAAAATATAGCTAAGTTGCTATATTTAAAAAATAGACACAACTAGTTGCAGTATAACTAATGAAAAGAATCGACCTTGGTGTCGATATGGCTGTTTTCACTCTTAGAATAGATATGATTTCTGGTTTGGATAACTTTAAGTTCTGGTTTTTTTTTATTAGCTCTTCAACATTTGTATTAGTTTTGGGGTTATACATATGTAAGCCTCTTGTTTCACAGAAACATTATTTGTCATAAGATGAATCTCGGGTCAAATGTTTGAAATACGTACCGTTATTCGTTATTGCCTCTGAAAGAAATGACCTGAACGGATTATCGGTCGTTTTTTTTTAAAGTTTTTTTTGTCTATTTTTGATCGAGATGCTTATGTATATTTTAAATTGTTGCTTCCAAAGCATTACGTCTCGAACGTACCTAAAATAGATTATTTCCGAAATTCATGTCAATCAATTTTGATATCTTTACATCTTGTATTTCAATGTCTCAAATGAATATTTTCTTTATAGTTTTCAGACAATTCAGCAAAACAAGCACACCTAAAAAGGGCGGGAAAACCAGCAGATGTTGTTTCCCTCTTGCTCTTCATGGCGTCAGACAAAGCATCGTACATTACCGGAAGTATCAACTATATCGATAGTGGAAAGCATTTATATCATTGAACAATATTCTCCCATCGATTATATAATTCAGATTTCAGACTTTTAGTGTAATTAACAACCATAATATATTTGATAGAAAATTGAGACATTTTATCATAAAGAAAGATCCTATTACACAAGACGTTTTGCAAAAAATTGTTTACACTTATGTTAATCTTAATAATAATCTTTAAAAGACTTCAGAACTGTTTGTATGTATTTATTACGCTATTCAGTTTTTTTAAGGTTTTCAGAACTAGTTATTTTGAGAGGTATCAATAAAACGATTTACAAATGCAAATTTATATTTGGTGAAGAGTAAAACTCAAATTTACAGAGTAGGGTGCATGTAGGTATTTCTAGAACTAATCTTGCAACTTGTCCTGTATTTATGCTAGAACGATATTTCAAAGTAGCTAGTATTACATCAAATTCTGATGAATTATTGTTTAGATCTGTCATTTTTTTAAGTTTGATAATTTTTATCAACTTAGAAGTACAGATCCGTTGTCATACACGAGAGCTCGGGAAATACTAATATTAGGCTTACAGAGTATAAGCTTAGATAGTAAAAATAAATGGACTTAATAGTTTCCGTTTAAAGAGGAGTATCGGTTGCTGCAGCGTCTGGTATAGCGGAGGGATTGTTAAAAAGGCATGGTCGATGGAAAAGTGACACAGCAAAAGACTGTTATGTTAAAGAGTATTTGAAGGATCGAATTTCTGTAACAAACGATATTGGAATTTAATTATGTACTTTTTTACACTTTCTTTATTTTTCGAAGCTTTGCTGCAAACTGTCAGGCGAACGAATCCCGTACAAAGGTGTTGAATTAATTTTGTAGATACTCTATGTTCGCTTGAAGTTCTGAATTAGAACATATATATATTTATTAAAGTCATGTATACCGGTATGTAAACATTACCACGTGTATTTGTTTATAGATTTACACGTGTTGAAATTAATTAATAGGTTAAATGTTTTTCATTGGTCGACCATTATATTTGAATAAGGTCAATTCAAGTAGTTCGTGCTATACTTTTAGCGTTTTTGAAAATTATAGATATTGTCATTCGAGATTCGTCTTTGGTACAGTTAAGTTTTCCACTCTTTTATCCAACTAAATGTATTTTTCTTGTTTGTTTTTTTTTAATATTTATATGAATAATAATGTGTGTAAGAACAGATTTTTTTTTATTTATAATATGTATTTGCGTACATAATGAAAAAAATAATGTTTTTTGTAGATTTGTTTTTGTGTTTGTTGCATGCAGCGGCATTAGCAGACAGTGACATACGAACATTGATTACGTTGCATTCCTTTTTAATTAGTGTTGTCAAATCGTACACTTCTGCCTAATCGGTTACTCGGATAATCGTTCGACCGATTAACCGGTTAACCGGTAGTTTAAGTTATTGTTTGAAAGCTTTATCAATAGACACATAGATATAAGATGTGTAATGAGTGTCAATTTAACAACCTTTCATCCAAATTACAAATTTACGCTTTTAGAAATGAAGTTTGTCGTTTGGAATTATTATTATAAGGCTTGTCTGTGGGGATTCCTGGCGAAGTTTGATTTTTAATAATCAAATACACCGTATCAACTATAGCGCTTGTACCAACTTCAGATTGAAAAATAAAAAAAAAAACTTCTTGATCTCGTATAATTGAATTTGTCTGAAACTGATTATTCTTTCCTTTTCTCTTGTTGTCTTCGAAATAATGTGGAGCGTTTCAATTTGAAATGATTAATTATAAAAAAGATGTGGTATGATTGCCTTTGAGACAATTCTACAAAAGAGACCAAAATGACATAGAAATTAACAACTATAGGTCACCATACTACCTGTTTCTTTACTTTGTTTGCTTGTTTCTTTAAGCATGTTACTCGTACTATCAAGTATACATTGAGTACATTCATATGGTTTGCATTTCAAAATTGCACATTTAGATGTAGATTTACACAATATTAGATCAAAAACGAAACAATGAAGCAATTAGTAAAATTTAATCGCATTTCTGACCGGTCGAACGACCGAATACCGAATACCAAAAACGCTAACCGGTTATAATTAACTGGACTGTTTTTTTTTTCAATTTTGATATAAATTTGCAGACAATTTTCAGACAATTCAGCAAAACAAGCACACCTAAAAAGGGCGGGAAAACCAGCAGATGTTGTTTCCCTCTTGCTCTTCATGGCGTCAGACAAAGCATCGTACATTACCGGAAGTATCAACTATATCGATAGTGGAAAGCATTTATATCATTGAACAATATTCTCCCATCGATTATATAATTCAGATTTCAGACTTTTAGTGTAATTAACAACCATAATATATTTGATAGAAAATTGAGACATTTTATCATAAAGAAAGATCCTATTACACAAGACGTTTTGCAAAAAATTGTTTACACTTATGTTAATCTTAATAATAATCTTTAAAAGACTTCAGAACTGTTTGTATGTATTTATTACGCTATTCAGTTTTTTTAAGGTTTTCAGAACTAGTTATTTTGAGAGGTATCAATAAAACGATTTACAAATGCAAATTTATATTTGGTGAAGAGTAAAACTCAAATTTACAGAGTAGGGTGCATGTAGGTATTTCTAGAACTAATCTTGCAACTTGTCCTGTATTTATGCTAGAACGATATTTCAAAGTAGCTAGTATTACATCAAATTCTGATGAATTATTGTTTAGATCTGTCATTTTTTTAAGTTTGATAATTTTTATCAACTTAGAAGTACAGATCCGTTGTCATACACGAGAGCTCGGGAAATACTAATATTAGGCTTACAGAGTATAAGCTTAGATAGTAAAAATAAATGGACTTAATAGTTTCCGTTTAAAGAGGAGTATCGGTTGCTGCAGCGTCTGGTATAGCGGAGGGATTGTTAAAAAGGCATGGTCGATGGAAAAGTGACACAGCAAAAGACTGTTATGTTAAAGAGTATTTGAAGGATCGAATTTCTGTAACAAACGATATTGGAATTTAATTATGTACTTTTTTACACTTTCTTTATTTTTCGAAGCTTTGCTGCAAACTGTCAGGCGAACGAATCCCGTACAAAGGTGTTGAATTAATTTTGTAGATACTCTATGTTCGCTTGAAGTTCTGAATTAGAACATATATATATTTATTAAAGTCATGTATACCGGTATGTAAACATTACCACGTGTATTTGTTTATAGATTTACACGTGTTGAAATTAATTAATAGGTTAAATGTTTTTCATTGGTCGACCATTATATTTGAATAAGGTCAATTCAAGTAGTTCGTGCTATACTTTTAGCGTTTTTGAAAATTATAGATATTGTCATTCGAGATTCGTCTTTGGTACAGTTAAGTTTTCCACTCTTTTATCCAACTAAATGTATTTTTCTTGTTTGTTTTTTTTTAATATTTATATGAATAATAATGTGTGTAAGAACAGATTTTTTTTTATTTATAATATGTATTTGCGTACATAATGAAAAAAATAATGTTTTTTGTAGATTTGTTTTTGTGTTTGTTGCATGCAGCGGCATTAGCAGACAGTGACATACGAACATTGATTACGTTGCATTCCTTTTTAATTAGTGTTGTCAAATCGTACACTTCTGCCTAATCGGTTACTCGGATAATCGTTCGACCGATTAACCGGTTAACCGGTAGTTTAAGTTATTGTTTGAAAGCTTTATCAATAGACACATAGATATAAGATGTGTAATGAGTGTCAATTTAACAACCTTTCATCCAAATTACAAATTTACGCTTTTAGAAATGAAGTTTGTCGTTTGGAATTATTATTATAAGGCTTGTCTGTGGGGATTCCTGGCGAAGTTTGATTTTTAATAATCAAATACACCGTATCAACTATAGCGCTTGTACCAACTTCAGATTGAAAAATAAAAAAAAAAACTTCTTGATCTCGTATAATTGAATTTGTCTGAAACTGATTATTCTTTCCTTTTCTCTTGTTGTCTTCGAAATAATGTGGAGCGTTTCAATTTGAAATGATTAATTATAAAAAAGATGTGGTATGATTGCCTTTGAGACAATTCTACAAAAGAGACCAAAATGACATAGAAATTAACAACTATAGGTCACCATACTACCTGTTTCTTTACTTTGTTTGCTTGTTTCTTTAAGCATGTTACTCGTACTATCAAGTATACATTGAGTACATTCATATGGTTTGCATTTCAAAATTGCACATTTAGATGTAGATTTACACAATATTAGATCAAAAACGAAACAATGAAGCAATTAGTAAAATTTAATCGCATTTCTGATTTAAAGTTACTATAGGATCAACAATAGCAATCAATACACTGGACAATTTATCAGTCAAATTTATTACCACGACGACAATTTTTAAATAAAACGTAACTATTTAATGATTTAAATGCAAATTTATATCAAAATTGAAAAAAAAAACAGTCCAGTTAATTATAACCGGTTAGCGTTTTTGGTATTCGGTATTCGGTCGTTCGACCGGTTAACCGTTGACAACACTATTTTTAATAAAAAAAATTAAAGCTTTGCTGCACACTGTCAGGCAACCTGATCCGATACAAAGGCATTGGATTTGTTTTGTGCATAGTTTATGTTTGCTTGGAATTATGGATTAAAACATAATGTACTTTACGAATCTAACTAACAATTATTAAACTTGTCGATAATTATGAAAAAAATATAAACAAAATAAAAGAAACCATTGAGAATTCAAATCAGCACCAAACCGTAAATATGACAGCTCATCTCTACTAAGATTCTTGTAATATTTTTCGTCAATCAGCATTTTTTTATTTAGCAGCATCTGTTATATAACAATAAACGTATTTACACGTTTGGTATTTAGCTGAATTTTGTCTCCAAATGACCTTAGATCGCCTCCGAATAACCTTCTGACGTCAAGCAACAATCTTTTTTTTATTGTGAAATCAACATTATTGAATTGTTATGTTAAAGTTTACGGGAACCTGTGTGATTCTACGTAATGGTGGACAAATTTGCATACATGTGTAAATACGTCTATTCCTCTGTACTACGCTATACAGTTTCAAGACGTTGGATCTTCTATGTCCGATGTTTTCTCTCTTACTGTTCTTTACTTTCTCGAATTTAGTTAGGGATCGTGAATATTATCATGACCAGGTTCACATAGCACACGAATGTGTCAATTAAGTCTATCCTAAGTTGAAACAGTTGTGGAGAACTTTACATATTACACATTCATGCAATTTTCTATCTGACCTAAAGGGCCTCTATCTCATTTATCAACATGTTACATTCTCCGTGTAGCTCTTTGACCTTTAACCGTGACTCCACTCGTTTGTCTAGTTTCCAGAATTTTGATCTAAACATGCAGTATCAGACCAATTGTTTTTGACTGTCGAACATTCACTTGAAAACCCGATACTTGGTCTTGTTTTGTTTTAGATGTTTAGTAGCAAGAAGTTTACAGCCAATAAGTAAACAGACGAGCAATGGCATCTTTGAGTTGATCAGAAAGGAAAAAAATAAGGACTACCATTCCTGTAAAATGGCGTAATCTGTTAGAATATAGCAAAGTTAAGAATTTTCACTACAGCTTGTAATTTCCAGTTCCTAACGGATTTATGATTCAAATATATGATGAGCTTTGTAAAGGCATCAAAACAATATCATTTAAACTACAAATTCCGTCTTAGATGACGTACGTACAAAATATTTCTCGGGAAAAGCGTTTTGTATGCATAAAGATGAATGCTTGTGACCTTCAAAGGTCAGAAACACATTAACTGACTGCGAATATAATAAAACAAACTGTATATTCCAACATATATTAAATACTCATTGATACAATGTGTTTTGTAAAAAAAAATGTGTAATCTATTTCCTGTGAATTAACATGATTAAGGGATTGTATTTATTACTAATGTTGTTTGCAATACATGCATTCTCTGTTCTTTGGCTTTTTGATTTTTGGTGTGCATATATATGTTGTGACATGAATGAATACCTCATGTGGTGTTTTTTTTTTATATAAATATAATGAATTTTTAAAGCCAAAAGACAAAATGAATCTCAAACTTTATTATGACATCAGCAATTTATAAATACGTTGGTCTTCCTTTATTATAATATTTGTGTAAGGATCTTGGACTTGTCTCCCAGTGGAAATTTCAACAAATTGCCTTCCAAGTCTTCATTACTTTGTTGACTGGTGAAAACATATAACTGAAACAAGATACAGGTTAATAATGAACATGATAAAGTTAAAGTGGCAAGCACAGTTAAGATGTGCTTGATTCAGTCAAAATGAAAATTATTAATGATCTTTGCCATTATCAAATGTCCCAAATCAAAAAGCGTAGTTATAATGAAGCCACCTTATTAGATTGGTATGTATTTTCACATGGAACCCTCAACCCCTTCCCTAATTCTTAAAACAAAAGTAAAAACAAATCTCGCATATATCCTATAGTTTACTACTGGCGTGATACTTTTAGGATGAATTTTGCTTCCCATCACTAGCGACACGTTTTCGGAGTTTTGGATCAGAATTGTCGTCTCACTTGTAACTCTTCCGTTTGTGTCTTACGACAGATTATAACGTATTGACTGAGTTTATATTCGCAGAATCTGCTTAACCTTCCGATGCACCCGAGATCAACCCAATTTTGTATGTGGTTCCAGTTGCTAAGTCTTTAGTTTTCTTTGTTGTGTCTTGTGTACATTCATTTGTTTATTTGTCTTTTTCTTTTTTTAGCCATGGCGTTGCCAGTTTATTTTCGATCTATGAGTTTGACTGTCCCTTTGGTATCTTTCGTCCTTCTTTCATAATGATTGCAAAAATTTACTATATTTAATTAGACGAATAAGAATATACTAATATGAAATACTTAGTATCAAAAATATATTTTCCAATTAACATTTTAGATGATGATAACAAAATATTTATTTATAAGACCTAAGATCTTTCCAGTACACTTGGTAGACAAAGGAAAAGCGATTGTTTTGAAAATATAGCGTCTTATAAGATTTTGTCATGTAGCCGATGTTGGTTTAAAATGATCAAATGGACCTTTAATGTGTATTTATAAATTGATAAATTGGAAAGAAAACTGCTAAAAAAACTGAAAACGCTTATTATGTTCACCATGCGTAGACACAAATCAAATATATATATACAACTTGAAAACTCAAAAACTGATAAGCCATTTGATGTTTAGGTTCGTCTCAAATTTCTGAAAAAACGCTATATTCTGATATCGTGCGTACTCCGAAAGTATTGGGGAGAAACCTGTAACTGACAAATCAAATTGTCCAGTTTGATTGTCAATAAGGAACATAATAGTATATTGTTAAGGCATTCAGTGCTAGAACCTCCAACAAAGTCAAATCATCACTTTACGATCGAGTTTGTTCATTCAGTATATATCGGCATTTAATTTGGGAAAGGACCCTCTATTTTCAAAGTAGCGTAGAAACATGTATTGATGATGCATGGGTAGTATAAATATAATTCTACCTATAATATAAATTAAAGAAGCAGCAGCAAAATAAACAACAATGCAATTGCGATAGTGTGATCGTCGTAATTGAAGTAACATCAGTAGAAGCTCTTATATTAGTGACGAAGTTTTAGCTGAGGTGATATTATGGTACAATAATCCTGTTGGTAGGTGTGTTTCTGTGTTTCTTACTCCTCTTGCAGTTACCTTTACAAAACTTGGCGGTATCTTTTTTTCAATGTTTAACCTTAAAAATCTGAAAGGTAAACCTTTTACCGCCAGCAAGAAAATTGGTAATTCATTTTCATTGTGGTCATGTTCAAATAAACTTCGCCTGGAGAGGAAAAGTTGATTGACTAGTGATAAGTATATAATCGAACTACTTGAACCAGTCAGCAATTTTCACCCACACGCAAAATTTGGAATAAATTGACTGTGACGCTGAACAGGGTTGTTGTCCGTTGATTCATATTATGTGATTTTTGACATTTTTTTTTGACATTTTCTTTTTTCAATTGACTTGATGTTTAGACGTTTTGATATACTTTTTCGTAACGAAATACGAGGTGACTGCAATAATGTTACTAGAAGTGGAATAATAAAATTAACGGTACAAATTTTCTTGCACCAGATGCGCATTTCGACAAAACATGTCTCTTCAGTGATGCTCGTGGCCAAAATATTTGAATTCCATAGCTTATATAAAAGATGAAGAGCTATAATCCAAAAGGTCCAAAAAGTATAGCCAAATCCGTGAAAGGAATCAGAGCTTTGCATGAGGGAGAAACATTCCTTAATTTATAATAATTTCTATAATTTTGTAACAGTAAATTTTAATAACACAAAAAACCCGTATTTTCATGCCAGTACCGAAGTACTGGCTACTGGGGTGGTGATACCCTCGGGGACTAATAGTCCACCAGCAGAGGCATCGACCCAGTGGTAGTAATAAAATTAACGGTACCAATTTTCTTGCACCAGATGCGCATTTCGACAATACATGTCTCTTCAGTGATGCTCGTGGCCAAAATATTTGAAATCCTAAGCTTATATAAAAGATGAAGAGCTATAATCTAAAAGGTCCAAAAAGTATAACCAAATCCGTGAAAGGAATCAGAGCTTTGCATGGGGGAGATACATTCCTTAATTTAAAATAATTTCTATAATTTTGTAACAGTAAATTTTAATAACACAAAAAATCCGTATTTTCATGCCAGTACCGAAGTACTGGTTACTGGGGTGGTGATACCCTCGGGGACTAATAGTCCACCAGCAGAGGCATCGACCCAGTGGTAGTAATAAAATTAACGGTACCAATTTTCTTGCACCAGATGCGCTTTTCGACAATACATGTCTCTTCAGTGATGCTCGTGGCCAAAATATTTGAAATCCAAAGCTTATATAAAAGATGAAGAGCTTTAATCTAAAAGGTCCAAAAAGTATAGCCAAATCCGTGAAAGGAATCAGAGCTTTGCATGAGGGAGATACATTCTTTAAATTATAATAATTTCTATAACTTTGTAACAGTAAATTTTAATAACACAAACAATCCGTATTTTCATGCCAGTACCAAAGTACTGGCTACTGGGGTGGTGATACCCTCGGGGACTAATAGTCCACCAACAGAGGCATCGACCCAGTGGTAGTAATATGAAGATGGAAGATGTGCAATGTTAATTGTTTGTTATTTAATGTAGTGGTAATTTTAATAAGGGTGTTGATGTTTTAATTGCAATAGTTGCTTATAACACAAATTATACAAATAAATATACTCGTCTTTCCCCAAGTACTTTGAATATCTCTAGCTCAAGAACACTGTAGTGGAGTTTTTCAAAGATCGAAATAACATCTTTTTTCCACTTAGTATAACATAATTCTGGTGAAATACCTGTCAAAACAATAACACATGCAGTTTGTATCATTCCACGACTCAATGATATGCATTGAACAATCTTAAAAAAGATAAGGGTAGTAAGTCTAGGGGACTACACAAATTCTAAACTAATTTTGTTGTCATAACATTATGATACATCAACAATTTATCTTTTCTAATCTAAAATTCTAAATTTTTTTCAACATGAAGGAATTTCATTTCAAATAAGCTTATCTTAGGACAACATGTATTTCCTTTTTTTTGTTTAAAAAAGGGTTTTATTTCATCATTTTTTTTTGATCAAGCATTCAAAATGAAATCAAAATATAAGTTATCGAAAATATGACGATTACAAATTACTACACTGACCATCGAGATGGAAGTTTGAGCACTACAAAATATGTAGTCCCTATCTTAATCTCTAGTTAGCTGACCTAAACCAGAATCAAGATCGTTGTCCATTATTTCTATCCCTTAAATTTGTCTCGTTGGTTATCATTCCACATTTTCCTCATTTTTTCAACAGAATTGTATTTCAGGTTCAGTGCTATAATCAAATCATGTTGGAATACAACATTTACAAAACATTATTTTGTACTGAAACCTGAAGTTGGTTTGAATTGGTAGCGTTCAACGTTTTCGACATCATGGAATAAAATCGTCCATGCAAAACTTATAAAATCGTACGACTTTCAATGACAAGCGAAAGCCTTTTTCATATTGAGCTAAACAAAGTTCTAGTTTAACAAGTTTTAAACAATTCGAAAGGGAAAAACATAAGCAAATGCCTGTACCAAGTCAGGAATACGACAGTTGTGATCCGTTCATTTGCAAATTGATATATGCATTTAATTAGGTTCTTTTTGTTTTGAATTTTTCTCGGATTTTACTGTTTGCTATCCACGACTACATATGCCATACACGTGCCTGGCTTTAAATAGTGATCAAGAGAATGCAGCGCTTCTTAATATAATATCGCCAAACCTTATACCACAATAAAACAGTGTTGTTTAAGTGCAAGATAAAACCTGTAACATAAGTTAGAAAGGTTTTAGCTCATTTTGTCGGCACAAACCACAGAAATAAAACAGCACCAACAAAAACAAACTAAAAAAATAGTACTCGCAGATAATTAAGACAATATGTATATATCATTTTTCAAAACGCAAAGATATGAATCAGTATTTATTAGAATTCCACTTTACCATGGTTATCCATCGGCAGTTCAGACCATGCGACATATTTCTGAGATAATCGGCTTGTACTTGGTATATCTCTTTGGTAATTAAGTCCTAAAATATACGCCAACCTTTCAATACCAATAAGAGGTGTGCATGTCACATTATAGGGGCCCATCCTCATTATATCAGCAGTAACCGTGTTCACAAATGTATCATCATATACTTCAAAAACTAAAATAAAACAAAAACATACAAATTTCTATTAGTTTATTGTCTACAGCAGTCACAATTACACCAATATTTTAGACAATGATCTTCAAGGAATGCTTCAGATCAGGAGAAATAATAATAAATTATACATAGTAACTAAATATTGACATTGTTTTTTTGTCGCTTCTTTAACAACCAGAAAAAAAATCCGTCAGTTTGACAATGTATCTTGAAGTAACATGTAATGCGAATGAATAATTTATATATTGAGAATTGAAATACGAATTTTATCAAAAACACAATTACCAAACAAACAAAAAAAGCCCTCTTAGCAAACATGAATCATAGTCATAGTTCTGTGAAAATTAATGTGATACTTAACTTTCAAATATAGACGAGAAGTAAAAAATCAAGAAGAAAAACACAATTTAAGACTAATAAGGCTAGAAACTCCTGACTTTGGAAAGTGAGTCATAGTCATAGTTCTGTGAAAATCAATGTGATACTTAACTTTCAAATATAGACAAGAAGTAAAAAATCAAGAAGAAAAAAACAATTCAAGACTAATAAGGACTAGAAACTCCTGACTTGGGACAGGCACATACATACGACTGGATTAACATGTTTTGTGAGATCTCAACACTCTTCTTATACATCTGGCTATAGTTCTCTGTAACATGTTTAATGTCAAATACTGTGTTTCCAATGTTAGCACAACAAATGATATAAAAAAGTAAATTTAAGAAAATTATGTACATGATGAAGGAATATCAGATTCTCTTCAAATTTTCACGACTGTATATAAACTGTTAACAAATATATTGTAATTATATCAATCTTACTGATTGCGTTCAGAAGAGTCATTAAACACATCTTTGTAGCATCGACTATTTTTTTAACATATAATAGCGTGTATCACAGTATATCAATATTTAAGGTGTTTTATACACAGTGATGACTGCTGTAGCTCTATTTTGATATTTTTATATTATGTCTGTTTTGTTCACGCTAAGTTGTAAATATAGTGGAGTTTGATGCGACTGTAATGTAAGTGAAAGGTTTAGCGGTATAAAACCAGGTCCAATCCACCATTTTCTACGTTAAAGAAATGCCTGTTCCAAGTCAGGAATGTGACAGTGATTGTCCATTCGTTTGGTGTGTTTTATCATTCAATTTTGCCATTTGATTAGGGACTTTCCGTTTTGAATTTCCACGGAGTTCAGTATTTTTGTGATTTTACTTTTTATATGAATATCATTTAAAATACTGTATGTTTTAAACATTATAGTTTGTATATGTGATATGTGTTTGCCCCTCTTGAGACCTTAAAACATACAAATATCTTATCTTATTGTCCCCGTTTTGCATTATAGAACTATTAGAGAACATACTTGCAATAATCTTTGCTTCTCCCACAACCTGAAAGTATTTGTTGAATATTTAATTAGTAATATTATTGATTCTTATATTTTAACTAATTTGATTCGTTCAGGGATAGTCACATATTAAACTATATCTTCGAAGGTAGAAAGAAAACGGTGGATAGCAAAAAGCATATTGCACGATTATTTTAGAATATCTTACAACCGATATACTTTGTGACGTCATATAATAAATTTCAGAATATTGTTAAACGATCTTAAACGTTTGAAACACAAGATATCTGTGATCGATTATTTGACGAACAAAATCTGCTAATACATGAGATGACAAACAAACAAATAAAAAGCAATTGAAATATCAACTAATATTATGTTATTGTCAAGGAGACAATATGATATATATATAATTCCAACAAAATCAAATGACGATTTTGATGCAAATATGGTCGTAAAATATTAATATAACAAGAATAGCCTTTTTATGAGGTCAATACATGATATATCGACCCAAAAAAAGTCCTCAGTCAATATATTTCTTTCCGGTCAATATATCCTTTTATTAAATGATATGAGCAAATAAGCCCTAATACGGATAAATCAGCATGTGCAATACTGAAAACGTTTCACTGTCGATATAAATCAAGATTTAATATTGCTCTTCGAACAGGGCCAATACGGAAAAAAACAGGGCCAATACAGAAAAAAGCGGGGAAAAAGCCGTATTAGCCCTAGGGCTAATACAGGACGTTCACTTCCGGTTTTCAATTTTCTTACGCCATTACTTAACTTTGGAAGTATCGTTATGCATAAAAACATTTGTATAATATTTTTCAAATTAAAATCATAAAATAAACAGGTTAAATGATGTGCAATGTTTTGTAACGTCTTAAAGTTTTGAAACGGAAAAAACAGGGCCAATACAGAAAAAAGCGGGGGAAAAGCCGTATTGGCCCATGGGCTAATACGGGACGTTCACTTCCGGTTTTTAATTTTCTTATAATCATTTAATAAAAGTGTTATGAACTGGCTGTTTCTGTATTGGCACTGGTATAGATTCTCGGTCAGCTGTATTGGCCCTCGACCCTACGGGTCTCGAGGCCAATACAGCAAACCTTGAATCTATACCAGTGCCAATACAGAAACAGCCAGTAAATAACACTATAGTATCGACCTCATACAAAGGCTATATTTGTATAATACTATAATTTCGTATATTTTAACTTATTTGATTGTTTAAGGGATAGTCACATGTTAAACTATATTTTTGAAAGTAGAGAGAAAAAGGCGGATAGCAAAAAGCATATTGCACAGCAAAAAACATAGTGCACGCTTAATTTTAGAATATCTAACAACCGATATACTTTGTGCAGACATGTAATGAATTTCATGATATTGTTTTAAGATTTATAAACAAATATCTGTGATAGTTTATCTGAAGAAAAAAATCTTCAAATACATATGATATAAAGAAAAAAAATATTTTAAAATAAAAAAAATAATCAAATAACAACTAACATGTTGTTATTGCCTAAGAGACACTATAATATCTATAAAAATTCCAACAAAATCAAATGACGATTTTGATTCAAATATGGTCGGAAATTAACATATAACAATTATAGCGTTTGGATTAGGCCAATACATGATATATCGACCCAAAGAAGTATATCGAACTTGGTCTTCGTCTTCAGTCAATATACTTCTTTCATGTCCATATATCTTTTTATCATATACTTAGACTAAATAACATATGATTTTTACTGTATGATAATAACATTAAATCACGAAAAGTTTGTCATATGCTTCGATTGTTATCACATGCCTTTCCGTAACGTTATCACATGGCATTCCGGTGATACTCGGCAAATTCCGAAAAATAAATCTCAATGCTACGTTTTCAGTGACACACATTACAAAGTAGTTTGCATAACAATTATTTAAAACTGGAAAGTTAATTGTGAATAAATAATAAAAAAAAAAGAATATAAATTATTAAATACATTTTTAAAAGTTTCAAAGTTAACATAATTTAGAAAGTTACTTTAAACCAAGTTAATTTTTCTAAACAGTGTTCATTGTGTATATTGTTAATTTATTTGTTTAGTCTATTCGTCCATATAAAACTATTTTTATCTCTGTTGAGGCATATGATAGAAAGATGTCATATCGAATGTACTAAATTTGGGGTACGACGTCTTTTTCAATCTTTGAACTACTATTTTGGAACCATGTAAATGGATCAATATATGAATCTGTTATTTTTCTCCATTGTTGAAGCATATGATAAAAAGATCATAACATGTCATTTTTCATATATCGTGTATTATCAGCCCTCGGTCAATATCAGCACTCGAGCCATGCTGCTCTTGGGCTGATTTTGGATCTAGGGCTGATAATACATGCGATTCATATGATAGTATTGACCTCGTACAAAGGCTATAATTGTATAATATTCCTGATAAATTTCAAATAAAGTTATGATTCGACCGCCACAAATAAGGTGTATGTACAAAAATAATAATAATAATTGAAGTAAATTTTTAGACTTTGTTTGTACATTTTTGAACTACTCGAAAATGAAAAAAAGTATGATTTTAAAATGATAAAGCACATTCATTGTTAGTCAAGAAAAAATTAATGTCTCATGAGTAGAAAATTTGCAGTAAAATAAATCAACAAAACCGCCACAACATACATGTATGTAGGTATTCAGTGATGCAAATTCATATCTTACCCTAAATTTATATGATGCTTTGTCTGCAATGACACTGCTAGCACTGTTTATGAATGATTCAATCTCTATTCCGGTGCTATTTCTGATTTCAATAGATAATAACACTCGCAACATTTCCCCTTAAAATACAATATGAATAATGAATGCTACTGTAATTTACTAGTATTGAAATGTTTGGAATACATTTAATTTAGATTTTCATTGACTTTTGTAGTTGTATGAGCCATTGTATAGACACAGTCAAGTACATATTATCAAACAAATATATTTTATTTTTTCGTTCAAGGAAGTAACATGCAAATTGCAAAGCATTTAACATTATAACGTATTTTTAATTTTGATTCACAGCCTTCAGTCATTGTAAAAGATGTCAAGCGAATATAAACGGTTGTGGCTAATATAGACTGGACAAGTTTATGATTGAAAATTGCAATTGTTTTCATCAAGATATGATTTACAAATGCCAGTGGTAAAACATAAATTATTTGAAAGCAAATATTAAAAGAAATTATTCTGTGTTAGGGTGAAAGATTGCAATGCATTAATTGTTTACAACAGAGAATATGTTAGGCCAAAAACGAAAGTACAAAACCATATTTGTAATTAGAATATAACAGTTGTTATGCACTTAGAAATATGTTGCACTCGTATTTAGAATTTCGAAGAAAATTATGAATAGACGCTAATGATCAAAACTGAACCTACTTTAGAGTTTAATGCTCCACACCCCAGATCAGATAAATATTTATAAATAATCTATGTTTATGGTTAAAAGGAAGTAAATAAAGATGACTGGCGCCACCTAGATTTTACATCCATGATAATAGGTAGAAGTAAATTTATTTTCTGCTGCCCTTGTTATAAGAAATCAAAATTGAAATAGTGAAAAATGAGTGTTGGCCATTGGTGTAGAAATATTGAGACATTTAGAGAAAACTCTCTGTGATGAGCAACATTTTTAAATTTAGCAAGGGGTGTTCTTCATTTATACTTTTTCGAAAATTCCGGAACTTTGAGTACCCTTAGAAAAAGCAATTTTTCTATAAAAAAAAAGCTGCTGCACCATATGTGTTTTGCAGTTTCAAATACACCCAAAGGTGTTGATAATTCAGAATTCGACATTTTTTTCTAGTGAAAACGCAGGACCAAAAAAGGCTACCATTATCTTTGTTTCAAATAAAAATATAATTGCCATGAGTAAAGTTTTATCCTGTCCAGTACTAAAGAAAAAAAAAATCACGTTTCATTGCATATCAGAAAATAACCATAACGGGAAGTAAACTAAAGTAACATGCCTACAAGCTTTAGTAAACATGCCACCTCAATTTTCCAAAATATTCTATAGAAACTTAAAATAAAAAAAACAAAATAATACTTTGAAATACCAAGGTGATATGTATGACCCAGAAATGTTTAACTGTCAATTTCAAGGAAATATATTTTTCGACCTATTTCTTTATGCAACCAGATGTGACATTCTATGATTTGATGGTATTACACCGTAATAATGTTTGAGTTCATAAAGGACATGCAAGCTAATTAGTCGAGAAATAAACTGTGAAATGTTACGGTCCTGAAAATTGAGCAACACCATCCCAAATAAAATCGACTGATGTGAGGTACTGTGGAAGTGTAAGCAGATCAGGCTTGTAAAATATTTAGTAGCTTAAATAAAATATTTGATGGAGGAAAGACCAACGTGCGTGGACAAACGACTTTAGTTACATTTGTTTTTATCATTAACTACTCTACATGGCGAAAGTTTAATATTTTTCCATATACAGAGTACAATGTAATGTTTTGTTAATCCTAATATTGTTTATATCGTTATCTTTTTTTTTTTTTTTTCTTTGGAGGGGGTGGGTTGGATTTTTTTCTTCGTGTACTTCTGAATTCAAGATAAAAATACCCGACGGAGATGGATACAGCTCGGACACAGCAGTATTCTCAGACTAGCGTTATAATGGAAGAGTGCATTGGGATTTTTGTTCGAGCGCGTTCTTTTTTAATTTGTTTTATATATATATTTATGTATACACAGTTATGCTAAGCTATTTATTTGGAGAATATTGCATTATAACTCCTCATTGTCCTCATTTAAAAAAAGAAATGTACGTTGAGGTGTGTGTAGTATAGCATGTTTATATTATAATCAGATATTCCAAACTGGGAAATTACCTAACGATAGGATAAGATTTAAATTATATCGAAGTAATAAATATATATAATATTTATTGCGGGAATGTTAATAATTTGTATCGTAAACAAATCTATAAAAATGTTCATACATATACATGGATACGTCGTTTGTTTTATATCATGAAAGTCATATAACTGTCACTTTATTGCACAATATATTCAATTTATATTCAACAGTCAACATGAACCGAAACTCAAGATATGATGAAAATGAACAAAATGTACTTGGATTAAGGGCAGTAACGTACTGGGAAAAATACGGCGTCAAATGTTTTCGTTATCCTGGAAGGCGCAAATATACCCAATCAATAAACCAATCTAAAGACGGAGGGATAATCATCTCAAATGATGTTTTCGGGCTAACAATCAAACAGTTGGATTGAGAATATAAAGCTTGTTTAGACAGGAGGAAGACTCATGAACAGTACATAATCAACCTTAGATATCCTGACAAATCTTCAAATGAATATCTGGAATACTTACAGGATAATAGAGATTGAAATATAGGTAGTTACATAGTTATATTAGCAAATGACTTAAACTACATTTTACATTGTCTATCTAATGCTATTTGATGTGTCTGAGAATTATCATTTAAGTTTTAAAACAGGTCTTTTCCGACAGATGTTGTGGTGAACCTGGTTTTATAGCTTGTATTTCAGTTCTATAAAGTTTTGTAATATTGATCAAATTGGATGAGCAGCCTAAACAGGCATAGAATGTTTATGGGACAATTGTAGGTATCCAGTGGCCAAAATTGCGATATTTAAGCTATGTCAATGTTATCATGTATCATTTTTTTTAAAACTAGATGTTCATTTAGGGATGATAATAAGTATGAATTAAATTTAAACTTAATAGCTATCAAAATATGTATTTACGCTGCAGCACAAAAACCACACTGAATTTAGAGGAAAATCAATTCGGAAAGTCCATAATAATATGGCAAAATCAAAAAACAAAACACATAAAAAACGAATGAACAAGAACTGTCATATTCCTGACTTGATACAGGCTTTTTCAAATGTAGAAAATGGTGGATTAAACCTGGTTTTATAGCGGTTATCCTCTCACTTTGATGACAGTCTCATCAAATTCCGAACTCATTTAGTTTTCGTATCACACAGAGTTTGTGCTTACCAAATTAGAAAACACAAAAACAAACTCCTAGTCTTTAAAAGTCTTATATAAAGAATCCTGATCCCTATAACAAAAACAGAAAGTACATAGTATAAGCAAAATCCCGTATTTTTTGGTAAATTTGTTTAGTTTGTTGGATTTATTTCTGTGAAAGTCGGGTTTCAAATGAGTAAGCATCATCCACTGACTGATATTGTCTTGTTCTAGTATGAAACAGAATTCTTACAGAACCTTTTCTCAGATTAAACTGTCCAAAATAAATCCTGATTTTTTTAATTCACTTTAACATTTATTTATCTAATTTCACTAAATAACTGTCTTTTAAATAAGTGCTTATTTCATTAAGGACTTTCTGTTTTGATTTTTCCCGAGTTTAGTATTTTTATGATTTTACTTTTTTTTTATATATTCAGAAGAACTTGATATCACGAATACAATCTAAATCAACAGATTTTTTTTCATATTTGAGTTTTTCTCTCGCTGTTCACACCGACGGACGGCATATAATTAGAGTTATAAACAAAAGTGAAATGTATTCGAAGTCTTAGATATTTAGTTAAAGTATAGTCATATATATGCATTGCCGTTTTTTTGATATAAACTTTTCCCGGTTTTGACATAATTATTGAATGTGGATTTGTATAAGGGTTGTTGCATTTAAATGAGGAGACGCTTACAATGTCGATGCACTCGGTCTTGATCGGTTTGCAGTTCATTCAATGCACTAAGTTTTAGTTTTTTACACTTATTTGTCTGTTTTCGTTTAACAAAAATTGATCATCGGTGCTTTAATATCATTAACATTCACGACACTAGGTGCCAAGTATGTCTATACTAAACTCATTTTTGATACTCGAATAAGAATGATCGTGTGCAATAATCAGCAGTGAAAACATGTATGTACACCAATACCATGACAGTTTTAAGATGAACAATTGAATAAGTGTATGTTTTATAGATAATGTGTCTTGGACGGGAAGTGATTTGACAATAAGATTCTTATACGAGCACTTAGTGAATATAGCTGGTACTGAAAAAGACAAACGCAAAAGACAACAACTATTTATCACAGAGGATATGATACAAAATGCAATTTTGCCCGAAATAACACAAACATCGAGTGGAAGTTTAGCAGAGGGACTTGATTTACCAGGAAGTGATATGATATAACGCATGTAATCTAATACGTAGACGTAATACGGGATGTAATGAATATCAACCATTCAGTACAACGCACAACATTGGTTATGGAGGGCGAATACGATCATCCTGAATTTACTTATCTCCGATTAATAGCAGGAGGGGAAGGGGACTCTATCTTTATGCCACCGGAGTGCTTTGAAAGCTATAGAAATGGTTTATACTTATCAGTGAACAATTTTGTTAATAATACAGATAACGAAAATCCCAATTATAGGTTATCGGTACACGGACCATGATTATCAGATAAAGATCAATGCGTAGACTTTGCATTCTGTCTACGAAGTAAGTATTTACCTTACAATGCAACAACATGGGCTACACGTCACCGATTACAATGGCCACCGAATGCCGTAATTGACAAGGTTTAAAAATACGGATGTTTGGTAGTACTTATTGGGCCAAGGACATTGCGAAATTGTAATGTGTCATGGAGATTATCCTTTTCTGTGGCAGAAAAATTGCTTGTTCATTTGTTTAATTTCACTTAAGTACAGCTCTTTAAAAGAACCAGGTAGGGTCCCATATACATGTGATTTATGAGGGTTTAAGATTTTATCTATAAATGGCTTAGAAGAAGCAGCAACTGAAAAAAATTATTAACTCCGTCTCTCCATCTAAAATTTCTATGCCATACATTGTTATTACAATAACCAAATGACCCTTTCATGAAATCAAGAGATATGAGTTGTAAATGTAGAGAAATATAATTGTTTGGTGATTACAGTTGAAAGAAGTACATTTACAGTGCTGTAAAACAGATATTATAAGGTACACAATGGTTTGTATCAAATCTGAAATATTTTGTTCCTATGGTTACCAAAAGCAGATCTAGTGTTAACTATCTAACTGTTGAGTATAGAATTCAAACTCCATTATTTATATGTATTCAATACCTAGAAAACCATGTATTTGAAGCTGATTCTGAATTAATTCAACAATTTCAGATCGGTTGCTAGGGCTTTTTTTTGTTGCTAAGGTCTTTCAGCCATTTAAATTAAAGCTTAGATATATTTTATCATTTTCAAACAAATTATAAGTTTAATTGTCTTTTCAATTACATTTACATAAAAATTAGCAAAAATCTTGATAATGAAAAAGTATTGTGTTTTGTCATTTTTATGAATTTTACCAATTTTTGTTGCCATGGTTACAAAAAATTGTAAAAAAAACCAGATGTTTTTTTCCCTGTTTTTAATAATTCAATATATGAACTTTAAGATGCAATCATAGTTTATAATGAACTTGTCTGCTCAATGTCAATTTTTCCTGATTTAAAATATGATATTAAAGCTTTTTTCAGAAAATGTCAAAATACAGATTTTTGCACCTTTTTCATGTTTTTAAATACTATTTTAGCCTTATATAAAAAAAAATAAATTTCACAACCTCAACATCATAATATAAACTTCAAATAATGCTTAATTATATTTTATGTTAAAATCTTTTTTTTTCTTGAAATTGTCATTATCATAAAATTGCTGCAACCAAAAAGTAGACATTTTCAATGTTCATGTCTGATTTCATCACAAATTCCTCCAAAACATAGCTGCATGTTTCAATAGCAACCGTTCAACAAAATAAAGAAAATGCTTGCAAACTTTATTTCAATCTTAACTGCCTATTATGTAAAAGAATAAAGCAGTTCTGAGACATACTTGAATCACCCCCTGCCTGGATCTTACAAATAGCTGTACTTAATTTTTTAGGTTACTGTCTCCTCAAGCTAACATTGAAGCATATGTAAAACACCAACAAACATATCGAAGGATTATTGTGTTCCTACTTTCTGAAAACAGCTTTATTCTGAGTCTCAGAAGAAGTTGATATTGATACATTTCAATTATCTAATGTGTATTCCAGTTTTTCTCTCTGCCTCAGTAAATTAATATTTTGGGTAAGTAACTTTTATTGTCCGAACTATTTTATACCTGAACAAAATATGTTCTTAGGAAAGATGAGTCAAGATAATAATGCACTACTTATTAATGTTTTGGAAAGCATTAAGTGTGAAGGAATTGATGGTTTGTTAAATATTTTATCTTCGCACGATAATGGTCATCAGTGTTTATTAAGTACCCAGCGTGAATCGTCATTTATTATACTAGACTTACTATTTTTAAGGACATCTGAAATAAACTTCTATCATCTGTATGAGCTAATACAATGTTGTAAATTACTGGAATTTACAAAAACATCACTGAAGTCGAATTCTTCCACATTCGTTGTTAATATATGAAAATATCACTTTGCTAATTTAAGTCAATACACAGCGCAATTACTACCAACACCATCACTGTTGACTTATAACAAATTCAACATACACAAACGTTATCATAGACATTTACAAGACGGTATTAAGACAGATGCTGTATCTGGTTGGTTGTTATACACGGCTTGTTATTATGTAACAGGGCAGTTTAATGTTACACTAAGACTTACCAATTATGTTCTGTCCAGATGTTCATTTGATATCGTATTGGTAGGTTGTCAAAATTACGGTCACAACCAAATCAATTATTACTGAAATCATGTACATTTCACAATGACACTTCATGACAAGATGAGAATGTCAGTTGATAATATGATTATGTACGTACAGCACTCGTCATTATTACCTAAGGAACTACACGTAGAGGTGAAAAACCAGGACCTATGTATACCTCCTATTGTTATGACTCATTGTCTTAGACTTCTCTGCCTTCATCATAAAGGTGATATCTTAAACAGACAACATGCTTTGCGTGATTCATACTCAACAGTGAAAAGGGGACATTTAAATGGTGTAAATACCTTATCCATTTCAAAAACAATACTTGGCGTTTGCTATGACATATCCAATGATAAAGACACAGCCTATCAGTGTTATGTGGCAGCTTTACAATGTGATGGTTTTATATGTGCTACAGCAGAAGTACGGAAATCAAACCTTTTTTTTCACAGATTAAGTATAATCGCTTAACATCAAAAGAAGTATGTAAATAAAATCGGTCAATTAAGATACAGCCAAACTGTATAATACTTGGATGTGTCGTCATTCTCCTACATATATTAAACGTTTTTTCTTTACCTGCTTTTTGGGTTTATCAAATGTTTATATGACTGTAAAAAATGATTGTTGTAGAAAAAAAAAATCATATGGTGGTACACTTCTGTTTTTGCTACGGCCCTTTGAAAGTAGCCAATTTTGATAAAATTCCCATTTTTCATCACTTTTTACCCATTTCTGGGTATAATTGTGAAAACAATCACAGTTCCACAATTATGTTTTGTTTCATACTTTCAATAAAGTTGAAGGGGACCATTCTGAATAAATTTAACTTACAAAAACTATAGGTAGGTGTATAAATCAAAAAGTTTTTATCATATTTTGATGCTTTTTCGTGTCAACTTTACCATACTGTCAATTTTGTAAACTTGTGATTTTTCTCTGTTTTAAGAACAAAATGCATATTATTTCAACTTCTTTGTTACAAATGATTGAAAAATACATCTCCAAGAAATTTAAAAAGAAAAAAGTAATATGAGATGTACATGTTTCTGGTAAAATGATTTATTATATTGTACCCCTCACCCATTTCCTCAAAATTTTGGCTAAAAGGCTGACTTGATTGGTAATAAAATTTGAACAATTTATTTCTCAAAAATTACTTATTGTAAAAACACATTTTTTTCAAACAGTTAAGTTTAATTATGAAATTTATTAAATTCATTGCTTTTTTCCACATGTTTTGGAAATAATTCTAGAACGAGATTTCAACGAGACTGAAACGTCAGAAGAATACATCCTTCATATATAACGATAATATGACATTTCTTCAGATACTTACAACACTTAATAACAACAGAATTACAGACGGACATAACCAGCAGGACTGCACCTGTTGCAATTCTCACTGCTGTAAACTATTACTGTATTATCATCTTTGTGACATGTTGAATAAGCAAAACACAGGTGATTATATTCTAAAATGAAATACAAATTTCCATTCCATCAGATACAATACCCGGTACGTTGAAAAATTTCACGTGATACATACGCATTCTGTGATAATGCAGTTTCGATCAGCATAAGTAAGGACGATTCAACATGTTTTTCGTTTCTTTAATGTAGGCTCCATCGTTTGGATAACGTTATTAAAAGCAATACTTACAAATTTAAGTTGTTTCGTAAAAAGAATTTAAACAATATACATCTGTTTTATGCATTGATAAGAAATATGTATATAATTGATTTGTGTGTTGGTATTCTGTAGCTACATATTAATAAATAAATAAAATATGTTCTAAACAGAACAAAGTTAAAAATAGTTCCTAAATGATTCGTATGTACATGTACCATGTCATGTTGTTTGACGATGTCTATAATTATCATGTAGATACTAGGTAAACTCAATATATCTTCAAGGATTAAAATTGTGCATGCAACATATAGCTATAAGAAGATGTGGTATGAGTGCCAATGAAACAACTCTCCATCCAAGTCACAATTTATAAAAGATAACCATTATAGATCAAAGTAAGGTCTTTAACACGAAGCCTTGGCTCACACTATACAGCAAGCTACAAAAATGTATAAAGGGCCCCTACAATAACTATTGTAAGACCATTCAAATAGGAAAATCAACAGTTTAATCTATATAAAAAACGAGAAACGAGAAACACGTTTTGTCCACAATACTCAGTAGCAACGCTCGAATGAAAATAAGTTCAAAAGAACAAACAAGTTTACAAAGATAATTGCATCGATGACCCAAATTGTGAATGGTTTTGTCAAATACGGCTAAGTAAATATATTCCTGGGTAGGTTAATCTTACATATTTTGACAATTGTTTTAGATTCGTTCCCCGTTTTTTTACATGACAGCGTTGATGTTACATAGACTTTTCACAACATCTGTTAAAAGTTGGGATAAGACGAAAAATGTTCTGCATGTCACCCATGGCATTGGAAAAAAGACTTCATGCTGCCCTCAATCGATTAATAAGATTTTGGAGAGATTCTACAGCGATTCAATTTGTGATATCAATGTTCGACAGGGAAATTAACAATTAATTCCTGTCAAATATCAATGTTCACTCTTATTAGAACGTATTAAATCGTACTATAGCTTTCCGTGATAACGTTTTTGTCATCTAACACATTCTATATACCCTTGTTCATTTAGTTAACGCCTTCTTGCTGTGCACCTACCACACGATGAAAGAGGGGTTTCTAGCAGGAAACGCTTGTTTGTTTTGTTATTATACAGTAAAATGAATCCTAAGTACCAGAATAAAAACCATAAAAAAATATTTAAATTAATCACTAAAATCTCAATCTGATTCGGGTTACTGTTTGAGTTAAACTTTCAGTTAGTTTTCGAATTCAAGTCGTACTTATAATTAAAGTTTTAGTAAGCATTGAGTTTCGAGTTGGACTTCGAGTTTGAGTCACATTTAAAGGCAGAGTTCTAGTTACAACTTGAATTTGAGTTACTTCTTGAGGTAGAGTTTGAGTAAGATTCGAATACAAGTCTAATTTTTATTGATTAAGATTTCGAGTTAAAATTCGAGCTATTTTATATGTCTTTTTGAGTTCGTAATTAAATTTTCTATCGCGGAACAAGGGCTTTTGCTCGGGCTTCCGAAAAGAGGGCTCCGGGAAATGCGTACTAAATAAACACTTGCAGTATACAAAACGCAACATAGGAGTTGAAATAAAGTTAGATGTGGTGTGATTGCCAATGAGACAAGTATCCACCAGAGTTTAAATGCAGTGGATGTAAGAAATCATATATAGGCAACCGTACAGCCTTCAACACTCCGTATAGTCGGCTACAAAAGGCCACCATGCACAATGTGAAAAATTTTTTTTTTTAACAGATTTCAATGTGTCGTTTGTTTAATGTGCTTTGGATGGGTATCGCCAAAGTTAAAATCAAATTAAAGTTCGAGTGGTTGTTCAGAGTTATTTGGTATGAAAAAGGGCAGAAAATAATAAAAAAAAAAAATAAAATCCTAAAAATTTTACAGTATTTCGGATATAATTGGGATATCCCCAGACCACTTGGTCCTGTTATTTGGTCTATATGTTTTCAAATAGAATCCGTATTATAATAAATTTGTAAAAAAGTACACGGAACGCTGTATCTCGCCTGATATTGCTGCTTTCAGTGTAAAAGCGTAATGCTGATCGGCTGTTCATTCATCGGTAAAAAAAAAGATTTAAAAATGTTTTTCTGTAGATAATTTTTCTTGATATTGAGGAAAAACTCCTATACAAGTTTTAAAACACTTCATGGAGGTAATAAAGTTATCATGTCAAAATAGTTAAATTCGGTTTTATTTTACTAAAACAAAACTGCATGGTTTTCAACAATGAGCAAAACCAATACCCCATAGTAAGCTATAAAAGGTCCCGAAATGACGCCACTTTCGATGACGTTGTTGTGTCTCACTGCCGCTACATTTATGTCGCAGGCTCGACACAAATCAAAAGACTAATACTTTTTTGTTAAAAAATGAGACACTTCAAATCAACTCACACTTTAGTCACAGGAAAATCGGAGGAGGGGGCTCGGACTAAGCAACAAAGCATCAATACTGTAAAAAAAAAAATAATGACCATTTGAACATATATACGAATATCAATCTTTTACTTTTAATCAATTGAATTCTCTCATCTATCTCGCACTAATTGAAAGATAAACTTTTTGGAATATCTGTTTCACATGTGATGGCGAACATGTTCCAGTTGTCGTAACCATAATACCTTCATCTTTTGAACTTCCAAATAAGACCAAATTACTCGGTTTGTAATTTTGCAAATAACACGACGGATGCCACACGTTGAGCAGAATCTCCTTACCTTTCTGGGGAACCCGAGATCACCCCGATGGATTTTAATTACCCAGTCATACCAATCTATTGAGCCAGCCAATTGAAATGTTTTTTTTTAAGCCACCACAAATTTACAGCAACTGAAAGTTGGGGGCATAGTGTTTAACATTTGTCCGTCCGTCCGTCTTTCCTTGTCATTATGGGTACATAGTTATTCTGCATAACTCCTCCAACAGTTTGAATCCTAGGAAGTTTTCTCTTTACTGTCTGTTAGTACATATATTGACGGTGTGCTGCATGTGGTAAGGGTTTAATTTTATTAATATGTGCTTTTCGGGAGAAAGTTGAACTTTGTCATTTTTGGGAAATTTACTTGCATAAGTAGGGCGTTTCCAGATAACTCCTCCTACAGATTGAATGCTAGGAATTTATTACTCTGCTAGCTGTTTGTACATGTTTTGATGGTGTGCATGTGGTCAGGGTTTTTTCTTTTTATTTTTTTCCTCTTTTGGGAGAAAAATTTTGTTCTTTTCGGGGTATAAGTGGTTAAATGAGTGGAGTGCGGGGGCATCGATTTGTCTAGTTTACATTTTTTTCTTTGCTGTTACACTACTGTTACAGTTCGGTGTTCTCTCACACACGTGTTTAACTCTGCCACGTGCACTTTTTTTATGTACCTGAAACAAGTCAGGAGCACGAAGTTCAATTGTTGTCGTTGTATACATATGTGTCATATTTGTTTTTTTGTAAAATAGACCGTTAGTTTTTTCGTTTAAATTGTTTTTCACATAGTGCATGGTGGGCTTTTGTAGGTGACTATACGGATTTTTGAAGGGTGTATGGTTGCCGATATATGATTTCTTACATCCACTGCATTTAAACTCTGGTGGATAGTGGTCGCATTGGCAATCACACTACATCTAACTTTATTTCAACTCCTATTTTGCGTTTTGTATACTGCACATTGTTATTTAGTACGCATATCCCGGAGCCCTCTTTTCGGAAGCCCGAGCTAAAGCCCTTGTTCCGCGATAGACAACTTAATCACGAACTCAAAAAGACATATAAAATGGCTCGAATTTCAACTTGAAATCTTAATAAATCTAAATAAGACTTAAATTCGAATCCAACTCAAACTCTACCTCAAGAAGTGATTCAAATTCAGAGTTGTTACTAGAACTCTGCCTTTAAATGTGACTCAAACTCGAAGTCCAACTCGAAAATCGATTCTAACTAAAACTTTAATTATAAGTATGACTTGAATTCCAAAAGTAACTCAAAGTTTAACTTAAACAGTAACCTGAACTTTAATTTGAACACTAATTAGATGGATGGCCAAACGCATCAAAGGCACATACAACATGGAAATCTATCTAAAAATAGAACAGTATTTTCCGAAATTGGTCACGTGGTTTTACCTCATCAAGTAATGGGATAACCACATCAAAGAATGACAGGACCACATCAAAGAATGACAAGACCACATCAAATAATGAAACAAACACATCAAGTAGTGTAAAATGGTCAAATTTTGAAACATAATTACGTAATGTTAAAACCATATAAAGAATGGACAAATCATCATTACGAAATAACAAAATCACATCATGTAATGGAACAATTACATTACGTTAAGTCACATACACATCAAGTAATGTTAAAACCACATTGACTAATTAAACAACCATATTAAATAATGGTGAAACCACATCGAGTAATGAAAAACCATATCATGCATATTGAGTAATAACAAAACTATATCAAGTCAATACAAAACCATATCGTGTAATATCGAAATATCATAAAGTAATGACTATTCCATATTGAGTTATATTAAAACATCATTACGTAATGTCAAAACCATATCAACTAAAGACAAACTATTATTAAGTAATGATAAAAAAACATAAAGTAATATCAGAGTTCCACATAAGACAGCTGTGGCGTTCCATAGGAATGGCACTTTTAATTGAATTTGACTTTGAGAAAAGAATATAGGGTTCAGTAAATTTACGTGTTTGCTAATAACCAGGCGGAAGGGAAACCACACAATTGAAGAGACGACATGACAATGGAATTGACTAGAACAAATCAAATATTACCAAGGGGAAGCAAAAGAGGCAGAAGTAAGTATTGGCGCAATTTCATATTTTCAGGAGAATGCAACAAAAAATGTTAAGATACATTGTAGGGTTACTTTCATGTTCATTGCAACTAAAATTAAGATGAAAATACATTTTTAATAACAAATATTGAATATTGCATGTATATGTAAACTGTTATATAAACCAATTCGCCTCTTCTTTATACATACAATCATAAGAGACGGCGTATGAATATAAAATATACTTTTAAGTAATTAAAATTTTCAATGTAGGTAATATAATCTACATGTCGAGTATCAGATCCACGATACCGGTAAGTATATTTAATTTATAATTTAATATTTTATGTATTCTTTAAACTGACCCTGAAAATGAAAATGAAATCGTACAGTTCTGTTCGAACACTGTGTTAATTGAAACGGCAACCAACAACACAACAAAAACATCCATATGTCAATATACTGTCTTCAACAATAATTTGTATGCTGTCTAATTACCATCTGAACAGGAAAGCAGTTTTCTTGGGAAGTTAACCATATATTTGCACTTGAAAGATAAAAAGAAAGCCATAAATGTTTAAAATCATAGTATCTATCATAAAAGCACATTAAATTGAAATGTAAATAAAAAAAAAAAAATGTTTTTATGTTTTTCAGAAACCGGACACAAAATGCTTACAAAATGTCTAGCCAAAGGTAACAGATATTTATTATACAGTAATATTTCCAGATGAAAAATTTAAAGGCGGGAATTGCCGGAATCGTCAACCAATCAAAATCATTGTAAAATGTCATGACTTGTAATGATTGCATTGACCATTTCAAAATAAAAAAAGCCTTTTAACACATATCTTTAGTGATGGCACAGTGCTTGATATAATTTTATCTTTTGTGCATCTCTATATTTTTCAAAACTAACTTTTATTTAAATAAATTGTGCAATAATATTTTATATTCCTCCCTGGTTGTGTCTGTCCCTACACCAAATTATTGTTCCCTTAAGTTCCAAACCGTTGTTGTATTATATAAACACTCCCCCGTTTATCCCAAAATGTGTTAAGCTCTATTTGTTGATACATACAATCATAAAACATACTTTAAAGTAATTAAAATTTCCAATTTAGGTAATATAATCTACCTGTCGAGTATCGATTCCACAATGCCGGTAAGTATTATTAATTTATAATTTCATAGTTTATGTATTCTTCAAATCTGGCCGTATCAAAATAAAAATGAAATCGTACAGTTCCGTTCGAACACCGTGATAATTGAAACGGCAACGGAAAACACAACAAAAACATCCATATGTCAATATACTGTCTTCAACAATAATTTGTATGCTGTCTAAATACCATTTGAACAGGAAAGCAGTTTCCGTGGGAAGTTAACCATATATTTGCACTCAAAAGATAAAAAGAAAGTCACAAACATGTTTTAAATCATAGAATCTATCATAAAAGCACATTTGGAATGTATAACATCAGGGTTTCCTCTGGGTCAATTATTTTTTTCGCCACCTCGTTCGCCAAAACAATATATTTTTCGCCACTTAATTTTTTTTATCGCCAAGTAACATAAATATATTTTTCGTTTAAAATTTACCTTTTTTTCTACCCGTCCCTCTCTTAAATAAGATGATTTTGTCCCATTGTGTCTATGATTAGTCTCTCAAAACATTTTAATGAATAAACACGAAACATTTACTTTAAAACATCAGATTTTCTTTTAACTTAAAAGGGAAAAATATTCATTATTTTTTAAACAACTTTTCTAAATGAGAGGGCTGTATACTTTTAATAATACAGAAGATATAAGTCCTGGAATATAACAAATTGATGTTTTTTGTATAATATAATACCAGTATAGTTCGTAGAAAAAGTTTCTTTCAAAGAAAAACACTGATGTGCCCTTTTGTACTAAGAAGTGGATTTTACAACAAAACAAAAGCTTTTATCACATGAAATTGATCCCTCATGTCATGTGTAGTCATTACATTGAAGAGTTACTCTCATTCGAGGGGTTGTTCCCAACCTTTTAGGTATATTTCGTCATAACGACAGTTTTCTTTTCTTGGCCATCGTAAACAATAGTAAATGAAAAAGTTGAGACGTAAAACTATACTTGAAACTCGTGTGTCAATCAAACGACTTTAAAGTAGTCTCCCTAATCAATTACCTATATTAAAGTCAAAGTATAATTAAGGTTTTAAATCGGAGATTTTTCTTGCTTTTGAACATAATTTATGTATGTGACATTTAGCGGAAGCTATTTAACCATATCATTTTGTCAAACAATTCAATCAACACCTTTATTAATTAGTCCTTTGTTGTCGATAGCTTTAAAATGCAATCAGCTGATAATTGATTTCCTGAGCTCAAGGTAATTCCGAGTATTGTCTGATTGGGTAAAGTCCGAGAAACTCGAAAAAAGAAAATAAACAAGATGAAGGAAAATAAATCGTTATATATATATTTCTATCGCCACAATTATTATTTTTTTCGCAAGCGGAAACCCTGTATTACATACTTCACTCCCTAGTAACTTCATTACTTAAATTGTAATTTAAATTTGTAATGCAAAATTACTATGTAAAATTGAAATGAAAAGAAAAAAATGTTTTTATATTTTTCAGCAACCGGAAGTAGTAGTTTACTGTATGGCAAAAGTAGCTATTGATATGCTTACAAAATATCTAAAGGTAAAAGATATTTAGTATACAGTAATATTTCTAGATGAACAATTTAAAGGAATTGCCGGTATCGTCAACCAATCAAAATCATTGTAAAATGTTCTGACTTGTAATTGATTGCATTGACTATTTCAAAATAACAAAAATTTTAACAATTTTCTTTTGTGATGGTACAGTGCTTAATATCATTTCTATCTTTTTTCATCTGTCCATTTTTTCTAATCTAACGTTTATTTAGATAAGTTGTGCAATAATGTTTAAAACATATGCTTCCTCGGCTGTCTGTCTGTACACCAACTTATTAATCCCTTACGTTCAAAATCATTTTTGACCCACCCCCCTCCCTCTTCTTTTACAAAATATGTTAAGCTCTATATACATGTTCAAAACACTCGATCTTATCTAGAAAATATAATGGACTTAACTTTATCGACGCATACAGTTAATGAACAAATCATTGAAAAAAATATTGATTAAATAATTTTTTTTCAGAATTAGGTCCTCACGGTGTAAGAGTGAATGTCATCAAGTAAGTTCTAATTAATGGGTGATGTAGTATCTAGAACGTTGATACTAAGTACCTTGATTTGTAATAAATAAACAGTTGGTCCCTAAACCTTCAGTGCAAGATGTAGTAATTACAATTATCTTGATATTTGTCAGTTCAAGTTTGTTTACGTTAAACAGCTGTCGGTACTATAAACTGTGTGCATCATCGGATGCAGCGACATAAGTTATGACTTTATCTATCATTCCCGCGATCTATATTTCTACTTGAATGCTTGTTAAATAAACATTTGTTGCTGTTGATTCTAGTTAGTTTATATATAACCATGAAACCATACAAGTGTATATCTATTCCAGGGTGTCTTGAGCGCGTATACTACACCAGATATTTAAAAATTATGTAATAGGGTATATGTATTTCAAAACACAATGCTTTTGCCATTTGCTTTTAATAGGCAGAGACTACAGTTTGTCTTGCATTGTCCTGCATTCTGCAAAGAAATCTAATATAAAATTGTATAATATCTGTTATTTGAAACTGGACTTCAGAAGGTTATTTTCAGAACTTTTTAATTACTTGAAGTGTATTCAATGGCGAATGACCATTGTATGGTGTCTGTCCGTCCGACATGACTAGCAAACTAGTCTCACCTCTTTTTACGGATCAGTGAACAACGTTTTAAAGTTTTCATTTAAGTCAGTTTCTCATTTATTATAATTACTTGGTCTATAGAATGGTTGTTACAAGTATTAGGTGCACATGACAGCCTGACAGAGGTCAATGGATCTTTGAAAATGGTCTTTCTCGGCACTATATGTAACACTAATTTTATTCTAAAGAGTTTAATACATAACTCGACAAATATTGCTATTGAGTTATGGGCCTGCATCATGTCGATAATTATATTTTTGAACAACACGGTGTAGTGGTTTTCTCCGAATGCTTATGACGTTTTCACACTAAATCCTATGTAAGGTATGTGCTCTAAGAAATTGCATTTATACCTCTGTTTCTGATATTCTAGCTCTGTTCAATGGAACAGCAGTGTCATGAGTATCTTCTGGTACGCTTCCCTCATGTGTAAATGACAACTAAAAATGTTAAAAAAAGAGTTTTTCTGATATTACAGTGATAACAACTTTTACTCTTTTTTTATGCAAAAGATGTGTCTTGCTGTACTGAAAAACATTTGGTGCCCTTGGTCTTATTTTTGGTTGGATTGTTTGTTGAGACATTCACAGTTAACTAATTCTCATTTCTATCTTTTAGTTTTTTTGGAAGAGAAAAAAATGTATAGCCATGACGTAGTAACTACCAACTTATATAAATATACCCTGTATATAATTATATTAACCAATTAATGTAAAGTTTTCAGTAAATGAATGTAAGAAAATTGCACAGTAATATTGTAACATGTAAAAATAATTTTAATGTAATTTTACAGCCCATTTTACTAAGTGTGTTAGCAAAGGAAATATCTTAAGTTATCTTGCTTGCTAGCTGAACCATGAGGTCTTTATTAGGTTACATTTAGTTAGGTAAACGACACTATTTAAGAGTAGACTAGTCCAAGAGATAACCAGCGAGTTAGCTAACCTAGGACATTACCTTTGCCTACACACCCATTGAAATTAGCTGTAAGATTTTGTCAATTGTCTCACCTTTCTTCCCTGAACAACATGTGGATTGTCCTTCAGAACGTCTACTCTACAGCTATGACATATTCCTAATGAAAGAAAATTAGTTATGAAAACATAAGTTAATTCTGGTGTGCATATAATCACCTGTGAAATATTACATAATTTTTTTTAGACATGTACGTAAATTAATTTCTATTTAAGAAAACAGTTAGAAAAAAAATCAACAAATCCTGACCATTAATTGTAGTGAAAATAAATAAACGCTAGCTGGGGAACTGGTACAATGATTTTTAGTGTAGCAGAGGCATCCCGGTCTGTTTGCGCACATTCACGTTTGCATCCATTCATGTTCGCCCTCTTTCACTTTCACACCCTACTTGTTCGCACCCTACATGTTCGCGACCAATTTGAATTGGTTTTGTGTTTAATAACTTTGTAACTTTGTAATCAAGTTTTGGCAAGTATATTTGTTGTCAACGTCTTAAAATAAAGTGACATATTTTTTTGTGTTGAATAAATCTTAATCATGGTTTGGATAGTGTATTATCAAAAAACAAATCCTTTCTAAATAAAGTGGGATTCTGTCAACGTTTTTATTTTGTGCTGAATAACTCTTAATCATTTTTTTTGGTTAGTGTACTGCTATAACTTTGTTTCATTGACTAGTTTCAAAATAAAGTGAGATTCTGACTACGTTTTTTTTTGTGTGTTGAATAAATTTTATCATGTTTTGGTTATAAAAGTGTATTGCTATATTTGATTGGTTCGTTGTTTTAAATCAAAGGGACCAAGCTGTTAAAACAATTATCTTTTGTGTTTTTCATTTAAAATCTTCAATGTTTTACTCATACCAGGTATTAATACATTCAGTATTTATACAAAAGCAATTTAAAACAACAATCATGAATTATTCAACTGGAATTTGAATTTAAATTGAGCGCGAACATTTAGAGTGCGAACGGACCTTGGGTACGCAAGTGTATTGGGCACAAGCGGACTTCATACCAGACACAAAGTTACATAAACAATGTTTCCTGACATTTGTTGTTTCTCCAAAGATAATAATGTAAAACCGGATGTTGAAAACAAACATGGAAAGGCAGTACTTTGCTACTTTAAACTAAATGGAAAAATAAACAATTGATTTAGGAACAGTGTAATTAAAACCATCTTATTCAATAAAGGAATACAATTTAATGTTCTGCATTTAATAATAAGGAAAAATATTAACTACAGTGTGTAATGTTATAAGGTTTGATTGTAAATATTTCCATTACACACTGTATTTAATATATTATATAAATGTTTCATCTCTGATAATGATATTGTTAACCATTTTTTACTATGAAACAAATTGTAATATAAAAAAAAAGAAATTGGTTCATTGAATATATGTTTCCGAGTTAAGTGTGACGTCCAATTTTGCTGAACATTCAACAAGTATACATAATATTTTAATAAGCCTGGTGCAGGATTTTCTTTCTGTTTATGATGCAGTATTCTGCTCTTTGTGTGGATTGTTGTCTCTTTGGTACATTACCGTTTCCACATGTTCAACAATTTCACATAATTATGTATTACAATATCTTGACAATCTAATCAAGGAAATAAAAATGATACATACAAGTAATGTAATAATTTCAATATGATGACAATAATAAAATTACTATTATAGCAAATGCCAACTTTTGTCATTCTATTGCTTAGTTTTGTTTCTTTTCTGATATATGCTTTCTTATATGTAAATATAATCTATTTTAATATGCATTATTCATTTTTGTTTCGTTAGTTTATCCATGGAAGTATTATACTGACAGGAACCCCAACGAAAAATTAGCACATTCCCATCCCACTGATTTCTTTAAGAAAATAAAAGGTTCCGACTCAGTTTGTCAAGTACGTGATAACTCTTTTGTGGGGTATCTGTGATGCCGCCTTCGCCTGTTCTTTTAACTGAAGCTGGTCTTATCACATGATTTTATATCGGACGATTGTCTTATCTACCTACCAATGTAAATAAACACGGAATCGCCACATGAATAACAACACTTGTTTCCGTTCAATAAATGAAGAACAACGCTGAAAAGATCGAAAAAATTGGTCCATATTTAACAGAATGACATAAAAAAATTAACTGCATTCGGAAAGAGGGCAAGCTTATTTTTAGTTTTGTTGAGTATGTTTTAATCATTGGAACTTTGAAATCGGGAAATATCCGATTATGAAAATTATTCTGAAGTAGAGTGTTTTCAGGAAATAATGTGATGCGTTTGTAGTGTGCCAGATGGTGTCAGATAACTCAAATTTTAAGTTAAAGATTGTAAACTTTTATCGAGTGTTACACAAATATTTATGGTTTTCTTTATCTTAAAATGTTATTAACTTATTTATCAAATATATTTTGAAGACTAAAAGAGGTAAATAATTACACGCTTGTGATAACCTCTACACAGGTTACGAGACATGCAAATGAATTGTTACACCTTTTATGATAATTCCAAAGTTGTAAACAACCTTAAACATTCAACCTAGTCCGAGATTACTCGATCTGACGTCTGACAGATTTATTTTTACGGATGGCTTTTAATATTTCTGGATGCATTTAAAGAACGATCACCATGATTGGCCCTAAGCAGTTTATTTTTTTTAATCATGGAAACCAATTTAGAATTTATTTATGTGTTTAAAAGCTTAACAGTTCTGAAACATCTTACACCGTATGCTAAGCAATTTATGTTTGTGTTTCTTGTAAAATTGCATGAAATATTTGCCGTTGGACTTGGGATAAAATATAAATCAAAATATATTTTGTTCGGATCAAAGCTCTTTATCCCCGTAACCCCCCCCCCCCCCCCTTCGCCAACTTTTGGATTACATTTTTATTGGGAATTTTTTCATTAAACAGTTCATTAAAACATTTGTCAAAGTTAACAGTAAAACCTGATAATAATTACTGATAAAAACTTTTCCGTTTACTTTATAGTTACAATAGTCTTTTATGATTTTCAAGCTTAACATGTATATAACAGTTACGTGTGTCTAGCCAATGGCTCTCTCATGAATAAAAATCTTACTATTTTAAAATTGATTGCAACTTAAACTGAAATGTTTATGGCTTGTGAGTATTTTTACTCTTCATTTTTTTTTTTTTTTTTTTATTTGGTGAAAACAGATTTCGTTTCCTTTCTTTTTATTTGTTTTTAAGCAGCAAAATCTGTAAAAACAGAAAATATTTGTCATTCACATGGTCGGTAAATTCATTTCCTTAACAATTAAGTACCCATCCGGTTATTTCGGTATGTTCCGTAATTATGATAAGTCACGAGGTTCCTAAAATTTGATCGGAACCCATGCATCCAAAAGAAATGTCGAGTTAATTAACAGATACTTAACGATTTTGCGGCATTGCACTATAAACGTTTGAAGTTCGCTTGTTGGAGTTCCTGTCAATATAATACTTCCATGGTTTATCGTACATGTGTTACTTTATTGAATTCTATTGTCAAATTGTAGTCCTGGCTTCATTGATGATACCAATATGCTTCGTAATAGTTGTAGGAAGACTACAGATGAAGACCAAAAGAAGGTTGTATACACATATTGTTCCGTCAATAAATTATGAATAGATTCGACCTTGGAGTCAATATCGCTGTAATTCACTCTTAACATAGATATGATTCTTTGTCCAGATTTTGGATGACTTTTCTTTTTTGTTTTATTAGCACTTCAACGTGTGTATTAGGTGTTTGGTTTTTTGCATATGTAGGCCTTATGTTTCACGGAAGAGACACACGTTGTCAAAATACGAATATGGTGTCAGGTGCATTGTAACTAGTACCGTGAATGTTGTTTTTGCAATACCCTACAAAAAAAAATATGACATAAACGGAAATTTTGTGTTTTGCCTTTTTCTTTTTTTTGATCGATTTGCGAACAAATATTTTAGATTTTGGCTTTCAAAGCATTTCGTCTCGAACGTACCAGATGCAGATTATTTCCGAAATTCATGTAAACCAATTTCGATATCTTTGCATCTTGCATTTCAATGTCTAAAATTACTTTTTTTCTTTATAGTTTGCAGACAAGTTTGCAAATCTGGTACACCTAAAGAGGGCCGGAAAACCAGCAGATGTTGTTTCCCTCTTGCTCTTCTTGGCGTCAGATGAAGCATCGTACATTACCGGGAGTATCAACAATATCGATGGTGGATATCATTTATATCCTTGATCAATATTCTTCCATCTCTGATATAATTCAGATTTCAGACTTTTAGTGTAATTAATAGCCATTATATTTTCAGTCTTTATTTTGGCATTCCCTGATTAAAAGATGCATCATTTTTAGAATAAAAATTGGAATGTGATTTCTTGCTTTTTGATATTAATTGTATGTTCTTGTTAATAGACCCCCGAACATTAAGACACAACAATTCAAAAACAAAAAAGTACGAATGTCAGGGCCTTTTATAGCCTACTATACGGTATATGTTTTTCTTATTGTTGAAGGTTGCAATAAAGTTGACAACATAATGCTTATTGTGACTTCTTTGCCAGGTTACATTTTCGTTTATAGCTTTTAGAAAAGATCAGCTCGTTAGTTTTTCTCACTTGAATTGTGTCACATTTTGTCAAGCATATTAATTGGTATTGGTTTTGCTCATTGTTGAAGGTCGTACGGTATCATACAGCTGATAATCAAACAAAATCTCCTTACTTTTATAAGGTAGACTTTTAAAATGACTAGTCTTCTTGTTGTGACTAAAGGCAATTGTAGGATGGAAAATACATTCAAAAGGAAAAGTTAGAAGTAAGCATTTCTAAAAGTGAACTGAACAGTTAATTTTTAGACAAGTTTTTATTAAACGTTATTTCACTTTCCGGTGCCGAATTGATATCTGTCATTTGCCATACTAAATTGTAACTTAACACCACACAAACGTATACAGCGGAGTATTGCGAATGATGAACGGAACATTTAAGAGATCTGCAATGCAGATTGCACCCCCGACCTGTATCCTCCCAATTGAACTATACCAACATTGTTTGTTCAAATTAAGCTTTAAAACACTTTCTGATAGAACAACAAGAAGACACACGCTGAAATATCTCGCTTGCTTTACTGACCACTGATTATAGGTTAATAGTCCTCAATATAAATTTTACTACAAGTATCACACCAACTTAAGAAAACACGAGGTCAAGGTCAGAAGAAACCTGCCAGACAGACATGTACACCTTACAATCATTCAACACACCAAATATAGTTGACCTATTGCATATAGTATCTAAGAAACAAACTTAACCAGGAAAACTTTACACTGACCAATGAACCATGAAAATGAGGTCATGGTCAGATGATACGTGTCAGACAGACATATACACGTTACAATCATTATACATACACTAAATACAGTTAACCTATTGCGTATAGTTTTAAAAAAACCAGACCAAAACACAAAAACTTAACATTGAGCAACGAACCGTGAATATGATGTCAAGGTAAAAAAACTGCCAGACTGACATGAATATCGTAAAATACTTCCATATACCATATATAGTTGACCTATTGCATACAGTATTAGAAAAAACAGACCAAAACACAAAAACTTAAATTTAACCACTGAACCATGGAAATGAAGTCAAGGTCAGATGACACCTGCCAGTTGGACATGCACACCTTACAATCATTCCGTATCCCAAATATGTTAGACATATTGCTTATAGTATCCGCGATATGGACTTGACCACGAAAACTTAACCTTGTTCACTGATCCATGAAATGAGGTCAAGGTCAAGTAAAATCTGTCTGATAGACATGAGGATGCTGCAAGGTACACGCATACCAAATATAGTTATCATGTCACTCATTATAAGAGAGAAATTAACATTACAAAGAATCTTAACTTTTTTCAAGTAGTCACTGAAAAATGAAAATGAGGTCAATGACATGGAACACATGACAAACAGAAGGCATATGTATACAAAGTATGAAGTATTAAGGTGTTCTACCTTCTGAAATATTAAGCTTTTAAGAGGTCAGTTAGTGCCGCCGCCGTATCACTATTACTATGTCTCGCTTTCTTCGACAGAAATCGAAGGCTAGACAAAAAAAGTAGTAATTTTGCAAGGTTTCCTTAATAGTTGGTGGTCATGAGAATGGATGAAATATTTGCCACTGGAGGTTATCCAAACAACAACATATCAATTATAATCATGGTATTTTTGTTCAATCAGGAAACTGTAAAAAGATTTACTCCAAAAGCGACGAGACGATCTTCTATCAGTATTGTTCATTTTCTTTTGTTCTGTACCGGGTTTATATATATTTTTTCTATTTCCTATATCAAGTAATGGTTTTCGTCACCACTAATTATAATAATGAAAACCTTCACTAAATTATTTATTACATATAAAGATTTGGTTGGAAGTTGGGCTTTATCTGTATAACTTCTTATTACGAAATGGATATCACATCCTTATTTTTACTGTAATGTCAAAACTATGTCGATACTAAATTCTCATATTTTGGGATTGCGCAAGGTTAATATGTTTTTTCTCTGATAATATCCCAGCTCTTCTAGACTATATGAAAAACATTCACGCTTCATAACATCTAATTCAGAATGCCATTCTAAACTAGATGTTATGAAGCGTAAATGTCTTTTTCATATAGTCTAGAAGAGCTGGGATGTAAAATAGTTATCCAACTCGGATTGGTGTGTCAGTGTAAGTTCAACCTCCGTTCTCCGGCCATCGGGGTGATCTTGCACTAACACACCGCGTCCTCATGAGATAACTATTACGTAAATGGCGTCTTTACACTAAGTTTGTTGAACTTGTCTTGATGGGTACACAGGCACATTTTGCGCACGTGACTTTCACACACAAAAAATAGCATTTTTCTTGATTTTATAATTAAGATGTTATCTGAGTAACTTTATTTTGAAAATTCACGTGAACAAAAAATCCTGTGATTTTTATGTTAAATTTCTGTGAATTTCACTTGATATTCACGTGATGTGTAAAAATCATGATGGTTTTATTTATAAGTTGAAATTTGTTTTCAAATAGCTTTCAGTGACTCTGAGCACTCTGATCGGTATTTTGTTTTATTTTTTCTTATTGTTTCGTGTAAATTTCAGTGTATTCGTATATTGTACTGTTACACTTATTTCTTAGGTCACGAGAGTATTGTTCTATCCCGTCTAATTCTTTATGTGTCTACATATCCCAAGTCAGGAGCCTGGAATTCATTGATTGTTCATTTTTGAAGACCGTACAATGACCTATATTGGTATAGTGTGGATAGTTTTCTCATTGGCAATCACATCAAACCTTATTTTTATAAAATGTAAATAGTATATTTCATGGGTTCTAGCTACACGTCCGGTATAAAAATTTATGAGATATGAGGTTCTATATGCAGCTTTAAGCTTGGTATCAAAATTAATTACGGCATATGTTTTAGCATCACTTCCGCTGTATCAATATCTATTACAACAGAGGTTCTAGTGCCATGTCCAGTAACAAGATTTATTACAGAAGAGATTCTAGCTCCACGTTCGGTATCAAAATTAATTACAGAAGAGGTTCTAGCTGCACGTCTTGTAGCAAAACTTATTACACAAGATATTTTTCCGAGCCATGGTATATTTATACACGCACTGTGTTCCCGTTAAATTGCTCCTTGATATTTACAAATGAAAATAAAGGCCAGTGTCATGTATGCATGTTTTCTCTATATAGTAACATCAATATGCAACGTATGCATGGTGTATCATATGATACGTTATCTAGATGTAAGCTAGGTCAAGGTAATCTTTTTTAGATCTTTTGTATTATCTCGGACAATTTATGACCGAAAATCATGACAAACTTCAGAGAAAAAGTTGTCCTTGTAACAGGTAGGAATAATGTTCTGCTATCCGTCTAAACTCTAACTTTTCTATAACATGTGAACATTATCAAATTTGCTTTATATTATATAATGCATATGTGTGTATTTTTTTCCATAGTAATAGATTACTTACGGACTGACCGAGAGACGTCCTTGGCGATAATGATTACCTTGCCATTAAAATTCAAGCAGACATCAATTCAAAATCACGCGGGAAATTTAATTCTAGTTTAGTTACAAATGTTATAAAAATCATGATAATGAAAAAGCAGAACACTCGTTTTATATTAAATTTGAGGGTACGGATGGGGATTTACAGAATTGAGAATAATAGGGAGAAAATACAAAGAATAGAGAAAAATCGTCAAAAAGTATAAAGAATATAGAAAAATGGCCTAAAATTAAAAAATATAAAATTGAAAGATCCTCAAATATTGTACGACTGGAGATTCCTAACATTGTTATATCTCGCCCTGAATTTAAATATTGCTGGTTTCCGATGTAATTGTTAGCCGGTGATATGTGTCCCGGTTTTATGTTTTATTTCAATTGACATGAAAAAACTGCAGTAGTCCAGACATGACAACCTAAAACAAAACATAATCAGAATACTTATATCTATTGTTATTCTTTTCTGTTATGAAAGTGATATCATAAGACAACAGACATTTATTTAGACATTTTATTTCACTAAAGCTCCCACATGGGGTGTGCAGTACAACATTTCAACAAACAATAAAAGTGTGAACATAGTTACATTAGAACAACATGGTAAACAAAGGTGCAATAATAGTATATAATAATTAATATAATATAATATATAATGAAAACTGATATGTGACAGGAAGTACACATTATAGTAAAACGATTAAGCACATGTTTTAAAAGGTTTTAATAACACTTGTGCAAAATTTAAAATGAATAAAAAGACTGAGATATTGGGTACATGTCAATAAAACAGCAACAAAACAACACAAATAACCCAATGGTAACTAATAAATCTAAAACGCCGAGCGGTATTCAAGTGCAGTTTTGAGACAGACCTACGCAAATGTCAATCTTATATAACGATCTTTAATTTTTTCAAACGTTGATTTATCAATCTGATATTGTGTGATGCCTTATCACTAGATATGGTTACAAACGTTAATTTATCAATCTGATATTGTGTGATGCCTTATCACTAGATATGTTTACAAACGTTAATTTATCAATCTGATAGTGTGTGATGCCTTATCACTATGGTTACAAACGAATTTAAAAGGAGCAACATGACGGGTGTTACTGGCAAAACAGGAAGTGTTGACATTTTCTGAGAACCTGACATGACCCTCGGATTTTTGCTGTTCGCGTTGCTCAATATTAAGCTTCTGTGTAGTGTCCTTTTTAATCGGTTGTTTTTCTGTTTGTCATTTTCCTTGTACTATGTTACCGTGTGCAGGTGTATATGTCTTCCGCTTAATGATTTGTTTTTAACTGTCAATTAAATTGTTGTAGACGTTGTAACCTTTAATTGACACAAAAGTACTCCGTGAATTGTGACATCAGTAAAAATAAGAAAAAAAACCGGCCTTCTAAAACATTTTGTAAAATTATTGTTGTTTTACAACATGCAGAGCTAATTGGCTGTTCCCGAGGTTGAGGGGTCCGAGGATCGGAACCCCCTCATTTGATTTATTTATTTCTATTTTCTATTTTTATTAAGTATGTGAACGTTTTATGGTGTTCCGGCAGTTGCAACCCTTAGTTTTTAAAATGGCTGGTTCCGCACCTGAATATTGTGTTTATATGGATCTTTCAGGAGCAAGTTCTGGCATAGGAGAAGCCACAGCTATTAAGTTAGCAGAACATGGTGCCAGATTATTTTTAGTGGCTCTTGAAGAGGACAAATTGCAAATTGTACAACAAAAATGCAAGGAAAAGGGTTTAGTGGAAGAAAAAGTTAGTTATTTAAGTCTTGATGTGATTATAATGTTTTCGCTTATTTATCAAGATCATCATAACAATGTTTTAACATGTATACTCAATCTTGTTTTCTAGTGTTTCATAGACTAATATTGAAATACCTGGATTGAAGGATGAATGAATTACCGTTTAATGTCCAGTGGCAAATGTTACACGCATATTAGGACAAGAAGACGTGAATGTAATACGAACATGAACCCTGCTTTGTTCTTTACCGACACGCTTTAAAATATAAAAATACGAAGATGTGGTATGATTGCCAATGAGACAAGTCTCCACAAGAAAATAAATGACACAGAATTTAACAACTATACGTCACCGCACGGTCTTCAACAATGACCAAAGCCCATACTTATAGTCACTAGTTTGCATGATAACAGAGCTCGTGAATATATATTGCCATATCTGGACATGTTTTTCTCGCACTCGACGCAGAATGCTACCACGAAATTACTCTTTTTTTTTCATTAACATACATTTTGTTTGAAGTCTAATCATTGGCATATATATTGTTAAGACACTTGAATGAGCCAAACCTACAGCAAAATAGGGGTCTGGATGGGTTTTACAGAATAGATAACAATGAGCCAAATCTACCGCAAAAAAAGGATCTGGATGGGTTTTATAGAGTAGAAAATAATGAGCCAAATCTACAGCAAAATGTGGGTCTGGATGGGTTTTACAGAGAAGAGAATAATGAGCAAAATATACAGCAAAATGGGGATCTACAGGAATCAATCGTGTACAAAAATGCAAATAAAAAAAATCATGTGCAGCAGTAGATGAAAATGAATAGTAAATCCGAAAAAAAATCCTGTTGACTGTTTATTTTAGTCTAGACGCCATCTAATTAACCATCGATGTGACCTCCGAAGACTTCCGATGGTCATATAACCCGATGTGAACATAAATATAGATATAATTAGATAGTGAAACGTGCAATTGAATTTTTCAAGGTCTGTTTGATTTCATTTTATAGCTAAACAAATATCTTAATAATCGTTTTTACCTGTATAAGTTATCGAGTTTTTGTGGATCGAATTAGTCAACCAAATGGTTTACTCTTGTTTCACTTTCAATGTTGGCATTCTTTTCCTTTTAATAGCTGAACACGCCTAGTTCATGCGTAACCCATCTTTCACTAAGGAGTTAAATACAACGTCACATGAATACGGTTTTAATGAGGTCTTATTCACTTGCAAGTGAATATTTCATCAGCGATGTTTCTTAGCTCATTTTGATTCAATTTAACCAAACTGGCTGCTAAAATCGAATTATTATTTCACTATTTCACTTTCATTAATGATTCAACAAAAAAAAAATCATATTTATTGTTTTTATTTCTCGTAGCTAATGCTCCTTTAACGGAGCCAAGTATATCCAAATATCAAATTTTAATTTACTGGTGTAAGAAACCATCTCATGTAGATGTATTAACAAAGTTTGTGAAATTCGACGTATTACAATGTGTGTAGAAATCCTTACTTCTGCGCACAGCTTGTTATTGTATTTGCGCACATTCGTTGAACAAGTTAATTAACAGCGGTAAATGTTAGCTAAGTAGCAGGAAATAGGGTTTTCATGTATCCGAAAATATGTCAAACATTGTTTAAAATGACGAATTAACTTGTTTATATGCAACACATTGCATATAACCTTGTTCCTTTAGTTAACGCCTTCTTGCTGCGCACATACAATACGACGAAAGAGAGGTTTCTAGCAGGAAACGCTCGTTTTGTTATTATCCAGTAAAACGAATCCTAAGTACTAGAAAAAAAAAGAAAAAAATGTTAAAATTAATCACTAAATCTCAATCAGACATGCCTGTTCTTGCTGAATATTGGTAGCTGTTAACTTTTAGAAAATGACTACGAACTCTGTGTCAACTCGTATATCTTTAGAATTGCATCATCAAGTACTCAATTTTCCATTTGTGTTTCCCTGTGAATTGTTTTTGATAAACGAACCTCTATGTTACATTTTTAACTTTCTAAAAGTGACTTAAAATATTTTTTTTTTTCTCACAGTTGGCTTCATATTTCCATGAATTGTCTATAATCATTGAAGTTTACTTGTGCGACTTGTAAAATAGATGTGAACAAATGTAATACAATCTTGTGCGCAATCTACAAAGAAAAATATAAATCCCTATTGCGCGCAATTGTAATGCGCCTGTGAAATTTTGTGCATTCCATTTGTATAGGAGTTTTAAATAATACTGGTTGTTTTCAATGAGTTAAATGTTTGCTTTCTTTTTTTACTCTGGTTGCTTTTACAAATTTACCATGTAGGCTGTATTTAGTTTGTGAGTAGATATGTCGAGTTTATTCATATTGAAAATAACCCTCCTTACTATAAGTACTGATATATTATCCCATTTAATGTAAACGCATGCTTATATTTTCTTCTTAGATAGGGTATTGCAGTGGTGACTTGTCTAAATCTGCCTTCAGGGAAGAAATTGTAAGGAACCTGATACAGAAATTTGGAAGATTGGATATATTGGTTTGTTTCATATAATATAAATATAAAATTTAGAATGGAAATGGGGAATGCGCCAAAGAGACTATAACCCAACCATAGAGCAGACAACAGCAGAAGGTCACCAACAGGTCTTCAATGCAACGAGAAATTCACGCACCCGGAGGCGTCCTTCAGCTGGCCCCTAAACAAATATATACTAGTTCAGTGATAATGAACGCCATACTAAACTCCAAAGTGTACACAAGAAACTAAAAGTTAAAATAATACAAGACTAACAAAGGTCAGAGGCTCCTGACTTGGGACAGGCGCAAAAATGCGGCGGGGGTTAAACATGTTTGTGAGATCTCAACCCTCCCTCTATACCTCTAGCCAATGCAGGAAAGTAAAATATACCTTTTTGTGCACCATTAAAAAAGAAAATCTGATGTTAAACCAAAGAAGAAGTGACCTAGCAATCTTAAGTCGATATCCAGTTAATATTCGGTCCACGGATACAAACATTCATCATTTGTATATGACATAGTGCTAACATTGGAAATGTTACCTATCCAAATTAAAGTTTTGTATGCGGAACGTATCAAAATGTTCCGAAACGTTTATCACTAATTATTTAAACACACTTTCAGAGAAAACGATTTAGAATTAACATGTACTACATGTAACCAAACTCCTGTCACATACATACAAATCTTAATTCCCATCATTTTCAACGACATACTTTTACTTAGAACAAGAAATTTTGATCTCACGGTATGTTCTCACAGTATTTACAACAATTGGAAGTAATTCAGGCAAATATTTTACATGCAGAACGGTTTCACCTATTCCGGATCCTTTATATAAATATAATCATATTTTATTATGATTCATCATTCACGATGTCTTGAACGAATGATACAGGATAAAGAAGTAAAGCTTAGCTATAGTGCTATAGTAACATCAGGACCGAAAACTTTTGTTTGTCTAAAAGAAAGTCATAATGAGAGATTAAATATTTTGTAGATTTTAACTATTTCAGAATCTGTATTTACATAGAAGTGTTACCATTTATCGGCAAAACGTTCAGGTTTTGGCAATCAAACCAAAAAATGCAAGATAGTACAGAGATTCGTTTTGACATACAAAAGTAGTGATAAGGTATCAATTTGATGACAGAAATATAGACGCAATTAAGTTTTCATTGCAAAACATAACGTAAAATATCTGCTGAAAGTGTAACTGCATCTAGTAAATTTGAGATAATGATACTGTTCTTGTTTTATCAAAACAAATTGCTCTCATAGAATTAGAGAAAAGATAAAATAATTATTTATTACTTCTATGCAAATAAGATATAGGTAGTCCCAAATCTTCGTGGCTAACGCCACTCAGATATGGGAAGACTATATCTCATATATGTATATACGCTTCAGGCTGACATTGCAGGCTATGTTATGTTTACAAATATAAGTGAAACTAAGGAAGAGGATTACGACAGATTCGTCAATGTGAACCAGAAGGCGAAATTCTTTTTGGCACAACTATGCTTGCCTTATCTCAAAGAAACAAAAGGTTTGTTAGTATGAAGGAAAACTAAATTCTTTCTGGCACAACTATGCTTGCCTCATCTTAAAAACAAAAAGGTCTGTTGGTATGAGGGAAAACAAATAGTGACTGGTACTTTTAATTGAATTTGACTTTGAGAAAAACTATAAGGTTCAGTAAATTTACGTGTTTGCTAATTACCAGGAGGAAGGGTAACTATAGCATTGGAGAGACGACGTGACAATGGAATTAACTAGAATAAATTAAATATTACCAAGGGGAAGCAAAAGGGGCAGAATTAAGTATTGGTGCAATTTCATACTTTCAAATGAATGCAACAAAAATTGTTCAGATACACTGTAGGATTACTTTCATGTTTAAAATCGAGATGAATATATATCATTGCACCAAAAATTAAGATGAAAATACATTTTTTAATAACAAATATGGAATATAGCATGTATATGTAAACTGTTATGTAAACAAACTCGCCTCTTCTGTATACATACAATCATAAGAGACGGCGTATGAATATAAAATATACTTTTAAGTAATTAAAATTTTCAATGTAGGTAATATAATCTATCTGTCGAGTATCAGATCCACGATACCGGTAAGTATATTTAATTTATAATTTAATATTTTATGTATTCTTTAAACTGACCCTGAAAATAAAAATGAAATCGTACAGTTCTGTTCGAACACTGTGCTAATTGAAACGGCACCCAACAACACAACAAAAAACGTTCATATGTCAATATACTGTCTTCAACAATAATTTGCATGCTGTCTAATTACCATCTGAACAGGAAAGCAGTTTTCTTGGGAAGTTAACCATATATTTGCACTTGAAAGATAAAAAGAAAGCCATAAATGTTAAAAATCATAGAATCTATCATAAAAAACACATTTGGAATGCATTACATATATCACTCCTTAGTAACGTCGTTACTTAAATTGTAATATAAACTGGCAATGCAAAATTACTATGTAAATTGAAATGTAAATAAAAAAAAAATGTTTTAATGTTTTTCAGAAACCGGACACAGTAGTTTACTGCATGGCAAAAGTAGCTATTGATATGCTTACAAAATGTCTAGCCAAAGGTAACAGATATTTATTATACAATAATATTTCCAGATGAAAAATTTGAAGGCGGGAATTGCCGGAATCGTCAACCAATCAAAATCATTGTAAAATGTCATGACTTGTGATGATTGCATTGACCATTTTAAAATTAAAAAAAGCCTTTTAACACATATCTTTAGTGATGGCACAGTGCTTGATATAATTTTATCTTTTGTGCATCTCTACATTTTTCAAAGCTAACTTTTATTTAAATAAGTTGTGCAATAATATTTTATATTCCTCCCTGGTTGTGTCTGTCCCTACACCGACTTATTGCTCCCGTAAGTCCCAAACCGTTGTTGTATTATATAAACAGTCCCCCTTTTATCCCAAAATGTGTTAAGCTCTATTTGTATGTTGAAAACACTGGATACATGATCTTAGCTAAAAATATATAACGAGCTTAACTTTATCGACGCATACAGTTATATTGATTAAATACATTTCTTTCAGAACTAGGTCCTCACGGTGTAAGAGTGAATGCTATTAAGTAAGTTTTAATTATGTGGTGATGTAGTACCTAGAACGTTATAGACAAGTACAACCTTCTTGATTTGTAATGAATAAACAGTTGGTCCCTTAACTTTCAGTGCCAGATATTTAAAAAAAATTTAATGGAGTAGATGTGTTTTCAATACACAATGTTTTCGCCATTTGCTTTTAATAGGCAGAGACTAGGAAGAAACCACAGTTTGTCGTGCATTGACCTGCATTGTCCTGCATTCTGCAAAGAAATCTAAAATTGTATAAATGTCCGTAATTTGAAACTGGGCGTTAGAAGGTTATTTTCAAAACTTTTAAATTACTTGAAGTTTAATCAATGGTTAATGGCCGTTGTCTGGTGCCTTTCCGTGCGACATGACTAGTGAGCTGGCCTTACTAGTACCCCTTTTTATGGATCAGTGAACAACGATATTAAGTTTTCATTTAAGTCAGTTTATCATTTATTATGATTAATAATCCATCGCTACTTGGTCTATAGTATAGTTGTTACATGTATTAGGTGCACATAAACGCCCAACAGAGGTCAACTGATCTTTGAATATTGTCTTTCCCGGCACTATATGTAACAACTGATTTTATTCTAAAGAGTTTAATACATAACTGGACAAATATTGTTATCCAGTTATGGGCCTGCATCAATAATTATAGTTTTGCATTACACGATTTCATGCTTTTATCAGAATGCTTATGACTTATTCACACTAAATTCATTGAAGATGACTTGTGGTGTTTGATATGTAAACTAGGAAAACATGGCCTATCTATTATTTTATTAATTAAAATTGGGCTATGGACTAGCTTTGAATTACTCCAAGAATTATTCATTTATTTTTAGTTAGTTTATCATACATGTGTTAATTCGTTGCATCTTGCTTTTAAATTGTAGTCCAGGGTTTATTGATAATACCAATATTCTTCGTAATAGTGATTGGAAGGCTACAGATGAAGAAGAAAAGAAGGTTGTATGCACAAATTATTCAGTCAATAGATAATAAATGGAGTAGACCTTTCTTGGTGCAGTGAAACTAGTACCGTTAATGTTGCTATTGCAATACTCTCATACGAAAGTGACCTTAGTAGAGTTTGCTCTTTTGTTTTGTGGTCTTTTTGGGTTCTGGTGTTTACAAATATTAAATCATTTTTATTTAGCATTTAGTCTCAAGCAAACCTTAAGCAGATATAACATAAATGCATGCCTTGTACATTTAAATAAGTATCCTATATTTGTTTACATATATTATGTAAAGCTAAAGCAAAAAGATAAAACAATAAATTCTGAAATTTTACGACAAAAAATTGTATTTCCAATTTCAGAATGATTGGAAAATTAAAGAGGATACACATGTTCATATAAGAGGGTCAGTATGGGGGTTTACAAAATACAGAAAAAATAAGCCAACAAAATATAAAGAATAGAGAAAAATGGACACAAAACAAATAAAGAATAGAGAATAATGAGGTGGTAAAATCAAAAGAATAGAGAATAATGGTCAAAAAGTATAACGAATAGAGAAAAATGGCCAAAAAAGTTAAAGAATACAGAAACGAAGGAACCCCCATCCAGACCCTCATATAACTGTGAGGTCATTTGTGTGTACTGAACTATTTTGTTTAAAACATCATTATATCTTAGGTTTGACTATTGCTTTAGTTACCAATTACATAATTCTATGTGTATGCTTAATTTTAAGGTTATTTTTTTCCTTTAAACCAGGTGTTCCTTAAATGAGTCTTGTGTCCTTTCTATGGTTTTATTGCTCTTAAATGTGTAACTTTTTCAATACTAGGTTCTGAGCACCTTTGACAAGAAATACTTTATCTAAATACGCTTTTGGTACATCAAAACAAACTCCAATGTCTCGTTATCTTGTATTTTAATGTCTGTAATTACTTTTTTCTTTATAGCATGCTGAAAAGGCAGCAAAAATTGCACACCTTAAAAGGGCGGGAAAACCAGAAGATGTTGTTTCCCTTCTGCTCTTCTTGGCGTCAGACGAAGCATCGTACATTACCGGAAATATCAACTATATCGATGGTGGATCTCATTTATATCCTTGACCAATATTACACCATCTCCGAAACAATTCAGATTCAGACTTCCAGTGTAACTCACAGTCATTATATTTTTAATCGATATTACTGCATTCTCCCGATTAAAAGCGTATCCATTTATAAATAAAGTTTGGAATAGGATTTCTTGCTATTAATATTAATTTTATGGCCATGTTGATAGACCCTCGAAGATAAAGCCCTAACACTTCAAAAACAAAAAGTTAAGTGTCGGGGCCTTTCATAGCTGACTATACTGTGTGTGTTTTTGTTATTGTGGAAGGCCATACGATTGACTGTAATTGTTTATATCCACTTGATTTGAACTTTGGTGTATAGCTGTCTCATTGGCAAACATACCACCTCTCCTTTTTCATGAAATTAAAATATACAAAAATAACGACAAAACATCGTATCTTGTCATCATGGTTACATCTAAGACTAATTGCACAATTAATAGCAACGGATGACAGTGAATTAAAATACAGATACCATAATGATTTCAACCAACATCACATAAGATAAAACAAAATTCCATAAAGTCGAGAACATAATGTGTGTCATGTTCGTTTTTCGTTTATAAATTTTTGAATAAACCGGATCGTTTGTTTTCTCATTTGAATTGTTTCACATTTTATCATGCATACTAATCGGTATTGGTTTTGCTCATTGTTTAAGGTTGTACATTGCAATATAGTTGACAATCAAACAACATTTCCTTATTTTTACAAGGTAGACTCTAAAATGACTAGTCTTCTTTTTCGTGTTGTGACTAAAGGCACTGGTAGGGTGGAACATAGATTAAAAAGTAACTAATAAGCATTTTTAAAAATGAACTGAACAATTATTATTTCGACAAGTTGGATGAAAGTGTCTCATCCTTGTTCATAAGGGGAACACGTGATCCATGGTTGACTGTGATATCTACAAAATGTAGATAAATAAGCCATAGGGTATCTCCCCCGATAAGGATATGTTATTCATACATGACATATATCATGTATGAACAGGACATCTCTGTAGAACATAATAATCGTTATCTTACCTCATATACATTTCTAGGGATACCATTGGTTAAAAGCGACCGCGTGGAGACCGTGTAAATTTCTATGTGGATTAATTGACTAATCAACTAGTTCTTTTAGTATACAAAGGCATCAGAAACATGTTTTGCATAACTAAAACGAAATAATTTACAATTATTTCAAAGTCTTAGCTATTCTCGCTCGCAGCCAATCCACCCAAACACTACATTTAGGAAATATTGTTTTATATTTTTAATAATTGATAAATGTACATTGTCAGAAAAACTAAGGATTTGTCACGCGAATCATTATTGTTAAATCAATGTTTTTTCACAAATAAAAATCAAAAGCACCAACAAAACATTTCAATTTGATTCAAAATGAACTGTTCGTTTCGTATTACAGTCAGTGTAAGATATAAATATCTGATTTTACATTTGTAACCTTGTACCATATATCAATATCATTAGGACTTGAAATCATAATATAATAACTACATGAATCAGATAGTAGAATAGTATAAGGCGATTTACAAATATTTCAAAAGTGAAGATTTTGATAAAGAGTAAACAAAATATGAAAGCAACACTTAATACATTTCATGCGTCCGAAGCGCTGTTCTGGATTACCTTCAAAAGGAACGTTCAAAGCAAATTACTTGAAAGCAAAGGGTGTATGTGAACCGAAACTGGTGAAGAGTTACATGACCAAAAAGGAGCTAAAATAGCCTAATCTATAATGTGCAATTACTAAAATAGAGTAAAATTAAATATTCTTACCATATTGTTTGTCTGTGTGCCCTTTTTCTACAATTTCAACAAAGAGTGGCACTGCACCAATAATCTTTTGTTTGAATCATTTCTAGCTACCTGTTTTACAACTGTATACAACATAAGACGAATCAAAGCATGGTAGAAAGGATAAAGGCTGATAATATCGGTATGATGATTTCTTTGATCAAAGTAGGAGGTATGAGAGGAGTAATTAATTGAAAAAGTAATTAATTGAGAAGAGTCATTCATTGAGAAGAGTCATTAATTGATAAGTGCAATTAATAGAGAAAACGGCAAACGGCAAAATAGTTCAAGAATATCTGCACCTTCCACCATCTTTAAAAATAAATTTATGATATCAAAGTTTAAAAATGTAAATCTATATTTGAAACAAAATATAAGTCGTTACCAAAATGTTAACACCAATCTGTGAATGGACTCTCTAGTGACGAGAGATAAAAAATAGAAATAAAAGAAAACCCTGAACAAGCATTGAAGTTTCGCCTAAACAATTGGAAATGACCTATAAATATGCTTAAGTGTATAATACCATTTGCGGCCAATCATGTATATATCACTATGTATATTAGACGTGTTAGAAAAGTCGACACTACTGCTGGCGCTCGTGTTGGATGGAAGATGAATCCAAGATGATGTGGGGACCATCTCAATAAGTACAAATACTAAACATTTTTGTTACCTGAATGGGCGGGTTTTATACTGCTGAGATAAATCTAAACAATTGTATTTATTAAAGTACGCAGGAGAAGATCAAATTTATTTTCTAAGACCCAGAAAAGGTTTAATAAATGCATTTTTAGATAACTTAAAGTAAGTCTTGTGACAAAATTAATCTTTTTTTAATGTCGTGTAAACAAATGGTTAAATGGTGAAGTCGTATTAATGAAAAGACATAAAGGGACAAAAAAAAAAAAAATAACCCGTGGTCTTGGATTGACAATCCGTGATCTCAAATTGCTAATCTGTGATCTAGGATTGATAATCAGTTATCTCGGATTGACAATCTGTAATCACAGTGATCACGGATTACTAATCTGTAATCTCGGATTGATAATCCGTTATCTCAGATTGATAATCCTGAACTGAATAACTCTGACTAAAGGCTAGCTCAAAATCATAAAAAACTAATAAATAATTCAATGTCCATTTATACATACGGAAGCCGTTGTTACTCACTTTGAGCTAGCTTTCAGTAACTGCTAGAACTCTAATATTCGTACTTAATGTCTTTTGTCTTTATGTTAGTATTTTTTTTTTTGTTTGCCTTCTGTCAATATAATGAGTGAGCCATTTTCAACCTATTATTATAGAATGTATTTATGTTGTACTGTTACAACTTACACCTCTGACCAAGGTTAAGAGGTGGAATGAGCGCTCACAAACATGTTAAACCCCGCAATATTCTAATGAACCTGTCACACTCAAGGCATCTTCGTTAGACAAGAGTTACGATCCACTCCCCTCCGCTCTAACATTGGCGGATTAAGAGAGAATTTCGGATCCATGAGGTAATGTTTTTAATTGGTTGCAGTCGAAACTAGCTGCATCCAATCAAAAAGCGCCTATAACATGATCACGTGTAAATGTAGAAAATGTAGGTAAACAATTGCCACGTGCTGATTGTGCAACAAGTCTTTACCTCCCAAAACATACGACGATATTTAGTGACAATTTAAATTTTTTAATCAACTAATAGAAATTCATGTGTATGTTTCTAGCACAAATGTTGGAATGTCAACGTACATTTTCGTTTCCTGCTTCACCAAGTTTGTAAACTCTAGACGCTACCATGTTTTTACATCCCCACTGAAGAGAGTGCATGTGCTACCATTAGTCAAGAATAATGTATTCGGAATGAGCGTAACTTTAATCAACTGATAGATGACGCAACATTGTTATCACAAATGTTGGCATAATCTGCCAAGGGTCGAGAGGAAGGGAGTGGATCGTAACCCTTGGCTAGCGAAGATGCACTCAAGGTGCCTCTGGTGATAAACACAGCAAAAAACAAATTAAAAAAGAGTAAACAGAAAATATCAGAAAACAAATTATAGAAACACAAAATAACCCCCACCCCCCTACCCGCCCAGATCACCTGTTGTAAGACAAGAAAAGGTGTCAACAATTTTTGTTTCTATATATCATAATCAAACGGTACCTTTTCTATTGATTTTGATTTCAGAAATAAAAATACATTGAAAAAAAGTTGACATTGTTTCCCATAGCTACAATCTTAAAACCTATAACGGGCTTTCATTTATGTAATTCAATCGACCCTTTGAGCCCCATTGCCATCGTGTAAAAAAAAATTGGTCGCATTTCCGACTCCGATGGTTTTTATCCTCTCGTCAACAAAGTTCGAGGGGATCTTGTAACTATACCCTCTGTTCGTCCTCCCACCCGTCTTTCCGTCCGTAACACAATTGTTGACACTCGATATTCAACATCGTTTCAGGATTTTGACCAAACTTGGTACATACATCAGGGTCGTTTGGAACTTTATGGAGACATCAAAAGAACGAACTAAAAAAAACAGTTGAATTGTGTGCTGGACTTTTCGAGAGACAAACTGAGTTTTTTTGCATTAAACAAATGATATCCGATCATGCAATGCTTATGTTATTATGGGCAAGTGAACAACAAATCCTAAATTTGCATTTTAAAATAAATCATCGAGCATTCATCTTATGTAAAAAGGGAATTTGTGTTTTCCAAAATTTTTTTTTTTTAATTTTTAATTTTTTTTAAATCTTATCAGAATGAAAGCAAAACGATTGTGTGTTTCCATTGAGAGATCAAAATGGACAAAACCCTTGTTCCTTTATTTTTTGAAAGAATTTGTTTATTCTGAAAATAAAATAAAAACATTCCCCCTTTTTCCACAACAGATAAAGACTTGCCTATTATTTTATCATAGTTTGCATTCTTTAATAACATAATTACAATTACATGTATGGTTATAATTATCTTCAATATACCACGATTTCGATTTAACAATTCACATTTAATGATTAATGTTGGGGATTTAACTATCCTCGATTGATTGCACACTATGCTTAACGTATTTCAATGGCCATAGTGGTAATAAAAAAACGAGGGAGTATTTATAATTTTGGAGACGACCCCCACATCATATTGTATTCATATTTCAATCCAACACAAGCGCCAACAGTAGTATCGACTTTTCTAACATGTCTAATAGGATGAATAAATAAAGCAATGCTTAGTTATTTTTAGCGATACATCAAATCAATAAATTATACATAAAAATAAAAAAAAAAAGAGGCATTATTGGGGAACTGTCCAACCAAGACAAAAATGCATAAAAGTTAATAACTTGTGGGCACCGCTCGACCTTTTATAATGAAGAAAACCCATACCGCATATATACAACTATAGACAAAGTCACGTGAATCTGGTATACGGAAATGTACACTTTTAAATATTCACGATTTAAAATGGTCTCATATTGTCTTATTGACAGACACCTAACGACTTTGAGTAAAGACTAAAATAAAGTGGTGTAAATTTCCGGGGAACCCTCTTAGACAGGTGAGGTAGAAAGATCATCTTTTGTCGGCATTACTTGTGGGACTGTCTGCATGCATATTTGACCTTGATAATGTACGCTGTTCGGAAAACAGCAATTATGGTTTTGAATTTGAAATCTCAAACACAGTATGCGTCAATGTGAAGGTTACAATATTCATAATACGAATTAAGAGAGGGTTGAAAAAAAAGTAAAAAAAAAACCAGTTTAACTTTATTTGTTCTTCATACATTGTGATTTATTCTGCATTGCCTTCTTTCACTAAAGTAAGGATCTACCCACTGCTCAAGTATTGTAGTTGCGTTGCTCCTTTTCAGAACTATGTCAGTTGTGCTATCTTGAAGCACAATTATCGGTAATTTTCTGACGTATGGACGTATGGACGTATGACAACAATATATTCACAGATTTGATATTTTCTCCTTGCATGCCGGGAAACTCATTATAGTCCCCGGTTTTCCAAATTTCAGTTGAAACTTCACAAACGATTTCAATTGTTTTATTTTATCATATTTATGGTTGTATTTTACAAAAAAACAGAATACTTTTGTTTGATTCAATTTTTTCCAACTTTGCCACATAAGGGTAGGCAACTCAAATGTAAGGGCAGATAATTCAGATAAAGTTACTTTTACAAAAGAATATGTTAGGAATTTACCTATTTTATTATGTAGCAAGAAAACGGGTCCCGTGACCCCATGTTTTCTTTTTCTTATCTGAAAGCATAATATATGAGCTATCTTCTCATATTTTGTCTCAAAATTCTATGGTGTAGTTTTCGTTTTATGGCAGAAATGTTCATGTCGATATTGTTGTGGTATTGTTTCATGCATGATCTATACAAAATCTGTCAATTTTGCACAACCTGTAGCTTGAAAATAAGGCCCGTGACTCACTCTTCTTATTTTATATTTTTTAAAAGCATGACATGAACTACATTTTGGCAAATTATTAAAATATTCTATGGATTATAATTTAGACACCCCATTTACCTTAAATTTGTGTAAAGAAAACTGTACTGTAATCTATTATTTGTTTTACATTTTCTACCCGAAATTGATAAAAGTAAAATATCAAAAGAATTATAAGCGTGGTTATTGGTAATTTGTTATAATATTAATTAAAAGTTTTAATGGGGTAGACCTATATTAAGGGGCATAACTCTTTAAAAACCATGAATGATTCTGCCGAACACTGGATCTCGCCTACAACTGTTGCTATCAGTGTAAAGGTGTAGTATTGATCGCAATCATTGCCATTTTAGAATAGCTGAACTATATTTTCAGACGTCATTTTTACATTTTAAAGACGTTGAATAATGCATGTTTAGTCTAGATGTATTTTGGTTATATTGTTTTGTTGCTGTCACATCGAGGTTGACCATTATCTCCATTTATTCATTCTTCATATACTTAATATTTGAGGGATAATGGACGTATAAAAAGACTGAGAGACGGACAAACGAACTGCCGGAAAAAAATATTATACCTTCCACAATTTTGTTTTTAAGACATAATAATTGGACAAATAAACCCTTTATGGACCTATATTAAATTGTACCAAGTAAAATACACGTACTTTTTAAACCAAGAAATTTTAACGGCGATTGTATAAATCTTAATCCGGTACTATATATGTTCACGCTTTATTGTGGAAACAACACCAAGGTAATCACTTTTGTATCCCTGCTATTCAAAATGAATTTAAAAAGAGCTGGCGAAGATCCGGCCATTTTGAAAATGGGGTTTTCAAACTACCGCAACACCATAAAACGTTATCATAATTAAAAATTAAAAATCGAAAAAAAAGGAGGTCCAACACCCGGAACATGTAATGTACCCATGCACGAAGTAAAAGTTTTTGCCAGACCCAATTCAAAACAGCATGCTCGTTTGACTTACTGCACAGAAAATATACAATTTAAAAATTTAAAAGAATATAAAACTTACACAACTAAGAGTATCGGAAATAAATAAGGACGTATATGAATGTGTACATTACACGCATTTTAATTGCTAGCAACATATTTTATGTATAATCAATATGGCTTTTTCAATGATTTTATAGATTATCGTCAACATTTGAACAATGCTACTAAATTAAGTACTAAATAGAAACAAAAACAAAACAATTCATAAATTATACCGCATGAAAGACGGCTCCTTCTTACTGAAAACAAGTTTTACGGTATCAACTTGGTGATATGATTGATTGATTGAAGGGCGGGGAATTGGCATTGCCATAGGAGAAAATAGGATACGTTTTGGATAGGGGTAGACATTTTGTCTTGCAACATATGCCTTCTACGGACCCTTTAGATGTGCGAATGGGAATATTTTGGTTTTGACATAAAGTGTTCGGTATCTTCTATCTTTAAATCATGTATTAGTTAGAAATTTTTTTTGTTTGTTGACTATTATTTTTCATTCATTTTTTTTATCAAGGTACACATAATTTCACACTTTTATAGTATACTATCTACGCTTAGTGGTGTGGGTTTCCTCATTGTTGAAGGCCGTACGATGACCTGCAGTTTTTTTTTTTGTTTGTTGACTACTATTTTTCATTCATTTTTTTTTTTATCAAGGTACACATAATTTCACACTTTTATAGTATACTATCTACGCTTAGTGGTGTGGGTTTCCTCTTGTTGAAGGCCGTACGATGACCTGCAGTTTTTATTTCTTTGTTGACTACTATTTTTCATTCATTTTTTTTTATCAAGGTACACATAATTTCACACTTTTTATAGTATACTATCTATGCTTAGCGGTGTGGGTTTCCTCATTGTTGAAGGCCGTACGATGACCTGCAGTTTTTATTTTCGTTCTTTGGTAATTGGTGGATAGTTGTTTCTTAGTAATGATCCTATCACATCTCTTTATATGAATGCGCCAAAGGGTAAAGATGCTTACTCACACTCCGCCACAAATCAATTTTCATGTCGGGAACTCATTAACAGTCATCTTTATACTTAGGAAATTTACATTCTATCGCATCGATGTTTGCTGATTAAGGAAAACGTATGTTGATACCAGATCTTTTGTGATATCGGTTGTAATTACGTTGTTTATCGTCTTAATTACGTGGTAGTATTCTTCTTCTTCCTCTTCCATATTAGAGTTGGGTTCCAAAATGAAACGTTTACTTTTTATTTAAATACCTCTGTATATTTTAACCTTTATAGTATTTAGTCCATTTTTGTAATATCCTGATGGCGTGGCTCGGTATTTATACATCCCACCATTGTGTTATTGAAGTATGTTCATTTTTGGCTTTTGTGACGTTTCGGCCACACTACCAGCTCGTCCATAGGTCGTTTCGGCCGCACTAACAGTTCGGTTACAGTTGTGTCGGCAACAGTCGACTCGTTCATACTTTTTTCATAATGTTCGTATGCATTTATTGGTTTGATAGAAGTTTGTTTTGAAAAGGAATTTTACTTAACAAAAAATACTTACTTAAATTAATAAATAAAAAAGAAGACTCAATAAAAAGTACTTTGACTAAATTAATAAAAAAAAATCCAAAAATTAAAAATTAAATTTGAAAATAAAGGAATAAGAAAGGCGTTGAATCTATCAGTTGAGATATAGAAAATGAGTTAATGGTTTATCTTAAAATACTATTGTTTTTGTATATAATTTTGTTGAATCAAGCAAGGATTTATGTAAGGTACGTTTGCAAATTATTTTGAAAATTGGAAACTGAAAGTTAATATTAAAAACACCAAAATTCTTATATTTTCTAGAGGTAGAATTTCAGAATAAGAAAAGTTATATTTTTGTAATACAAAAATTGAAATAGTTAAATAATGTATCTTGCTGTATTTTTGCTAGAAGTGGATCAATTTTAACAACTAGAAAATATCTAAAAAATCAGGGAACAAAAGCAATGTATACATGTCGTTTATTTAAAAAATGTCGAAGACGTAATCTATCAATCATTCATTCAATCTAATGGCAATGAGATATGTCTGATAAAGCCATTTTACCATTATTACCTCACAGTTTAGAGTTCTGGGGATTTAAAAATCTGGATATTTTAGAAAAAATACATTTGCGCTTTTGCAAGATCATATTAAATCTAAAGCAGATAACACACCAAATATCTTTATTTATGGAGAACTCGGACAATTTCCGATTTCACTCAGTTAAAATTTAATTATAAGAATTCAATTTGCCGAATATTTCGAGCTATATAGCATCATATTTTGTTTCGACCGCTCGCTCACAAAGGGAAGGAATTGACGATGCCACTAGACGCGCGAATGATGGTCACTAAAACCAAAGATGTTGACGGAAGTGAAACAAACTTGAAAGTGGTCTATTATATTTTATTCCCTTTATGACAATAAAAAACCATGGCCAAAACAATTTTACCAAGTATGGTTGAACTGGCAGTATGGCCAGTACCTAGTCAGGAATATGACAGTTGTTTTCCATTCGTTTGAAGTGTTTTTAGCTTTTGATTTTGCCATTTGATAAGGGACTTTCCGTATTGAATTTTCCTTGGAGTTTTGTGTTTTTGTTGATTTACTTTTCACAACATGCCTATATCCGGCATGTCCGGGGAGATTAGAAAAAAAAGGGGATAATTAAAATTCATAAGTCGAGAGAATGAGAAAACTAACGGCATAATTTATAACAAAACAGTTAACGAAACGGAAATATGATATGACGACAATTACCGAACTACAGGCACATAAAGAATGTGGCAGGGTTAAACATGTTTGTGAAATCTCAACCCTCCCCTAACCTGGGACAGTGGTGTAACAGCACAACATAACAACTATACAAATCAGTTGAAAAAGACTTAACATTGTATTGAGAGATGTCTATTCAGTAATACTGCGCTTTGATTTCCCCTTCCCTATATAATAAATAATCCAAATCGTTTTTTTTTTGTTTTCCATATTTATCTTTTTAATTTAACTGTAATTGTTTAAACACTAAACACAAAAAAGCACCACAAAGCAAAAAAAAAAACAACAAACAAACAAACAACAAAAGTGGTTGCTGCAACAATTTTGCAACCATGCATAGCTAACTAGATATGAACGTTGGTCTTAATCACATAAAAATTGAGTCTTATTTGACAAAAACACTAACTTGATTTGTCATGCACTGATCATATTGAAACAATTATATCTACTTAAGCTACTTTATAGTATATTAAGACTTCGTCAACAGATGTCCAGACATAACTGGGTTTGGAGAGAGACATACATAGGTAAATATCTTATCAAAATTGTATGCTAAGATCTCTCTCTCTCACAAACACACACACTGAATATTCATGCGCTACTGCTTAACGCAGTTCAGATATTCTAGGATTTGTATCTAAGAATATAATTAAACAATTTCCAAAGAAAGGAGTGCAACAACCCACTAAAACATATTCTCTTTCTGTTCCAGCCAAAGCAAAGTTTTATCTCATCTGCTTGAATCTACCGTAAAACCAATCATTGAACAAACACGTTAATGGGGTACTAACAACTAGACTGAGTAGATCAATGCGGATAAAAAAAAACCAATAAAACGGACAAGCGTCACTGCTTAACCCAGTTCAGTTATACTACGACATACGTAAGAAATCTGACTGTTCATTGATGAAAAACTTCAGTCAATATCTAACATTATGGCTTGGTTGTGTTAATGTTTATGTCAAAATGTACAAGAAGACCCCAGTGATCACTAGGGAATAAACCACATGTGGGAATTTTTTCTTTACCAATAAGCTGAAACGACACGGGAGATATAACCTTGTGTGTTTTTGGATGTCTCATATATATGCGATCGAATCTAATTTTAGGTTTGAAATCTTGATTTTCAGCCCATTGCAGGTTTGTGTTGATAGATGTGTCCCACGTAAACTGTGTTTCCTTATTTCTTCCGGTTTCTATCCAAATGTCTAAAACACCTTTGGGAAGTCCCTTGATTTCACGTATCTACAAGTAAAATAATTATGATAATCAAAAAGAATAAGAAATTAACAGGAATAACAGACACATTGTAAGACAAAGTAGATGGTCTGTTAAAATAACATGAATAATGAATCAGTATTGTCAACAAAAAGACTCATTAGTGACGCGCGAGTCATAATAGTATAAGGCCTAAGCAAGTGAAAGTTGCAAAGCATTGATGACCCAAATTTCAAAAAAGTTTTGCCAAATTCGGCTTAGGTAATCTATGCATGGGTAAAAGCATCACTTGTATAGCAAACAATTTACAAAACAGTAAATTTACAAAAATTACCGATCAATGATATTTCATGTCAACACAGAGACGTTGACTACTGGGCTGGTGATATTCTTGAGGTTCAAACGTCCTTCAACAGTGGCATCGACCAATTGGTTGGAAAATGTCACCAACGACACCAGTATTATACACTACTTTTGAAAGTATAACTTGTTCATAAATTGTTGCATTTTAAGAAGAAAATTGGCTAATTTGATATGGTTAATTAATCCAGTGTTTGATTGCATTTCTTTTGCAACGCTTTTGAAGTCAACATTTAAGTTGGTAAGAGAAAATTGTTGAATTTTTTTTTATTCCTTTGCACGCTATGAAGTTTTGAAAGAATGTAAACATGCCATATTCAGTCCGTGTTTGTGTAACTTTGTTTATCTCGTTGTGGTACGGTCCTGCCTTCTATTCGTATTCGATGAATTGAAGGTCAGCCATGAAATCAGCTCTCAAACAAAGGTCAGTGTTAAGGCAATATTGACCGGGGCGTTTGCTCTGACGTTCTTGGTGTCAACACACAATGTATATAGACAGTTCGTTTGACTGTACATATAATATCTTATTAAAAGTATGACATTTACATATATTTGACTTTACTTTAAATCCCATGGATTCTAGAATGTTGCGTCATTTGGGACGAAATACTTCCAAGGGACCAGTTCGGGTTTGGCAGCAGCTTCCAATTTATTTTTTGAACCATCATTTAAACCATTTTTACCTCTCTGTCTTTAACGTTAAAGTCCCCGCCAAAAAGCACAGTTCTGTCACGACTAGCATTTACCACATGGTGCAAAGCTCTTTTCATCTGATGTTTCCTCTCATCACTGTTGGCTTTCATACTTTCCAAATGTGATGTCATCAATAGGTAAGGTAAACCTTTTATTGTACACTAAAATAAATATATAGTAGGTGTGTATTTTATCCTGTTTATGTACTTGAAACATTTTCAGATTGGTAAATGTAAATGTAGAATGTACTTTACCCTTTAATTTTCAATTTAATGCCAAATTTATCAACAAAGTTTTTTTACTGTTATTTATATCTTTTCTTGATATTACTTCTGATATACTTGTACATTTGTTTGCTTACACGCTCCTAATATGATTATTCCAGAAATGACATGCATGCTTAACTATGATTTTTTAGTGAAAACATAATGAGAAAACGAAACATTTTACCCAAGCCATGAGCTGGATAAAACATGGTATAAAAAGCAAAACTAAACATGGCAATCGTTTGGCACAAGACCAAGGCTGCCAACAGAGCAAGTGTATCCTGAATCAGACTCATTTTGACAGCCTATCCTGTTAAACCATGTTGCTTTTGGACAAAATTGAAATATTTGACCTTTCTGAATGACAGGAAATATTGACGACTTCAAGTCTAAACCTCCTGATTGCACCTATGCTAGTTCCCCATTCATATATAATCAGGCGGGCCATGTTATTACTGGTGACCTAAAAATTGTCAATAACACTTCTCTGCGAAATGTGTCATCGAAAGGACCGAAATATTGTGGACCTAAATCCATCAATTGAAAACACAACTTCAAAATACTGAAGTCGAGGATTATGCCAGACAATGAGCTAAACGCAAGAAAGAAGACTTAAATACTCCTTCCGAATGGATTAAGGTTGTGCAGTCGTTGATACAAATCAGAATTTTAAAAATGAATGGGTCTATGAATATCCATGCTACTTCAATCTTTAAAGACCCAAATGTTGCAAAACACAAGTCTTACCTCCATGACAAATATGTTCATGATGTTGTCGTCCCCGCAGATAAAGCCCAAAACAGCATCGTTTTTGTGTGTAAAGCACATTACTTTAACTGTTTGATAAATGAATTGGGTATTGACAATTCACTTGGACACTCAACTTATACTCCCACGAAACTTACCAAGAAGGAAATCCTGGATATGCATATGTCTGTTCTATGTTTCAAGCAAATATGAAGAACTTGACTTCAAAGTTATTGTGAAACTACCTATTCTAGAGGTGGAGAGAATCAGATGTGGATTCTAAAAAATTCCAAAGATCTTTTAAAGTACATACAATCTAAGACTCTTTCACCTTGCAATAGTATAAAAACATATGACTTTTCTACACTTCACACTAGTATTTCCCGTTCAAAACTAAAATACAAATTAAAAGAGTTGGTCCAGCTTTGTTTTATAAAAAATAAATGGCCAACGTATCTTGTCTTAGGGAGGGATAAATCGTACTTGGTAAAACATCACTCTGATTCAAACAAAAAATTTTCAACAAACAATCGGCATTCCCATGGGAACCAACTGTGTTCTTCTTCTTGCCGACTTGTTCCTTTATTCATATGAGGCTGACTTCATACAGGAACTTCTTATGAAGAAAGAAAAGAAGTCAGCAGTATCCTTTAACTTTACTTTCCGCTATATAGATGATGTTCTCTAACCTAATAATTCAAAATTTGGTGAATATGTTGAACTCATCTATCCCATCGAACTTGAGATAAAGAATACAACATATACAGTTAAGTCTGCCTCATATCTCGACTTGTTCCTTTATTCATATGAGGCTGACTTCATACAGGAACTTCCTAGGAAGAAAGAAAAGAAGGTAGCAGTATCCTTTAACTTTACTTTCCGCTATATAGATGATGTTCTCTCACTAAATAATTCAAAATTTGGTGACTATGTTGAACGCATCTATCCCATCGAACTAGAGATAAAGAATACAACAGATACAGTTAAGTCTGCCTCATATCTTGACTTACATCTAGAAATTGACAATAAGGGTCGTTTGGAAACAAAACTGTACGACAAAAGTGATGATTTCAGCTTCCCAATTGTGAACTTTCTATCTTTATGGAGCAACATTTTAGCAGCGCCTGCATACGGAGTATAAATCTCCCAGTTGATACGATATTCCACGGCTTATATTTCCTATCATGATTTCCTTGATAGAGGGTTGCTGGTGACAAGGAAGCTATTAAACCAAGAGTTCCAATTGGTGACGACGTTGACCGTTATGGAATATCCGTTTCACAGATGACAGCAGGTATGTTCCAATTTTCGTAACTACAATCCCGTCCCCTTTTCCACGAATGTGACCTACTGCATAAGACTTATTACCGGGTGTGTACTAAGATAAGCAACACGACAAGTGCCACATGTGGAGCAGGATCTGATTACCCTTCCGGAGCACATCAGATCATCCTCTCTTTTTGGTTGGGTTCGTGTTGCTCAGTGTTTAGTTTTCTATGTTGTGTTTTTTGTACTGTTGTTTGTCTATTGGTCTTTTTCTATTTTTAGCCATGGCATTGTCAGTTTATTTTCAACTGATGAGTTTGAATGTATCTTTTGTATCTTTCGCCTCTCTTTTAAATGAATATACTAAAGATTATTACACATTGATATGTGATGGTCTATTTGAGAGATTTTCAAAACCCTTTCTTTTTCTAAAACTAAGCTCTTTTTTTCTCAACATTGTGGTCATTAGTAAAAGAGGGACGAAAGATACCAAAGGGACAGTCAAACTCATAAATCTAAAACAAACTGACAACGCCATGGCTAAAAATAAAAAAAAGACAAACAGAAAAACAATAGTACACACGACACAACATAGAAAACTAAAGAATAAACAACACGAACCCCACCAAAAACTAGGGGTGATCTCAGGTGCTCCGGAAGGGTAAGCAGATCCTGCTCCACATGTGGCACCCGTCGTGTTGCTTAAGTGATTACAAATCCGGTAAATAGTCTAATTCGGTAGGTCATATTCATGAAAGGGAAGGGGATTGTAGTTACGACGTAAGGAACATATCCGATATCATTTGTGAAACGGTTATTCCATAACGGTCAACCAACTCGTGATGGCGTCCGTAAAATTTACGAAGGGATGATTTCAACTTCACCATTTGGAACTCTTGGTTTAATAGCTTCCTTGTGAGCAGCAAACCTCTATCAAGAAAATCATGATAGGAAATGCAAGCACGGGAATATCGTATCAATTGGGAGATATATACCCCGTATGCAGGTGCTGCTGGAATGTTGCTACTTAGAAATGGAAAGTTCACAATTGGAAAGCTGAAATCATCTCTTTTGTCGTAAAGTTTTGTTTTCAACCGACCCTCATTGTCAATTTCTAGATGTAAGTCAAGATATGAAGCCGACTTAACTGTATCTGTAGTATCCTTTATCTCTAGTTCGATTGGATAGATGCGTTCCACATAGTCACCAAATTTTGAATTGTTTAGTGAAAGAACATCATCTATATAGCGGAAAGTAGAGTTAAAGGATATTGCTAACTTCTTATCTCTCTTCCTAAGAAGTTCCTGCATGAAGTCAGCCTCATAATAATAAAGAAACAAGTCGGCGAGTAGAGGGGCACAGTTTGTTCCCATTGGAATGCCGACAGTCTGTTGAAAAACCCGTCCTCCGAACGTAACAAATATGTTGTCATCAAGAAATCAAGCATCTTGATAATATCAGTTTCAGAGAATTTTTTGTTTGAATCAGAGTGATTCTTTACAAAGTAGGATTTATCCCTCCCTAAGACAAGATACTTGTATCTACGTTGGCCATTCTTTTTTATGAAGCAAAGTAATATCAACTCTTTCAATTTGTCTTTTAGTTTGGAATGTGGAATACTTGTGTACAGGGTAGAAAAGTCAAATGTTTTAATACTGTTACAAGATGAAAGAGAGTTAGATTGTATGTACTCTAAAAGATCTTTTGAATTTTTAAGTATCCACATCTGATTCACGCCACCTCTAGAATAGGCAGTTTCACAATAACTTTGAAGCCCGTCTTTGATTGCTGATAAAATAGATGTTAATAATTTAGAAAGAGGTTTCGTGGAGCACTTGGAAGACCCAGCAATATACCGTTGTTTGTAAGGACACTTATGTAGTTTAGGTATCCAATACAGTGATGGAAGATCCAGTTCTTCATCTTTGGTTGAAATTCCAAAGGAACATAGAACAGACCTATGATTATCCAGGATTTCCTCTTTGGTAAGTGTCGTGAGGGTATATGTTGAGTTACCAAGTGAATTGTCAATACCTAATTCGTTTATCAAGCAGTTGATGTAGTGACTTTTACACACAAAAAGGATGTTATTTGGGGCTTTATCTGCAGGGACAACAACATATTTGTCATGGAGGTCGGATAGGTGTTTTGCAACATTTGGGTCTTTAAAGATTGACGTAGCATGGTTATTGATAGACCCATTCAGTTTCTTAATTCTGATTTGTATCAACGACCTCACTGCCTTAATCCATTCGGAAAGAGTGTCTACGTCTTCCTTCTCGCGCTTAGCCCATTGCCTGGCATAATCCTCGACTGAATCCATCAAAATTTTAAAGTTGTATTTCCAATTGATGGATTTAGGCTCACGATATTTGGGACCTTTCGATAACACATTTCGTAGAAAAGTGTTATTAACAATGTTAAGGTCACCGGTAATAACGTGGCCAGCAGGATTATATGTGAATTTGGAACTAGCACAAGTGCAATCAGGAGGTTTAGACTTGAAGTCGTCAATATCGAGATCCTGCAAAACGCGTTTGTAATTGAAAATTTTAGTTGCAATAGGTTTGGTATAGGTATAAGAAATTATTGGTACAGACTGGTCTTTGAAATAAGGAGGTATTTTCGATTGCACTAATTTATGATGAAGGATATTGCCTAGGTTGACGCCATCGAGACCTTTGTTGGCAAAGGAAAGATTAAGAAAAGATCTTTTCTCTTTTTCATCTTTTCCAATGCGAACTGGCTTGAAAAGTCTGTGACTTGCAATATCCGAAATTATAGCTTCAAGTTTGTATTGGTTTGAATGAGGGTTTGTAACAGTGGATTCCAAACATAAATTGAACAGAGAATGAAGTTTCGAAAGGGGTAATGAATAAAGTTTCGTGCGAATGTGATGAATACCTAACGGCTTTTGTATGAATGGCAGCAAGTCATTAATAGAGACATCATGCAGAGAAGGTGATGTATAATGACGATGACCATGACTGCGTCTACGTCGAGGAGTCGAGTTGAAAATATTCATCACATTCACCGAGTTACACGAAGGACTAGATAGAATACCTATACCATCAATTTTGTCATTGCAGCCATAAGGTGTTGCAGTTCCCAATTGTCTAATCCAGTAGTCTTCTTTTTGTCTACGGAGAGTCGTTGAAAGATTAGGATTGTTAGAGCTATGGTATATCTTTTCGATAATGCGAACTGTCATAGAAACGATGGAATGATCGGGCTGATTGAAATGCTGGTATAGAATGTCGTTAGCATTAAGGTTAATGTCTGATCTATGACCGCACATACGTTTGTTAAGCCTTCCTTTCGTTTCACCGACGTATACCAATCCGCAAAGGTTGCACTCTAATCCGTAGACGACATTTATCGATTTACAATTCAGATCATCGTAACTTCTGGTAAAATATGACTTCTTGGTCAAATTGCTAGTGAATTCAGCATCTGTAATTAAAATAGCACAAGTTTTGCAGCCTTTGGTCTCACATTTTGAAATGCGACAGTGTTGTACTGTGTCATCAAACACCAAAATGTCTTTAAGGAGAACTGAACATGGCTGTATATGTGTAATATTGCTATTGTCACTAGGACGATGATCTGAATGAGTCGTGTTAGAGATATTTGTCATGTCTGGTGATGAGGGGACACCTGCCGTATCAGACGACACCGTGTCCATGGTGACGTCTGTTTCGGACCTTTTTATACTGGGCGACGTCCGAGCCAGTTTCCTGTTTAATCTTCGTAAGTTCATGCAATTGTAGTTTTGCTACTGGGCGGATGATGTCCTCGGGGACAAAATGTCCACCAGCAGAGACATCGACCCAGTGGTAATAAAAGAGGGACGAAAGATACTAAAGGGACAGTCAAACTCATAAATCTAAAACAAACTGACAACGCCATGGCTAAAAATAAAAAAAGACAAACAGAAAAACAATAGTACACACGACACAACATAGAAAACTAAAGAATAAACAACACGAACCCCACCAAAAACTAGGGGTGATCTCAGGTGCTCCGGAAGGGTAAGCAGATCCTGCTCCACATGTGGCACCCGTCGTGTTGCTTAAGTGATTACAAATCCGGTAAATAGTCTAATTCGGTAGGTCATATTCATGAAAGGGAAGGGGATTGTAGTTACGACGTAAGGAACATATCCGATATCATTTGTGAAACGGTTATTCCATAACGGTCAACCAACTCGTGATGGCGTCCGTAAAATTTACGAAGGGATGATTTCAACTTCACCATTTGGAACTCTTGGTTTAATAGCTTCCTTGTGAGCAGCAAACCTCTATCAAGAAAACCATGATAGGAAATGCAAGCACGGGAATATCGTATCAATTGGGAGATATATACCCCGTATGCAGGTGCTGCTGGAATGTTGCTACTTAGAAATGGAAAGTTCACAATTGGAAAGCTGAAATCATCTCTTTTGTCGTAAAGTTTTGTTTTCAACCGACCCTCATTGTCAATTTCTAGATGTAAGTCAAGATATGAAGCCGACTTAACTGTATCTGTAGTATCCTTTATCTCTAGTTCGATTGGATAGATGCGTTCCACATAGTCACCAAATTTTGAATTGTTTAGTGAAAGAACATCATCTATATAGCGGAAAGTAGAGTTAAAGGATGTTGCTAACTTCTTATCTTTCTTCCTAAGAAGTTCCTGCATGAAGTCAGCCTCATAATAATAAAGAAACAAGTCGGCGAGTAGAGGGGCACAGTTTGTTCCCATTGGAATGCCGACAGTCTGTTGAAAAACCCGTCCTCCGAACGTAACAAATATGTTGTCAATCATAGTAACGGGGTTATGTTAATGTTAATTTGTTCAAAACTGTCTATATATCAGAGTGATTAGTATATTACTAAGTTTGCTAAATTTAACGATCTTATACATGTCAATCTGGTTTTACACAGATCTTTCACTTTGCTCCGTTACCTTTGTTTGACGCTCGTGGAAGATTCGAAGACATCGCATAAGGGTTCATGTTCTGGGACTGTTTTGTATGAAAAGTTGTTATCAAGGGAAATTCCAAACGGATGTCCTTTATAAGATGGCAAAATCAAAAGCTCAAACACATCAAACGATTGGAATCACTCGTTTGCACTTTGGTTACATATTGTTCACCTGCAAGCATGTAAGTTTGATTGCCGAGTGGAATGTACATCAGAGATTACGTATTTACTGCCTATAATTATTTGGATGTGAAAAGCACTCATCATAGATACCTGTCTTATAATTTTATAAGACAGGCGGTTGCCCAATCTACAAAAGAATCATCAGGAGCCTTAAACATTAGCTTGTGTATCAACGAAAAAGTAATGACAGAAGGTAACACATGTAGTTTTTTTCTTACCTCAACTCTTTGTAACGTTCTCCCCTGTTTACTGCTAGTAAAAGGAATGATTTTCGAGTCTGTAACCTGTACACTATTTTGCTTCACCATAATGACTGTGAAATAACATTCAACACCTGATTCCATAAACGTATAATCTAGACATTTTCTGGAAAGCATCTCCAACGTATCAAGTATGACTTCTTGTAGAAATACTACATCAGGTCTTTCCCTACAATCAAAATTAATTGTAATATTTATAACAGTTGATAGGAAATTATAAGGTTACATAGCAAGTTTCTTTGTTAAAAATAAAGGTAGATAAGAAGTTGATGATATATGCGGCGATGAAAGAGCTAACTGACCACACCAAGAGGTAAACTTTCGGAATTCAAAAATAGACAATAATCTTTACAATATGTCAAAATCTAAATCACCACCAGTACAATATGAGCTTCGTCGGACAGAAATCAACCTTGTGCAAGTCCACATATACATGTACATGAATAAGACTTTGATTGATTTTGGAACATTAAAATACGAAATAAAAGATGAAGTTTTGTTTGTTTTGTAGGTGTTAAAAGTTTTTTTTTTGTATTATTTGTGTAATAGACATTACAAGAACTTTAACTGTGACACTTGCTAACCGTTAAATAGTGATATTTTCTTAGCATCTGAATGAACTCTATAGAACTGTCGCAATTAATCAGTGCTATTTATCTATGGTCGTAAAGTCGCCACTGAAGAACACTTCAAGTTTCTGGTTATTTTAACATGTTTAACATTCAAAGATAAAGACAGAGTTAATGTATTTTCTGGTCAGTTTTAAGGTTGTTGCTCGATGTGAAAAGTTGGTTACATGTTTGCAATATATAAATATTGTATAAGAACTCGATGTTGTCTTTTTAATTCATATTGAGGTGTAACATAAATGGTGGCAGCGGAAATGGGATTAATTAATTTAAGATATTAATTATTCTGTAGTGGATTATAAGCGTAATTTTCCTAAAGGATATATGTACTATCGTAGGACGATTGATTATGTAACTGATGTGATTTATCAGTGTTTTATTTTATTTGTTTTTGCCGTTAACCTGGCGTATATCCAGCTGTGTGAATCAGCGATTACTTGGATATAGTATATCCAGCTGTGTGATTCCGCGATTAATTCGATATTATTGGATATGTGTATCTGTGACATGTCCGGTTGTTGATTCAGTGTTGACTTTGAATTATCGAGCGTAGCCTTAAACTCACTTTCGTTATATTTTCGTTAACCATAAGATTAATTGCATTTAGTGTTACGGTCCGTAATGGCAGTTGGAAGATGTACAATGATTCCATTCAGACAACAGTCGAATGTGAGATGTGAGCGATTTCATGGTACTTTGAAGTCCATGCCCAAGAAGTTGTGCACTGAATCTGTGTTACGATTCGTTATGGCAGTTGGAGGACGTACATTGTCTCCATACAGACAACAGTCGAATGGGAGATGTGAGCGATTTAATGGTATTTTGAATTCCATGCTAAAGAAGTTGTGCACTGATTCTGTCGAGGAATGGAATGAATTGGTTACTTGTGCGTTATTTGCGTATCGTGAAGTTCTGCATGCAGAAACAGGCTTTTTGCCGTTTGAGATGTTGTATGGTAGACATGTTAGAGGTCCGATGGCTATAATTCGTGGATTGTCTACTGGAGAGGATGAGAAACACCGTTCAGTTATTGAACATGGAATTACTATACGTAATTGTTTGGCAGCTATGCCAGAAATTGATAAAGAAAAGATCAAGGATTGGTACGACAAGCATACAAGGTTCAGAGAATTTGAACCTGGAGGCGAAGTGCTATTATTGTTACCGTCCGAGGTATCAAAGAACAATGCCGATGCTTTATCAAGAATATAACAAAGATTGACTGCAAGCTTAATGCTTTATTGTTTTTATTACATCTATGTAAATTGGAGCAACGCCTTTTATTTTTCTTTTAAAGTGAATTTTCGAAAACAGTGTTTTCTCTTGAAAAGGGAGATGTTAAAAGGTTTTTTTTTGTATTATTTGTGTAATAGACATTACAAGAACTTTAACTGTGACACTTGCTAACCGTTAAATAGTAATATGTTCTTTGCATCTGAATGAACTCTATAGAACTGTCGCAATTAATTAGTGCTATTTATCTATGGTCGTAAAGTCGCCACTGAAGAACACTTAAAAGTTTCTGGTTATTCTAACATGTTTAACATTCAAAGATAAAGACAGAGTTAATGTATTTTCTGGCCAGTTTTAATGTTGTTGCTTGATGTGAAAAGTTGGTTACATGTTTGCAATATATAAATATTGTATAAGAACTCGATGTTGTCTTTTTAATTCATATTGAGGTGTAACAGTAGGGTTCTCATAACAACTAAATTTTCAAACAGTTACTGTTATGTGTGGCTTATTGAACAGACATGTTCAGTTCCAGATCTAGTTTAATTATAACTACATAATGACGTATACATATATGAAACAGAGGCTGTAACCGAGTATAAATAGAATACAGATTTAGAACACGTGACATCTCCCCTTATCAGAAAAATGAAAGTAGCAAATAAAAATAAAGAGAAATATGCAAATGAGAAATTAACAAAATTAATTAATTTAAATGAATCATTAAAATATATCGAAAGAGTTTCAAAATAAAATTTGTTTTTATTCGGTTTGCTGATATTGAAATTGAACTGTCATAAACATTTCATTAAGAAAAATCAATTACTGTCCATCTGAATAAAGAGCACTTATGAATTTAACTGTTCATCTAATTGTCTATAATGTCCTATTCTAATCTAAATATCCTAACTATGCCTAACCAAAGTCAATTAATCATGCAATCCTCTATATACATCCCGTCTCCATGATGTTTTATATTCGATATTCTAATTTGATATATTTCATCACTACTAATTATCTTGTTATTTTCGGTTTCACACTATTCGAAAGATAAACACTTTTCTAAAACATAGAACATTGACATCGCTTATCGCACATAATCATTAAATTTTGATGGTATTTGCACATTCCTTCCTGACCTTGTTTTTGTAACGAAGGATTGAGTTACACATGCAGATGTTTCGTCTGCACTGGGTGTGTTGATAACCTCCTTATGAACTTGATGATTATGATTCACTATCGGCACAATGTTCTGTGTATGTTGACCTTTGTTACATTTAGTAGATCGTAAATGTTTTCTATTACGCCGGTAAAGTCTCCCATCAGCTGTTTCTACTACGTGTGATGTTTACGTTTTACAGTCGCGTGTTTCGACCATTTTTTTCCATCGTGTACTAAAACTTTCTGTCCGTTTTGAAGTGGTTCTAACGGTTTTGAATGTCTGTCATAATAGTGCTTCTGTTTGCTTTGTCTTTCCTTTAATTTTCGGCGAATATCCTGTGAATTGTTAACATTTAGTAGCGGTGCTGTTGTTGGTAATGTAGTTTTTAGTCTACGTCCATAGAATATTTGTGCTGGTGATAATTTCAGTTCTGTAATTACGGTATTCCTGTAATCCAATATTGATTTGTACGGGTCTTTGGATTTCTTCAGTAAAGACTTAATTGTCTGAACTGTCCTTTCGGCTTGCCCATTAGATTGTGCGTATGTAGGGCTAGATGTAAGATGTTGAAATCCATAATCCTTTGCGAAATCTTTGAATTCAAGACTGCTGAATTGGACTCCGTTGTCAGAGTAGAAAATATCCGGAATTCCACATCTTGAAAATGTACTTTTCAAGTAAGCAATTGTGTTCTTACTAGTTAGATTGTCTAATTTGTGAATCTCGGGCTATTTGGAGTAGTAATCAACGATTAAAATGTAATCATTTCCATTCAAATGGAAAATATCTGCGGCAACATTCGACCACGGTCTCTCCGGTAGCTCTGATTCAATCATCGGTTCTTTTGTTTGTTCTTTTTGATTCTCTTGACATGTTAAACATTTGCTAATGAAATCTTCTATTTGAGCGGCCATTCCATTCCAAAATAACACATCTCGTGCTCGGGCTTTACATTTGTTGATACCCATATGCAATTCATGGATTTTATTTAGCATTTCACGTTGCATACTTTTCGGTACAATCAGTTTGTGTGACTTGAAAAGTAGTCCATCTACACATGAAATATCATCTCGGAATGTCCAGTAAGGAGTCATAATCTTTACTAATTCTGACTTGTCTAGCGGCCATCCTTCGATAACTGTTTTTGTTAATTCTTTGAGTTCAAAATCTTCGGCTGTTGACTTTTGAAATCTATCATACATCTGTTGTGAGATTGGTAAATACGCTAATAATGTTAATTCGTTTACCGTTAAATCAGGTACCAAGTCTTCTTTGGTTTCTTGCAGGTAATTTCGACTCAAGTGATCTGCTAGACACATTAGTTTCCCTTGCTTGTATTGTACATTGAGATCGTACTTTTGTAATGACAATAGTAGACGTTGCAATCTTGGCGGCGTTTGGTATAGCAGCTTTTTAAATATCGCTTGTAACGGCTTGTGGTCTGTTTCAACAAGTACCTTTCGTCCAAAAATATATTGGTGGAACTTTTCACAGCCATACACTATTGCTAGTGTTTCCTTTTCTATTTGTGCATATCTCTGCTGACTTATTGTCATAGCTCTCGACGCGTACGCAATTGGTTTTCCTTCTTGAAGAATCACTGCACCCAATCCCTTTTGACTTGCATCAACTGAAAGAGTTAATGGTAATTTTGGATCAAAGTATTTAAGTACTGGCGAGTTCGTAGCCATATGTTTCAGCTTTTGAAAGCTTGTTTGTTGTTGCTCGTTCCAATGCCATGCAGTTTTCTTCTCAAGAAGTTGCCTTAGTGGTGCGCTAACTTCTGACATATTCGGTATGAACTTGGTAAGATAGTTTATAAATCCTAGAAACGTTAACAACTCGCTTTTGTTTTCAGGCGGATTCATAGCTTCTACAGCTCTAACTTTTTCTTGATCAGGTTTCACTCCTTCAGATGTAAGTAAGTGTCCAACATACGATATTTGATTTCTTCTGAATTCACATTTCTCAGGACTCAATTTTAGATTGTTTTCTCTTACTCTATCTAAAACTTTTTTAAGTCGTTCGTTGTGTTCTTGTAAATCTTTGCCCCATATCAGAACATCATCTATGATAGATACTGCGCCCTCTATGTCATCAAACATTTCAGACATTGCCTTTTGAAACACTTCTGAGGCTGAGACGATTCCGAACGGTAGCCTTTTGAATCTGTACCTCCCAAATGGAGTGTTGAATGTACAGAGCTTCGAGCTCTCTTCTGTGAGCTTGAGCTGCCAAAATCCATTTTTTGCATCAATTTTACTCAGAACTTTTGCTTCGGGCATATTAGCTATCACTTCTTCGATAGTCTTTAATGGATAATGCGCTCGACGGATCCCTTTGTTGAGGTCTATTGGGTCTAAACAAATTCGGACCTTGTTATTTGGCTTTATAACCGTAACCATAGAATTAACACAAGGAGTAGGTTCAGTTTGTTTTACAATTATTTCATTTTGTTCCATTCTCTGGAGTTCCTCTTTAACCTTGTCCTTTAAAATTATTGCTATTGGTATTTTTCTAGGTGCGTGTACTACAGGTTGTACTGTACTGTCAATTTGAATTGAGTGTTCTCCTGGTATACACCCTATGCCTTTAAAAATGTCTGCGTAATTCTTTCGGATATCTTCCGGTATTGGATTTGTTTGATTGCTTTCAATGATTTGGTTGTCATCTGTTTGTATTGTGTAGAGTCTTTTAATTAATTCAAAGTCTGCACATGCTTTTCCTCCAAGTACTGATGTTGAATCAATATCAACAATATATAATTTGACATCACAAGTTTGACCTTTGTAAGTGCAGGGAGTGTTAACTGCATATCGTGGTTTGATACTGTGACCTGAGTACGACTTTAATGAGATGTCTGGTTGTGTTTTGATTACATCGAGATTTAGCTTCGAGAATGTTTTTGTAGAGATGACGTTGCATTCAGCTCCAGTGTCTAGTTGAAATCTGATTGGTTGATTGTTTATTTTCAAGGTCTCGTACCACGTGTTATCTATAGTGTGTACAGGAGTGTCTATAGTTCCTACATAAAATTCACCTTCTGATGAGCTGTCAGATTCACTAATCGTGTGTATGTTCTTCTTGTTGCGAAAATCACGTGATTTGTTTTGTTTTGTTTTACACATTGCAGCAAAGTGGTTCATCTTTAAACATTTGTTACATTTCTTACCTTCGGCAGGACATTGTTCATTTCGGCGATGATCACGTCCACATTTTCCACACTTTGAATTCCTTTGTGAATTGTACTTTCTAGGCACATATTCTTCTCTTCTTGTTGATGTGTGCGCGGACGGTTTCTTTTTTAACGCATGAATTGATGTATCCTCTCCATTCATTGACCTTAGTTGTTGTTTCGATAGTTCGTATGTTCTTGCAATATCGATTGTTTTTTCTAGAGTTAGATCACTTCCTTCGCTTATTAGTTTTTCTCTTATTTTCTGTGATTTAACGGTAAATACGATTTGGTCTCGCAACATTTCTTCTTTTTGTTGATAGTCACAATCATTAATCAATATCCTTAAATCGGTAACAAACTGTTCGAAAGTTTCTACGTCTGACTGCTTTCTGGTTGTGAATTTGTACCTTGCATACAATTTATTTGATTTAGGCTTTACATAGTTTTCGAATTTCTCATAATACGTCTTTAAAAGCTTGGCCTCTGCAACTTGTAAATTCCACGTGGAGTAAATATCCCGGCCTTTATTTCCAACCCATATCATGAGGTAGTTACATTTTGTTTCCTCGTTCTTTGATTTAAGTGGTCCTTCGAACATAAACTGCACGTGTTGTTTGAACGTTTTCCATGCTGTCGGTAAGTCACCACTTTCCCAGTCCATTTTGGGCGTTGATCCTAATGTGGATTCCATCTTAAATTCCTTTTTACAGAATCTTAACATTTTGCACAACTTTTTACATTGCGAAGTGTTCTGGATGGATAGTCCTCATCTCCATTTTCAATGGATTAATCTGACACCATGTTATGTGTGGCTTATTGAACAGACATGTTCAGTTCCAGATCTAGTTTAATTATAACTACATAATGACGTATACATATATGAAACAGAGGCTGTAACCGAGTATAAATAGAATACAGATTTAGCACACGTGACAGTTACATACTTTCCGTAAAGATTTTTCAACCCAAAACAGGTTAATAGATGTATTAAAATTCACTTGAACAAGGTCGATTTCTATCCAACGCAGCTCATATGTTACGAGTAAATTCAAAGTCTTTAAAGTCATTAGTTGCCATATCGGTGTTATTTTTCAAAATAATCAAAGTATGAGAGTCTTCAATGAAATTGTTGAAAGTTGAAATTTAAGTGTTTTGAAATGTACTTTTGATTTCTGGTAATTACTGTTTGGCTGTTTTTTGTTTCTTTTTCAAAACAACAATAAGCATGAGAGTCCACAAGGCAACTTTGCAAAATTGAAATTCCTCTTTGTGTTATTCAAATTTTTACTTATTATCTAGAATATAAAATATCTGAGAGAGTCCAAGAAATTAACAAACTAAGTTGAAACTTCAATCTTTCCGATACCAAAACTCATCCAATGTATTTTTTTTCATGCTGGTTAGGTTGCAATAACTATTTTATCACACGGTACACTTACCTATTTATGATCGAGATTACAGCACTTGTTCGTTCTTTGATGCTATCGTCAGAAAGACCATCGATGTTCCATGATAACAATGTAATTCCATCTAGTGACGATTCTTCATCAGATATACTCTAAAGAATATATGCCAAATATGTATAAAAAATATACATAGGCACATAATAGCTTTATCATTAGTGTAAAGGACAGAGTGAAATAAGAGCTTATTTTTTACTTTTAATTGAAGGTTTGAATTTTTGTCTTTTTCAAAGGTCAAGTGATGCTAAATTAAAAATAAGTAGATTTCGATCCTTATCGTAACATTAAGCGTAGTTGTGAAGTCAACATGGTCAAGGAAATGTGATTTTTATGGGATTTTGCGACAAAAAGTAAAATAACAAAAATACCGAACTCCAAGGAAAATTCAAAACGGAAAGTCCCTTATCAAATGGTAAAAAACAAAAGCTAAAACACATCAAACGAATAGATAACAACTGTCATATTCCTGACTTGGTACAGGCATTTCCTTATGTAGAAAATATATAGTTAAGGTAATTTTTTCTGGTTTTTTTTTGTGTGTGACCTGCATATCTAGAGCAAATGCATGTACTAACTACATATTTCACTTCAATGTTTTTTTCAATAGAAACAACATCTTTTATATCAATATTGTTTTGGCAATGTGCTCAATATTTCGCACTTACTTAATATGTGTGAAAATGTATATATGCATTTTTATAATTTTTTGTAGAAAATTGGGGTTTTTCCTTTCTGTAGACACTAAAATCTCCGCAAAGATTCATTATATATTTTAGAGCTTTAACAGTTTCAACAACTCAACTACTTATATAAACAGTTATATTTAGCTAAAATTACCTAATTTTGTAAAACTTCATTTTTTTTTCACGGCGGAAAGGGCCCTTAGCGCATCTCTCCTTTATTGTATTTTATCATATTTCTTCTTGAATTATCAGATGAATATAAAGATGAGAAGATGTGGTATGATTTCGAGTGAGACAAATATCCACCAGAGACCAAATAGATAGAACATAAATATAATAGAGGATGTAGACAGCTCTGTCATAAGTAAAACAAAAACTAACTGTACAATATAAGGGTATCTGTTGAACAATGTTATGGATCTAACTTCGACTTACCGAGTAGTTTATGGTCCTTTTACACATGAAAGACAATATCGACTAAATGGTTTACAACATAATTTTAATAGTCTTAAAGAACTATTGGTATCATGAAATTCACTATCATGGTAGCAAAAAAAAAAAACAGCATTCCAATAACGTTTATAAGGGCTCTTATAAGGCAAACGGAAGAAAGCTTTGATTCATACCCAAAATGTCATCAAATCTATATCGCTGCGTGGAAAACCAAAGGTTTAATAATCACAGGTCTATATATATATATTATACGACTTATTTGACTTTTGAAAAAGGGTGTAGATTAAGAACTTCTAGTACTTTAATTGTCGATAACTCAATACAATATCTTTTCTTATCCTAATTTCAATTTTGTCTGCAAGGTTTTATATTTTCTAGAAAAAAACATAGATATTGTGTATAAAGACTTATAAATATTTGTTTACGGAAAAACAGATTTCTGCAAGATCGATTACATGTGAGAGGCCATTGAAATTTCGCCTTTGTATTCCGCCGGTTGTAAATAAGCATACCTGCTTCCCATTAGATTCTTCTGTTGTGATTTCTTGTAAGCATTCTGATAGTTGTGCTGTTAAAAAGGAAATGCATTTGACTTTGTATAGATATTTTTCATTGTAAGTATCATCGATCTCAAACCATTTTAATTTAACACCTTGGATAAGACGCACGTAGATTTTATTTTCAGAAATCTCCACCAACAGGCAATCCTATGAGGATTTCGTCCATAAATGTTTGGCAGTCTAATGTTTATTTTGTCAATATAAGACTGATAGGACTATTATTGGCTTCCGTGTCAAACAGTATATTAACTGTCTTTCCAAAGAAAATATATTGCCTCTACTGTCCAATTATTATTATATAGACAATTAAATATATTTGATTAAAAATAAATTAAACATTGAGACAAGCTAGCATACAACTAAGACTACATTTATTTTTATTTAGCAATTCCTGTATCTGAAATATGCCCGACTGAAAAAATCTAGTTAACCGCCCACAACTTTCTCCTGATCAGAGAGCAGCTTTAACTTACGTAATTTAGAATTGCTCTAACACTTGAACAGATTATTACAGATTTACCCTAAAACAATTTGGACAGATCTACCTTAGAACTAATCCTGACAGTTCTTCATACGAAAATTTTGGACAGTTCTACCCTAGAACGTATTTTGATGGCTTTACACCTTCAACAGTTCTAAGACAAACTGTCCAAAGGTATAACTGTAATAGTACAGATAAGAACAGTTCTATGACAGATTATTCTCGCAGTTCTGAACAGAGTTTAGAACTAATCCCTACTGTTTATGTATATAAATATACATGTATCATGGGGCGGTTTCTTCTTAATGTATTTACATTTTTTTAATTGCGTTAAGAAACACTCTACTTTTCAACTAACATAGGTAAAAGTCATTATTCGAACTTATATACTGTGTATTGGCCTGTCAAATTGCTTGATTTTAAATGGGACAGTGCTGACTTTTAAAAACAAATCTGTTTTAAAACATAAATGCGTAATTACTGCTATTTTCGTTGTGTTGTAGTGTACACAAAGCCTCCTTGCTGATATTTTTAACTGCTTCTTCGGGTGAAATAGCCAATCTTTCGAGGGTTTCAATAATTTTCCAATCTTTCGTCTCAATCATTTGTGATTTGTTCTGTTTGTCAAGCGATAGATTCGAGAGACAACACACAGCTTCTGTAATATATATATATATATATATTTAAATATTATTACATGTTTTACGACAGTTCTGATACATAAATTAAAGGTTACCCTTGTTAATATTTTGTAAACACTTTATAGTGAAAATGTTATGCGAATTATACCATAGAATTAATGGATTGTTTCTCATTCAAAAGTAATAGCATTAACAATTATGATGATGTTCACGCTCACATACCGCTCACATATCCCACGCCCTAACATTGTCAGTAGACAAATAAAATCTCACCAGATTCCTACGTTCAAAGACTCATAACTACTACAAAAGTCAACTGATCAAACTTTCTTGTAAATATGCACGTCTACATATTATGGCCTCATTAACTCTGTTGTGTGGTTTCAAGGAGTTGCTATGACAAACTACTGTAGTAGTATATTTAGGCCAAAATTCTATGTTCAAAGGGGCATAACTCCTAGAAAAAAATGAATAAAATTTCCTGTCGATATGCACATCTACATAGTATGTTCTTAAAATCTACAAAGTTTCATGAAATTCTGCTGTGTGGTTTTATAGGAGTTTGGTGGGGTATAATTACCAGAAGGACTATGAATTATGATCATAGAAATTAGATAGTGAAATACAATATAAGGCGTATTATAAACATTTCAAATGTGAACATTCTTTCAAGGACTATATATATATGATATGCAATTACTTAAATAAAGTAAAATGAAATATTTTTACCATATTGTTCCTCTGTTTCACCTTGTTCTGCTATCATAACAAGAAGTGGCACTGCACCCCGCTGTACCAATAATCTTTTGTTGGAATCATTTCTAGCCACCTGTTTTACAACTATAAAACATAAAACGAATTTTAACATGGGGTAGAAGAGTTTAAGCTTGATAATATCATTATGATGTCTCTTTCAGTAAATCTTCTTTAACAAAAAAGGAGGTATGTTAATAATTATTAATTGCAATTGCCATTAACTTTTTGTTCGTTTTTCTAATTTCTTTTAATTCATTTCATACTATTTAAATAATAAAAATATCTACTGGGTTATTCTCACTTTTTGCTAGCTCTTTTATTGACCAGATATCCCAACCGTCACATTCAGTTTTAAGTGCCATTGAAACTGCCCATACCACATATTTGATGATGCCATCGTTGCTTTTCAAAGTCTGAATTTCAGATTCATTCGCTATATTACTTAGGACTGCTAAACTGAGAAGTCGAATTCTGTTGTCGTCAGAATCTAGATACAGTATTATTGTTTCAATACAGTTTACATCTCGAATTCTTTGAACGTTTTCCTCAAACATGGTTACTATATACAGCAATCGGTAAAGAATTTCAAGGATATCTGCACCTTCCGTGATCTTTAAAAAAAATTAAAATATAAACATTTCAGAAAATAAATGAATATTTCAAACAAATAATTCGTCGTAAACGAATTGTTAAAACAAATCTTTGACGAGACTCTCTAGTACCGAGGTATCTAAGACGTAAATAAAAGCAATTGTGGACAAAAATTTCGCCTACATAATTGTTGATGACCGATAAATATACTAAAAGTCCATGATCGAACAACGAATGTATTTTTCGGCCAATCTTGTATCACACTATGTATATTAGGATAAACAATAAACCATTAACTTAACATACAGAAAGAGTCATGTGACCATTGTAATACTGACGTCACATGTACAGTTTGTGAATGATTTTAAGTATTCTCGATTTAAAATCTTCCTTATTGACAGAAACCTAAGTTTGATTAAAGAACAAAAAGGTTATCATGTAAATTTCATGGAATTATAGTCATTTCGTACCCTAACCATTTCGTACCCCCCATTTCGTACCCTGGCAAAAACCATTTCGTACCCTGACCATTTCGTACCTTGACCATTTCGTACCTCATGGAAAATTAACATGTAGTACCATTTCGTACCTCATGGAAGATTAATATGTATGCCATTTCGTACCTCATGGAAGATTAATATGTACGCCATTTCGTACTTCATGGAATTATTTATGCCATTTCGAACCTCATGGAAGATTTATATGATGTAATACCATTTCGTACCTCATGGAAGATTTATATGTATGCCATTTCGTACCTCATGGAAGATTTATATGTCATATCATTTCGTAATTATAACTAGTGAAGTTTCCAAGTGCTGCTTAATTAAACCAATCATCGGTCTTTATAAAACTGTTACGTCTAGATGCATAATTTTATTTAATATGTTATATTTAAAAAAAACATTAATACAAAAATATGATACGAAAAAGCTATCCATGAGGTAAGAAATGGTAGATGCATTTGGCCCATAGGGTACGAAATGGATATTATCGTGGGTACGAAATGGTAAATGTTGGGTACGAAATGGCAGATTGGGTACGAAATGGTAGAGGTACGAAATGGTCAGGGTACGAAATGACTTGCTTCCAATTTGATGTAAACCCTCGGAAGACAATGAAAGTAGAAATATCATCTTAGGTCAGAAATCTTTATAACGGGACTGTCTATAGGCAAACTTGATAATCTCGACTGGTCTGAATGGTTTTAAATTTGACTAGACAAATAAATTATACGTTTAGAGTGAATGCTAAAATATTCCAAAATATGAATTTAGGGAGGCATGAAAAAAAAAAAACCGTCACATCAAAAATATTAATTTAACTTCATTCTTTTTTTTTTGCACAATGTGCTTTATTCTGAATTATTACCTGCTCGCTTCTTCTATTAAAGTAAGGCTCTACCCACTGCTCAAGTATTGTAGTTGCTCCTTTTAAGAACTCTGTCATATGTGCTATTTTGTTACACAATTCACGGTCATCCTCTGACGTATGGACTAAATATGACAACAATATATTCAGTGATTTGATATTTTCACCTTGCATGCCTGGAAACTCTTTATTGTCTCCAATTTTGAAAAGTTCAGTGGAAACTTCGCATACAATTTCAATTGTTTTATACTCTTTTTCATACTGTTCAAACTTGTTAATTATCTCTGACCTCTCAAGAGATGACTTATAATATGAAAAGGCATGAAGAACTTCATGCAATAACTCCGAGGACTTCCGGAAGTCAAGATTAACATAACATTCGTTGGTTCTCTCGTTGTATGCTTCTTGTATCGTTATCATTGAGCTTTTGGCAAGTTCCAGTAAATTTGAGAGACTTACAATATTAGGCAATGGTATAGGTGTGCTTTTTATAAGCATGAATTGTTCACTGTCTAACACTATTTCGCCTTTATGTTTTATAATTTCAAATACTGAATCAACGTCATATTTAGGTAGCCTGTTCATTTTGGGACTGAAATTTATTCAAACAAATCTGTACTGTAATCTATTAATTGTTCTATATTTTCTACCTGAAATTGATAAAAATAAAATATCAAAAGAACTATGATCATGGTTATTGATAGTTTTTTTTTGTAATATACAATCTATGTTTTATGGGGTAGACCTAGGTTAAGGGGCATGATCGTAATGGGTTCCACAGACCCCCGTCTCTCGCCGGCGACTGTTGCTGTCGGTGTAAACGTGTAATACTGATCGCCATAAACTAAGTCCATTTATTAGTAAACAAGAATGTGTCCTCAGTACACGAATGCCCCACTCGCACTATCATTTTCCATGTTCAGTGGACCGTGAAATTGGGGTAAAAACTCTAATTTGGCATTAAAATTAGAAAGATCATATCATAGGGGACATGTGTACTAAGTTTGAAGTCGATTGGACTTAAACTTCATCAAAAACTACCTTGACCAAAAACTTTAACCTGAAGCGGGACAGACGGACGGACGAACGAACGGACGGACGGACGGACGAACGAACGGACGAACGAACGGACGGACGGACGCACAGACCAGAAAACATAATGCCCCTAGGTGGGGCATAAAAAACGAGGGAGCAAAAAAAAGCGTTTTTCCAAGTTTCAAAACATTCCATGGAAGTTTAAAACAAATTTATGGATGTTGAATACTGAATGTACAGTCCGATGCATTTTGATTATATGTATTGTGTGATTGCTGTCACATCGAGATTGGCCCATAGCTTCTTTTCTTTATACTTTAGATCCCTACTGTTTGAGGGATAATGAACGGATGGAAAGACGGACATACGAACAAACGAACTGACGTACAGGTAACAACATTTTACCTTCGACAATGTCGAGGTATAATAAAGGAACAAATAACTCTTTTAGTCGAACTACGCTAATACCAAGTAAAGTACGTGAATGTACTTTTTAAACTAGGAAATCTTAACAGGAATCGTATAATTCATTAGGTTAATCAAAGTACTGTCGTGCTGTTTACTCGGTTGAACCCAAGATCTGACAAATGAATAAAAAAAAAAAATGTTCTACCTTCATATCGACTACTAGCAGTTGCTTTTTCATGTCAAATATCAAACATTTCAGCCACATTTATATATATATGAAGTTAATATACTAGTATTTAAAGGGAAACTCCGCAAAAAAATCAAAAATTGATATTATGTCCATTCTGTATAAAAATGCTCAAATTCATAGATATTAAAGTTTTATTCTGCTAGGCAAGAGATCACCATCGATTTTAAATTTATAGTATCAATTTTCTGCGTGTCGCCATTTTAACCATCCTCTCCGTTTTTAACCACGATATGTCTATGAACCACAACGGACCAAAACCACAGTAGCCTAATGTAGTCTTAATCGCGTGTCGATATCGTGTCAATCGTACGGTTGTTTTATCCGACTAACTAACTTGATACGGAAAATGTTTTGTTTTTTGAGTAACCAAGGTCTGTCGTTTTTAACTGTTTATATTGGAATTGGTGAAAAAGTCATAGTTCAAAGTCATTAATGAGCATAAGTGTTCCATGAAAATTGTTTTCGAAAATCTAATTTGTTCATAATTTTTTTTTGTAATAAACTTATTTAAATAAATTCGGACCTTCCCTTTGTCTGATCACCTGCATGGCTAAAGGTATTTCTCCCAAATGTATTGTGAGGTGACAAGTTCAGGTATTCAAGCTATTTCCTGCTGGACATGCAAGTTCATGCATCGTTTCACTTCTGAGAGTATTGATCAGTGTACACGACCGATAACTTGAAACTTCCCATTTTGAACTATCAGGTGTATAATATACATCTTTGTCTTGCGTGTCCGATAGTGATATACTAGTCATTACTACTCATACGCTTGTTTATAAAAAAACATTTCTGGTGTAAAGAATATTATTTATAAAAATCTAAATAATTCCAAAAAAAGATTTGATAAAATAAAAATCTGTTTACACATTTTTTCCAAGGGTAAATTTCGGGAAATGTAAGTACTCGTTGTCAAAAGTGAAGGACAGTTTGAAACATGGGGCCAGCTGAAGGACGCCTCCGGGTGCGGGAATGTCTCGCTACATTGAAGACCTGTTAGTGACCTTCTGCTGTTGTTTTTTCTATGGTCGGGTTGTTGTCTCTTTGACACATTCCCCATTTCCATTCTCAATTTTAAGAAATATTGATTTAACAAAAAAATACGCACTTGTCGACCATTCGTTTATACGCCTGGATAGAAAGTTACGGAACTATAGATAGTTGCAATTTAAAATTATATACATTTTTATATTAAACATAAGAAAGAAACATACATTTTGTTTAATTTGGGTTACAAGTTTTGTAAATAGACTAGTTCTCGTATGACAACAGTATGTTATCATGGGATGTCGATGGACGAAGAAAAAGAAGAGAATCAATTTGAATTAAATACAGGTCGATATTTTACTTGCTTTGGTTCATCGAAGTAATGGACATAGTAAAATCACAGATTTCTATTTCAATAAGATTGTTCTCGAACAAAGGAAGGAATTTGTCATCAGAATTGTTGGGTATAATGTATAATAATGTGAATATGGTTCTGAAAGTACATTATGCCAAATTTCCTGTTCCGACATGCATGTTATATATGCCACTGGACGAACACCAATTATCCCAAAGGGATGTGAATATCTTGCTGGAAAACTATTGAGTATCAAAGTTCAAATTAATTTCGGGATTTATTTTCTTTCTTGGTATTCAATAACAGAAAAAAGAATAAACTGCTTGTCCGCTAAATAGGGGTACTCTTGCCAGATAAAAGACTTATAGTTATATTAAAAAATAGGGAAACATGACATTAAATTGGTTCTGTCTTTTTTTTAAAACATCGTTAAAAAGATGTTTGTCTAAGGTGAACGACACAAGAACCCTGTAATACTAGTACGAGAGTATAGCATGTAAACATTCCTTCTCAATAATATGGTTGTATTGGAAATCTTTTCATACAGATTGACAAGTCATGGTACGATATGCATGTAATATTTGCCACATGACGCCCATAGTTCTTTCTACCATCATCATCTTATTCTTTGATATTGCTGTAAACATCGATGGTTCACACCCAAACAAAATGGGAGTAATGTACCTTCAGAGCTTCTCCGTCTTATACACTTGTGAAAGTTAATATATAGACGAAATTTCGGTATTGAAATGAATCTACATCTCACAAACAGGATTTTTAAATAACGATTTTGAGTAATCACCTACCAAACCAATATAAACGTATGGCAAGATATAACCATGCAGGAATTTGGTTTTCGTCAGACGCAAGAACTCATCACTATCATAAACGTATGCGTATATGCATGCAGTTTCAAATATCAAGAACAAGCGGTCGATGTCGATAGTCCGTTTTCTAACTGTTCAGAGTTAGACATGTCACTTGTTCATTCTTGGTAGCCTTCATATTCCCCGTCCGACGATTGGAACTCTTTCTGATTGTGTTGACTATAAATGCTTGTATGGTAATTCTGTCGTTTATCTGTACAAGTGGTTGCATGTCCTCTCCTTTCCCAACAAACAAACTAACGAAACGCTACTAGTCTACCTCTCTGGAGCTCCTCCTCAGTGACGCTTATACGTCAGGAAACTTACATGTATACTAATAATGATTGTTCAAGAACAACGATGTAGGGACGAACTATTCTAAATTCGTCAATATCAGTTATGCATGACTAAAATATAAGTTTTATTACTGTATTACTTATTTGGATTAATGACGGCTATCATGTTCAACATTGCACAAATATTATCATAGAATTTAAAAAAAAAATGTAAAAAAATCCTCAAACAAAATAATGTCTTAGCTTAGATTTATTATATTGTATGTATATCCATTAATGAGATAAACGATAATTGGTATTCTTTTCACAAATAGTTCGTGTAAATGATTGTCCAATGAATTTAATTATGTAAGAATGAAAAGTTAAAAAGAAACTAAAAACATGCATGTTGTATGTTGTATTTTTTTTTTTTCAATTAAAAACTTTAAAATTGCGATAGTTTTACGATTGTTAGCATTTAAACACAGCCAGATTTGAATACAAGATAAGAAATTCCGGTAAAGTATATCAAACAGATGTGCAATGGTAAACCTTATCAAATTGGGTAATATTGCATTTAGTTTTTATTAAAGATTAAAAGTACTATTTTTTACTTCATACATTGTATTTGCATCTTTACGCCAATTGCCGCTAAGAAAGTAATCAAAAATTGTTTCCTTTTATTTTTATACACTTTCGGAATTACGAATCTGAATTTTATTTTCAATTAATTTACACAATTCAATTATTGTATCTTTATTCTCATCGTGTATTAAATACGGCATACTCTTTCTGATCCTTTCTGTTTATCCTTTCCAAATAACAACATTCATACCTGTGTACGCTTGAACTCACACCTGCGGCTAAATAGCTACAAGGTAAACGAATTGACCTCAAGCAGAGAAATATACAGTGACCTTTACAAAATAATATACACACTCTGCTCACACATAAGTTGCATTGAAATGATTATCAAAATAATAACGGTAAATAGAACGGAAATATTTTCAGTTCAATATCAGCAAAAATGTTCAATAGATATTTTATGAAAAAATCTCAACAATAATTAATGAAATTTATTCGAAAATATTTACTATCTAGAGATAATTTTATAGGAATTTAATTCAATCAATACAAAACGGTATACGCATATTCATTTTCGTTCATTCTTGTATTGTGGTTAATAACTACGACCATTCGTCAGCTGTGCGCTTTTAATTACGAATATTGTCGATAAGCTATAAGAGTTAAACAGATTTTATTTTTTCCCAGAATTCAACACATCGGGCTAAAACGTCACAACCCACTCGAGAAGGTCAACCAAAAAAGTTACAAATACTTGATTTTCTCCGTTATTAGAAGGAATATAAATTTAAAACTTTGCTAATTTGTTTTTTATGTTAAGATGAACATAATTAGATGATAAGTCAAAAATCGCTGAATTTCCCTTTAACATGTTATAAATTGTCTAGCTTCTGTGGGCATAGAGAGTCGAAAGGGACAACAAAAAAAGATAACTGTGTTTTGCACCGTAGAGGATAATACATTTAATGAATGCATTTCGATCAGACGTGACTGTGTTTAAAACATATCCCCTTCCCCAATACAAGACTGGAGAAGTATATACTCATGTGCATCTTGTTTTTGTAAACAGTATACATAGACCTTTAATTAGTTTTAAATATTTCTGTTTCTTAATCATGCCATGACCCCACCATTAAATTCATGTAATTTCTACCATGTATATAGTAGAAATTGTTTTATTTGTCTTTATAAATATTGTTCAAACGGAAGAGGTAAATCACAGAATCATATTTTGATTCGCTTAGTTTAATCAGTAGTAGATCAAGGAACTATTAAAAAGGGGTGTGCTTACATGTCAGTTAGTGGAGAAGGAAGGAGCCAAACATTCTTTTATACTAATATTTAAGATATGAAAAAGGAGATAATTATTTAAGTCAGCGGGTCGCACGATTCCTTCTATACAATGATAGGCAAGCAGTGTAGTGTGTATATCATACGCTAATAAATAGATATTTTTTTCAAAATTCAGATATACAATCATGAGATGTCTCCGTACTGTTATGTTGATAAATTATGAGTTATCTCTGTGATAAATAAATATCATTGAAACCAGTCGTGATATAATACAACTCTTGTAAACTGGATTCAAATTTAAAAACATATAGGCTTACAATTCAAATTCAAATGTTTACAGTAAATAGTCCAGAGGCCCATGTCCTCAAATTTAATGACCTTTTAATGTAGGACCCCAATTTATTTACTTGTGGTGTTGCTGATGGATTGAGTATAACAATCACCTTTTCTTCATCTGACAAATCTTGAACAGAAAAGTTTATTTCCAAATTATAAAAAAAAAATGTGTTTCTCAGCTCCCTATTCAACTCACAATCTAATAAAAACTTCTTTTTCATCTTCTAATATGTTACATTTAAGGCAAAATCGCTGCTCTCTATGAATATTAGAATGTCTTCCTTTTTCTATATTTAAATAATGGTGTGTTATTGTTAGTGTTGTTATTAATTTTCTATATGTAAAGTTTGGTGTTCTTAAATAGTCTTTAAAAATAAAATTTTGTGTAAGGTTCTTATATAAATTAAGTTTCCTTTTTTCATAATTTTTTAGGCATTTTATTATGAATCAAATTTTATAAGGTGGTTTTGAGAACTTGTTTTTATGTAACCTTTAAATGGATTACAGATTTTTAAGTCTGAACTAGTCATGATCTTGTAGGATTTGTTTAATATCTTAATTAAGTTCACATAGGAATATTTTCTGTTATAGGTTAGACAAATTGAATACTTGGTCACGTTTTATGAATATTTAAAGCCCCAAGCGTAGCCGAGGGTTTTACATGTTCATAAAACATGACTAAGTATTGTCTGACCAATTCAGGACATATTCACACCTTCGAGTGACATAACAAAAATAGCCTCTCATTGTAATAATCAAATTTTGATATTAGCTCACTTTAAATGTTAATATGGTTAGTAAAAGGGATGTAAATCATTGTAATGGTCATTTCAATTATGGAATGAAAGAGCAATGATATAGTGATAACGAAAAAGGATAAATTATTCAAAAAATGGAGATGTCTTCTGCTTCAGGTACAAATTAATCTTATATATCGAGAATTCCTTCATTTTAAAAAGCACATCATGTTATAAATAAATCAGCTTTTCTTAAATTGTGTAATTTTTAATTATGAAAAAAATTCATCAATGAATTTTAATAAATTTACAATCGTTTCAACATCAGATACTTGGTTTTTTTTATTGATGAATTTATTGGGTTTTTTTTTTCAAAAACTTTCTTTTATTTTTTTTATAACCCGTCATTGATTCTTAAAACATTGATTTTTAGGTCTTGTATAAAAATCAGATTTAATACTACATTATTTTCCACACCTTTGTCCCATTTTCATTTTTTGGGGGGGGGGGGGGGGGAGGTCTATATATGTACCATTAAATAACATTTACAATGTTAAAATCTCAACTTAAAATGCTTTCATAGTTTTATAGTTCTATTCTCCTGATTTCATTTATAATGAATTAGACAAACAACAGTACTCATGGCCAAGTTCGGATGGAACTAGATTTCTGACTAGAGTTCCATATGAACGGTAAATAATTTTGAAGAGTAAGGTCTCTAGATTACCGGAAGTACAAGGTCCCTACTCTGAATATGTTTACATTCAAATTTGATTGGATTGACGTCATAACATCCGGGATATCGAGTCAATCTCTAAGAACCCTGCCACAACCAGGGTTCCTCGAGTGTTAATGGCGGAAAAGCTTTATCCAATCATAACAGGTGTTATATATGACCATGTCAATTCAATCTACTCTAGATATATATCCGAACTTGGCCCATGATTTTATTTGCTCTTTTCCTTTAGAAAATAGTGCATAGAAAGCCATGTACTATGAAAAATAGAAGGGAAAATACTAATTTTTCATTGGACGAGAATGGGTATGACTTTTGTTCTAAACATACAGTCAGGAATCTACTTCGTCAAAATTATCTCCCCATTACGCCAGTTCATTTTTACAATCGTAGAAATGGAAGCCATTGTATGGATGACGCGCTGCCAATTTAGCTCTTAAAAACCGATAAATTTATCCACATAGCACCATTACGATCCTTATATGTCAGTTGTATTTTAAAAGGCAAATGCATCTACTTGCTAATTAGCATCAGTTAATTTTCTTGTCTGCATTGAGTCAACTTAAAACTATTGTCTGATCGGTTGTCAGGTGGAATTTTCGAAAATTCATAAACATTTAAAAAAAAATCTAATTAAATATTTCGTGGAAGGGCAGACTAAAAATGTTCAGTGGTTGAAGACTATAAACCCTAATTATCACACACAAAAGATTATGTTTTTTCGAAGATAATTATGCATTTTTACCATCCAACTTGACTTGTCGTCAAGTACTTTTAGTAAAAATTAGCTATTCGAACACACCGACACTGTTTTGTGATTCATTAGAAAGGTATTTCACTTGACCTATATATTTCATGTTTTTGTACTGTGAATTTCTTATGATATAAAGGCAATCTGTAGCTTTGATATATAAAAGAGATAGAATCTGAAGCGAGATGATGTATCAAATACTCTTGCTTTATACGTTTTCAAGACGAAATATTCAACTCAAACACGCCCTAACATAAAAAGGTACACTCGATTTCTCTTTGCAATACAATTGTAACCCATTTTTTTGAATTTTTTCTTGAGTCACATTATGGAAGGGCAGACACGAAAATTACTGAACTAATAGATTGATATGTTTTCCGTCCGTGGTATTTTTTTTTTAAATCGGAGGTTATGCATTTTCTACATCCAACTTGATAGATACCCATGTCGTCGACTTGATATCTAATACCGTGTTCACACTATGAAATCTAAACCGGGTCGAACCCAGGTTAGTTAATCCGAATTAATTACACCGGTTCACACTTGAAAAAGAATTACCCCACTTTGGGTTTTTCCCTTCAACAAAAATAGACACGCATGCGCAACATCTTGTAAAACAGCGTCTGTGACAACAAACGAAATGGAAACCGCCACGGTACTGTTCTTCTTTCTTTTGTCACTGATACGGAAAAATCGGCGGAAGATTACAAATTTAAAGCGAAAAAATAGGTTTGCTAGGTTGAGAAGAATGAGGATGTATTTGATGGCAAGAAACAACTTATTACTGATGAATAGACGCTCAAATTTACAACCGGCAGAAAGGAGGATATGGAGCAAACCCCGTTCACGGAATTGGTGGGCACGGGGGGGTCTCTTCCTATATAAAGGTATATACATATGTGCCGCTGGAATGGGTCCCTTTTTTGATCCGTCAAATATATCAATGGGGTGCAATTTTACCGAGGAAATATATCAATAGGTAGTAATTGACCGATTGTGATATATCAATGGGTGATAAATATATGAATGGGTTATGATTTCGCTGTGAAATATATGTATAGGTAGGGATTTCACAATTATTCAATATATGAATGGGGGGTGTTTTTAAAATCCCAACTGCACACCTGTACCCAAAATCCCATGTTGAGACCCCCCCCCCCCCCCCCCCCGTGTTGGTGGGACTGTATAGTTCCAGGTTTTACTGATGAAGAATGGATCCAAAACTTCAGAATCAACAAAGAAACATTTGATTTTTTAAAAGAAAATTTACATGATACGTTAGTTAAATATGATACTCCGTTTAGAAAAGCTTTGACAGTGGACTTCAAAATTGCAAGTACCCTATGGAAGTTGGCAACAAATTGTGAATACAGGACTGTTGCTCATTTGTTTGGGATTGCTAGAAGTACGGCTTGTTCTGTCTTCCATGATGTGGTTACAAGCATTAATGAGACATTAGCACCACGATTCATTAGAAACCCAACCACAGAAAAGTTTAAAGATATTATTGACGGATTTCAAAACAAATGGGGATTTCCAAACACTATAGGTAAGTTTATGCAGTGGCGGATTTACCGGGGGGCACAAGGGGCATGTGCCCCCCCAGTTCAGGTCACCAAAAAAAATTCTAACATAATTTTATTGCTATTGAATCGTCTTATCTAGAGCGAAAATTAATCCCAGCTTGATTTGACTTCTTAAACTGGCGTTTATGTAATTAATACCACCGTCCACATGTGTGATTTATGACAACTTATCGGTGGGTGTGTAAATATTGACACCTGTGTGTATAATGTCTGTTTGCAAAAGCTTTTATGTAAAATACATTTACATGTTGATTCGAATAGTACGAGTTTTTATTGGTTTATAATTACGATAACCAGGTGAAACTTCTGATGCGTTTTTTTTTAAATAGGTACAAACATATGTTTGAAGTCGATAAGGATGGCATACATTCATATTTGGTTATCTCTTCATTCCAAAATACAGTACTCACAAATAAAATTTCTTCTTCTTCATTTTCAAAACTCGTTTTGAGAATTTATTCAGCAAACAAATTAAACTATTTTGTTAATACCATACAAAATTTTTTTTTTAAACAGCATGTCATTTTTCTTTTCCCTCTTATTTTCAAGAGAAATTAACAATTTGCTTTACCCCTCCCCCTTTTCACCAGGTCCAGGAAAAATGAATTGACATTTTCTAATAAATAATCATTTATAAATGCTATTTTATTTCCATAACAGAATCTGGGACTTGTACAAACCAAGCATATACAGTTATATTTGTTTATTTTTCTTGTTTCAATTACCACATGTACGTAAATGTACAAGGAAATGAATAGGTCACCATATATAAGGATATGAAGGTGTTTTACAGAGATAAAAATTCTGGGCAAAAAAGTAAGCCTGGAAGGGAGGCCAAAAAGTATAGATAAAAGAAGGTAGAGGTGATGAAATATAATGAAAATATTGATTGATTGTTGGTTGTTTAAAGTCCAGTGGCAAATATTTGATGCATGTTAAGGACGAATATAAAAAAGATCATTTTTTTTTGACAGGAAAGTAATTAAAGTATGAAGTGAAATAGTTATAAAAAAATAGAAAGCGATAATGTGACCCCCCCCCCCCCCCTCCAAAAAAAAAAACAACTAAAAAAAACAACAAACAACAAAACAAACCAACCCACCCACACTCGCATATACATGTATACATCTCTAAAAAAATATATTAATTTTGGATTCATGGTGCCCCCCCAGGAATCGATGTTCTGGATCCGCCCCTGTTATGAAATATGTACACTAAAATTGTATATCTAGCAAGAAACACGTATATAGGTCTCTGATATAACCAAATTTTACAACATTTGCAAAGTTTTTTGTGACCAACCTAACATTGTACATTCTCCTTACCATACACCAGAGACATATATACACATGTGTATTATATATGTCTCTGCATACACTAATCAGTTTTCGACAACAGAAATGTAACACAGATATACTTTTTCAAGAGCCCTGATATAAAAGAAAATATGAGACAGCGCAAAAAAATATACAGAAATTCTCTAACAAAGAAACACACATTTCTGAAAAATGAGATACACTTTGTGTAGTCTAATTCAGAAAATCTGATGGAACACTTTGTGTAAAGTCTAATTCAGAATATCTGATTAATTAAGTTTGTTCTGTTTTTTTATTTCAGGGGCCATAGATGGCACACACATTCCAATTCTGGCTCCTAAAGAAGTACCAGCTGACTATCACAACAGAAAGGGCTTTTATTCAATTATTTTACAGGCAGTTGTTGACTTCTCATATAAGTTTTGGAATATAAATGTTGGCTGGGCAGGTCGTGTTCACGACGCACAAGTTTTTGCAAATTCATCCATATATGCACAATTTCAGGGAGGCAATGTTGTTGGAAAGGAACTAGACAAAAGATTCAATAACACAACAATTACTCCGTTTATTATTGGGGATGCTGCATACCCATTAATGCCATGGTTAATAAAACCTTTCAGGGACAATGGAGCATTAAGTGCAGAAAAGAGATATTTTAATTATAAGTTGTCAAGGGCAAGGATGGTGGTGGAGAATGCATTTGGCAGATTGAAAGGAAGATGGAGATGTTTAATGAAAAGAAATGATTTATCTACACTTTTTGTACCTGATGTTGCAGAGTGCTGTTGTACATTGCATAATATATGTGAAACTTTTTTAAATGAATTCCCTGAAGAATGGCTAGAACAAGAGGAAATGAATAATGCCCCAAATGATTGCCAGGCAGCAACACAAACTGGAGAGCGAGTCAGGGATACATTAATTAACTACCTTTTACAAGAAAGGGAACAGTAGTTCAAATATAAAATGATCTACAGTATTAAATTATTATTATTAGTTTAATTCTTATTGTGATGACATCCTGCTTGTTATTAAAACATATCAGTAATTTACAGTAAAGTATGATTGCTAATGAGACTGAATGAGTATGCCATTAACTAAGATGAACAATGTAACCAACTACAGTTCAATATATATGAACTTCAACAATGAGAAAATCTTGCACTGTAAATTAAGCAGTTTATCCTCTGAAATGCTTTAAATTGGTCAATAATTAGCTTACTATGTATTGAAAGCCAAGATTCTGCATTCAAGGATGTAGTAACCTTAAAATGCTAGGCGACTGTCAAGTGAGAGATTTAGCTACCTCTAAAACCAGGTCTAATCCACAATTTCTTTAACTAAGAAAATGCCTGTAACAATTCAGGAATATGACAGTTGTTTTCCATTCATTATATGTGATTGAGCTTATCGATAAGCCATTTGATTACAGACTTTCCTTTAGAATTTCCCCTTGAGTTTGTTTTTTGTGTAATTTTACTTTTTGCTGACATCAATGACGTTTGGTCTTAAATGGAGAGTTGTTTTCATTGGTAATCGTACAAAATTTTCCTATTTTTATATATATTTTTAGCATAATTGAATATGCTGAAATTTATTGCCAGCTTTCCTGGGGAAAAATAATTTCAACAAGTTCAAAGACCGTCTCTGAAAACAATCATCAGACCAGAACACAATTCACATCTGAAATTTGTCATGGTTTAACTATAAGCCAAATTTCAAGTCAATATCTTTAAGCAAAAAAAAAAGTGGAAAACCAATTATTTGAGTGGATTTTCCAAGTTCAAGCATAACTCTGCAAAAATTTATCAGACTGGAACAAAAAGTAGAACTTGATCTGTAACTTGTCATGGTTATACTATATACCAAATATCACACCAATATCTTGAAGCATGACAAAAAAAATATGGAAAGCTGATTTACATGACAGACCAACAGACAGAGTGCAAACATAAAGTCCCCTTCAATTTTCTTGGTAGGGGACTAATAAAAACTAAATGATATGCTATACTGAAGCTTCAAATTAAGCTACAATAGTTCATCCATATACAAGATATGATAATATTGTTATCAATTTTAAAATATTAAGATTTATAGGATAAACATCCCTATTTTTCTGCATTCTGTGAATGAAGTGAGAAATACAGATTCTTTTTTTTTTTGTTCAGTCTACAGAGATGACGGCATTGTTTCTGTATTCACATTTAACACTTATCAAGCAAACCTGATACTGAAAATTTAACTTTACAAATGAACAAAGAAAAATTATTTCAAGGTAAGATGATACAAGATAGACATGTACATCTTACAATCATTTCACAGACCAAATATAGAATACCTATTCATTATAGTAATGTATCTAAGAAAGAGACTGAACAAGAAAAATTGAACATTGACAAACGAACCATGAAAATGAGAATAAAGTCAGATGATTCATGTACACCTTAGAACAACAGTTCCTGGTATTTCCAAACACCAAATATAATTGACAGCTGCTTATTGTATCTGAGATAAAACTGCACATACCAAATATAGTTATCCTATTTGTTAAAGAAAAAGAGAAATTAATATTATAACAAAGAATCTTAACTTTCTTTTAAAGAAATCGCTGAACCATGAAAATTAGGTCAAGGACAATAGCCATATGACCCAAGGAAAAGTCATAACATCAGATATCTATATGCAAAGTATAAAGCATCATATCTTTTACCTTTTGAAACATTAAGATTTAAGGTCAAGGGCAAATAACCTTGTCATCTAAGAGGTTGCAGGGGAGACAGCATTAATAAAGAGGAAAAAACGATAAGTTTTTATTAGGACATATCCTTCTATTTTCAATTTTTACACAGAAATTTAAAGGAACAACAATATTTCTTTTCACAAACATAAATAAATGTTCTTTCATCTAGATCTTAAAATTTAAAGTTAAAATTAAAATATATTGATTGAAAAAAAACATAAACTTGGTATAAATTAAAATTAACAGCTAAAAACAGTCTTCATTATTTAGCATCCTCAAGAAGCTCATATTACTGCATGATGCTTCTGGAAGAAAAGAAGCATGATTAACATTTGAGGTTGGTCTGTGGTATGTTGATGATGTTGATGATGTTGATGCAGAATGTAATGGTGAAGCCTGGAATGTTGAATCCTGGAATGATGAAGAAGGGAATGACGATACTGATGATGCATGACCTGATGTAATTTGGGATGATGGCTGTCCTTTAATAATTGTAGCAAACATAGAAAATAGTTTCAGCTCATGTTCCTTGTCCTCTTTTCTCATTCTCTCCTCTTGAGCCTTTTCTTCCTCCCATCTCTTTGATTCATTGGATAAAAACTCATTTTGCTGTTCTTTTAACATAGCCATAAGGCTCTCATCACTTTTTCTGATTTTCCCAGAGGCTATAAAATTATAAATGTTACTATTAAAAATCAAATTGAAAATTTCATATTTTAGAACTAATCCATGAATTTAATAGCATATTGAAAATTTTCTGCATGTTACCAAAACAACAGGCAATTGCGAACATGTATGTTTTTCTTTCACAAATTTAATATTTTTTAAGTATTTTTAATTCTTTAATTAAAAAGAGGGCACACGCTGAAATGTCTCGCCTGTTTTACTAACCATGATTGATTTTATGTTGATAGTCCTAAAGATAAAAGTTTTACTACAAGTATCACATAAACTTAAAATTATCAATGATCCATGAAAATGAGGTCCTGGTCAGATAAACCAGGCCAGACAGACATGTACACCTTACAATCATTCCATACACCAAATATAGTTGACCTTATTGCTTATAGTATTAGAAGAACAGACCAAAACACAAAAACTTAACATTGACCAATGAACCATGAAAATGAGGTCAAGGATAAATGACACCTGCCAGACAGACATGTACACCTTACAATCATTTCATACACCAAATATTGTTGACCTATTGCATACGGTATAAGAAAAACAGACCAAAACACAAAAACTTAACTATAACCACTGATCCATGAAAATGAGGTCAAGGTCAGATGACACCTGCCAGTTGAACATGTACACCTACAGTCCTTCCATACACCAAATATACTAGACCTATTGCTTATAGTATCTGAGATATGGACTTGACCACCAAAACTTAACCTTGTTCACTGATCCATGAAATGAGGTTGAGGTCAAGTGAAAACTGTCTGACGGGCATTATGACCTTGCAAGGTAGGCACATACCAAATATAGTTATCCTATTACTTAAAATAAGAGAGAATTTAACATTACAAAAAACCTTAACTTTTTTTTCAAGTAGTCACTGAACCATGAAAATGAGGTCAAGGACATTGGACATGTGACTGACGGAAACTTCGTAACATGAGTCATCCATTTACAAAGAATGAAGCATCCAGGTCTTCCACCTTCTAAAATATAAAGCTTTTAAAAAGTTAGCTAACGCCGCCGCCACCGTCGGATCACTACACCTATGTCAAGCTTTCTGAAACAAAAGTCGCAGGCTCGACAATAAAAAAAATCAACATGAAATTCAAGAAATAACATTTGACAATGAACCATAACAATGATGTCAAGGTCACTATCTTGCTATATGTGTGTTTATTCAGCTTTTAAAATAACATTTGTATCAGATTTTGGATTTTACAATTATTTGGTCTCAAACATTTTAATGATGAGATCTAATTTGCACATCTCCAGTAGCACTGAGGTTATGTTTATGTTATAAGTCATACCACATTTTCTTATTTTCTTAAAAAAAATACATTTTTTTGTGTACTGGAACCTGTTTCTGAGTCTAAATATGAGTCTTTTCATTTCTTGTTTTCAACTATATAAATGGTACTATCAATGGTAAACTACATGGACTAAGCATACATTGACCTATAATGGTTTACTTTTATAAATTGTTATTTGGATGGAGAGTTGTCTCATTGGCACTCATACCACATTTTCCTATATGTATATTCATTGTATGTAATAGTATGAAAAGGGCCTGTTTGCTTTATACTTACTTCCCTGTTTTTTTCTACATTCAGGGTCATTCTGGTCTTTTCTCTTTCTTTCATCTGTTTTCTGAAATAAAAAGTAACCGTTCAATCTACTTGTAGGTAAACTGTTTTTTATTGGATGCCTCTTGCTTTTTTACCTATATATTTAAAATTTGTTTTTTTATTAATTGGTTTGTAGAAATGGTTATTTGTTTTCTGGTCTAAATTGCTGTACAATGGTCATTTCATAACCCTTTTTCCCCATTTTAATGGTTTTACACTAGTAATTTTGGGGCCTTTATAGCTTGTTCGGTGTGAGCCAAGGCTCTGAGTTAAATGCCGTACATTGACCTATAATGGTTTACTTTTATAAATTATTTTTTGGATGGAGAGTTAGCCCATTGGCACTCATACCGCATCTTCCTGTATATATCTATTTGGTCTTGGATTGATAGTTGTCCAATTGGCAATCTTACCACATTTTTTTAATACATACGAGTATATTTATATGTACAATGTATAAAAAAAATCATGATTATAGCCAATGCTAAATGATCAAGAATACAAGGTGATGAATCGTATAATTATGATTCAGTACAATACAAAATGTAATATGGCTTATGCAGGATTAAAACATGTAAAAGTGTACATTACAACCAAAAAATAGCAAAATTATGAACAAATTAGTTATTGGTTATCTGAAATATTCAATCTTTATTCAAGATTTTACTATTTTTTTGTGGTGTTGACATTTTCATACTTGCATATGATATCTATTATAAACACATACAATTCAGTTCACTTGAAAAAGGCAGAAATACATATATATCATAAATTATTGGGAAAGGAATCATGGGGATAGTTACTCCTTGATCACTTTGACGTTTGTTAAGCATAAATATATGATTATAGAATTTTCCACCATTGCAAGTATATTACATGTATGTAATAAAAGTGAAACTTTCATTGAATAGGTTTTTTTTAAACAAATCATAAGTTTTGGAGATTTTTTTAGAAGGGAATGTCTTGTTAAGCATGAAATTTAGATCAAGTATTACTAAATCAATTAACATGATCAATATACCTTTCTTTCTGCTCTTGATATGTGAGTCATCTGCATGGTAAAGAGGCGTCTTTCTCAATCTGGGACTACAAATATAAATAAATGTTATAGTAACCCTGAGAAGTTTTATCATGTTTATAGCATCCTTATTTTTATATGATTTGCATATTATACTGATAAACATTGAGTGAATTTATGCAAACCTTTATTCATTTTCATTTCTTAACAACATAAGCAGAAAAATGTATGTTGTAGCTTTTTTATGCTAGTGTTGACCTGTCAAATGGTCACCCCATATTCATATGCCTGTATATAACTGATTAGAGACACCCATTTTATTTTGTAAACCAGTTCAGCCATACACAATTCAGAGTTCTTGAAACTGTTTTTGTACTTGACATTTGGACTGCCACTATATTCTCAAATCTGGTCAGCTAAAGCACACTTCTATAAGCATAACTTTTAACAATTTTTTAAAGAAATTATCAGACATTTTGGCTGACATTTACACAAAAAGTGTTAAACATTTCAAATCAGCCACACTGAATGTTTTAAATATCTCTGAACATTTCTTGACTTAAACCTTTATGTTCATGATGATATGTCCTTAAAGCTATACAGCTGAATTATTGAAAAGTAAGCTAGCATGCATGTAATGATGTAGATTAATGTAAAGAAAAATGCAAAAATCATAGCCAAAATGTGGTGTATTGTCTATTGATCACTGTGTGGTATTGATTCGTGTTTCTGGTCCATATCAAACATAAAGATTTCTATGGACATATTTGATTGGTGTACTTATCCTGTATTGAAGTTTGACTCGGTTGTATCAGGAACATAGATATACTGTTCCCAGGTTGTATAATGCTAAATACTAAAAGATGTTAAAAAACTGAAATCGGTTGTAGAAAAAGGTAGAGGAAATGTAACATGTAAAAGTAAGAATGAAATCGGTGATGAAAGGAACAAATTCGACTTAGATGCGGATAGTGTAATTTCCATCATACTGATCTATTATACTGAGCATTTCTTATAAAAAAACTGTGACTAAGCTAAACTCATTTATTCGCTATATATTTGTTCTGAACAAACGCACGAATACTGTACGCTTCCTTAATTAATTTTCGGTGTGTTACATGCAGATTAATGGGAATAAAATATCAGTGGAATATACTACACAGGGCCGTAACTAGGTCTCGAATTCAGGGGAGGCAGGGTTTTGGGGGCCGCCGTATGCCGATTTTTTCCTCTCATCAGAATGGCTAAAAATGACCCTTTTTCCTCAATTTCCGTACTTTCAGAAACATCAGTATTGCTTGAACCTATAAGCAATTTTTATGCAAAAACAAGCTGAGATTGCTGTTCAGGATTAGCCAATGCTCCGCCTTGAAGGCCGTACTTTGACCTATAATTATTAACATTGAATACATTGTGACCGCGCAGTGGCGGATCCAGGGGGGGGGGGGTGGTTCCGGGGGTGCGCACCCCCCCTTTATTTTTGCCGATCAATGCATTTGTATCGGGACATATGTTTTGCACCCCCCTGCACCCCCCCTTTGCCCTGGGTTAGCACCCCCCTTTCGAAAATTCCTGCATCCGCCCCTGCCGCGGATGTTTTTCTCAATAAAATCAGTAGCTAAAATGACCCGTTTTCCTTCGATTTCCTTTCTTTAAGAAACATCAGTAGTGCTGGATCCTGGAAGCAATTATTATCTGTATTTGAACATCTTTTTGTTAGAAATTAAACTGGTAAGTTAAAAAAACATATAAAGCAAGATCATAGAACTCAAGATGTATTCTTTGTTATCGAGGACCTTGAATTTCAATATTGTTGAACGCTGAACAGACATGTATATAACTACAACCAGGGACTTTCTATACTAGTATACTTAGTATAGAAAGTCCCTGCTACAACGAACGGGAGTGTTAAACTACTAAGGCATTGACCATAATGTTCTCGTACGATCGGGAAACGTTTAAAAACTGATTATTCAGCTAGTAACGAATTTCCGATATCATTTAATATTCACAATACAAAGGGAACTTCCTATGCTTAATTGAGTCCCTAAATAAATATGAATAGTTAAGTTTTATTCAAAATTATCGAAAAGCAAAGTTTGATATTTGTTCTCGTACGAATACTGAATAACAGACGGACGGCCACACCATAAAAAAACCAAACAAATACTGAAACGTTTCACTATCGATGAAAAATTAAGAAAATGACATATATCATGTATCATGATAACACTATTAAAACTGTAAACTTGTGTTATTTATAATATAAATTCAAATTCGTCGTGTACATATTGTCAATATTTCATTTTATTACTTAAAAAAAAAATTTGGTGTAGAAAATTCAGGGGAGGCAGTTGCCTCCCCTGCCTCATAGGTAGTTACGGCCCTGCTACATGTACAACCTTATCATTGTTTTATAATACTTACGTCTGCAATCAGTTTAACGGTTGCTGGTACCATTGTCACGGAACATGCAGAAGAACTGCTAGTGGATGGCTGTTGAAAAATGTCCATATCTCCATCTTCATCTTCTGGCTCACTGCATTCAACAGAAGAGTTTTTTCTAGAGCTGTGGTTTTCCGAAGAGTCCTTAACTTTCGGTGGGGTTACTGCCGGGCGCCCTCCTAAAATGTCCTCAAGTTCGTCATAATATCTACAAGTTGTTCTGCCATTTCCACTCAATTTGTTGCTGTTCTTTGCATTAAAGTAATTTCTTTTAAGAGTTTTAATTCTCTGTCTACATTCCGGTGCCGTACGAAGATACCCCAAGCCACCCATTGTTCTTATAATTGAAGAAAATACATGGGTGTTTCTTGTTGAATTGTCCAATTCTGATTGAATTTTCCCTTCTCCCCACGTTGAAAGTAAAGCCTTCGTCTCCTGGTCACTTCAGGTTTTGAAGAATTTTGTTCGGCATCCATGTCTATACTCTGTATTGGCAATGACAGACGGCAGAAAACGTCACGTAACGCTATGGCAACAACCCCACATTAACTCCACTTTGCGTTCACACTAGAATGTGGGGTAACTAATCCGGGTTCGCCCCACATTAACTCCACCTCAGATGAGGGGTAATTTTAAACCCGGGTTCGCCCCAGTTTAACGTGTTCACACTATTGGAATTTAATCCGGATTAATTAATTCGGGTCGAACCCGGTTTAAAAATGCATAGTGTGAACGGGGTATAATTTTCTGCTTAACTTTGTATTTAATAGATAAATTGAAAACTTATGCAAATGGTGTTTTTAAAATAAAATACTTCGTAATTGAGCAGAAAATTTTCATTTTATTTGTTTCTATTAACTTTTATAAATTTTGTTACTATAGTAAACATTACAGTACTTAAGCCTTTATCGCCTTCTCTTACAAAGAACTTCGATTATTTTGTTCTATTTCAACCGGGTTTCCGCCTGCATAGGTAAACCAGAGATATAATGGCTATTCTATATATGGGTAAACCTTATAATGAATACTTAAGGTTCATGTGGAACCTTTGGCAAAAATGGCTGCGTTTTCACCTCAAAATATACTCTGAGTACAGTGTCCCAGTAGGGTCCCGATTCTTCCAAATGCGAACCGGAGTGGATTCCGAAAAGTTCTCGCATTCGCCGAGATCTGAAGAATTCAGGACTTAATCGGCAAGAAACAGCAATAAAAAAGATCTCTCAAGATCATGCTCGTTCCTCGGAGAACTGTCTAGACAACTCAGAACAGTGTTACGATTTTGATTCGATACAGCCAAATCTGTCACCACATAGTCACGGTTATGGCAAGCCGTTTTACTTTTTATTCCAAATTCAAGATATCTCATATATAATAAATAAGATATCTCATATAATATATAATATATAAGATATCTCATATAATATATGATATATAAGATATTTCATATAATATATAAGATATCTCATATAATATATAATATATAAGATGTTTCATATAATATATTAGATATCTCATATAGTTTATAAGATATCTAATTTAATTTATAAGATATCGTATAAAGAAAATTATATGTGATATTTAAAAATTATATGAGATATCTTATCAACTATATTAGATATCTTATAAACTATATAAGATATCTTATAAACTATATAAGATGTTTCATAAACTATATAAGATATCTCATAAACTATATAAGATATCTTATAATCTATATAAGATATCTCATAAACTATATAAGATATCTCATAAACTATATAAGATATCTTATAAACTACATGATATATCTTATAAAGTTTATTAGATATCTTGAAGTTAGAATACATAGTAAAACGGCTTGCCATACACGATTGTAACCCGACTAGACGAACGATTGTTACGGGACACACCTTGTTGTCGCGAGTGCTTGGTCGATCTCTCAGTTCCGGATGATAGGACATACCAGATCATTGAGAATAGTAATCCGACTTTTTCACTTTTCGTGCCGTGGCGCTGTCTGATCTCAAACGGAAGCTACAATCGACATTGTGTGGACGCCGCATTAATGAAACAACACCAAGGACAGTAAAACTATTATATCCCTGTGGTTTAAAATTTATTGAAAGAAAATGTTTTGAATGTTTTTATGAATTTAGAAAGTAAGCTGTTATTAATTTCCATGGTGTAAATACGTATTTGGCAATCCCATTTGTACAATAAATATTCATTGTAATGTACTCATGAAATAAAAGATATCGTCATGCTCGTTCCACTTAGATTGTATAGGCAGGGATACAGTTTACAATATATACCTAGGCGTTATTTCATTTTGGAAAAACACGTTAAATTGAATATAAAGTCAATAATTGGTAAATATCATTTTTCAGGTTTGTATTATAATAGTTCACACGGAAACATGATAATGTTAAGACTCTTTCATTACTTGGTCACAAATCAGGGCTATACGTAACATTTCAAAATATTTTAAATTTTCTTAACAGGCGTCAACTTGCGTTTATTTTTTGATGATTTATGTAATCGCTCAGCTGAAAATTATGACTAATTCTCCGTTATTCTCTTTTTTTTATGCAAATACATATACATGTATGATCAAGTGAATAATCTGCGATACAGAGTTCATATCCGTTTCATAACGTTACGTGCTTCCCAATACTTCACTGTAATATATGACAAATTCCGGCACAGAGTTCATATCTGCTTCATACATGTACGTGCTTGGCGAATATGAACTTTGCAATTTACGAGATATTATTACGAATAAAAAGACAGTGAGAAGTAATTGTTTTATATTTTCTGTACACAACACAATCATCAAAAAAACATTAACTTTCCCCCTAAATTGCACCGATAGAGTGTTTGATTTTACTTTTTATGGTTGTTCTTACTTGACCGAGTAGAAGGAGGTCCTACCACATAGTAGGTAACCTGTCGAAAATTGTATAATGTGGAATCAAGAGTTGGTTATATGAAAATAGTCTATTGAATGTGTCTACACACATGGCATTGGTATATGATATATGTGTAGTTCCTGCAAGTTTGCTGCAAACACGCAGCAGAAATAAATAACTCGTATTAAAAGTTTGCAGCAAATATAATTTGCATAATTATGTTTGCCGCAAGCTTACCGCAAGCTTCATTTGCATGGTAAAATGGTTGCGGCAAGATTGCAGCAATTTATGCTGCCCCCCCCCCCCCCCCCCCCTTTGCTGCAATGTTTTCTGCTAGTTTGCTGCAAACTTTTGCCACAAGTCTTTTTTCGGTAAGGATATGAATGGGGCTCATAACATCACGTCTACTATTAATGGTGACGTGATCTATTAATGTTATTGCATTTCATTGTTTACTTTTATACAAAACTTGACAGGAAAAGTCCTGTGTTCGATAAATTCGTTATATACGGTCACTACTGACCACCTACGGATCCATAAAAGGGCCTCACCACCTATGGATTTTACTAACCCACTATGGATCCGTAGAGGGGGTCAGTGGCAAACCGTATAACTTATTATATAGCCAGCTATCGTTTTTCACTGCACTGCATAATTTGTATTCCAAATAATTATGACGTCTTGAAAGGCTATTTTTTTTCTGTGAAGTCTTCCTACATTTGTATAGCGTCGTAGGAAGGCGTCACAGAAAAAAGTGAAATAGCCTTTCAAGACGTCATAATTATTTGGACTACATAATTTGGGGATTTAAAGGCGCCATGATTAGAATTCACATGCAATTCCTCCCCGTATTCCGGTAAGTAACTTACAGACAGAAACACCATTTCCTCCCTCGGTCTTCCCTTCAAACTGATATTCGCTAGTATTAACGTTACGCTCAAACAAGGTTAAACAGTCTAAGATCTAGCCAGTCGACTGAGAACGTCCAGCTTATCATCCCTTTTGACGCCATTTTGTAATAGTGCTTTCTATCACGTCCGCTATATTTTAAAAGTTGCAAATTAAGTGAAACGAATCCCGACTCAATTACAATAGATATAAGTTTTAAAGCATTGATCAATGTAGAGAAGAGTTATACGGTCATTTAATCTTTATTTTGAATTCATAAATAACATAGACAGGTACACCAATATACGTACATCTCAACATATTTAGTTAAAGAAATGACATAAGCAGTTGGAGAAAAAAAGGCCTTCTGCAATAGACAATCATCTTATAAATACCGTGGCAAACTAACAACTCAGCCAAATTTGCTTCGCCATTCTATCGGTCTTTCAATAGGTACAAAGATTCAAGGACAAATTCAAACAAAAATATAGTCACAAATATCATAGGTACTTGGGGACAGGACAATTTTTTTAGTCTTCCCCTCTTTTGTTTTCCAAAATCCGTTATTTTTGGTTTTCTATAAGTTTCAATTATTTTCGCGTTTTTCTGTGTATGAACATAAATATACTAGAAATAACTCGTATTCGCTATCATAATATATCAGTGACCGCTGTGGATAGTAAATTTGGAATTGATACATGTACATGTAGCAATGGCAAATACAAAAATGAATACAAATTGTCCTGTCCCAAATACCTATGACATATATATATATATGCATTGCATTGTGAAACAAATGAAAGATAAGATGTATCTTCACCATATAGAATAAAGTGGTGTCTTCCTAAACATATGATACCTAGTGTAATGTACCCATAGCATCCAAATTACATTCAGAGCTTAACATTTTTCCTTGAGACAATTTTGGACAGCAAGTGACACGCATCATTACGCCCCCCTTTGTCCCTTTATTACTCGTTTCCCTCAATAAAACCCCAGATAAACACCTAGATCGAGTCAAAAGGTCAACAAAATAATACATGTGCACAGAAAACTAAAGACATAACCATTTGTACAACTTTGCCCCCAGCAGAGCTATAGAAAAACAGTACAGTAACGGGTGTTACCCGGACACTTTTTATGAATAGAGTCACTCGTGTATTCAGTGAGTTCATAGGCACTTTATCGTACACCTTGTGACCTAATTACCTTTTTTATAAATATAATTTATATGAAAAGTGTTCATAAAAATTATAATTTTAAAAAAGCTAACTATGTCCCAAAATGCTGAAATTAAATAAAGTATCTTCTACGAAGTTACTGACTGCAAGAGTAACTGCAACCATAAAATGTTTCCATGTACAAACCTCTCGTGGGTTTCCTTAGCAGTTAAGCTGAAATCTTTTAAATCGTCTAAATCAAACTGACGGAGGATTTCCTTTTCTCTTCAGGTTCAAAGAATGTGCATAAGTTGAATTGTGATATCGCAAAATCAGTCTCAACGTCAATAAACGTCCAACCATTTTGGATATAGGGATTGCAAATGAAAAAAATAGTGTGTCACGTGATCAATACTTGGGTCTACTCGAATGTTACATTATTGTAATTAGCATGAAATTAAACAAAACAAAAATTTATTTCTAAAATAAGAGGATCAAAAAAATTAAAACGAGACAAAATGAATGATGTTTGTTTGAATGTCAATCCCCATAAAACAGAGAAACAGCTTTTTTCTATATTTCTATATTTTGTTCTTTATTTTATTTTTTTATTGATTTTGACAATATTTATACATGTTATATTTCTTATTTCATATGCATACGTCGTTGAATTTTTAAATGTCTTAAATATCTGTTATTGATATTTAATTTTTTTTTTTTGGGGGGTGGGGGGGGGGGGGGGGGGGGGTGGGGGGGGAGCATGAGCCGGGGAAGGTGGCAATTCCCTCCCCCCTTTCAAAATTGGAATGGAGGGGGCAAAACATATTTCTTTGTTTGTACGCATGTATGCCTTTTTTCTTAGTGTGGAGGGGTATATATTAATGCAGGTGCGTAGGAGCCGGGAAAGGGTACCATAACCGCATTACACAATTGCAATGAGGAGGGGCAAAACTATACTACCCCCTCCTATTGGCAATTTATTTTATTATTAAAATATAAAATGGCTTCGAAAGAGAACATTAACTTATTTCTAGACAATTATACTATTTTAATAGAAAATATAGTTTAAAGGTCTTTTTTTTTTGCTTGAGCTCCTACTTCACTGATATGTATCAAAGGAATAAGCAATAATTTTACTCGCACACAGCTGATAGAATTGAGGAGCGTGTTAAAGCATAATCCCTAGTTTATTAAAGACTAAATATCTCCAAACATCGTGGTACATAAACCCGTATGCAAATTTTTTGTGTTCAATCTTTTTGATTATGCAATCGTCTTAACTGCAAAATGTATTACTTTCTAATTAAAAACGTCGTACAAGTCAGATATAAAACAAAAGTAACAAAATAAACGGGATGGTAAAAAATCAACCGTATAGTTTTTCTGCACTTGTAGTCAGGTCAAGGTCCTTGGCTATCGCTTAGGACTTGACCTGAATACTCGTGCAGAAAAACTATACGGCAACGGTTGTTACCGACCTATTTTTTTCTGTTACCTTTATTCTGTATCTAATACTTAAAAAAACTGTAGTACTTACATAAGTGAGACTATTGGAAGTAAACTGACACGTATATGAATGTTCAGCATGTACATTACACTCGTTTGATTTGCTGATTACAGGTTTTATGGGTAAACAATAGCATGTCATTGCTCGGGGTGTTTGATATACAGAATAGAGAATAATGGGGTGCTAAAATATAAAGAATAGAAAATAATAATTACAATAATATATGTAAACAATAAACAGAACCAGTTTGATTAAACATAATTTGTGACAAATATGCAGAGTAAAAAAGCAGAATTAGAGTTTCCTTTTTAGTTTCCTAATCTCATGAGTATCACATGGTTTCTACCTAAATTATAAACATTCGTTACATTGTACACAAAAGATGTTTTCAATAATTTTATGTATAAATATAGCAACAGAATCATATTCAGTGCTCAACATTGTTATCTGAGCCGAAGTAACAGCATTGCACTTTAAATAGTGTTAGGTTTTTAAAAAATCCTTTACGGACATGCATCGTTATTTAAGAATTGAATGCTTCTTTTTGTAACTTTATTGGGGTATAAAAGCGTTGACCGAAGTACATTTTGTATGAAGCGCGGAAGCGCTTCATTCTTAAAATGTGCGCACGGTCAACGCTTTTACAACCCTATGAAGTTACAATAAGAAGCATTCAATACTTATAATTACATTTTTTTAGCTAGGATAATGAAAACACGATTTACATCAAGTTTTTATTTAATTGTCCTGTGCACTTTATTATGGGACCTCGTGTCATCATGAATGATACGTTTTAATGTGTAACGCAATTGCTTACGGAATAACACGTGATGTGCAGTTAGCCAATTAGAATAACGTATCATAATGAAGCATACATCTAATGTAATTATTACAAATATGAATTAATTTATGTAAATGGAGAAAAATACATACCTTACTTAACTTCCGATAGAAAATTGCTTCCGGTCCTTTTTTTTTTTTTTTTTTTATTTCTCATGATTTGTCATAATTCATCAAATCGAGACGTTGACACCACTGTTTAATATTTTGTCAAATATTTCGAAATATGCAATCAAAATGTGAGAATCTCAAAAATACAATAATGAAGCTGTGATATTTTTAAACTTAGTAAAAGTTGAAAGATATATAAACGGCTCCATCATCCATGATAAAAAAAAACAATTTATCGGGAATTTGCCTACCTCTTTTCAATATATACACGCGGCTTAGAGTAATCAAAATATTCGTAACCCTCTCCTAAACTTTTAACCAAATGCCCTTATTTAAAAAAAATGTATATTTATCAATTAATTTTTTGCAAAATATGTTTGAGACATACACGGTACATGTATAATTGAACCATTTACAAACCTCTTCGTGTAGTTTTCAATGTCATTCAACATGACCATTCTAAAATATAAAGGACGATATCCTTTGTTTACTATAATCACGGTGGGTATGGTTGTCCTGCGAGAGAACGTTCTGTGCTGGTGGGTCCTGATTCTGTGCTGGTGGGTTTGTTTACATTGTATCAGAACGGCAATAAAACGACTGTTTTGTTGCTTAATTTTTCTCTGATGCGTCATAAGTACCATGCAAAGTATATTACAACAATATTATATTGCAAAAGTCGTGCAAGTTCGTTAAACGGAATTGTCCTGACGCTGTGCTGGTGATAAGAAAAACGGTCTTGGTTCTGTGCTCCTATGTCCTGGTTCTGTGCCTTTATATTTTAGTTAAAAGTGGCATGTATTCAAGATCATTGATGCTGTACTGTTATTGACTAATTAACTGTTGTCTGCTTTCTTGAAATTGACATTGTTGTGAATCTGTTTACTGTTATTATGGGAGAAAAAAATACCCCTATTTTTTTTATTTTTTTTTTAAATTAACTGTAATCTTATTTATTGGCCTGTTAATGGAACCCTTCTTGCCCCCTTTTAAGATAAGAAAATATGTTTACGATTTTCGGGATTACGATCATTTTGCAAGATCACCAAAATATGTTGTAATTTATACAATACTTATATAAAGTAGATGATGTGGTATGTTTGTTGTCAATGGACAAATTTCCATAAGAAACCAAAGGAAGTATGTGTTAACAACCATCGTACGACCTTCAACAATAACCCATAAAATAATAATGTAAAAGGTTTTGCATAAAAATGGAAAGCGAAAATATAGAACAAAGGACTTTCTGAGCGTTTGAATCATATGTCTTTAGCAGCTTAAACATTTGTTTGTGAACAATTTAGTGCTGACTATAAGAATGACAATAATATTGCGGGTTTGTTTGTTTGTTTTTTTTTTTTTTTTTTTTTTTGGGGGGGGGGGGGGGGGGGGGGGGGATGGGGGATAAGTTAGAGCGAGGTTACAGTGAAAGTTTTAAGCTTGGAATAGTTTCCCGTAAGATTTAAAAGTTGTATTTTAAAAGAAAGTTGTATCTTATAGCTATTAAGAATCACTTGCTGTATCTGTAAGATTTTTTCAACATAATTTATTTGTCTGAACGGTTATCAGGTATTTGTTTTCGAAAGTTCGATAGAACACATAAAAAAAAATCACTATTTTATGAAAGGGCAGACTAGCATATGTCAATTTCAAAAATTAGAATATCTCGTAGCTTTATACTACCAATTGAGTATAAAACAAGTATATAAGTTTAAAAAAAAATTCTTAGATTAAACACCTACATTTAACTTTAAAAGGTCATAACAGTTTAAAACAATACAAATCTACACACACAAAAAAATGGCTTAATTTCAACTGGTTATCAACCCGAATCGCTATAAGATCACATATAAGCTCACCTGTGTCGAGGGGTCGTGTGAGGTTCGTGTATTGTCTTGGCGTCCGCAATTGAAAAAAGATCTTTTCTGAAATTACTTGACCAAATGTTACCAATTGATTTTTCAAGAGTGAATCTAGGAAAAACAATATTCATCAACAAACATGACCACTGTCTGTTAAAATGTATTCGAGTTTTTAGTTACAGCCGATTCCATTGAGTATGTAGGCAAAAGTAATATCTTTGGTTAGCTTGCTTATTAGATAACCGTGAAGTCATTGTTAGGTAAGGTATACTTCCCTCCTTTCGAAGTAGCCTGGTCCTACAGACAAAAAAATGTGTCATTTGTCGGACTAGTCTACTCTTAAAGTAGGGTAGTTTACATAACCTAACAATAACTTTTCTGTTCAGCAAGCAAGATAACCAAAGATATTCCCTGTGTCTACACACTCATTGAAATCGGCCTTAATATTGCAAAAGTTCAAGCAATTAGGGCAAAACTTAACGAGTAAAAAAATCAAAAGGCCAATGTCTATCTACCTTGCACATTTCTGAAAATTCAGTTCAGATAACGAAACTGGGTCCAGCAACATTTATAAGCAATTTAAGATTTTGACCCTCACAGTTTCCATTAACCACAAATATTCTCGTTACAACGAATCATTTTAAATACAAAAATGCCAGTTGCAGCCTTTTGTTTATCTATTAATATATGTATACGGATAAAGTTATGAAAGGCAGCAGGGTCACCATGTTGAGGAGTCCATGTCATCTGAAATAAATGCTAAGCATAGATCTAGAAAGCGACAGATAATCATGATATTAAAAAAACTCTCTTCTTTTCGACTTTTTTTGAACAAATTGACACATAAAATGAATTATATAGTGTTGTGGAATTTTTAACTTGTGTTCAATTCATTGGTTACACTTTTTACTAGGATAACAATCCTTTCAAGTATGAGCTGGGTAAAATATTTCAGAAAAGAAGATTGAAATGTGAAAGTTTCCGTGCGTTTGGTGCAACAGCATACGAACAGCTAACATGCCTCGTCAGGATGGAAGCTAAAAAGTCCACGGAAATTTGATTTAAAACCTTTATTCGTTCCAACAAAGTTATTGAGATTTTGTTGAGGATTTAACCATCTACGACAACAAGATTTTTTTTTTTTGGAATTTACAGCTGTTCTATAAATATATGCAAAGCAAACCATTGATCAAATTGCTTGCTATGATTGTTTGGATGTTTGTAAACGAGAGGTAAGTAGTCTGTTTACTATACACTAGAATTTGTTTGGACGATAAACATTGACTTAAATTCATGTCAGTTTGTATTTGTCCAATCAAATCCCAGTATGTATTGAAACTCCGCCTACCTATTGGTGTCAGACCACCAATTAAAAATCCCTATCTGTTCAACCAAATTTTGCAATTTTCACAGCTTTCTAAATATTTTACCTTAAGTTTAACTTCATAGAAACCAGGTATATCCTTAATTGTACATGTATCAGCTTTTTACATGCCAATTTTCACCATACCTTTAAAGCCTTCTAACAAAATAACTGACCATCAAACAGAGGTACTCCAAAACAAAAACCTGGTTTTCTGGAAATCTAAAATTAGTATACTATGGATCGCATTAATACTCAATTTTTAATGCAAACTCATAGACAAGTAAATTTTGGCTCAAAATGATCTAGATATATTTCTCTTTCACCAAAAGTTTCATTTCTGCAAATTTGTTGGTTAGTTTAAGTAAACAAGGACATCAAAAGCACTATTTTGTGTCAGAGTAGGGCTACTTTTACATACGTTCTAAATTGGAGGGAGTAATTGGTGGTCTGACACCTATTGTTTGAAAACATCCAAGCAAACATAGCAAGCAAGTCAATCAAGGTTTTTTTTTGCAAGCTTTTATAAAAGAGCTGTACTATATATATATATATATATATACAATGCAAAGAAGCGTTTAAGTCTATCGCCAAAAATACTATCAATTTCTTTTTGTCCTATGTAAACTTCCGTACCATTTCCTTCCATTCATGATCATTAAATTGAACTTTAAAATATTTCTTGGTACCTTCTTAATTCCTTTATAAGTCTTGTGTAAACATAGTTATGACAATAACTGTTGTGAGCACAGTCAAGATTCACTGCACACTTTTAAAGTTCTGCTTCATCAAACATTAAAATGTGAACTTAAGTTTTGAGATCTTTTTAATCGACACAATTGGGATTTTTGTATATGAGAACATGGTTTATCTATTAGTTGAAAATGCGGCTTTGAAAGCTAGCTTTCAGTACCTACGAGCATTCGTTGTTCAATAATGTGTGTCTTTGTGTTATTATTTTATGTGATAAATTGTTGTGTTGGTACACCGCTGTAACAATGAAGGAGGAAATGAGGAGGGTTGGTTGGGTGGAAGTGGGGAGGGGTATGCGGAGCGCTTAAACACATGTCTATGCGGCAAGGGCTTTGATCATTGTTAAAGCATCAATGTAAGGGGCATTAAATATCTTAATAAAACTATTCTTATTTTAGATACTATATATTGTTATCTGATATTGGACGAAAGATGTTGCCCTTTTATGTAATTATGTAATACAAGTTACGATCATTTGAAAACACATATTAAACAGCCAAATGGATGCACAAGAGCAAAAATAGGAGTCATAGATCCTATTGACAACAATTATCTGCCCAATTTTATTGATTTTGTAACATTTGTTTCAAATATGACCAACTTCTTATCCAAAATCACCAGCACCGTATCAGGACCCACCAGCACAATGACAGGACCCACCAGCACAGTATCAGGGCATGAATAAATTGAGAAAATGCTAAATTATAATAAATTGCAATGTTTTTTCACAAAATAGTTTTGTCGTGTGAATTGCGGTATAGAAAGCGGACTCTATGAGAATTTTAATTTGTTTTATTATTTCAGTTCTAGATTTTCTGAAAATGAGCATTTTTGTGTTACGCTTACTGAAACAGTTTAGAGGGTCAACTTTTTAATGGTTTACATATGAACCCATAAGAAACAAAATTGAAAAATCTCAACTGTTTTCTTCCATTTTTTATGAGTGAAAACGTCAAAAATCATCATTTTCGTCTTTGTTTACATTTTTTCATTGATCACCAGCACCCGTCAGGACCGAATCACCAGCACAGAACGTTCTCTCGCAGGACAACCATACCCACCGTGATAATACATCAAACTTATTGACCTAGAATAGGTCCTGTTTTTATTTACACATGCCGTGCATGGACAAAAGCATGGTTTTGATAACTTACTATGGAATGCCGTAGCTAGCCTGCATATGGAAGCGTATAAGGGCGATGCACTTGATAAATATGTCAAGATAAATGACAAATTTAAATCGATTTATTTACATATATTGCAACACATGGATATAATTTAGAACGATATAACGCATTATTACTCGATAAAGCGATTAATATATATCGACTTATTTATATTAAACAAATATTTAAATCGATAATAATTTAACTCGATGTATGTTAAGTGAATATATTTTTATCAATTTGTCGTAATAATGTCGACAACTCTATTTTATTATTATTGATGTACGAACAAAAATTGCAACATATCGAATAAAAATATGTCGATAAAAATTTTTAATATGTTAAGTGAATATATTTTTTATCAATTTGTCGTAATAATGTCGACATCTCTACTTTATTTATATTGATGAGGGCCCTCATGGGGTTTTTGATTATGTGATTACTTGGCCGTTTTTTTAATGATTATTTGATTATTAAGCCAAATATTTCATGATTATTTGATTACCTAGGACTGTATTTTTAGTTTATGATTATTTGATTACTAAAAATAAGCAAATATTTAATGATTATGTGATTATATTGGCAAAAAAATGGTGATTATGTGATTACTAGGACCCCCCCATGAGGGGCCTCATTGATTTACGAAGAAAAATTGCAACACATCGAACAAAAATATGTCGATAAAAAGCCTTGTCATTCGGAACTCGCTTTAGTGGCCAATTGGCGGGAGATTCACTCAGACACCAGCAGATGGTGGCGTAGCTTGATCATTTTTTCAGTGAGGCAAAATATTTTATGCCTTGAAGTCACGGTCAGCGCGGTTTTAAAAGAGTGGTAGTGAATTTACTCCGATCCGCCATAGTATGTTTTTTTCCTGTCCAAAATCAAGCAGGAGCTTGCATATTGAATTGTTCTCGTTTTCTGTTGTCATTTTGGTTTTCTCGTTGTCATTTTGGTTTTCTCGTATGAGCTATTAATTTATCAATTTGATTTTGAGAGTTGCCTTATCACTAGATATGATTACCAACGAATTCAACAGGAGCTACACGACGGATGTTACTAGCAGAACTGGAAATGTTGACATTTTCTGAGAACCTGAGATGACCCTCGGATTTTGTTGTTCAATATCTAGTTTCTGTGTAGTGCACTTTTTAATCGGTTGTTTGTCTATTTGCCTTTTTCTTTTTAATATGTTACCGTCTGTATGTCATCCGCTTAATGATTTTGTTTAAACTTTAGATTAATTCGTTGTAGACTGTTTAACCTTAAATTGACACAAAAGTACTCCTTGAATTGTAACATCACTGAAAATAACAGAGGTTGTGGGTAGAAAAAGGTGCAATAATAGTATATAATAATTAATATAATATAATATAATATGTAATGAGTACATACTGATATGTCACAGGAAGTACAAATTATAGTGACATGATTAAGCACATTAAAAGGTTTTAATAACACTTTTTTTCAAAATTTCAAATGCTAAAAAGGCTGAGATATGGGGTACATGTCAATAAAACAGCAAGCAATCAACACAAATAACCCAATGACAAATAAAAAATCCAAAACGCCGAGCTGTATTCAAGTGCATTTTTAGCGACAGACCTACGCAAATGTCAATCTTACCATAACGATCTCCAATTTTTTCAAACGTTAATTTATCAATCTGATATTGAATGATGCCTTATCACTAGAAATGACTACATGTACCAATGAATTTAACAGGAGCAAAACGACGGGTGTTACTAGCAGAACAGGAAATGTTGACATTTTCTGAGAACCTGGGATGATCCTCGGATTTTTGCTGTTCGCGATGCTCAATATTTCCTTTCTGTGTAGTGTACTTTTTAATCGGTTGTTTATCTATTTGTCTTTTTCTGTTTACTATGTTACCGTCTGTATGTCATCCGCTTAATGATTTTGTTTAAACTGTCAATTGATTTGTTGTAGACTTTTTAACCTTGAATTGACACTCCTTGAATAGTGACATCAGTAAAATTTAGAAAAAAACGCCCTCCTCAAATTATTGTTGTTTTGCAACATACAGAGCTAATTAGCGGATCCAGTGGTTGGGGTCCGGGGGTCGTAAATAACCCACTCATTCGATTTATTTATTTCTAATTTTTATTTTTTTTATTAAACGTTTCATGCTGTTCCGGCAGTTGCAACCCTCAGTTTTCAAAATGGCTGGTTCCGCACCTGAAGATTGTGTTTATGTTGATCTTTCAGGAGCAAGTTCTGGCATAGGAGAAGCCACCGCTATTAAGTTAGCAGAACATGGAGCAACATTATTTTTAGTGGCTCTTGAAGAGAACAAATTACATATTGTACAACAAAAGTGCAAGGAAAAAGGTTTAGTAGAAGAAAAAGTAAGTTATCTAAATCTTGATATGAATATAATATTGTCGCTTATTTATCAAGATCATCATAATAATTTTATAAAATGTAAACTCAATCTTATATTGAAATACCTGGATTGTAGGATGAATGAATTACCGTTTAACGTCCAGTGGCAAATGTTACACGCATATTATGACGAGAAGATGTCAATGGGATACGAACATCACTCCTGCTTTGTTCTTTATCGACACGCTATAAAATATAAGAATACAAAGATGTGGTATGATTGTCAATGAGACAAGTCTCCACAAGAGTCCGACGACACAAACATTAACAACTATAGGTCAAAGTACGACTTTAAACAATGAGCAAAGCCTATACCGCATAGTCACTAGTTTGTAAGATAACAGTGCTTATGAATATATATTACTATACCTGGACATGTTATTCTGAATCCGAGTCGACCATGCGGTCTTTGACGGACGCTTTAATGATGTGTGCCTATTTTTTGATTTGATCATTCCTTGAATCGAACCCGCAAAATCTCGCACTCGAGGCCAGAATGCTACCACGAAATTTTTGTAATTACTCTTTTTTTCATTAAAATACATGTAGGATGAAATAATATAATTAGCACATATATATTATAAAGACATTTGGATGAGGGTCTGATTGGATTTTACAGAGTAGAGAATAATGAGCAAAGTCTTCAGCAAAATGGGGGTCTGGATGGGTTTTACAGAGTAGAGAATAATTAGCCACATCTACAGCGAAATGGGGGTCTAAATGGGTTTTACAGAGTAGAGAATAATTAACCACATCTACAGCAAAATGGGGGTCTGGATGGGTTTTACAGAGTAGAGAATAATAAGCCACATCTACAGCAAAATGGGGGTCTGGATGGGTTTTACAGAGTAGAGAATTATGAGCCAAAATGAATATTCTGCAGCACAAAGCAGGAATCAGTCGTGTACATAAGTGAAAATAAAAAAAAAGCATGCGCAGCAGTAGATGAAAATGAAACGAAAATCTGAAAAAAAAATCCAGCTCACCCCTTCCCCCTATCCCCTCTTTCCCCCAAAAAACGGTATCAAATGGTCTTCCCTTTGTCAAAGATTACATTGTTTACCAAACCAAATTTGATGAAAGTTCGGTTTCATAGTTACAAAAATATCATCTCTTTCAATATATACTACATGTATAAACACGTGCACAGTGTTAAGAATTGTTAGATACTGTATTGTAGATAGATATAAGAAGATGTGGTATGAGTGCCAATGAGACATATCTCCATCCAAGTCAAAATTTATAAAAGTAAACCATTATAGGTCAAAGTACGGTCTTCAACACGGAGCCTTGGCTCACACCGAACAGCAAGCTATCAAGGGCCAAAAAAAATACTAATGTAAAACCATTCAAAGGGGAAAACCAACGTTAAATTAAGGAATGACTGTAATATTTTTTCTGTCTATGAAGAAATAACATAAAAAATTTGGTGCACACTGAATAACGCGCGTAGCGGGTTATTTCACAGTGTGCGTCACATTTTTTATGTTATTTCGAATAGACAGAAAAAAATTACAGTCATTTCTTATAATTTAATTCTAAATTCCATTTTACACCGTGGAAAACCATGAAAAAACGTTGATGACGTCACGGTCACATGACTGAATTATTTCTATGGGCTCATAACAAAATAACTTCAGCCAATCAGAAGACGCGTTACATCCAAAATTAAATTATATCTATATAAAAAATGTAGAGTTCAGTTGATAAATACATTGTTAAAGGGGAATGCATTAGCTGTCAAATTCATGTTTACCGAATTGAATCAAATTCTCATATTTGATTTATAATCTACTAAAAGGTATATCGAACTAAAACAAAAGGTATAAAGTGAAGAATTAACAATGGACTCGACAAAATGTATCCGCATTGCCGGTGTATTTTAGCCTAGACGCCATCTAATTAACCATCGAGGTGACCTCCGAAGACTGCAGACGATCATATAACCCGATATCAACATAAATATAGATATAAATAGGTATCGAAACGTGCAATTGGATTTTTCTAGGTCTGTTTGATTTTATTTTATAGGTTAAACAAATATGTTAATCATCGTTTTTACCTGTATAAAACTGAGATATTGTGGATCGAATCAGTCAACCAAATGGTTTATTCTTGTTTCACTTTCAATGTTGGCATTCTGTTCCTTTTGATAGCCGAACACGCCTAGTTCATGCGTAACCCATCTCTAACTAAGGGGTTAAATAGAAGGTCACATGAATACGGTTTCAATGAGGTCGAATTATTCACTTGCAAGTGAATAATTCATCAGCGATGTTTCTTTGCTCCTTTTGACAAAATTGAACCAAACTGGCAAAATTATTATTTCAAATATCAAATTTTAATTGACTGGTGTAAGAAATCATGTCATGTAGATGTATTAACGAAGTTTGTGAAATTCGACGCATTACAATGTGCGTAGAAAGCCTTACTTCTGCGCACAGCTTTTTTATGTATTTGAGCACATTCGTTGAACAAAATAACAGCGGTAAATGTTAGCTTAGTATCAGGAAATAGGGTTTTCATGAATCCGAAAATACGTCAGCTATTGTTTAAAATGACGAATTAACTTGTTAGCTTATATCATGTATATGTAACACTTGTTTTGTTCTTAGTGCACTAAGGAGGTCCTTTGCGGTATTTCTACGGACCCATAGGCGGATCCAGGGGGGGGGGGCTGGGAAAAATTTGGTTGATTATATAGGGAATCATTGAAGCATGACTGGAGCGCCCCCCCTTCAGGTCAGTCAGCGGACCCCCCCCCCCCCCCCCCCCCCTTAGGAAAAGTTCTGGATCCGCCACTGGGACCCCTGTATTAGTAGCCTGGTACATAAGGCCAATTTTCTGTCCCTCCTTTTTCAGTGGCAGTCGAAAATATTACGACCATATTACGGGTGGTCTCAATTACAAGACCTACCTATCGTATTTATTGTTAATTTTGTTAATTTGTTTTCTTCCTGAACACACATTAATTTTTTTTTAGCACTGTTTAGGCGCACCCGACATTAATCAGTATTTTACAATAGGGAATGAGTATCTCTAACATTCACTTGTCTCTTGAAGAATCAATATTGAATTTCTTCCATCCGCACCAAACATGTATATTTACAATGTAATTTGTTAAATGTTGGAGTTTGGCAATATACACTCAAAGTAAGCAATACAAAACAGGCAGAAGATCTGAATTTGTAAATTGGTATTTTGATATCACCTGATAAGGACGTGTCTCTCTGTAATTTTCTGATAAACACACAAGTCCTAATCTGCCTTTTAATCGTAAGGTTATGAGATCTATAGGAATATATATAGAGCTATAGGCCTAATTGCATGCAAGTCTTTACAAATTATATATTTTGGTATGCTATAGTTGTTTTTTTTATAGACTACTTGTCATTTTTTTTGTTTTTATTTTACATGCGGGTTGACTTGATCAGTGTGATAAATTATGTATCTTTTGTGCTGTAATTAACGGTTATTTACAACCATGCTGCATGTTTACACATTCATCACTATACCGCATATAAATGACATAAATAAAGCTTTCTTGTTAAAAAAAATAAGGAGATGTAAATAATTAAATGATACGTAATGAGACAACTATCGACCAGAATTTAAAATACCTGATATAAGAATTGTGACTTTCTTACTTTCTTTATTCAGAGTGATCGTAAGTTAATCAGATAAGCTGGAGGAGGGGTGGGGCTTCATATTAAAAGAAAAGAAAACAGCACTAGCTTTTTGTGATAAATATATAATAGATCATAATACATTTACAGTAACAGACATAGATCATACGAGAAAATAAGCTCTTCAAATCTCCGTCAGATCGGCGGCACTTTTAACTGTTTCTTGACGCGGCGTGCCAAAAAAAAAAAAAAAAAAAAAAATGCAGTACCGGGTTACAGGTGCTCATTGACAAATTATCATCTTTGTATTAAATGATCTTAAATCTATATGGTCGTTAATTTTAAAGATATAAAATCTAAATGTTAAGTGATCTAAAATGTTCATTACAGTACTAATGAGAATTTTCGATTTTTCTGTGAAATGAGTCTACAAAAGGTCGTCTAAAAGTGTATATACATGTGTATTTGGCTAGGGACGGTGCATTATTTATCAAGCAGGGGGGACCGGTGCAAATGGTAAGGGGACATGTACTTTTTTCAACGTGCAAAGTAGTGGGACCTGATGATTTTTCATTATCTTAATGCATGGGACATACACTTTTTTCAAATGCTTAATTAGTAAACATTTTATTTTAATTAGCCCAAAAATACACACAAGAAACATTCAAACACTTAACAGAAACAGAATATGATAAACAATTTTAGTTTTGACTGGTGTAAATCAGCCCATATAACTAAATTAAATATTGATCTTACAAAATTCAAGCTTATTAGGTAGTTTGATTTATTGCTGTGAAATGAAAGAATTTAATTTTACAATAGGTAAAAATAAAAATTATTATATAAATTCAGATAGGCATCTTTAATTATTTTAATAACTTTTTCAAATCAACTTGGATTTTCATCAAACTATGCAGCTATCATAGATATATATTAAGCTTACTGAATCCCAGGTTATTTTGTTTTTTGTTGTATTGCTGTCAAATTCAAGAATTAAATTAATATAGGTAAAAAAAGCTAGAATTTGCATTTCGAACAAAATAGAGATAGTACACTTTAATTATTTTAATAACTTTTTCAAATCAACTTGGATTTTCACCAAACTATGCAGCTATCTTGGATATATATTAAGCTTACTGAATCCCATGTCATTTAGTTTTTTGTTGTATTGCTGTAAAATTTAATAATTACAGTAATCTTGGTAAAAAAAGCTAGGATTTGCAATTCAGACAAAATAGAGATAGTATACTTTAATTTTTTTAATAACTTTTTCAAAACAGCTTGGATTTTCATCAAACTATGCAGCTATCTTAGATATATATTAAGCTTACTGAATCCCATGTCATTTAGTTTTTTGTTGTATTGCTGTAAAATTTAAGAATTACAGTAATCTTGGTAAATAAAAGCTAGGATTTGCAATTCAGACAAAATAGAGATAGTACACTTTAATTTTTTTAATAACTTTTTCAAATCATCTTGGATTATCATCAAACTAAGCAGCTATCTTAGATATATATTAAGCTTACTGAATTCCAGGTCATTTTGTTTTTTGTTGTATTGCTGTCGAATTCAAGAATTAAATTAATCTAGGTAAAAAAAGCTAGAATTTGTATTTCGAACAAAATAGAGATAGTACACTTTAATATTTTTAATAACTTTTTCAAATCAACTTGGATTTTCATCAAACTATGCAGCTATCTTTGATATATATTAAGCTTACTGAATCCCAGGTCATTTAGTTTTTTGTTGTATTGCTGTAAAATTTAACAATTAAATTGTAAAGTGTACTATCTCTATTTTGTTCAAACTGCAAATTCTAGCTTTTTTGACCTAGATTTATCTAATTCTTAAATTTGACAGCAATACAACAAAAAACAAAATGACCTAAGATTCAGTAAGCTTAATATATCTCTAAGATAGCTGCATATTTTGATGCAAATCCAAGTTGATTTGAAAAAGTTATTAAAAAAATTAAAGATGCCTATCTTAATTGCAAATCCTAGCTTTTTTTTACCAAGATTACTTTAATTCTTAAATTTTACAGCAATACAACAAAAAACTAAATGACATGGGATTCAGTAAGCTTAATATATATCTAAGATAGCTGCATAGTTTGATGAAAATCCAAGTTGATTTGAAAAAGTTATAAAAAAAATTAAAGATGCCTATCTGAATTTATATATAAATAATTTTTATTTTTACCTATTGTAAAATTAAATTCTTTCATTTCACAGCAATAAATCAAACTACCTAATAGGCTTGAATTTTGTAAGATCAATATTTAATTTAGTTAGATGGGCTGATTTACACCAGTCAAAACTAAATTTGAAGGTCAAGACTAGTCGAGAATGTTAAAATGATTGTCAAAAACATTGATATCACAATAAATATTGTTGCTTTATGTTATTTAAGGTACAGATTGTGTTTTTATTCACTCAATATATTCATGATATTCATGGGACACATACTTTTTTAATGAATAGAGGTCATGGGACATAACTTTTTTCCTATCACATCAGCATGGGACAATACTTTTTTCCAAACAGTTTTTGCGATTTGCACCGGTCCCCCCTGCTTGGTAAATATTGCACCGTCCCCTACTGACTGCATAGTAAACTATTTATGTACCTATAAGGGGGTTTGAGCGGGACGCGGGATTGTCGAGGTGTATTTTTTGTAAGCGTGACACATGAAAGTCAAATTATTGTGCTGTGAAAACGGGAAATGAAGTTTAGCGGGATACGGGAAATTACAAAAATATCAGAATTGCTTACTTACACTGTGTAAGCGGGACGCGGGAATCTAAAACAAAAAATAGTAACTAAGCGGGATCCGCGAACAGAACCCCCAATGAGACCCCCATTAGTTGTGGCTTATTTTGGTCTTTTCAGTTAGTTTCTTTCCCCCACATTACTTGATTACGACAGATGGGTCGTCTAGATGGTTCCGAATGGACGTTGTATAGCAGCACGAAGTTTTTGCACAGATCACAGATCCAAATACGGAGAGTTTATAAGTCTTTATTTGCACTTGTTTCCTCACATTTAAATCTTATAGGTCACTATACCTTGTTTAGATAATTATTTCAGGCATTTTTGTATATTGCACGGTGTTTTTGAACTAATATAATTTGCTGGCCTTGCTGGACGGCCATCAAAATTTTCAGCGCCATTTTTGAACTCTGAATTTTGAGAAATAAATTTTTTTTTTTCATACAGTAAGTCAAAGTTTTTCCGTGACTTATAAATAAATAGATTAAATAAATTCATACTTTTGTACAATCATCTTGATTATTTAAATAAACTTTTCCATTCCATATTCGACAACTTTGACCCCTCCTCCTTTTATTTTCTAAATAAATTGTTCATACTTTTGGATAATCATTTCGATTATTTAAATAAATTTTTGCTTTCCATTTTCTACCTTAAATTTCGCCAATAAAGTCTTTTGTTTAAGACCCCTCCCCCTTTTATCTTTAAATTTTTTGTACTGCATAGATAAATACTTAAAATAGTTAAAATTAAATTTTTTCTTAAACACACTGTACTTGTGTTTCAACTAATATCCTGTTTTGAGCTGATAGAAAACCTAGTATTCTGTTCCTCAAAAGATTGATACATGTCTGAGAATAAAATTATAAAGTCAAGCAGATACTTCAGAGTAAATAAGAGAGATATTCAGGATAAAACAGCCCAAAGCCAACCCATTATTATATCAGATAGTAAAGGAAACTACATAAAAAGAGCTATAACAACTGAAGATTTCCTAAACATCAAATTCATCACAAAAAAAGGACAAAAAGTAGGGCAAGCTATTGATTGGGCTGAAAAAGAATTACCATCAATCTGCCATCAACACAAAAACATCACTTTTTATATTTGGCTAGGAACTTGTAATTTAACCGAACTTAACAGAACTACCAGATACATCTCTCTTGTGAACCAAAACGATTCAAACGTCAGATATCTAAGAAGAAAATTCATCGAACTTAAGGAACTCATCACCAAAATAAAACCAAATTCAAAAATCATCTTCTTAGAAATTCCGCCATACTCTATTCAGCGTTGGAACAAATCTCAAGGCCACAAAAACCCGGACATTTTCAGTGACGACGACCAAACACTTCAAAACCAGTTATATCTCTTAAATACCTTCATCCAAGAAATAAATCAATCTACAGAAAAATAACCTAAATTTGATCTTGACATTCGAAAAACATCTAAAAGAAAAGGCGGTACTGACGAATACTACAACTTTAATCTATACAGAACTGACGGCGTACATCCAAATTCATTACTAGCAAAGCTCTGGATGAGAAGAATAGCAACCAAAATTCTCCATCAATGTTATAGATAGAGTAGAATAGAACACTATACATATATAAACTTCATATCAACCATATTTATCCATTCCATATACAATAACATTCATATATAGAAATATAAGCAGCTTTTATATAACACCAGTCTATATTGTATAACCTGCAAATATAGAGATATATATCTACATACTCATTAAACCCGGATATCGGAAGATATAAAAGTTAACTGGAAAATTCTAATCTAAGCTAGCTTTCAGTGGGGACGCCCCGCTGATTGCACATTAACTTACATAGAACTTCTTTGTTAAAAGAAAGCAACAATATATATAAAGTGAAAAATGAGTATCCAGACTAGAACATCAGCAAGAACCAAGAGCAAACCTCAGCCCTATACACCAGCTAAATATGAAAACTTTAGTATCAATAAAACCAGGGCCCTGGACAAAAAACTAGAAGCATGTAATAGAGCAATGGACATAAAAATTGAGCAGAAACATCAAAACTACATCCTAGAGCTATCAGCAGCTGCTTATGAAGTCTTAAAGGGGGAAATAGACATATACTTCGAACAACACTCTACATACAAGCTCTTGCCCAAACACCAGCATGATAATCAAGGGCTATGCATCAGAACTTCACATTAGGTCAGAAATAGAAGTAATAACAGACAACTCTATCGCATCAATCTATTCCATACTACATCAAAGGTAGAGGTTAATGGCCAAGGTATGGAACTCTTCTTGACACACATTGAAGATATAAAAGAAAGAATGAAATCAAGAGGGAACTATAAGATTTACAACAAACAGATAGAGGAACAGATAAACATAATCAAGAGAAATGAAGTTGATATAGAAATAAGAGGAACAGTGAATGAATCATTCACAACAAATAATCAACCTAAAATCAACCACATAAATAGAATACAAGTATCCAAAGGGACAGAATGTATACAAAATACAGACACAGAATTATTAAGTAACTGGAATAGAGCCATTGAATGGTCAGAAGATGAAACAACACCCAGTCAGGACACAAGTACAGTCAACATGTCTACTATACATAACTACTGTTCCATATGCAATCAGACAGCACAACCAGAAACATCCATAGATTGTATTGCATGCAGTCAACTGTTTCACTATGCATGTGAAAACATTGATCCTGCAAGAATAAGCCAAACTGAAGAAGAACAATATTCATGTAGGAGTTGCTCTATCATGGACATGGACGTGGTAAATATATCAACAAGAAGCAATAACTCAATTATAGATACAGAAGAAACAATACCAAAGTTACTTCTAGATGAACAAAGCGTGACAGAGGATTATAGCGAAATAGGCCATATAGTTAAAAATATGCCAGAATATACATCTAAAAACAGTCCAACTAGAACGCAGATCACGAAGGAAGAAACAAGAAATTCTAACACAGAAGTACCAGACATGGTAGAAATGAACAAAAGGGCTTCATACAAACAGCAAAACCAAATGGTTCAGCACAGCAGGAATGAACAAATAGAAAATGTAGATGAGACAAAAAACATCAAGGCAAAACCGAAAAGGCAATATAAGTGCAAAAATGTAAATGAAACTACCCAACAGCTTGAAGATCAATTAGCACAATGCAGAGCAAGACTAGTCATAATGGAAGATACCAATAGAGACTATAGAAACACAATCAATCTACTTAGGATGCAATCAGAAGAAAGCACTATTGACAAAAGTAACTTAAATACCTACCAGCCAATGTGTGACTGTAGCAACAACTTGCAGGAACAGACTATAAACAAAGTCGATATGATGCTGAACAACTTCAGGTTAGAAATGGAAAATAGAGACCTAAGAATAAAACATCAAATGGAGATGAACGAATTAAGAAACAAACTGCAAATAATGGAATTACAGAAAGAAGTAGGAATGTGGCAAAGAACAAGAAGTCATGAATATTATCCTTATAATCAGAATATTGACAATACTAGGAACTCAAACCAACATCAAATGAGTGATCAGCACTCTGGTGCACAGCTTATAAATCAGCAATCCAGGATTCCTAACCAAGCCAAGCCACTATTCATGACACCTATGGCACCTCCACACTATAGCCAAATACCAACAGAGCAGAGCAGAATAAATCCTGGCCATATTCAAGCGCCAATGTACTATAATAACAGAATACAGGCTATACCTGTAAATAGCCAAAGTAGCCACCATTGTCCTGGCTATAGAAGTATACATGTACCAACTGGCAGTATCAACACTAACATGATACAAAATGCACATTTATACAGACAGCAATATAGGATGACTCCACAACCTATACCACAAAATATAGATCAACACCAAGGATATAGTCAGCAACAGACAAACAGAAAGGAACAAAGTCAAAGAAACATCAATAAAAGAGTTTATGACCAAAGAACAAGCATGCCAGTAATAGCTAAACAAAGTCATGCAGAAGAACTTGAAAAACAAAATCAATTGCAACAACTAACAAATCAGGATGATAATACTAACCAAATAGACAAAGAACCAACAAAAGAAGCTAGAATGACCATCAATCTGACAAATTCAGCTGCCGCCAAAAATAATGAAGCCAAAGCACATACAGAAGTAAGCCATCAAGTAGATGTCATGCCCAGAACTGGTCTTATAACAACGGCTTTTAGTGGGGACGCCCCGCTGGAAGCGGACTGCCATCAGAAGTTCCCCTCTCAAAGGGGGGCCAATGTTGGTGGTCCTAAGCATCTAAAGGGACTAGTTCAGGCGGACAATCTAGAAGCAAAAGAAGATGGGAATAGAAAGAAACCAAACCATTTTTTAGGCAGTGGCCGATCAAACAAGATAAAAGGGAGGATATCATTATAGGTACACTCAATGTACAAAATGTGAAATCAAATGCCCTCTGTATCAAAAACTTGTTAAGGGATGTACATGTGCTATGCATTCAAGAACACTGGCTTTTCAATGCGGAAAAGAAAATCATAGCTGAAATTACTGAAAATAGCGGATACATAGCTAAAAGTGTTGATGATAATGATGATCCTGATTTCAACATATCAATGAAAAGGGGATATGGTGGAGTAGCCATAATCTGGAAAAAAGAAATTAATGAAAATATAAAGGAACTGATAGACGGTGGAAATAGAATACAAGCCATACATATTCAACAAGGAGACAAACCAATATGTCTTATAAATGTATATATGCCATCAGATAGCAAAAATGCAGACATCGAATACAAAGACACATTGGCTCAAATTGATGAAATGATAGAGAAATATAAAGACACACACGAAATTATAGTATGTGGAGACATGAACGGGTCCCTGGATAGAAGCTCGACACCTCATGATAAAATCCTAAAGACTTTCTGCAAGGAAAAATGTATAGGAAATACTGAGAAATGCCCAGTAAAAGAGACATTTTATCACCAGAATGGTATGTCGAAAGGACAAATTGATTACTTCCTCTTCAAAAGTAACTCAGAAATTATTAACAAAATCAGACAAATTGATGTCCTTGATACTGACCCAGAGAATACCTCGGACCATGTACCTGTTATCTTGACACTGAACAGCCAACTGAAAAAAGTCAGGGAAAAAGCAACAACTATCATAGCAAAACCTAAATGGACTGACTGCGACCATCAAATTTATAAGGAAGTCATCAATAAAGAACTACCAAAACTCATGCAAAAATCAAAAGGAATTATTGAGAAAGATATAAAAAATCTAGAAAAACTGCTTCATAAAGCCGGAGAAGCAGCAATCCCAAAGTATAGAAGAAAAATCAAAATCAAATCAAAGGGAAAGGCGATATGGAATGAACAAATAGATAAGGCATCAAAGCAATCAAAAAATGCATTTAAAGTTTGGAGGCAACATGGAGCACCTCAAGAAAGAAGTAATGAGCTCAAAATCAAAATGACAGCTGCAAAGAGAATACTTCGAAAAGCACAAAGACAAGCTTATGCCTCGCAGAGAGAATCAACAGCGGGAAAAATTATGAAAGCCTCAAACTCAGATACAAAACTTTTTTACAAGCTTATCAACATGCAAAGAAAAACACCACTTATTAATACCAAGATACTGAAACTAAACGAAAAGACTGCAGAAGATGGACCAAGCATAATGAACATCTGGCAAGAACATTTCCAACAACTAGCTACTCCAACAATAGAGGAAAATTTTGACACTGAAAAACTAGAGCTAGTAGAGATACAAAACAATATAATAGAATCCATAGAAAGGGAAAAAGGTCAAGGCATAGATCTTGTTAATGTAAAGGAAGTAAATAAAGCTATAGAAAAACTTAAAGCAGGAAAAGCACCCGATGAAGATGGAATTTCGGCAGAACACTACAAACATGGGATGGAAGAGTTAACTCCCTTTATAGTACATTTGCTAAATTTAATCTTAACCTATTTGGATGTACCAATCTTCCTAAAGACAGGGATTCTAACACCAATCTTAAAGAAAGAAAAAGACAAAACATTACCATCTAGCTATAGAGGAATAACTGTAACTAAAACCTTTGCAAAAATATTACAAAGTATATTGAAGGATAGAGTTGACTCTGTATTTAACAACATACAAAACTCCCTGCAAAGAGGCTTTACAGAAGGAGTATCATCACTATGTGCAGCATTCCTCACATCAGAAGCAATCGAAGAAAGTAAGAAATTAAAGATACTGCTGATCTTAGTAACTCTTGACGCAGAAAAGGCACTTGACAAGCTAAACCATGAAATACTATTCAACAAACTGTACCATTATGGAATAAAAGGAAAACTTTGGATATTACTGAGAAACTTGTATAAAGGAATGAGCATCAAGGTTAAATGGGAAGGGCAATGTACAGAAGATGTCATGGTTCTACAAGGAATTCAACAAGGTGCAAAACTATCTACAACGCTATATAAATGCTACAACAACGTCATACTTGATAACATATTAAAAAGTGGACTTGGAGCATGTATTGGTGATATACAAGTCCCTGCACCAACATGTGCCGATGACATTGCTGTCCTGGCAAATAGTACTGCAGATGCACAAGGAATATTAGACATCGTACAACACCATACGAGCAGAGATCTAGTCAAAATCAATCCAACTAAATCTGAAGCGGTTCTATACAATGCAAAAGGCTCAAACATATCAACGTTGAAATTTGAAGACAATGACATCAATATAACCAATGAAACCAAACATCTAGGTATCAAAAGAAACGAGCAAAACCGTGCAAATATCTCAGAAAGAATAAGAACCGGAAGGGCAACAATATACAGCCTTCTTGGAGCTGGGTTACATGTCAGAAGGGGATTCTCACCCATGGTTGCATACAAGCTATGGAGAACATATGCAGTACCAAGAAGCATATACGGACTTGAGGTGATGAACTTACTTGCAAAAGAAAAGGATATGCTAGAACTGGCAGAGAGAAAAATCCTCCGACAAATTCAAGGACTTCCAAATAATACAGCAAATATGGCTGTATATACCCTGGTAGGAGCAGAACCTATTGCCATCACATTAGACAAAAATGTACTTACCTTCTTCATGAATATTGTTCGAAATCCAGGAACCATAGAATGTGAAATTCTGCGCCGACAAATAGTATTCCCAGACCAAAGAGGAAAAGACTTTATCAACAGAGTAGAAAAAACTCTATCAAAATACAATTTGAAATCCAGTAGCTACTACATAGAAAATCCACTGAATAAAATGGAATGGAAAAGACTAGTAGGAATAAAGATCAAGGAATACTGGAAAAATGAATGTCATAATGAAAAAATGGAAAAAACATCACTTAAATACATAGAGATACAGAACAATCCATTAAATGAAGCTCACAATATATGGAAAAGTGTAAAAAAACAATAGTAAAGATGTAAAGGCAGGAGAAATAAAAGCAAGAATAAGTACTCAAACGTACATATTCCAAGCCAAAAGAGCTAAGTTCGATCCAAAAGTTAACCCTTTGTGTACAATTTGCGAACAGGAAAATGAAGATCTGGAACATTTTATTCCACACTGCAAAGAACTAGAGCAAATAAGATCTAAATACTGCTCAAAAATCGAACAGACAATGGATGAAATTGATACGTCAACATACAAGAAGATCAAACAACAAGGGAATTTACTGCAGCTCATAATAGACTGTACTAGCAAGGACATAAACTGTTACCCAACTGTGTATGAAAACATTGAAACTCTGGCTAGAAATATGTATTATGAGATGCACTTGCTGCGCACAAAAAGGATAAAAAACCTGATCACAAGTACAGTATAAGTAAACTTCTTAAAATTGTTACTTACAAATAGTATACCATCCAACTATTTTACGGCTTATAAGTTTTTAAAGATAAATCTTCCCTTTAAAATTGTAAGATACCAGTTATAATTTAAAAAGAGTAATGACAAGATCTCCATATAGAAATGAAACTGTAAAGAAAATTTTTGTATATATTATTCCATAAATTTATGTCCAAACCCCAACAACTTTACATAATGTCTTACAGGAAATTCTCATTATTATTCCTGATATATGTATAGCACCCTCAGCTATGATTATAAGTAATTTTAAACTTTTGACCATTTTAATTCTTGTAAATACATGTATATGCAGTTGTTTTTTTTAACATTTTCCTACACCCTAGCACATATAAATCATTATATATTTTTTAAAAACTTTATGATGACAATCCTATGAATTAATTATGATATCTATTATTTAGTGATCATTATAACCAAATTCAGTCATCTGTATATAATATAATAAATTGTTTCCCTATGTTTTAAGGTGTAAATAGTTGCTCAAACTATACCCTTTGGGTAGTGCTCCACATTTAATGGAGGAATATACAAGAAACTGAACTGAACTGATCGTTTTCGTAAAACAACAGCACTCGAGGTCTGACAGTATTTCACCAAGAAATGGACAAAATATTGAAAACGAAGGCTTAGAAAATTTAAATATTGGTATGCACACATACTAACCTGTCAGCACAGGCAATTATATTTTTTTTAACGCGCCAAACTCGTTTCTTCCACAGTGCGACAATCTTTACAATGTTGATGTGGTGAAAACCTAGTCCAAATAATTATGACGTCTTGCAAGGCTATTTTATTTCTGGGACACTTTCCTCTGACAAAGCCGAAATGTGAAACCAAATCAACAAGAAGTCTAACATTTATTATAGAACTGAAAATAAAAAAAGAAAATCATGAAAATGGAAATGGGGAATGTGTCAAAGAGATATCAATCTGATCAAAGAGTATATAACAGCCAAAGGTCACCAATGGGTCTTCAATGCAACGAGAAAATCCCACAACCTGAGGCTGGGGTGGATCCAGCCATTTAAAGGAGGGTTTCCTAACCCAGGACAAATGGGGGGGGGGGGGGGTTTCAACTACATGTCCCCATTCAAATGCATTGATCGTCAAAAAAAAGGGGGTTCCAACCCTCGGACCCCCCTGGATCCGTGCCTGTGAGGCATGCTTTAGCTTGCCATTAAACAAAAATGTATACTAATTGAGTGATATTGGACGTCATACTTAAAACTCCTCAATATAAAAAAAGAAACTAAAATAAAAATCATACAAAGGTCACAAAGGCCATAACTTCTGGCTCCTGACTTGGGAAAAGTGCAAAATGCAGTGGGGTCAAAAGCCTTTACTGTAAATTCCTGAAATTACAATTATATAAATCATCTCACATATTGTGCATTTCTTAAAATTGGTCATATTAATAAATGCATGCAATACTTTCAGAAAATATAGGCTTTTAAAAGTCAATCTTGTGCATGATTATCATGATTATACTCGCACAATCAACACATGTGGTTCTCAAACTAAGAGGTGTCTATGCTATTTATGACAACATTTTAATCAAGTATTTGCAATATATATTTAGTACTCTATGATTTTTAGGTTTTTAAGCATAAATATAGTGTGCCAACTCTCACTGACTGACTGAGTACATGAATTCAACTCTAGTTTTTTGGTGATGTTGGTGTTGCTTAGTGTTTTGTTTTGTTTTTCTTTCTGCATCTTATGTTTTGCCTTGGCATTGTCAGTTTCTATTTGGTTTTTTTTTCATTGTTAAATAACAAGAGAGAAAAGACAAAAAAATGTGAAAAAATTGGCTTAGTTCAACAGATATTAAGGACAGAGATAACAAATAGCTAAATAAGAAAAAGAAAATTTCTTTTCTACAGTCAATTGTCTGATAATCTAGAACATAGCCTGATTTGCTCTAATTCTCCTGAATTCTAGTAGGTACTTTATTCCAACTTTTTTAATTCAAACAAACCATGTCTTAGATAGTCCTGGAATTAGAATATGTTTTCATATGTTTTCATAATACTTTGGTGAATTATCTATTGATATAATTAAGCTCCTTTTTAATTTTTAAAGATTTTAAATTTTGCAATTTATAGTTAGGGATTTTATTCATAAAAAGGGGGATTTTTCCAGTATACTATTAATAATGCTTTGAGCAATTTTCATGAAACTTGGTGAATTATTTTTGTATAACATAATAATTTTCCTTTCAATTTAAAAAAAAAATCTGATTTATGTCATTGTACTATTGGGATTTGGATAGTCTCAAGAATGCTTTCACCAATTTATATGAAACTTTGGTGAATTGTTAAAAACTTTTTATATCTTGACATAAACTCCCTTTTCATTTTCATGACCCATAGTGGAGGGGGCATTAAGTTTAACACTTGATCGTCTGTCCGTCTGTGTGTCCCAAAGTTGTTTTTTGTTCTCTTACAGTACTTTAGTTTGCCTCAACCAAATTTAATTAAACTTTTACAAAAGCTTGTTATCACAATACTCAGATCAAGTTTGAATTTTGGTGATGTCAGTGTTACTGTTCTAGAGGTATGCCCCTTTTCAAATGGGAAAAAAATGCTGAATTTTTGGTTTCCCGTTCTCTAAACTTTAGTTTGTCTCAATCAAATGTTATGAAACTTATACACAATGCTTATCACCACAAAATACAGATTAAGTTTGAATTTTGGTATTGTCTCTTTTACTATTCTAGAGTTATGTTCTTGAACAATGAAAAAATGATAAATTTTTCGTTTCCAGCCTCTAACTTAAGTTTACCTCAACCAAATTTTATTAAACTTTAAAACAATACTTTTTACCACAAAATCAGATCAATTTCAAATTTTGGTAGAAAAAATTTTACCGTTCTTCAGTTATGTTCCTTTAAAACTTTAAAGAATATGCAAGCTGGAGTATCATTCCCTATTTATCATGTATATTTTTGTATAAGATGCAGAGTTAAGGAACTTTAATTGTTGGAAAGTTATTTAAAATCTGTCCATTTCTTAACTTTGGAAGGCTTTAGAAATGTATTTGTTAAAAAATCACAGCCTTAAACTTATAGTCACTTGAGATATATATCTCAATGGAGCCAAATTATCTTCATATTTGATGTCAATGAATACCACTGTGTGTGCATGTCCTTTTTTTCTTTGGAGGGGGGGGGGGGGGTTGACTTATTTGGGCAGTGCTCATAGTTTTTCTAGTTGATCATTAAAATTCATTTAAAGCATAAAGACCAAATAAAAGGGCAACAAGCTTATCAAGCACTCATGGTACAGATTTTTATTAAACACACATCAATATACATCATGTACATTAAACAGAAAAAAAAATATTAATGCAAGACATGCAAGATGTCATTCAATAATAACTTTTACTCTTTTATGTATAGGGCAAGAACTATAGAAGATACAGAGAAATTATAAACAGCAGAAATGATAGGCAATTTAAAATTTGCAGAAGCCAACTAAATCTAAATGGCATGAATGGTAAGGCCACTTTTATTAAGCAGTTAAACTGCTTTATGCGAGCACCCTAGATTTATGTTCTACCCAATAAATGCTGAAATATGTGCCAATTTTATTATCTGGCTGGCTATCATGTTATTTATAACTAATTGGGCACTTTTTTCATACTTTTTATTTTGGAATATAAAAAAATATTACCATAAAAACGTTAAATGGTCGTCGATTTTCCCAAAAGTTTTGAAGTTGCACATAGGAAGTAGTGCTCGATAGAAATCCTTCTATAGTTTATTACCCCCTGTGCTGTGGGCTAAGATGTCAAAGAACAATTGTATGAAATATTTGATCGCTGAAAATCTATAAAGATGAGTCGTTTACATTTCCCAGATGGCAAAAGTCGTAGGGATATTGTTTGTCATCGATACGTATAATATACGTCAGTAGTCTATTAATAAGCTGATATAAGTTGGCGGCAATTTCAAATTGCATAGAAGACGAAATTTACGTACCTTTTAAATTGGGAGAATTCTGATGATACATAGGTACTTTATTATTAATCATTTTATTCGTTTTTTTGTCTGATTGAGATTATTTAAATCATCTTTATTCAATAATCTTTAATGTATGCTCGGCCCTATAGTGATCAGTCTGTCCGTCCGTCCGTCCGTCCGTCCGTCCGTCCGTCCGTAACACTTTAACTTTGTGTCCGCTCCATATCTAGAGAACCATTATGATTTCATACTTTATACTTTACATGTTTATTAACCACCACCAGAGGGCTTGTCATGATGTATGTACAACTTCCTAGGTCAAAGGTCAAGGTAAAAAAACTTTGGTTTCAGTTAACAACCCTGTGTCCTGTGGTGAAGATCGTGTCCACTCTATATCTTGAGAACCGTTGATTTCAAAGTTTATACTTGACATCCATTTTAACCAACACCAGCGGGTGTGTCATGATGTATGTACAACTTCCTAGGTCAAAGGTCAAGGTCAAATACTTTGGTTTCAGTTGACAACCCCATGTCCTGTGGTGAAGATCGTGTCCGCTCCATATCTAGATAACCGTTATGATTGTATACTTAATATTTAACATGTTTATTAACCAACACCAGAGGGTGTGTCATGATGTATGTACAACTTCCTAGGTCAAAGGTCAAGGTCAAAACTTTGGTTTCAGTTCACAACCCCGTGTCCTGTGGTGAAGATCGTGTCCGCTCCATATCTAGATAACCGTTATCATTTCAAAGTTTATACTTGACATGTAAACAAACCAACACCAAAGGGTGTGTCATAATTTATATACAACTTCATAGGTCAAAGGTCAAGGTCAAAAACTTTGGTTTCAGTTGACAACTCCATGTCCTATGGTAAAGATACAATTGTAATGCACATTATTCACAGCGGGGCCCACAGAGATGGCTCCCATCTCAATGATATCTAGTTTGTTTTCTTGTTAATATTATTCCGATTTCTAACAAATCACCTTCATTCTTGTCAAATTCAGTTGTTGTTATTGTAGTTTTCTGATTGGTCGATGTCAAAGTCATTTTAAGATTGTTTCGCTTTTGTGTACAATGTAACATAATGCTACACATGCTTTGATTAAGCTCGATGTGGTTCAATGAATATTGTGATGTAAACTTTAATAACTGTTTTCTAAAGGACGGCATTATTTAACTTCAATGTCGCATATTTTGTAAGATATTAAGTTCGAATCTGTGACTCGTATCACACCGTAATTGTTTTTGATTTACAAGGACTTTTCGATTTCCGGTACAGAAAAATACGACGTTTTTAAATGTTTCTTTTTATAATTTTTCACATTTAAACACTCGTTAAGTGTTATTGAATCAATTCTTTGCGGTTCCTTCAGCAACTTTATGCTGGTAAACGATTTCGTTATGAAAATAATATGAAAAGAAATCGCATGATACGATAAAAAGGTAACGAGTCGACTAACGAGACTCGAGAAACATTCAATATGTTTTCAACAAGTTGAAGTTACAAACAAGTTTTTCTTAATTCTTACTATTACAGTTATTGAAAGTTTAAATAAATGTTTTTTTTTTATTATGATATTAGTAATGGAAGACAGTTAAACCGTAATCAACATATTTTAATTCAGTTATAATTTGAGACGTAATAAAAATTGAGAGTGAAAATGGGGAATGTGTCATAGAGACAGAGCAGACAACAGTCGAAGGTTACCAATGGATCTTTAATGCAGGGAGAAACTCTTACACTCAAAGGATTGCTTTTGCTGGCCCCTTAACACAATAACCATGATAACAAAAATGTAAACTATTTCAACTAGTAGTCACTTGTTCAGGTGGAACTTTTAAACCAGAGGAAGAACAAAGTAACTACAATGTAGTAAATAAGTTCTGGAGAACTTTTCGGCTAGTTAGTTCTTTCCGCCTGGAACTTTACAACTTCGGAACAAAAGAGCATTTACAATAACTTGGACATCATACTAAAATCAGAAGTATACACAAGAAATTAATAAAATTTTAAAAAATGTACAAAACAATTATGAAAAATAAATATGATATACAGCAACAATCACCGCATTAGTGGGTCCTCACTATGGACTGGTACATACAGAATGTGGCGGCTTAAACATCTTAACTGGCACAAAACTCTCCCCTAACATAGGACAGTGTATGTGTATAATCTCAGACATTGAATCTTTATAAATATAAATTAGAAATAACTTTTGAAAGTGGTAGGATTGCATAACATAAACATTACTGTACATGCATTATTTGATACTTTAGAAATAGCTGAGAACAATGCCTGAGATAAATGTTTTGACTAATTCTTTACACTACTCATCTGAACGTGGCCAGGTTTACCTTTGAGTTTTTGATTAACTGCCTATAGCACCCTTTGGTGCTTTGATTTTTAAAAAAGTTTTTGAACTTGAAAGATGATTATCATGATTACTATAAAAATTAAAAGATGTTGTATATAAAATATGAAAAATATTGATCATGGCTTTGAGAAAGCAATTGTAGGCCTGTGACGACATTCAATAATGAGAAAATCCGTACCTATAGTCAAAGTAGGCAGCTTTAAAGACCCTCAGATGAAAAATTGAAACAATCCAAACTGTAAAACTAATTGCCTAGTTTATAACAAAATAAATTACAAAAAATAAATATGACCAGTATGAAACAACAACAACAACCAATAAATTTTAGTGTCAGACTAAACTGACAAAAACTACAGGCTCTGAACTTTGGACAGGCACAATAGGAATATGGCAAGGTTATATAAAAATAAGATGTGGCATGATTGCCAATAAGACAACTCTCCACCAGACAACCAATGATGTAAATTTCCTGCAAACACAGACTGGACTACTGTAAACCAACTAATTTTTCGCGAATACTTTATTTTGCGTTTTATACTTTCTAGTCTACATCGCAGCTATTTATTTTTTTGCGATTTTCAAGTTTACTTAATGTATTTTAATAAATGATGATACATATGAAAAACAGTCCCGACAATTTATATGCACGTTATATTTCTAAATGCGAAAAATAAATTGCTTGTGAAAATAAATCGCTCACGAAAATTAGTTGGTTTACAGTAAGCAAGAAATTTATACATTTCCCTTAATTGAAAAGACACAAAGTTAAGTACTAATAGTAACTGACAGGTCAAGTTAAAAATCCATAAAAACTAATGCATGTAAGAAAAAACAGGTTGATGAGCACTCAACCCTACCCTAACTTAGACAGTGGTTTAACAGCTCAACATATATATATATAATATAAAGAACAAACTGCCTCAACTTGAAAGATTAATAAAAGCACAAAATCAACTAATATAAGAACTATAGACAAGAGCATTCACAAGTAAGAAAGGAAATATATTTAAAATGTTAATAAACATTACAAAATAAACTTTTATTGCTGTTTCTCTCTCCGTTTATAACATTTTATAAGTTTATTTTGTGTATTTATAGGTGATCAGACATCTTGGTTTTCATGATCAATAGGTCATTACTGAAGAGGAAACTTAAAGTTGAAATTTATCTACATAGTGCGCAATTAGATTAATTTGAACTGAAATGTGTGCTTTCCTGCAAAAAAGAAATAGGAAATTTCATCATAATCACATGATGCAAAATTACTATGTAAAATTGAAATGTAAAGAAAAGAAAATGTTTTTATGTTTTTCAGCAACCGGAAGTAGTAGTTTACTGCATGGCAAAAGTAGCTATTGATATGTTTACAAAATGTCTAGCCAAAGGTAAAATATTTTTATTATACAGTAATATTTCTAGAAGAAAACATTGAATGAATTGCCAGTATCGTCAACCAATCAAAATCATTGTAAAATTTTCTGACTTGTAATTTATTGCATTGACTATTTCAAAATAACAAGAATTTTAACAAATTTCTTTTGTGATGGTACAGTGCTTGATATAATTTTTATCTTTTTTCATCTGTCCATTTTTTTCTAATCGAACGTTTGTTTAGATAAGTTGTGCAATAATGTTTTAAACATATGCTTCCTCGGTTGTCTGTCTGTACACCAACTTATTGTAGTCCGGCCGATCGGTGAAAAAATTGTTCAAATAATGAGGAAAGCACCAGTTTTTGCATGATGGTACATTTTTGTGTACTGAGCAATATTAGCTATGGACCCACCCTCAAAATTCAATATGGCGGCTTATTTCAAGATGGCTGCCGTACTTTCTAAAATATTTTCCAGTATTACACAAACCACAGTGGATTTGATGCAGGAAGCACAAAAATCAACATATTTGAATGAATTGGTGTACTCTTGCAAGATTTTGTTTTGATCTATCTTTGAAATACAAAATGGCGGCTATTTTCAAAATGGCCGCCTTAAAAAGGAGCAAATATTCATTATTGAGAATTGACCTGAATATAAGCATTTTATTGATATATAGTGTCATTTAGTATCTGTCCTTTTTGATTTTGCCTTGCTTGTCATTTCATACACAAAGTAGAAACCTTCATAAAAAGCTGCAGTAGTAGCTTTCATTAAAAGCTGCACTATTTGTTGTCTTGGGTCACACATAAAAGCTGTGATTTGAGATATCAAACTGTGAATTGAGAATCATTAAAACACATATCAGTGAAATGGCAGGAATTGGGGACAACAAGGATAAGAACATTGAAATGGCAGAACATTAATCACTTGGGGATATGGAGAAACCCACAGCTGAACTCGGACGCTTTAACAGAGGACAGCTCAGAAATGACTATTAAACAATTGTACCAAGAATTTTTAACAGGTAGTACATTTAATGCCCAAATAACAGCTGAGATTACCGCAATATAAAACAGAGCGAATCATCGCGAATTGATAAAATATGTGTATGTCTCATTACGTTTCAAGCTGAACAGAAAGAGGCAATGCATATTAATTACGAACAGATGAGAGCAATATCTCAGCAACTTCAGCAGTCTGAAGACAGGATAGACCACAATAATTGCTTGGCGGAATTGATGGTCAGACCAATAAGATATTCAATGCTGTTGTGAGACGAATGGACAAGCTGACAATTCCTGAGGAAGTAGACACAGTTCAATTTAAAAGTGCATTTGAACAGCAGGGTACCTTCCAACAACTGGCATCTGTTGTAAATGAATTAGTGGACAATCGAAATAAAGAAGTTAAAATTCCTGAAATGGACACATCATCTAAGCCAAAATTTGACCTAAGCCAGTACAACGCAAGTTTACCAAAAGTACACAACAAAATCCATGCCTTGGGTCTTTCCCCAATTATAGTTCGCATGAACCAGCAACCGCGCCAACTCTGTTGAAGGTGTCTTCACCTCAAGTCAAAAGTCCTATGTCAGGGTTTTTGGCCCTGCATGAAACAGTTCAAATTATTCAACAACAATCTCCAATTAAGAACATACTAAAACCCTCTAGTACTTATCAAGGATACCAGCAACAGGCTTATGTGTCGTCTTACGCACACTTACCATCTACTATGAGTCAATAATATTTGGTTCAGAGCAGCACACCATTACAGAAACAATTGGCTGCAAGAGGATTCTATCAAGTTTCTCCAATGCTGAATGCAGTTCCTACTTACGGTATCATCCCCGTCGAGTCAGTGGCAAATCCCACATTTATCACTCCAATTATGACAACCTCGTCAGCTCCTGGAACTCTAACAGGCTTCCCATAACAGCAAGCTGACTCCACTGGCCGGTCCAGGAAAGGGCAGAGGAAACCAAAAGAGTGTGGCAACACCTCTTCTTCAGACTCCTCATTGGAGAGAGAATATACCCGATGGCAAGAAAATCTTGGTGCAAGGGACCGGAGACGAAGCCCACAGCTCCCAAAAATTCAAAAAACTCAATTGAAGAGGATCCATGACTTGGGAGGCGTTCATTTGCCAATTTGAACGATTTGCCGGTAGATGACAATGGGAAAACAGAAAAATGTGTGTAGGCCCCATATTGCAGGCCGATGTTGGCTTTGAGTACGCTCGCACAGATGATGATTCCAAGGCCTTAAAAAAGCATTCATTTGGAGCAGCGCTTCAGCAAGAAAGACGACCAAACCTGATTGGAACCGAAGCATTCCATCGAGAATGTAAAGACAAAGATTCTTCAAGGCATGTAATAAAGAGGAACCCAGAAAATTTCAACGAGGCGTTGAATCAACTAAAAACCTCAATAGCAAACCAGATGGCAATATATGAATCAAAAAGTGCCAATTATAACCATCGACAAATCTACTTTGCTGATGGCGCAGTATCAACGACCGATAAAGGAAATATGAGCAGACCTTTGGATAATGAGGGGCATAACCTCGCACAAATTGTCACAAAACTAGCTGATATTATTCTTTCAACTAATCAGCATAGCCGTGGATTGACCGATCAGTATAACCTCGGATCTTCTGATTAAATAATCATGGAAGATCACCTGATCAATATACACATGGAGGATCTCCTGAACAATACATTCGCGGTAGATCGCCTGATAGATTACACCCAAGCTTAATGCCTATCGATCAGCAACACACCCACTAAGGTAGAGATCATATAGTCCCCAAAGACAACGGTTAGCATCTCCACGGGCAAACTCCAGAAATCCCGGTTATTTCAGACAACGATCACCTTCACAAGGATACGGAACAAATCAAAGTGCTACTCGAACAATGGAGTCTTTAAACAGCAAAGGGTCGGGCCAGTAGGCCAACGCACGATTCCAAGTCCATTGGCCATGAAACATCACCTCATCACAAAATCGAACAGAGGCCCACGGCCTCGTCCGATATTGTCATCAGACAAACCATTTGAAAGAGCTTAGCAGAACGAGGTACTATACATGACCAGAATGTGAGCATGATTGTGGACACTGCTGCAATGATAACATTAGTAAATGAGAAATTAATTCCGGCAGAAAATGGAGATTTTGAGAACGTAACGCTACGTGGTTTGTGTTAACAGCTTGTTATTGGGAAGACTATAAAGAACGACTCTCGACATTAATAGAGTAAACAGACGATGTTATACTTAGGCTAGATATTTTGGACATACTGAGCGCAGTGATTAACCTGAGTACTCCCACAATTACCATCAACAATAAAGTAATAAATGCGGCATTTGTTAACGGTGGAATCGAGATTTCAACTCAGCAAGTTTGCATAAAACGAACCATCACAGTTCCACCAAACTCAGAAATGACTGTTACCATTAAAACTAATAAAAGTGCTGATCAGGAGTGCATTTTAGGACCATGCTCGCTGAATAGTTGCGAATTGGTTTCGCACGTCGTTGGAAAAGGAAATAGTAGCCCCTTAACCATTTTAAATGATGGGAATTGCCTATTCCGCCTGCAGAAAGGTACACCTATTGATTACATAGAACAATTTGACGATGTAGTGCGTACGGCAGATGAAAACGCGATAAGTGACGTAAGACGTTACATTGAAGAGACACGAGACAGGGTGCCCTCGGCACTGCCTCAAAGTTCAGATGAGTTATCTACTATTCCACCACATTTAACCGACCTATATTAACGTTCAATCGACTCGTTTCAACCTATTTCATTCCAACCATTAAAACTGAAAGCGTTTAAAGAATAACATGTAACATATTGATTAACATTTTGAATTTCACTTTTTATTTTTGTATGTGCAGCCATATTTGCAAATGTATGTGTAATAGAAATAACCAAATTATTTTTTTTTATATTTTAAAATTAATTGATAACAAATTCAAGAACATGAAGTCCATTTTTGAAGAATCATAGCTTTAATTTCCGAAATTATATAGAATACCTTTAGGACAATCTTGATTTTTATACCGTTTTTCCGCCATCTTGAAAATGGCAGCCATATTGGATTTTTCAGAGTGGGTCCATAGCTGAAATCAAAGGGTATATAACCAAGAACTACTATGCAAAGTTTCATGCTTTCCTCATCAAGTGAACAATTCTGCTCTATATCTGCACCAATCGGCCGGACTATTGATCCCTTACGTTCAAAACCATTTTTGACCCCCCCCCCCCCCTTTTCCCCCTTCTTTTACAAAATGTGTTAAGCTCTATATACATGTTCAAAACACTGGATCTTATCTAGAAAATATAATGGACTTAACTTTATCGACGCATACAGTTAATGAACAAATCATTGAAAAAAATATTGGTTAAATAAATTTCTTTCAGAATTAGGTCCTCACGGTGTAAGAGTGAATGCCATCAAGTAAGTTCTAATTAATGGGTGATGTAGTACCTAGAACGTTGTTACTAAGTACCTTGATTTGTGATCAATAAACAGTTGGTCCCTAAACCTTCAGTGCCAGATGTAGTATTTACAATTATGTTGATATTTGTCAGTTCAAGTTTGTTTACGTTAATCAGCTGTCGGTACTATAAACTGTGTGCATCATCGGATGCAGCGACAGAAGTTATGACTTTATCTAGGATTCCCACGATCTGTATTTCTACTTAAATGCTTGTTATATAAACATTTGTTGCTGTTGATTCTAGTTAGTTTATATTAAACCATGTAACCATAAAGTTGTATGTCTATTCCAAGGTGTCTTGAGCGCGTATACTACACCAGATATTTAAAAAATATTTAATAGAGTATATGTGATTTCAAAAAACAATGCTTTTGCCATTGGCTTTTAATAGGCAGAGACTACAGTTTGTCTTGCATTGTCCTGCATTCTGCAAAAAAATCTAATCTAAAATTGTATAATATCTGTAATTTGAAACTGGACTTCAGAAGGTTATTTTCAGAACTTTTAAATTGCTTGAAGTGTATTCAATGGCCATTGTATGTTGTCTATCGTCCGACATGACTAGCGAGCTGGTCTGACCTCTTTTTACGGATCAGTGAACAACGTTTTAAAGTTTTCATTTCAGTCATTTTCTCATTTATTATGATTACTTGGTCTATAGAATGGTTGTTACTAGTATTAAGTGCATATGACAGCCTGACAGAGGTCAACTGATCTTTGAAAATGGTCTTTCTCGGCACTATATGTAACACTGATTTTATTCTAAAGAGTTTAATACATAACTGGACAAATATTGCTATTGAGTTACGGGCCTGCATCATGTCGATAATTATATTTTTGCACAACACGATGTCATGGTTTTCTCAGAATGCTTATGACGTCTTCACACTGAATCGTTTGAAGATGCAATGATTAGTCTCTAGTCTTAAAAATATGGTCTATATTTCTTAATTAACATTGGTCTATTAACTAGCTTCAAAATACTCCAGTACGCTTAGATATTTTTTTGTGTCTTTTGAAGTGTTGTTAGTTGTATTCAGCTTGATATCGATCTACTGAGTCAGGCACTTTCCAACTGATATTTACGTTTGTTCTAATGATGTTCTGTTACCCCAGTGTACAAGTGTCCCAGCTCTCACAAATATGTTTACCCTACCACATTCGGAATGCGGCTGGAAGATGAAAAACTTTCCCCTCCAAGTGTACTACGGTACAGACATGATTTATAGCAATCCTTTCTAAAATTGTCCATTTATCAATTTTGAAATTATAAAGAAATTAAGTTTTCAACTCCCTCAGGCAAAGTTGGCTTTAAATGGATTTGGCTATTTTGTTATGTTATTTTTTGTCATATAGCTCTTCGATTTTTTCGGTTCTCATAAATCCTTGGCTTTCAAATATTTGCGCATTAGCATTTCCTGATTAAAGTAAATCCAGAAAAGCGTTTCGGACGCATGCAATGTATATAACGTGTTGTTTTCAATTTTGTTGCACACGGTACAATTCTAAGGGACATAACGAAAGAAAGATATATAAATTTGATGAAATATGATGACAATAATAAGATTAATATATTATAACAAATGCCGAATGTTGTCATTCTATTTCTTAGTTTTGTTTCTTTTCTGATATATGATTTCTTATATTTGAATATAATCTATTTTTATATTCATTATTAATTTATGTTTTGTTAGTTTATCGTACATGTGTAACTTCATTGCATTCTATAATCAAATTGTAGTCCTAGCTTCATTGATGATACCAATATTCTTCGTAATAGTGCTTTGAAGGCTACAGATGAAGACAAAAGAAGGTTGTATCCACATATTGTTCCGTCAATGAATTATGAAAAGAATCGACCTTGGAGTCGATATTGCTGTAATTCACTCTTGAAATAGATATGATTCCTTGTCCTGGTTTTGGATGACTTTTAGTCCTTTTTTTGTTGTTTTATTAGCCCTTCAACGTTTGTATCAGTTAATGGGTTTTACATATGTAGGCCTCATGTTTCACAGAAGAGTCATTATTTGTCATAATGCGAATCGTGGGTCAGGTGCATTAAAATTAGTACCGTTAATGTTGTTATTGCAATACCCTCTGAAAAAAATGACCTTAACGGATTTTTGGTGATTTGTTTTTGGTCTTTTTTTGATCGAGATGATAACATATATTTTTATTTTTTGCTTCCTAAGCGTTTCGTCTCGAACGTAACTAAAAAGGATTATTTCCGAAACTCATGTCAATCAATTTCGATATCTTTGCATCTTGTATTTCAATGTCTAAAATTACTTTTTTTCTTTATAGTATGCAGACAAGTCAGCAAAACAAGCACACCTAAATAGGACTGGAAAACCAGCAGATGTTGTTTCCCTCTTGCTCTTCTTGGCGTCAGACGAAGCATCGTACCTTACCGGGAGTATCAACAATATCGATGGTGGAAAGCATTTATACCATTGACCAGTATTGTACCATCTCTGATTCAATTAAAATAAAAATTGGAATGAGATTTCTTGCTATTAAATTTTAATTGTATGGTCTTGTTAATAGACCATCGAAGATTTAGTCCCAACAATTCAAAAACAAAAAGGGCAAATGTCAGGGTCTTTTATAGCCGACTTTAAAGTATATGGTTTTCTTATTGTTGAAGGTTGGAATAACGCTACACAAACATATACAGTGGAGTATTGCGAATGATGAACGGAATAATTATGAGATCTGCAATGGACAATTGCACCCCGACCTGTATCCTCCCAATTGCCTTTTACCAACATTGCAAATTTAAGTTTAGAAATGCATTCTGATAGAACAACAAGAGTGCACACGCTGAAATATCTCGCCTGCTTTACTAACCACTGATTTTATTTTAATAGTCCTCAATATAAAGTTTTAATACAAATATCACATAAACTTAACAGGATCGAAAAAATGAGGTCAAGGTCAGATGAACCCTGCCAGACAGACATGTACACCTTACAAGCATTCAATACATCAAATATAATTGACCTATCGCATATAGTATCTTAGAAACAAACTTAACCAAAAAAACTTAACATTGACCAATGAATCACGAAAATGAGGTCATTGTAAGATGATATCTGGCAGACAGACATATACACCTTACAATCGTTACATACATGAACTATAGTTAACCTATTGCGTATAGTTTAAAAAACCCAGACCAAAACACAAAAACTTAACATTGAGCAATGAACCGTGAATATGAGGTCAAGGTCAAATAAATCTGCCAGACTGACATGAATATCGTAAAATATTTCTATATACCAAATATAGTTGACATATTGCATACAGTATTAGAAAAACAGACAAAAACATAAAAACTTAACTTTAACCGCTGAACCATGAAAAGAAATCAAGTTCAAATGACACCTGCCAGTTGGACATGTACACCTTACAATCATTCCGTACATCAAATATAGTAGACCTATTGCTCATAGTATCCGCGATATGGACTTAACCACGAAAATTTAACCTTGTTAACTGATTCATGAAATGAGGTCAAGGTCAAGTAAAAACTGTCTGACAGGCATGAGTACATTGCAATGTACGCACATACCAAATATAGTTATCATATTACTCATTATAAGAGAGAAATGAACATTACAAAGAATTTGAACTCTTTTCAAGTAGTCACTGAACCATGAAAATGAGGTCAAGGACAATAAACATATGACAGACAGAAATTTCATAACATACGGCATCTGTATACAAAGTATGAAGTATCCAGGTCTTCTACCTTCTGAAATAGTAAGTTTTTAAGAGGTTAGTGAGTGCCGCCGCATCCGCCGTCAGATCAATATCCCTATATCTCGCTTTCTGCGACAAAAAAGTAGAAATTTTATCAAAGGTTTCCTTAATAGTTGGTTTTCATGAGAATGGATGAAATATTTGCCACTGGAGGTTATCCAAACAGTAACCAATCAAATTATAATGGTATTTCAGTTCAATCAGGAAACTGTATACACATATTTACTTCAAAAGCGACGAGACGATCTTCTGTCATTATTGTTCATTTTCTTTTGTTTTGTACCATGTTTATGTATATTTCCTATTTCCTATATCAGGTCATGATGGTTTTCGTCACCATTAATTATAATAATTAAAACCTTCACTAAATTCTTTATTAGATAAACAGAGTTGGTTGGAAGTTTTGCTTTATCTGTATAGCTCTTATTTCGAACTGGATATCACATCCTTAATTTTACTGTAATGTCCTAACTCTGTCGATACTTATATTTTGGCATTGCGCAAGGTTAATATGTTTTTCTCAGACAGTTAGCGGCGTCTTTGCACTTAGTTCGTTGAACTTGTACTGATGGGTATTTGAGTCTGGGTACACTGACAAATTTTAATTACGTGAATATCACATAAATCTCACATGGAATTGACCTCAAACGAGCTTATGTATACGTGAAACTCTCGTGAACATTTTCACGTGAATTTCACACAAAAAACTAGCACTTTTTAAGATTTTAGTAAAATTTGAAAATTTAGATGTTATTTGAATAAGGTTACTTTGAAAATTCACGTGAAAAAAAAATCCTGTGATTTTCATGTTAAATTCACGTGAGATTCACGTGAGTGAAATTTCCCTGTGTTAACATCATGATGGTTTATTTATAAGTTGAAATTTAATTTAACATAGCTTACAGTGACTGCGAACACTCTTTAATCGGTACTTTATTTTTTCTATTCATTTTGTTCCGATCCTTCAGTCAAACCCTTTCAACTTATTTCATAGTTTGTTCTTATGTTGTACTGTTAAACTTATGTCCTAGGTTACGAGAGGATTTTTTTATCCCGTCAAATCTTTATATGTCTACATGTTCCAAGTCAGGAGCCTGCCATTCATTGATTGCCATTGAATGGCGTCTGCCATATTTGTTTTTCGTCTATTGTTTATAGCATTAATTAGTCTGTTGATTTTTTCTTTTAAATTGTTTCACATTTGTCACACCGACCTTTCTAGTTTAATATATTGTACGGGTTTTGCTCATTGTTGAAGGCCATACAATGACCTGTATTGGTCTAGTGTGCATAGCTTCTTATTGGCAATCACATCATTGTGTTTGCTTAAAGTCCAATGGCAAATATTTCATGAGGTACTAGCTCCACGTCCGGTATCAAGATTTATGAGATATGAGGTTCTATTCTTTATACAGCTCCAATTTTGGTATCAAGATTAATTACTGCAGAGGTTTTAGCATCACTTCCCCGGTATCAATATCATTACAACAGAGTTTCTAGTGATATGTCCGGTAACAAGATTTATTACAGAAGAGGTTGTAGCTTCACGTTCGGGGTCAAAATTAATTACTGAAGAGGTTCTAGCTCCACGTCTGGTAGCAAGACCTATTACAGAAGATATTCTTACGAGCCATTGTATATTTATACACGCACTGTGTTCCTGTTAAATTGCTCCTTAATATTGACAAAATAAAAATAAAGGTCAGTGTCATTTAAGTATGTTTTCTCTATATATAGTAACATCGATGTAAAACGTGTGCATGGTGTATCACATGATACGTTATCTAGATGTAAGGACAAGGTAGTCTTTTTAAGATCTTTTGTATTATCTCGGATAATTTCTGACCGTAAAACATGGCTTACTTCAGAGAAAAAGTTGTCCTTGTAACAGGTAGGAATCATGTTCTGCTATCCGTCTAAACTCTAACTAATATGGAGACATTCATGTCATAGTTTTCTATAACATGTGAAAATTATCAAATTTGCTGTATATTATATAATGCATAATTATGTGTATAATTTTTTTCATAGTAATAGATTACTTACGGACTGACCGAGAGACGTCCTTGGCGATAATGATTACCTTTTCATAAAAATTCAAGGAGACATTACTTCAAAATCATGCGGGAAATGTGACTCTAGTTTAGTTACATATGTTACAAACATTATGATTTTACCTCTTTTGAAAAAGCAGAACACTCGTTTTATATTAGAATTGAGGGTACGGATGGGTGGGGGGATGGGGGAGTTACAGAATAGAGAATAATAGGGGGAAAATATAAAGAACAGAGAAAAATGGGCCAAAAAATAAAGAATAGAGAATAGCCAGAGGCTAAAATATAAAAAATAGAGATTAATGATGAAAAAATATAAAGAATATAGCAAAATGGCCTAAAATGATAAAACCCCCACCTAGACCCTCAAATAGTGTACGACTGGAGATTCCTGACATTGTTATATCTCACCCTGAATTTAAATATATCGCTGGTTTCCGATGTAGTTGTTAGCCGCTGATATGAGTGATTCAACGTGTGTCCCGGTTTTATGTTTATGAAAAACTGCATTAGTCAAGACATGACCTTAAACAAAACATAATCAGAATATTTATATCTTTTGTTATTTTTTTCTGTTATGTAAGTCATTTCAAAAGATATAAGACATTTTATTTCACTGAAGCCCCCACATGGGGTATGTTAGTACAACATTAACAATAAAAGTGTGAACATAGTAACATTAGAACAACGTGGTTAACAAAGGTGCTATAATATATAATGAATACTGATATGTGACAGAAAGTACAAATTATAGTAACATGATGAAGCACATTACTTTTTGTATTAAAAGGTTGAAATAACACTTTTGCAAAAGATCAAATGAATTAAAAGACGGAGATATGGGGTACATGTCAATAAAACAGCAACTAAACTGCACAAATAACCCAAGGACAACTAATTAGTCTAGAAAGCCTAGCGGTATTCAAGTAGATATAAGAAGATCTGGTATGAGTGCCAATGAAACAACTCTCCATCCAAGTCAAAATTTATAAAAGTAAACCATTATAGGTCAAAGTACGGTCTTCAACACGAAGACTTGGCTGCATGTTTTGCGACAGTACTACACATTTGTGTATCTGACTATAACGATTTCAGTTTTGTTTCTAGCAATCTGAATTTTTGAAGTGAAAATGATATGGCGTGTTGTCAAATTTTACTTTCTTCTCAAATGGGAGTCATTTTACAGGCAAATGAACTAGTTTTTGTGTGTAATTTTCATTGATTAAACATCATTTCCATTTCCGGTGGCGAATTAATATCTGTTCTTTTCCATACTAAATAGTAATGTAACACTATACAAACAATATAACGGTGGAGTTTTGCGAATGATGAACGGAAAAATTATGAGATTTGCAATGAACATTGCGCTGCCCGACCTGTATCCTCCCAATTGACCGTTACCAACATTGTTTGTTTAAATAAAGATTAAGACTCCTTCTGATAGAACAAATAAAAAGCTGCGTCATGAGCGCATGATAAGCCCGTCGATTTTTCAAAGAATAAAGTTCCATAACTACTCAATGTCACATTAGAAATTTATAAAAAAAAAACTAAAGGGATTTTATTTTAATAGATTTAAACCAGTCATCACTGCTCAAAGTGCTTTTGAGTTATTGTTAACTTGAAAATCCCCCTTTTTTAATAAATGAAACCCCATACCTCGGAAACGTAAAATCTAAAATTTCTAAAATCGAAAGGAAGATCACGTCAATAGATATCAATAATTCACCAAAGTGTCAGGAAAACTCCTCAACGTATTTTTGAGTTATTGTCCGAAAACTGGAAAATCCCCCTTTTTAAATGAATAATACTCCATAACTTGGAAACGTAAAAATAAAAAAATTATAAAAACGAAAGGGAGTTCACCTCAATAGATATAAACAATTCACCAAAGTTTCATGCAAATTGGTTAAAGCGTTTTTTGAGTAATTGTCCGACCTGTTGACGACGGACGGACAGACGGACGGACGGATGCGTACGGAAAAAGGTATACCATATTACGTCCCGTAACGGGCGTATACAAACTAGTAATTTTATAACGGTTTCATTAACAGTTGGTCTTCGTGAGTATGAATGAACTATTTGCCACTGGAGGTTATCCAAACTTCTTCTACATCTACTTCTACTTTTACCTGGTTTGTGACCACCGTCATCAGGTTATTCTGTCACTATTGGGTGTTCGCAAAAATAATTATGAAATACAATGACAAAAAGGGTGCTATAAAATTATTTACCAGTGGTGATTAAAAACAGGGGCTACTTATTTATTTGTTAGTCAGGAGCCAATGATCAACTATTATGGTATTTCAGTTCACTTAGGAAACTTTATACACAGATTTACTTCAAATGCGACGAGACGATCTTCTGTCATTATTGTTCATTTTCCTTTGTTTTGTACCATATTTATATATATTTCCTATTTCCTATATAAGGTCATGATGGTTTTTGTCACCACTAGTATAATAATTAAAACCTTCACTAAATTCTTTTTTTACATATAAAGATTTAGTTGGAAGTTTTGCTTTATCTGTATAACTCTTATTTCGAACTGGATATCACATTCTTATTTTTACTGTAATGTCCTAACTCTGTCGATACTTATATTTTGGCATTGCGCAAGGTGAATATGTTTTTCTCAGACAGTGGCGTCTTTACACTAAGTTCGTTGAACTTGTACTGATGGGTATTTTAGTCTTGGTAGTCAGACAAATTTTACTCACGTAAATTTCACATAAATCTTACATGGCATTCACCTCAAACGAACTTAAACGTGAAATTCGCGCGATGATTTCCAGGTGAAATTCACCCACTAAAAAAAAGCATTTTTCATGATTTTAATATAATCTGAAGATTCAGAAGATATATGAATAAACGTACTTTGAAAATTCACGTGAAAAAAATTTTCCTGTGATTTCCATATTAAATTCACCTGAATTTCACGTGAGAAACACGTGAGTGAAATGTCCCTGTGTTAACATCATGATGGTTTATTTATAAGTTGACGTTTGTTTTCAAGTAGCTTTCAGCGACTGAGAGCACTCTTTAATCGGTACTTTGTTTTATTTTTACTATTTGTTTCGTGCCGATCTTTCAGTCAAACCTTTTCAAATAAATTTTTAGTTTGTTATTATGTTGTACTGTTACACTTATTTTCAAGGTTACGAGAGGATTGTTTGATCCCGTTTAATTCTTTATGTGTCTACATGTCCCAAGTCAGGAACCTGAAATACGTTGATTGCTATTGAATGGTAACTGCCAGATTTGTTTTTCGTCTATTGTTCATAGCATCATTCAGGCCGTTGGTTTTCTCTTTTGAATTGTTTCACATTTGTCATACCAGGGCCTTTCTAGTTTAATATATGGTACGGGTTTTGCTCATTGTTGAAGGTAGTACAATGGCCTATATTGGCCAAGTATTGATAGTTTTCTTATTGGCAATCACATCAAATCTTATCGTTATAAAATGTATCAAGTATATTGAGTGGTTGATTGTGTTTGCCTCAAGTTTAATTACAACTATTTCATGAGGTTCTAGCTCTACGTCAGGTATCAAGATTTAAGACACAGGAGGTTATATATGCAGCTCCAAGTTTGGTAAAAAAAAACTAATTACGGCAGAGATTTTAGCATCACTTCCGCGGTATCAATATTTATTACAATAGAGGTTCTAGTGCTATGTCTGGTAACAAGAGTATTACAGAAGAGGTTATAGCTCAACGATCGGTATCAAAATTAATTACAGAAGAGGTTATAGCTGAAAGTCTGGTAACAAATCTTATTACAGAAGGTATTCTTACGAGCCATGGTATATTTATACACGCACTGTTAAATTGCTACTTTATATTGACAAGTCGGCGTTTTCTCTATGTTTAGTAACGTGTGCAAGGAGTACATGGTTTATTATATAATATGTTATGAAGTTGTTAGGCCATGGTAATCGTGCTTTTTTATGTTTTGTATTATCTCGTATATTTTTTCGACCTACATTTTTCAGTTTAAAACAGAATGATTCGAATACTATATATATTTTTTCACTTTTCATTTTTTTTATACGAAAGAAAAAATGTGGAAAATTAGAGCTGTGCTATTCAGGAGTTACCATTTTTAGATTGTTTAGCATTAAATAGTTAAATGGTGTATTTTTCAGTCATTTATTACTTCACACTCTAATCTGACTCTGTTGAGAAAAATAAATTAAAGGAGTAATTAAAAAAAAATTGTTGAACAACTTTGTATTTTTCTAACACTCAGTCATAAACTACAATAGTCTTGGCCTTATAAAGTACGTTTAAATTTAAAACATGGCTAACTACAAAGAAAAAGTTGTCTTTGTAACAGGTAGGAATATATCATGTTCTGCTATCCGTTTTACTAATACAGAACTCATATGGCGTAGTTTTTTTTTTTATGACATTTGAAAATTATTAAATTTGCTGTGTATTGTATAATGCAATTGTCTCTGTATTTTTTCATTGTAATATATTTCTTCCAGACTGAGCGAGAGACGACCTTGGCGATAATGGTTACCTTGACATAAAAATTCATGGAGACACATTAAAAAACAATGAAAAAAGAATAAGGATTTTATAAGATTTTCAAATATGGCTTTTTAAACTAGATGTCATAAAATTATGAAAAGAAAAGTAGGGGTTAGCGGGCCATTTTTTTTTAATGGCACTACATGGATAAAACCAGAGGATTCGGAATATCTGGCAAAAAATCAAAAACAAGAGGTGCGAACATCCTTAAACTGTCAATTAATTTGTTGTAGATTTTTTGCCCTTGAATTGACACAAAGGTACTCTGTGAATTGGGACATCAGTGAAAATAAGAAAAAAATACGCCCTCCCGCAATTATTGTTGTTTTACAACATGCAGAGCTAATTGGCGGATTCCCCTTATTCGATTTATTGATTTCTATTTTTTTTTTTTAAATTATGTGAACGTTTCATGGTGTTCCGGCCGTTGCAACATTCAGTTTTCAAAATGGCTGGTTCCGCACCTGGATATTGTGTTTATATTGATCTTTCAGGAGCAAGTTCTGGTATAGGAGAAGCCACCGCTATTAAGTTAGCAGAACATGGTGCCAGATTATTTTTAGTGGCTCTTGAAGAGGATAAATTGCAAATTGTACAACAAAAATGCAAGGAAAAGGGTTTAGTGGAAGAAAAAGTAAGCTATTTTAATGTTGATGTGATTATAATTTTTCCGCTTATTTATCAAGATCATCATAACAATGTTTTAACATGTATACTCAATCTTGTTTTCTAGTGTTTCATAGGCTTACATTGAAATACCTGGATTGAATGATGAATGAATTACCTTTAAACGTCCAGTGGCAAATGTTTCACGCATACTAGGACGAGAAGATGTCAATGTGTTACGAACATGAACCCTGCTTGGTTCTTTACCGACACCCTATAAAATATAGAAATAAGAATGTGTGGTATGCTTGCCAATGAGACAAGTCTCCACAACAGACCAAATGACATAATTAACAACTATAGGTCACCGTACGGCCTTCAACAATGAGCAAAACCCATACCGTATTGTCGCTAGCTTGCAAGATAAAAGTGCTTATGAATATATATTACCATACCTGGACATGTTATTCAGCATCCGAGCCGACCATGCGGTCTTTGACGTACGCTTTAATGATGTGTGCCTATTTTTTTATTTGATCATTCCTTGAATCGAACCCGCAAGCTCTCGCACTCGAGGCCAGAATTTCTACCACGAAATTTTTGTAATTACTCTTTTTTTCATTAAAATACATGTAGGATGAAATATAATAATTAGCATATATATTATAAAGACGTTTGAATGAGGGTATGATTGGGTTTTACAGAGTAGAGAATAATGAGCAAAATCTACAGCAAAATGGGGGTCTGGATGGGTTTTACAGAGTAGAGAATAACTAGCCAAATCTACAAAAAAATGGGGGTCTGGATGGGTTTTACAGAGTAGAAAATATGAGCCAAAATGAATATTCTGCAGCACAAAGCAGGAATCAATCGTGTACAAAAGTGAAAATAAAAAAAAACAAGCGCAGCAGCAGATGAAAATGAAACGTAAATCTGAAAAAAAAATCCTGCTAACCCCCTTCCCCCTATCCCCACTTTCCCCCAAAAACGGTATCAAATAGTCGTCCCGTTATCAAAGATTACATTGTTTACCAAACCAAGTTTTGTGAAAGTTCAGTTTCATAGTTACAAAAATATCAACTCATTCAATACATACTATACATGTATAAACACGTGCAAAGTGTTAAGAATTGTTAGATACTGTATTGTAGATAGATATAAGAAGATGTGGTATGAGTGCCAATGAGACATCTCTCCATCCAAGTCAAAATTTATAAAAGTAAACCATTATAGGTCAAGGTACGGTCTTCAACACGGAGCCTTGGCTCACACCGAACAGCAAGCTATAAAGGGTCAAAAAAAATTACTAGTGTAAAACCATTTAAACGGGAAAACCAACGATCTAATTTATATAAAAAATGTAGAGTTCACTTGATAAATACATTGTTAAAGGGGCATGCATTAGCTGTCAAATTCATGTTTACCGAATTGAATCAAATTGTCATATTTGATTTATAATCTACTAAAAGGTATATCGAACTGAAACAAACGGTCTAAAGTGAAGAATTAACAATGGACTCGACAAAATGTTTCCGCATTGCGGGTGTATTTTAGCCTAGACGCCATCTAATTAACCATCGAGGTCACCTCCGAAGACTGCAGACGATCATATAACCCGATATCAACATAAATATAGATATAAATAGATAGCGAAACGTGCAATTGGATTTTTCTAGGTCTATTTTATTTTATTTTATAGGTTAAACAAATATGTTAATCATCGTTTTTACCTGTATAAGAATGAGATATTGTGGATCGAATCAGTCAACCAAATGGTTTACCATTGTTTCACTTTCAATGTTGGCATTGTTTTCCTTTTGATAGCCGAACACGCCTAGTTCATGCGTAACCCAACTCTAACTAATGGGTTAAATAGAAGGTCACATGAATACGGTTTCAATGAGGTCGAATCATTCACTTGCATGTGAATAATTCATCAGCGATGTTTCTTTACTCATTTTGACAAAATTGAACCAAACTGGCTGCTAAAAGCGAATTATTATTTCAAATATCAAATTTTAATTGACTGGTGTAAGAAATCATGTTATATAGATAGTATTAACGAAGTTTGTGAAATTCGACGCATTACAATGTGTGTAGAAAGCCTTACTTCTGCGCACAACTTTTTAATGTATTTGAGCACATTCGTTGAACAAAATAACAGCGGTAAATGTTAGCTTAGTATCAGGAAATAGGGTTTTCATGTATCCGAAAATACGTCAAATAGTGTTTAAAATGACGAATTAACTTGTTAGCTTATATCATGTATATGTAACACATTGTATATACCCTTGTTCATTTAGTTAACGCCTTCTTGCTGGGCACCTACCACACGATGGAAGCGGGGTTTTTAGCAGGAAACGGTCGTTTGTTTTGTTATTATCCAGTAAAACGAATCCTAAGTACTAGAAAAAAAACACACTAAATCTCAATCTGACATGCCTGTTCATGTGTTCTTGCTGAATATTGGTAGCTCTTAACTTTTAGAAATTGACTACGAACCCTGTTTCCATTCAGATATCCTTAGAATTGCATCATCAAGTTCTCAATTGTCCATGTGTGTTTCCCTGTGATTTGTTTCTGATAAACGAACCTTTATGTTAACTTTCCAAAAGTGACTTAATTTATGATTTTTTTCTCTCTTTTTTTCTCAAAGTTGGCTTCATATTTCCATGAATGGTCTATATTCATTACAGTTTACTTGTGCGACTTGTAAAATGAATATGCGCAAATGTAATAAAATCTTGTGCGCAATCTAAAACAAAAATGTAAATCCCTAATGCGCCCAAATGTAATGCGCACGTGAAATTTATTGCATTCCATTTTATAGGAATTTTAAATAATACTGGTTGTTTTCAATGAGTTAATTGTTTTTTTACTCTGGTTGTTTTAACAAATTTACCATGTTGTCCTGATTTAGTTTGTGAGTAGATAAGTCAAATTTATTCATATTGAAAATAACCCTTTTTACTATAAGTACTGATAAATTATCACATTTAATATATACACATGCTTATATTTTCTTCTTAGATAGGGTATTGCAGTGGTGACTTATCTCAATCTGCCTTCAGGGAAGAAATTGTAAAGAACCTGATACAGAAATTTGGAAGATTGGATATATTGGTTTGTTTTATATAATTAAATATACCTTTTTGTGCACCATTATAAAAGAAAATATGATGTAACCACCAAAGAAGCAGCGACCCAACAAATCTAAGTCAACATCCAGTTAATATTCGGTCCACAGATACAAACATTCATCATTTGTATATGACATAGTGCTAACATTGGAAATGATAACTTTCCAAATTAAAGTTTTGTATGCGGAACGTATCAAATTGTTCCAAAATGTTTATCATTAATCGTCTAGACACAGTTTGAGAGGATACGATTTGGAATCGACATGTACTACATGTAACCAAACTCCTGTCACATAAATAAAAATCTTAATTCCCATCATTTTCAACGACAAACTTTGACTAAGAACAAGAAATTCTGATCTCACGTTTGTTCTCACAGTATTTATAACAATTGGAAGTAATTCAGGCAAATATTTTACATGCAGAACGTTTTCACCTATTCCGGATCCTTTATATAAATATAATCATATTTTATAATGATTTATCATTCACGATGTCTTGAACGAATGATACATAATAAAGTAAATCTTAGCTATAGTTCAATAGTAGCATCAGGACCGAAAACTTTTGTTTCTCTAAAAGAAAGTCATAATGAGAGATTAAATATTTTGTAGATTTTTACTATTTCAGAATCTGTATTTACATAGAGGTGTTATCATTTATCGGCAAAACGTTCAAGTTTTGGCAATCAAACCAAAAAAATACAAGATAGTACAGCAATTCATTTTGCCATACATAAGCAGTGATAAAGTATCAACTTGATGGCAGAAGAATAGACGCAACTAAGTTTTCATTGCAAAACATAACAATAAAACATTTGCTGAAAATGTAACTGCATCTAGTAAATTTTATCAATTGAAAACAGATTGCTCTCAAAGAATAAGAGAAAAGAGAAAATAATTATTCATTACTATGCAAATAAGATATAAGTAGTCCCAAATCTTCGTAACGCCACTCAGATATGAGAAGACTACATCTCATATATGCACATACTTTTCAGGCTGATATTGCAGGCTCTGTTTTGTTTGCAAATGTAAGTGAAACCAAGGAAGAGGATTACGACAGATACGTCAGTGTGAACCAGAAGGCGAAATTGTTCTTGGCACAATTATGCTTGCCATATCTCAAAGAAACAAAAGGTTTGTTAGTATGAGGGAAAACTAAATTCTTTCTGTCACAACTATGGTTCCCTCATCTAAAAAAGAAACAAAATATTTGTTAGTATAAGAGAAAACTAAATTCTTACTGGCACAACTATGCTTGCCTCAACTCATAGAAACAAAAGGTTAGTTAGTATGAAGGAAATCTAAATTCTTTCTTGCACAACTATGCTTCTCTTATCTTTTGGTAGGAGGGGAAAATATAGGGAATGATACTTTTAATTGAATTTGACTTTGAGAAAAGAATATAGGGTTCAGTAAATTTACGTGTTTGCTAATTACCAGGCGGAAGGGAAACTATACAATTGAAGAGACGACGTGACAATGGAAATGGCTATAACAAATTAAACAACTGTATTACCAGGGGGAAGCAAAAGAGGCAGAATTAAATATTGGTGCAATTTCATATTTTCAGGAGAAGGCAACAAAAATTGTTAAGATACATTGCAGGGTTACTTTCATGTTAATTGCACCAAAAGTTAAGATGAAAATACATTTTTTAATAACAAATATGGAATGTAGCATGTATATGTAAACAGTTATGTAAACCAATTCGCCTCTTTTTGATACATACAATCATAAAGCATATTTTTAAGCAATTAAAATTTCTAATGTAGGTAATATAATCTACATGTCGAGTATCGATACCACAATGCCGGTAAGTATTATTAATTTATAATTTAATAGTTTATGTATTCTTCAAATCTGGCCTTATCAAAATAAAAATGAAATCGTACAGTTCCGTTCGAACACCGTGATAATTGAAACGACACCCGACAACACAACAAAAACATCCATATGTCAATATACTGTCTTCAACAATAATGTGTATGCTGTTTAAATACCATCTGAACAGGAAAGGAGTTTTCTTGGGAAGTTAACCATATATTTGCACTTTAAAGTTAAAAAGAAAGCCACAAATGTTTTAAATCATAGAATCCATCATAAAAGCACATTTGGAATGTATTACATATTTCACTCCCTAGTAACTTCGTTACTTAAATTGTAATTTAAATTTGTAACGCAAAATTACTATGCAAAATAATTGAAATGTAAAGAAAAAAAAATGTTTTTATGTTTTTCAGCAACCGGAAGTAGTAGTTTACTGCATGGCAAAAGTAGCTATTGATATGCTTACAAAATGTCTAGCCAAAGGTAAAAGATATTTATTATACAGTAATATTTCTAGATGAATAATTTAAAGGAATTGCCGAATTTCTTTTGTGATGGTACAGTGCTTGATATCATTTTTTTCATCTGTCCATTTTTTTCTAATCTAACGTTTATTTAAATAAGTTGTACAATAATGTTTAAACCATATGCTTCCCCGGTAATTGATCCCTTATGTTCAAAACCATTTCTGACCCCCCTCCCCCTTCTTTTACAAAATGTGTTAAGCTCTGTATACATGTTCAAAACACTGGATCTTATCTAGAAAATATAATGGCTTAACTTTATCGACGCATACAGTTAATGAACAAATCATTGAAAAAAATATTGATTCAATAAATTTCTTTCAGAATTAGGTCCTCACGGTGTAAGAGTGAATGCCATCAAGTAAGTTCTAATTAGTGGGTGATGTAGTACCAAGAACGTTGTTACTAAGTACCTTGATTTGAAATCAATAAACAGTTGGTCCCTAAACCTTCAGTGCCAGATGTAGTATTTCTACTTATGTTGATATTTGTCAATTCAAGTTTGTTTACGTTAATCAGCTGTCGGTACTATAAACTGTGTGCATCATCGGATGCAGTGACATAAGTTATGACTTTATCTAGGATTCCCACGATCTGTATTTCTACTTAAATGCTTGTTATAAAAACATTTGTTGCTGTTGATTCTAGTTAGTTTATATTGAACCATGTAACCATAAAGTTGTATGTCTATTCCAAGGTATCTTGAGCGCGTATACTACACCAGATATTTAAAAAAATATGTAATAGAGTACATGTGATTTCAAAACACAATGCTTTTGCCATTTGCTTTTAAAAGGCAGAGACTACAGTTTGTCTTGCATTGTCCTGCATTCTGCAAAGAAATCTTATAAAAATTGTATAATATCTGTAATTTGAAACTAGACTTCAGAAGGTTATTTTCAGAACTTTTTAATTGCTTGAAGTGTATTCAATGGCGAATGGCCAATGTATGATGTCTGTCCGTCCGACATGACCAGCGAGCTGGTCTGACCTCTTTTTACGGATCAGTGAACAACGTTTTAAAATTTTCATTTAACATGTTTAAGTCAATTTCTCATTTATTATGATTAATAATCCATCGGTACTTGGTCTATAGAATGGTTGTTACAAGTATTAGGTGCACATGACAGCCTGACAGAGGTCAACTGATCTTTGAAAATGGTCTTTCTCGGCACTATATGTAACACTGATTTTATTCTAAAGAGTTTAATACATATCTGGACAAATATTGCTATTGAGTTATGGGCCTGCATCATGTCGATAATTATATTTTTTAACAACACGATGTCATGGTTTTCTCCGAATGCTTATGACGTCTTCACACGTAATCATTTGAAGATGCAATGATAAGTCTTAGTCTAAAAAAACATGGTCTAAATTTATTAATCAACATTGGTCTATTAACTAGCTTCAAATTACCCCAGTAATCTGGTTCTATGTGTCTCTTGACATGCTGTTTGTTACATTCAGCTTTATACCGATTTACTGAGTCAGGCTCTTTCCAACTGATATTAACGTTTATTCTAATGATGTTCTGTTACCCCAGTGTCCCAGCTCATACAAATATGTTAACCCCACCACATTCTGAATGCACCTGGAAGATGAAAAACTTTTCCCTCCAAGTTTGCAGAAGTTACATTATTAAGGGAGATAACGAAAGAAAGATATTTAAATTTGATTAAGAATTGAATGCTTCTTTTTGTAGATTTATTGGGGTGTAAAAGCGTTGACCGAGGTAAATTTTGTATGAAGCGCGAGGGCGCTTTATTCTAAAAATGTGCGAACGGACAACGCTTTAACAACCCTATAAAATTACTAAAAGAAGCATTCAATACTTATAATTACATTTTTGTTGCTAGGATTATGAAAACACGATTCTACCAAGTTTTTCTTTTATTTACCTGTGCACTTTATTGTGGAAGCTCGTGTCATCAAGAATGTTACATTTCATTTTGTAATGAAGGTTAATTTCAGAATGTCGCGAGATTGCTGTTAGCCAATCAAAATAACGTATTATAATGAAACATACAAGTAATGTAATTATTTCAATATGATGACAATGATAAAATTACTATTGTAGCAAATGCCAACTTTTGTCATTCTATTTCTTAGTTTTGTTTCTTTTCTGATATATGCTTTCGTATATGTAAATATAATCTATTTTAATATTCATTATTCATTTTGTTTAGTTAGTTTATCGTACATATGCTACTTTATTATAGTCCTGGCTTCATTGATGATACAAATATGCTTCGTAATAGTTCTAAGAAGTTTACAGATGAAGACGAAAAGAAGGTTGTATACACATATTGCTCCATCAATAAATTATGAATAGATTCGACCTTGGAGTCAGTATCGCTGTAATTCACTCTTTACATAGACATGATTCTTTGTCCAGATTTTGGATGACTTTTATTTTTTGAGGGGTGGGGGTTTATTAGCCCTTCAACGTTTGTATTAGGTGTTTGGTTTTTACATATGTAGGCCTTATGTTTCACTGAAGAGACACACGTTGTCAAAATGCGAATATAGTGTCAGGTGCATTGTAACTAGAACCGTGAATGTTGTTATTGCAATACCCTATGAAAAAAAATGACCTAAACGGAAATTTGGTGTTTTGTCTTTTTTTTTGATCGATATGCGTACAAATATTTTAAATTTTGGCTTTCAAAGCATTACGTCTCGAACATACCAGATAGAGATTATTGCCGAAATTCATGAAACCAATTTTGATATCTTTGCATCTTGCATACCAATGTCTAAAATTACGTTTTTTCTTTATAGTTTGCAGACAAGTATGCAAATCTGGCACACCTAAAGAGGGCCGGAAAACCAGCAGATGTTGTTTCCCTCTTGCTCTTCTTGGCGTCAGATGAAGCATCGTACATTACCGGGAGTATCAACAATATCGATGGTGGATATCATTTATATCCTTGATCAATATTCTTCCATCTCTGATATAATTCAGATTTCAGACTTTTAGTGTAATTAATAGCAATTATATTTTTAGTCTTTATTTTGGCATTCCCTGATTAAAAGATGCATCATTTTTAGAATAAAAATTGGAATAAGATTTCTTGCGTTTTAATATTAATTGCATGTTCTTGTTAATAGACCCTCGACCATTAAGACCCAACAATTCAAAAACAAAAAGGACGAATGTCAGGGCCTTTTATAGCCTACTATACGGTATATGTTTTTTTTTATTGTTGAAGGTTGCAATAAAGTTGACAACATAATGCTTATTGTGATTTCTTTGCCATGTTAGATTTTCGTTTATAGTTTTTAGAAAAGACCAGATCGTTAGTGTTTTCACTTGAATTGTGTCACATTTTGTCGAGCTTATTAATTGGTATTGGTTTTGTCCATTGTTGAAGGTCGTACGGTATCATACAGCTGATAATCAAACAAAATCTCCTTACATTATTAAGGTAGACTTTTCAAATGACTAGTCTTCTTTTTGTGACTAAAGGCACTTGTAGAATGGAAAATACATTCAAAAGGAAAAGTTAGAAGTAAGCATTTCTAAAAGTGAACTGAACAGTTAAATTTTAGACAAGTTATTTTTATTAAACGTTATTTCACTTTCCGGTCCTGAATTGATATCCGTCATTTGCCATACTAAATTGTAACGTAACGCTACACAAACATATACAGTGGAGTTATTCGAATGATGAACGGAACATTTAAAAGATCTGCAATGAAGATTGCACCCCGACCTGTATCCTTCCTCCCAATTGAACTATACCAACATTGTTTGTTCAAATTAAGCTTTAAAACACTTTCTGATAGAACATCAAGAAGACACACGCTGAAATATCTCGCCTGCTTTACTGACCACTGGTTATAGGTTAATAGTCCTCAATATAAATTTTACTACAAGTATCACACCAACTTAAGAAAACATGAGGTCAAGGTCAGAAGAACCCTGCAAAACAGACATGTACACCTTACAGTCATTCAATACATCAAATATAGTTGGCCTATTGCATATAGTATCTAAGAAACAAACTTAACCAGGAAAACTTAACACTGACAAATGAACCATGAAAATGAGGTCATGGTCAGATGATACGTGTCAGACAGACATATACACGTTACAATCATTATACATACACTAAATACATTTAACCTATTGCGTATAGTTTAAAAAAAAAACCAGACCAAAACACAAAATCGTAACATTGAGCAACGAACCGTGAATATGATGTCAAGGTAAAAAAAAACCTGCTAGATTGACATGAATATCGTAAAATATTTCCATATACCATTTATGGTTGACCTATTGCATACAGCATTAGAAAAAACAGACCAAAACACAAAAACTTAACTTTAACCACTGAACCATGGACATGCACACCTTACAATCATTCCGTACACCAAATATATTAGACCTATTGCTTATACATGTTATAGTATCCGCGATATGGACTTGACCACGAAAACTTAACCTTGTTCATTGATCCATGAAATGAGTTCAAGGTCAAGTAAAATCTGTCTGATAGATATGAGGATCCTGCAAGGTACGCACATACCAAATATAGTTATCATTCCACTCATTATAAGAGAGAAATTAACATTACAAAGAATCTTAGATTTTTTTCAAGTAGTCATTGGAAAATGAAAATGAGGTCAATGACATGGAACACACGACAAATAGAAGGCATATGTATACAAAGTATGAAGTATTAAGGTCTTTTACCGTCTGAAATATTAAGTTTTTAAGAGGTCAGTTAGTGTCGCCGTCGGCGCGGCCGCCGGATCACAATTACTGTGTCTCGCTTTCTTCGACAGAAATCGAAAGCTCGACAAAAAAGTAGTTTTTTTGCAACGGTTTCCTTAATAGTTGGTTGTCATGAGAATGGATGAAATATTTGCCACTGGAGGTTATCCAAACAACAACATATCAATTATAATTATGGTATTTTTATGCAATCAGGAAACTGTAAAAAGATTTACTCCAAAAGCGACGAGACGATCTTTTATCATTAATGTTCATTTTCTTTTGTTCTGTACCGTGTTTATGCATATTTTTTTTCTATTTCCTATATCAAGTAATGGTTTTCGTCACCACTAATTATAATAATGGAAACCTTCACTAAATTATTTATTACATATAAAGATTTGGTTGGAAGTTTGGCTTTATCTGTATAACTCTTATTACGAACTGAATATCCCATCCTTATTTTTACTGTAATGTCAAACCTCTGTCGATACTAAATTCTTATATTTTGGCATTGCGCAAGGTTAATATGTTTTTTCCCGATAATAGCTCTTCTAGACTATGTGGAAGCATTAACGCTTCATAACATCTAAAATCGTTACATTTCGTAAATCCCTTAGAAGCTGTGTTGTAGGTATAAATCAATGTAAGTTTTGATAAAACGTAGATTACTGTTCCTAAAGTACGATGAAACAATACATACACGACGAAACAGTAACTTCCGGTTCCAAATTGGCTGCAAAAACGTTTAAAATTTCATTATTTCTTTCATTTTCTTCTAATTTTAAAGTTCAAATACCTAGTTTGGTTAGAGAAGGCAGTTTGCATTCCGTATAATTGTCTGACAGTTGCCAACACACAAACGCGTACAAGGTTGGTCAGAACGGAAGCGTTTACAGTTATCAACAAACTGGGTTTTTAGCATCAGCATTTCAAAAGTTCCTGATACGAGGGTGCAATAGCAGCCAAAGAAGTCCATTTTGGTTTCCAACTGTCATTGTTTGTTTTTCTTTATTCCAAACCCAGTGTTCATGACTTGGTACGTGTACCTGTCCAATGCACACATCCGGTTGAGCCTACCTTGATATGCTTCTCTTTTGATGTGCTCCAGAAGAGAATCTCTTGTAGGGGGAATAGCATCATAAGGTTACTAATGCCTTACAAATGATTCAAATCGTGCCTTTTTAACAGCAAATGTTGATGTTGCCGTACATGATGCAAGCAAATGCTTCCATGATGGCCATGTCTCTGTCTTCATACAAAACGTAAGCGAGCAACAACATCCTTTATATCTGGAAATAATTCCATTCCAATGGCTACCAAGCTGACCTATTCACTTTCCCACGAAATGCTGACAGTGTCACATTCACAGAATGCATGGAAGGAAATAATAGCAGCTGCACGAGGACCAAACACATTTGATATGTCATATAAATGAAGCCATCGAAAGTCTTTATTCCCTCAAAAACCTATCCACACTTTGTCCATACCTAATGCTGCGAGAGCTGTAATCCTAATACTACTACATTTGTTTCACTACTACTTGAAATTACTTTTATCAACCATTTTCAGCAGCAAGCTTATCATACATGTATCTGCTTGTTTTTGATTATAAAGGGATAACTGGGAAGTATTCGTATTGAAATTGCAAAGAATATTTCACCTTGAGTAACATAAATATTTTAAAGTCTGTAAAGAAGCAATTCTGTCGGCAACAAACTTGAATCATTCCGTTTTGTTGTCTTTTTCACAAAGAAAACAACTCCAAATCCTTGGCGTTCTATCAGAACCAACAACTTTCCGTCTAGCACCTGCACCTTGCCTTTTTATCGGTCCAGCTTTTAAATTATTCATTTAGTAAACATCAAATACAATGTCTACTCTTCAATACTTATCGCTGCAAGATTTTATATGAGGCAGTATGACACCGATTGCATAATCATCAAATAGTTGTGCACGTGGTGGCTTGGAATTGACCATTACTGGCCCCCAAAACGGTAAATGTGTTAGAATTTGGATCAGTTGATTGCAAATCGCACAATGTTTCAAGTATACTCATTTGCTGCGATTTAATAACACTGTTCAAAGTGACATCCTTAGACAAAGACAGAGAAGTATTTTTGTTTTCATGGATAACGAAATCTTCCAAGTCAAAGTTAAGACAAGAAATTAAAAATCTAGAAAAGATATCGCAGTCACTTTTCATGTTCTTCAGCTTTGTTTGTGACATATCCAGGCACCAAGTTTCATTTTACGGCTACAATAGGAAATTGTTCTTTTTTATCTGGTTATAAAAAGTTGATTTTCCTTCGATTTGCATTTACTTTAAAAGATCTTTGCATTGTTCTGACCCAATATCTTGGAGTTTATATAGATATCTCACCTGCCTCCGAATCAATAATTTTCTTAAAAGAGTCAATTTTGTACAAATCTTACGACAATTCTAGAACAAAGTTAAATCAGAAGATGGATTTCCAAACTTGTTCATCACTTTTGAAAGCCTTTGACTCTTTTGAAAAAAAATCCTTTTGTGTTTTCGTAGAGTCTTCATGATGTCGTCCATCTGTTTTTGATGACTAAAACCATGGTTTCGTTCAAACTCATCTACTAGTCTACTGACATCCATCCATCCATCGTCTCACATTATTTTGTGTTTGTGCCTGATCAATTGTGAAATAAGAAAATAACTTGCTTGTCTTACGTACAGTGATTTAATTACCATTGGCACCTTGTGGGTGATGCTAGTGAAGGAAAGCCATATCTCTGAGATGGATCCGTAACCGTCGAACATAATTTTCACGATCTGGACCAACAAAATACGGTATCATGCTTGATATGGACAGTTACATGTAGTGAGGTACGATATCTGACTCATAAAATGAGCGAACCGCCGAAAGAACAAAATTCTTAATTCTTAATTGCGACAGATATGAAACTGTGGTCGAGATGACTCTCTTTCCCTGCACCAGTCTATAAAATAATCGAACTACACAGAGTCATGAGAAAAATTTTCTGCGATTAGACATTACTGGTTCAAGTAAAACACACGCAGTTATCTGATTCACATGTCTAGACCTAGGTACACTTGAATATACATGCAAATAATATGACGTTCTAGGTGATGCAATGTCGGCTTCAGTGAGGGCACAAGTCTATCCACTTTCAGGCAATATATCCCTATGAATTTTAAAAGAAGCCATTTTAATGTACTTTCCACCAAACATAACGATAAACTTATCTTCTCCGTACATATCTGGCCATTCCCACTGAACTTACTTACCCAATACCAAAAGTGGTTGATCTGCAGCTATAATTGATGTTTGGCCGGGATTTTGAAAGTTTAACTACTTTTTTTCACCTATCCATTGTATGATTGATCAATTCAACTGAATGGGCGTGTTTTAAAAGAGTGGCATCATAGAAGTTACACTTACTTGAATAGAAGAGTATATTTTTTTAGAGGATTGAAATGACGACCAAATTACGAAGTCAAAATCCTCTGTTACATAAACTATGATTTACGTCAATGTGCCCTAGTAGTGGGTGCAAATCGCTCTGTATATCTATAAATAGTTGGCGCATGCGCAAAATTGATAAACGCATTTGTTCCATAACCATAAATAATTTTAGCAAACCAATTGATAATATCATTAAAAATCCAAAATCACCAAATAAATAGTGAATAGTTCAAATGTGTATGTGTAAGTTTTGTTATATTTTCGCACCTCGCAAACCATGAAGAGTCAAATATTTATTTCTATTAAATACGTCACATGCAAGGAATGTTGCCACCGAACCATATAATATTTTTCACTAAAAAATGGTCAAGGAACAAATGAACAAGTTTAGTAAAAAAATAAATATTTTCGAACTCGAAGAGACAGCCATTTTTGAAAAAGGCCGTGGTCATCGTGAAAAAATGATTTTTTTTTCATGGCCAGCATTAAAAAGTATATAATAATGATGCTTCGTGCTAATTTTCATGCCTGTATCATCATTTGCACAATTCCCTCGATTTCGCTTGCTAATATCTTCCCCTAATATAGTCTAGATGAGCTGGGATGTAAAATAGTTATCCAACTCGGATTGGTGTGTCAGTTTAAGTTCAACCTCCGTTCTCTGGTTATCGGGGTGATCTTGCACTAACACACCCCGTCCTCATGGGATAACAAGTAGGTAAATGGCGTCTTTACACTAAGTTTGTTGAACCAGTCTTGATGGGAAGACAGGCACATTTGAATTTCACACAAAAAAATAGCATTTTTCATGATTTTATAATAAAGATGTTATTCGAGTAAGTTTATTTTGAAAATTCACGTGAAAAAAAAATCCTGTGATTTTCATGTTAAATTTATGTGAATTTCAATTGATATTCACGTGATGTGTAAAAATCATGATGGTTTTATTTATAAGTTGAAATTTGTTTTCAAATAGCTTTCAGTGACTGAGAGCATTCTTTGATCGGTATTTTGTTTTATGTTTTCTCACTGTTTCGTGTAAATTTTAGTGTATTCTTATATTGTACTGTTACACTTATTTCTTAGGTCACGAGAGTATTGTTCTATCCCGTCTAATTCTTTATGTGTCTACATGTCCCAAGTCAGGAGCCTGGCATTCATTGATTGTTCATTGTTGAAGACCGTACAATGACCTATATTGGTATAGTGTGGATAGTTGTCTCATTGGCAATCACATCAAACCTTATTTTTTATAAAAATGTAAAAAGTATATTGAGTGGTTGATTGTGTTTGATTTAAGTCCAATGTCAAATATTTCATGGGTTCTAGCTCCACGTCCGGTATAAAGATTTATGAGATATGAGCATGATGAGGTTCTATATGCAGCTTCAAGCTTTGTATCAAGATTAATAACGGCAGATGTTTTAGCATCACGTCCACAGTATCAATATCTATTACAACAGAGGTTCTAGTGCCATTTCCAGTAACAAGATTTATTATTGAAGAGATGCTAGCTCCGTGTTCGGTATCAAAATTAATTACAGAAGAGGTTCTAGCTGCACGTCTGGGAGCAAAACCTATTACAGAATATATTCTGACGAGCCATGGTATATATATATATACACGCACTGTGTTCCCGTTAAATTGCTCCTTGATATTTACAAATGAAAATAAAGGCCAGTGTCATGTATGCATGTTTTCTCTATATAGTAACATCAATGTGCAACTTATGCATGGTGTATCATATGATACGTTATCTAGTATAAGCTAGGTCAAGGTAATCTTTTTTCAGATCTTTTGTTTTATGTCGTACACTTTCGTTATAACTCGGCCGATCCCGTACCTTCATCGGATAGAAGGAGTGTAGCGGAGTCTCCCGAAGATTGCTGTTTGATCAGATAAAAGGAGAGTAGTGGAGTCAACCAAGAATTTCCGATTGAACGATTGAAAACATGGCTAACTTAAGAGAAAAAGTTGTCCTTGTAACAGGTAGGAATCATGTTCTGCTTTACGTCGAACTTTTCTAAAACATGTGAAAATTATCAAATTTGCTGTATATTATACATTGCAAATGCGTATGTATTTTTTCCATAGTAATAGATTACGTACGGACTGTCCTTGGTGATAATGATTACCTTGTCATAAAATAAATCAAAGGAGACATTAATTCAAATTCACGCGTGAAATTTAATTCTAGTTTTATTACAAATGTTACAAACATAATAATAATTCCTCTTTTGAAAAAAGTAGAACACTCGTTTTATATTGAATTTGAGGGTACGGAGGGTTTTTTTTTAGAATAGAGAATAATAGGGAGAAAATATAAAGAATAGAGAAGAATTGACCAAAAAAGAAATAAAGATAATAACCAGGTTCTTGGATATGAAGAATATTGCAAAATTGTCCAAGAACTAAAGAATACAAAATTGAAAGACCTCCATCAAGGCCTTCAGATATTGTACGACTGGAGATTCCTAACAATGTTATATCTCACCCTAAATTTAAATATATCGCTGGTTTCCGATGTAATTGTTAGCATCCGATATGAGTATGGTATTAGTGATTCAACGTATGCCCTGGTTTTATGTTAAATTTCAATTGAACTGTAAAAAGCTGCATTAGTTCAGACTTGACAACTTAAAACAAAACATAACGAGTATATTTATATAATGTTGTTATTTTTTTCCATTATAAAACTCATTTCATTACATGTAATTATACATAAGACATTTTATTTCACTAAAGCCCCCGATGGGATATGAAGTACAATATTTTTCCTATTGTAGTAATTTAATCAGCATGATTTGATGAAATGACAATATAACATTTTTTAAATCTAGACATGAAAGAAGGCGTAGGTACAGTTTCAAATTTGTTAGCCAACATAACGTTAAAACGGCGAATCAAAGAATTCAACTTTATTTATAACCAATATTTGAAAATGCTGTTGATTAAAAATTACCAATTTAAGGCCTTTTTGTTTTCCAAATTTATGAGGAGAAAACAAAAAAATGGTCTTTAGTTTTAGAAGTATAGATACATGTAGGACAATGTTGTTGATTGAATATTACTCCATGCATTCAAGGCCTTTTTGTTTTCCAAATAATTAATATTAGTAATAATTGATAAGTTCCAAGTCAGTCGTCGCGTTCAAACTGAAAGAATTTGAAAGAAAGGAAAATTGTGCATCTTATAATCACCATGTCTTTATCAGGCGACAATACCATCACTTAAAATTCAGGCTAAAATGAGGCTTACACATAATTAGATATTTTATTCTGGCACGGACCCGACGCTATCGCGGGTGTGTTCTAGTATAATATAATATACAATGAATACTGATATGTGACAGGAAGTACAAATTATAGTAACATAATTAACAAATGATTAAGCACATGTTTTAAAAGGTTTGAATAACACTTTTTCAAATTTCAAATGAATGAATAAACTCATCATAGATACCAGACTAAATTTTATATATACGTCAGACGCGCGTTTTGTCTACAAAAGACTCATCAGTGACGCTCGAATCAAAAACAGTTTTAAAAAAGTCAAATAAAATACAAAATTGGAAGAGCATTGAGATCGAATGAAAAGACTGAGATATTGGGTACATGTCAATAAAACAGCAACAAAACAACACAGATAATCCAATGACAACTAATAAATCTAAAACGCCAAGCTGTATTCAAGTGCATTTTTTGCGACAGACCTATACAAATGTCAATCTTATAACGATCTATTTGTCTTTTTCCGTTTACTATGCTGCCGTCTGTATGTCATCCGCTTAATGATTTGTTTTAAACTGTCAATTGATTTGTTGTAAACTTTTTAACCTTGAATTGATACTCCTTAAATTGTGACATCAGTAAAATTAAGAAAAAAACAGCCCTCTTTAAATTATTGTTTTTTTGCAACATGCAGAGCTAATCCGGCAGTTGCAACCCTCAGTTTTCAAAATGCCTGGTTCCGCACCTGAAGATTGTGTTTATATTGATCTTTCAGGAGCAAGTTCTGGCATAGGAGAAGCCACTGCTATTAAGTTAGCAGAACATGGTGCCAGATTATTTTTAGTGGCTCTTGAAGAGGACAAATTGCAAATTGTACAACAAAAGTGCAAGGAAAAGGGTTTAGTAGAAGAAAAAGTAAGTTATTTGAATGTTGAAATGAATATGATTTTGTCGCTTATTTATCAAAATCATCATAATAATTTTATAAAATGTAAACTCAATCTTGTTTTCTAGTTTTTCATAGACTTATATTGAAATACCTGGATTGAATTATGAATGAATTACCGTTTAACGTCCAGTGGCAATTGTTACACGCATATTATGACGAGAACATGTCAATGTGATACGAACATCAACCCTGCTTTGTTCTTTATCGACACGCTATAAAATGTAAGAAAACAAAGATTGGATATGAATGCCAATGAGACAAGTCTCTACAAGAGTTCGATAACACAACAATTAACAACTATAGGTCAACGTACGACTTTCAACAATGAGCAAAGCCTATACCGCATAGTCACTTGTTTGTAAGACAACAGTGCTTATGAATATATATTACCATACCTGGACATGTTATTCTGAATCCGAGCCGACCATGCGGTCTTTGACGTACACTTTAATAATGTTTGCCTATTTTCTGATTTGATAATTCCTTGAATCGAACCCGCAAACTCTAGCACTCGAGGCCAGAATGCTACCACGAAATTTTTGTAATTACTCTTTATTTCATTAAAATACATGTAGGATGAACTATTATAATTAGCATAATATATATATTATAAAGACATTTTAATGAGAGTCTGATTGAGTTTTACAGAGTAGAGAATAATGAGCAAAATCTACAGCAAAATGGGGGGCTGGATGGGTTTTATAGAGTAGAGAATAATTAGCCACATCTACAGCAAAATGGGGGTCTGGATGAATTTTACAGAGTAAAGAATAATCAACCACATCTACAGCAAAATGGGGGTCTGGATGGGTTTTAAAGAGTGCAGAATAATCAGCCACATCTTCAGCAAAATGGGGGTCTGGATAGGTTTTACAGAGTAGAGAATAATCAACCACATATACAGCAAAAAAGGGGTCTGAATTGGTTTTACAGAGTAGAGAATAATCAACCACATCTACAGCAAAATGGGGGTCTGGATGGGTTTTACAGAGTAGAGAATTATGAGCCAAAATAAATATTATGCAGCACAAAGCAGGAATCAATTGTGTACAAAAGTGAAAATAAAAAAAAAAACATGCGCAGCAGCAGATGAAAATGAAACGTAAATCTGAAGGAAAAAAATCCTGCTCACCCTCTTCCCCCCCAAAAAAAACGGTATCAAATTGTCTTCCCTTTGTCAAAAATTACATTGTTTAACAAACCAAGTTGTGTGAAAGTTCGGTTTCATAGTTACAAAAATATCATCTCTTTCAATATATACTATACATTTATAAATACATGCACAGTGTTAAGAATTGTTATATACTATATTGTAGATAGATATAAGAAAATTTGGTATGAGTGCCAATGAGACTTCTCTCCAACCAAGTCAAAATTTATAAAAGTAAACCATTATAGGTCAAAGTACGGTCTTCAAAACGGAGCCCTGACTCACACCGAACAACAAACTATAAAGGGCCAAAAAAATTACAAGTGTAAAACCATTCAAAGGGGAAAACCAACGATCTAATCTATGAAAAAAGGTAGAGTTCACTTTGATAAATACATTGTTAAAGGGGCATGCATTAGCTGTCAAATTCATGTTTACCGAATTGAATCAAATTCTCATATTTGATTTATAATCTACTAGAAGGAATATCGAACAAAAACAAAAGGTCTAAAGTGAAAAATTAAAAATGCAGAGACTCGATAATATGTATCCGCATTGTGGGTGTATTTTAGCCTAGACTCCATCTAATTAACCATCGAGGTGACCTCCGAAGACTGCAGACGATCATATAACCCAATATTAACATAAATATAAATATAAATAGATAGCGAAACGTGCAATTGGATCTTTCTAGGTCTGTTTAATCTTATTTTATAGGTTAAACAAATATGTTAATCATCATTTTTACGTAATGTTTGCATTTTTTTACATTTTGATAGCCGAACACGCCTAGTTCAAGCGTTACCCATCCCTTACTAAGTAGTTAAATAGAAGGTCACATTAATACGGTTTCAATGAAGTCGAATTATTCACTTGCAAGTGTATTATTCATCCGCGATTTTCTTTGTTCCTTTTGACAAAATAGAACCAAACTGGCTGCTAAAAGCGAATTAATATTTCAAATATCAAATTTGAATTGACTGGTTTACGAAATCTTGTCATGCAGAAGTATTAACGAAGATCGTGAAATTCGACGTATTACAATGTGTGTAGAAAGCCTTACTTCTGCGCACAGCTTTTTAATGTTTTTGGTCACATTCGTGAACAAAATAACAGCGGTAAATGTTAGTTTAGTATCAGGAAATAGGGTTTTCATGTATTCGAAAATACGTCAGATATTGTTTAAAATGACGAATTAACTTGTTAGCTTATATCATGTTTATATAACACATTGTATATACCCTTGTTCATTTAGTTAACGCCTTCTTGCTGTGCAACTACCAAACGATGAACGAGGGGTTTCTAGCTGGAAACGCTCGTTTGTTTTGTTATTATCCAGTAAAACGAATCCTAAGTACTAGAATAAAAACCATAAAAAAATATTTAGATTAATCATTAAAATCTCAATCTGACATGCCTGTTCTTGCTGAATATTGGTAGCTCTTAACTTTTACAAAATGACTTTACAATGTTGTCCTGATTTAATTGTGAGTAGATAGGTCAAATTTATTCATATTGAAAATAACAATTTTTACTATAAGTACTGATAAATTATCCCATTTAATGTATACACATGATCATATTTTCTTCTTAGATAGGGTATTGCAGTGGTGACTTATCTCAATCTGCCTTCAGGGAAGAAATTGTAAAGAGCCTGATACAAAAATTTGGAAGATTGGATATATTGGTTTGTTTTATATAATAAAATATACCTTTTTCGTGCACCATTATAAAAGAAAATATGATGTAACCACCAAAGAAGCAGCGATCCAACAAAACTAAGTCAACATCTAGTTAATATTCGGTCCACAGATACAAACATTCATCATTTGTATATGACATAGTGCTAACATTGGAAATGATACCTTTCCAAATTAAAGTTTTGTATGCGGAACGTATCAAATTGTTCCAAAATGTTTATCATTAATCGTCTAGACGAGTTTGAGAGAATATTGGAATCAACATGTACTATATGTAACCAAACTCCTGTCTCATAAATAAAAATCTTAATTCCCATCATTTCAACGACATACTTCATTTAGAACAAGATATTGTGATCTCACGGTATGTTCTCACAGTATTTACAACAATTGCAAGTAATTCAGGTAAATATTTTACATGCAGAACGGTTTCACCTTCTCCGGATCCTTTATATAAGTATAATCATATTTATTATGATTTATCATTCACGATGTCTTGAACGAATGATACAGGATAAAAAAGTAAAGCTTAGCTATAGTGCTATAGTAGCATCAGGACCGAAAACTTTTGTTTCTCTAAAAGAAAGTCATAATGAGACATTAAATATTTTGCAGATTTGAACTATTTCAGAATCTGTATTTACATAGAGGTGTTATCATTTATCGGCAAAACGTTCAGGTTTTGGCAATCAAACAAAAAAAACAAATACAAGATAGTACAGCAATTCATTTTGCATGCATATCTCTGAGTCTGCGCTAAGTATATTTTATCGAGAGTTTTATCACAGTGTTGTTTACAAACCTAAAGCAGCACGTCATATTATAATTTGCCATACATAAGCAGTGATAAAGTATCAATTTGATGGCAGACGAATAGACGCAATCAAGTTTTCATTGCAAAACATAACAATAAAACATTTGCTGAAAATGTAACTGCATCTAGTAAATTTTATCAAAACAGATTGCTCTCATAGAATAAGAGAAAAGATAAAATCATATATATACGCAAATAAGATATAAGTAGTCCCAAATCTTCGTGGTTAACACCACTCAGATATGAGAAGACTACATCTCATATATGGACATACGTTTCAGGCTGATATTGCAGGCTCTGTTTTGTTTGCAAATGTAAGTGAAACCCAGATTCGTCAGTGTGAACCAGAAGGCGAAATTGTTCTTGGCACAATTATGCTTGCCATATCTCAAAGAAACAAAAGGTTTGTCAGCATAAGGGAAAACTAAATTCTTGCTGTCACAACTATGCTTGCCTCATCTAAAAAACAAAAGGTCTGTTGGTACGAGGGGGAAAATATAGGGAATGGTTCTTTTAATTGAATTTGACTTTGAGAAAAGAATATAGGGTTCAGTAAATTTACCAGGCGGAAGGGAAACTATACAATTGAAGAGACGACGTGACAATGGAATTGGCTAGAACAAATTAAATATTACCAAGGGGAAGCAAAAGAGGCAGAATTAAGTATTGGCGCAATTTCATATTTCAGGAGAAGGCAACAAAAATTGTTAAGATACATTGTAGGGTTACTTTCATGTTAATTGCACCAAAAGTTAAGACGAAAATACATTTTTTGATAACAAATATGGAATATAGCATGTATATGTAAACTGTTATGTAAACCAATTCGCCTATTTTTGTTACATACAATCATAAAACATACTTTTAAGTAATTTAAATTTCCAATGTAGGTAATATAATCTACATGTCGAGTATCGATTCCACAATGCCGGTAAGTATTATTAATTCATAATTTAATAGTTTATGTATTCTTCAAATCTGGCCTCATCAAAATAAAAATGAAATCGTACAGTTCCGTTCGAACACCGTGCTAATTGAAACGGCACCCGACAACACAACCAAAACATCCATATGTCAATATACTGTCTTCAACAATAATTTCTATGCTGTTTAAATACCATCTGAACAGAAAAGCAGTTTTCTTGGAAAGTTAACCATATATTTGCACTTAAAAGATAAAAAGAAAGCCACAAATGTTTTAAATCATAGAATCTATCATAAAAGCACATTTGGAATGTATTACATATTTCACTTCCTAGTAACTTCGTTACTTAAATTGTAATTTAAATTTGTAATGCAAAATTACTATGTAAAAATGAAATGTAAATAAAATAAAATGTTTTTATGTTTTTCAGCAACCGAAAGCTGTAGTTTACTGCATGGCAAAAGTAGCTATTGATATGCTTACAAAATGTCTAGCCAAAGGTAAAAGATATTTATTATACAGTAATATTTCTAGATGAATAATTTAAAGGAATTGCCGGTACCGTCAACCAATCAAAATCGTTGTAAAATTTTCTGACTTGTAATTGATTGCATTGACTATTTCAAAATAAAAAGAATTTTAACAATTTTTTTTTGTGATGGTACAGTGCTTGATACCATTTTTATCTTTTTTCATCTGTCCATTTTTTTCTAATCAAACATTTATTTAAATAAGTTGTGCAATAATGTTTAAAACATATGCTTCCCCTGTTGTCTGTCTGTACACCAACTTATTGATCCCTTACGTTCAAAACCATTTCTGACCCCCCCCCCCCCCCCTCCTCCTTCTTTTACAAAATGTGTTAAGCTCTATATACATGTTCAAAACACTGGATCTTATCTAGAAAATAAAATGGGCTAAACTTTATCGACGCATACAGTTAATGAACAAATCATTGAAACAAATATTGATTAAATAAATTTCTTTCAGAATTAGGTCCTCACGGTGTAAGAGTGAATGCCATCAAGTAAGTTTTAATTAGTGGGTGATGTAGTACCTATAACGTTGTTACTAAGTACCTTGATTTGAAATCAATAAACAGTTGGTCCCTAAACCTTCAGTACCAGATGTAGTATTTATACTTATGTTGATATTTGTCAATTCAAGTTTGTTTACCTTAATCAGCTGTCGGTACTATAAACTGTGTACATCAGCGGATGCAGTGACACAAGTTATGACTTTATATAGGATTCCCACGATCTGTATTTCTACTTAAATGCTTGTTATAAAAACATTTGTTGCTTTTGATTCTAGTTAGTTTATATTAAACCATGTAACCATGAAGTTGTATGTCTATTCCAAGGTGTCTTGAGCGCGTATAATACACCAGATATTTAAAAATTATGTAATAGAGTATATGTGATTTCAAAACACAATGCTTTTCCATTTGCTTTTAACAGGCAGAGACTACAGTTTGTCTTGCATTGTCCTGCATTCTGCAAAGAAATCTTATCTAAAATTGTATAATATCTGTAATTTGAAAATGGACTTCAGAAGGTTATTTTCAAAACCTTTTAATTGCTTGAAGTGTATTCAATGGCGAATGGCCATTGTATGGTGTCTGTCCGTCCGACATGACTAGCGAGCTGGTCTCACCTCTTTTTACGAATCAGTGAACAACGTAATAAAGTTTTCCTTTAACATGTTTAAGTCAGTTTCTCATTTGTTATGATTAATAATCCATCGGTTCTATAGAATGGTTGTTACAAGTGTTAGGTGCACATGACAGCCTGACAGAGGTCAACTGATCTTTGAAAATGGTCTTTCTCGGCACTATATGTAACACTGATTTTATTCTAAAGAGTTTAATACATAACTGGACAAATATTGCTATTGAGTTATGGGCCTGCATCATGTCGATAACTATATATTTTGAACAACACGATGTCATGGTTTTCTCCGAATGCTTATAACGTCTTCACACTAAATCCTTTGAAGATGCAATGATAAGTCTTGTGTCTAAAAAAACCAAGGTCTAAATTTATTAATCAACATTGGTCTATTAACTAGCTTCAAATTACTCCAGTACGCTGGGATCATGAAAACACGATTATACCAAGTTTTTCTTTTATTTACCTGACAGGTGCACTTTATTGTGGAAGCTCGTGTCATCATGAATGTTACATTTCATTTTGTAATGAAGGTTAATTTCAGAATGTCGCGAGATTGCTGTTAACCAATCAAAATAACGTATTATAATGAAACATACAAGTAATGTAATTATTTCAATATGATGACAATAATAAAATTACTATTTTAGCAAATGCCAACTTTTGTCATTCTATTTCTTAGTTTTGTTTCTTTTCTGATATATGCTTTCGTATATGTAAATATAATCTATTTTAATATTCATTATTCATTTTTGTTTAGTTAGTTTATCGTACATGTGTTACTTTATTGTATTCTATTGTCAAATTGTAGTCCTGGCTTCATTGATGATACCAATATTCTTCGTAATAGTTCTAGGAAGTTTGTAGATGAAGACCTAAAGAAGGTTGTATACACATATTGTTCCGTCAATAAATTATGAATAGATTCGACCTTGGAGTCAGTATCGCTGTAATTCACTCTTTACATAGATATGATTCTTTGTCCAGATTTTGGATGACTTTTTTTTGGAGGGGTGGGTTTATTAGCCCTTCAACGTTTGTATTAGGTGTTTGGTTTTTACATATGTAGGCCTTATGTTTCACTGAAGAGACACACGTTGTCAAAATGCGAATATAGTGTCAGGTGCATTGTAACTAGAACCGTGAATGTTGTTATTGCAATACCCTATGAAAAAAATGACCTAAACGGAAATTTGGTGTTTTGTCTTTTTTTTTTTGATAGATATGCGAACAAATATTTTAAATTTTGGCTTTCAAAGCATTACGTCTCGAACGTACCAGATGCAGATTATTTCCCGAAATTCATGAAACCAATTTTGATATCTTTGCATCTTGCTTTTCAATGTCTAAAATTACTTTTTTTCTTTATAGTTTGCAGACAAGTATGCAAATCTGGCACACCTAAAGAGGGCCGGAAAACTATCAGATGTTGTTTCCCTCTTGCTCTTCTTGGCGTCAGATGAAGCATCGTACATTACCGGGAGTATCAACAATATCGATGGTGGATATCATTTATATCCTTGATCAATATTCTTCCATCTCTGATAAAATTCAGATTTCAGACTTTTAGTGTAATTAATAGCAATTATAATTTCAGTCTTTATTTTGGCATTCCCTGATTAAAAGATGCATCATTTTTAGATTGGCACAACTTTTAGGAATTTTTGATCCTCAATGCTCTTCAACTTTGTATTTATTTGGCTTTTTAACTTTTTTGATCTGAGCGTCACTGATGATGAGTCTTATGTAGACGAAACGCGCGTCTGGCGTATAAAATTATAATCCTGGTACTTTTGATAACTATTTACACCACTGGGTCGATGCCACTGCTGGTGGACGTTTCGTCCCCGAGGGTATCACCAGCTCAGTAGTCAGCACTTCGGTGTTGACATGAATATCAATTATATGGTCATTTTATAAATTTTCCGTTTACAAAACTTTGAATTTTTCGAAAAACTAAGGATTTTCTTACCCCAGGAGTAGATTACCTTAGCCATATTTGGCACAACTTTTAGGAATTTTTGATCCTCAATGCTCTTCAACTTTGTATTTATTTGGCTTTTTAACTTTTTTGATCTGAGCGTCACTGATGAGTCTTATGTAGACGAAACGCGCGTCTGGCGTATAAAATTATAATCCTGGTACTTTTGATAACTAATTAGAATAAGAATTGGAATGAGATTTCTTGCTTTTTAATATTAATTGCATGTTCTTGTTAATAGACCCTCGACCATTAAGACCCAACAATTCAAAAACAAAAAAGGGCGAATGTCAGGGCCTTTTATAGCCTACTATACGGTATATGTTTTTTTTTTATTGCTGAAGGTTGCAATAAAGTTGACAACATAATGCTTATTGTGACTTCTTCGCCATGTTAGATTTTCGTTTATAGTTTTTAAAAAAGACCAGATCGTCAGTTTTCTCACTTGAATTGTGTCACATTTTGTAGAACTTATTAATTGGTATTGGTTTTGTTCATTGTTGAAGGTCGTACGGTATCATATAGCTGATAATCAAACAAAATCTCCTTACTTTATTAAGGTAGACTTTTAAAATGACTGGTCTTCTTGTTGTGACTAAAGGCACTTGTAGAATGGAAAATACATTCAAAAGGAAAAGTTAGAAGTAAGCATTTATAAAAGTGAACTGAACAGTTAATTTTTAGACAAGTTGTTATTATTAAACGTTATTTCACTTTCCGGTCCTGAATTGATATCCTTCATTTGCCATACTAAATTGTAACGTAACACTACACAAACATATACAGTGGAGTTATGCGAATGATGAACGGAACATTTAAAAGATCTGCAATGAAGATTGCACCCCCGACCTGTATCCTCCCAATTGAACTATACCAACATTGTTTGTTCAAATTACGCTTTAAAACACTTTCTGATAGAACAACCAGAAGACACACGTTGAAATATCTCGCCTGCTTTACTGACCACTAGTTATAGGTTAATAGTCTTCAATATAATTTTTACTACAAGTATCACACCAACTTAATAAAACATGAGTTCAAGGTCAGAAGAACCCTGCCAGACAGACATGTACACCTTACAGTCACTCAATACATCAAATATAGATGACCGATTGCATATAGTATCTAAGAAACAAACTTAACAAGGAAAACTTAACACTGACCAATGAACCATGAAAATGAGGTCATGGTCAGATGATACGTGTCAGACAGACCTATATACACGTTACAATCATTATGCATACACTAAATACATTTAACCTATTGCATATAGTTTAAAAAAACACCAGACCAAAACACAAAATCGTAACATTGAGCAACGAACCGTGAATATGATGTCAAGGTAAAAAAATACCTGCTAGACTGACATGAATATCGTAAAATATTTCCATATACCATATATGGTTGACCTATTGCATACAGTATTAGAAAAAACAGACCAAAACACAAAAACTTAACTTTAACCACTGAACCATGGAAATGAAGTCAAGGTCAGATGACACCTGCCAGTTGGACATGCACACCTTTCAATCATTCCGTACACCAAATATATTAGACCTATTGCTTATAGTATCCGCGATATGGACTTGACCACGAAAACTTAACTTTGTTCACTGATCCATGAAATGAGGTCAAGTAAAATATGTCTGATAGATATGAGGATCTTGCAAGGTACGCACATACCAAATATAGTTATCATTTCACTCATTATAAGAGAGAAATTAACATTACAAAGAATCTTAAATTTTTTTCAAGTAGTCATTGGAAAATGAAAATGAGGTCAATGACATGGAACACACGACAAACAGAAGGCATGTGTTTATAAAGTATGAAGCATTAAGGTATTCTACCGTCTGAAATATTAAGCTTTTAAGAGGTCAGTTAGTGTCGCCGTCGGCGCCGCCTCCGGATCACTATTACTTTGTCTCGCTTTCTTCGACAGAAATCGAAGGCTCGACAAAAAAGTAGTAATTTTGCAACGGTTTCCTTAATAGTTGGTTGTCATGAGAATGGATGAAATATTTGCCACTGGAGGTTATCCAAACAATAATATATCAATTATAAATATGGTATTTTTATTCAATCAGGAAACTGTAAACATATTTACTCCAAAAGCGACGAGACGATCTTTTATCATTACTGTTCATTTTTTTTTGTTCTGTACCGTGTTTATATATATTTTTTTCTTATTTCTTATATCAAGTTATGGTTTTCGTCACCACTACTTACAATAATGGAAACCTTAACTAAATTATTTATTACATATAAAGATTTGGTTGGAAGTTTGGCTTTATCTGTATAACTCTTATTACGAACTGAATATCCCATCCTTATTTTTACTGTAATGTCAAAACTCTGTCGATACTAAATTCTTATATTTTGGCATTGCGCAAGGTTAATATGTTTTTTTCCCGGTAATATCGGAGCTCTTCTAGACTATATGGAAAACATTAACGCTTCATAACATCTAATTCAGAATGCCATTCTGAACTATATGTTATGAAACGTAAATGTTGTTTTTTTTATATTGTGGGAGATATTGTGGAGATAACTGTGCAAATCGTGATACAAGCATGACATTTGGAATAGAGGTTGACTAAACGATAATTAAAAAAAAACAGCTGCTGGCCATAAAAAATTTCCATTTTTTTCAACATGGCCACCGCTCATTTTAAAAATAGCGTCATATCCAATTCGCTACATTTCGTAAATCCTTTGAAAACTGTGCTATAGGTATAATCCGAAGTCAGTTTTGATAAAACATAAATAACAGTTCTTAAAGCACGATAAAACAATACATAAAACACGAACAAGTTACTTCCGGTTCCAAAATGGTGGCAAAAAATGTTGAAAATCGTTACATTTCGTAAATCCCTTAGAAGCTGTGTTGTAGGTATAATCCAATGTAAGTTTTGATAAAACGTAGAATACTTTTCCTTAAGTACGATGAAACAATACATACACGACGAAACAGTAACTTCCGGTTCCAAATTGGTTGCAAAAACGTTTAAAATTTCATTATTTCTTTCATTTTCTTCTAATTTAAAAGAGATATCACTTAATTTGTTAAGTTCAAATACCTAGTTTGGTTACAGAAGGCAGTTTGCATTCCGTAGAATAAGCTGACAGTTGCCAACACACAAACGCGTACAAGGTTGGTCAGAACGGAAGCATTTACAGTTATCAACAACGCTGGGTTTTTAGCATCAGCATTTCAAAAGTTCCTGATACGAGAGTGCAAAAGCAGCCAAAGAAGTCCATTTTGGTTCCCAACTGTCGTTGTTTGTTTTTCTTTATTCCAAACCCAGTGTTCATGACTTGATACGTGTACCTGTCCAATGCACACATCCGGTTGAGCCCACCTTGATATGCTTCTCTTTTGATGTGCTCCGGAAGAGAATTTCTTGTAGGGGGAATAGCACCATAAGGTCGCTGCTGCCTTACAAATGATTCAAACGTGCCTTATTAACAGCAAATGCTGATGTTGCCGTACATGATGCAAGCAAATGCTTCCATGATGGCCTTGTATCTGTCTTCATACAAAACGTAAGCGAGCAACAACATCCTTTATATCTGGAAATAATTCCAATGGCTGCCAAGCTGACCTATTCACTTTCCCACGAAATGCTGACAGTGTCACATTCACAGAATGCATGGAAGGAAATAATAGCAGCTGCACGAGGACCAAACACATTTGATATGTCATATAAATGAAGCCATCGAAAGTCGTTATTCCCTCAAAAACCTATCCACACTTTGTCCATACCTAATGCTGCGAGAGCTGTAATCTTAATACTACTACATCTGTTTCACTACTATTTAAAATTACTTTTATCAACCATTTTCAGCAGCAAGCTTATCATGCATGTATCTGCTTATTTTTGGTTATAAAGGGATAACTGGGAAGTATCCGTATTTAAATTGCAAAGAATATTTCACCTTGAGTAACATAAATATTTAAAAGTCTGTAAAGAAGCAATTCTGTCGTCAACAAACTTGAATCATTCCATTTTGTTGTCATCTTCACAAAGAAAACAACTTCAAATCCTTGGCGTTCTATCAGAACCAACAACTTTCCGTCGAGCACCTGCACCTTGCCTTTTTCTCGGTCCAGCTTTTAAATTATTCATTTAGTAAACATCAAATACCATGTCTACTCTTCAATACTTATCGCTGCAAGATTTTATATGAGGCAGTATGACATCGATTGCATAATCATCAAATAGTTGTGCACGTGATGGCTTGGAATTGACCATTACTGGCCCCCAAAACGGTAAATGCGTTAGAATTTGGATCAGTTCATGACAAATCGCACAATGATTCAAGTATACTCATTTGCTGCGATTTAAGAACACTGTTCAAAGTGACATCCTTAGACAAAGACAGAGAAGTAATTTTGTTTTCATGGATAACGAAATCTTCCAAGTCAAAGTTAAGACAAGAAATTAAAAATCTAGAAAAGATATCGCAATCACTTTTCATGTTCTTCAGCTTTGTTTGTGACATATCCAAACACCCAGTTTCATTTTACGGCTACAATAGGAAATTGTTCTTGTTTATCTGGTTATAAAAAGCAGATTTTCCTTCGATTTGCATTTACTTTAAAAGTTCTTCGCATTGTTCTGACCCAATATCTTGGAGTTTATATACATATCTCACCTGCCTCTGAATCAATAATTTTCTTAAAAGAGTCAATTTTGTACAAATCTTACGACTGTTCTAGAACAAAGTTAAATCAGAAGATGGATTTCCAAACTTGTTCATCACTTTAGAAAGCCTTTGACACTTTAAAAAAAAATCCTTTTGTGTTTTCGTAGAGTCTTCATGATGTCGTCCATCTGTTTTTGATGACTAAACCCATTTTTTTCGTTCAAACTCATCTATTAGTCTACTGACATCCATCCATCCATCGTCTCAAGGAGATCGTCGATGACACCGACATCGCCCTTCACAATTGCATTATTCTGTGTTTGTGTCTGATCAATTGTGATATAAGAAAACAACGTGCTTGTCTTACGTACAGTGTAATTTCCATTGGCACCTTGTGGGTGGTGCTAGTAAAGGGAAGCCATATCTCTGAGATGGATCCGTAACCGTCGAACATAAATTTCACGATCTGGACCAACAAAATACGGTATCATGTTCAACTTTAAACATATTTTATTTCAAAAAATCATGTACATGACATACACATATAAATACAGTGATAAAATATTACATAGGGATTCGGAAACAAGGTTTCCCTTATATTAATCCGTCTCCCTGTAGAAAAAAGATAAAGGGAAATAACTGCAAATAAAAAAGTTGTTTTTTTCGTCAGATCTTTCCTATATATATATATATGTACCGGCGGCGGAGTGTATTTACAGGACTTTGTCAAGACTGTCTCACCCAATTACGATCCTAATCATGCACGAAGGACACTATAAGCCAAAACGCTTCGAATCTACTAAAAATTGTTGCACTTGTTGAAACACGAGTAGATTTTCTTTTTGATTGAGGTTATTGCAGCCAAATAGGAGTGTTTCTATATTGTATGGGAACGGATTTTTTTCTATCGTATCATGCTTGATATGGACTTGTTAGTGAGGTACGATATCTGACTCATAATAACCACCGAAAGAACAAAATTCTTAATTCTTAATTGAACGACAGATATGAAACTGTGGTCGAGATGACTCTCTTTCCCTGCACCAGTCTATAAAATAATCGAACGACACAGAGTCATGAGATATATTTTCTGCGTTTAGACATTACTGGTTCAAGTAAAACACACGCAGTTATCTGATTCGCATGTCTAGACCTAGGTACTCTTGAATATACATGCAAATAATATGACGTTCTAGGTGATGCAATGTCGGCTTCAGTGAGGGGACAAGTATATCCACTTTCAGGCAATATATTCCTATGAATTTTAAAAGAAGCCATTTTAATGTACTTTCCACAAAACATAACGATAAACTTATCTTTTCCGTACATATCTGGCCATTCCCACTGAACTTACTTACCCAATACCAAAAGTGGTTGATCTGCAGCTATAATTGATGTTGGCCGGGATTTTGAAAGTTAAACAACTTTTTTCACCTATCCGTTGTATGATTGATCAATTCAACTGAATGTGCGTGTTTTAAAAGAGTGGCATCATAGAAGTTACACTTACTTGAATAGAAGAGTATAATTTTTTAGAGGAATGAAATGACGACCAAATTACGAAGTTAAAATCCTCTGTTACATGAACTATGATTTACATCAGTGTGCCCTGGTAGTGGGTGCAAATCGCTCTGTATAGCTATAAGTAGTTGGCGCATGCGCAAAATTGATAAACGCATTTGTTTCATAACCTATAAATAATTTTAGCAAACTAATTGATAATATCATTAAAAATCCAAAAGCACCAAGTAAATAGTGAATACTTCAAATGTTTATGTCTAAGTTGTGTTACATTTTCGAGCATGCGCAAACCATGAAGAGTCAAATATTTATTTCTATTAAATAAGTCACATGCAAGGAATGTTGCCACCGAACCATATAATATTTTTCACTAAAAGAAGGTCAAGGAACAAATGAACAAGTTTTGTAAAAAAATAAATATTTTCGAACTCGAAGAGACAGCCATTTTTGAAAAAGGCCGTGGCCATCGTGAAAAAATGATTTTTTTTTCATGGCCAGCAGTTTTTTCTTAAAAAGTATATAATAATGATGCTTCGTGCTAATTTTCCTGCTTGTATCATCATTTGCACAATTCCCTCGATTTCGCTTGCTAATATCTTCCACTAATATAGTCTAGAAGAGCTGGGATGTAAAATAGTTTTCCAACTCGGATTGGTGTGTCAGTTTAAGTTCAACCTCCGTTCTCTGGCCATCGGGGTGATCTTGCACTAACACACCGCGTCCTCATGGGATAACCATTAGGTAAATGGCGTCTTTACACTAAGTTTGTTGAACTTGTCTTGATGGGACGACAGGCACATTTGAATTTCACACAAAAAATAGCATTGTTCATGATTATATAATAAAGATGTTATTCGAGTAACTTTATTTTGAAAATTCACGTGAAAAAAAATCCTGTTATTTTTTGTTCTATCCCGTCTTATTCTTAATGTGTATACATGTCCCAAGTCAGGAGCCTGAAATTCATTGATTGTTCATTGTTGAAGACCGTACAATGACCTATACTGGTATAGTGTGGATAGTTTTCTCATTGGCAATCACATCAAACCTTATTTTTATAAAATGTAAAAAGTATATTGAGTGGTTGATTGTGTTTGATTTAAGTCCAATGTCAAATATTTCATGGGTTCTAGCTCCACGTCCGGTATAAAGATTTATGAGATATGAGCATGACGAGGTTCTATATGCAGCTTCAAGCTTTGTATCAAGATTAATTACGGCAAATGTTTTAGCATCACTTCTGCGGTATCAATATATATTACAACAGAGGTTCTAGTGCCATGTCCAGTAACAAGATTTATTATTGAAGATATTATAGCTCCACGTTCGGTATCAAAATTAATTACAGAAGAGGTTCTAACTGCACGTCTGGTAGCAAAACCTATTACAGAAGATATTCTTACGAGCGATGGTATATATATACACGCACTATGTTCCCGTTAAATTGCTCCTTGATATTTACAAATGAAAATAAAGGCCAGTGTCATGTATGCATGTTTTCTCTATATAGTAACATCAATGTGCAACGTATGCATGGTGTATCATATGATACGTTATCTAGTATAAGCTAGGTCAAAGTAATCTTTTTTGAGATCTTTTGTTTTATGTCGTACACTTTCGTCATAACTCGGCCGATTCCGTACCTTCATCGGATAGAAGGAGTGTAGCGGAGTCTCCCGAGGATTGCTGTTTGATCAGATAGAAGGAGAGTAGTGGAGTCAACCAAGAATTTCCGATTGAACGATTGAAAACATGGCTCACTTCAGAGAAAAAGTTGTCCTAATAACAGGTAGGAATCATCTTTTGCTTTACGTCGAACTTTTCTAAAACATGTGAAAATTATCAAATTTGCTGTATATTATACATTGCAAATGCGTATGTATTTTTTTCATAGTAATAGATTACGTACGGACTGTCCTTGGCGATAATGATTACCTTGCCATAAAAAAAAATCAAAGGAGACATTAATTCAAAATCACGCGTGAAATTTAATTCTAGTTTTGTTACAAATGTTACAAACATAATAATAATTCCTCTTTTGAAAAAAGTAGAACACTCGTTTTATATTGAATTTGAGGGTACGGAGGTTGTTTTTTTTTAGAATAGAGAATAAAAGGGAGAAAATATAAAGAATATATATAATGCGGCGTAAAGCAACCAACAATCAATCAAACAATGTTTAATTTCAATTGAACTTTAAAAAGCTGCATTAGTTCAGACTTGACAACTTAAAACAAAACATAACGAGAATATTTATATAATGTTGTTACGTAAGACATAATAGATTTTATTTCACTAAAGCCCCCGATGGGATAATATGAAGTACAATATTTGCCCTATTGTAGTAATTTAATCAGCATGATTTGATGAAATGACAATATGAATTTTTTAAATCTAGACATAAAATAAGGCGTAGGTACAGTTTCAAATTTGTTAGCCAACATAACGTTAAAACGGCGAATCAAAGAATTCAACTTTATTTATAACCAATATTGGACAATGCTGTTGATTAAAAACTACCAATTTAAGGCCTTTTTGTTCTCCAAATTTATCAGGAGAAGACAAAAATGGTCTGTAGTTTTAGAAGCATAGATACATGTAGGACAATGTTGTTGATTAAATATTACTCCATGCATTCCAGGACTTTTTGTTTTCCAAATAATTATTATTACTAATAATTGATAAGTTCAAAGTCAGTCGTCGCGTTAAAACTGAAAGAATTTGAAAGAAAAGAAAATTGTGCATCTTATAATCACCATGTCTTTATCAGGTGACAATACCAACACTTAAAATGCAGGCTAAAATGAGGCTTACACATAATTAGATATTTTATTCAGTCACAGACCCGCCGCTATCGCGGGTGTGTTCTAGTATAATATAATATATAATAATGACTGATATGTGACAGGAAGTACACATTATAGTAACACGATTAAGCACATGTTTTAAAAGGTTTAAATACCACTTGTGCAAAATTTTAAAATTTTAAAAGAATAAAAAGACTGAGATATGGGGTACATGTCAATAAAATAGCAACAAAACAACACAAATAACCCCAATGACAACTAATAAATAAAAAACGCCGAGCGGTATTCAAGTGCATTTTTGAGACAGACCTACGCAAATGTAAATCTTACTATCACGATCTCCAATTGTTTCAAACGTTAATTTGTCAATCTGATATTGTGTGATGCCTTATCACTTGATATGGTTACAAACGAATTTAAAAGGAGCAACATGACGGGTGTACCTGGCAAAACAGGGAATGTTGACATTTTCTGAGAACCTGACATGACCCTCGGATTTTTGCTGTTCGCGTTGCTCAATATTTAGTTTCTGTGTAGTGTACTTTTTAATCGGTTGCTTGTCTATTTGTAATTTTCCTTATACTATGTTACCGTGTGTATGTCTTCCGCTTAATGATTTGTTTTTAACTGTCAATTATTTTGTTGTAGACTTTTTACCCTTGAATTGACACAAAAGTACTCCGTAAATTGTGACATCAGTAAAAATAAGAAAAAAAAAACCGGCCTTCTAAAATTATTGTTGTTTTACAACATGCAGAGTTAATTGGCTGTTCTAGAGGTTTGGGGGGTCCAAGGGTCGGAACCCCCTCATTTGATTTATTTATTTCTATTTCTAATTTTTATTAATTATCTGAACGTTTTATGGTGTTCCGGCAGTTGCAACCCTCAGTTTTTAAAATGGCTGGTTCCGCACCTGCATATTGTGTTTATATGGATCTTTCAGGAGCAAGTTCTGGCATAGGAGAAGCCACAGCTATTAAGTTAGCAGAACATGGTGCCAGATTATTTTTAGTGGCTCTTGGAGAGGACAAATTGCAAATTGTTCAACAAAAATGCAAGGAAAAGGGTTTAGTGGAAGAAAAAGTAAGTTATTTAAGTCTTGATGTGATTATAATTTTTTCGCTTATTTATCGAGATCATCATAATCTTTTTATAACATGTATACTCAATCTTGTTTTCTAGTGTTTCATATGCTTACATTGAAATAACTAGATTGAAGTATAAATGAATTACCGTTTAACGTTCAGTGGCAAACGTTACACGCATATTAGGACGAGAAGACGTGAATGTAATACGAACATGAACCCTGCTTTGTTCTTTACCGACACGCTTTAAAATATAAAAATACGAAAATGTGGTATGATTGCCAATGAGACAAGTCTCCACAAGAAAATAAATGACATAGAAATTAACAACTATAGGTCACCGTACGGCCTTCAACAATGACCAAAGCCCATACCGCATAGTCACTAGTTTGCATAATAACAGAGCTCGTAAATATATATTACCATACCTGGACATGTTATTCTGAATCCGAGCCGACCATGCGGTCTTTGCCGTACGCTTTAATGATGTCTGCTTATTTTTTGATTTGATCATGCCTTGCATCGAACCTACAAACTCTCGCACTCGAGGCAGAATGCTACCACGAAATTTCTGTAATTACTCCTTTTTTTCATTAACATACATTATGTTTAAAGTATAATCATTGGCATATATATTGTTAAGACACTTGAATGAGCCAAACCTACAGCAAAATTAGGGGGGATGGGGTGTTCTGGATGGGTTTTACAGAGTATAGAATAATGAGTCAAATCTACAGCAAAATAGGGGTCTGAATGGGTTTTACAGAATAGATAACAATGAGCCAAATCTACAGCAAAATGGGGGTCTGGATGGGTTTTACAGAGTAGAGAATAATGAGTCAAATCTACAGCAAAATGTGGGTCTGAATCGGTTTTACAGAGAAGAGAATAATGAGCAAAATATACAGCAAAATGGGGATCTGGATGGGTTTTACAGAGTAGAGAATAATGAGCCAAATCTACAGCAAAATGGGGCTCTGGATGGGATTTTCAGAGAAGAGAATGAGCCAAATCTACATCAAAATGGGGGTCTTGATGGGTTTTACAGAGAAGAGAATAATGATGCAAATTGAATATTCTGCATCATAAAGTGCAGGAATCAATCGTGTACAAAAGTGCAAATAAAAAAAATCATGCGTAGCAGTAGATGACAATGAATAGTAAATCCGAAAAAAAATCCTGCTGACTGTTTATTTTAGTCTAGATGCCATCTAATTAACCATCGAGGTGACCTCCGAAGACTGCCGATGGTCATATAGCCCGATGTAAACATAAATATAGATATAATTAGATAGTGAAACGTGCAATTGGATTTTTCTATGTCTGTTTGATTTCATTTTATAGGTTAAACAAATATCTTAATCATCGTTTTTACCTGTATAAAAATGAGTTTTTGTGGATCGAATCAATCAACCAAATGATTTACTCTTGTTTCACTTTAAATGCTGGCATTCTTTACCTTTTAATAGCTGAACACGCCTAGTTCATGCGTAACCCATCTTTCACTAAGGGGTTAAATAGAAGGTCACATAAATAAGGTATTAATGAGGTCTTATTCACTTGCAAGTGAATAATTCATCAGCAATGTTGCTTAGCTCATTTGGACAAAATTTAACCAAACTGGCTGTTAAAAGCGAATTATTATTTCATTATTTCACTTTCATTAACAAAAACAAATCATATTCATTGTTTTTATTTCTCGTAGTTAAAGCCTCTTTAACGGAGCCAAGTAAATCCAAATATCAAATTTTAATTTACTGGTGTAAGAAACCATCTCATGTAGATGTATTAACGAAGTTTGTGAAATTCAACGTATTACAATGTGTGTAGAAATCCTTACTTCTGCGCACAGCTTGTTATTGTATCTGCGCACATTCGTTGAACAAGTTAACAGCAATTGTAATGCGCCCGTGAAATTTTGTGCATTTCATTTGTATAGGAGTTTTAAATAATAATGGTTGTTTTCAATGGGTTAATTGTTTGCTTTTTTTTAATCTGGTTGTTTTTACAAGTTTACCATGTAGTCCGGATTTAGTTTGTGAGTAGATATGTCGAGTTTATTCATATTGAAAATAACCTTCCTTACTATAAGTACTGATATGTTATCCCATTTAATGTATACGCATGATTATATTTTCTTCTTAGATAGGGTATTGCAGTGGTGACTTGTCTAAATCTGCCTTCAGGGAAGAAATTGAAAGGAGCCTGATACAGAAATTTGGAAGGTTGGATATATTGGTTTGTTTCATATAAAATAAATTTACCTTTTTGTGCACCATTATAAAAGAAAATATGATGTAACCACCAAAGAAGCAGTGACCCAACAATCCTAAGTCGATATCCAGTTAATATTCGGTCCACAGATACAAACATTCATCATTTATATATTTCCAAATTAAAGTTTTCATTTAGACACAGCTTGAGAGAATACGATTTAAAATTAACATGTACTACATGTAACCAAACTCCTGTCTCATAAATAAAAACCTTAATTCGCATCATTTTCAACGACATACTTTTACTTAGAACAAGAAATTTTGATTTCACGGTATGTTCTCACAGTATTTATATCAGTTGGAGGTAATTTAGGCAAATATTTTACATGCAGAACTGTTTTACCTTCTGCGGATTCTTTATATAAATATAATCATATTTTATTATGATTCATCATTCACGATGTATTGAACGAATGATACAGGATAAAGAAGTAAAGCTTAGCTATAGTGCTATAGTAGCATCAGGACCGAACACTTTTGTTTCTCTAAAAGAAAGTCATAATGAGAGATTAAATATTTTGTGGATTTTTACTATTTCAGAATCTGTATTTACATAGAGGTGTTATCATTTATCGGCAAAACGTTCAGGTTTTGGCAATCAAACCAAAAAATACAAGATAGTACAGTAATTCATTTTGCCATACATAAGCAGTGATAAAGTATCAACTTGATGGCAGAAGAATAGACGCAATTAAGTTTTCATTGCAAAACATAACAATAAAACATTTGCTGAAAATGTAACTGCATCTAGTAAATTTTATCAAAACAGATTGCTCTCATAGAATAAGAGAAAAGATAAAATAATTATTTATTACTATGCAAATAAGATATAAGTAGTCCCAAATCTTCGTAACGCCACTCAGATATGAGAAGACTACATCTCATATATGCACATACGTTTCAGGCTGATATTGCAGGCTCTGTTTTGTTTGCAAATGTAAGTGAAACCAAGGAAGAGGATTACGACAGATACGTCAGTGTGAACCAGAAGGCGAAATTGTTCTTGGCACAATTATGCTTGCCATATCTTAAAGAAACAAAAGGTTTGTTAGTATGAGTGAAAACTAAATTCTTTCTGCCACAACTATGGTTCCCTCATCTCAAAAAAACAAAATATTTGTTAGTATAAGAGAAAACTAAATTCTTACTGGCACAACTATGCTTGCCTCAACTCATAGAAACAAAAGGTTTGTTAGTATGAAGGAAATCTAAATTCTTTCTTGCACAACTATGCTTCTCTTATCTCAAAGAAACAAAAGGTTTGTCAGCATAAGGGAAAACTAAATTCTTGCTGTCACAACTATGCTTGCCTCATCCAAAAAAACAAAAGGTCTGTTGGTAGGAGGGGGAAAATATAGGGAATGGTACTTTTAATTGAATTTGACTTTGAGAAAAGAATATAGGGTTCAGTAAATTTACGTGTTTGCTAATTACCAGGGGGAAGGGAAACTATACAATTGAAGAGACGACGTGACAATGGAATTGGCTATAACAAATTAAATATTTAAAAGCAAAAGAGGCAGAATTAAATATTGGCGCATTTTCATATTTTCAGGAGAAGGCAACAAAAATTGATAAGATACATTGTAGGGTTACTTTCATGTTAATTGCACCAAAAGTTAAGATGAAAATACATTTTTAATAACAAATATGGAATATAGCATGTATATGTAAACAGTTATGTAAACCAATTCGCCTCTTTTTGATACATACAATCATAAAACATACTTTTAAGTAATTAAAATTTCCAATGTAGGTAATATAATCTACATGTCAAGTATCGATTCCACAATGCCGGTAAGTATTATTAATTTATAATTTAATAGTTTATGTATTCTTCAAATCTGGCCTTATCAAAATAAAAATGAAATCGTACAGTTCCGTTCGAACACCGTGATAATTGAAACGGCACCCGACAACACAACAAAAACATCCATATGTCAATATACTGTCTTCAACAATAATGTGTATGCTGTTTAAATACCATCTGAACAGGAAAGGAGTTTTCTTTGGAAGTTAACCATATATTTAAAAGATAAAAAGAAAGCCACAAATGTTTTAAATCATAGAATCCATCATAAAAGCACATTTGGAATGTATTACATATGTCACTCCCTAGTAACTTCGTTACTTCAATTGTAATTTAAATTTGTAACGCAAAATTACTATGCAAAATTGAAATGTAAAGAAAAAAAAATGTTTTTATGTTTTTCAGCAACCGGAAGTAGTAGTTTACTGCATGGCAAAAGTAGCTATTGATATGCTTACAAAATGTCTAGCCAAAGGTAAAAGATATTTATTATACAGTAATATTTCTAGATGAATAATTTAAAGGAATTGCCGAATTTCTTTTGTGATGGTACAGTGCTTGATATCATTTTTATCTTTTTTCATCTGTCCATTTTTTTCTTATCTAACGTTTATTTTAATAAGTTGTGCAATAATGTGTAAACCATATGCTTCCCCGGTTATTGATCCCTTACGTTCAAAACCATTTCTGAAACCCCCCCGCCCGTCCCCCTTCTTTTACAAAATGTGTTAAGCTCTATATACATGTTCAAAACACTGGATCTTATCTAGAAAATATAATGGGCTTAACTTTATCGACGCATACAGTTAATGAACAAATCATTGAAAAAAATATTGATTAAATAAATTTCTTTCAGAATTAGGTCCTCACGGTGTAAGAGTGAATGCCATCAAGTAAGTTCTAATTAGTGGGTGATGTAGTACCAAGAACGTTGTTACTAAGTACCTTGATTTGAAATCAACAAACAGTTGGTCCCTAAACCTTCAGTGCCAGATGTAGTATTTGTACTTATGTTGATATTTGTCAATTCAAGTTTGTTTACGTTAATCAGCTGTCGGTACTATAAACTTTCTCCATCATCGGATGCAGTGACATAAGTTATGACTTGCTGTTGATTTTAGTTAGTTTATATTAAACCATGTAACCATAAAGTTGTATGTCTATTCCAAGGTGTCGTGAGCGCGTATACTACACCAGATATTGAAAAAATATGTAATAGAGTACATGTGATTTCAAAACACAATGCTTTTGCCATTTGCTCTTAATAGGCAGAGACTACAGTTTGTCTTGTATTGTCCTGCATTCTGCAAAGAAATCTTATAAAAATTGTATAATATCTGTAATTTGAAACTAGACTTCAGAAGGTTATTTTCAGAACTTTTTAATTGCTTGAAGTGTATTCAATGGCGAATGGCCAATGTATGGTGTCTGTCCGTCCGACATGACCAGCGAGCTGGTCTCACCTCTTTTTACGAGTCTGTGAACAACGTTTTAAAGTTTTCATTTAACATGTTTAAGTCAGTTTCTCATGATTAATAATCCATCGGTACTTGGTCTATAGAATGGTTGTTACAAGTATTAGGTGAACATGACAGCCTGACAGAGGTCAACTGATCTTTGAAAATGGTCTTTCTCGGCACTATATGTAACACTGATTTTATTCTAAAGAGTTTAATAGATAACTGGACTAATATTGCTTTTGAGTTATGGGCCTGCATCATGTCGATAATTATATTTTTGAACAACACGATGTCATGGTTTTCTCCGAATGCTTATGACGTCTTCTCACGTAATCATTTGAAGATGCAATGATAAGGCTTTAGTCTAAAAAAACAAGGTCTAAATTTATTAATCAACATTGGTCTATTAACTAGCTTCAAATTACCCCAGTACTCTGGTTCTATGTGTCTTTTGACATGCTGTTTGTTACATTCAGCTTTATACCGATTTACTGAGTCAGGCTCTTTCCAACTGATATTAACGTTTATTCTAATGATGTTCTGTTACCCCAGTGTCCCAGCTCATATAAATATGTTAACCCCACCACATTCTGAATGCACCTGGAAGATAAAAAACTTTCCCCTCCAAGTTTGCAGAAGTTACATTATTAAGGGAGATAACGAAAGACAGATATTTAAATTTGATTAAGAATTGAATGCTTCTTTTTGTAGATTTATTGGGGTGTAAAAGCGTTGACCGAGGTAAATTTTGTATGAAGTGCGAGGGCGCTTTATTCTAAAAATGTGCGAACGGACAACGCTTTAACAACCCTATAAAATTACTAAAAGAAGCATTCAATACTTATAATTACATTTTTGTTGCTAGGATTATGAAAACAAGATTCTACCAAGTTTTTCCTTTATTTACCTGTGCACTTTATTGTGGAAGCTCGTGTCATCAAGAATAATACATTTCATTTTGTAATGAAGGTTAATTTCAGAATGTCGCGAGATTGCTGTTAGCCAATCAAAATAACGTATTATAATGAAACATGCAAGTAATGTAATTATTTCAATATGATGACAATAATAAAATTACTATTGTAGCAAATGCCAACTTTTGTTATTCTATTTCTTAGTTTTGTTTCTTTTCTGATATATGCTTTCGTATATGTAAATATAATCTATTTTAATATTCATTATTCATTTTGTTTAGTTAGTTTATCGTACATGTGTTACTTTATTATAGTCCTGGCTTCATTGATGATACAAATATGCTTCGTAATAGTTCTAGGAAGTTTACAGATGAAGACGAAAAGAAGGTTGTATACACATATTGTTCCGTCAATAAATTATGAATAGATTCGACCTTGGAGTCAATATCGCTGTAATTCACTCTTAACATAGATATGATTCTTTGTCCAGATTTTGGATGACTTTTATTTTTAGGGGGGGGGGGGGGGGTTATTAGCCCTTCAACGTTTGTATTAGGTGTTTGGTTTTTACATATGTAGGCCTTATGTTTCACTGAAGAGACACACGTTGTCAAAATGCGAATATAGTGTCAGGTGCATTGTAACTAGAACCGTGAATGTTGTTATTGCAATACCCTCTGAAAAAAATGACCTAAACGGAAATTTGGTGTTTTGTCTTTTTTTTTTATCAATATGCGAACAAATATTTTAAATTTTGGCTTTCATAGCATTACGTCTCGAACGTACCAGATGCAGATTATTTCCGAAATTCATGAAACCAATTTTGATATCTTTGCATCTTGTATTTCAATGTCTAAAATTACTTTTTTTCTTTATAGTTTGCAGACAAGTATGCAAATCTGGCACACCTAAAGAGGGCCGGAAAACCAGCAGATGTTGTTTCCCTCTTGCTCTTCTTGGCGTCAGATGAAGCATCGTACATTACCGGGAGTATCAACAATATCGATGGTGGATATCATTTATATCCTTGATCAATATTCTTCCATCTCTGATATAATTCAGATTTCAGAATTTTAGTGTAATTAATAGCAATTATATTTTCAGTCTTTATTTTGGCATTCCCTGATTAAAAGATGCATCATTTTTAGAATAAAAATTGGAATGAGATTTCTTGCTTTTTAATATTAATTGCATGTTCTTGTTAATAGACCCTCTACTATTAAGACCCAACAATTCAAAAACAAAAAAAGGCGAATGTCAGGGCCTTTTATAGCCTACTATACGGTATATTTTTTTTTTTTATTGTTGAAGGTTGCAATAAAGTTGACAACATAATGCTTATTGTGACTTCTTTGCCATGTTAGATTTTCGTTTATAGTTTTTAGAAAAGACCAGATCGTTAGTGTTCTCACTTGAATTGTGTCACATTTTGTCGAGCTTATTAATTGGTATTGGTTTTGTTCATTGTTGAAGGTTGTACGGTATCATACAGCTGATAATCAAACAAAATCTCCTTACTTTATTAAGGTAGACTTTTAAAATGACTAGTCTTCTTGTTGTGACTAAAGGCACTTGTAGAATGGAAAATACATTCAAAAGGAAAAGTTAGAAGTAAGCATTTCTAAAAGTGAACTGAACAGTTAATTTTTAGACAAGTTATTATTATTAAACGTTATTTTACTTTCCGGTCGTGAATTGATATCCGTCATTTGCCATACTAAATTGTAACGTAACACTACACAAACATATACAGTGGAGTTATGCGAATGATGAACGGAACATTTAAAAGATCTGCAATGACGATTCCACCCCGACCTGTATCCTCCCAATTGAACTATACCAACATTGTTTGTTCAAATTAAGCTTTAAAACACTTTCTGATAGAACAACAAGAAGACACGCGCTGAAATATCTCGCCTGCTTTACTGACCACTGGTTATAGGTTAATAGTCCTCAATATAAATTTTACTACAAGTATCACACCAACTTAAGAAAACATGAGGTCAAGGTCAGAAGAACCCTGCAAAACAGACATGTACACCTTACAGTCATTCAATACATCAAATATAGTTGACCTATTGCATATAGTATCTAAGAAACAAACTTAACTAGGAAAACTTAACACTGACCAATGAACCATGAAAATGAGGTCATGGTCAGATGATACGTGTCAGACAGACATATACACGTTACAATCATTATACATATACTAAATATATTTCACCTATTGCGTATAGTTTAAAAAAAAACCCAGACCAAAACACAAAATCGTAACATTGAGCAACGAACCGTGAATATGATGTCAAGGTAAAAAAAAACTGCTAGATTGACATGAATATCGTAAAATATTTCCATATACCATATATGGTTGACTTATTGCATACAGTATTAGAAAAAACAGACCAAAACACAAAAACTTAACTTTAACCACTGAACCATGGACATGCACACCTTACAATCATTCCGTACACCACATATATTAGACCTATTGCTTATAGTATCCGCGATATGGACTTGACCACGAAAACTTAACCTTGTTCATTGATCCATGAAAGAGTTCAAGGTCAAGTAAAATCTGTCTGATAGATATGAGAATCCTGCAAGGTACGCACATACCAAATATAGTTATCATTCCACTCATTATAAGAGAGAAATTAACATTACAAAGAATCTTAGATTTTTTTTAAGAGTAGTCATTGAAAAATGAAAATGAGGTCAATGACATGGAACACACGACAAACAGAAGGCATATGTATACGAAGTATGAAGTATTAAGGTCTTCTACCATCTGAAATATTAAGTTTTTAAGAGGTCAGTTAGTGTCGCCGTTGGCGCCGCCGCCGGATCACAATTACTATGTCTCGCTTTCTTCGACAGAAATCGAAGGCTCGACAAAAAAGTAGTAATTTTGCAACGGTTTCCTTAATAGTTGGTTGTCAGGAGAATGGATGAAATATTTGCCACTGGAGGTTATCCAAACAACAACATATCAATTATAATTATGGTATTTTTATTCAATCAGGAAACTGTAAAAAGATTTACTCCAAAAGCGACGAGACGATCTTTTATCATTATTGTTCATTTTCTTTTGTTCTGTACCATGTTTATATATATATTTTTTTTCTATTTCCTATATCAAGTAATGGTTTTCGTCACCACTAATTATAATAATGGAAACCTTCACTAAATTATTTATTACATATAAAGATTTGGTTGGAAGTTTGGCTTTATCTGTATAACTCTTATTACGAACTGAATATCCCATCCTTATTTTTACTGTAATGTCAAAACTCTGTCGATTCTAAATTCTTATATTTTGGCATTGCGCAAGGTTAATATGTTTTTTTCCCGATAATATCGGAGTTCTTCTAGACTATGTGGAAAACATTAACGCTTCATAACATCTAATTCAGAATGCCATTCTGAACAAGATGTTATGAAGCGTAAATGGTTTTTTTTTCATATAGTGGGAGATATTGTGAAGATAACTGTGCAAATCGTGATACAAGCATGAAATTTGGTATAGAGGTTGACTAAACGATAATTAAAAAAAAATCAGCTGCTGGCCATAAAAAATTTCCATTTCGTAAATCCTTTGAAAACTGTGCTATAGGTATAATCCGAAGTCACTTTTGATAAAACATAAATAACAGTTCCTAAAGCACGATGAAACAATATATAAAACACGAAAAAGTTACTTCCGGTTCCAAAATGGTGGCAGAAAACGTTAAAATCGTTACATTTCGTAAATCCCTTAGAAGCTGTGTTGTAGGTATAAATCAATGTAAGTTTTGATAAAACGTAGATTACTGTTCCTAAAGTACGATGAAACAATACATACACGACGAAACAGTAACTTCCGGTTCCAAATTGCCTGCAAAAACGTTTAAAATTTCATTATTTCTTTCATTTTCTTCTAATTTAAAAGAGATATCACTTAATTTGTTAAGTTCAAATACCTAGTTTGGTTAGAGAAGGCAGTTTGCATTCAGTATAATTGTCTGACAGTTGCCAACACACAAACGCGTACAAGGTTGGTCAGAACGGAAGTGTTTACAGTTATCAACAACGCTGGGTTTTTAGCATCAGCATTTCAAAAGTTCCTGATACGAGGGTGCAAAAGCAGCCAAAGAAGTTCATTTTGGTTTCCAACTGTCATTGTTTGTATTTCTTTATTCCAAACCCAGTGTTCATGACTTGGTACGTGTACCTGCCCAATGCACACATCCGGTTGAGCCCACCTTGATATGTTTCTCTTTTGATGTGCTCCGGAAGAGAATCTCTTGTAGGGGGAATAGCACCATAAGGTCGCTGCTGCCTTACACATGATTCAAATCGTGCCTTTTTAACAGCAAATGTTGATGTTGCCGTACATGATGCAAGCAAATACTTCCATGATGGCCATGTCTCTGTCTTCATACAAAACGTAACAGAGCAACAACATCCTTTATATCTGGAAATAATTCCATTCCAATGGCTACCAAGCTGACCTATTCACTTTCCCACGAAATGCTGACAGTGTCACATTCACAGAATGCATGGAAGGAAATAATAGCAGCTGCACGAGGACCAAACACATTTGATATGTCATATAAATGAAGCCATCGAAAGTCTTTATTCCCTCAAAAACCTATCCACACTTTGTCCATACCTAATGCTGCGAGAGCTGTAATCCTAATACTACTACATTTGTTTCAATACTAATTAAAATTACTTTTATCAACCATTTTCAGCAGCAAGCTTATCATACATGTATCTGCTTGTTTTTGGTTATAAAGGGATATCTGGGAAGTATCCGTTTTGAAATTGCAAAGAATATTTCACCTTGAGTAACATAAATATTTTAAAGTCTGTAAAGAAGCAATTCTGTCGGCAACAAACTTGAATCATTCCGTTTTGTTGTCATCTTCACAAAGAAAACAACTCCAAATCCTTGGCGTTCTATCAAAACCAACAACTTTCCGTCTAGCACCTGCACCTTGCCTTTTTCTCGGTCCAGCTTTTAAATTATTCATTTAGTAAACATCAAATACAATGTCTACTCTTCAATACTTATCGCTGCAAGATTTTATGTGAGGCAGTATGACATCGATTGCATAATCATCAACTAGTTGTGAACGTGGTGGCTTGGAATTGATCATTACTGGCCCCCAAAACGGTAAATGTGTTAGAATTTGGATCAGTTGATGGCAAATCGCACAATGTTTCAAGTATACTCATTTGCTGCGATTTAATAACACTGTTCAAAGTGACATCCTTAGACAAAGACAGAGAAGTAATTTTGTTTTCATGGATAACGACATCTTCCAAGTCAAAGTTAAGACAAGAAATTAAAAATCTAGAAAAGATATCGCAATCACTTTTCATGTTCTTCAGCTTTGTTTGTGACATATCCAGACACCAAGTTTCATTTTACGGCTACAATAGGAAATTGTTCTTTTTTATCTGGTTATAAAAAGTAGATTTTCCTTCGGTTTGCATTTACTTTAAAAGATCTTCGCATTGTTCTGACCCAATATCTTGGAGTTTATATAGATATCTCACCTGCCTCCGAATCAATAATTTTCTTAAAAGAGTTAATTTTGTACAAATCTTACGACTGTTCTAGAACAAAGTTAAATCAGAAGATGGATTTCCAAACTTGTTCATCACTTTTGAAAGCCTTTGACTCTTTTAAAAAAATCCTTTTGTGTTTTCGTAGAGTCTTCATGATGTCGTCCATCTGTTTTTGATGACTAAAACCATTTTTTCGTTCAAACTCATCTACTAGTCTACTGACATCCATCCATCCATCGTCTCAAGGGGATCTTCGATGACACCGACATCGCCCTTCACAATTGCATTATTTTGTGTTTGTGCCTGATCAATTGTGATATAAGAAAACAATTTGCTTGTCTTACGTACAATGATTTAATTATCATTGGCACCTTGTGGGTGATGCTAGTGAAGGGAAGCCATATCTCTGAGATGGATCCGTAACCGTCGAACATAATTTTCACGATCTGGACCAACAAAATACGGCATCATGCTTGATATGGACTGTTAGTGAGGTACGATATCTGACTCATAAAATGAGCGAAACGCCGAAAGAACAAAATTCTTAATTCTTAATTGAACGACAGATATGAAACTGTGGTCGAGATGACTCTTTTTCCCTGCACCAATCTATAAAATAATCGAACGACACAGAGTCATGAGATAAATTTTCTGCGTTTAGACATTACTGGTTCAAGTAAAACACATGCAGTTATCTGATTCGCATGTCTAGACCTAGGTACACGTGAATATATATGCAAATAATATGACGTTCTAGGTGATGCAATGTCGGCTTCAGTGAGGGCACAAGTCTATCCATTTTCAGGCAATATATCCCTATGAATTTTAAAAGAAGACATTTTAATGTACTTTCCACCAAACATAACGATAAACTTATCTTCTTCGTACATATCTGGCCATTCCCACTGAACTTACTTACCCAATACCAAAAGTGGTTGATCTGCAGCTATAGTTGATGTTTGGCCTGGATTTTGAAAGTTTAACTACTTTTTCACCTATCCATTGTATGATTGATCAATTCAACTGAATGGACGTGTTTTAAAAGAGTGGCATCATAGAAGTTACACTTACTTGAATAGAAGAGTATATTTTTTAGAGGAATGAAATGACGACCAAATTACGAAGTTAAATCCTCTGTTACATGAACTATCATTTACATCAGTGTGTCCTGGTAGTGGGTGCACATCCCTCTGTATATCTATAAATAGTTGGCGCATGCGCAAAATTAATAAACGCATTTGTTTCATAACCATAAATTATTTTAGTAAACCAATTGATAATATCATTAAAAATCCAAAATCACCAAGTAAATAGTGAATAGTTCTAATGTGTCTGTGTAAGTTTTGTTATATTTTCGCGCATGCGCAAACCATGAAGAGTCAAATATTTATTTCTATTAAATACGTCACATGCAAGGAATGTTGCCACCGAACCATATAATATTTTTCACTAAAAGAAGGTCAAGGAACAAATGAACAAGTTTTGTAAAAAAATAAATATTTTCGAACTCGAAGAGACAGCCATTTTTGAAAACGGCCGTGGCCATCGTGAAAAAATGATTTTTTTTCATGGCCATCAGTTTTTTCTTAAAATGTATATAATAATGATGCTTCGTGCTAATTTTCATGCTTGTATCATCATTTGCACAATTCCCTCGATTTCGCTTGCTAATATCTTCCACTAATATAGTCTAGAAGAGCTGGGATGTAAAATAGTTATCCAACTCGGATTGGTGTGTCAGTTTAAGTTCAACCTCCGTTCTCTGGCCATAGGGGTGATCTTGCACTAACACATCGCGTCCTCATGGGATAACTATTACGTCAATTGCGTCTTTACACTAAGTTTGTTGAACTTGTCTTGATGGGAAGACAGGCACATTTTTCGCACGTGAATTTCACACACAAAAATAGCATTTTTCATGATTTTATAATAAAGATGTTATTCGAGTAACTTGATTTTGAAAATTCACGTGAAAAAAAATCCTGTGATTTTCATGTTAAATTTATGTGAATTTCACTTGATATTCACGTGATGTGTAAAAATCATGATGGTTTTATTCATAAGTTGAAATTTGTTTTCAAATAGCTTTCAGTGACTGAGAGCATTCTTTGCATGGTACTTTGTTTCATTTTTTCTAATTGTTTCGTGTAAATTTTAGTGTATTCTTATATTGTACTGTTACACTTATTTCTTAGGTCACGAGAGTATTGTTCTATCCCGTCTAATTCTTTATGTGTCTACATGTCCCAAGTCAGGAGCCTGGAATTCATTGATTGTTCATTGTTGGAGACCGTACAATGACCTATATTGGTATAGTGTGGATAGTTTTCTCATTGGCAATCACATCAAACCTTATTTTTATAAAATGTAAAAAGTATATTGAGTGGTTGATTGTGTTTGATTTAAGTCCAATGTCAAATATTTCATGGGTTCTAGCTCCACGTCCGGTATAAAGATTTATGAGATATGAGCATGATGAGGTTCTATATGCAGCTTCAAGCTTTGAATCAAGATTAATTACGGCAGATGTTTTAGCATCACTTCCGCGGTATCAATATCTATTACAACAGAAGTTCTAATGCCATGTCCAGTAACAAGATTTATTATTGAAGAGATTCTAGCTCCACGTTCGGTATCAAAATTAATTACAGAAGAGGTTCTAGCTGCACGTCTGGTAGCAAAACCTATTACAGAAGATATTCTTACGAGCCATGGTATATATATACACGCACTGTGTTCCCGTTAAATTGCTCCTTGATATTTACAAATGAAAATAAAGGCCAGTGTCATGTATGCATGTTTTCTCTATATAGTAACGTCAATGTGCAACGTATGCATGGTGTATCATATGATACGTTATCTAGTATAAGCTAGGTCAAGGTAATCTTTTTTGAGATCTTTTGTTTTATGTCGTACACTTTCGTCATAACTCGGCCGATTCCATACCTTCATCGGATAGAAGGAGTGTAGCGGAGTCTCCCGAGGATTGCTGTTTGATCAGATAGAAGGAGAGTAGCGGAGTCAACCAATAATTTCCGATTGAACGATTGAAAACATGGCTAACTTCAGAGAAAAAGTTGTCCTTGTAACAGGTAGGAATCATGTTCTGCTTTACGTCGAACTTTTCTAAAACATGTGAAAATTATCAAATTTGCTGTATATTATACATTACAAATGCGTATGCATTTTTTTCATAGTAATATATTACGTACGGACTGTCCTTGGCGATAACGATTACCTTGTCATAAAAACATCAAAGGAGACATTAATTCAAAATCACGCGTGAAATTTAATTCTAGTTTTGTTACAAATGTTACAAACATAATAATAATTCCTATTTTGAAAAAAGTAGAACACTCGTTTTATATTGATTTTGAGGGTACGGAGGTTTTTTTTAGAATAGAGAATAATAGGGAGAAAATATAAAGAATAGAGAAGAATTGACCAAAAAAGAAATAAAGATAATAACCAGGTTCTTGAATATGAAGAATATTGCAAAATTGTGCCCAAGAACTAAAGAATATAAAATTGAAAGACCTCCATCAAGGCCCTCAGATATTGTACGATTGGAGATTCCTAACAATGTTATATCTCACCCTAAATTTTAATACATCGCTGGTTTCCGATGTAATTGTTAGCATCCGATATGAGTATGGTATTAGTGATTCAACGTACCTATGCCCTGGTTTTATGTTTAATTTCAATTGAACTGTAAAAAAACTGCATTAGTTCAGACTTGACAACTTAAAACAAAACATAACGAGAATATTTATATAATGTTGTTATTTTTTTCTATTATAAAACTCATTTCATTACACGTAAGACATAAGACATTTTATTTCACCAAAGCCCCCGATGGGATATGAAGTACAATATTTTTCCTATTGTAGTAATTTAATCAGCATGATTTGATGAAATGACAATATAATTTTTTTAAATCTAGACATAAAATAAGGCGTAGGTACAGTTTTAAATTTGTTAGCCAACATAACATTAAAACGGCGAATCAAAGAATTCAGAATTCAACTTTATTTATAACCAATATTGGACAATGCTGTTGATTAAAAATTCCCAATTAAAGGTCTTTTTGTTTTCCAAATTTTTCAGGAGAAAACAAAAAATGGTCTTTAGTTTTAGAAGCATAGATACATGTAGGACAATGTTGTTGATTGAATATTACTCCATGCATTCCAGGCCTTTTTGTTTTCCAAATAATTAATATTAGTAATAATTGATAAGTTCCAAGTCAGTCGTCGCGTTCAAACTGAAAGAATTTGAAAGAAAATAAAATTGTGCATCTTATAATCACCATGTCTTTATCAGGTGACAATACCAACACTTAAAATTCAGGCTAAAATGAGGCTTACACATAATTAGATATTTTATTCAGTCACGGACCCGCCATTATCGCGGGTGTGTTCTAGTATAATATAATATATAATGAACACTGATATGTGACAGGAAGTACAAATTATAGTAACATGATTAAGCACATGTTTTAAAAGGTTTGAATAACACTTTTTCAAAATTTCAAATGAATAAAAAGACTGAGATATTGGGTACATGTCAATAAAACAGCATCAAAACAACACAGATAATCCAATGACAACTAATAAATCTAAAACGCCGAGCTGTATTCAAGTGCATTTTTTGCGACAGACCTATACAAATGTCAATCTTATAAAGATCTCCAAGTTTTTCAAACGTAAATTTATCAATCTGATTGTGAGTGATGCCTTATCACTAGATATGATTACCAACGAATTTAACAGGAGCAACACGACGGGTGTTACTAGCAGAACAGGAAATGTTGACATTTTCTGAGAACCTGAGATGACCCTCGGATTTTGTTGCTCAATATTTAGTTTCTGTGTAGTGTACTTTTTATTCGGTTGTTTGTCTATTTGTCTTTTTACTGTTTCCGTCTGTATGTCATCCGGTTAATGATTTTGTTTAAACTGTCGATTAATTCGTTGTTGACTTTTTATCCTTGAATTGACACAAAAGTACTCCTTGAATTGTAACATCAGTGAAAATAACAGAGGTTGGGGGTAAACAAAGGTGCAATAATAGTATATAATGATGGTAGTATGGGGTACATGTCAATAAAACAGCAACCAATCAACACAAATAACCCAATGACAACTAATAAATCTAAAACGCCGAGCTGTATTCAAGTGCATGTTTAGCGACAGACCTACGCAAATGTCAATTTTACCATAACGATCTCCAATTTTTTCAAACGTTAATTTATCAATCTGATATTGAGTGATGCCTTATCACTAGAAATGACTACATGTACCAACGAATTTAACAGGAGCAAAACGACGGGTGTTACTAGCAGAACAGGAACGGTTGACATTTTCTGAGAACCTGAGATGACCCTCTGATTTTTTTCTGTTCCCGATGATCAATATTTAGTTTCTATGTAGTGTACTTTTTAATCGGTTGTTTATCTATTTGTTTTTTTCTGTTAACTATGCTACCGTCTGTATGTCGTCCGCTTAATGATTTTTTTAAAACTGTCAATTGATTTGTTGTAGACTTTTTAACCTTGAATTGACACTACTTGAATTGTGACATCAGTAAAATTAAGAAAAAAAAACGCCCTCCTCAAATTTTTGTTGTTTTGCAACATGCAGAGCTAGTTAGCGGATCCAGTGGTTGGGGTCCGGGGGTCGGAACCCACTCATTCTATTTATTTATTTCTATTTTTGTTTAATTATGTGAACGTTTTATGGTGTTCCGGCAGTTGCAACCCTCAGTTTTCAAAATGGCTGGTTCCGCACCTGAAGATTGTGTTTATATTGATCTTTCAGGAGCAAGTTCTGGCATAGGAGAAGCCACCGCTATTAAGTTAGCAGAACATGGTGCCACCTTATTTTTAGTGGCTCTCGAAGAGGACAAATTACAAATTGTACAACAAAAGTGCAAGGAAAAGGGTTTAGTAGAAGAAAAAGTAAGTTATTTAAATTTTAATATAAATATAATTTTGTCGCTCAATTATCAAGATCATCATGATAATAATTTTATAAAATGTATACTCAATCTTGTTTTCTAGTGTCACATAGACTAACATTAAAATATCTGGATTGAAGGTTGAATGAATTACCGTTTGACGTCCTGTGGTAAATGTTATACGCATATTAGGACGAGAAGATGTCAATGTGATACGAACATGAACAATATCATCTCTATAGGAAAATGGGGGTCTGAAGGAATTTTTCAGAGTAGAGAGTAATGAGCCAAATCTACAGCAAAATGACGGTCAAGGTTGATTTAACAGAATAAGATATACACCAAAATGGGGGTCTGGGTGAATTTGGATTTTACAGAGGAGGATACTGAGCCAAATAAACAACAAAATGGGTGACTGGATGGGTTTTACAGAGTAGAGAATAATGAGCAAAATCTAAAGCTAAATGGGTGTCTGGGTAGGCTTTACAAAATAGGGAATAATGAGCAAAATCTATAACAAAATGGGGGTCTGCATAGATTTTACAGAGTAGAGAATAACGAGCCAAAATGGATATGCTGCATCACAAAGTGCAAGAATCAATCGTGTACAAAACTAACTTCATTTAAAGATGAAACAAATATATTAATCATGGTTTTCACCTGTATAAGAAGGAGTTCTGTGAATCGAATTGCTAACCAAATGGTTTACCCTTGTTTCACTTTTAATGTTGACATTAATTTCCTTTTGTTAGCAGAACACGCTTAGTTCATGAGTTACCCGTCATTAAATAAGGGGTTAAATAGAAGGTCACATGAATACGGTTTCAATGAGGTCGAATTATTCACTTGCAAGTGAATAATTCATTAGCGATGTTTCTTAGCTCATTTTCACAAAATTTAAACAAACTGGCTGCTAAAAGGGAATTATTGTTCCACTATTTCACTTGCATTTATGATATAACAAAAAAAAAATCATATTTATATTGTTTTCATTTCTAGTATATTATATCCCTTTAACCAATAACATGGTTGACGCCTTCTTGCTGCGCACATACACACAATAGAAGGGGGATTTCTAGCAGTAAACGCTCGTTTGTTTTGTTATTATCCAGTAAATCAAATTAATCACTAAAAACTCGATCGACATGCATGTTTTCCTGTATATTGGTAGCTATTAACTTTTAAAAAATGACTTAGAACCCTGTTTTCATTCTTATATTCTTAGAATTGCATTATCAAGTACTCAATGGTCCATATGTGTTTTCATGTGATTTAATTCTGATAAACAAACCATTATGTCAATTTTCTCAAAGTTGACTTCATATTTTCATGGAAGCTTTATATTCATTGTTGTTGTTTACTTCACTTGAAACATGAATGTGCGCAAATGTTATTAAGTCTTGTGCGCAAACGGAATGTGCCTGTGAAATTGTGTGCATTTTATTTGTTTAGGATTTTTGTAAATAATTTTAATGAGTTAATTTTTTTTCTCTCACTCTGGTAGTTTTAACAAATTTACCATGTAGATAACATTTTTTACTGTATAATATCGCGTGTAATGTATACGCATAATTATATTTTCTTCTTAGATAGGGTATTGCAGTGGTGACTTATCTAATATGTAGATAACTTTTTCTTTTATAAGACTTTAATAAAGTACTGATTCATTATCCCATGTAATGCATACGGATGATTATATTTTCTTCATAGATAGGGTATTGCAGTGGTGACTTATCTCAATCGGCCTTCAGGGAAGACATTGTAAGGAACCTGATACAGAAATTTGGAAGATTGGATATATTGGTTTGTTTTATATGACATAAATATACCTTTTTGTTCACCATTATAAAAGAAAATATGATGTAACCCCCCAATAAAGCAGCGACTCAGCAAAGCAAAGTCGACATCCAGTTAATATTCGGTCCACAGATACAAACATCCATCATTTCTATATGACATAGTGCTAAAATTGGAAGTGATACCTTTTCATATTAAAGTTTTGTATGCGGAACGTATTATTTATCGACAAAACGTTCAGTCTTTGGCAATAAAAAAACCAATACAGGATAGTACAGCGATTCATTTTGGCATACAAAAGCAGGGATAAGGTATTGATAAACTTTATGACAGAAAAAAAAGCAATTAGGTTTATTTCATTGCAACACATAACGACAAAACATCTGCTGAAAGTGTAACTGTATCTCGTAAATTTGAGATAATGACACGAATCTTGTTTTACAATGGCCTAAAACAGATTGCTCTCATAGAATAAGAGAAAAATAAAATAATTATGTATTATTTCTGTGCAAGTACGATATAGGTGGTCCCAAATATTCGTGGCTAACGACACTCAGATATCAGAAGACTATATCTCATATACTGTGATTTCATTTTTATTCGTAGGATATCAATGTTCGTGGATTTTGTGGGTATAAGCGAACCACGAATTCAAATATTCAACGAAATACAAATGTTCTATAGCCTTGTGTGCAGACTTTGGCAAAACCACATCATTAGATATTCACAACAATGCAATATTTACTGAATCCACGAAAATTGATAATCACGAAAATGAATGAATCCACAGAATGTATATACGTTTCAGGCTGATATTGCAGGCTATGCTATGTTTTCAAATGTAAATGAAACTAAGGAAGAGGATTACGACAGATTCGTCAATGTAAACCAGAAGGCGAAATTTTTCCTGGCACAACTTTGCTTGCCTTATATCAAAGAAACAAAAGGTTTGTTATTATGAGGGAAAACTTAATTCTTTCTTTTACAACTATGCTTGCCTTATCTGAAAAAAACCAAACAGTTTGTTAGTATGAGGGAAACTAAATTCTTTCTTTCAAAACTATGCTTGCCTTATCTGAAAAAAAAAACAGAAGGTTTGTTAGTATGAGGGAAGAAACAAAAGGTTTGTTAGTATGAGGGAAAACTTAATTCTTTCTTTCACAACTATGCTTATCATATCTCAGAGAAACAAAAAGTGTGTTAGTATGAGGAAACACTAAATTATTTCTGTCATAACTATGCTTGCCTTGTATCAAAGAAACAACAGGTTTGTTTGTATGAGTGAAAACTAAATTATTTCTAGCACAACTATGCTTACCTTAACTCAAACAAACAACAGGTTAGTTTGTATGAGGGAAATCAGAATGCAATAAAAATGGGTAAGATACATTGTAGGGTTACTTTCATTGCATCAAAAATCGAGATGCATACACATTTTTGTAATAACAAATATGGAATATATCACGAATATGTAAACTGTGTTGTAATCAAATTCGCCTCTTTTTGATACATACAATCATAAGAAACGGCTTATGAATCTAAACATATTTTTAAGTAAATACAATGTTCGATGTAGGTAATATAGTCTACCTGTCAAGTAACAGTTCCACGATACCGGTAAGCATATTTTATTTATAATTTCATATTTTATGTATATTCTTCGAATCAGACATTATCAAACTAGAAATGAAAAAGTACAGTTCTGTTCGAACACTGTGCTTATTGATACGGCACCCAACAACACAACAAAAACATTCATTTGTCAATATACTGTATTCAATAAAAAAAATTATGCAATTCGCCGTTTCAGAATCTAATGTATCCTGGGTAATATTTTCAAAAGTGTACACCAAAACGTTCTGATTGGTTAAAAATGTCATAAAAATGGAAATTTAACCAATGACGTGATATTTTGGGGTACGAACAATGATAATACCCTTAGTCTTTTAGAATCTGAAACGGCCAATTGCACGCTGTTTAATTGCCATCTGAACAGATAAGCAGTTTTCTTGTGAATTAAGTTAATCATATATTTTTACTTAAAAGATTTAAAGAAAGCCACAAATGTTTGAATCATAGAATCTATCATAAAACACATTTGGAATGCATAACATATTCCGCTCAGTAACTTTGTTACTTAATTTGTAATATGAATTTGTATAAATTCAAAATTCAAAATTACTATGCAAAATTGAAAATGTAAATAAAAAAATTCTATATGTTTTTCAGCAACCGAGAATAATAGTTTACTGCATGGTAAAAGCAGCTATCGATATGCTTACAAAATGTCTAGCCAAAGGTAAAAGATATTTCGTATACAGTAATGTGTCAAGATGAAAAATTTAAAGGCGGGAATTGCCGGTATCGTCAACTAATCAAACTCATTGTTAATTTTTTTGTCTCGTGACTATTTCAAAATAAAAAAGACGTTTACCAAATTTCTTTTGTGATTGATCAGTGCCTCATTTTTACCTGTTGTGTATCTGTCCATTTTTCCGATCGAACGTTTATTTAAAAAAGTTGTGTAATGATAATTGAAACATATTATTCCCTGGTTATGTGTGTACATACACCAAAGTTTTTACGTTCAAAACCTTTGTTGAAACACTCCCCCTTCTTTCCCAAAATGTGTTAGGCTCTTTTTGCAGGTTGAAAACACTAGGTACTAACTTAAAACAAATAACAACTTTATTGACGCATACAGTTAATGAATAAATTATTGAATAAAATATTAATTGAATAAATTTCTTTCAGAATTAGGAGCTTTCGGTGTAAGAGTGAATGCTATCAAGTAAGTTATAATTAGGTGGTGATGTAGTACCTAGAACGTTGTTATCAAGTACCTTAATTAGCAATCAATACACAGTTGGTCCCTTAACCTTCGGTGTCCGATATTTTACATTATTTAACAGAAAAGATGTGCCTTCAATACACACTATTTTTTTCCATCTGCGTATAATAGGCTGAGACCATAGTTTATCCTGCATTCTGAAAAGAAATCGACAACTGTATAAATGGCGGTAATTTGAAACTGGACGTCAGAAGGTTATTTTCAAAACTTTTAAATTACCTCAAAGGCTGTCCATCCGACATGACTAGCGAACTGGTCTTACTTTTTTTACGGATTAGTGAACGTTTTACTTTGTACTTGTTTGGCTTTCTAACTATTCTGATGTGATATTCACTGATGTGTCTTATGTAGACGAAACGCGTCTGGCGTTTTAAATCATTTTAACTATTTAAGGGGGTTCCCCCAACACTTCGCCTTAAATGTAATTTGCAGCCTCAAAATAAACAAAATACTTACTTTGACCTGTTGACAAAAATATAAGAATTTTAAGAAATTTTAACCTTACAATTCACAGGAATAATCTCATTGGATACATAACAGTTTGACAAACACTTAATTTGATCATTGAGGAGCTTGAATTTTATGTGATTAAAACTTTCAGCTGATTTTGAAAGAGCGAAATCCCTTAGGTGTTTTATAACCCCTTAAGTCAGTTTCTCATTTATTATAATTAATAACCCATCGATACTTTGTCTATATAATGGTTTTCACATGTATAAGGTGAACATGGCAGTCAGACAGAAATCTTCGAATGGGGTCCTTCGAGGCACTACATGTAACATTGATTTTATTCAAAAGAGTTTAATACATCACTGGACAAATATTGCTAACAAGTTTTGGGCCTGCATCATGTCGATAATTATGTATTTGCACAACATGATGTCATGGTTTTCTCAGAATGCTTATGACATCTTCACACTTAATCCTTTAACCATGCAATGATCTATATTTCTTTATTAACAATGGTCAATTAACTAGCTTTAATATACTCAAGTACGCTTAGATGTTTTTTGTGTCTTTTGAGGTGTTGAAAGTTGCATTCAGCTTTATACCGATCTACTGAGTCAGACTATTTCAAACTGATATTTACGTTTGTTCAAATGACGTGCTGGTTCCCCAGTGTACATGTATCCCAGCTCTAACAAACATGCTTACCCTCACACATTCTGACTGCGCCTGGAAGATAAAAAACTTTCCCCACCTAGTGTCTTCGGTACAGACATGATTTATAGCAATTCTTTCTAAAATTATCCATTTATACATTTTGAAATTATAAAGAAATTTTAAGGTTTCAACTCCCTCAAGCAAAGTTGGCTTTAGGTAGATTTGGCTATTTTTTAGGTTATCATTTGTCGTATAGCTCTTATAAGTCCTTGGATTTTAGCGTTCCTGATGAAAATAATACAGAAAAGCGTTTCGGACGCATGAAATTTACATAACGTTTTGTTTTAAATTTTGTTGCACAAGTTACATTTCTAAGGGACATAACGATAAAAAGATATTATCTTTATCTTTTATTAAAATGGATGAAATATGATGACAATAAGAAGATAACTATATTATAACAAATGCCGACTTTTGTCTTTCTATCTCTTAGTTTTGTTTCTTTTCTGATATATGATTTCTTATCCTTTACTATAATCTACTTTAATATTCATTATTCATTTATGGTTTGTTAGTTTATCGTAAATGAGAAACTTCATTGTATTTTATTATCAAATTGTAGTCCTGGCTTCATTGATGGTACCAATATTCTTCGTAATAGTGGTTTGAAGGCAACAGATGAAGACCAAAAGAAGGTTGTATGCACACATTGTTCCGTCAATAAATTATGAATAGAGTCGACCTTGAACATAAAAAAGAAGATGTGGTATGATTGCCAATTAGACAACTCTCCACAAGAGACCAAAAAGACACATAAATTAACAAATCTAGGTCACCGTACGGCCTTCAATATCAATATAAATGTTTGAAGTCAATATCGCTGTATTTCACTTTTGATATTGATATGATACCTTGTCCTGGTTTTGGATGACTTTTAGTTCTTCTTTTGTATGCTTTATTAGCACTTCAACGTTTATATCAGTTTTGGGGTTTTACATATGTAAGCCTCTTATTTCAAAGAAACATTATTTGTCAAAATAAAAATTTTGGGTCAAGTGCATTGAAATTAGTACCGTCATGACCGTTAATTGTTATTGCAATACCGTCTGAAAAAATGACCTGAAGTGATTATCGGTGTTTTCTTTTAGATCTTATTTTATCGAGATGCTAACATAATTTATATTTCTATGGCTCCAAATCAATACGTCTCGAACGTACATTAAAAATTATTATTTTAAAATTCATATCAACCAATTTCGATATATTTGCATCTTGTATTTTTTAATGTCTAACATTACCTTTTATCTTTATAGATTTCAGACAATGCGGCAAAACAAGCACACCTAAATAGGGTGGGAAAACCAGCAGATGTTGTTTCCCTCTTGCTCTTCTTGGCGTCAGATGAAGCATCGTACATTACCGGAAGTATTAACTATATCGATGGTGGAAAACATTTATACCCTTGAACAATATTGTCCCATCTCTCACATACTTCAGATTTCAGAATTTTAGTGTGATTAACAACCATTATATGTTTAACAGAAAATTGGGACATTTTATCACGAAAAAAGATCTCATTACACCAGAAATTTTGCGAAAAATTGTTCATATTTATGTTAATCTTAAAAGTAGTCTTAAAGACCTGAGGACTGTTTATATGTGTTTATTAAGCTATTCAGGGTTTTCAAGTTTTCAAAACTAGTTATTTTGAGAGGTATCGATATAATGATTTACACACGCAAATTTATATTTGGTGAAGAGTAAAACTGAGAAGGGAGGTATGTAGGTATTTTTAGAACTAATCTTGCAACTTGTCTTGTCTCTATGCTAGAACGATATCTCAAAGTAGCTAGTATTACATCAAATTCTGATGAATTAATTGTTAGTTCTGTAATTTTTATTAAGCTTGATAATTCTTATAAACTTAGAAGTACATATCCGTTGTCATACACGAGAGCTCGGGAAATACTACTATCAGGCTTACAGAGTATCAGCTTAGATAGTAAATAAATGGACTTTATAGTTTCCGTTTAGAGAGAAAACTTTCCATTCTCCTTCCTAAACTTCACAAATTAAGTGAACTTGTTATTCAAGGGATAAAAAAACAAACAGTGACAGTAAATGAATTACCCCCATGCAGACCAATTATTTCTCAATGTTACTCTGTCACCGAAAGGGTTAGCAAATTTATAAATTACTTTTTGATACCTTAAAAGACAGAACAGTTAATTTAGAGTTAGTGGGGATTTCATAAATAAAATAACAAATTTAAGGCCTGATCGGGATTGCCTCTTAATTTCTTTTGACTGCACCAGCATGTATACAAACATGGAGTTCAAGGAACTCATTCATTCTGTTGGACGGGCTTATAACAGTGCAGTAAAAGACGATTATCCGATTAAATTACCTAGCTGTGAAACAATTAAATCGTTAGTAGCCACAGTGTTGAACAACAATTATTTTGAATTTAATGACCGATACTTTGTACAGAAAATAGGCGCTAGTATGGAAAGTAAATGCAGCCCAGAAATTTGTGATATTAGAGCATTCGAAGTTATCAATGAAATTATTGAAAAATATAAGTATAAAAATAAGATCTTATTGTACGGAAGGTATAGAGATGATGCGTTAATAATATATCATTCATCACGAGAAGAGGTTCAGGAGTTTATTTTAAAATAGCAAATGATCATCACCCTTTATTAAAGTTTACTTATGAAATTTCAAACGAAGAAATTATTTTTCTCGATACAGTCGCACATAAAGGGTTGAGGTTCAGGAACACCGGTATCCGTGATATAAAGAGCTACACCAAACCTACTAATACGTTTCAATATTTAGATAGGACGTATATGCATAACCCAACAGTCTTCTCCGGATTTATAAAAGGGGAAGCTATTTGCCACCACCGAAACAATAGCAACACGCAGAATTTAAAAGACACACTTTGTAAATTCAAAGGCCATCTTAAGCAAAGGGGATATAAGGAGCATGAAATACTTTGTTACTGTGAATCGTCTCTCAATATCGAACGACCAGAGTTACTCCGTTTTAAACAAGAATCTGACAAGCAGATACCACTAGAATTGTAACTAAATATCACTTTTTGTAAGGAAATATAAATAAAGCTTTACATAAACATTATAAAAAACTACTTTGCAATGCGAAATGTAGGGAGCTATTTCCAAAATCACCAATGGTGGCGTAAAGTAGACATCGGAACTTAAAAGAAATAATCACTAGATCGGTAGTCAAAGTTTAGTACAATATGAAGGATTGGGTCAGGACCCCTGATGAAGCACACACCCTTCATATGAGCCACGGAATATTATAGAGTTTGTCCTATTCTGTACTGCAAAAGCACGATGTGTTGGGTCCTTGAGAATAGGCAAACGTGGCTGATAGGTACTTCCAGACATTCAACAAAACGAAAAAGGGCGGAGGACTTTGAATACTACATATTCATGCAATTTTCTATCTGATCAAATGGGGCCTCTAGCTCTTTAATCAACGTGTTACATTCTCCGTGTAGCTATTTGACCTTTTATCGTGACTCCACTCTTTTGTCTAGTTTCCAGAATTTTGATCTAAACGTGGAGTATCAGACGAATTGTTTTCTGACTGTCGAACATTCATTTGAAAACCCGCTACTTGCTTTTGTTTTGTTTTAGACGCTTAGTAGCAAGAAGGTTACAGCCAAACAGTTTACAGATTGCCAAAGAACAATGGCATCTTTGTGTTGGTCAGAAAGGGAAAAAAAGGACTATCACCCCTATAGAATGGCATAATCTGTTAGAAAAAGTTAGCAAAATTAAGGGTTTCAACTACAGCATGTAATTTCCAGTTCCTAACGGATTTATAATTTAAATATAATTATGATGAGCTATTTAAAGGCATCACAAACAATATCATTTAAAATACAAATTCGGTCTAAGATGACGTACGTACAAAATATTTTTTGGGGAATAAAGTTTTGTATGCATAAAGATGAATGCTTTTGACCTGGGTCAGAAACACATTAACTGACTGCGAATATAATAAAACAAACTGCATATATCACGAACGAGTTCCAGCATATATGGCATACTCATTGAATCAACGTATTTTGTAAGAAAATGTGTAATCTTATTTCCTTTGGATTAACATGATTAATGGTTTGGTATTTGTCAACTAATGCTGTTTGCAATATATACATTCCTGTTCTTTGGCTTTTGATTTTTGCTGTGCATATGTGTTTTTTTTTTATTTAAGTATTATGAATTTTGGAAGTCAAAAGACAAAATGAATCTCAAACTTAATTAGGACATCAGCAATTTATAAATACGTTACATGTCAGCATATATAGTTAAATAAACCGACTTTCTAGTCCTCCTTGATTATAATATTTGTGTAAGAAGCTTAGACTTGTCTCCCAGTGGAAGTTGCAACAAATTGTATTCCAATTCTTCATAATGTTTTTGGCTGGTGAAAACATATAACTGAAACAAAATACAGGTTAATAATGAACATGAACAATTTAAAGTTTCAAGCACAGTTAAATTGTGTTTTATTCAGTAAAAATGAAAATTATCAAATCAAAGGCAATGAATGATATTTGCCATTATCAAATGAACCAAATCAAAAAGCGTAGCTATAATGAAGCCGCTTTATAAGTTTGATATGTATTTTCTGAACTGACATTCCCGAAGAACCCATAACCCCCTTCCCAATTCCATTGCTTAACACGTCGAAGAAGGTAAAACAAAAGAAAAAGCAAGCAAAGATTTATTTTCATCAAGTATGAAAATTATTTTGTGAATAAACTTCTTTACATTAAAATATATCCTACATGTTGGCATCTTTAAACAGTAGCTCAACTTTAAAAAGCAAATAGACAAAAAGAAAGTACAACTGAAGGTAAACAACATGTATTGCTACATGAAGAATAAGACACAGGGTATGCGTATCGTGATTTTTGCGTGCGCAAGGACTACTCATTGTTTCCGCTCATAGTTTCCGTGAATACCCTTTACATGCGTTTTATGTTTCAAAATGGATGAAGTTTTGACAGTATATTCTTAATGCGAAAACGAAGAAAGAAATGTCTTTATTAGTGATTGTGTTGTTTCAAACTTTGGATTAAAATCAAATGTGGATTCAGAATCTATTCATATACATTATTTCAGCGTGGATTACAAAGAGGAAATAGTCAAAGCAGCTTATAATGGCATGTTTTATATATATTATATTTCAAAATGTAGTCCTCTCCTACTAGTTTCTTGTTTCTTCTCTGGTTTTATTTTTACTAGGTGAGAAAAAAAGAATAGCATATGTAGACAGGTGCTTGTTGAACCATATCGAGTGCACCGCAGTCGATTTTATTTCAAATATGAACAAATGAAGAGTTAACAACATGCAATCAGTTATATTCTTTTGTATGAACTTTCAAGAGACTGTTATTGTTTACCCAAACGGCACAAGACCCCCCCCTCATTTTCTGTTTTGTTTTCTCTCTGCAATGTCGTGTCGCTCTTTCTTCGTTTATTTGTGTATTGAGTCCTTTGTGTTTTTTGTTAAATGTTACCGAAACGTAATTTTGTCTCGATTTTCTTTTCTTTTCTTTTTTTTTATAAAATTATCACTGTGAACAAAGTGCGAATCGGACACACGATTAGTTTGATAGATAAAATGCGGTAATATAAAAAAGAAAATGTGGTATTATTGCCAATGAGACAACTATCAACAAAAGACCAAAATGACACAAACATTAACAACTATAGGTAACCGTACGGCCTTCAACAATGAGCAAAGCCTATACCGCATAGTCAGCTATAAAAGGCCCCGATAAGACAATGTAAAACAATTAAAACGAGAAAACTAACGGCCTTATTTATGTAAAAAAAAAAAAAAAAAAAAATGAACAAAAAACAAATGTGTAACACATGAACAAACGACAACCACTGAATTACGGGCTCCTGACTTGGGACAGGCACATACATAAATAATGTGGCGGGGTTAAACATGTTAGTGGGATCCCAATCCTCCCCATAACCTGGGACAGTGGTATAACAGTACAACATAAGAACGAACTATAAAAATCAGCTGAAAAAGGCTTAACTCATCAGATAGACAAAAAATACAAGTGGACGTGGTAATGTTTTCCTTTATTCTGATTCCCATACTCATCGTCGTTCATAAGCGAATGTAGCATTATATTCATATTGATGCAATGACTTTAAAAAACAAGAACTTGTGAATCAACGCCAAAACCTGAGAATTATCAAAAATATAATAATTCCCTAGTTAATCATCGGAAGGAATTTCTAGATTTGCACTTCGTATACAGGATAAGGTTTAGGTGGTTCATGGCCTTTGTATTGCGGCATGATCTATCAAATTTTAGAAGCAATACTTTATTGCTTTTTTTCATTTTAATTGTAGATGAAAATTATGTAAGGAAGAATAAGAGCAACACCAGAGGTCAATTTGGATTACCTAAAGACAAACGAATACAAATCTCTTGAAAAAAGAAATTCATAAAGGCAACAAAAACAAGACTTACAACGAGCATAATCAACTTATTGCATTAGTGTTAAAAGAGACAATCCAAAAACATGAGCAAAATGGCTATGATAGAAGTATTGGTAGTGTTAAAAAATCAATTTGAAAGGGATTTTTTCCCTCAAGAAACCGTTTTAATGAGTGACAAAATTATTGTTTTGGAACACGACTTTAATAAAATGTTTATTTTAATTGTCATTTGTTCTTTGATTGTATATTTGTTTACATGATGAAAACAATTGGGGTAATTAAAAGGTTTTTTTTATTTCAGTGATTGAACTTTCATTTACCTGTAAAAATCAGTTATGCTACCTTTAGCTGTCCAATATTTTTAAGAAAAAAGAGGGCTATTCTTAAAAATATTGGACAGCGAAAGGTAACATAATGGTTTCTTACAGGTAAATGATAGTCCAATCACTGAAATAAAGAACAGGGAAAACCATAGAATGACGTCACAACAATGTTTTAAGGTTCCTTAATATTTTTGGTTGGTGTGTTTCTTTGGTTCTTACTCCACTTGCAGCTACCTTTGCAAAACTTGGCGGTATCTTTTTTTTTCCATTTTTAACCTTAAAAAGCTAAAAAGGTAAACCTTTTACCGCCAGCAAGAAAATTGTTAACTCATTTTCATTGAGGTCTTGTTCAAATATACTTCGCCTGGAGAGGAAAAGTTGATAGATAAGTGATAAGTATAAACGAACTACTCGAACCAATCAGCAATTTTCTCTCACACACAAAAATTTGAAGAAGAGGACGTTGCAAATGTGACTGTGATGCTGATTGTTGTCCGTTGATTGATATAATTTATTTTGCAAGTTTTTATGGACTTTCACTTTTAAAATTGTCTTAGAGTCTAGACTGTGTGTTCTACTTTTTTGTAAAAATATATGAGGCGAGACTGACTGCAATAGTATTACCAGAAGTGGTAGATGTGCAATGTTAATTGTTTGTTATTAAATGTATTATTATTTTTGATAATGGTGGTGAGGTTTTAATTGCAATAGTTGCTCATATTACAAATTATAAAAATAAATATACTCGTCTTTCCCCAAGTACTTTGAAAATCTCTAGCTCGATTCTAATATGCTGGAGTTTTTTGAAGATCGAACGAACATCTTTTGTCCACTTAGTATGACATACGTCTGGTGAAATACCTGTCAAAACAATAACACATGAAGTTTGTATCATTCCATGACTCAATGATATGTTTGGTACAATCTTAAAAAGATTATGATAGAAGATCAAGGGGACAACACAAATTATTAACTAATTTTGTTGTCATAACATTATGATGAATCAACAATTTATCTATTCTATAATATATATATATATATATATATATAGACTCAGACGTTCTTATAAATATAATTATTTTCTGTGACTGTATCTTGCATTAATTTGTAGGATCCTTTACTATAGATAATTGAGCTGATCTGTAACAATAACATCTCCATGCCTTATTTATCATGTACTGCAGTACGACGCTAGATTAACTGACGAGGAAAGGCAACACACGGCCACCGAAAGCTTTATTATATGTGAAGCCCAGGTGATCGTGTGGTCTAGCGGGACGGCTACAGTGCAGGCAATTTGGTGTCACGATATATCAGTAGCATGTGTTCGAATCCCTGCGAGGGAAGAACAAAAAATTTGCGAAAGCAATTTAACAGATCTAACATTGTTGGGTTGATGTTTAGACGAGTTGTATATACATAATGTACAAAGCCATGTATCACCATCATTGCTGGTGATCCGATGGATAAATCTGTTGTAGAGTTGTAACTGACTCAGACGTACTTATAAATATAATTATTTTCTGTGACTGTATCTGGCATTAATCTGTAGGATCCTTTACTATAGATAATTGAGCTGATCTGTAACAATAACATCTCAATGCCTTATATATCATGTACTGTAGTACGACACTAGATTAAAACTGACGAGGAAAAGTAACACACGGCCACCGAAAGCTTTATTATATGTGAAGCCCAGGTTGTCGTGTGGTCTAGCGGTACGGCTACAGTGCAGGCGATTTGGTGTCACGATATCTCAGTAGCATGGGTTCGAATCCCGGCGAGGGAAGAACAAAAAATTTGCAAAAGCAAATTTACAGATCTAACATTGTTGGGTTGATGTTTAGACGAGTTGTATATACATAATGTACACAGCCATGTATCAGCATCATTGCTGGTGATCCGATGGATAAATCTGTTGTAGAGTTGTCACTGACTCACGTTCTTATAAACAAAATTATTTTCTGTAACTGTATCTTGCATTAATTTGTATGATCCTTTACTATAGATAATTGAGCTGATCTGTAACAATAACATCTCAATGCCTTATATATCATGTACTGTAGTACGACACTAGATTAAAACTGACGAGGAAAGGTAACACACGGCCACCGAAAGCTTTATTATATGTGAAGCCCAGGTTGTCGTGTGGTCTAGCGGTACGGCTACAGTGCAGGCGATTTGGTGTCACGATATCTCAGTAGCATGGGTTCGAATCCCGGCGAGGGAAGAACAAAAAATTTGCAAAAGCAAATTTACAGATCTAACATTGTTGGGTTGATGTTTAGACGAGTTGTATATACATAATGTACACAGCCATGTATCAGCATCATTGCTGGTGATCCGATGGATAAATCTGTTGTAGAGTTGTCACTGACTCACACGTTCTTATAAATAAAATTATTTTCTGTAACTGTATCTTGCATTAATTTGTATGATCCTTTACTATAGATAATTGAGCTGATCTGTAACAATAACATCTCCATGCCTTATATATCATGTAGTACGACGCTAGATTAAAACTGACGAGAAAAGGTAACACACGGCCATCGACAGCTTTATTATATGCGAAGCCCAGGTGGTCGTGTGGTCTAGCGGGACGGCTACAGTGCAGGCGATTTGGTGTCACGATATCTCAGTAGCATGGGTTCGAATCCCGGCGAGGGAAGGACAAAAAGTTTGCGAAAGTAAATTTACAGATCTAAATTTGTTGGGTTGATGTTTAGACGAGTTGTATATATTTATATATAGTAAATATAGTCATTTTATAAAAATCTACTGTTTGCAAAAGTATGAGTTATTTTAAATAATAAGTATGTTCTTATCTAAGGGTGTGGCCGTAGTGTGCGCTTTTTGAAATTTTTGGTCCTCAATGCTGTTCTTTTTTTTTGGCTTTCGAGCTTTTTTCATCAGAGCGTCACTGGTTAGTCTTGTGTGGACGAAACACGCGTTTTAAATTTTAAACCTTGCAACTTTTAGCCATCAGTCGTGTGTTTCTCTGTCCAACATGTTCTCCCATTTATTTGTATTGTAGTTCTATCATGTAATGTTGTCATTTTAGTGTTATATTTACCATTGCCATAAAAGCGGGAGGTTTGGCATGCCACAAAATCAGGTTCAACCCACCATTTTTTTTTTTATTAAAATGTCCTGTACCAATTCAGGAAAATGGCCATTGTCATACTATAGTTCGTTTCTTTGTGTGTTACATTTACAATTTGTGTTTCTTTTGTGTTGTAGTTCTCCTCTTATATTTGATGTGTTTCCCTCAGTTATAGTTTTAAACCCGGATTTGTTTTTCTGTCAATCGATTTATAAATTTCGAACAGTGGTTTACTACTGTTACCTTCATCACATCTTAATTTCTAAATTTATTTAACACTATTCTTTCAGGAATTCTATTTCAAATGAGCTCATCTTAGGACAACATGTATTTTCCTTCTTTTTTTTGGGGGGGGGCTTTTAGAATGGGTTTTATTTCATCAAACTATATTACTAAAGCTATAAAAATGTGATCTAAAAGTAATTAGTGAATACATAGTATTTTTTGGTGAAATTGATAAAATTACGATTATTAGTTATTGAAAATATTGACGATTACAGATTACAGCACTGAACATGGACATGTAAGTGTGTGCCCTACAAAACATGTAGTTCCTATCTTATTCTCTATTTAGCTGACCTAAACCAGACCCAGGGTTGTCGTTGTTCGTCATATTTCTATCACTTAACTTTTTGTTAGATAGATGTCTCATTGGTTATCATTTCACGTTTTCCTAATTTTTTCAACAGTTAGTGGGAATTGGTAGCGTTCAACGATTTCGACATTATTGCATGAAATCGTCCATGCAAAACTTATAAAATCGTACGACCTTCAATAATGAGCGAAGGCCTTTTTTATATTGAGCTAAACAAGGTTGTAGCTTAACAAAATCTAGTCAATTCAAAAGGTAAAAATAGTTAGAAAAACATAAGCAAATGCCTGTACCAAGTCAGGGATACGACAGTTGATATCCATTCGTTTTCAATTGATATGTTTGTGTCATTTGATTAGGAACTTTCCGTTTTTTGAATTTTCCTCGGATTTCCGTATTTTTGTGATTGAACTGTTTACTATCTACGACTTGTAAGTGCTGGCTTATGATAGGGATAAAGAGAATGCAGCGCTATAATATCGCACAGCCTTCTACTACACTAGAACAGTGTTGTTCAACTGTAAGACAAAACCTGAAACATAAGTTGGAAAAGTTTTAACTCATCTGGTAGGCACAAACAGAAATAAAACAGCACAAACAAAACCAACTTAAACAGGAATTCTCGCAGATACGTAAGACGAATATATATATATATATATATATATATATATATATATATATATATATATATATATATATATATATATATATATATATATATATATATATATATATATATATATATATATATATATATCATTTTTCCAAACGCAAAGATATGAATCGATATTTAATAGAATTCAAATTTACCATGGATGTCCATCGGTAGTTCAAACCATACCACATATTTCTCAGACAATCGGCCTTTATTTGGTATATCTCGTTGGTAATCAAGTCCTAAAATTATCACCAAGCTTTTAATACCAGTGAGAGGTGTGCATGTCACATTATAGGGGCCCTTCATCATTATACCAGCAGTAACCTGTGTTCACAGCTGAATCATCATTTACTTCAAAAACTGAAATTAAACAAAAACATTAAGATAAGAATTGAAGTGTCTACAACAGTCAAAATTACACCAATATATTAGACAACGATCTTCAAAGCATGCTTCAGATCATGAAAAATAATAAATAATACATAATTAAATATTGACATTCATTCTTCGTCGCTTCTTTAACTGCCAGAAAAAAAATCCGCCGTCAGTTTGACAATGTGTCTTGAAATAACAAGCAATGTGCATGAATTATTTATAAATTGAGAATTCAAATTGGGAATGTGTCAAACAGATAACTACCACAAAAAAGCAGAAGCAGCCCAAGGCCACCAATGGATCGTCACCACATCCAAAAATTCCAGCATCCGGATGCGGCCTGAAGTTGGTCCCTTAGCAAACATGAGTCATGGTTTCGTGAAAATTGATGGCATACTAAACTTTGAAATAAACACATGAAGTAAAAAACAGTTCAAGACTAATAAGGACTAGCAACTGTTAACTTGGGACAGGCATAAACATACGACTGGGTTGACATATTTTGTGAGATCACAATTCTGCCCTTATATATCTAGCTATAGTTCTCTTTCTCATGTTAAAAGTCGTTACTTTGTTTCCCGTGTAAACAGACACATGATATAAAAATAAATATATGAATATAAAATTCTCTTTATATTGTCACGCCTGTATATAGATTTTTCACAAAAAGTGTACCATTATGAATTTGACCTTATATAAAATATAGGTATGTTGCTATATTTAGAAAATAGACATAACTAGCTGCAGTATAACTGATGCAATGAATCGACCTTGGAGTCTATATGACTGTATTTCACTCTTAAAATAGATATGATTCCTGGTTTTGGATGACTTTTTTTTATTAGCTCTTCAACATTTGTATCAGTTTTGGGGTTATACATATGTAAGCCTCTTGTTTCACAGAAAAATGATTTGTATTAAGACGAATCTTGGGTCAAGTGTTTGAAATAAGTACCGTTAATTTGTTATTGCCTCTGAAAGAAATGACCTGAACGGATTTTCGGTGTTTTTTTTTTTTTTTTTTTTTTTTGTCTTTTTTTGATCGAGATGCTTATATATATTTTAAATTGTAGTTTCCAAAGCTTTACGTCTCGAACGTACCTAAAACAGATTATTTCTGAAATTCATGTCAATCAATTTCAATATCTTTCCATCTTGTATTTCAATGTCTCAAATTAATATTGTCTTTATAGTTTTCAGACAATTCAGCAAAACAAGCACACCTAAAAAGGACGGGAAAACAAGCAGATGTTGTTTCCCTCTTGCTCTTCTTGGCGTCAGACGAAGCATCGTACATTACCGGAAGTATCAACATATCGATGGTGGAAAGCATTTATATCTTTAAACAATAATCTCCCATCGATTATATAATTCAGATTTCAGACTTTTAGTGTAATTAACAACCATAATATATTTAATAGAAAATTGGGACATTTTATCATATTACACCAGACATTTTGCAAAAAAATGTTTACACTTATGTTAATCTTAATAATAATCTTTAAAAGACTTCAGAACTGTTTGTATATGTTTATTACGCTATTCAGGTTTTTTAAGGTTTTCAGAACTAGGTATTTTGAGAGGTACCGATATCTTAATAATAATCTTTAAAAGACTTCAGAACTGTTTGTATATGTTTATTACGCTATTCAGGTTTTTTAAGGTTTTCAGAACTAGGTATTTTGAGAGGTACCGATATAACGATTTATACACGCAAATTTAAATTTGGTGAAGAGTAAACCTAAAATTTACAGAGTAGGGTGCATGTAGGTATTTCTAGAACTAATCTTGCAACTTGTCCTGTCTTTATGTTAGAACGCTATCTCAAAGTAGCTAGTATGACATCAAATTCTGATGATTTTTTTTTAGATCTGTCATTTTCTTATCAACTTACAAATGTAGAAGTAAAGATCCGTTGTCATACACGAGAGCTCGGGAAATACTAAAATTAGGCTTACAGAGTATAAGCTTAGATAGTAAAAATAAATGGACTTAATAGTTTCCGTTTAGAGAGGAGCATCGGTTGCTGCAGTGTCTAGTATAGTGGAGAGATTGTTAAAAAGGCATGGGCGATGGAAAAGTGACACAGCAAAAGACTGTTATATTTTAAAGAGTCTTTGAAGGATCGAATTTCTGTAACAAATGATATTGGAATTCAATTATGTACTTTTTTACACTTTCTTTATTTTTCGAAGCTTTGCTGCAAACTGTCAGGCGAACGGATCCCGTACAAAGGTGTTGAGTTCATTATGTAGATAATATATGTTCGCTTGAAGTTCTGAATAAGAACATAGATATATTTATTAAAATTATGTACACAGGTATGTAAACATTACCACGTGCATTTGTTTATAAATTTACACGTGTTGAAATTATATAATAGGTTAAATGTTTTTCATTGGTCGACTATTATATTTGAATAAGGTCAATCCAAGTCGTTCGTGCTATACTTTTAGCGTTTTTGAAAATTAGAGATATTGTCATTCGAGATTCACCTTTGGAGCAGTTAAGTTTTCCACTCTTTCATCCGACTAAATGTATTTTTTTTTTTGTTTTTATATTTTTTATTATTTATATGAATAATAATGTGTGTAAGAACAGAATCTTTTTATTTATAATATGTATTATTAAATTTAATTAAAAAATAATGTTTTTATAGATTTGTTTTTGTGTTTGTTGCATGCAGCGGCATTAGTAGACAGTGACATACGAACATTGATTACATTGCATTTCTTTTTAATAAAAAATAAAGCTTTGCTGCACACTGTATGTCAGGCGACCTGATCCCATACAAAGGCATTGAGTTTATTTTGTGCATAGTTTATGTTCGCTTGGAGCTATGGATTAGAACATAAAGTACTTTACGAATCAAACTAACAATTGTTAAACTTGTCGATAAGTATAAAAAAAAACCATTGAGAATTCAAATCAGCACCAAACCGTAAATATGACAGCTAATCTCCACTAAGATTCTTGTAATATTTTTCGTCAAAAAGCATTTTTTTTATTTAGCAGCATCTGCTATATAACAATAAACGTATTTACACGTTTTGTATTTAGCTGAATTTTGTCTCCAAATGACCTTAGATCGCCTCCGAATAACCTTATGACGTCAAGCAACAATCACTTTTTTTTATTGTGACATCAAATTTTTGAATTGTTATGTTAAAGTTTACGGGAACCTGTGTGATTCTATGTAATGACGGACAAATTTGCATACAAGTGTAAATACGTCTATTCCTCTGTACTATGCTATACAGTTTCAAGACGTTGGATCTTCTATGTCCGATGTTTTCTATCTTATTGTTTTTTACCTTCTCGAATTTAGTTGGGGATCGTGAATATTATCATGACCAGGTTTGCATAGCACACGAATGTGTCATTTAAGTCTATCCCAAGCTGAAACAGTTCTGGAGAACTTTAAATACTACATATTCATGTAATTTTCTATCTGACCAAGAGGGCCTCTAGCTCATTAATCAACGTGTTACATTCTCCGTGTAGCTCTTTGACCTTTTATCGTTACTCCATTCGTTTTTCTAGTTTCAAGAATTTTGATCTAAACGTGCAGTATCAGACGAACTGTTTTCTGACTGTCGAACATTCACTTGCAAACCCGCTACTTGCTCTTGTTTTGTTTTAGACGCTTAGTAGCAAGAAGTTTACAGCCAATAAGTACACAGACGAGAAATGGCAGCTTTGAGTTGGTCAGAAAGGACAAAATAAGGACTACCATCCCTGTATAATGGCGTAATCTGTTAGAATATAGCAAAGTTAAAAATTTCCACTACAGCTTGTAATGTTCAGTTCCTATCGGATTTATGATTCAAATATATAATTAGCTTTGTAAAGGCATTAAAACAATATCATTTAAACTACAAATTCCGTCTAAGATGACCTACGTTCAAAATATTTATAGGGGAATAACGTTGTATGCATAAAGATGAATGCTTGTGACCTTTAAAGGTCAGAAACACATTAACTGAATGCGAATATAACAAAACATACTGTATATTCCAGCATATATTAAATACTCATTGATACAATGTGTTTTGTAAAAAAAATATGTTATCTAGTTTCTGTGGATTAACATGATTAAGGGATTGTATATATTACTAATGTTGTTTGCAATACATGCATTCTCTGTTCTTTGGCTTTTTGATTTTTGCTGTGCATATATATGTTGTGGTATGAATGAATACCCCATGTGGTGTTTTTTTATATAAATATAATGGATTTTTGAAACCAAAAGACAAATGAATCTCAAACTTTATTATGACATCAGCAATTTATAAATACGTTAGATGTCAGCATAGTTAGACGATAAACCGACTTTTAGTCTTCCTTTATTCTTATATTTGTGTAAGGATCTTAGACTTGTCTCCCATTGGAAGTTGCGATTCGAATTCTCCATAATGTTGTTTATTGGTGAAAATATATAACTGAAACAAGATACAGGTTAATTATGAACATGATAAAGATAAAGTGTCAAACACAAACAAGATGTGTTCGATTCAGTCAAAATAAAAATTATTAATGATCTTTGCCATTATGAAATGACCCAAATCCAAAAGCGTAGTTATAAGTAAGCCGCTTGGTATGTATTTTCTGAACTTGCCTCAACCTCCTCCCCAATTCCTTCAACAAACCTGAAACAAATCTTGCATATCTGCTATAGTTTACTACTGGCGATCAAACTTGATACTTTTAGGATAAATGTTGCTTCAAATCACTAGCGACACGTTTTTGGAGTTTTGGATCAAAATGTTCGTCCCTCTTGTAACTCTACCGTTTGTGTCTTACAACAGATTATGACGTATTGACTGAGTTTCTATTCGCAAACTGTGCTTACCCGAGATCAACCGGTTGCTTTTATAGGGTTCCAGTTGCCAAGTCTTTAGTTTTCTTTGTTATGTCTTGTGTACTATCATTTGTTTGTTTGTCTTTTTCTTTTTTTAGCCATGGGATTGTCAATAGATACATGAAGATGTGGTATGAGTGCCAATGAAACAATTCTCCATCCAAATAACAATTTATAAAAGCAAACCATTATAGGTCAGTGTACGGCCTTCAACACGGAACCTTGGTTTCTCTTCGATCTATGAGGGTGACTGTCCCTCTTGTATCTTTCGTCCTTCTTTTACAATGGTTGCATTCATTTATTATCTTTGATTAGACGAACAAGAATATGCTAATATGAAATACTAAGTATACAAAATATAATTTCCAATTAATATTTTAGATAATGAGATAATGATGAAAACATTCATTCCCTTAGTACAGAATAGGGACAAGACTTCATCATAATATTAAGTAGAACTTTACAGAGACACTTGAACGTGTGAAACATTTTTTTAGCGTGACATTTAACATAAAACTTTGATAATATGATGCGTTATTTATACAGAAAATCACAAATTAATCCATAAAGTAATGAAGAAACTAATGGGCGCACTATGTATTTAATGCTCTATTACGAATAGTTTCTGAATTGATAAATTCAGCCTTACGGGTTCTTTTATTCAGTATATTTCGGCATTTCATTGGACAAGGTCCCTCTATGTTCAAAGTAGTGTAGATACATGTATCAGTGATGCAGGGGTTCTATAAGTATTATTCTACCACTAATATTTATTAAAGAAGCAGTGGCAATATGAACAACAATGCATTTTTTTTTTGTTACCTTAAAATTGAGAATGGAAATGGGGAATGTGCCAAAGAGACAACAACCCGACCATAGAAAAAAAAAACAACAGCAGAAAATCACCAACAGGTCTTCAATGTAGCGAGAAATTCCCGCACCCGGAGGAGTCCTTCAGCTGGCCCCCAAACAAATATATGCTAGTTCAGTGATAATGAACGCCATACTAATTTCCAAATTGTACACAAGAAATTAAAATTAAAAATAATACAAGACTAACAAAGGCCAGAGGCTCCTGACTTGGGACAGGCGCAAAAATGCGGCGGGGTTAAACATGTTTGTGAGATCTCAACCCTCCCCCTATACCTCTAGCCAATGTAGAAAAGTAAACGTATAACAATACGCACATTAAAATTCAGTTCAAGAGAAGTCCGAGTCTAATGTCATAATACATAAATAACAACAGACTACTAGCAGTTAACTGACATGCCAGCTCCAGACTTCAATTAAACTGACTGAAAGGTTATGATTTCATCATATGAACATCAGGCACAATCCTTCCCGTTAGGGGTTTAGTATCATGCCATCATAACATATATGAGAAGAACATAACCCGTGTCATGCCAACAACTGGTTTTTGAATAAATGTGTTTAGTTCCGATGCAAAGACCCAATAAGTGAATCAATATTAACGCCAAAATATGCAATCTTTAATGACCTGACAATAGTACCGGAACTATATCCCTTCTTAATAAGTCTATTCAAAGGTTTTAAAATGCCGAAAGGTAAACCTTTTTCCGCCAGCATGAAAATTGTTGACTCATTTTCATTGAGGTCTGGTTCAAATATACTTCGCCTGGAGAGGAAAAGTTTGCAGACCAGTGATAAGTATAAACGAACTACTTAAACCAATCAGCAATTTTCTCTCACACACAACAATTTGAAGAAGAGGAAGTTGCAAATGTGGCTGTGATGATGAATGTTGTTGTTGTCCGTTGATTCCTATAATTTAATTTGACAATTTTAATGGACTTTCCTTTTAAAATTGACTTAGAGTTTAGACTGTGTGTTTTACTTTTTTCTACAAATATATGAGGCGAGACTGATTGCAATTTAGTATTACCTGAAGTGGTAGATATGAGATGTTAATTGTTGTTATTAAATATATTATTATTTTTGATAATGGTAGTGATGTTTTAATTGCAATAGTTGTTCAAATTACAAATTATAAAAATAAATATACTCGTCTTTCCCCAAGTACTTTGAATATCTCTATCTCGATGCTAATTTTGTGGAGTTTTTCGATAATCGAACGAACATCTGTTGTCCACTTAGAATGCCACAATTCTGGTAAAATACCTGTCAAAACAATAACACATGAAGTTTGTATCATTCCATGACTCAATGATATGTTTTGTACAATGTTAAAAAGATTAGGGTAGTAGGTCAAGAGGACAACACAAATTCTTAACTAATTTTGTTGTCATAACATTATGATGAATCAACAATTTATCTATTCTATAATATATATATATATATATATTAAAAAAAAACTTGCTGGTGAGAGCTGACTTATCCTCTCAAGTAGGCTCTTCATCTGGGGGCTCTTGCAAGGGTTGCGGAAATAAACGATGTCTTACTTGCAAACAAATACTGGATACCCAGAATTTTAACAGTCACTCCACTGGTACAGAATACACCATATTTTGCAATGTTAATTGCAAGGCTTCAAATGTTGTGTATCTCTTACAGTGTAAATGTTGTAAACAGTATGTTGGCGAGTCAGAACAGCCGTTTCACAAACGAATGAACGGCCATCGTAGCGACTTCCAATGCAAGCCAGACCTCCCTCTCAGTCGACATTTGAGATCCCCTGGCCACACTAAGGCAGATATCAATCGACTGATCATTAAAATCATTGACCACAACTCTGCTTGGTCTAAGGAGGATAGACTCGCTCGGGAAAGGTTTTGGATAAGGAAATTAACAACTTTGGCACCAAATGGGATAAATGAAAAGATGTAGTTCGACAACATGCAGTGCTTCACATCTGGGTTATATTACTTATTATTACAGTCTCTGTTTCTATTTCTTTACCTTACTCATCTCTAAAATAAATCTGTTGAATATAACAATTTAAATTGCTTAATTTTTTGAGGGATGTATAAGTACCAAGCCACGTCCAACTAGTTTACTTTAGTCAAAATTTATTATTATATTTTAACGGCCGTTTGTTTTAAACATCGCAGTAACTACACTACCGTTGTCAAATCTGAAATATTTACAAATTTAGACCGTTCAGTGCTGTTTATTTGGAATTCTCATTGTCGCAATCTTTCTTGTAACATCATAATTGTCGACACCGTAAAAGCTTTAGAATTGTGCTAGTTCATATCGCACATTATTATTTTTCTTTGAAGCATATAATTGAACTCTCTGATGTAATTAGTCATATAACCTATGTGGTGTTTAACAAATTTTTAAAATTGTGTTAGCGTCTTACCTGATGTTCGGTTTGACTTTTTTATTGTATAAATTTCAAGATTGTAACAGCTTAATCTAAGTAGACTGATAATTGATTCATTCAACATTACAATCATATATACCGATGAAGGATATCTGTTATCCGAAATATTTATAAATAATTACATTTATAGTTACCTTTTTTTTATTTGGAGTTGTTGTGTACACTTTTTTAGGCGTTTATATATATATTATATATAGAAATTTTATAAGAATCTACTGTTTGCAAATGGATGAATTATTTTAAATGATAAGGATGTTCTTATCCCAGGGCGTGACCGTAGTGTGCACTTTTTGGAATTTTTGGTCCTCAATGCTGTTTTTTTTTTTTTTTGGGGGGGGGGGGGGGGGGGGGGGGGCTTTCCGACTTTTTTCATCAGAGCGTCACTGGTGACTCTTGTGTGGACGAAACATCCGTTTTAAATTTTAAACCTTGCATCTTTTGTTAGCCATCATTCGTGTGTTTCTCCCATTTATTTGAAATGTAGTCCTATCATGTAATGCTCTCATTTTAGTGTTATATTTACCATTGCACTAAAAGCGGGAGGTTTGACATGCCACAAAATCAGGTTCAACCCACCATTTATTTTTATAAAAATGTCCTGTACCAAGTCAGAAAAATTACTATTGTCATACTATAGTTCGTTTCTGTGTGTGTGTTACATTTAAAATTTGTGTTTCTGTTGTGTCGTTGTTCTTCTCTTATATTTGATGTGTTTCCCTCATTTTCAGTTTTAAACCCGGATTTGCTTTTCTGTCAATTGATTTATAAATTTCGAACAGCGGTTTACTGCTGTTACCTTCATTACATCTTAATTTAAAATTTATATAACACTATTCTTTAAGGAATTTTATTTTAAATGAGCTCATCTTAGGACAACATGTATTTTCCTTTTCTATTTTTTGGTTTAAAATATGTTTTATTTCATCAAACTATTTTACTAAAGTATCAAAATGTAATATAAAAGTAATTAGTGAATACATAGTATTTTTTGTGAAATTGATAAAATAACGATTATAAGTTATTGAAAATGTTGACGATTACAGATTACTGCACTGAAGATGGATATGGAAGTTTGTGCACTACAAAACATGTAGTTCCTATCTTATTCTCTATTTAACAGACCTTAACCAGACGCAGGGTTGATGTTTGTCATATTTCTATCATTTAACTTTTTGGTAGATAAATGTCTCATTGGTTATCATTCCACGTTTCCCTATTTTTTCAACAGTTAGTTGGAATTGGTAGCGTTCAACGATTTCTACATTATTGTATCGTCAATGTAAAACTTATAAAATCGCACGACCTTCAATAATGAGCGAAAGCCTTTTTTTCATATCGAGCTAAACAAGTTTGTAGCTTATCAAAATCTAATTAATTCAAAAGGTAAAAATAGTTAGAATAAGCAAATGCCTGTACCAAGTCAGGGATACGACAGTTGATATCCATTCGTTTCGAATTGATATGTGTGTGTCATTTAATTAGGAACTTTCCGTTTTTTAATTTTCCTCGGATTTAAGTATTTGTGTGATTTAACTGTTTGCTATCTACGACTATAAATGACTTGCAGGCGCTGGCTTTGGATAGAGATAAAGACAATGCAGCGCTATAATATCTCCCAAATGCAAGACAAAACCTTAACTTAAACAGGAGTTCTCACAGATACTTAAGACGAATTATATATATATACAAGTACACACCCATGATATCGCGGGTTCGTGACTTACTTAAAGTATATAACTATGCCTAAGCCTTATTTTAGTAATTGGTATTGTCATCTGATAAAGTCATGTCGATTATGAGATACACAGTTTTTTTTTTTGCTTTCAAATCTTTCTGTTTGAACCCGTCGACCTGGAACTTATCAATTATTGGTAATATTAATTATTTGGAAAACAAAAGGTCATGGCTATCCAGGAATGGAGTATTTTTTAATCAACAGCATTGTCCTATATTAGTTATCTTAGAAAGTCTTGCTGATTGCTGAATAAAACTACAATAGGGAACAATTTGACAATGATAGAATTTAGTAGTGTCAACCCTTTGATTATGACCCGTGTATATAGCAAAATTCTAAATACACCGTTTGGTGGTTTCGCCTGTCAAATGCGGAACGTACAGATAAGGTAATAGCTAACAGGTGAATATACTATTGGTATTGGTATCGGATTCGACACGGAACTTGTGAATTATTGGCAATATTAATTATGTTGAAAACAAAAGGGTCTGGAGTGGTGTAATTTTTAATCTACACCATTGTCCTATATTAGTTCTATATAGAGTTGAATTCTTTGATTTGTCGTTTTTACCCGATGACGGCTGACAAATTGGACCTCGTAATTTTAGTATTATAGATATATCATTTTCCCAAACGCAAAGATATGAATCGATATTTAATAGAATTCAAATTACCATGGGTGTCTATCGGCAGTTCAAACCATACCACATTTTTCTCAGACAATCGGCGTTTATATAGTGTATCTCCTTGGTATATGAGTCCTAAAATATATGCCAACTTGTCAATACCAGTGAGAGGTGTGCATGTAACATTATAGGGGCCCTTCCTCATTATATCAGCAGTAACCGTGTTCACAACTGAATCATCATTGTCTGCAAAAACTAAAATTAAACAAAAACATAAACATAAGAACTGAAGTGTCTACAACAGTCAAAATTACACCAATATATTAGACAACGATCTTCAAAGAATGCTTCATATCATAAAAAATAATAAATTATACATAACTAAATATTGACATTCATTTGTTGTTGCTTCTTTAATTACCAGAAAAAAATATCCGACGCCAGTTTGACAAGTATCTTAAAGTTACATGCAATGAGCATGCATTATTTATATATTGAGAATTGAAATTGGGAATGTGTTAAAAGGACAACTACCACAAAAAGCAGAAAACAGCCAAAAGCCACCAATGGATCGTCACCACATCCAACAATTCCATGGCATACTAAACTTTGAAATATACACATGAAGTAAAAAACAGTTCAAGACTAAAAAGGACTAAAAACTGTTGACTTTGGACAGGCACATACATAGCTTGTACCACAGTTCATCACATATTTTGTACTGATATGAACGTTTTTGCATGGCCAATACTAGCCGGAAGTCAATGTTGGTTAACAGCCCTCGGAGCCAATATCGATATTAGCCCTCGAAATTCACATCTAGCCCCCGAATCCAACTGCTGGTAACCTATCAATCAAACAAGTACTCATCCGAAGAATTTAGACGATCAGGAACACAGATCAAATGACGATGCATGAAAATACTCCAGTGGAAATCACAAAAGTTCTCGTAAAATTTTTACGTCACAAACAAATTTAGAATATGTTTGAAGCCACAATGGAAAAGTGATTGTTATGTCACCGAAGTTCAAGCGGAACATGTTTCCAAATCATAGTAGCGATACATGCATGTTTTATTCTTGCTCAGCATTAATTGGAAATGTAACGCCTTAAGGTAGCACAATACAAAGATGTTTTTACTTCCAATCACTAACCTTTAAAATGCTGTAACTTTCTTATGAATGCATACAAAATAATAAAAGAGGTATATATCGATAGATAAAAGATTAAACTTTTAAATGAATGCATTATTTTTATTACGCAATCATTATGTAATCAATTATTATGTAATTAGTGGCAAAATCTCGGTCAGTTCACTTGAATGAATTTAGCTCTTTCATCTCTTTAACTATACAGAAAATTGTAACGAAATCTAAATCAACACATCATGGACTTCAAAAGGATGTCTCAAATTGTCCCTATGGTATTTCATTCTCTCATAAATCTCTAATTAGTTTGACCATCCTAACCACATAAAAAAAGATAATGTTCAATTAGGTGTAAAATTTGTTCTATACATTCTATCTGAAATCTGAGACACCCTTTTGTCGATAATGGCCATAGGAACAACATATAATAAAATCATTTCTTTAGTAACACCTATGAGGAAGCTAATTTCAATTGAAAGTGGAAATTTGAGGAAAAATGTTTTAGACACAGTTAACATTATAGTTGGTTACATAAAAGAGGGACGAAAGATACCAAAGGGACAGTCAAACTCATAAATCTAAAACAAACTGACAACGCCATGGCTAAAAATTAAAAAAGACAAACAGAAAAACAATAGTACACATGACACAACATAATTGTTGCATCATACTAACATTGCATTTATTTGAACGAGTAATCTGTTAGCTATCCATAACTACCACTTTTATAAATTTTCAAGCATTATTAAGAAAGTTACAGCATTTTAAAACTTGGGAGTTGGAGTTATAAAATCTTTGTATTGTGCTACCTTAAGTCGTTTAATATTTACAATGCTAAGAATTTATATATTTATTGTCAATTATTTGTTAAACTTTTCACAGAACTATGTTTACTCACTGTGATATATTTTTTTATTTTTTTTCGTTTAATGTTTTTTTTTTATTTTGTTGAAATATCAAGCATACTATGGTATATGCTATCTTTTTTCTCTTGCTTGAAAATTTGTGAAAAATAGATAATAACATGTCATTTTCCATTTGGTCACTGGTACTAGCCCACGACCCATATCTAGTCCTCTGGCTTGATATTGGAGTGTAGGGCTGATACAAGGGGCAATATGGAAAATGCAATGTAATACTCTTAAAATTTCATTATTTAAGGTGTTTTATACACAGTGATGATTGCTGTAGCTCTATTTTGACAATTTTACCTATTATGTCTGTCATGTGCACACATCATTGCAAATATAATGGAGGTTGATACGACTGCGAAAAACTGTGAGGTTATTCGCCAAAAAGCTAGGTTCAATCCAACATTTTCTACGTTTAAAAAAGCTTGTTCCAAGTCAGGAATATGGCAGATATTGTCCATTTGGTTGATGTGTTTTGTCATTTGATTTTGTTGTTAAATGAGGGACTTTCCGTTATGAATTTTCCTCGAAGATCAGAACTTTTGTGATTTTATTTTGCATATGGCATGTATGAATATCATTTAAAATACTATATGTTTTAAATATTATAGTTTGTATATGTGTTTGTCCCTCCCAAAACATTAAAACAATATAAAATATCTTATCGTATTGCCCCCTGTTTTTTATTATTATAGAACTGTTAGAGAACATACTTGCAATAATCTTTGCTTCTCCCAAAACCTGAAAGTATTTGTTGAATATATAATTAATAATTTTCCTTTTAAATTTCCAATAAAGGTATTGTTAGACTGCCATGAATAGGGTTTATAAACAAAAATGTTAATACTTGAAGTAAATTTACAGACTAACTTCGTTTGTTAGTTATTTAACTACTCGTAAATGAAAATGGTGATTTTACAATAAAAAAAAAACACTTTGAGTAGTAGTCAAGATAGAATGAATGTCTCATTAGAGGAAATATGTAGGATAACAGATCATCAAAACCTCTACAACATATATAGGTATTCAGTGATGCGAATTCATATCTTACCCTAAATTTATATGATGCTTTGTCTTTAATGACACTGCTAACACTGTTTATGAATGAGTCAATCTCTATTCCGCTGCTACTTGAATTTCTTATTTCAATAGATAACAACACTCGAAACATTTTTCTTTAAAATACAACAAGAATAATTAATGCTATCGTAGTTTACTAGAATCAAACATGTTTGTAATACATTTTATTTGAATTTTCATTGAATTTTGTAGCTCTGTGAGTCATTGTATAGATAACATTCAAGTACACATTATTTAATACATATATTTTACAGAAATACGGTTTTAGTTTTGTTTTCTTTCTAGAAAGTGAATTGCAAATTATTCGACATTTTAACATATTGTTGATTTTGATTCACAGACTTCGGTCATTGTAATGGATGTCGAGCAAATATAACAGGTTGAGGCAAATATACAGTAGGCAAGTTTATGATTGAAAATTTCAATTGTTTTCAGAAATACCAGTGGTAAAACACAAATTAATTGAAATCAAATAACATAAGAATGTATTATGTGTTATGGTGAAAGATTGAAATGCATTAATTGTTTACAACAGAGAATTAGTTAAGCTCAAACGAAAGTACAAAATCACATTTTAACCTATCTTGTGTACTGAGAAAATATTACAGTTGTTTATACGCTGAATAATTTTTTGCAATTCAATTTAGAGAATTTCGATGAAAATAGTTATTATGAATAGACGCTAATGATCAATACTGAACGTACTTTACACTTGAATGCTACACACCCCAAATCAGATAAATAGTTATCGGTTATCTATGTTTATACTATTCAGAAAATAGTATCACAAAATGCACCCTTAAGGCAGATAACTCTGGACAATAACTTAACGTTGATAAATTGTTCTCGTCATTAACTCCCAACAAGAACTTGGCGCTCGAAAACAATATTCCTTCAATGAATAAATTGACTTTCGGAAAACATTACAGCTACAAGTTATATTCGACTTGTGTGAAGTACTATGACACGGTGGTATATCACCTAAATTTTAGGTGTTATACCATCATTTATTTTCCACTATAAGTCTTTGTTCAATTAGCATATTCGAAAAAAAAAAATGCAGAATTTATCTTTGTTTCAAATATAAAAATGATTGAGTAAAGTTGTATCCTGTCTAGTACTATATATTAAAAAAAACATTTCATTGCATTTAAAAAAAAATAGCCATCACGGAAAGTAAATCAATTAAAAATTTACCCTTTTTTAACATGTGTACAAGATGAATAACCATGTTACCTCAAGTTTCGTAATACTCTATAGAAACCAAAATTTTTTAAAAGTACTTTTAACTACCCAAGATATATATGTATGACCCAGATATGTTTTATTGCAATGAAATGTAGGATTGAATACCCGCAACTGTCAAATTCAAGGAATTATTATTTTCAACCAATTTTTGTATGCAACCACATGTGACTTTCTATGATTTGATGGTCATGGTGGTATTACATCTAAAAATTGTTTTAATTAATAAGGGACATTCAAATTTATAAATCGAAAAATAGACGGTAAAAATCAGTGTAGAATAAAGACTGGAAAGATGAGCAACACCATCCCCATAAGAATGGGTTGATGTGAGGTACCGTGAAAGGGTTAGCAGATCAGGCTTGTAAAGAAATTTATAACTTAGATAAACTATTTAATGGCAGAAAGACCAACTTGCGTGTACACACGACTTTAGTAATATTTTCAATTATGAACTACTCACTATTGATAAAAATTAACATTTTTAACGGGCCGTGTTGTTTGGGTTTCCATATTGAGGGTTCAGTGTAATGTTTTGTTACTCATAATATTGTTTAAATCGATTTTCATTTCTTTCTCTTTCTTGGGGGGGGGGGATATTTTGTTCTTCTTGTACTTCGATTAATTTTGTGTCCTTACTATTTATCTTCTGTGTTAGCTGAATGAACTACTACATTTAGAGTTTTTGTCCAATTATTTAATCACAATAAACACAACTAGAGGCTCTAAAGAGCCTGTGTCGCTCACCTTGGTCTTGTGCATATTAAACAATGGACACGAATAAATTCATGACATAATTGGGTTTTGGTGATAGTGATGTGTTCGTAGATCTTACTTTACTGAACATTCTTGTTGCTACAATTATCTCTATCTATAATGAACTTGGCCCAGTAATTACAGTGGAAAATATTTTCAAAAAATTAACAAAAATTTATGAAAAATGCTAAAAATTAACTATAAAGGGCAATAACTCCTGAAGGGGTCAATTGACTATTTTGGTCATGTTAACTTATTTGTAGATCTTATTTTGCTGAATGTTATTGCTGTATACAGTTTATCTCTATCTATAATAATATTCAAGATAATAACAAAAAAACGGCAAAATTTCCTTAAAATTACCAATTCAGGACAGTAACCTAACAACGGGTTATCCGATCCTTGTGAAAACTTCAGGGCAGATAGATCTTGACCTGATAAACAATTAAACCCTGTCAGATTTTCTCTTAATGCTTCGGTTTTTGAGTTATAAGCCAAAAACTGCATTTTACCCCTATGTTCTATTATTAGCCGTGGCAGCCATTTTGGTTGATTGGCCAGGTCACACCACACATTTTTTAAACAAGTTACCCCAATGATGACTGTGGCCAAGTTTAGTTTAATTTAGCCCAGTACGTAGTTTCAGAGAAGAAGATTTTTGTAAAAGATTACTAAGATTTACGAAAAAATGGTTAAAAATTGACTATAAAGGGCAATAACTCCTTCAGGGGTCAACTGACCATTTTGGTCATGCTGACTTATTTGTAAATCTTACTTTGCTGAACATTATTGCTGTTAACAGTTTATCTCTATCTATAATAATATTCAAGATAATAACCAAAAACAGCAAAATTTCCATAAAATTACCAATTCAGGGGCAGCAACCCAACAACAAGTTGTCCGATTCATCTGAAAATTTCAGGACAGATAGATCTTGACCTGATAAACACTTTTACCGCTTGTCAGATTTGCTCTAAATGCTTTGGTTTTTGAGTTATAAGCCAACAAGAATGTGTCCACAGTACACTGATGCCCCACTCGCACTATCATTTTCTATGTTTAGTGGACCGTGAAATTGGAATAAATTCTCTAATTTGGCATTAAAATTAGAATGATCTAATCAAAGGGAACATGTATACTAAGTTTCAAGTTGATTGGACTTCTACTTTATCAAAAACTACCTTGACCAAAAACTTTAACCTAAAATTTGCACTATCATTTTCTATGTTCAGTGGACCATAAAATTGGGGTCAAAACTATAATTTGGCATTTAAATTAGAAAGATCATATCATAGGGCACATGTATACTAAGTTTCAAGTTGATTGGACTTCAACTTCATCAAAAACTACCTTGACCAAAAACTTTAACCTGAAGCGGGACAGACGGACGAACAGACAGACAGACAGACAGACAGACAGACGGACAGACGAACGGACAAACAGACCAGAAAACATAATGCCCCTCTAATATCGTAGGTGGGGTATAAAAACTGCATTTTACCCGTATGTTCTATGTTTAGCCATGGCGGCCATCTTGGTTGGTTGGCCGGGTGACGCCACACATTTTTTAAACTAGATATCCCAAAGATGATTGTGGCCAAGTTTGGATTAATTTGGCCCAGTAGTTTCAGAGGAGAAGATTTTTGTAAAAGATTACTAAGATTTACGAAAAATGGTTAAAAATGTACTAAAAAGGGCAATAACTCCTAAAGGGGTCAACTGACCATTTTGGTCATGTTGACTTATTTGTAAATCTTACTTTGCTGAACATTATTGCTGTTTACAGTTTATCTCTATCTATAATAATATTCAAGATAATAGCCAATAACAGCAAAAATTCCCAAAAATTACCAGTTCAGGGGCAGCAACCCAATAACGGGTAGTCGGATTCATCTGAAAATTTGAAGGCAGATAGATCTTGACCTGATAAACAATTTGAACCCCATGTCAGATTTGCTCTAAATGCTTTGGTTTTTGAGTTATAAGCCAAAAACTGCATTTTACCCCTATGTTCTATTTTTAGCCATGGCGGCCATCTTGGTTGGTTGGCCGGGTCACGCCACACATTTTTTAAACTAGATACCTCAATGATGATTGTGGCCAAGTTTGGTTTAATTTGGCCCAGTAGTTTCAGAGGAGAAGATTTTTGTAAAAGTTAACGACGACGGACGACGGACGACGACGGACGACGACGACGGACGGCGGACGCCAAGTGATGGGAAAAGCTCACTTGGCCCTTCGGGCCAGGTGAGCTAATAAAAGGGTTCAAAAGATTAAGAACAGATGTTTCGTGGAATACAACATTAAAACAAAAATGTTTGTAGTTATAATATAAATCAAATATATCATTGGAGATATTAATTTTAGCAAATCAGTTGTTAGTTAAATTAATATCTACAACAGCTTCATATTGTTGTATTTATACATTAGTTCAAACACAGTTATTTATAGTGGAAACAAGTTTTTGCAACTTATATTAATCCCTTTCCACTTTGCGGATGCGAGTGCTGCCTTATAGCGGCATTAACCTGCTCTTCATGCTCTTTTCCAAAATCTACAAGGGTGTCTTTTACGTGCAAGAGATATGGCTCACTCTTAACACGGTAAACCATGTATCGTTCCCTTCCGACGGATTGTCATCGTTTCTCAAGACCATACTCGCAAATAGGGTCAAGGGAAAGCTAATAATTCAGTCCCTGGAATTTTCTCCTTGAGCGAGAATCTTACTAGGAACCTTTGTGTTGTTATTCTGATGCACTGATAACTACACCACGGTTCTATGCATACATTACATGCTTCATGGGAAAGGTGGCGTATAATAATTAATGAGGTATTGCAAACAGCTGTACAGTATAAATATTAGCTTTAATATAAATATATAGTATGACCAAAAGTTGTGAATATAGAACAATTTAACAATATTCCCTCCAACCTTGAAATAGCCTGACATCATTTTTAATGTTTCAAGAGTAAATTTAGAAGGTAATACGGTATTATGTATACATTTCTAGATGTATCACCATTATGTCTGAAATAAGTAATGACAACAAATATAGAACTATGACTACTTTTAGGCTTCTGCAGTTTGAGTATGTATGGTTTTGAAAAAAGGCTTTTTAGAAAAAAGAAAATAACGAATGAGTACTATCTTTGAACGCAAGATATAAAAAAAACCGACGGAGATAAATTAAGCTCGGACACAGCAGCATTCTCAAACCATAAAGTTCCTATGTTATTATATCTATACGGACTTTATTGGTATTTCCGTCATTTACTTTTGCTCTTTGAATGTCCAATGTTCATTGTCTTAATGCGTTTAACGTCAGTTTCTGCATATCCATACTTTTCATTCATAGAAAGCGTGTGCGAAGGAAAAATGAGTCAGCGTTATAATGGAAGAGTGCACTGGGATTTTTGTTCGAGCGTGTTCTTTTTTAATTTGTTTTATATATATATTTATGTATACACCGTTATGCTAACTAAGCTATTTTACTTGGAGAATATTGCAAATGATGATTTCGGGCTAACAATCAGACAACTTGATCGAGAATATAAAGCTTGTTTAGACAGGAAGAAAAGACATGAACAGTACATACTAAACATAAGATATCCTGATTACCTATCTAATCCAAAGTTTGCATTGACGTCTGTGTCTATGTTTGTTAAAGTTGTCTTTAGTTACAAAAGAGGGACAAAAGATACCAAAGGGACAGTCAAACTCATAAATCTAAAACAAACTGACAACGCCATGGCTAAAAATGAAAAAGACAAACAAACAACAGTACACATGACACAACATAGAAAACGAAAGAATAAACAACACGAACCCCACCAAAAAACTAGTGGTGATCTCAGGTGCTCAGGAAGGGTAAGCAGATCCTGCTCCACATGTGGCACCCGTCGTGTTGCTCATGTGATAATAAGTCTGGTAAATAGTCTAATCGGTAGATCACATTCATGAAAGGGAAGGGGATTGTAGTTACGACGTAAGGAACATATCCGCTATCATTTGTGAAACGGTTATTCCATAACGGTCAACCAACTCGTGATGGCGTCCGTAAAATTTACGAAGGGATGATTTCAACTTCACCTTTTGAAACTATTGGTTTAATAAATGTATCTAAGTTGGGTTTTGTCGACAACTGTACGTCTTTGTTTCTTTTCCCCCTTGTATCGCAGTTGTTTAAAGTTTTGTTATATTGATAAAATTGAATGAACAGCCCAAAGTGTTTATCTGACAATTGTTGGCATCCAGCAGCCAAAACGGTGTAAACATGCAAAAAAAGACACGAGCCCCGCTAACAAGGTGATATCATGTACTTCGGAAAGGCAATCTATTTCATATGTAGCATCCATTGTGTTGCTTTTGTAAGTATAAAATAGAGAGGGACATTCAAAGTCAAAAATAAATTTAAAACGACATGATTAAAAAAAGACAAACAGAAAAACAATAGTACACAAAAGAACACATATAACTAAAGACTACGCAAAAACAATCCCACAAAACACTGAGGTGATCTCAGGTGATCCGGAAGGGTATGTAGACCCTGTTCAACACGTTACACTCGTACTGTTTCTGATGTTAGTACAAACCCGGTAACAAGTCTACTTCGGTAGGTCGCGTTTGTATAAACTCGGTATTAAATTAAATTCAGTGATTTTACATTTAAAAATGGTACAGCACAATTAGAACGTATCCATTGTCATCATAAAAGCTTATCGTAGGAACGACTTAAAGTTTACCACTAGGAACCCTTGGTTTAATAGCTTAATTGTGGGATGTACTGTTCTATCAAGGAAATCATTTTAAGAATATTGTATATACTGTGAAAATTTCAGGGACTGAATTTCCGGCTTGTCCTAGACACCATTGGCGAGTATGGTCTTGAGGGAAACGATGATAGTCCATCGGAAGGGGGCGATAAATGGCTGACCTGTGTTAAGAGAGAAACATATATCTTCCACGTTAAAGACACCCTTGTAGATTTTGAAAAAAGAGCAGATTAATGCCGCTACAAGACAGCACTCGCACCCGCAAAGAGGAAAGGGATTAATATAAGTTGCAAAACTTGTTTCCTTATCCACTATAAATAAATAGGTTTAAACTAAATTTAAGTGCTTTTGAGTTATTGATACATACACCTTTTTATAAACGTTTTAATATTGTTTTCTGTCTTTCGTTTGCATTTTTCCTCATCCATTTCGATTAACACTAGGATACAATTTTCCGTAAAGAATACTTCTATGTAACGATGATAAGTTAATGTTGCAAGTTGTAGCAGATGAGATAAATAACTGTTACCTTAAATGCATTTCTGTGATTTTCGTTATGAAAAATAATTAAAACGAGCAAACTAATGGCCTAATTTATGTACAAAAAAAAAAAAAAATAAAAAAATGAAACACAGCAAAAAACATAAACTTCGGAATTACAGGCTCCTGATTGGTGCGGGGTTAACTAGTTAGACATGTAACAGATGGCGTCAAACTATCCTCCAAATCTAGGATAGTGGTGCAACAGCACAAAACAAAACACCCTGCACAAAACAATGAACGAAAAACAAATATGATAAAGAGCAACAAACAACAAACAACAACCACTAACTTACAGGCTCCTGACTTGGGGCAGGCACATATAGAATGTGGTGGGGTTAAACTAGTTTAAAGGTGCCAACCATTCTCTTAACCTTGGACAGTGGTGTAACAGTACAACATAAGACCAAACTATAAATATCAGATAATAAAGGCTTAACTCATTAGAAAGATACAAATATACATCTAACAACAATGACAAGGTGGAAGTGGCAGGGTACTAATATATTTGGCAAAACTTTTAGGAATTTTGGTTCTTCAACCTCGTACCTTTTTTGCCCTTTTTAACTTTTTTGGATTCGAGCGTCACTGATGAGTCTTTTGATGACGAAACGCGCGTCTGGCTTATATACAAAATTTAGTCCTGGTATCTATGATGAGTTTATATACTTCCACTGGGTCGATGCCACTGTTGGTGGAGATTTAGTTCGAGGGTATCACCAGCCCAATAGGTAGTAATTATGTGTTGATATTAATTATCATTGATATGGTTATATTTATAGATTAAGTGTTTACAAAATTTTGAATTTTGAAATACAAAGGCTTTTCTAACTCAATCATAGATTACCTTAGCTGTTTTTGGCAAAACTTTTAGGATTTTGGTCCTCAATGCTCTTCAACTTTGTACTTTATTTGCCCTTTTTATTTTTTTTTTTGGATTCGAGCGTCACTGACGAGTCTTTTGTTGACGAAACCCTCGTCTGGTGTAAAATTAATACAAAATTTAGTCCTGGTATCTATGATGAGTTTATTTATATACACCCGCACACAATTTAGACATTGAGTATAGATCTGAGAGTACGTGTAGTTACTGACAGCTAGTTCAAAGTCATTAACAACTAAAAAAAAATCATCTTCGAGTAAAAGCTAAAGTCCTGTTTGTTGTTTAAACATGGTATAGTTATTTGTAAAAGCTATCTAGAATAAATGGATCGTTCTATTCTACAAAGATGTCCTGCTTATACATAAATGACATGTATAAATAATAAATCCTTATCAAAGAAGGTAATCAGTGGCTTAATTTACTACATTTGTAGATATAAGAGTCAAATTATGACAAGCTGTTCCCTTTTATGAAGAAAAATTATACACTTTTATCCAACTTCTCAAAATAACAATAATTCAGTTCACCTTTTCAAATTGTGTATTAGTTACTTTCCCCTTTGAAGTTATGTTTCGTCCTTCACGTGCCTTTAGTCGGAACAAGAAAAAGGAGACTTGTCATTTTAAAAGTCTACTTTTTAAATGTGAGGAGATATTGTTTGAATTTCAACTTTATGATGGTTAACCCGTCATTTTCGGGTACCGTTACAGTCAAATTGGTTAAAATTTTATCGGGGTTCGTAAAAATATCCTTATCTTAATTAGTCAGAGGTCTCGAAAAAAAAATCCATTACCGTTAATTTCGAAAAGAATTTTACTTGACTCGAAATTATCAGTCGATTTTTTATCGTCATTCAAAAAATGTACATTTATCGTCATACAGAAAATGTACATTTTATCGTCATGCGCAAAACAATTACTATTTACGACATTTGGCAAGATTTTTTTTACCTTTATTCGTCATGAAGATAACCCAAAAAACGACCCTCCTGTATGGTACCTTCAACAATGAGCAAAACCAATAACGATTAGTTATCATGACAATATGTGAAACAATTCAAATGAGAAAACCAACGATCTGCTTTATTCTTAAAACTTTCAACGAAAAACTAACATAGCAAAGAAGGCATAACAAGCATTCTGACGTTATGATTGATATATCGCCGTCACGTGGTGACCCTCTATGCATCTCGTATAAGTTCAGTAGATTTCATATGGGATTCATGGCGTCATGTTAGAAATGTATGGTGACGTCATCACTGTATTTAATTGCTTATTTTTATACACAAATTAGCAGAAAATATACTCTGCGATTTATTCGTTGTATAATTCACTACTGACCTTTGACCTCACATCTTATGAATTTTACTCACACTCTATGGATAAGTAGAGGAGTCAGTAGCAAACCATATAACTTATATAATGTTCTCCACTTGATGCAAGTTTTTGTATTAACCTTTGTGGGTTTTAATCACTGTATTAACTCATCCGTTGCTATTAATTGTGCAACAAATCTTAGATTCAACCATGATGACAAAACATGATGTTTTGTCGTTATTTTTTAATATTTCAATTTTGTAAAAAAAAAAAAAATATGCGAAAAGAAATGATTGTCAATACGACAAACAAAAATTCGCTGATATTCGCGTTACTGTTTTATCTGCTTTATCTAACGGAATTTCTCTGTTTTATGTTTTGTTTTTCAAGGTTAAATGCAATATACCTGTACAAAATCTTCAAAAGTAAATTAAAGGATTTAATGGTTTTTTTTTTCAAGTTTGAACATGTAGATTCCTTCGACTATATCCGTTTTTCAAGGTTAAATGCAATATACCTGTACAAAATCTTCAAAAGTAAATTAAAGGATTTAATGGGTTTTTTTTCAAGTTTGAACATGTAGATTCCTTCGACTATATCCGATTCTGACGACGATTTGCAGAGACAGGCAGCTAACGTAAGATCAACCCCCTGAAGTAGCTTTATTATTAGGAATCAGTATAACAAACATTTACTTGTCAGCAAAACGTAGAGTATAATGATATTAAGAAGAATTTGTCCTTACCCGACTTAACATTTTGTTCCATCGCTTCAGGGGTATTTATATCCAGTGGTGATGCTATAGAGTGAGTCCGGTTTTAAAGCTTTTTTGGGGTAGAAGCCAATAGATGACAATATAAATAGCTTACATGGAACTATGATCCTACAGCAGTTATCTGCGTACATAATCCGTGACAAACGAGACAATTTCAATTTTGAAATTATTCAATTTTCTCATCTAAGCAGCAATATACCATCTTCACCCGCGTATGGAGTATACACTTCTAAACGTATACGACTACACTACTCAAGACTTGGTGTATATATAGAATGTGATCGATGACTGAGCAAAATATTTGTGAGCCAGGGTCTTAACCTTTTTCTCAAAGAGTAAATCGGAAAGTACCAAGACCTATGACACCTATATGTATTAGTTTATCATTCAGTGTCTACTTCATAATAAGCATAAGATGGTCTCGAGTTACAGCGTTCACGTTGTGTTTCTTTGTATCTACTTTACTGTTTCACTTTACTGTTTCACTTTACTTGTCTTTGTGCTATTACGTTCCGTTTGGTTGTATAACTCTTCGACTCCTTATCTATAAATCTAGCTATCAGGTGTTGGGCTCTGTGTGATCGTCGGTGAGTACATGTATATGTGCGATGCGGGCGCAAAGTTTCTTGTTACAGTTTTGTGTTAGTTTGCATACCCTGGTATTTACAACAAAGCGAATTAAACACAATAAAGTCGGCATATGTAATGGAATTTGATGCGACTGTCATACAAGTGAGAGGTTTAGCTAGCTATAAAACCAGGTTCAATCCACCATTTTCTACATTAGAAAATGCCTGTCCCAAGTCAGAAATATGTCAGTTGTTATCCATTTGTTTGATGTGTTTGGACTTTTGATTTTGCCTATTGATTTTTGATTTTCCTTTTTGAATTTTCCTCTGAGTTTAGTATTTTTGTGTTTTTACTTTTTTCTATAAAAGGCCACGCCATTTATAGTATTTTCTTAAATTGTTGGGGCTTAATCTTCGATGGTCTACCACCAAGACCAGAAAATAAATATCAAATAGCATGAAATTTATTTTATGGTTGTTAATTTCTCTAAAAGTCTTAAATCTAAACTATCTCAGAAAAGGTGGAATATTGTTCAAGGATATAAATGATATCCACCATCGATATAGTTGATACTCCCGGTAATGTACGATGCTTCATCTGACGCCAAGAAGAGCAAGAGGGAAACAACATCTGATGATTTTCCCACCCTTTTAAGGTGTGCTTGTTCTGCTGCCGTGTCTGCATACTAAAAAGACAAGAGATAATTTTAGACATTGAAATACAAGATGCAAAGATATCGAAATTTGGTTCACATGAATTTCGGAAATAATCTATGTTAGGTAAATTCGAACATAATGCTTTGGAATCCAAAATTTAAAATATATGTTAGCATCTCGATAAAAAAAGACTAAAAAAAACGCACAAACAATCCGCTCAGGTCAGGTTTTTTAAGAGGGTATTTCAATAACAACATTAACGGTTCTAATTGCAATGCACTTGACCCAAGATTCACATTTTGACAAATAATGACTCTTCTGTAAAACATGAGGCCAACATATGTAAAACTCAAAAACTAATTCAAACGTTGAAGGGCTAATAAAACAAACAAAAAAGAACTAAAAGAGGGACGAAAGATACCAAAGGGACAGTCAAACTCATAAATCTAAAACAAACTGACAACGCCATGGCTAAAAATGAAAAAGACAAACAGAAAAACAATAGAACACATGACACAACATAGAAAACTAAAGAATAAACAACACGAACCCCACCAAAAACTAGGGGTGATCTCAGGTGCTCCGGAAGGGTAAGTAGATCCTGCTCCACATGTGACACCCGTCGTGTTCCTTATGTGATTACAAATCCGGTAAATAGTCTAATTCGGTAGGTCACATTCATGAAAGGGAAGGGGATTGTAATTACGACGTAAGAAACATATCCGATATCATTTGTGAAACGGTTATTCCATAACGGTCAACAAACTCATGATGGCGTCCGTAAAATTTACGAAGGGATGATTTCAACTTCACCATTTGGAACTCTTGGTTTAATAGCTTCCTTTAAACTAAACGTCATCCAAAACCAGGACATGGTATCATATATTTTTAAGAGTGAAATACAGCGATATCGACTCCAAGGTCGACTCTATTCATAGTTTATACTGTAACTAGGTGTGTTTATTTCCGAAACAAAGACGCATAGCTATATTTTGAATGATGTCAATTTCATATTATTATACTTCACGTTAAAATGCCATATTTTGATTCGCTTAAAGGAGGGCGTTAATTTACTCTATCACATTGCTGAGCGGTTGACATTTTTTTTTAAATGTTACCATCTTGGATAGACCAATCAAAAATAGGTAATTTATAGGACAATGAATTGAATTTATATCAAGTTATTAAAGACAATACTAAAAGTTCTACGTTTTGGCTAGGATTGTATTATCTGACTTTCAAATAAAAAATAAAACACCTTATACTGCACTCGTTCTATTTGAGTAGTCAAAATGCGTTGACTGTATATTTCTATGTCATTAACAATCACTAACCTGGTATCAGTTTTCCTCATGAATATTTGAAAAGTAGAGCCAAAACTAAATATTCATGACGAACTCTTCAATCTGTCTTTTTTTTCCAATGTACTATACAACGAAGCGTGGAACGACTCAAACTTATTTCTTTAACAATTGTTGGAAAAAACTTATTTCACTTGTTAACCTTTTTCATTAACCCTGTACATCATTATGTGTAATGCTTATTGTTGATATTCTATTCCATACTGAAAAGATTTCGTTCACCATTGATTTATTTCACATGTAATGTACATTTAATCAAGTTCATTGTAATGTATATTTCTCCGCCTGATATGAGTCCCTTTAAAAGGGGGATTTTTTTTCCTGTTTCGGGCCTAATCCTTATATTGTTGATAGGTCAAGTCAATGCATCATTATTGTCTATTTACTTCACTTCTGTTAATTTTTCTAATACCCGTTACGCTGTAAAGTACGTGATAATATAGAAATATTTGTAGATACAATTCATTTGTAAAAGACAATAATAATGGGACATTCAGTATAATAAATTAAATAACACATAGTTGAGAGGGTGATATAGCAGATTGATACCCCTCTAAAAAGCATTCTCAACATTGGCTTCGCCGCGGTTGAATATGTTTTCTCAGGGTTCCAACCTGCTCTATCACCCTCTCAGCTATGTGTTATGTATATACTTATTTATATAATGGTACACTTTCTCTCCAATCCGTGGTCCATTAAGGGATGGTATTTGTGTTACGATTTAAAAAGCTATTAGTGTATTAATTTGTGTTTCAGTATAAAAAAAAATATTAGGTCAATGTCATGAAAATATAGCTTTTTTGTACCTCGCCCTTGCCCAGTATCCTAGCCTCATATAAAAAAAGTTTATATTTTCCTGACATTGACCTAATATTGTATAATTATTGACGGAACAATATGTGTATAAAACCTTCTTTTGGTCTTCATCTGTAGTCTTCAGAGTACTATTACGAAGAATATTGGTATCACCAATGTAACCAGGACTACAATTTGATAATACAATACAATAAAGTTACATATGTACGATTAACTAACAAAAAGATAATAAATAATGAATATTACAATAGATTAAATTTAAATATAAGAAATCATCTTTCTGAAAAGAAACAAACCTAAGAAATAGAATGACAACATTCGGCATTTGTTATTACATAGTAATCTTATTATTGTCATCATATTTTATCAATTTTAAATATCTTTCGTTCGTTATTTCCCTTAAAAATATAACTTGTGCAACAAAATTGAAAACAACCCGTTGTATTCCTTTCATGGCGCGTCCGAAACGTTTTTTCTAAATTTACGTATACTTTCCTCAGGAACGCTAAAAGCCAAATATTTGAAAGCCAAGGATTTATAAGAACCGAAACAATTCAAGAGCTACATGACAAAAAATAACCTAGAAAAATAGTCAAATCTATCTAAAGCCGGCTTTGCATGAGGGAGTTGATACCTTAATTTCTTTATAATTTCAAAATTTATGAATGGATAATTTTAGAAAAGATTTCTATAAATCATGTCTTTTTCGAAGTACATTTGGAGGGGAACGTTTTTCATCTTACATGCGCATTCAGAATGTGGTAGGGTAAACATGTTTGTGAGAGCTTGGACACTTGTACACTGGGGTAAAAGAACATCATTAGAACAAACGTAAATATCAGTTTGAAAGAGCCTGACTCAGTGGATTGATATAAAGCTGAATGCAACTAATAACACTTGAAAGACACAAGATTTCTCTTAGGAATACAGGACAATGCAGGATAAACCATGGTTTCTGCCTATTTTGAAGCAAATGGTAATAAATATTGTGTATTAAAATCACATCTTTTCTGTTAAACAATTTTTAAATATCTGGCACTGAAGGTTGAGGTAAATCAGGGTACTTGGTAACAACGTTCTAGGTACTACATCACCAACTAATTAGAACTTACTTGATAGCATTCACTCTTACACCGTGAGGACCTAGTTCTGAAAGAAATTTATTTAATCAACATTTTGTTTCAATGATTTGTTCATAAACTGTATGCGTCAAGAAATTAAAGTTCAACCCGTTATATTTTTTAAGTTAATATCTAGTGTTTTTAACATGCAAATAGAACTCAACACATTTTTGAAAAAGAAGGGGGAGTGTTCTAACAAAGGTTTTGAACGTAAGTGACCAATAATTTGGTGTATTTAAATAAACGTTAGATATGAAAAATAGACAGGTACACAAAAGATAAAAATGATATCAAGGACTGTACAATCACAAAATATTTTTTTTAAAAGTCTTTTTATTTTGAAATAGTCTTTGCAATCAATTACAAATCAGAACATTTAATAATTATTTCGATTGGTTCATCTAGACATATTACTGTATAATAAATAGCTTTTACCTTTGGCTAGACATTTTGTAAGCATATCAATAGCTACTTTTGCCATGCAGTAAACTATTGTGGTCGGTTGCTGAAAAACATACAAACATTTAATTTTGCATTTTATATACAAATTTATATTGCAATTTAAGTAACCAAGTTACTAAGAAGTGAAATATTTTATGCAGTCCACATGTTCCAAATGTGCTTTTATGGTAGATTATATGATTCAAACATTTGTGGCTTTCTTTTTATCTTTTACAATGTTTAAGTGCTAATTTATGATTAACTTAATTCCGAAAAAAACTGCTTTCCTATTCAGATGGCAATTAAACAGCATGAATCAAGGGTAATTTCATTGTTCGTACACCAAAATGAAAATGACGTGTTGGTGTACACTTTTAAAAATATTACCCAGGATGCATTAGATTCTGAAACGGCGAATTGTATACAAATTATTGTTGAAGATAGTATATTGACATATGAATGTTTTAGTTGTGTTGTTGGGTGTCGTTTTAATTAACGATGTTCGAACGGAACTGTACGATTTCATGTTTTTAATTTGATGTCTGATCGGAAGAATATACATAAAATATTAAATTATAAATTAAATATACTTACCGGTATCGTGGAACAGAGACTCGACAGGTAGATTATATTACCTACATCGAAAATTCGAATTACTTAAAAGTATGTTTAGATTCATACGCCGTCTCTTATGATTGTTTGTATCAAAAAGAGACGAATTTGTTTACATAACAGTTTACTTATATATGCTATATGTTATATATATAGAGCACGGCTCTTACGAATTAAGATTTTTAATGCATCGAAAACGCGTAGCGTTTGAGTGCATTAAAAATTTTAATGAGTAAGGCGTGGCTATATATGATTTGTAATATGACCAATGAAAATGCTATATTATACAGACATTAAATAGTTAATTATTAAGGTGTTGCCAAAATGACGTTATACCCGCTAAAATTCTGCACGAGCTCTTGTCTGTCTAGAAGCTTAAAATGTCGGAGGCAATGGTTGATTTTTTAGGCGACGGTGAAGAAAACTTTGTCCTCTCTCAAATCTCCGAAGAGGACGTTGATAATTTAGCACTTTCGCAGTTTTGCGGGGAAAAAGAGGACGATATGTCACTATCGCAAATTGCGATGAAATTAGAGAAGGATTATGCGGATGATGCCTTGTGCCAAGGAGGAGACCGCAATGTTGAGAATTTTACCATCCCACTGCAGTTTGAAAGTCTCGTTTCTAAAGAATCTTTTGATGACACAAATTTGGTCGCAGAGAGTGATTTTGATATTTTTCATACTGCCATTTTTCACCTTGGACTAAATTTCGAGGAAATGCTGGCTCCAAGTGACCGTTTTACTACGGTTGTCACCGATGAAGAAATTTCAAATCTAGTCAATAAAAAAATGAACGCTAACACAAAAAAGAACACGAAATGGGCAGTGGGTGTATTTAACCAATGGAGATCTTTCCGGGCTCAGAACGGGGATCCTATTATTGAGCTACATATGATGAACGCGGAATGTATGAACTATTGGCTAGAAAGGTCTGTTGTGGAGACGAGGAAACAAAACGGAGACGAGTATCCACCTAAATCTTTATACTACATTGTGTGTGGTCTCCTTAGACATTGTAGGGACATGAATGTCCACGACAAAAACTTTCTGGATCAGAAAGATGGCCGATTTGCTCATTTCAGACGCGTTTTGGACGCTAAAATGAAAGACTCATTATCGAAAGGATTAGGCACTAAGGTTCGCAGGGCAGACCCCGTATCCGATGACGACGAAGAAAAGTTGTGGGCTAATGTAGTGTTCGGTACGACAAATTCATCTTCTTTGCAATATACTGTATTTTTTTTACAACTGCAAACTTTTTTGGACTTAGGGGACAGGACGAGCACAGAAATCTGGACCATTCTCAGTTCGAAACTGGACAAGATGCTACTGGAAGATTTATAAGATTCATTGGTCGAAACAACAAGACGTTCAAAGGTGGTTTAGGTGATTTACGGCTGGATAAAAAAGATATCAAACACTATGCAAGAGGTAAGTGTATACGTATTTAAATTATTTTAAAAACATGTTTTTAAAACGGCAATTAGCATATCACGTTTTAAGTATTTTTGAAACAAAAAGAATGACAAAGCCGTGACAAAGGAGTAGGTCCGGTAAGACCCCTTTTTGGCCCCAAAATATAGCAGTTTTACAAAATTGTTAAAATGTAAACTTTTAAATATATGTTGGACAGTAGAATGCTTCTGCTACATAAATATTGGTTGTTTTTGGCAATACAATGCACATATATCGAGTACTAGCACCATTAAGTCACGCTAAATTACTGAAATCTTCACAATTCTATAATTTTAGCTAAATTTTAGAAGGTTTTCGTGTAAAACGAAAGTGGCCGCATTCGTGTTCATCCTTAATATTGAAATTTAAGTTGTATTTTATGATAATACATAACATATATAAAGGTTGAAGATGAACACGGATGCGGCCACTTTCATTTTTGACAAAAACTATCTAAAAAGTGACATTTTTCGACATATTTGGTAGATTTTTCATATTTGAGCTTGAATCGGATCGTTTTCAATGACTAAATCAATTAAAATCTTTTACATAAACTAATTGATTCAAATGAAATAGACACTTAAGTGTTTAAAAAGAGGTCAAATTCATTCGTCAGATGAACTTGAAATTTGAGGCCAAAATTGATCCTTACCGGACCTACTCCTTTGTTTCAGGCTAAATCGTATAAACTTGCAGAAATCTGAAGACTCCCATATTAAAAGCACGTGGTTGTCTGTTATTTTCACTTTGTTCATCCGTCCGTCCGTTTGTTTGTCTGTCCGTCCTTCAAAATCTAGTTATTGTGGGCGCTTCATCTCAAGATCCTCTCGAGCAAGACAGGACGGGGTTGCTGACTGGCCTATATCATTTTCTGAATCTTCAGCTGTTTCCCTTAAAATATTTAAAATTTTGCCGGTTGGACCCTTTCTAACTAATCAGTTGAGTTTTCTAGTTTTAATATTAATTTTAAACTTGTTAATAAATATCACTTATTTCTTTCTGTTTCTATACATGCAACATAAGTTTAGCGGAGGAAAATACATTTCAAAGTTCACAAATCTTCTTTTGCAGGACCAATATGCATAGTTCACTTCTATGAAACATGCTTGAAGGCAATTGGATCTGGCGTATTTTATTGCAAACCACTTATTTCTGATGTCCAAAATAAGCATCGCTACGGAAATTCCGCATTAGGAGTGAACAAGTTGAATGGTTTAATGCGTGAAATTTGTGAAAAGGGGGGCTTGGTTGGCAACTTTACCAACTGTGCTATTGCGCTATATCAAGCAGGAATAGATGAGCAACAGATTATGGAAAGGACTGGGCACCGGTCTACGAAAGGCGTTCGAACATACAAGACCGCTAACAGTAACATTCAAAAGCGAGTATCGGATGTCTTGAACCCCACGTCCGATCGTGATATGAATGACAGTTTACAGGAATCCGTTCGAACCAAAACTGCTGTGGCCGAACCGTTTGAAAGGAATTTGAACAAGAAACACTGCCTGGGTGATATCACAAATACATGCCGTTTGAATGATTCTGGTGCCGTTACATTCTCAAATTGCAACTTTAATTTTCATTGAAATAATATGTTGCCGAGTTATTAACTGACTAACTTTTAATTTGTTTCATTTAATGTAAAGCATAACGGTGGGCTTTTATATATTTTCACTTGAACGTATTAATTACAGTAATTAAAATTTCATTTTATTCAGTTTTTGCTATTTTCAGAGATATTCCCTGCGAGGTTCTACACAAGAGTTTAGTTTTTAGTGCGAATCTTAGAAAAAAACACACATTATTTATGTATGTGCCTGTCCCAAGTCAGGAGCCTGTGATTCATTTGTTGTCGTTTGTTTATGTGTTACATATTTGTTTTTCGTTCAATTTTTTTACATAAATAAGGCCGTTAGTTTTCTCTTTTGATTGTTTTACATTGTCTTATCGGGGCCTATTATAGCGGTATGGGCTTTGCTCATTGTTGAAGGGCCGTACGGTGACCTATAGTTGTTAATGTCTGTGTCATTTTGGTCTTTTGTGGATAGTTGTTTCATTGGCAATCAGACCACATCTTCTTTTTTATACACACTATTCTCTTCTTTCAAGTAAAAGAAGTTTACAATTCCCAGGGAAATCCTGTAACAAAAACAACATTGGGAACAGAAAAAAACGAGGGACAAATAAAAAAAACAATTTAAAAAATACAAACACAAAGAAGTTATAAATAATTTGTTTATGTAAAAAAAGAGGTGGAGCCTTACTGTACACTTTCAGTGAAGTTAATGCACTGCTTTTTGGCTCCTCCCACCAATGGTTTTCTAATGGGAGATTGTTGAATAATCCTACGACAGTGCAGTAACGTTCAAATCGGGAAGTTGATGCACTCAATTCCAAAACATCAGATTTTAAAGCACACAAAAGATCAAAGAAATTAGTAAAAATCATATCACAATTCATATTTGTTATTAAAAAAAATGTATATTCAATTCGATTTTTGATGCAATAAAAGTAACCCTACAATGTATTTTAACCATTTTTGTTGCATTCTCCGTGAAGTATGACATTGCAAAAACATTTAAAAATTGAAAAACAAAACTGTTTTTGCTTTGAGATAAGACAAACATAGTTGTGACAGAAAGAACTTTGTTTTCCCTCATACAAACACACCTTTTGTTTCTGTCAGATAAGGCAACCATACATGTAGTTGTGCCAGAAAGAATTCAGTTGTCCCTCATACAAACCAATCTTTAATTTTTTTGAGATGAGGCAAGTATAATTGTGACAGATATAATTTAGTTGTCCCTCATACAAACATACCTTATGTTTCTTTGAGATAAGGCAAGCATAGTAGTGGTAGAAAGAATTTAGTTTTCCCTCATACAAACAAACATTTTTATTCTTTGAGATAAGGCAAGCATAGTTGTGACAAAAATAATTAAGTTTTCTCTCATACTAACAAACCTGTTGTTTCTTTGAGATAAGGCAAGCAAAATTGAGACAGAAATAATTTAGTTTTCTTTTTATATTAACAAAACTGTTGTTTCTTTGAGATAAGGCAAGCATGGTTGTGCCAGAAATAATTCAGTTTTTCCTCATACTAACAAACCTTTTGTTTCTTTGAGAAAAGTCAAGCATAGTTTTGACAGACATAATTCAGTTTTCCATCATGCTAAAACAACTGTTGTTTTTTTTTTAGATAAGGCAAGCATAATTGTGACAGAAATAATTTAGCTTTCCCTCATACAAATAAACCTTTTGTTTCTTTGAGATAAGGCAAGCATAATTGTGACAGAAAGAATTTAGTTTTCCCTCATACTAACAAATTGTTTGTTCTTTTGAGATAAGGCAAGCATAGTTGTGACAGAAAGAATTTAGTTTTCCCTCATTCTAAACAACCTTTGGTTTCTTTGACATAAGGTAAGCATAATTGTGACAGACAAAATGTAGTTTTCCCTCATGCAAACAATTCTTTTGTTTCTATAAAATAAGGCAGGCAAAGTTGTAGCAGAAAGAATCTAGTTTTCCCTCATACAAACATACCTTTTGTTTCTTTGAGATAAGGCAAGCATAGTTGTGCCAGGAATAATTTCGCCTTCTGGTTTACATTGACGAATCTATCGTAATCCTCTTCCTTAGTTTCACTTATACTTGAAAACAAAACATAGCCTGCAATATCAGCCTGAAAATTATATAGATATATGAGATATAGTCTTCTCATATCTGAGTGGCATTAGCCACGAAGATTTTGGACTTCCTTTATCTTATTTGCATAGAAGAAATAAATAATCATTTTATCTTTTCTCATATTCTATAAGAACAATATGCTTTGATACATTGTAAAAGATTAGTGTCATTATCGCTATTTTGTGCATTTTTCCTCTGATCTTTTTTTTGTGATAATTTTCATATTCTACTCGCTTGAGATGGAAAATTATCGCTAGAAACTAAGCATGCATGTGGCGTTGCTATCGAAATTGACATGAAGTTGACATGACATTGACAACGTCGTCATAGGTAAAATAGCGATAAAAAGAGTATCATTGTTCATCTCAACTCGATTGCCTTTCTCGCCGTCCCGGTTCAAGCGAGAAAAGCAATCTCGTTGAGATGATAACCGATAATCTATAATTATCTTAAACTTACTTGATGCAGTTACACTTTCAGCAGACGTTTTATTGTTATGTTTTGCAATGAAAACCTAATTGATTCTTTTTTTCTGTCATCAATTTTATCGATACCTTATCCTTGTATATGTGTGGCAAAATGAATCGCTGTACTATCTTGTATTCTTTTTTATTATTGCCAAAACTTGAACGTTTTGTCGATACATGATAACACTTTTATGTAAATACAGATTCTGAATTACTTAAAAAATATACAAAATATGTTATCTCTCAGTATGACTTTCTTTTAGAGAAACAAATGTTTTCGGTCCTGATGCTACTACATTTAGGTAATCTTTACTTCTGTGTGATGTATCATTCGTTCAAGACATTGTGAATGATAAATCCTAATAAAATTTGATTATATATTATATATCTTGTTTTACGTGAAAGTATGCATGTCATTGACAAAGATTTTCATTTATGTGACAGGGGTATGGCTACATGTAGTACATGTTAGTTATACTATTTATCGGATTTGTTCTCTCATAAGCAACACGACAGGTGCCACATGTGGAGCAGAATATGCTTACCCTTCCGGAGCACCTGAGATCACCCCTAGTTATTGGTGGGGTTCGTGTTGTTTATTCTTTAGTTTTCTATGTTGTGTCGTGTGCACTATTGTTTGTCTGTTTGTCCTTTTCATTTTTAGCCATGGCGTTGACAGTTTATTTTCGATTTATGAGTTTTACTGTCCCTCTGGTATCTTTCGTCCCTCTTCTTTAATTCTAAATTGTATTCTCTCAAACTGTATTTAGACGATTAAGGTGGTACCTAACACCTTGACTAAAATTAATTTGGCTCGTTTAATTCTCTTATTTTTTTTTAAACAAAATATTAACTTTTACCCTTTGAAAAAAATATAAAAGTTTCAATAAACTTAAACAAATCACTTCAAGCGAAAAAAAATGGCTGGATATATAGCAGTTTGACAAACACTAATTTTGATCATTGAGAAGCTTAATAGTTCCTTAACAATCCAATGTGTTTAAAAAGTTTAGCTGATTTTTACAGAGTTATATCTCTGTAGTGTTAGGTACCACAATAATGATAAACATTTTGGAACACTTTGATACGTTCCGAGTACAAAACTTTAAATTAGAAAGGTATCATTTTTAGCTGCTTTTATCGCGCCAATCCTCTCACTTTGGTGACAGTCTCACCAAATTCCGTTTTATTTACAATGTATAACTGTATCTAGACGATTAACATGATTAATGATAAACTTTTTAGAACATGTTGATACGTTCCGATTACAAAACTTTAAATTGGAAAGGTATCATTTCCAATGTTAGCACTATGTCATATAGAAATAATGAATGTTTGTATCTGTGGACCGAGTATTAACTGGAAGTCGACTTATTTTAGTTAGGTCGCTGCTTCCTTGGTGGTTACATCATATTTTTTTTGCATAATGGTGAACAAAAAAGTGCATTTATATCAAATAAACAAACCAATATATCCAATCTTCCAAATTTTTGTATCAGGTTCCTCACAATTTCTTCCCTGAAGGCAGATTGTGATAAGTCACCACTGCAAAACCCTATCTAAGAAGAAAGTAGAATCATGCTTATACATTACATGGGATAATATATAAGTACGTGTAGTAGAAAAGGTTATCTACATGGTAAATTTGTTAAAAAAAAAGAGTAAAATAAAACAGTTAACTTATTGAAAACAACCATTATTATTTAAAATTCCTATACAAATGGAATGCACAAAATTTAACGGGCGCATTACATTTGCGCGCATTAGGGATGTACTTTTTCTTAGATTGCGCTCAAGATTAATTATCATTTGTGCAGATTCATTTGATATGTAAAGTAAACAACTACAATAAATATAGACCATTAATGAAAATATGAAGCCAACTTTGAGAGTGAAAAAACATAAGCCTGTTTTGGAAAGTTAATATAAAGGTTCGTTTATCAGAAACAAATCACAGGGAAACACACGTAGACAATTCAATACTTGATGATGCGATTCTAGGAAAATCCGAATGGAAAGAGGGTTAAGAGCTACCAATATGCAGCAAAAAAGGCATGTCAGATTGAGTTTTAAGTGATTAATTTAAATATTTTGTATTTGTTTTTTTAGTACTGAGGATTCGTTTTACTGGATAATAACAAAACAAATCAGCGTTTCCTGTTAGAAATCCCTCTTTCATGATGTGGAAGGTGCGCAGCAAGAAGTCGTTAACTAATAGAACAAGGGTAAAATTGAGAATGGAAATGGGGAATGTGTCAAAGAGACAACAACCCGACCATAGAGAAGACAACAGCAGAAGGTCACGAAAAGGTCTTCAATGCAGCGAGAAATTCCCGCATCCGGAGGCGTCCTTCAGCTGGCCCCTAAACAAATATATATGCTAGTTCAGTGATAATGAACGCCATACTAAACTCCAAATTGTACACAAGAAACTAAAATTAAAAATAATATAAGACTAACAAAGGCCAGAGGCTCCTGACATGGGACAGGCGCAAAAATGCGGCAGGGTTAAACATGTTTATGAGATCTCAACCCTCTCCCTTTACCTCTAGCCAATGCAGAAAAGTAAACGCATAGCAATACGCACATTAAAGTTTAGTTCAAGAGAAGTTTGAGTCTGATGTCAGAAGATGTATCCAAAGAAAATAAATAAAATGACAATAATACATAAATAGCATCAGACTACGAGCAGTTAACTGACATGCCAGCTCCAGACTTCAATTAAACTGATTGAAAGATTATGTTGTCATCATATGAATATCAGACACAATCTTTCCCGTGAGGGGTTTAGTATCATACCACCATAACATATATGAGAAGATTATAACCCGTGTATACTGTAAACCAACCTATTTTCGCGGATACTATATTTCGCAATATACCAATAAAAGTCAATTTCGCGGCTTTTTAAGTTCGCGATTTTCTCATTTAATTGATGTAGTTTAATAAAGATTTACTTATTTTCGCGTTATTTTTCTACTCGAGAAAGACGCGAAAATAAATCGCCCGCGAAAACTTTTGGTTCAAAGTATACAATGTGTTAAATATAAGCTAACAAGTTAATTCGTCATTTTTAACAATATCTGACGTAATTTCTGATACATGAAAACCCTATTTCCTGATACTTCAGCTAACACATACCGCTGTTAACTCGTTCAACGAATCTGCTGAAATACATTAAAAAGCTGTGGGTTGACTTCTACACACGATGTAATGCGTCGAATTTCACAAACTTCGTTAATACATCTACATGAGATGGTTTCTTACACCAGTCAATTAAAATCATAATATTTGATGTCACGAATATTATCTATCAGATTTTTTTTGTTCAATTAGTACTGCAAGTGAAATAGTGAAACAATAATTCCCTTATAGCAGCCAGTTTGGTTAAATTTTGTCAATAGAATCTAAGAAACATCGCTGATTAATTATTTATTAGTAAGTGAATAGTTCGACCTCATTGAAACCGTATTCATATCACCTTATATTTAACCCCTTCGTTAGAGATGGATAACACATCAAGCAGGCGTCTTCGGCTATCTAAAGGAAAAGAATGTCAACATTGAAAGTAAAACAAGGGTAAACCATTTGGTTGACTAATTTGATCCTCAAAACTCGTTCTTTTACAGGTAAAAACGATAATTAACATATTTGTTTAATCTATAAAATTAGATCAAACTACCTACAGTTGCACGTTTTGCTAACTATTTATATCTATATTTATGTTTATTCCGGGTTATATGATCGTCGGCAGTCTTCTGGGTCAACTCTGTGGTTAATTAAATGGCGTCTAGGCTAAAATACACACGAAATATGGATACATGTGAGTTCATGCATCTTCATTTCAGACCATTTTTTTTGGCTCGATATACCTTTTAGTAAATTATAAATCAAATATGAGAATTTGAATCACTTCCATGAAAATGAATTTGACAGCTAATGCATGCTCCTTTTATAGGATTTTTTTTCTTCTAATTTACCTTTCATTTTCATCTGCTGTTGCGAATGCCTATTTTTATTTTCAGTTTTGTACACGATAGATTCTTGCACTTTGTGATGCAGAATATTCATTTTGGCTCATTATTCTGAACTGTGTAAAACCCATCAGACCCCCATTTTGTAAATCCTATCTAGACATTCATTTTGCTGTAGATTTTGCTCATTATTCTCTAATCTGTAAAAACCATCCAGACCCTCTTTTTTCTGAAGATTTAGCTTATTTTACTCTACCCTGTAAAGCCCCTCCAGACCCCCATTTTGCTGTGGATTTGGCTCCCTTATTCTCTACACTGTAGATTTTGCTCATCATTCTCTAATCGGTAAACCCATCAAGACCCCTATTTTTCTATAGTATTGGCTCATTATTCTCTACTCTGTAAATCCTATCCAGACACCCATTTTGCTGAAGATTTTGCTCATTATTCTCTAATCTGTAGAAACCATTCAGACCCTCATTTTTCTGTAGATTTGGCTCGGTATTTCTACTCTGTAAAACTCATCCAGATCCCCATTCAAATGTCTTTACAATATATATGTAGGACTCAAATCTGTGGTGGGTTCCAGATCTATGGCAGATTCCAAATCTATAGTAAATATGCCATCCCAAATGAATGGCCGATTTTTAAAAATCATAATCTATGTCAAATTTTGTAAATTCTAATTCTATGGCGGATTTTCGTTCTTTCTCAATCTATGGCAGATTTTGTGCAAATGTAGAACAAGACAGTACTTATACAATCACGGACTTGTCATAAGTAAGTTGAAATGTACGACAACGGGACCATGTCTGTAAACATTTTTGAAATACAAATTCCATAGTGGTCAACCAAATCATGATGCCAACCATAAAAAGTGTAGGAGTAATGTACCAAAATACAGAATTAAAATGATCTTCCTCAGAAAGCATTTCATAATCTGTGCATGGTACCTGTTTAATCCAGTAATTAAAACAACTAGAAAAAAAGGAAGTCCCTCAACAAAGAAGAACACAGTCTTTTATAGCAACAAATTAAACAGTTTGATTTTTCTCATAATATTTATTGTAGCGTTAATTAATCTTTTTATACTGGTGACCCGCAAATTGTTCTTTTTCTGAGTATTTTAACATAATACTTCAGGAAAATTTAGGGAGCCAACAACTTTGCTGAAGTCGGCGAATTATATGGCGCTTTTTGATTGTGACGTTATGTTTTACTCTTTTCCCGGAAAGTTACGTTATTCCGAAATTTGCCATAGATTGGAGAATACAAAAATCTGCCATAGATTTGATTTGTTTGGCGTTTGTAACGTGGTATTTGCCATCGATAAGGAATTTGCCATAGATTTGGAACTCGCCATAGATTTGAGTCCTACATATATGCCAATGATTATAATTCAAACTATATGCTTTATTAAAAACAGAGTAATCACAGAAATTTCGTGTTAGCATTCTGGCCTCGAGTGCGAGAGTTTTTTTAAAACGTACGAAAAAGACCGCATGGTCAGTTCGGATTCAGAATAACATGTGCAGGTAGGGTAAATTATATTCACGAGCACTGTTATCTTGCAAACTAGTGACTATGCGGTATAGGCTTTGTTCATTGGTGAAAGTCGTACGGTGACCTATAGTTGTTAATTTTTGTGTCATTGGACTCTTGTGGAGACTTTTCTCATTGGCAATCATACCCAATCTTCGTATTTTTATATTTTATAACTTGTCGGTAGAGAAAAAAGCAGGGTGAATGTTCGTATCACATTTACATCTTCTCGTCCTAATACGCGTGTAACATTTACCACTGGAAGTTTAACTGTATTTATTTATCCTTCAATCCAGGTATTTCAATGTTATTTTATGAAACACTAGTAAACAAGATTGAGTTTACATTTTGTAAAAATATTATGATGATCTTGATAAATAAGCGACACAATAATATTCATATCAAGATTCAGATAACTTACTTTTTCTTCTACTAAACCCTTGTCCATGCATTTTTGTTGTACAATTTGCAATTTGTCCTCCTCAAGAGCCACTAAAAATAATTTTGCACCATGTTCTGCTAACTTGTAAGCGGTGGCTTCTCCTATGCCAGAACTTGCTCCTAAAAGATCAATATAAACACAATCTATAGGTACGGAAACAGCCATTTTCAAAATTGAGGGTTGCAACTGCCGCAACACCATAAAACGTTCACAAAAAATAGACATAAATAAATAGAATGATGGGGTTTCAACCCCGGACCCTCCAGTTTCTGAATCCGGAAGTCAGCTCCGCATGTTGTAAAAGAACAATAATTTGAGGAGGGCATTTTTTTTCTTATTTTTTGCTGATGTGAAACTCAGGGAGTACTTTTGTGTCAGTCTACAACAAATTAATTGACAGTCTAAGACAAATCATTAAGAGGATGACATACAGACGGTAACATAGTAAAAATAAAGAAAGACAAACAGAAAAACAACCGATTAAAAAGTACACTATACTGTATACAGAAACTAAATATTGAGCAACATGAAACAGCAAAAATCCAAGGGTCATCTCAGAAAATGTCAACATTTCCTGTTCTGATGGAATCACCCGTCGTGTTGCTCCTGTTATATTCGTTGGTAATCACATTTAGTGATAAGGCATCACTCAATATAAGATTGATAAATTAGGGTTTGTAAAATTGGAGATCATTTATAAGATAATTCGCGATTTTTCACTTTTCATCTTATTATGTTCATAATACCATAAAAAACATATTCACCAAGTTTTATTTTGAAATGAAATCTAATAAAGAAGAAAATTGGAAATTATTAATTTTATTTTTTGAAACTTCCTGACTTATGTGACGTAGTTTAAGTCTTTGATGCATGCCGGGAGTGAAAATATCTCATTTAAGTCTTGTTCGTTAACCATCTAATAACGCGATTTAAAGCGCATCGACGACTTTTGGTGTAGCTATTAACCAACGAAAAAATAAGTGATAGGCATGCAACTTTTAAAATTAGATCGTGTGGATTTTTTAAAACGAATTTTAATAATAAAAGTAAATCATACAATAGAACATTTTTATGATTTTTTTTTTTCTAAAAATACTTTAAACAAACATATGAAACTGACATGATCGATAGTGTATTAAAAATACATGTTTGTATTCTGCCCTTTTTGCTTCATTCCAGCAATCATTTTCACTTGCTTGTACGGTGGAACCAATAAAATGTGTATTGTTTTGTGACACCTAAAGAATGTGGAATGCGTAGTTTAACTCAAGGTAATTAAAAGATTAGCATTATGTAATTCTAATCTTTTGATCCTCATTCAGTGAAATCTAGGCGTCACGGTTCACTGGCATTTCAGGTGTGAAGAACATTTCGTATCAATTGTAAACGGGAGTCAGACAAAGTTTCAGACACGTGAATGTAAAAAAAAATAATTAAAATTAATTAACGGGAATAATAAGATCGCACAATAACTGGATAGCTGTTGTATATTTTTATATTTTGCATAAGATCACTTTTAATGAATTATGACTTTTGAATACTTTAGTAACGATAAAATACTGAATTATTTTAATTGAAGTATTTATAAATAAAAATAGCCTTCTAAACACGAGTTTATGAACTAAAAATTGTACTATTTCAAATTAGGATCGGCAGCCTTAAATATTTCAAACAGATCATTAACAATTGCAATTATATATTTTAGTCAATCCAAAGTGATCTTTAATTACCTTATTAGGAATTAATGTGCTCATCAAAATATTTTAAATCTCACAACACATGAATACTTCAGATATTTGAAAAAAGATGTTTTAAAAAATTGACAGGAAATTAAGGGATCTAATTGGAATGGAATCAACAAATTACGAACAGATATGCTTTTCAAGTGTGAAAAACATCAACAAAATTTATACATAATCGGGAATGTCCTTCTTAAAATACTCTTCGTCTCACACCGTAACTATATATAATACTTTAGCTATTTGACCAACGATGTATAAAAAAAAAATGAACGAATTAAATGTCATCTTTCCCTATTTTTTAATGTAATTATAAGTCTGTTTCAACTGGTAAGAATACCAGTAAAGCGGACAAGCAGTTTATTCTGCAAATTGCTGTCATTGAATATCAAGAGAGAAAATAAATACCGAAATAGTCGACTTTCATATTATATTTGATGTAAGCGGTTATGCGCAACGTAAGCGGCCAACGTCACGTGATACCCGACAAGTCCCTAGACCGCGAAAACATAAACAAAGTTACAAACAATATGGTAAAACGTTGTGTTTGGGGAACATGCAACAGCGATGACCGGTACAAAGATAAACCGCATATGTCAGGAGTTGAATTCTTCCCTATACCGAAGCCAAAAACAAGAATGCAAGAAACTCTGCAGTGGGTAAAAGCTTGTGGCCGGAAAAATTACACCGTTGCTAATGTCAACAAACATGCCTATGTATGTAGCAAACATTTTATTGACGGAAGACCTACAGCCATGCATCCATACCCAACCATAGCAACCCTATCAAATCAAGTAGTGCACAAGTCGCGGAAACTTCCCTTTGACAGAGCTATGACCAAAACCATCATGACCACGCCCACTAAAACTCAAACTGAAATATGGATGGATGTTCAGGCATATGTTACTGTTGATAATAACACACCAACAGACCAACCTCTTCAGGCAACAGCACATTCCTGTGAAGAATTGAAAGGTAATGACTGGTATATATATATATATATTTACATATTTTGAAATAGCAAGGCATTGACTGATTATACATGTTGTAAGTCATCACACCAAACTGAAGAAAAAAGGGGGGTGGATTGACTGTAACCCAAGTTGCATGCTTTTCTCAATTGATTTACTTGTTTGGGTCTGACACGAGTACAGTTTAGTTAGTGAATAGAATATGTACAATACGTTAAACATGTGAAAAATATAAAACTACTTGAGACTAAGATATTTTTTCGCCTTTCATTTCCTGCAGGTGATCATAGTTATACAAAGCCTGTGGAACAAAAAGTCAAAATACAGACAAACAGTGTGTCAGTGCAGACAGAGATTTCATTTGATGATATGACACCATACAGTGATGGTTGCTTTAAAGATAGGGGAGAGTTTAAGAGGCAGTTCATCATGGACGATATATTCAAAAGTGACAAGACGTGCAAATTTTATACAGGTAAAAAAAAATTCAAGGTACTAAGCTTGTTAGGTCAATTACAAGTACTGATTTGATCTTCATGACATTAACATTTGAGACAAAAAATAGATACATATCAGATCATAACAGAGTCTTAGCTTATATCAGTAGTTCTGTATTTGTAACACTTTTAATTAATGTATAGTGAACCACTGTATTATGAATATATTAATAACTGTCGTGGCAGCCAACATATATATATGTCCAATAATCAATTTGTACATTTATATATAAAACCACCTGACGAGTACCCTTGGCAGGGACGAAACAGTTAATAAAATTTAGATTACCTATATTTTAATATGTTTAAATATAAGATATAAACACCATCTTCTAGAGAGCTAGTAAGTTTAAGATTTTCCCTCAATGTGAAAAAAGCAACTAACAAGATATTCATTTACAATATGGTAGTTACAAAAGCAGATTTTTTTTACAGGATTGTCTTTAGCCATGTTCACATGGTTATTTAGTTTTCTTCAGGACAAAGCTAGAAACATGGTTTACTGGAACAGTGTTAACACAAATGAAAGGGAAAGTAGTGAGGTAAATATATATGGATTTATTTGTGTTAAAACAGCCATATTATTTCCACTTCGCAGCTCTACGTGAAATGCCATGTTACTGACATAAGGCTAAGCTTCCCTATACTTCATTTGGTTTTTTGACAGAGTTGTCTCACTCAATTTGTTAATTGTAGCTAATGTTGTATTTCAAACAATTTAATTTAAGTGACCACCATACTATGCTGTATGGACTTCACTCATTGTTGAAGGCTGTACGATAACCTATAGTTGTTCATTTCTGTGTCATTTTGGTCTCTTGTGGAGAGTTGTCTCATACCACATCTATTTTTTATATATACCTGTTTAATATTTGATACTACATGTATATTTTTCAATGTTTTTAAAAAACGAGTTCAAATTGAAGGAAAATATGTATTCTTGTAGAGGTGCTGATCAATTCAATGATTTGCTTGACGTGTCATAAAACATTACTGATTCAGGTCACTGTAACCTACTCTGTTTGTAATAATCAAATTTGTACAGACAGCAAACTGACAAACAAAAACATGATTTATTTCATTGATTTTGCACCTTTCATATATATTACATGTATTAGAAGATGCCAGTACATTGTATATATTCATAATGTATAAATATTGAAATGTTTTTTTTCTTTTCTGTAGACATTGAAGCCTGGTCCAAAGAGAATGTTGACTATCAAAGAGGAACTAGCAATCACACTTATACGTTTAAGAAGGGGCTTCGATACCAAGTCACTTGGGAATATGTTTGGCATGTCAGAAAGTAGTGTCAGTAGAATATTTAACACCTGGATCAACTTTGTGAGCCATGAGTTAAATTTTCTTATTAGATGGCCATCTATGGAGCAAATAAGAAATAAACTACCCAAATGTTTTAAGTATTTCCCTAAAACCAGATGTATCATTGACTGTACAGAGTTCTTCACACAACGACCAAGTCTTCCATCAGCACAACGAATAACCTATTCACAATACAAACACCACAACACATTCAAATGCCTAGTGGGAATAACTCCAAGTGGTACTTTTAGTTTCGTATCTGATTTATTCACTGGCAGTATTTCTGACAAAAAAATTGTTCAAGATTCAGGATTTTTAGATAACATACAATTTGGCGATGATATTATGGCAGACAGAGGTTTTTTAATAAGGGGGGAATTAGCTTTAAAAGGTGGCACACTGAACATTCCACCTTTTTCTTTTGGCAAACAGATGTGCAGTAATGCAACCACTAAGACTCGCAGAATAGCAAGGGCAAGAATTCATGTTGAGAGAGCCATTGGAAGGTTAAAAAATTTTGCTATTTTACAGGGAATAATTCCTTTGCGTATGAAGCCCATCTACAGTGAGGTAGTAAAAGTATGTGCAATGTTATGCAACTTGGATGAACAGCTTGTAAAATGAATAAATCAATCATGTTAATTGTTTTATATAAATGGTTTACTTTTTTACATAAAAATATGAAATGTTATGATTGCTAATGGGACAATTATCCAAGTTGTGCATTTGTATGTCTTATCACCTATTTCTACTTTCCCAATACTAATGATACAGAAACCTAACACAAAAGAAAACAACATACATTTTTCGTATGTAGTATGTTGTCTTAAGAAGAACGAACTCCTTATCCTTCAATCAATATAACTTGAGTTCAATCACTGGCTTCTTGTTTTACTGTTATCCAAGATAATTAATTATGCTGTGATAGATATAAAATGCAATTCAAGGGAAATGTGGGACGGACAGACGGACAGCATAACAATAGTTAATCACCATCTATGGAGTAGGTCTACATAAATAAATAAATAAGAATTGTACATATTTGACTAATGTGATGAGTATTTGTATTTATAATTCGTTGTCACATGTTCTCCAAATACTGATAGCATATGGAAGTAAGTGTTCTCTATAAAATTTATCTAGTTTTGTCACCATGTTATTGAAAAAAATTGGGTCAAAGTCTACAGTTGTTACACATATTCCTTTGGTAGTGTAAATCACTAGGTCACATTTGTCAAGTCCATAAATACCCATTTGTCCTTGTATTTGATGGTAATAATCATTCTTATGAGATTTATCTTCTGACACATCCTTTGGGTTGTCAAAGCGTGCTGAATATGGACATTTCACTTCAATAACTTTTGAAGTGTGACATTTGCATGTGAAAATGCCATCTACCGAACACCCAATGTATGGCATGTTCTCATACAGCAGTAATCCCTTGTTCTGCATACAAGCTTTTTGATGTGCTTTCTTATTTACTTTCATATACAAGTGTAAAGCTGTTTCTTCCTTTTTTCGACCCCAATCTAAAGAAGCTGAAGAAGCATTGCTGTATTCCCCCATTAACTGTTTCAAAAGTGAAGGAGGGCATCGGTCTCTTTGGACAGCATTTAAAACTTTCTCAAAATTTGACGCGGTAATAATACCTTTTCTCATTGCAAACCACAAATCATTATTTGATTGTCCACGTGTGTTCATTTCTATCAAATCAATATCACCAGAACTGTATTTTAATGTATCTGCAATAGAACCTATGTCATCATTGTTGTTCAATTGGTCCATTACTCTTTTATGTACTATCAAGTTATCACAATTTAAATCAATGTTATTCACTTCCTTCAGAAAGGTTCAATTGACAAACTTAAAGTAATAGTTTAAGGCCAAAATTATAAGGGCAAAGGGGCACAACTCCTAGAAAAACAAATTTATGTAGATCACAAGTTTCATAGTTTGATGAAAATATGTGTTTCCTTTGAAATATTTTCTTTTGGCATAGTACTTAATTACTGAAGGCATGTAAGGGTTATAGAATACCTAAGTTAATAGTATTAAAATTCATTTGAACAAAGTCAAATGAAAGTTTGCATGTGAGGCTTTTATACATGTAATTTTGTCTTTTGACATTAATACCAAACTAAAAACATAGTAATGTGTATACCTTTTTAAGGTCTCTTGCTATAGCTTGAATTCTTTCCAAGTTGTAACTTGCCCTCTGATCCACACTTCTGGGGTCAAAGTTTTGTAGGCAACTGAAATCCATGGTAGGTTCTTCATTGTACCTGTAATTCAAAAAAAAGCAAACTATACAATTCTAGTTAAGAATTTGATACTGAAAATATGTTGATCAATATAAATAAGATGTGGTATGAGTGCAAAGGAGAAAATTGTTATCAAAGCCACAATATTAAACTCATTAAGTAATTCAGGTTACATTTCTTATCATTTTTAACACAAACTGATGATAATACAGAATAGATTTAATAAATAATGGACATTATTAATTATTTAGGTCTTTTGTCCTTCACAATCAATGGTTAACTATTTCAATGTTGGTTTTTTTAGGGATCAATATATAAAATCCAGCAAAATGGGTTCATGAAATGAAAAATCATATAATATCTGTCTAGTTTCAACCCCTAAAATTAATGACACATACCTTGCTTTCATTATTTTCATCTGTTTAATTGGGACTGGACAGTCATGGCTTCTTGGCCTTTTTTTCCATTGGTTTTCTCCATCTGTTACAGATTTAACCTCAAATGCTTCTATTTCATACAAAGTGGCTCCAACATGCCTACAAGCACCATCTGCCCTGAAAGTTATTATAAGGATTAATCATAATGTGATATTAAAACATGTTAATTTTCTTGCAATGATTATGTATACATTGTACATGTGTATTATAAGTATTCAATTGTTTAGAAGGTAATTTTAAGTCTTATTTTTTTGTTGTTATTTTTTTTAAATTTGTGATTTCTTGTTTTTCAGTTCATTGTCTAGCACTATATACATTAAACAAAAAAAAATACACTAGCAAAGTCCAGCTTCTCTCTAACCAACTAGTAATGAGGTCACTTTGTAATATTTAAGAGTCAAAGTTAAGCCTAGAGAACTAAGAGATTTCCAAATATTGTCGTTTTAATTTCATAGCACTTGCTATTCCTTTTCTTTTTTTGCTCACACAATACATGTATGTGCACTAATGAAAAGTTGACAAGAATTTATAATGTTTCCCTCTTATAGAATCAGTTTATGATCGCTTGATAGGAATTTCATGTAGTCAGAGGCCATGTCATAAAGAATCCCAGGTGCATATATATATAGGTTTGTCTGTATCTATATGTTCATTGGTACATACATTGTACATGTACAAAATAACTGAGTTATGCAATAGATATAGGAAGATTACATTAAAATTTGTCATTTTTTTCTGTTTAACCCTAAACATGCTAGAGTCAATCATTAATTAGAGAGAGATCAACAATTATAAATATTAATTTGTCAAATTTTTACAAACAATCAGGTTCCAAAACAAATGCTATATTTTTCTCCTAATAATATATACATGTATGTATAGTTACCCGCCAATGCATGTACAGTAGGCAGTTTTAACCTCTCCATTTTTCTTGTCCATGATGACCCACACATCATATGTTGTCTTGTTTAGATATGTCTTGTCCTTCTGCGTAGGTTTCACTTTGGCCTTGAAAACACATATGTCCCGACTTGGCACTTCTGTATATTGTAACTCCTCTACATACCGATCAAAATAAAGTCTGTAGTCCTCACTGGATTTGTAGGCCTTTAATTTTCGTCGGTCATAGCTAGCAGTACTATGAATCAGATAGTTAAAAAGGTCATACAAGCTAAAGCTTGGAATAAACGATAAGTCTGACGTATACCCGTCAAGGCTAAAAGGATCACAAAACCCGTACAATTGTTCTAAATTATGCTTAACACTGGTTACTGATTCATTTTTCCTCATATCTGGATCCAATGGTAAATTTAGCTTATCCACGGCCTCACATAACTTGGTTAGTTTCAGTTTGTTAATATTAGTAACACTTATACCCCGTTCTTTGAGATATTCCTGCAACTGAGGAACTTTAAAGGCATTGAATCTGGCGCCGTCCATCTTGTTGTCAATAAACAAACGATGTCGGGTGTCACGTGATACAAGTTATGTAAAAGCGGGAAAAAAGACGGAACGGTCTAACGGAACAAACAATACGAAAAAGGTCTATTGATTTGAAACTTTGATACTCTATAGTTTTCCTGGAAAATATTCACATCCCTCGGTATTAGTGTACTTCCAGTTGCGTATATATATTACATGCATGTCGGAACAATATTGTGATGATGGCAAATTTCTTCCTTTTTTCGAGAACAATCTAATTGATATATAAATGTCCATAACTTCGATGAGCCAAATAAAGTTATATATCGACCAGTATTTAAATGACATTAAATCTCTTCTTCTTCTTTTGGTATACAATAGTCTATCGACATTTGATGATTACATACTGTTGGCATACGTGAACTCGTCATTTTACAAAACTTTTACCCCAATTTACGCAAAATGTATGTTTCTTTCTTATGTTCTATGTATACATGTATATATTTTAATTCGCGCTATAGTTCCGTAACTTATAATCCAGGCGTATATACGAATGGTCGACAAGTCCGTACATTTTTTTAAATCAATATTTCTGGCCTTCACCATTGACAACAAGTATATATTACATTTTACCAAATTTACACTTGGAAAAAATACGTATATAGATTTTTATTTCATCAAATCTGGGTTTTTTTTTTTGGTATTATTTATATTTTATAAATAAATTTCTTTTCACCAGAAATGTTATTCATAAACAAGCGTATGAGTTTAGTAATATCACTTTCGGACACGCAAGATAGAGATGTATATTATACACCTAATAGTTCAAAATGGAAAGTTATAAGTTATCGGCCGTGTACACTTATCAATACACTAAGAAGTGAAACGATGCATGAATTTACAAACTCGACAGGAAATCGCTTGAATACCTGGACGTGTCACCTCACACCCCCTCCAATACCTTTGGGAGTAATATCTTTAGCCATGCGGGTGATCAGTGGAGCGAAGATCCTTATTTATTTGAATAAAGCAAGGATTTGAATAGTAAGAAGGATTGGAATCTCGTGGGCTTTTGCATAGACTGTAGTATAATATCTTCTGCGGCGCGAGATTTTGTGAGATTACCCGTGATGCATCTGGAAAATGCTAAACTAGCTCTGATTAATGGCTGACATTTGCATCCCCTAAACAAATAGACATCGATATGTAAGTATCTACAATCTATATTTATCAAATATTATGCTTGAAATAAGAAGTTTAAAATGGTTCTGGTGTTATGAATAACTTTTACGATCGCAGTAAGAATACACGGCTCCATAGAATTAATTTGCATATTGACCGAAGTGACCTCACCCTATCCCGCCTATTGGGCGGTCCTATCATCATTTTCTATTTTTATACTCCTTCCTCAAAAAACGGAGATGAGTGATAAAATTTATATTTTCTGATAGATATATGATTTCTTCGTGTATTGAGTAAATTTCGTAGTGATTGATGCATTAGTTTTCCTATTTTTTTTACGTTACTTTGAGTTGATTACAACAAAAATGGCGTTCTGGAGCGAAAATGGGGGTGGCTTGGGAAAAATGAATAAAGTTCTTCAATTGGCCTAGATTAATGTTCAGACATGTTTACAAACGTAAAACATTGGTGATAAAGTGTATTGAAGAAAGCTCAAACGGCTAAATAAGGGAATTGTGATACTTTTCTGTCTTTAAACATCAATGTGGTTCTCAGATGAATCGCAATTTACCAGGCCTAAATTGGGAGGGGATCCAGTTGTCATAATAATCTGATACTTCCTTCCTGTTTATACCGAAATGAAATCGTTAAACCATGTGTTTTGAAATAGTTTTACATCAATTTTAACTAGCCATGTTCCATAGAAAACTCCATAGATTTGCCTTTGCCGATGTGGAAAGGGACAATGCATGGATGGTAATATTTTCAAATGTTCAGCCCAGTGTTTACCAGCATCATGGTATTGTGAACGTACATTGTGTACAAATGAATGTACATTTTTACTGTCATACTGACATCAAAATAATAATACACCAACACAGCTCATCTACTTTAATGCCTTTAATGATGTATGGGTAGTGCTGTTTTGGTCTTCATTATAAATCACTGCCCCCCCCCTTTTATTATGCATGTTATTATTATGGACTCCCTTCTTCTCTATCTGTTTATACCACATATCACATGCATTACAAATGTAAGTCCAATTAATTATTATGCCTGTTAATTATGGCATTTTGCTAGGCTAAATAATGTTTTCCTGCAACAACTTCAAATCCAACAATGTGTAGTATCCGGGGGGTAGTTTTAGGTCATCAGACAGACCATCTACAATGTCCGAAGAACTTCCCAGAAACCATCCTCTTCCGGTTGAACTAATGGCTACAATGCAGACGTCTATTCATACTAGAAGAGCAATCGGCCGTTCCTGACTGCAGGAACGACCATCTAAGGTATATATTGATCTTAGTATTTACTCGGGATCACAACATTGGCGCTGCGAGCAATAAGCGGGTAGTGTTATTGCTTTCAGGGATATTTTTTTATGTTTTTGCCGTGCCGGTAGTGTACGGCAAAAAATAGTAAGGCAGGAGGTGAAAGGTGATTTGGTTTATTCCAGCGCGGGAATAAGTCATTTCAGGCAGGAGGGGAAAGGTGATTTGGTTTATTCCAGCGCGGGAATAAGTCATTTCAGGCACTCGTGGAGTATTTTGGAGGAATACTTCACGGTTGTTTAGGATTGTGCAAGTAGACGTCAGGTTACCTTGCTGACCCTGAAGGGACAGCTGGGTACCAGTCACCGGTAACTGCAGACCAGAACGAGTTACCAGTCGACAAGTTATTGTTTTGTTTACTTCTGATAACCGCAGACCAGAAGGACGGGTTACCAGTCGTATTGTTATTGTTTTGTTCACTTCGATAACCGCAGACCGGAAGGACGGGTTACCCGAAGCAGAAGTATTTGTGTTAGTAAATATATAAATTGTGGTTTAAGTGTGTTGTTTATTCTTTAAAGATATAAACTGTGTTACAAATTGTTGTTGAGTTATTTACAGTTACAAATGTCGGTTGTAAACCTAACCACTTGTAGCTTTCAAGAGTTACTCCAGCTCCCAGGTATAGGCATAAAAACTGGGGAGCAAATAATGGACATTAGGGAGAGCAAGGGCTTTGTAACCGAGTCAGACTTGGCCACAATCTCCCACCTACGAGTAACAAGGGGCCTCTTATCCAGGCTGGACTTTAGCCCAAGTGGAGGTGGCCAAAATATTGGGCCACCACCTCAGGCACAAGGCAGGCAGATGGACTCTGCCTTCCTTGAAAATAGTCCGTATCCCGGGGATGCTAATGCTAGATCTGAACCCACAGGGAATTTGGATGGGGGCTACAGGGAACAGTTACAGAAAAAAGAGTGGAGTCACCATGATATTGGTGACCCAAACCAAGGTAGTCCCCCTCATCACATGTACAGGGGTAGTATTGTGAACAAGCCGTATTGGCCTGCAGGTAAAGACAGTGCATGGGACAAACTTACCCCAAACTATTGGGGCACACCTTCACAACCAATGGGCCATGCATGCAACTATGCAGGCCAGGGGTCAGCAGCCTGTACCCAACCAGCTTACACTGGTGGGGGACAGTATGAGATGGCCTGTAGTAAGTATGGCAAGAGACAAGACAATAGGGGTGCAGACACAAGGCAGACCCCATCTCATGACTATGGGGATAGGCAACCCAATAACCAGTATAATCAAGGGTATACAGTGGTGCCCCCACAAGGGGTCACCGCAGGGGTGAGCTATGGACAACAGGCCTACCCAGTACCAGATAATGAGGACAGGCCTATAAAAAACCCAAGGGCACCTGACAACAGAGATGGAACACAAGGAACTTTAGGTGGCGTCTCTAAAGTTACCAGTGCCCCAAAAAATATTAAGTATGACGGAAAGGGTAACTGGCAGGCCTTTTTCACAAAATTTGCAAGGTACGCAGAGGTTTGTGAATGGGGTCCTCAGGAATGCAAGGACCAACTTTGCTGGTGCCTTGAGGGAAAGGCCAGCGGATATTTTGCCCTTATAACAGAAAGAGACAGGGAGGTGAGTTATAAGGAGCTTGTGGAGAAGCTTCACAAGCGCTTTGGTTTCAAGTTACTCCTTGAGACTGCCCAGGTCCAGTTTAACAATGCCCGGCAAGCCCCTGAGGAGTCTCTTGAGGACTGGGCTGATCGGGTGTTGTCCTTGGCCACCAGGGCATTTAGAAACCTCCCTGAAGAATATATGTATGAGCAAGCCGTAATGCGGCTGTGCCAGGGTATTGAAAACAAACAGTTGGGAGTGCAAGTCTCCAACCTTCAGCCCCAAAGCATAGAGGAGGCCGTAGATAAAATACGGCTATTCCAACATAATACCCAGGCAATATATGGGAAGCCAAATAGGCGTGAGGTTAGGCAGGTAACTGATGGGCAGTATGGAGACCACCATGAGGCCATCTGTGAGTATCGGGGGCCCCTTGAGAGGGCCCCAGCCAGTACATGGAAAGTGGAGTTAGAAAAGTCTAATAAGAAGTTTGAAAACAAACTTGGTAAAGTCAACGAAAAATTAGACGACATGATGGACCAATTCAAACAACTCCTCACAAGCCCCATAACAGGAAGCTGCTCACCTGGCAGACAAACAGGGACAGAAAGTTGCCACCACTGTGGGGAGAGGGGCCATTCCAAAATGGAATGCCCAAACTATGGAGGTAAGTCTGTCTCAGGGAGTCCCTCCACTGATAGAGGGCCTCCATGGGAGGGAGTGTGCTACCATTGTTTTAAGCCTGGACATGTTAAGAAGGACTGTCTGGATTTACAGGGGAGGGATAGAACTGTTACCTCCACAATTCAGTCAAGCAGAACGGCAACAGTACCATTAAACTTAACTTAAACGGGACTACTCAGGAGGCCGGAGTGAGTCCCCGCAAATAAAGTTAGGCCTCTCAGTAGTAGAGTCTGTACCCCAAGGAAGAGTAGCGGAGATAGCTATAATTGGCCCAGGGGTATGTGCAAGGGACAGAGAGGGGAACAGAGAACCCAGTGTGTCAGTACAGGTCAAAGCAGAGATCGAGTCAGAGCAATGCTCTGTTTCTGACAAAGAGGCAACTCCTTCAGGCGGATTGGACTGCTACTTATTAAAATGTCTCGCGAACATATTGAGGCATGGTGCACCGGGGTTGGACCACAGCCTTCTCCCAGGTGGGTATTTATTAGTTGAGGAAGTCCTTAAAAGGGACCCAGGCTTTGCCAGGTACTCCTTACCTGATATTCATAAACTGGTCACGGTTGATGTGGACAGGAGGTTCACTTTAATAAAGGACTCGGACAGTGGTTGTTGGAAAATAAGGGCCAACCAGGGGTATTCCTTCATTGTGGATACCCCAGCCATACCATTAGTAGAGAAATGTGAGGTGCCCCAAGGCAACTTGGATACTTTAGCATTGCTCACAGGAGACCAGGATGGTCCAGTAGCCAATATTGTGAGGGGACCCAACGGAGCTATCTTGGCAATTGAGAATAACAGTAGCATTCAAAAGGTTGCTGCCCCAACAGAGACAACTTCGTCAAGTGATGAGGAGGCCCAAGAAAGTTGGGACTCCACCTCAGACAGTGAGGCACATACCACCTTGGTAGAAGGGGCCAATGATGAGAAGATAGTCACAGTTTTCCCTACTCCTGTTGTTGACGGAGGAATGACCGACAATACTGAAAACAGTCATTCACCTCCAATTGAGGACCCTTCCTCAACGGGAGAAACTGACAGAAAAGCCGCAACAGAAAGTAACAATCCGGTCAACCAGGAATCTGTATACATTAATCTAGAAAGCCCCGATTTGGGATTGGGGCTACTTTTCAAAACAGGTAATGTTGGCACTAGGTATTTTAATCAGCAGAAGCCGCCACCAGTAGACAGTGGGGCGTCAGTCTTTTGTGTGAGCACAGTTAGATCGGGTCCCAACAGAAGACAGTGGGACCCTGGAATTCCCTACCCAAACAAAGGCATAAAGACAGTGCAAGTGAGGAAAAATGAAACCAAACTCTTCACGATGGAGAATGGATCAGCACAACTTCCTGGGTCCAACTATATAGTGGACATGCAGCCACTAAATGGCCCGGTTCTAGTTTGTATAAAGACAGGGAAGAGTTGGTATACGATCCAGACAAGAACAATTCACAGTTGTCTGGGTTCCCAATTGGTTGGGAACCCATTGTACTAGCTTTTAGTTAATCAGTAGACCCATGGATACAAAGGGTCCGTTTGGGGGGATAGGTTTTATTCTTTTAAAAATTATAAGGGGGATAGGGTATATACTTTTTTAAATTGATGCATATTTTCCCTAAATTTGGTATTATTTCAGTATTTTATTGATTTTGGGCGAAAATCACAGGGCCCCCATCAGTAGAGGGGGCCTTATTTATAAAACTGGGGGGAGTGTAGTATCCGGGGGGTAGTTTTAGGTCATCAGACAGACCATCTACAATGTCCGAAGAACTTCCCAGAAACCATCCTCTTCCGGTTGAACTAATGGCTACAATGCAGACGTCTATTCATACTAGAAGAGCAATCGGCCGTTCCTGACTGCAGGAACGACCATCTAAGGTATATATTGATCTTAGTATTTACTCGGGATCACAACAAATGCAATGAAAGATGTTTTCCTGCAACGGTGTCAAAGCAAAAATCAAAATAGCCTTGCAAGATTTTTTCCTGCAACGGCGTCAAAGCAAATAATTAAAATAGCAAGACATCATAATTTTTTTAAACCTGTGCATTACAAATGTACCCGAGCTTTATCTTTTCTAGACCGAACTGCTCTAAACTATACTTCAGTCAAGTCCAGTTAGAGTTTTATATATATAATATATAAAGGATATTCTGTTATCCAAAATATCTAACATTTATTCCTTTTATTGTTATTTTTGATTTTTTGTTTGTTTGCGACATCTTTTGATCCTACAATATTGCAAAATATTTTATTTTAAAACAATAGAAACATTGCTACAAATATAAATTATTCCTGAATTTGCTTAAACCCATAGAAATCTAACATCAATTTTGCAAATATAATTATTCGAGCAGAGATCTTGAGGTAGTATTGCTATTGTTAAGGACATATTTGATATTGGAATTGTTTAAGCCTTATGATATTGTATTATTATTGCCACATGTAACTATATTACACCTTTTTTTCAGTATTTTCCAAAATGCTCAAACTGGTGAATGTTAAGAAGAAAAGTCTAGGCACAAGGATTCAAGTCCCCAAAAAAGTTTAAGCAGTTGTGTGCAAACAGCATTTGGCCATTCATGCACTTATCATGTGGACTAACATATATACATGATATATATGGCATGCCTTCAAATAGAAATAGAAATACTAGTGTACAACTGAATGCCACTTTTGACCAGAACGTTCCTTTGAATATCATTTATGGAGGATATACCAACAATGTTTCATTGGATCATTAACATTTAATCTCTTTTACCTAAACTTGAAAGCTACGCTTTGTGTGTAGGGAACTTTGATAGTGACTTGATAGATGATCATGTGATACCTGGGTTAAATTGGATTATTTCTATATTTTAATATAAAAATAAATCATTGAACATCTTCTTTTAAATTCCATTACATGCCAGATTCATTTAATACTTCAAATCTGCTTGGTGTTGAGTGTATATTGACGATGTACATGTATGTGTAGTAAAATAAGCAAGGAGACATGGGATATGATTGAAATGAGACAACTATCCATTCAATATCAAATGAAGATTTTAAAAACTAGTAGTCTACATGTACAATGATTGAATCAATGAATGTATGTCAATCACCATCAACAAAACCCATGCAGCATAGCAGGTCGATAAATATTATCACATGAAACCAACAGCCCATACATAATACATGCACAAAAAATTGTTTTTATACCAAATTTGAAGTTAAGACATAAGAGTTAAGAGATGCAGGATGTGGTATGATTGCCAATGGAATGAGACCGCTCAGTTCACCAAAGAAACAAATGATGTTGATGTAAGCAATTATTCAATCTATTGTTATTTCTTATCTTGATAGACAAAAATTGTTTTACATGTATTATACAGTATATTCGTAATTATGAGCTATAAAATCAATACATGTACAAGGCAAAATTGTACAAAAAGTATCTTCTGTTAGACAATAACCATTTTATAGTTATCATGTACGTCTTAACAAAGACATTTATTATTGTAAAAATAGTTTTTATACCAATTTTGAAGTTAAGACCTAAGAGTAAAGAGATGTGGTATGATTGTCAATTGAATGAGACAGCTCAGTTCATCAAAGTTCAAATGATGTTGAAGTACCGGTAAGCAATTATTCAATCTTTCCTTGATAGACAAAAGTCAGTGTTGTACATGCATATTAGTAACTGTGCGCTATAAAGAAAGTCAATACAAGGCAAAATTGTACAAAAAGTATCTTCTGTTAGACAAGAAACATTTTAGTTATGTTTACAAAGACATTTATTGATAAATATCTATAGACACTACAGTTTAGACCTACCAAGCATGAAAGTTACAAACAGAAAAGTATTACTTTTGTTTTAATACTTGATGTAAACTGCTGTTGCGTACCTCATATGAAAGTGTACCAATGTACAATCAGAAAAAGATAGTCTTCTTTGATATATGACAAGTCGCTCTTTTCAAGTTAATTTCTGTATTATACGTGAATAATACATAACCAGGAATAATTCCATGACTGACTACTTGAGAGGCCGTTATACATGTATGACATGTATGACAGAGAGCTGACACTATGATAAAATTGCCCTATCAAATTCATGTACAAATTGATGAAAGTGCTCTGATAAGAAACAAAAGTGCATTTAAAGATGTAATGTTATTGGTACAATTAAAAAGTTTTGCTTGCATTGATAATTTATAACACACTGGCTAGCGTTTCTTTTATGTCTATATATGTTTATGATGATTGAAACCGGCTACAGTAACATGCAGAGGCAGTTTTATAGGGTTTACCAGTGGGCTCCCTCTTTAACAGTACTTGTTCCAAACTTATGATAATGACTAGGCTCTATGTATATAAAACGCAATGCAGTAATTCGTCCTGAATTGTGTTGTCAGTTCTTTTTTGCCACAAAAAATGTTTTGCACCTGTTTCCCGAGATTGAAAGAGTTTCCGAAGATGCAAATTCGCATATCTATTAATGACATAATTTACAAGAATAAGATTTTTTTAAATTTCTTTGACAATTGACTGAAAATAAAAAATTACAGAAGTTAACATACAAACACATTGTCAACTGCCGTTATACACATTGCATTACAATGTCCATCAAATAAAAGTTAAATTATGCTTTTTCGTCAATTGAAACTTGAGTGAAAATCAATAATTATTACGTTTAAGAATGAATAAAGTCCTTAACCATTACAACATTGTCTATACGTGACAAAAATAAGAACACAACTCGATGCATGTGTACAAAAAATCACGTTCCGATATCGTAAGTGACGAGTAGTAGTAGTAGTAATAGTGGCTAGTATACCGAAGTCTCGCCGCGGAAGAGATTACGATAAACCGCGAGATTACAATCCTTCTTACTATACATAAAAGAATTATGAACTAATTAGATTTCCGAAAACAATTCAAGTTTCACGGAAGACTTATTTATGATTTGAAATTTTGACTTTTTCACTAATTCCTATATTATCAGTCTAAAAATAACAGATTCTGGTTATTCAAAAAAAAAAGAATAAAATTTTCCGTATCAAGTTAGTTAACAAGTCGGATAAAACAACCGTACGATTAACGAGATATCGACACGCAATTACGACTACATCGGGTTACTGTAGTTTTGGTCCTTAGACATATCTTGACTGCAAATCGGAGAGGGTGACAAAATGGCCGACCGCAGAGAATTGATACTCTAAATTTAAAATCGATGGTGATCTCTTATCTAGCAGAATAAAACTTTAATATCTATGAATTTGAGCATTTTTATACAGAATAAACATAATATCAATTTTTGATTTTTTTGCGAAGTTTCCCTTTAAAACATTTACTTAATCGTGTTTATACTATAATGTGTACTTCCTGGCACATATCAGTATTCATTACATATTATATTATATAATAGTTTTCAAAGGTACCAGGATTGTAATTTAGTACGCCTGACGCGCGTTTCGTCTACATAAGACTCACCAGTGACGGTCATATCAAAATATATATAAAGCCAAACAAATACAAAGTTGAAGAGCAGTGAGAATCCAAAATTCCAAAAAAAATTGTGCTAAAAACGGCTAAGGTAATCTATGCCTGGGATAAGAAAATCCTTAGTTTTTCCAAAAATTCAAAGTTTTGTAAACATTTGAAATTTATAAAAATGGCAACATTATTGATATTCATGTCAACACCGAAGTGTTGACTACTGGGCTGGTGATACCATCGGGGACGAAACGTCCACCAGCAGTGGCATCGACCCAGTGGTTTAAATAGTTATTATTATATACTATTATTGCACCTTTGTTTACCATGTTGTTCTAATTTAATTATGTTCACACTTTTGTTGTTTGTTAACATATTCTACGCCATACTTCAAGAGGTGGCTTTAGTGAAATAAATTTTATTATCGCTATTTTGTGCATTTTTCCTTTGATTTATTTTTGTGATAATTTTTCATATCTTGCTACTCGCTTGAGATGAACAATTATTGCTAGAAACTAAGGAGGCACGTGGCGTTGCTAATGGAATTGACATGAAATCGACACGTCGTCATGAGTAAAATAGCGATTAACAGGGCCGCGTTCAATATCGTAGCTACTACGTAGTGCTACGTAGATTTTGACTATTGAACATGTAGCTATGGACTAGCTGCTACATAGATATTGATAGCCGCTACGTAGCTGCTACGATATTGTACTCAACCCTTATTATCATTGGTCATCTCAACTCGATTGCTTTTCTCGTTTTCGCCGTACCGGTTCAAGCGAGAAAACCAATCTCGTTGAGATTATCAACGATAATCTATAAATTGAGGGTGAGCTATGACAATGTTAGGAATCTCAAGTCGTTCAATATTTGAGGGTCGATGAGGGTCTTTGATTTTTGTATTATTTTATTCTTAGGCAATTTTGCTAAATTCTTTTTACTTCTTGACTGTTATTCTCTATTCTTTATATTTAAGAACTTTGCTATTCTCTATTCTCTATATTTTTGAGGCTTGTTTAGGGGGGTATCAATATCCCATATCCCATTAAGTTTTTATCCCAATATCCCGTATCCCTATAATGTTTACCCCTAATATCCCAATAAATATTTTTACAAATATCCCATATCCCTAAAACTATTTTGAAATATCCCACAAACTCATTATAAATTCATTCCCAAGCCCATTTTTTTCCTCATCATCACAACGTCAGCAATTTTGACTGGGAAAACAAACTGTATTAAAGGAAATTTACAGTGCATACTTCCAGTGTTAAATAAGAATATATGTGTCCAAAAGATGAAGTGTTCCATCTTAGAGCCTTGTATAACAATCTCTTTTTATGTGATCTTAAACGATAAATTTAGTGTAAAGGGTCTAATTTCAGACTTTTTTTTTAATTGTTCAAACCGTGATGCATATGACTGTAAAATTTCATTTTGATAGCATTCTTCTTTCATTGATAAGAAACTTCATCCTACACGTTAACATATGTTGGAAAGAACAGAAGGACTCAACCCTGTCTCTTGTCCGAGATTGCTCTGACATCCAACAAATGTTTTGCCAGACAAGCTGAGACTGTGGGACGTCAGAGCACGTGACGTCCATATCAAAAAGTGGATATTTAGCATGCAAGTTCAATACAGGGATGGGGTAATTAAAAATGTAATGGTAATTAAGTGTAATGCATTACAATTTTCCATGTAATTGAATGTAATGCGTAATTGAGCATTTTTTTAATTACATGTAATGGTAATTTAATTAATTACATTGAAAAAAGCATGTAATGCTCAATTACTTTTGAATTACATTTCAATTACATGTACTTTTATTGTGTTACATTTAAGGATTTGTGTTTAATAATATAAATTGTAAAATTATTTGTATTTTTCAAATATTAATATCAATGCTTTTTTTAATAATGTTTATGAAGTCTGTAATTTATTCTGAAGTTTTTATATCATTTATTTAACCTACAGATTTTTTTGGAATAGTCTTATAATTTAAATAAACAGCTGCGACATGAGCGCATGATACGCCCGACGTCTTGTGTGGAAGTTTTATGCAATAATCATCAATAGTTTCTGAGGAAGTTTTAAGCAATAACCATTTATTGTTTTTGAGACACGGCGGGACATGTGAAACCCCCCACCCTGGTTTTTTTTTTTTTACAAATATCACTAAAATAAAATTTTAAATCAAACCAAACAGTATACAGATCTTTAAATTAGTATAACAAAGAAGTGTGTACAGTTTCAAGCAATAATCATAAATTGTTTTTGAGATACGGCACGACATGTAAAAAAAAAACCACCCCTTTTTTACAAAATACTCAATAACTCCAAAATAAAATTTTGAGTCATCACCAAAAAGGATACAGATCTTTAGATTAAGATAACAAAGAAGTGTGTAAAGTTTTAAGCAATAATCATAAATCGTTTTTGAGATACGGCACGACATGTAAAAAAACCCTCCCCCTTTTTTACAAAATACTCAACAACTCAAAAATGAAATTTTGAATCATCACCAAAAAGTATACAGATCTTTAGATTAATATAACAAAGAAGTGTGTAAAGTTTTAAGCAATAATCATAAATCGTTTTTGAGATACGGCGCGACATGTAAAAAAACCCTCCCCCTTTTTTACAAAATACTCAAAAACTCAAAAATGAAATTTTGAATCATCACCAAAAAGTATACAGATATTAAGATTAATATAACTAAGAAGTGTGTAAAGTTTTAAGCAATAATCAAGAAACGTTTTTGAGATACGGTGCGACATGTGAAAAAAAACACACCCCTGTTTTAGTTACAAAGTGCCGTAACTCAAAAAGTTTAAATCTTATTTTCACCAAAAAGTATACAGATCATTTGACCATCATAAGAAACAACTATATTAAGTTTCATGAAATTTGGATAAGTCGTTCTCAAGTTACGGTGCGACATGTTTACGCCGGACAGACGGACAGACGGACAGACGGACGGACACCGGACATTTGTATACCATAATACGTCCCGTCAAAATTTTGACGGGCGTATAAAAATGTGATAATCATATATAAGGGTTGTTCAGTTTTTAAGAAAGATCAAAACTTAATAGATTGATAAGTAATAAACACCTTGTTAATAAAAACAATAAAATGTGTCACTGTGAAACATCTTTCTGAGACAGTTCATTTAGAATTTAAAATCACTGCATACAATCATTTTGTCAAATTAGTTTACACAAAAGGATTATAGAAATAAAAATTAACAGCTGTAAAAACAAACAGCAATTAATCAGATTAAAATGTCCAGGGGCAATGCCACTATTACATATATTTTATCTAATTAGCAAAATATTGCTAATATTTGGACATTATATACATTGTTTGTACTAAAAATTATTTTCAATATTGTGACAAGCACACTTTTTAATATTTTTAAAGTAAAATAAAAAAATATTTTAAATTCATTTATAATTTCTTTATTCATATTATGTTTAATTCAAATGAGTTCATTTCTGAGATGTCAAAATACCCCTTGATGTATTGGCAAGTTAATATGAACAAATTCCCTCTCCTATCAATAAAATGATCTTCTAATCATAAAACTTCCATGTCCTGATCAAGCAATATCTAGCGCACAACAATAGCTCCTGTCGAAAGACTATTTACAATTGCTTTTTTTCAGACCGGAAGATTCAGACTTATTGACAAAACATTAAAATAACTATATTAAATGATTATCAAATGCAACACTTAAACTCTGCTTACATGACTATTTTACACATGCATTATGTAAACATGTAAAATATTGTTAAAAAATATCATGATGAAATGTAATGTGTAATTTAATTAATTACTTTAGTAAAGTAATTGTAATTTAATTAATTACATTTCAAAAACTGTGTAATGTGTAATTAGTGTAATTGACCATTTTTGCTATGTAATGTGTAATTTAATTAATTACATTCCAATGTAATTGACCCCAAGTCTGGTTCAATAACTCAAAATTTAACACAAGAAAGCTTTCTACTAATGTACCTACATTACACTTAACTGTTGCAATATTTTTACAGCAGGCAAAATTTGCACAGCCCTTGTTTTGCAAAGAAATAACACAACATTTGACTCTGTGATCTAGAACTTTATGAATTACATAGATCCCAATATTTTTGTTACTTTTTTTAATTTCCTTCCTAACAACACCAGTAATAGAAAGAAAATATATTAAGTTACATTGATTATTTAGTAATTATTCGTTATTAACATAGTTTATACGGCGAAATATCTACTTTTTGATATGGGACGTGCTCTGACGTCCCTCGGCCCCAGCTTTTCTGGCAAAACAGCTGTTGCACATCAGAGCAATCTGTGAAACGTGGAGACCTCTGAAGATCCTCGCCACGTAAAAAATAAGAGATAAAACACTAGAAAATATCCTGTAATCATATAAAGCATCAAAACAAATAAAAACACTGACAACAATAAGGCTTAACTCATCAGATGGATACATCTAACAAAAATCTATGATTATTTCAAGAAAATTATCAATGCGTATGAGCATATAATATAAAAAAAGATGTGGTATGATTGCAAATGAGACAACTCTTCACAAGAGACCATGTGACACAGAAATTAACAACTATAGCGGGTCACCGTACGACCTTCAACAATGAGCAAAGCTCATAACGCATAGTTAGCTATAAAAGGTCCTGAAATGACAAATGTAGAACAATTCAAACGAGAAAATTAACGGCCTAATTTATGTATAAAAAAATGAACAAAAAATAAATATGTAACACAGCAACAAACGACAACCACTGAATTAAAGACTCCTGACTTTGGACAGGCACTTGTATACAGAATGTGGCGGGGTTAAACATGTTAGCGGGATCCCAACCCTCCCCTTAACCTGCAGTGGCGGATCCAAGGGGGAACCCCCGCTTTTTTTTGACCGATCAATGCATTTGAATGGGACCATATAGTTGGACCCCCCCCCCCTTTATTCTGGGTTGGGAACCCCCCTCTTTAAAATGGCTGGATCCGCCACTGACCTGGGACAGTGGTGTAACAGTACAACATAAGAACGAACTATACAAATCAGTTGAAAAAGGCTTAACTAATCAGATGGATACAAATAGAAATACATCTAACAAAAACAGAGAGTGGACGTGACCGAGTACTTGTATATCCTATCAACAAAAAGACACTAAGTACAGATCTGAGAGTACTCGCAGTTACTAACAGCTAGTTCAAAGCCAATTACAACTAAGAAAAAGTAATGCAATTAAAATGAGACTAAATTATCAATCATTACACATCTAGCATCCATGCAATGGCACGGTAAACAACAGCTCCGTAAAATGAGGATGAGCTATCCCGTTTGAAATAAGCTTTCTTCTACAGGTAGAACCAAACTTCAAAACCAAATCTAGAATTTAGTAAAGATTTTAGGTGATTTGTGGTAACGAAATCCCTGACTTAATAATGTAACAGTAATACATAGATTTCGTTCATTAAAATCCAAAACGTTACAACAGACACGGGCATAGCGGAGGTGTTGTGATATACAAACACGGTAAGATAGTGCCAATGGAACATCACCATCCAAAAAAGGAAAATTAACAATAAGGAACGAAGTATGGAAAGCAAAACAAATACTTTTAAAATTATCAGTACATATGAGCATATAAATATCGAAAATAGATCAATACTTTTCGTTTGGGTTTGGATGACTTTTAAATAAAACGACCATAAACTCATTTAAAATCAACAAAGCACTAAAATGACCTTTAATATTAAACTTTTTTGGGCAATTTTATCAAGTGAGATGTAAATATTTCTGTACTTAACTTTTAAATTCCACTAATTTTTTTTCATGTTAAAAATTCAATATCCTTTTAAATGCATCAATATCCCTTATCCCATTTACTTTTAGGACAAATATCCCATATCCCTAAAATCAAAATGGCAAATATCCCGTATCCCAATATACCCTATACAAGCCTCATTTTTTATCCATTTTTCTATATTCTTTATATTTACACCCTATTTTTATCTATTCTGTAAACCCCCATCCGTACCCTCAAAACCAGTGTTCTGCTTATTCAAAAGAGGTATTATCATAAAAATGTTGACATTTGTAACTAAACTGGAATTAAATTTCTCTCGTGATTTTGAATTGATGTCTCCTTGTATTTTTATGACAAGGTAATCATTATCGCCAAGGACGTCTCTCGGTCAGTCCGTAAGTAATCTATTGCTATGCAAACATATTTACACATATGCATTATATAATACTCAGCAAATGCAATAATCTTCACATGTTTTAGAAAAGTTAGACGGATAGCAGAGCATGATTCCTACCTGTTATAAGGACAACTTTTTCTCTGAAGCTAGACATGTTTTTCGATCAGAAATTGTCCGAGATAATACAACAGATCTAAAAAAAAATAAAGATTAACTTGACCTAGCTTTCATCTAAATAATGTATCGTATGATACACCATGAACATCTAGATAACGTATCGTATCATATCATACACACGTTACACATCAATGTTACCATAAAGTAAACATGTATAAATGTCACTAAGTTACCTTTATTCGTGTTATTTTCGTTTTGTCAATATCAAGGAGCAACTTAAGGTATCCGACCCATAATAAAGATTTACGGAAAATTTTCCGGAGTTTACCGAGGTGTCAATTTTTTCAACACCTCGGTATTTTCCGCCTAGTAAGCGAAAGTATAGTTATTATTTTTAAAATGACGTTTAAAATATCAGAAAGGCTTAATTGAAGTATATTTTCATTAACTATAGAGTAAACGCTCATTTTTTTCGAAAAATTGTCCAATTTTGACAATCCGGAAACAGAAGTTATGGTAAACAATATGGTCGGCTGCCAAGACAGACGAAGGCGTTTTACCAAAAAGTACGCCGATTTAAGTCTCTTCGTCTTATCGTGATGCAGAAATAATGTGTGCAGTTTAGATGCAGCTGGTTGTCAAATATGTTGTACCGGCATAGGAAGATTAGTTGATAGAAGGAATGTAAACACATCACGCACTTGTCCTTTTCATCTGGCGATCTGCTCTGGGAGACGATTTGAATGGATCGTTCATTTTTATGTTTTATAGTTCTGTATTCATATGTTTAGTGTATATCTGGATGGAATTGAACCGACTTCCTTATGGTTCCTTTTACATGGAGAGCTTAGTAAACCAAAGGCCAAGCTGATGTCAAGCTTCAGTGTAAAACTTTGAGCAGGTGCCAGGTAATTTGCATTTACAAATCCAAACATTTTAAAACTTGAGTTGGACAACATTGTCATGTTAATTATGCCCCACTACACCAGCTTGTCTGGCAAAACAGCCGTTAGATGTCATAGTAATCTTAAACTAGATACATGTATGAAAAAAATGATTATTTAAAAAATAATCCAGGTCGGTCAGTTTATATGTTGGCACTGGCTACGGTTACATGGAAATGTAACAATATTAAAAATATTATTGTTACATTGGAGACTAATTGCCGGAATGCAAAGTTGGGTGAGGAACCGATGAATTACAAATGTAACAATAATTACTTAGGCTACGGTTACATTACGTTATTGTTACATGAAAAACAGCAATGTACGCTAGATTGATTAAACTTAAATCTTCTATAGTTGTATTGCTTCATTCTTTCATATGTACTAAACAATACTTGTAATTTAATACTGATAAATAATAAAATATTATTATTCAACAAATGGTGTACAACTTGAATAGTTTTACTACGTATTAATGGTTTTGATGTTCTTAAAGATACTACTCAAGATTACGGGAGTGTGACTGTCAAAGGCGAAAAATATAGTTCAATGGTTTTACTTTTTTAAAGTATTTAACTGCACACCTACTCTTATTACTGTCATTATACTTTGGACCAATTTTGTTTATGGTGAAAAAAATAAAACTTGGGATGCGTTTTAAACGCAACTGAAACAATATCAATACATACATTTCATACAGCTTTATAACTAAGTTACTTGACGCAAATTGATAATCAAAAGCAAAGTTTGCTAACTGTAACTTAAATACTAAGAAATTCTGTATGTACACGTATCCGAGGAGGACGTAATTTCGTTCATCAAAAATGTGTCGGACTTTAAAAACAACTTACTGGATTTGTAGAAATTGTCATTGTAAATAAAAAATTACAGTAAATAAATTGTATGTTATAAATGAATGTAATCAATGTCCATGATGTCCTCAACTTTTATTATTTAGTACATATTACTAGTCCCATCGTACATTGCTTTTTTTCATGTCACAATAACGCAATGTAACTGTAGCCTCGATAATTATTGTTACATTCGTAATTAAACAGGTCCTTACCCAACCATGCATTCCGGCATTTAGTCTCCAATGTAACAATTATATTTTTTATTATTGTTACATTTCCATGTAACCGTAGCCAGTGCCTTATATGTTTGTAATAATTTAGGAACAAACACCCAAGTCAAGGCAAAAAACAAATACAAACATATTGATAACAATTGCAAGAAAGCATTAAACAAAAGTGCAGTAGAACTAAATAGGAAAACATGCATGCTATCAGACAATTGAGGGATTCAAGCCAAGGCTACCCTTCAACATGTTCAAAAGTTGAATTGCCATGCTACACATACAATGTACATGTATAATCATCATGTAGCATGAACCATCAATGGCTGTTAAACTTGTCACATTGACACAGACACTGCCACAACACTAATTAATTGATACATGTATATACTAGCATGACTATAGTAATATATATTTGATAATATCCATCTAAAAATCATCTGATAGTTTAATCAGTATTTGATTAAAAGCCAAATGCTCATGTACATGATGTACAATGTAGGATACACAGAAACATAAATGAAGAGCAAACAAACAATTGACCGTTCATACATGTATATATCTGGGAGTTTTTTCTGTTTAATTTCTATGAATGTAAGAAGAAGTTGATACTTTACATGTACAAAACAATGTACATGTACTTCCCATTTTAATCTGATATCCATACTATACTTAATATTTTTTATACAATAACTAGTCGAAAAATTTAAATACAGACAAATATTCAACGACTGAGCGAATAAGACACAAGTTCACCAAGGTGCATTGTCCCTGAGTAAATTTTCAGCGTTGTAAGGTCACAAGTTGTAAAGCTTTTCAATATGTGAATTCTTTGATTATTCATTCTTTTTATTACATCATGTACATGTACATGTACATTGGCAAATAGCATTTTTACAACAAATATTATTCTATTATAAAATGTATGTGTTTTTTAATATATGTCCAAAATAAGAAAATTTGTATTACAAACTAACAAACATCATTTGTACATACATACAGTACATGTACATGTACAAATGATGTACATGTACATTGTACTGCTACATAAATACATTCCTTATGATATCTATGTGCTATCAAAATGAAGAACATTTTTGTAACATAAATTTATATTTCATTTTTTAGAGAAACCATCCTTGTTAAAGATGTGACATTAATCCCTCCAAACCTACAAAACACAATTGATAAGGTAAGTTGCAGATTATCTGAGATATTTTTGATTATCATCCCAAGAAATGTAGCATACATGTATTACTCTTCTTTCATTTATATGATCATGAAGATACATGTACCTTGCAATTTGTACAGTTGTATATGTATTTCTGCCATCTGTCACTGTTAATTTAAATGTACATTAGGGGTCAGTAAATAATCAAAGCATGATACATGTATAAAGACTAATGGTGTGTATTTTCATAAACTAATACACAGGTTTTTTTTGTGTTCAGATTGATAGCAATTGTGTTGTCAATTGTTGTAGTGGTCATTGATAAATGAATGAAATAAATGGTTGTACCTAAAATTATTTGAAACATGTCTGAACTTAACTTATATATAGATACAATTTACATTGTATAACCAATTTTTATTTACATTTGTATATCTATATGTACATATACATGATCAATGTATCAATGATGACAAGGAACTTTTTATTTAAATTTCAGAGATGCTTATTAACCTTGTTAATGACTGTGGAGAACTTATGCTACATTTACCTAATACACAGACAAACACAGATGGGCATAGGTAATAAATAGAGCAGTTTTCTAAGATACATGTTCATGTTTATTATTATATCATGTATATTATGCCGTGTCTTTAAAAAAGATAGATATGAAACATGAACACATATGTACATGTTCCATGTTTACATGTATTAGAGAGTTATCTAACCTGTTTAAAAGCTGATAACTACTTAGTACTATCAAAATTTTAGTCTATTTGTTTCTCTATTTGTCCATGATTTATCTTATAATGGATAGAGTTTGAAAATTAAATCTATAAAGTTGGATAAAATATTCATAATGCTTGCATTGGTACAAAGCCATTTTGAAAATAAGAAGATGTGGTATGATTGATTGCCAATATGAAAACTCTCCCCAATACATGTACTTCACATGACATATAAAGGAACCACTTTAAGTCATAATACAACCTTACACAATAAGACAAACCCATACTACATAATCAGCTATAAATTTAAACAATTCAAAGGAGAAGACTAAATACAACTACTGAATTATTGGTTATACAGCATTACAATACAATTACTGAATTACTGGTTCCTGACTTGGGACAGGCACATACAGAATGTGGCAGGGATAAACTACATTGAACTTTATTAAAAAATTACCCATTATCAAACTAAAAATGCCTATTACTAAGTGAACTCAGATTACTCTGCTGTTTACATATTTGTTAAACTATAATTTGCTTCTTGTAGAAATTAGCCTGTGAGATCAAGATGCAGATATGTCCACCAGATACCAAATGCCACACCAAAGCAGACATTTTCAAATATTGAGAGACCTATGAATACATCTACATCCATCTTTGGACTTTGAAACAACTGATTGAGTATGTTAGCTAACATTTAATCAATTATGTTTGATCAGTGCTACACAACAGCCTGGGTGGATTTTGCTTTTTCCACCGGCCCACTCCAGCTATAATCTCTTTTTTGTTAAAATATTGATATCTAATGCTTATCTGCTTTTTTTCAATTAATTGTACATGCAAGTCTTTTGATTAAACAAAAGAAATTGCAAGCCCACTCCTATGGGTGGGCAGAGTTGACAAGCTAGAAATTTTGCCCACTCCCACTGTGGACGGGTGGACAAAGCAAAATCCACCTGAGCTGTAGTGTATATTTGAAAGTCAATGACTTCTATTAAGAAAAAGAAAAAAGAAATCTAGAACTTAACAATCTTTTTTTTAATACCCCTATTTATATACAAAAGAAGATGTCATATGATTGCCAAAGATACAACTCTCCACAAGAAACCTAGTGACACAGAAATCAACAGCTACAGGTCATTGTAAGGCCTTCAACAATGAGCAAAGCCCATACCGCATATTCAGCTATTAAAGGCACTGAAATGACAAATGAAATATTATGCATGGTGGGGGTGAAATAAAAAGTGTCTTCTGACCCCTGATCCCCCTACATTTATTTCTGGAACATCCCTCAGTGTTGCAACACATAAACACATTTGGTAGTCAGATTGCTTTCAACCATATACTATAGTGATAGTTTTCTTCTTCAGAATGCTAAATTTAAAAGTTTTAATTAATTTGTGATGAATTTTCTTTTATACTTCCAGTTAGGCAAGATGTTATCTCTCATATCAAAGATATAGAATATGAAACTGGCAGCCAGTATTGATATAATGTGGTACTAAAAGCTATAATAACATCAGGAGCTGAAGACATAACAGGAATTGTGTGGGATTTTACCAACCTTAGACTTAAGAAAAAAGTTGTTGCTGCATTACAGATATTTTGAACTGAGCAATTTTTATTAATGTTTTTAATGTTAATTCTCTCTCTTATGAATAATATGATATCTATACTTGCAATGAGCATGAATTGAAAGTTCCTCATGTCTGTAAAACTGTTTTCCCTTGACATTGACCACATTTCATGGATCGGTGAAAACGTTATGTACCCATGGTCAAGTCCATGTATCAGATTCAAAAAGCAATAGGTCTGCTTAATTTGGTATACTATATGATTGATCCTGATCTCATTGTCATGCTTTATTGATCAATGTTAATATTCAAAAGATTTAATATTGATTATACATTGTATATATATAGATATGATAATATTTATTTGTATCCTTTGAACCATCATGACCATGTTATACTTTCATGATAATGTACAAATAAATATTGAAATGTGATAGAGTTTATTAATATCATTGAAGAAGATTATTTCTATTATTCATTATGTGCATGAAGTAGAATAAACACTTTCTGAAATATTTCATGGGAGATAATTAACCTAACTGAGTTCAATGTTGAACAGGAATGATGGGGTACTTTTTAATGAGCTCTAGTTAATGCTGGTGTGAAATATAAAAAAATGCATCCTCAGTCTGAGCCCTGATACTGTCATATGATGTCTGGTGTTGCACATTGGACAAACTCGAAAACATGTAGCAAAACCATAAATATTGTCCAACATGTTTAACCCCGCCACATTATGTATGTATGTGTCTGTCCCAAGTGAGGAGCCTGTTATTCAGTGGTTGTGGTTTGTTTGTGTGTAAAATATTTGTTTTTTGATCATTTCTTTTTTTTAAATAAGGCCGTGAGTTTTCTTGTTTGAATTGTTTTACATTGCCATTTTGGACCTTTTAAAGCTGACTATGCGGTATAGGCTTTGCTCATTGTTGAAGACCGTACAGTTACCTATAACTTAATTTCTGTGTCATTTTGGTCTCTTGTAGAGAGTTGTCTCATTGGCAATCATACATCTTCTTTTTATTATATACTTTTGAAATATGAGCAAAAAGGAGAGAATTTTCATATTTCAGGTCCTAAAATTACCTTGACCTTTGACCTTTTGACCTCAAGGTTGAAGCTAATCCTATATCTAATGCATATCATAATTAACAAATGTAATGAAAGATTATAGTACATAAAGGTAAGTTGACTATAGAAAATTGAGCAAAAAAGGAGGTCATTGTCTAATTTTAGCTCCTAAAATTACTTGACCTTTTGACCTGTTGACCCCTTAAGGTTGAAACCAAACCAAGATCTTTTGAATATCATCAAATGGTCTTTATTTATAAAGGTTGTGAAGATTATGGGACCAATAGGTAGATACACTTTTGAAAATTTAGCAAAAAAGGAGATTTTTGTTGATTTTAGCTCCAAAAATGACCTTGACCTTTGACCTTTTGAACTTTACATGTCATAAATATCATAGTTTATTCTTATTATAAAATTATATGAAGTATGGTTAGTTTTGCTAAAGATTTACATAAATTATACCAGAAAACATCAGAACAAGGATACCAAGTCTCCATTTACGAACTGTGACCTTGACATTCTAAATCAAAATTTCTTGAAATTGGTACGGTAAAAGTTTCTAAAAAAATTTTTTAGGATGGAACAATATGTAAAGTTAATTTAAATGTCATTTTTTTTTAAATTTTAGACTTTTCTCCTTTTTCTATTATTAGTAACAATAACACAGTTCTAAAAATATAATAGCAAAAACACAATTTATTTTTTATGTTTAATTTTACAAGGTTACATGTAAGGTTCCTTTTAAAAGATATATTAGTAAATTATACTATATAGATTTCTTAAAATTACATCCTATTAAAACCCCTTATTTGGCATTTGAGGACAAAAAAGGGGGGGCACTGTAACCCAGCTCTGCTGTTAACCTCAAATATTTTGCGGATTTTTATTTCATAGTAAGAACTCTTAGACCCCCCTACTTACAATCCTTGATAAAAATGTAAATTATTTTGCTTGTTGTATATTGGCTAATTATGGGCCGAATACCTTAACTGGAACACAATGCGTGTATAAATGTACCATGGCTCGTAAGAATATCTACACAGATGTGATATGTGTAGCTACTAAACGTGCAGCTAGAACCTCTTCTGTAATTAATTTGGATACCGATCCCCGAACGTACAGCTAGAACCTCTTCTGTAATTAATTTGGATACCGATCCCCGAACTTGCAGCTAGAACCTCTTCTGTAACTAATTTGGATACCGATCCCCGAACGTGCAGCAAGAACCTCTTCTGTAATAAATCTTGTTACAGGACAATGCACTAAAACCTCTGTTAAATATTGATATCGCGGAAGTGATTCTAAATCTGCCATAATTAATCTTGATATCAAACTTGGAGCTGCATATAGAATAGAACCTCATATGTCATAAATCTTGATACCGGACGTGCAGCTAGTACCTCATGAAATATTTGCCATTGCATTTTTAAATTAAGCAAATACAAAAATTTGTTTGCCAATGAAAAACCTATGCACACTAGACCAATACAGGTCATTGTATGGCTTTTAGCAATGAGCAAAACCCGTACCATATAGTAAACTAGAAAGGCCCCGGCATGACACATGACATTGTGAATCAATTCAAAAGAGAAATCTACAGGCTTATTGATGCTATAAACAAAGACAAAAAACAAGGGACATGTACACATAAAGATTTATAAAACAATCTTCTCGTAACCTAGGATACAAATGTAACAGTACAACATAAGAACAAACTATAAAATAATTTGACAGGGTTTGACTGAAAGATCGGCACGAAACGAATAGAAAAAAAGTACCGATCGACGAGTGCTCACTGAAATTTATTTGAAAACAGAGTATAAATAAACCATCATGAGGTTTATACAGGGAAATTCCACTAATGTGAATTACACGTGAAAATCACGGGAATAGAACAAAAAAAATACAGGGATCTTTTTCACGTGAATTTTCAAAATAAAATTTTTCAATTAACATCTAAATTTTCAAATTTGACTAAGGGAGCTACCATTTGATTTTTATGGGGGAGGGGGGCTAGGATGAAATTTGAAAAAAATAGGCAGAACAGGAGTTTTGATTAAAAAAAAGGCAGGATGAGACACTTGCAAAAAAAAAGTCAGGATGACAATTTATGTAAAAAAAGGCAGGATAAACTAAAAAAAAAAAAAAGCAGGACCGAATAGAGTGAAAATAAAAAGGCAGGACAGAGATTACAACTAAAAGAAAATGCAGGACAAAATTTTTCATCCTAGCCCCCGCTCATAAAAATCAAATGGTAGCTCCCTAAAATCATGAAAAAAGCTATTTTTTGGTGTGTGAAACTCGCGTGAATATGTTCACGTGAGTATAAGGTATAAGCTCGTTTGAGGTGAATTTCACGTAAGTGTATCTAGACTAAAACACCCGGCCATCAGTACAAATTCAACGAACTTAGTGTAAAGACGCCTGGCCCACTTTTTTTCTGAGGAAAAAAAGACAACAAATTAACCTTGCGCAATGCCAAAATATAAATACGTCATAATTTAGGAAATCACAGTACAAATTATTTTGTTGCATGTATGTAACATTGTGCTTATGAGTAAGACTAATTTTAGCCTGGATTTTCAGTATTGGTATTGTCATCTGATAAAGTCATGTTGATTATAAGATGCACATTTTTATCTGCTTTCAAAATCTTTCTGTTCGAATCCGTCGACCTGGAACTTATCAATTATAGGTCATACTAATTATTTGGAAAACAAAAGGACCTGGAATGAAGTAATAGATTAATGGCGTAATTGCTATTTGATGACGATTTTTATCAATTGTTTGGCGTTTTTGTCCAATCTAAAAAAATGATAATAGATAGATGGAAACTATAAATAGACAAAATGATCAACAAGTCAGGATCAACAAAAAAGTGAACATAACCGAAATTGTCAGTCGATAAATGTTAGACATATTTATCTGATGGATTTGAATCAAGATATACTCACAGTTTTATTTTTTTAAGTGTTCGTCAACTGTCAAACGTTAACACAATATATCCCTTTTGATCTTATCAATAGATCTAACATTTTTAAAAGGATCGAAAATGTTTTAAATACCAGGTTTATATAAATGAAAGTCTCTTGTTCACAACATATAATAATACTAACATTTGCATTGTTCTACGTTGCTTTACGTTCTGCATGTAATTCGCGAATTTTTACTTATAAGCTTATTATGTCCATAATACCATAAAAAAACATATTCACCAAGTTTTATCTGGATATGAAAAGCAATAAAGGAGAAAATTAAGAATTATTAATTTTATTTCTTCGAACTTCCTGACTTATGTGACGTAGTTTAAGTCTTTAAGCATGCCGGGAGTGGAAATAATCTCATTTTAAATCTTAATCGTTAATCATCTTATAACGCTATTTAAAGCGCATAGACGACGTTTGGTGTAGCTATTAACCAAATAATAATTAAGATGGAACAGCGCTCAGCTTGAAAGTAGAATGTACGATTTATATTTTAATATTTTCTGAAATGATTATAGTGATACAAGTAAATCATATAAAATATTTTTTTATGATTTTTTTTTCCGAGGGATATTTTGAACTAACATGTATAACTGGTAGTGTTTTAAAAATGCATGTTTGTACTTTTTACCTTTTACGTCAGGCTAGTAAATATGTGCTGCTAGTACATTTGTAGTGTGCAAATACGGCCCCGCAAATACAATGTGTATTGTACTTTGACACATAGTGACTACCTGTTGAATGAATGGTTAAATTCAAGTTAATTAAAAGATTAGCATTTTGTATCTGTTGATCTTTACTCAGTGAATTTAAGCCGTCACGGTTCCCTTTTCTAGGTGTGAACAACATTTCGTATGAATGATAAACGGGGGAATCTTAATAATTTCCATGAGCTCAGTTTAATTAAATATATTATTGACGCTGAATATTTTTTGTTAAAAAAAAAAGAAATACCGAATTAATTTAATTGAAAATTTAATTGAATAAATTTATGAATAATGATGTCCTTATAAACACGAGTAAATGAATTAAAAATTCTAAATAAGAATCGGTGACCTTGAATTTTTGATATAGATAGTAATTACCAATTGCAGTTATATAAGTCGGTCGTTCAAAGCGATCTTCTTTTCTTTTTTTTTTAATATTGAGGAAGTAATGTCCTTATCAAAATAATTTAATTCTCACCACGTACTAATTCTTCAGCTATTTGAACGAAAATATCAAAAATGTTGACAGAAAATTTAAAGGTCAACTTTGTCTTACTGGAAGGGAGGGAGAGCTCCAGACGTACTTACTAACAGACAAAGCAGACTTATGGCTTATCGTCAGTTTGTGTGCTGGGTCAGGAAAGGTCAACCACTTGACAAGAAACACAGAATAATCCTACCGGCTTGTGTAGTAAACATAATTACAGTTTCCATCGTTGGATGGGGTATACGAATGATCCAAAGAATGTGAAAGTGACACTTCAGACTCTGAATAGTTCTAAAATAATTTAAACGATTTACCAATACAATTTTTCACCGAATGTTTCAGATTCATTTCATTATTTGTGTATTAATAAACCTATTTATGAATTATTTCACTTTGAGGTCTAATTTTATAGATTGCATGTTGTATTAACATGAAGGTTTGGTCTACCACAGTACCACGGAGCGTTGATATGATTTGACCCGAGATCTTCCCGAGATGTTGGTGGGGTTCTTACCTAAACCAGTTTTCTATGATGTGTTTTTTATCTCTTTGTTTGTCTTTTGATCGTTTATTGGTTATTTTTTGCTATGACGTTGTCAGTGTGTTTTTTCAATACTGAATATGACTATCCGTTTTGGTACCTTCTGCCTTTTTACAAACAAGACCATGAAACTGAATATTGGAAATGTATCATGCTACTATAAAAGAAAAAGCACTGATGGATTGTCCTAGAAGCATATTTTATGAGAATAGTAATGGTCTATAAGCAGTTACATTTATTTCATGTTTGAAGCGGTACATTTTTTTTAATTTAATTTGACTTTTACCAAGAAATGCATTGTAGCAAAGGGGAAGAGTAATTGTGGTCTAGTGTCAGATACTCGAAAATAATGGAATTTAACAGAAAAGGAAACAAATAACGGACTTTGGTAAAAAAATGGAGAGGGCTTTTGATACCTTTTCTCCAGACATACAATCTTTAACAATAAATCATCCTACAACAGCTTAAAAGCTTGAAATGCCAGCGATTTCGCGGGAGTGTTTTAGTGTTCTCAAAATCTTATATTGATAAAAATGACAACTCCTTTAAATAATTGGATGTACATGTACAGGAAGACAAACGATTACCGCATGTTCTAGAGACATGCCACGAACTAAATATCATCTTCGTGTCATAATTGCGCATGCTTGTCTCAGTCTTCACATACAAGTAAACGCAAATTTTCTAATAGGCAAAAAATAAAGGCAACAGTAGTATACCGCTGTTCAAAACTCATAAATCCATGGAGAAAAAACAAAATCGGGGTAACAAACTAAAACCGAGGGAAACGCATTAAATATAAGAGGATAACAACGACACAACACCGAAACGCAACACACACAGAAACGGACAAAATATTTCGTAAATGCGCCCGCTCATATCGGAAATAGGACAAGAAAGTATGAAAGATAGTCATCCATAATCTCTCGGTTAAATTCTCTAGGATTTACTCCAAACAATGTTGTAAAATGATGCAGTATGTTTTCAAAGTTCTTTCTTAAATTATTCATCACTACTCAAGACCGCATAACGTAAATTAAACATTTTCTAAGCTGACAAAACATTATGTAAGCAATTATTGTGTACAAAAGCATTGGCGGATCCAGGGGGAGTGGTTCCGGGTGTTGGAACCCCCGTTTTTTTGGCCGATCAATGCATTTGAAGTGGGACATATAGTTGGAACCCCCCTTTTTTAATATGGTTGGATCCGCCCCCGAAAAGTAAAATTGAAATTTGAAAAAAAAATCATTTTACATGGTACAGTACTAGATAATCTTCTACACATGAATTTTGAAACCGAAGTCAAAATTAATAATTTACGGTCTTATTATTTCTGTCTTTGCACATGTCAGAATTAATCAGCCTGTAGACATAAATTTTAAACTCTTAATTTCATGTTTGGACGGCTTTGTGTATTTCAATCAGGTTAGGGACATACATTGTTAACAGGATGTATAATACATCTGACAGCATTTTCGATGGCATTTTTACCTGTGCACACCTGGGTCAAACAGCTGGGAAGCGATGCATGTACCTGAATTGCGTAATGTCACCAGTTTATTAGCCACTAGAATACCTGAATGTGACGCTATTACATGACCTCTGGCAATAATTCAAAAGATCGTCGGTTTTCATATTAGAAGTACCCGAAATGAATAAAATCTATTAAATATAAAAGGTTTTTTTTTTTGGCAAGCATTTCGAAAAGTCTAAAGCCGCTACAGATACCTTTTAATCTCATTAAGAATATATTTATGCTTTTACAACTTTCAAATTAGTGTCCGCCCCACTAGATGTATTCCTATCTGTTATCTTGTTATCATAAATTTAGGAAGAAAAAATACTCCTACTATGATTGACCATAAATCATTACAAACTTCGCTAGCCTAGCTGTCGACATTTTATATCCCGAAACTGCTCAGCCTTAACTTGTAGGACTACGCAACTGCGTTGACCTAGTAGACAGCTACAAAGCATAACAAGGGGGCGGTAAGATCTATTAAGTTTCCACACGAATCGGGGAAGACATATGCTCCCATCTACCTATCACCTCTTCAACCTTTTATATGGCACAATATGGAAAAGGAGAGGGGGGGGGGGGGTAAACAGCATCTGTAATTATACTACATGTAAATAAATAAAGTCTTATTCTTAAACCATTATTATATTAAACAAATGACCATTTAAATTTTTTACGTAATTTTTTATGTATACATAAGTTTTTTTGCACCTAAAAAATATATACTTCATTGAACTTGTGAATTTACGACAGAAAGACACAGAACAAAACGTCATAATTCAGTTTCGAGTTTATTTTTCTTTAAAGGAGAAAACGTAAATTAATTAATTCTTTTTTGGTTTGTTCTTGAAATATTATTTTTAAAGCAAGTTTTAAACAGAATTTATTAAATAAATATCAATGACATCAAATAATTGTTATAAAATCAAAATGCCAAAGTGGCTAGGTACCTTAAATGGCTTCATTGTCCCTAGAAATATATATCCTTTGCATGATTGAAATCAAATATCTTTTTATTTTTAAGGCTTGTAAAAAAGTTCATAAACTTAAAATGTAATAAATGTAATAAATAATATAATATTTGAAGATGTTTTTCCTGAATATATTCCAAAAATTTTTTGTCTGTGACTTTTTATCCGTGTACTAAACTTAGACTTGTAAACAACAAAATCTGTTACTAATGCATGAATGCAGAAATACTGAACTATATTTATCTGACAATTTCCTTTCAACCAGGCTTGGAACGAAATAGCAATAAAAACATTCATGCGAAAAAAATCATAATTACTATCAAATACCATCGAAACAAGATGCTTCAAAATGGTCTGCACACACTTTCTTGAACTTGTTGTGAGTTGGTTGGTGTTATGTTAAGGTTAATCATCCACGTCTGGTACAACTCTTTCTTTTTTGCAGGATCTGGGAAAGTGTGTAAGCTTATGCCATGTGAACTCCGAGTTGAACATCCGTACGCTTGACAAGTCATTTTGATACCGAATATACGATATGCCATGCTTGTTTTTTGGCTTTGTGGTATTCAGATATTTTATTCAAATATACTCATCACGTGACAATTTGTATCGGAGCTGCCGTCAAAATGGCGATAAGTCGAGAAGTGATAGTGGGATTTTAATTTTTATTTTAATCACTTATCTAGAAGAATTGAACAATAATTTTAATGAATATATGATTATTTATATCAAATAAACATAATATAAAATTTTCATTTTTTTGCGAAGTTTCCCTTAAGACCCAATCACACTGTCAAGTTTTTCTACGTTTCAACTACGTTTTGGACAAAATGTCCCGTTATTATGAAAACTAGGTTTAACTAGGTTTGTGCTACGTTCTTATCACGTTTTGCTACGTATTAGTACGTGTAGACCCACGTTTTCACCACGCATTGATATGGTTCGATACGTTGTAAGCATCTTTTGTTGCGTTCCGCTAGGCGTTGGTACGTATTTACTAGGTTTCTACTTCGTTTCAATTTTCGCTACGTTTGTTGTTGAATTTTTAAAACATACGGGGCAGGTCCTGTTTTGAACAAATGATCACTACGTTTCCATACGTTTCGTTACGTATATTCCCGTTTCGCTACGCCTTCAATAGGTAGTATTACGTAGCTCTTAAAACGTGACAGTGTGACTGGGGCTTTATAAATATAAATAAGCATTAGAACCTTGATCTGCCATATATAAATATAAGAAGATGCGGTATGAATGCATTTGCATCAACTCTCCTCAAGAGACTAATGAAGTAAATTAAATGTCGGAAACTATATGTTGTTAACAAGCTTATTAAGCCATCTCAATGATAAATATGAAACAAGAAAACAAGAAAACAAGAAAACTAGAGGTCTTATTTACAGTGGAGATCACTTCTAACCTCTAATTAGATCTGTCAGAATATCTGTCATAGAACTGTTCTAATCTGTCCTAGAACAGTTCTACCTAGAACAGTTCTACCCTAGAACTGTTCTTAGTAGAACTGTCAGAATCAGTTCTAGGTAGAACTGTCAGGATCAGTTCTAGGGTAGAACTGTCTAAATCAGTTCTATGTAGAACTGTCGAAATCAGTTATAACCGTAGAACTGTCAGCAGAACTGACTAAATCAGTCAGGACTGTAGAACAGTTCTAAATGACGTCACTGCAGTAAGGGTACTTTAGAATTTAGAAGAAATAAATCCCTTCCAATTACTTTGCTATATAATAGCAGATTTTCTATATTTTACTGATCAAACGTTACAAATTCAAATTCAAATATATTTTATTGGTAATCAAAGCGCCCACAAGGAGCAGAACAATACATGTACAAATATCGAAGTGAATAGAACATGTAGAAGGTTATCCAACTCATCGGAGAAATATTTTTATAAGATTGCATACGGAAACATCATTGTTTACGTTTCTTAGTTCCCCGTTTTTAACAGTCTCTTCCTAAATATAACTCTGCATTTAATTCATGGAATTTTAATCGTAATTTACCTTGTTTGCCTTGGATTTACATTCATTTAAGATTCTGTTTTGACAAATGTTCAAACGAAAATTGTACAGTGGATGAATTATGGGATATTAATGAAAAAAGTGTTGTATAACGTAAAAAAACTATATACATTTGCACCATATCGTCAATTTAGCCAGACATATCCATAAAGATTATAAATGATATCTGGGAGTCTGGAACTCAGAAAAATATACTCGATCTGAATATAAATAAAACATTTGCCCCTGGACGTTCGGCCACAAACAAAATCATGGATTTGTCTTTGCCTTCTTCAAATTATATTAACAGTATACATGTACTATTCCAAGAAGAAAACTTCCCATACATGTACTTTTTATTTTAAAATAAAGTATATGAATCAGTCATGTGAGTTTTTAAAAAAAAAAAGCCATCACAAACTACTGACTTAAAAAGTCACTTTAGTGACGGTTCTTTATTATGGATACAGAGAGGAAATAACGGTGCGCTAAATTTTTAGGTATGGTATAAATACACCTTATCGCTATTTGTCTGTCATTACTAGATATCACACAGGTTCCCGTTAAATTTTTTGACGTCATAAAACAAAATATCTGACGCCACAATGGAAAAGTGATTGTTGTACTGTATGCTTCAAAAGTTCAAGAGACCGGGTCAGCCAGGATTAGCGATAAGGTGTATTGGGTTCCAAAGTTGCAGTAATTGTTATCATACATGTACAATCAGTCCTGACATAGAAATATTATTGGTTTACAATGAGGCCATATATCATGTATATAGTTACATGATAAAGTGTAAATAAGTTCAGTTTTGGTTGATGTGGTCAAATTATTTTGTTAAAACGACTCAGTCTGATATATCGAAACTTTTTGGCACACTTTTTAGAATTTTTTATTTAGTCACCTTATCTCATTAATTCGAGCACTACTTCTGATTTTAATGCGGACCAACTGTTACAAATAATAAACCTAGTAGCTTTTAAGAGTTTTTGGGAGAGGCACATAGAAAATCATTTCAAAATTAAGGAATGCGTTTTGAATTGCCAATGATACAATTATCTACCAGAAACCGAAAGAACTATTCAATTTGAGCTACTTTAAACCCCTTCGATTAGGATGTAACATACCAGTGAGGAATCACCCATTGGTACTAGTTTAGCCACACAGCATTAGAATATTCACAGATCCTGAATCAGTTCCGTATAAAAGAGGGACGAAAGATATCAGAGGGACAGTCAAACTCATAAATCGAAAATAAACTGACAACACCATGGCTAAAAATGAAAAGGACAAACAGACAAACAATAGTACACACGACACAAGATAGACAACTAAAGAATAAACAACACGAATCCCACCAAAACATGTGTAACGAAGATTTTATTAGCAATGTCGAATGCTTTTGAATCAAATTGAAGTAACATGCAGTGTCATAATTTTGCTGTAAGTCTGATAAAACAGACTAATACCAATCAACTAAACATCTGAATTACAAGCTCCTGTCTTATGGTGACATGGACGCTTGTGGAGAAGTTAAACATAGTACATTGCTCCTTTTTATCTATCAAATATGAGGGTGTACAAAAATGTAAATGTATTTAGTTTGTTATAAACTGTAATGCACTGTAACGTCATAAATGTGTTTATAAAAATACAAGCTTGCATCAAAACCATGGGACCTTGTATGCCCAAATAAATGGTATTGAGTATTCTCGTTGTTGAAAGCCTAACTATTTCCTATAATTGCTTACATCCAATTTATTTGAACTTTGGCGGACAGTTGACTCGTTTGCATAATATAATTTCTACTACGTTGTATATGCTGTAATTTGTTTTAAAATATAGTACGTAATAAAAGCAAATGATCAACAAACACTGTTTTAACAAGCAGCGTTTACATGCTTCATACAATATATGAAAAGATAGAAGTTAATAAATATTGGTCACCGTACGGTCTACAACAATGAGCAAAACGCATACTTCATCACAGGCAACGAAATGACCGATTTAGAACAATTCAAAAAAGAAAACTAACAGCCTTGTTATTAGTTAAGACTTTTCTTTTATAATTATGTACATGAGTCAGTTCGTATTCTCGTTTGATTTTTTTTTTTTTTGAATGTGTCGGTTTGGGGCCTTTTATATCTTACTATTCGGTAAAGTTTTAACTCATTTATGAAGACCGAATGTTTTTTTTTTTCTAGATTTGCTATTGTAGGGGCAATGCCGCATGTTCTAGAGGGATTTAAAATCTGGACACGGAAATTTGTATTTATTTATTATCAGTAACAAAAAAATCATGCACACAATGTAAAACGTTTGAAACAAATAAATAAGTCGCATTCGCTTTAAAATCAAGAAATATTTGATGAGAACACTACAGTCTTTGTTATAACATTTTTGTGACGAGTTTCGTCTTCTTGTAAATCTGGTCTCCCATCTTCGCCCACATCGGAAGTTTTAACATTAGGCCCTCCCAGTCTTCTGGGTTATCTTTACAGGAAAACAAATGTAGCTAAAAAAAAATGAAATATATCTATACATCATGAAAAGGTTTGAATAATAGCAATTAAAACGCATTTGACGAAATTAAAAATTGGAGTAAAATAAACAAATAATAACAACACTTATAATAGTGAGGGCAGGTTGTGAAATCGATCAATGTGTCAAATGTGTAATACCAGTCTATTGCACTTTTTTGGATTTTCATGGAAAACTTTTATTCGGAAAATTCAACGAATTTTAAGATCAATAATTACAAATGTGTAGACATTACACGAAAAGCATATAGTACATTAGCATTATACAATTTTTGGCTTCTTTTTACTAAATGGGTAATTTACTTTAGGATTAGTATTTACGAACAGTTTAAGGTTAGATAAAATATATATGGTACAGGGTAAGGTAAATGCTTATGGCTAGTGTAACATTTGTTCTTTACGGGATTTTGTCTGATGCTTGGTCCGTTTAGAACTGTGTGTGTTACATTGTAGTGTTGTGTCGATGTTCTCCTCTTATATTTAATGCGTTTCCCTCAGTTTTAGTTTGTTACCCTGATTTAGTTTTTTGTCCATGGATTTATTAGTTTGAACAGCGGTGTACTACTGTTGCCTTTATTTGGACCCCAAATATAGCGCAAGAAAAGGCAAAGTTAAAGTCCCGAAATTTCCATTTTTTTTTAATTCTAATTGATATTATCTCAAATGTTGAAACTTGAACAAGTATACTTCGAATCATTTGAATTTGAAAGACAGGCAGAATGACTGTGTTATAGTTATAAGATTAAATCAGTAGTAGTGCGGATACTATTCAAATGTAAATAATGTAAACATACAAAATAGTCCAAAGGTTATTTAGATACTATTCGTTAGGTATACGTCTGAACAACAGATTTTTTTAGTAAACTTATTGAAACACATACCCGTCTTTCACCAAGTACTTTGAAAATTTCAATTTCGATCTGTCCGTTACTGCGTTGTTCTAGAATTGAAGCTGCCTCGTCTCGCCAATATTCCAAAAATTGTTCATATGGTATACCTGTCAATCATACACAAATATATACGTGAAGCCGAAATAAACAATTGCACAATGACAAAAGTATAACATTGTAACGTGCCTTTTTAATTCAGATTAATATCGCAAATATTATAACATAATATAACATAATTTATATTTATATATATTATTAGTTACATGGTGTGTTAGTGACCTAATACGATATATATGGGGTCAGTAAAATCCATAGGGGATGAGAGCGAACCTCGATTTCCCAAATATAATTTACTGACCCCATATATATCGTAATTTATGTCACTATCACACCGTGTAACGAATTTATCTTACCGACTATCTTCACATGTGTTATTTTGACAAGCGGCCTATGAAAGTGTTCAAGTCTTCAATACTTAGTATTAAGATCCTACTTCCATATAATATGTCTATATCAAAAATAAATGCCAACAAAAGCAACTTTTTGCCTTTAAATTTGTTTTATGAATTAATTTCAATCGTTCATTACATGTATTTTAATAACTTCGTCTGTCGAATCCTTTCAGATTTCTTTTTTTGTTTTTAAAGGGAAGTAACCCCGTTATGCCAAAAAAACTTGTTAGCTTTAATTATGTTTTATAAATGAACTTAGTTTAACCTTTCATCAATTTCTTCGACTGTTGAATCCTTTCAGATTTTGCCTCAACACCGTGTTGTTTTAATGTACGATTGTGGCATCATTTTTGTTTTGAAAGGAAATTAACTCCTTACTAAACTCATATGGTAACTAACTATGTATGGTTGCTAACCCTATATTTTTTAGATATTTTTAGGACACCCTATATCAAATATACATAGTCACCACGTGTACAGTAGTTCTTAAACCAATCATATCTCTATAAATATATAGGAGATAAGATAATAATTAATACGGAAAGTCAAACGGTTACAGAGGACAAATGACGATTATTTTTTATTATAGAAAAAGAGGTCAAATGAAACTAATCTTAATAGCGAGTAAAACAGTTACTGAGGGCATACAATGTATACCATACGCTAAAGATGTAGTGGAGATCACTTCTAAGCTCTCATTAGAACTGTCAGAATAATCTGTCATAGAACTGTTCTAAATTGTCATAGAACAGTTCTAACATAAGTAGAACTATCAGAACCAGTTCTAGGTAGAACTGACCACATCATTTCTAGGTAGAACTGGCAGGTAGAACTGTCTAAAACTGTTCTAGGTAGAACTGACCACATCATTTCTAGGTAGAACTGGCAGGTAGAACTGTCTAAAACTGTTCTAGGTAGAACTGTCCAACTCAGTTCTTACCGTAGAACTGTCAACAAAGCTGTCTAAAACTCTAGCCGTAGAACTGACCAAACCTGTCAGGATTGTAAAACAGTTTTAAATGACATATACGTATATTTAAGACGAATACTAGTAGTTCTTAAAACTGTTCAATGAAAAGAACTGACTAAATCAATTCTAGCCGTAGAACTAACCAAATCAGTTAAAATCTTAGAACTGTTCTAGTCGTAGAACTCATCTGGCCGTAGAACTGTTATATAATAGTAAAACTGATCAAAGATTAGGTAGAACTGTATCAAACTGTTCTAGGGTAGAACTGTGAGGACCAGTTCTAGTTAGAACTATCTAAATCAGTTCTAGGTTAGAACTGTTCTAGCTAGAACTGTCTAAAAGGTGTCAGGATGATAGTTCTACATACTGTCTTAGAACAGATTCTAACATATTAGATGACAGGTTAAAAGTGATCTCTGTACGTTAATTTTACGTTAATTTTACTTTACCATGATGTTCTAGTGTAGCTTCAAACCAAGTGACATATTTTCCTGTCAATTTCCTTGGAGCTGGTCCTGTAAACTTTTCATCAACGCCTAAAAGCTTGGCCCATCTTTCATAACTGGTTAGAGGTGTGCATGTCACGGTAAAGGGACCAGTAGCCATTAAGTTTGAAGTAACCGTATCTAAAACTGTAGCATCTTCTACTTCAAGAACTATAATAAAAAAAAAGTGCGTGCACACACACATACTCACATGCGGAATAGCTATCACGTAATGAATTGGAATGTTTATAAAAAAAAGAGAATAAAACATACAATAGTATTTTAATTTTTTGATGATGTTTATTAGGGGTTACTATAATAAAGTGCAATAATGTATAGATGTACATGCATAACGCGGATGCGCTTCCTACTAGAAAAATGTGAGCATCTTTACCGCTTCTAAAAAGATCCATTTAATTCGTATGATTACATTCTCGGCTGCATTCATTGAGTTTCGGGTTAAATTAAGCGTTTGCTTATTTTTCTCTTAGACTGTAGTGTTTATACGTGTACGTTTTCACGGGGAATATGTGTGCAGTCGAGCATGTTGCATGTTTTACGGAAATAAAATATGATTTGATAGCGGCAATTCAAAACAGAATAGTATGAAATCAGAGAGGTAAAACTAAATACTTACTCGCAACAATTTTGGCTTCCCCAATAACCTGAAAATATAATGTTTTTTTTTTAATTTTTGTAATATTCAAGTTGTAAGCAAATATGTGAGGATTTGGATTGGTTGTCCTTTATTTCTATATTCTTTCGTTTTTTATTTTTTATAATTTTCTACCATTTTTTTTATTTGTATATTTAAACACTTTATCATTCTCCATTCTTAATTTTTTTTTTGTCCATTTTTTTTGTATTCCCAAATATATCTAGGTGTAGAACAGATTAAAAAAGAAAATACTGACTTGAGTGCTCGATCCAATGTCTCACAGACGAATAGACGAACAGACGGACGGAATAGAGAGGTTTTACTCATATTTCCAGTTGATGATGCAGTTAACAATAAAATGAATACATTGTCAACTAAATGTTCAAAATAAACACCACGTAAAAACTGTGGAATAACTTGGAAAGGTTGGATCAATCCCATTTATCGTTTGTACCAAGTCAGGAAGATGAGAATTGTTATTTTAAAGTTCGTTTCTGTTTGTGTTGCATTGTCGTTTGGTTTTTTGTTGCACTTTAGTGTTGTTTTCCTCTTTTATTTGATGTGTTTCCCTCAGTTTTATTTTTTTACCCGGATTGGTTTTTACACAATCGATTTATGACTTTCGAACAGCCGTACACCATTGTACACTACTGTTGCCTTCATTTGTAGACATACATGTATGCTGTTTCTCCTGTTTTCAATTTTTTATTTATTTTTTATTTTTTATTTTTTTTTAAGTTTTTTGGTGTGTTAGTTTGTTTGTTTGTTAAAGTTTTTGTTGTTGTACATATTTAGGGTTTTTTTTTATTAATTTTTTTTGGGGGGAGAGATCATTCTCGGTTGATTTTCGTTTTGTTGTCCCCGTAGTATCCTGTTTTTTTGGGGTTTTTTTGCTCATCTTGAATATATTAACCGATATATGTCTTTAAGGTAAACACAATCTGTGTCGTTTGTCTTACTGGCGTTTATCAAACACCTGCGTTGAATGATGAAAAAGACATATGTATCTAAGTATCATTTCGCTCACTACTGTTTTCTTCTTTGATTAATGTAATGTCTCTGTTCTCGACTGCATGGTTTAAAATTATAATACCTCTTTGGAAAAACAATGTCAAACAAACGTCTTATATTAAAAATTGCATAACAGTAGTTTACCCTGAATTTAAATATTGCGTATTTTCCGATGTAACCGTTAGCCAGTGGTATGAGTGTTTCAACAGTTGTTCCAGTTGTATGTTTTATTTCAATTGACATGAAAAACTGCATGAGTCCAGACATGATGACAACCTAGAAACAACAAAAAGTTAGACTATTTATATCTATTGCTATATTTTTCTGTTATAAATGAAAGTCATTTCATTAGACATAAGCCATTTTATTTCACTTATCAATAAAGCCCCCTAACAAAATGAAGTATGAACATATTCACATTAGAACATGGTCTTTTTATTTTATATAGATTAGACCGTTGGTTTTCCTGTTTGAATGGTTTTACACTAGTAATTTTGGGGCCCTTTATAGCTTGTTGTTAGGTGTTAGCCAAGGCTCCGTGTTGAAGGCCGTACATTGACCTATAAAATTATGGTTTACTTTTTTTTAAATAGTTATTTGGATTGAGAGTTGTCTCATTGGCACTCACACCACATCTGCCTATATCTATGGTAGTAAAATTAACAATACTAGTATAATTATATAATGAATTTTAATTTGTGACAGGAAGTACAAATTAAAGTAACGCGATTAAGCTTTCTTGTCAATTGGGAGTTTTTATACCACCAAAAGTGGGGGTTTTTTTGGTTGTTTTTTTTAATTTTATTTTCACTGCCTTAAACATCGTTTCAGTTTCCATGCCAGTGCCGTATTGATATCCGTCCTTGCCCGACTTACTAAAAACTTTGCACTATAAAAATATATATAATTGAGCATAGCGATAATAAACGTCTGCAATGAAGATTGCAACCCCAACATGCATCCTCCTAATTGCTCATTACCATGCAAAATTGTTATTCAAATTTAGACTAAAAACGCTGTTTAATAGAAAAATAGATATCTTGTTACGGTTCCCTCAATCTTTTTATACAGTGTATGTCGCCGTGTCACGTGACACATAAAAAAAAATCGAGGAGCAAGTATTAAGTATTTTATAAGATTGCGGTATCCTAAATAGTTTGTCGTTATTAGCATGGATAACATATTTGCCACTGGAGGTTATCAAAACAACGACTAATCAATTATAAGGGTTTCTCAGTTCAATGATGAATTAAACTATATACAAAGTTTAAAATTTACTCCAAAAGCGACGAGACGATTTTCTGTCATTACGTTTGTTTTGTATCGTGTGTATATATCAAGACATTGATTTCGTCATTCTTAACATAGGAGGTTCTTCAAAGTATCACATTTAGAATCAAAATAAATTACAGAAGAGGTTCTACCTCCACGTCTGCTGGCATCACTTATAACAGAGGACAAAAAGACATCCTTACGATCAAGAGAATATTTATACACGTTCGAATTAAATCATTGCTTGATATTGACATAATAAAACAAAAGGTCAGCGTTTTCTCTGTGTTAGTAACGTGTACAAAGGAGTACAGTACATAATCTAGTATATGATATGCTATCAAAATGTTAGGCCATGATAATCATTCTACATCTTTTGTTTATCATCTCTATGATTGAAGAGACACAATTTTAATGGTGTACAGTATTTTTCAATCGTTTATTAGATCATACTTTAATTCCACTCTGTTGAGAAAAACAAATTAAAATTTTGGTGTAATTAAAAAAAATGGTTGACCAAGTTTGTGGGTTTTTTTTAACAAGAAAACACTCAATCATAAACAACAATAGTCTTGGCCTTATACATTTGTTTACATGTAAAACATGGCTAACTTCAGAGACAAAGTTGTCCTAGTTACAGGTAGGGATATTATATTATGTACTATAAGTTTTACTTATATTGAGAACCCGGGATTGAGACACTCGTTTGCTTTAGTTTTTGTATAAGTTAACCCGTGATAACAATATTAATTTGTTGTATAATTTATAATGCATATATATGTGTGTATTTCTTACATTTCAATAGACTTCTACATTTTGTACTTACTGACTGGTCGAAAGACGTCCTTGACGATAATGATTACCTTGTTATAAAATTTCAAGGACACATAAATTCAACATCACGCGGGAAATTTAGTTTTAGTTTTATTAGTAACAAAATGTTCTCATATATCGATGTTTATATTGAAAACAGAAATACAATGAACTATTAATTGATTTCGTTTTTTTTAGTCATTTGTTTATTAATCTGATATTTTGTAATGCTTGATTGCAAGTATATACATGTAGGTATGATCACTAACAAATTTAAAAGGAGCAACACTACGGGTGTTACTAGCAGAACAGGAAATGTTGACATGTTCTGAGAACCTGAGATGACCCTCTGACTTTGCAGTTCGCGTTGCTAAATAATTAGTTAATGTGTAGAGTATACTTTGATATGTAGTTTGTCTTTTTTACATCTTCTTTTGACTATGTTACTGTCTGTCTATCTTCGTTTAAACTGTCATGTAATTTTTGTAGACTCCCCCCCTTTTTTTGCCATAAAAGTATTCCGCGTGAATTTTGACACCATTGGTGATTGTTTTTTAAAACAAAAATGCCCTTCTGAAATTATTGTTTTTTTGTAACATGCTTCCAGGGGAAAGAGGGGTGGGGGTCGGAACCTCCTTTTATTCGATATTTTTTTCTTACTATTTTGTGAACATTTCATGGTGTTCCCATATTTGGAACACTCATTTTTCAAACGTTGAGATTATTTTTATGTTGATCTTTCAGGAGCAAGTTCTGGCATAGGAGAAGCCACCGCTATTAAGTTAGCAGAACATGGTGCAGCATTATTTTTAGTGGCTCTTGAAGAGGACAAATTACAAAATGTACAGCAAAAATGTATGGAAAAGGGTTTAGTGAAAGAAAAAGTAAGCTCTTTGGATTTTGATAGATAAAAGAAGAATGATGTGATATGAGTGCCAATTAAACAACTCTCATTCAAAGTCATACTTTGTAAAAGTAAATCATTAGGGAACAACAATTTAAATTCAAAGAGGGTGCGGGTGTACTTTTTTGTTCTGATTCCCAATTTGATGAAAAGTAAATATTCTGGTCAAGCAGATTACAAAATAAAATATTCTGAATCTTTATTTTTCCTATACGTTATAGTGTAAGATATTGAAAAAATTATTTGTTTGATTGCATTGAGAACCCCCTCCCCCAATTGAAATAAAATGATTGGTCCTTTATGTGTAAAAGTGCGGCCTTAATTCAACATGGATGTCTTGGTGATTATAATTTTGCGCTTATTTATCAACATCATTATTACAATTTTATGCTCAATCTTGTTTTATAGTGTTTCATACACTTATTTCACCGTCCAATGCTGTCTTTGCAGTATGCTTTAATGATGTGTGTGGTTGTTTTTTTCTTGTATGATACGACCGGTGATCGAGCCTTCTTTAACCCCCGCACTCGAGGCCAGCACGCTTCGACAAGGTTAAATTTTCTGTAATTGATTAATTTTTTAAGGTAATCGACTAACCTTGTTAAACTGTGTACTAATATTTTAGAAGCTGCGAATAAAACAATTTCGTAGGATCACTTAATAATCTGAGGTGTGGGGTGTGCAGGAAGGTTTTAAAAATGAATAAGATGTGATGAATGGGTTTTCTTTTACAAATCGTGTCTTGCATGGAGAGTTGTCTTATAGGCACTCATACCAAATCTTCTTAATATATCTATTTCCTTACACTCGAAATGGGATTTCTCAAATATCGTGTATTTCAGTTGAAACCATTTTCAATATATTTTTCTGTTAATATAATATGAAAACATTTCGATTGACAAGTAAGGTTAATCTCTTATGAGATTTGTATAAGTACATGTATCTCTGTATAAAATCCTACGTAAACTATGTTGTACAGCATGCGACATACCAATTCATTAATCTAACTTAATTTTTTCTTGTCAAATGTGCCAGGAAAAATCATTGACATAACTAAAACTATGTATGGCCAGACGGGCTCTTACCCAAGAATAAAATTAAAGCAGAGAATAATCATTATAATTACACAATTTTACATTGGTATGTTGAGTTAACAAAAAACTTGTTTACGGAGCCATTGCATGCATGATTCCCAAGTATATGTACACATATCCAATTTTAATTGACCAGTGTAAGAAATTATAGCAGACATGTCTGAATTGGTCCATATATATATTATATATATATATATATATATATGTGTGTGTGACATATTCTCACTGTTACATGTAACGAGTTATCCATGTGCGACAGTGACCTAATTTCAAACATAAATAAACATTTTAGTTGTATTTCCTCTTTCTTTTAAGACTATATAAAGAAAAACATTTATTTCATTAAGGTTTCTCACAAATATAGGAAAATGATTTAGTGCACAGATTGTCATTCCATCCACCTGTTTCAACAAAAAACAATTGGACACAATCTTCGATGCCCCTCTCATTATTTGGTTCTTTTGGGCCCCAAAAACTGTAGTTGAGGGACGCTTGATCTGACTCCCACTTCCAAGATCCATTTTTCTGAATGACGTTTGCACCTATCTATGGATAATACAACTTCAGTTCTAAAAAATAACGTTACAACTATATAATTTTCATTCCGTCATTATGATAACAAAAATACTGCTGAACATCACAAAAGTATGGTGGCCAGATGCGGCCATTTCGCCTTTTTGCGTTTTCGTGTTTTCTTCCTTCACTTTGCAAATGCGAAATCGGAAAATCGGGACATCGAGAAATCGAGAAAGCGATATCGAGAAATTGAGAAATCGAGAAATCGGGAAATCGAGAAATAGGGAAATCGGGAAATCGAGAAATCGAGAAAGCAAAAACGCGAAAACACGAAAGCGAAAACGTGAAACGCGAAATGAATTTCTCTTTTTCGCGTTTTTGCTTTCTCGATTTCCCGATTTTCCAATTTCTCGATTTCTCGATTTCTCGATTTCCCGATTTCTCGATTCTCTATTACTCGATTTCGCTTTCTCGCTTTCTCGATTTTCCGATTACCCGATTTCTCGATTTCTCGATTTCTCGATTTCGCTTTCTCGATTTCCCGATTTCCCGATTTCCCGATTTCTCGATTTCGCGTGAAAGTGAAAGGAGAAAACGCGAAAACGCGAAAAGGCGAAATGGCCGCATCCGACCACCATGCAAAAGAGGTATTTGATAAATGATGTCAATGAACTGTAAATAAAGATCATATCTTGATTTGCGTTACAGCAAAATGAATTGAGTGTGTACGTACATACGTAGGTAATAAAAGATAAAATCTGTGTAAAGCTTTCCTGAACCATGCATGCTTTCATTATAAGGTTTGGTAAACTTCCCTCCTTTCAGAGTAAAATAGTCCTATAGGTAGATAGATTGGTTATCTATCGGATTAGTCTACAGTAGTTCTTCCCTCGCCGGGTATATTGAGAAACTACCTCTTTACATCGGGGGCAAACACCAACAGGGTATCAGTGTTTGCGTCATACAAACTATAAATACAATAAATACAGTGTACATAAATAAAAACATCACTATCATTAAAAATGTCAATATATTCGTAAAACTATTTCTTTTGAAATCCAACATTTGGTAATTAAAAATTCTAAAAGTGAATGAAAGAAACCTTAAAAGTACGTTGCGATATCCTGAACATTTTTAAAAAGGTTACATATATAAACACAGACTTTTTCTAAAAATACATGGCTTGCATATTCACATAAACTTGACACAATTTTAAACTTTCATACATTTAAAGAATTTCAGACATTAGAATGCAACAACTCATTGCGAGCTTTAATGATTGTGGTCAGATATTGTTTTCCCATTTCATCAACCATGTCAACCTTTTTTCCGATATCATCACCGAACAAAAAGCTATGTCGCCGATAATAAATTGGAGTTTATTAAAGCGAGGCAACTCTGAGAAAAACACGCCGGTTCCTGCATTAAGAAAGAAATCGTGCAAATCAGAAAAGAAACTAACAATATATGCTTGACATTCTAACAGTACATGTAAGACGGATTCTTCAGTACAACACGTTTCACATGCATTACTATCTTTCAATTTCATGCGGAATAAAACAGCATTCAATGGAAGACAATTCGTTCTAGCCTGAAATTTAAGACGAGAGGCCCAAAAATCATGTACGTTTGATAACTACGATTGTCGTGTTTGTGTGACATAAAATGAACGGTAATCACCTAGGCTTCGCTTTCCTAGAATTTTAGACTTCAGCTTATTACAAGCATCAATACCAAAAAACTTATTAAATGTTTTTATATTAACGTTTCCATGTACAATGTATATAATGGTACAGTCCAGTGGACTGGAATATGCCATTTATATAATTAAAATATTCATTTTTCGATAACTTAAGTTCGGTAAAAATTATTTTGCAATATCTTGTACAAGGTAGAGAGTCTAACCTAGCAAAATATGAGATCCTTTGACGGTCCATAATTTTTTTTAAAGATTCCCACCCTAACTCCGATAACACAGAGCATTTTGGAAAGTTCGTTTTAGAGTTTATTATATTTTTTTAGACTTGGTACTGCCAGCTGTCTAGCATTTCGGTTCTGGACTTTGACGTTGGGTACCATACACTACAAGCATGAGCAATGGATGGACGTATAACCGAAATCCACAGAGCTGAGCCAAAATTAAACCGATTAAAATCGCCGTGTTCTCCTAAGTTTCTTTTCAAAGTTTTCCTTTAGGTATTTCTCGATATATGATGATTAAATTTTAACGTTCTTGAGAAATAAACTCCCAAGTACTTATATTCGTTTACTTCATCAATTAAAACATCCCCTAGAAACCATTTTTTGTTTGCGTTAAGTCTTTTCCCTACCACTAAAACTTCTGATTTTTTGGCATTAGATTCCATTTAGAAACAAATTCACTGGCAATATTTAATAGGGTTTGCAATTCTTCTTCAGTTTTCCCTAGTAAAACAATATCATCTTCGAAGAGTAGGCTACTTATAACTTCAGTCGCTACATTAATACCGAGATTCTTTTCTTTTAATATTGAGACAAGTTCAGACATTATAATAGAAAATAGTGTAGGAGATGATATACATCCTTGTTTTAGGCCAAATTCTTGATCAAACTAGTCTGAGTCGTAATTTCCAAAAATGACCTTGTTACTTACATTTTTATAAAGGGAACTTTGTTTTAAAAGTTCATTTAACTCTTTGTGCCAAAAACTTCTATAATTGCGGACAGTCTTACTGATTGAACTTATAGCTGCATTGTCTACTTTTCCTTTCTAACAGTTCCATATTTGATCAACATGCATAGTTTCTTTACAAAATACATTAAAATTAGAGAAGTTTTCGCGCAGCTCACTTTCAAAAAGCCCAATTCGTCTTTTCATTGATATTCCAAAATATAGCATTTGTATTACTTTTAGGTTTTAGGGATTTGGTATCCGATTTAATGTTTACTCTAAGGATAACGTGGTCACTATGTAGGTCAAAATTTCAAGATTCATCAATAAAGACACGTGATACGGCTTCCGTTATATTTTAGGATAGAAGAATATAATCAATTGCTGACCTTTGATTATTAAGTACCCTTGTGTAGTGTCCACTACAAGAAGTAAGGGTATTTGCAATAATTAGCTGAGAGGCTTCAATACATTGACTTAAACGGCGGTCATTGTATGAAGTGGACAGTCTCATTTTAATTTGCTCGGTAAATTCACATCTGTCAATGCATCGCCCATTGAAATCGCCAGTGATGACAACTTCATAGCCTAATGAATTTTGGTTTGAGACATCTTCAAGAAATTGAAACATTATTTCATCCGTTTTTTGGTTTATTTATACCATCATTTGGAAAATAAACTACACCTACAGTCTTTTTCAGTCCATTGACTCATCGAGAATCGGGTAATTTTCATGTAAGCATATTCCTATACCCCTTTGTCTTTGGCATTCCTACACTTACCAACCCAATTATAAGACTTATCAAATTTGAAGGGCGTTCATCATTTTTAAGGAAGATCATTATTTTTAAGGAAGATGTCTCAACCAAATTAAAAATTGAAATATTATTATTTAGTAAATGTTTGTTTAAACATATGTATCTTTGATGTCATACCGCGAATATTAAGATAATCTATAACGGTTTTGGGTTTTTTCCCTATCTACTTTTTCTTACTTCGTTTATGTTTTTTTCGCGTACACGACGTCGCATCAGTAAAACCCGTTTTCTCAGAGTTTCCTATCCTTACGGCACTCTCTTCATGGCCTTCAACCTAATGTTGACAATGTTTGGCCTTGTGGCCTTATTCATAACAATTATTACATTGTACATATTTTCCATGTCTACATATATATATATATACAGAGGCGGTATGATTAAATTCACCGCAGTACCAACACGAATTTTGATAGTCATTTTCTGATTGCATTGTCTTATAGCGGGACGAAGTTTCATTACTCCTGCGAAAGTCGTTTCTCATATACGCTTTGTTATATGTACGATTTCTGTCATCGCTTCTGTTGGAAGAATTGTATGATCTGTTGTTTGTTTTGTATTTTTTTGTTTGTTCTCATTGTTGAAGACCATATGGCTGCTTAGAATTGCTTACATCCCCTTAACTTTGGTGGATAGTTGTCTCCGGCGTATAGTGCTTCCATTATGGTTATGGTGACAGATTTCTGATGAATATGTTTTATCATGCAAACAAAAACTGTGTTTTAAGTTTATTCATCAAAGTCTCCTTTGAATTAAACTTTTGTTTATACCACTAACCTGTATTTAACTGATGCAAACGATATACCAATTAGCACAAATGTTAAGCACCGGGTTTTCTTTTTTCTTTTTTTTTTATTGTTTTTTTTTTTTTTTTTTGTATCTTCAGCCATCGTTGATTGTAAAATGTATTAAAATTCTGTCTCGATCTGTATTGACATATGTTAATTTTGAGAGCGGAACGCAACTTATTTGTCATTTCATATATTTTGTTTCATATCTGACTATGAACTATGGGCTATGCTCATTTTTGAAGGCCATACAGCGACCTATAACGGGTACTTTCTGTGTCATATATTCTCTTGTGAAGAGTTGCCTAATTTTCACATAGGCAACATCTTCTTGTTATAGTATATTATGTTTACTTTTATCTTCTTAGGTAGCATATTGCAGTGGTGACTTATCTCAATCTGCCTTCAGGGAAGAAATTGTAAAGAACCTGATACAGAAATTTGGAAGATTGGATATACTGGTTTGTTATATATCATTCAATTATATATGTTTTATAGATATAGGAAGATGTGGTGTGAGTGCCAATGAGACAACTCTCCATACAAATAACAATTTAAAAAGTAAACCATTATAGGTTAAAGTACGGTCTTCAACACGGAGCCTTGGCTCACACCGAACAACATTATAAAATATTTGCCCCATTATAAAAAAAAAACACCTACAAGACAACGACCCACGAAAATATTTTCTTTCGTATGACAAAGGGAATAAAGAGAGGCGAAAGATACAAGAGAGACATCCAAACTCATAAATTGAAATTAAGATGACAACGCAACGATAAAAAGAGAAATACAAACAACTGTATACCAATCACAGCATAGAAATCTAAACACTGAGCACCACGAACTCAACTACTGAACCCGTGATGATTTCGAGTGCTCTGGTAGGGTAAGCACAGGGGCGGATCCAGCCATTTTAAAAAGGGGGGTTCCCAACCCAGAGTAAAGGGGGGTTCCAGCTATATGCTCCCATTCAAATGCATTGATCGGCCAAAAAAAAGGGGGGGGGTTCCAACCCCCAGAACCCCCCCTCTGGATCCGCGCCTGAAGCAGATCATGCTCGACATGTTGCACCCGTATAACAATATTGGAAGTGATACCATGAAAAGTTTTGAAAGCAGAAGATATTCTACATAGGTTATCCTGTTGTCATCAATGTACAGATTGAGAGAATACGATATAGAACTTGGACATATCGTTTAGCCGTGACACCTCACAGGAGTCGGTTTCACAAAAAATCTTGTGATTAAGATTGATCCTAAGTTATTAACAATTCAGTATACTTACAACTTAGTCATAGGTTGCTTTTTGTGAATCCGACTCCTGTACTGTGATAAATTGTAGTTTTTTTCTCTTTCTCACCGTAGATTTTTCTTATGTCTGACTACCTATTTTGATTTGTAGTTTTTACGTTATGTCGGCTAACATATTTGACCTTGTTCGTTGCATAGATGCAAAACGTTCACATGCGTAATCTCTTTTTGTATATGCATATAGCCATGTTTTCTTTTGTTTATAATTCACGAAACATGTATTAAATGACATACGATAAGGAAGTAAAGCTTAGATGTAGCGCTGTCATTTGTCACAACTCGGCTGATTCCGTATACGTAGAAGGAGATTATCGGATTCACCCGAGAATTGCCGATTGCTAGCGATGTCATTCGTCATAACTCGGTCGATTCCGTAGAAGGAGAGTATCGGATTCACCCGAGGATTGCCGACTGCTGGCGCTGTCATTTGTCACAACTCGGCTGATTACGTAGAAGGAGAGTATTCACCCGAGGATTGCCGATTGCTACCGCTGTAGTAGGATCTAGTAGCAACAGGACCGAACGTTTGTTTCACTAAAATACAGTATGTATAATGAGAGATTAATCATTTCGTGGACTTTAACTATTTATGTATATGTAAATTGCAGGCTGATATTGCAGGCTATGTTATTCTTACTAATGTTAGTGAAACTAAAGAAGAGGATTACGACAAATTTGTCGATGTGAACCAGAAGGCAAAATTTTTCTTGGCACAACTTTGTCTGCCTTATATCAAAGAAACAAAAGGTTTGTTAGTAATAGGGAGAAAAATTAGAGGAACCGTTCTTGTAATTTAATTATTACTTAGAGAAAAGATTTAAGGGTCGGTAAAATGGCAAGTTTGGTAATTATCTAGGGAGTGGAAAGCAGAGAATTGGACATATAAGAATTTATGATAAATGGAAAAACAAAAAGGCAGATTTATGTATGATTGGAAGCAACCATTTGAATTTTTATTTGGGGGGGGGGGGGGGGGGGGCAAAAAAGGCAGGACGAGTCATTTTGCCAAAAAAGGACAGGATGACGACATTCATTTGTAAAAGAAAGTCAGTATAAACGTATAAAAAAAAGTAGAACGGAATAGAGTGAAAAATAAAAATGCTGGACAGAGGTTTCGACCAAAACAAAATGCAGGACATCGTTATAAAACAGCAAACGGTATCTTACTTATGATGAGACGTGACTTCTGGCTTTTGTGGGATACTTTCATGTTTATTGAATCAAATATAAAGGTAAATATGTGAGCAGTTGCATAGAACATGTAAAGTTGAGAATGGAAATGGGGAATGTGTCAAAGAGACAACAACCCAACTAAAAAGTAGAAAACAGCCAAAGGACACAAATGGGCATGCAATACAGCAAAAAAAACCACCTGCACCTGGAGGCGTGCTTCAGCTGGACCCTAAACACAAATGTGTACTATAGTTCAGTGATAATGGACATCATACTAAAATCCGAAATATATGTGACTCTTTTTTATACAAATATTAGTTAGAAACCGCGGCGTATGAATGTAAACTTATTTTAAGCTATTACCATTTTTAAATCTAGGTAATATAATCTACATGTCCAGTGTCAGATCCACAATACCTGTAAGTATATGTAATTAATGATTGACTAATCTAAAGGAATCACCAAAGTTGAAATTAATTTCCTATGGTGACCGGTTAAGGCCATTTTGCGTTTTCATAGTCCATAGGGCGAAAACGCGAAGTCGAAAACGTGAATACATGAAGTCGAAAACGCAATGTCGGGAGGAAAAAAGTATTTCGTGTTTTCGACCTATAGAATATGAAGGGCCAAAACGCAAAACGCGAAATTGCCTTAACCTGCCACCATACTGTCCTGGCCGGTCACACTGTGTGTTTATTAAACCGGCAACCCAACAACATGTCAAAACATTGACATGTTAATATGCTTTCTTCAAGAATAGACACATGACGGGATTTTTTCTTTTTAAATGAAAATATCTGACTGCACATGGTGTTTAATTAAGGGTGCAACTCTTAACTTCAATGAATGAGTTGGGTTTTTTTTCTGAGTCAGATTTTTATTTGACGCAAATCGCAAACAATTTTTTAGTGTTTCTGCTATCAATGACATTATTTTTTTCAACACTAAAAAGTATAAGTATCGGTGAAATCTTGATTCAGAATATTTTTTTGACCACAAAAAAAAAAACGTTTTCATCAAATTGGGTATCAGAATACTTTTTTTAGGACAACAAAAAACATAACCCGTTAAAAAATTCAGCTTGTTATATATATATATTATGATAACTTTTCTTAAAGTATGATTTTTCTACCTGTTATCCCACATTTTACTAAAACGAAAGCTATAATAATTTTATGGAATTTAGATTACGTATTGCATGTTTTGTAATTTCCATGTTTTCCAATTTTTTAAGTTCATCTACATCTTTTTTGAAACAGCCATAATGTATAATATGCAATTGTATGAATACCGTCTGAACAGATTTGCAGATTCTTGGAAAGTAAATCGGAAAGTCATTTGCTCATTCAAGAACATGAAGTTTGGAATCAAACTAAAGCCATATACATGTATATTTAAACTAAGTCTTATAGAATTGTCATAAAAGCGAATTAGGAATGCATTATACGTTTCAATCCTTAGTAACTACTTTAATCCTTTTAATAATTGTAATATGTATATTTGCAAGGATTTGTATAGTCCTTGATATTTGTAATGCAAAATATGTAACATTGTTTTGTAAATAAAAAATATGTTTGTTGCTTTTCAGCGAGTGGATACAGTAGTTTACTGCATGGCAAAAGCAGCCATTGATATGCTGACAAAATGTCTAGCCAAAGGTAAAGGATTTTTTTTTCTGATTCTATTTAAATTTCAAAGACGGGAACTTTCAGTATCGTAAACCAATCAAATCCATTACAAAATGTTTGAACTTGACTTTTATCAATTGTATTGACTATTCAGACTTTTAACAAATTTCTTTTGTGATGGCACAGTGCTTGATATTATGTTTTATCTTTCTCATGCATCTGTTTCCATTTTTCCTTTCTAAGTTAACGTTTATCCCCAAAAAATGTGCAATAGTCTTTTTAATATATTCTGTCCTCCTTAAACCGAAGTATTGTTCCGTTAAGAATGTTCTTTACCCTTGTTTACGAATATTTGTCAGGTATTCGGAATCCACTGGTTTTATCCATGAAGTGCAACTAAAAATATTTCCTCTAGCTACTGCTTGTCTTTTCATAACGGTAAAGCTTATAGTTTAAAACAGACATAAGGAAGTGTGGTATTAGTGTCAATAAGACAACTCTCCAAGCAATTCACAACTCGTAAAAATGACTAGTTTAAAATATGAATTCAAACGAAAAAAAAAAACGAGAAACGAAATCACATTGACAAACGACAACCGTTGAACAACAGGTTCTTATGCCACATTTGAAAAAAAAAACATTTATATAGTCGTCGCTATTCTTTTAATAGTTTTTGAAAGAATATAAATTCCCCGCCAAATTGTCATTGTATCTTGAAAACAACGACTATTTTTCTGCTTTTTTTTGTACTTTATCTATTATATACAAGTCCTATCAATTTATAATGGTCATTTTAAAGAAAAAGCTTGTCAAATTGAAGCAGAGTAGCGAACATCTATAATTTTCAATTCTTTGTTGTAACTTGTAACACTCCCTTTTCTATCCAAATATGATGTAACTAAGCAAGTTTTTAAGCACTATTTACATATTGAAAACACTGCATAAAAAGAATAATCTTGTATAGAAAACATATAACAGGCTTAATTAACTTTGTAGACGCTGTCGTTTCTGTTTGTGGTATTTACGAAGTTTTTGAAAATATCTAGTTTTGATAAATAAATATATAAATATATATATTTCAGATTTCATTGTTTACATAATGCCAATGCTACATGTATATTTTGATTTAGACTCAAATAAATTTCTTTCAGAACTAGGTCCTCATGGGGTAAGAGTGAATGCTATCAAGTAAGTTTTAATTACTTGTTGATGTAGTAACTAGAACGGTCTTACCAAGTAAAACGTACTTGATTTCAAATTAAATACAGTCGGTCCCTTAAAGGGGCATGAGTTGTTTAATTCTTGTTCACCGATTTGACTCAAATATTTGATTTATAACGTATCCACAGCGCTCACAAATATGTTAAACTCAACCACATGCTGAATGCGCCTGGAAGATGAAAAACACCACATCCCAGTCTTCACAAGTTACATTTTTAAGGTAGACAACAAAGAAATATATTTAAATTTGATTAAAAATGATGCCAATAATAAAATTACTATTATAAATAGCAAATGGCAATGTCTGTTATTCTATTTATCAGTTTTGTTTCTTTTCTTATATATGCTTTCGTATATTTGAAATTAAAATAATGGAATATTCATTATGTATTAATGTTAAACTAGTTTATCGTACATGCGTTACTTTATTGTATTATATTATCAAATTGTAGTCCTGGCTTCATTGATGATACGAATATTCTTCGTAATAGTAATTTGAAGGCAACAGATGAAGACCAAAAGAAGGTTGTATATATGAAAAAGAAAATATGGGATGAGTGCCACATGACACAGAAATCAACAGATATATCGCCAACGTACGGACTTCAACAATGAGCAAAGTCCATACCATATAATCAGCTACATTGTATAAAAGGCCCAGAAATCACAATTAAAAAACTTTTCAAGCGAGAGAACTAAGGGTCTAACTAATGTACAAAAAATATATAATGAAAAACAAATATGTAACACAGCAACAAACGATAATGCACATGTTAGTCCCTCAATATATTATAAATAGAGTCGTAATTGGTGTCGCTATCACTGTATCCTACTATTGAAATAGATATGATTCCTTGTACAGGTTTTTGATGACCTTTAGTTATTTTTCGTTTTGTTTTATTAGCTCGTCAACGATAGCATTACGGTTTATGGGTTTAACAGATTATTTCCTAAATTAACGTCAACTAATTTAGACATCTTTGCATCTTTAACTTCTCCGTCAACACATTTCTTTTTTCTTTCTTTCTTTATAGTATGCAGACTTATCAGCCCAACAAACACACCTAAAAAGGGCGGGAAAACCAGCAGATGTTGTTTCCCTCTTGCTCTTCTTGGCGTCAGAGGAAGCATCGTACATTACCGGAAGTATCAACAATGTCGATGGTGGATATCATTTATATCCTTGACCAGTATCAACCATCTTCGAAACAATTCAGACTTCAGACTTCCAGTGTAATTAACAGTGAAAATATATTTTCAATTTGTATAATGGTATTCTCCTAATGAAAAGATGCATCATTTTTTTAATAAAGTTTAGAATGGGTTTTCATGCTATTCAATATTAATTTTAAAAAAGAAGATGTGGTATGATTGCCAGTGTGGCAACTATCCACAAGAGACCAAAATGACACAGAATTAACAACTATAGGTCACCGTACGGCCTTCAACAATGAGCAAAGCCCACACGGCACAATCAGCTATAAAAGGCCCCGAAATTACAATGTAAAACAATTCAAACGAGAAAACTTACGGCCTTATATACAAAAGAAAACCCCGAAAAACAAATATGTAACACATAAACAAACGACAACCACTGATTTACAGACGCCTAACTTTGGACAGACAGATAGATACAGAATGTGACGGGGTTACACATGTTAGCGGGATCCCAACCCCCTAACCAGTGGTATAACAGTACAATATAAGAACGAACTATAAAAATCAGTTGAAAAAGGCTAAACTCATCACAAGTCATGGATAAAAATACAAGAGGACGTGGACTTGTATATCCCAACAACAAAAAGACACTAGGTACAGAACTGAGAGTACTCGCAGATCTTGTTGGTAGAACCCGAATATTGAGATTAAAAAACAAAAAGAAATATTTTAATTAGATTGAAAAAAGACAAATGTTGGGACCTTATAAAGCCAACTATACTGTATAAATTCTAATATGTTCTTATTGTTGACAGTCGTATGCGTGGCGATACCTGCTTACATCTACTTCATTTGAACATTGGTCGATAATTGTCCAACATACAAAATTAACGTAAAATCAACGTGCCTTGTGTTTGTGATTAAATATGAAAATAAACCAGATCGTTGTTTTTCTTATTTGAATGGTTTAACATTTTGTCATGCTACTAATCGGTTAGGGTTTTACTCATGGTTGAGGGTTGTACAGTGCCATATAATTGACAATCAAACAACATCTCCCTATATTTATTTGGTACAGTAACATTACCTGTCTTTTTTCCTAGTTAAGACTAAAGGCACTTACAGGATGGACAATAAATTCAAAAGGGAAAGTTATTATTAAGCATTTTTTTTTAAATAAAGTGAACAATAATTCCTTGGACAAGTTGAGATGAAAGTGTCTCCGTTCCATGTATTTTTTCTAGCACGTGTTCTTAGTCAGGAATCTGATGTCCAGTACAAGTAATCTGTTGATGGAGTTCATAAATGTTTCTCGTTTCTCGTTTTTTTTTATATTGATTAGACCGTTGGTATTTCTGTTTGAATTGTTTTACACTAGTCATTATAAGGCCCTTTATAGCTTGCTGTTCGATGTGAGCCAAGCTAGGCTCAGTGTTGAAGACCGTACTTTGACCTATAATGGTTTACTTTTACAAATTGTGACTTGGAGGGAGAGTTGTCGCACTGTCACTCATACCACCACTTCTTACATTTAATTATTCATAAAGGGGACAGGTGATCTTTGGTCCCTTGACAAGGATTAATGTAGTTATTTATGCACGCCATACATGTATGAACAGGATGTCTAAGTGACGGAGAGACTTCCTACATAGATCGCTAAAACTATCAGAAAAATATGGTAAGGTCAATAAAATGGTCATTAAGTTTGTTTCTTCGTTCGTCATCTTTCTTGGTGTTTCCCGGTGTGTTTTTATTAACAGATTTCCCCTCTATTGACACTTTGGTATTCAACTCTTGATTACACACTATGCAAACCGAACCAATATGGGAAACGGTAACACTTTTACCTACGCAATTGTGCAAAGGTATGCATTTTTAAAATCTAAATTATATGAAGAGGTTGGGAAAACAGAACCTCAGCAGGCAGCATCCCTTATGATTTATATACTGAAGTGGACCCCCTCGAGATATCGAAAGAACACAAAAATTGGTAAGCTGTAGATACATTTTACGAATCACCTCCATGTTTAAACAACAAAAACGACTTTAACGTTTAGTCTTAGATGATTGATGATTGTGTGTTTGTTTGGTGTATTTCTTTTTTCATCCATCTGATGAGTTAAGCTTTTTAAAACTGATATTTATATTTTCTTATGTTGTAGAGCTACATGTTAAGGATAGGGTTAGCAACTTAATTCTAATTTAATCCCACCTCGTTCTATATATGCCTGTCCCAATTCCGGAGCCTGTAATTGAGTGATTGTTAATTGTTGCTCTTAATCATATTTGTTCTTCTTTGTTGTTTTGTATAGTGTGTTCTTGTTAAGTGCTGCTGCATCATTGTTCTAGATTAGGAAACGTTTAGCGCTTTCTAACAAGTTTAACCCCGTCACATTCTGTATGTGCCTGTCCCAAGACGTTTGTTGCTGTGTATTATATTTGTTTCTCGTTCACTTTTTTATACATACATTAAACCCATTAGTTATCTCGTTTCACGTTTTTTTACATTTATCATTTCGGGGCCTTTTGTAGCTGACCATAGGTTTATGAAAGGACGTACGGTAACCTATAGTTATTAATGTATGTGTCATTTGGTTTCTTGTGGAGAGGTGCGTCATTGACAATCATACCATATCTTCTAATTTTTATATTCAACATTCTATATAAGAAAGAAATCCAGGATAAGATTACCCCAAAGTACATCAATTGCAATGACTGTATGTTTTCAACAAAATTCATCGGTTGAACAGATCATATTTGTTCCTGAAAAATCCAGCTAAAATTAAATTGTCACATTAAAATAGCGCCTTTACATGCTTTGCAAAAGAAACTAAGTACAAGCCACTGTGATTCATTCATAATGTAAGAACAGAACCAAACAAACATTGATATTCAAGGACAAGACGGCTTTAACTAAAAAGAACGATTTCAACACTTTTGTTTTTTCGAACTGGGCATATTTTTGTCGACCGTAACATCAGTTTTATGAAAAAAATTATTTACATTAAAGATCGTGTTCCATATATCAAGTGACATGTAGTTCACTTTATGTATATCCTCTTCTTTTTTTTATTTATTAAAACAAAACATATTCAACACCGTCTTCTATATTCACATTCGTTGTTGGGCTGCTACTCTTGCAAATTCTATAAAATAGTGATAATAGAAATTTAACTACAATAATTAGATATATCGTGTTTCCGTGCCAAGTAAGGAACATCGCCAGCCTGTTGTTGTATTCTTATGTTTTGTTTGCTTAGTTATTTGTTTTTTAAATTTTTGTGGTGATGAGGGGGTTCGCTTGCCTTTTACAATTTTATCTTTTAGGTTTCTTTTTTTTTTTACCACATATGAATTTGAGATTGATGGCAATTATTTCAATATCTGGAAAAAGAAGTCAAAGGGCAGTTGCATTACCTGGCAACAAAATGGCGAACCCTTCAACAGCTGTTGCAAGAGTTCTTTATTGTGTAGGGAGCCTGTCACAGTCTATATATGGGTCATTATAAAAAACAATGACATCATTTTTCAAAATATTACCTCGTCGAAATTGGCACTTTTTTTTAAATGACCCATATATAGACTGTGACAGGCTCCCTACACAATAAAGAACTCTTGCAACAGCTGTACATGTCTGAAAGGATCAATAGTAAAAATAATAGTTGATTCTGGCTATATCCAAGGGTTTAAGAAAACATTATTAATGATGTGTTTATAACATTTCATACTGTAAACTGTATATACATGTAGTGTATCACAAAACATTCATATCTAACATGTGCAGTTGTTATTTCGATACATTTTGATATATGTTCATGTCTTTTGACTTAAACATACCAAATAACATAGTTTTGCATGTTTTTTTATAATGACCCATATGTGACTTAAGATTGAACAGGTTATTACATATCTATCACAAAAGCAATTCTTAATCATAGTTATTGTATTAATTGTTTTAAATTGTCATTTCTGGGCCTTTTATAGCTGACTATGCGGTATGGGCTTTGCTTATTGTTGCAGGCCGTACGGTAACTTATAGTTGTTAATTTCTGTGTCATTTTGGTTTCTTGTGGACAGCTATCTCATTGGCAATCATTCTTTTTGTATATTCATCTTTGTTCCGAAGTCAAGTCTTCTAAAATGATGGTTTGTCAAATATACGACTTCAACAATAATTAGTTCTGGTGATGGAATCTTATATTTGAAGGTTTATTGACCGATACAAATGATATGGATAAGCTTCTATAGCTGGACAAATAATTGAGAATGGAAATAGAGAATGTGTCAAAGAGACAACAACCCGACCAAACAGCAGAACACAGCCGACAGCCACCAAAGTGGATTCCTGCATATGGAGTCCGGTTTCAGCTGGCCCCTAAAAAAAGTTAGTGAAAATAGACGTCACACTAAACTCCAAAACATATAAGTGAACTAAAATTAAAAAAAAACATCCAAGACTAAAAAAGGCCAGAGGCCTTATCAGTAAATAAATTCATTCAATCAAATTGAAAAAAAAAAATTCAAAACATAACTGTGCCTTTATATAAAAAAAACGACTTGAAACAAGCATAATTCACAATAATAATCGTCACACGAATCTGGTAATAATGGAAGATAGTCTTAAAAGCAACGAAAAAAGAGAGGGGAAAGAATAATATTAATTAAAAGAAACATCCTAACCCATAAGTCGAAAACAAACTGAAAATGTCATGGCAAAAAGACAAAAGTACAAAACGCACAACATGGAAAGCAACACGAACCCCACCAGATATCTTTGGCGGTCTTAGGTGCACGGAAATTAATCGTTAGTTACTACTTTTACTAAGACACACAACTTATTACTACTAGTATTTTAGCTAATTACCTTCAAAACTGATTACTCCGTCTCTATTTAAATCTGCTTCTTTTAACATTTCCAAAGCATTCATTTCTGCCGTGTCTGTACTAAGAGATTGCAGCTACTGTATCAACTACTCTATTGTAATTTCTCCATTTTTATCTATATCAAAGTTGTCAAAAGCTTGTCGTAGGACTTCATCTTCATAGTCTATTAAACATATCTACAAGGCAATAATAGTTTGTGCTTCGTTACTTCAATGATTTATAATAACTATCCGTGTCAATAAGATGAGAACTTATAAAGAAATTAAGGAACGTTCCAACTCCCACAGACAAAGCTAACCTTTAGCGACACATAAGCAGAATGATGTATTCTTTTGTCCTTCTTGTTTGTCACATAGCTCAAAAAGTTTCTGCATATTTATTCATTCCTGATTTTCTAATTTTAAGGTTCGGTCGTTTCTGATGAGACTTAACCAAGAATCGCGTGTTGAACGTGCAAACGTTTTATTTTATTTTTAAGTTTTACAAAGAATGATATCGTAAAAATGTCATCTGCGTCTTGACAAAGTAACTATGCTCACGTCCACTTTATTTGAACTTTGTCAGATAGTTATCTAATTGGCATCATACCACATCTCCTTATCTTTAAATTATTTGCTTTTAATATAGCTCTTCAGCCCCAAGAAACAATGACGCTTTCACCAAGGCTCTTACTGGTGTAAGTAAATAAAATATATTTTTAATGTCGATAAAGTACAGACGAAAGCGTTCATATAAATTCAACAAAATATTGTTATGATAAGCACTGTAAATATAACTTACCCCACAATTGACCGTTTCAGAATATAATGGACTATGGGTAATTCAATTGTTCGTACCTCAAAATGAAAATACGTCACGTCATTGGTTGATTTTCAATTGTTTAAGGTGTTTATACATGTTCTAACCAATTATCGTTACGCTTTGGTGTAAAACTTTTGAAAATATTTCCCAGAATGCATTAGATTATGAAACGACAATGAAATTTACATATATGAACACAACTATATCATGCACGTGGAGTGTCTATATCGTTTTTTATTTTGTTTGTTTTGTTTTTGCGTGTTTTTGTTTTTTATACATGTTTTTAAAAAAGTCTTCATTATACTTACAGGTTTGCTGTTTTTGCTCATTATTGTCTCAAATTCTTTATAATCTATAAATCCATCACCTAAAAAATAAAACAGTAATAGTCTATCAGTTAATCGAGTATTTTAATTAACGGATTTTAAAAAAAACGATGCGGTTCTCGGGCTGATATTGAACCTAGGGCTGATACATGCAATACGAAAAATGCCATGTTATAATCTGATAATATCCACTTAGTCAGATTAGAGCCGATGATTATGTCAAAACAGTAATGGCGCCAAATTAATTGGTCAATATCAACAGTCAACCCGGTGATTACAAAAGCACTGTGAGTACAGTAGCAGAAGTTTACAATACAACAAATTCTGCCTCTACACTTACTCATACACCTAGATTACGACGTTTGTCCGAGTCCGATGAGACAGTCCGAACGATTGGATGTCCGACGGCGAAACAATTTCCAAACTTAACACATTTATTCCTGAATTGCAGGAATCCGAAATAAACCAGTTAAATTTAGACAACAAATATGAAGATTTTGTTAAAATTGTACAAACTGAAATGGATTTAAAGCTAAATAAATGTAAAACTTATATATATGATGGCAAAAGTAACAAAAGGAGATGTATGAAAAAATCTTGGTGGAACGAAAATTTAAACACTGCTTTGGAACGATGTATGTAAAGCCGAGCGTGCGTGGCACAAGTGGCACAAGTGTCATAGTGGATGCAAGAAGGATTTGCGCCATATATTTGTGGAAAAACGGAAATTGTTCGACAAAATCAGTCAGAAAGCTAAACGTCAATTTTGGTACCACAGTCACATGAGTCAGGAACAACTTCTAGATGACCAACAACGGGATCCTCGAGAGTTCTGGAAGAAGATTGGTTAAGTTGGAAACGAACGACAGAAATCTATACCGATCGAAGTGACACTAGACCATGGTACAACTAGTACAGATACAAGCACTGTGTTAAATAAATGGAAAGACTGTGTTGATAATATATTAAATTCTAATAATCAGACTATTGACACTAATGTTAATATTAATATTCCAAATGATTTTTTGGATAGGGAAATATTGTTTGATGAAGTAGTAAATGCTATTGCTAAAAGTTAAAATGGCAAGTCGCCAGGTATTGATCAGTTGCCAGTAGAATTAAAAATAATGCATTGATGTTAATTTTGCATATTAAGTTATTTAATATATGTTTCAAGTATAGAAAAATTCCTTCTGTATGGGGTAAAAGTAATTTCAACTTCAGAGATCCTTTTTCATATAGGGGCATAACTTTAGGTCCCTGTGCATATAAATTATATTGCAGTATACCATGTATACTGAATGATAGATTAATGTATTGGTTAGAAGAAAGAGATATAATACATGACGAGCAAAATGGCTTCCGTAAAGGTAGAAGTACCATTGACCATCTTAATACATTAACTTCAATTATTGAAACTAGAAAACGCAAAAAAATATCAACATTTACAGCTTTCATAGATTTATAAAAAACATATGATACTGTTAGTAGAAAATTATTGTTTACTAAATTGAATGATTTAGGAATTAGTAAACATTTTTATGTACATTGAAAGCTATATATTCACATGTAGAATGTTGTATGAAACTTAATGGCAATATGACAGAATGGTTTAGCGTTAATTCAGGTTTAAAACAAGGATGTGTATTATCGCCTATTATCGCCTATCTTGTTCAATATTTTTATAAATAGTTTAATTGATGTAATAAAAGCACCAGACATTGGTGTAGACATTGATGGTGAAAAAGTTGGTATACTTTTATATGCTGATGACATTGTGTTTATTGCTGAAAATGAAAATGAAAGTACAGAGCCTTGGGAAACTCCAGATTCTACATCAATATGTGATGAGCACTCTCCATCCACTACTACTGCTTGCGTTCGATGGAATAGGAAGCTGCCAATCCATCTATTGGTTTTACCACTGATACCGTAATGTTCTAGTTTGTATACTAGGAGACTGTGACCGACTTTGTCAAATGCCTTTGAGAAATCCATTATAAGAACATCTCTCTGTTTACCTGCACTCATATTTTTATTGATGTCATCCACGAATTCGATTAGTTGGGTTTCACACGAACGTTTAGTACGGAAACCATGTTGTAACGGATAGAGGATTTGATGTTGATCAGCATGTTTCATTATGTGGCTTGTAACTATATGCTCTATTAGTTTGCAGCAGATACAAGTTAGAGAGATTGGTCTATAGTTTTCTGCTTTATATCTTTCTCCTTTCTTGAATACTGGTGTTACGTTCGCACTTCTCCAGTCATTTGGTACATCCCCAGTTTCTATTGATGTTTTGAAAATGATTGTAAGGATTGGGGCTATTTCTGTGGCCAGTTCCTTGAGTAGTTTAGGTTTTATATTATCTGGTCCAGCTGCTTTATTTGGATTTATTTTTTGCAGGAGTTTGAGTATACCATTTTCTGTGATGTTGAGTTCCTCTGCTTTGGGATATTGACCTGGCATATTGCATCGGGATTTAAATTTGTGTTCACTATATGTTAGTCCGAGATTACTCTGACGTCCAACGGCTGTTTTGCCAGACAAGCTGGTGCCGTGGGACGTCAGAGCTCGTCCGACATCAAAAAGTGGATATTTGCTCACCCAAAATAGATGCGCTGCTTCGTCGCTTCTGGTGCCGATTGAGGGCCTTGGAATTATATAAATCGGGCATCAATCTGTAAATCTGTGTGAAAACTGTTAAAATATGGAAAAATAAAGGTTGGCAGGTAGGTGAAACTTACATAAATGAAGAGAGAAATGAAAAATGAACAGATTGATGCTCGATTTATATAATTCCAAGGCCCGCAATCGGCACCAAAAGCGACGAAGCAGCGCATCTATTTTGGGTGGGCAAATATCCACTTTTTGATATTGGACGAGCTCTGACGTCTGGCAAAACAGCCGTTGGACGTCAGAGTAATCTCGGACTAACTATATGTGTCCTTGGCGGAAAAGGCTGATTGGAATTGCTTGTTTAGAATGGTTGCTTGGTCTACAGTGTGGGTGTGTAGTATACCTTCACTGCGAAGTCGTGCAACTCCATTGCTTTCTGTTTTCTGATGTTTGATGTATGTCCAAAACCGTTTCATACTACTATATTCATTGTTTTCCTCCTTAGGTGTTACGATGTTCTCAATGTAGTTCCAATATGAACGACGGAGCTCTCTTTGTACCATTCTCTTTGTTTCTTTAAGTTTGGATCTTGTTGAAGGATCAGCTGACTTTTTATGTTTTTTGTACAATCTATCACGGCGTTTTATTAGTTTGCGTACTGATTGTATGAGCCAAGGCAGGCTGTCTTTCTGTCTTGCCGTTTTGTGCGGGATGTGATTTGTCACACTCTGGTTTAAGTTGGTCTTAAAGATTAACCATAGCTCCTCGGTTGAACTGCCGTTTGCAGCTAGTTCCTTGATCTTTTGATGGGTGTCATTCATCTCCTTTTTAATGGTTTCCCAATTTGCTTTTCTATATAGGGGAATTTGTCTTGGCTTTTGTTTCCTTGATATTGGCTTGGTGTCTATTTCACTAAATACAATATCATGGTCGGACAATCCAGGTATTGTTTGGTACGTGTAAAGTGTGATGGGTTAGTTGTGATAACTAGGTCAAATGTGTTGGGGCCTCTTGTTGGTTCGTCTACTAGCTGTACAAGACCATTGTCGTCCAGGATATGACCAAACGTATAGTGTTTTTTTTGGCAAGTGAATTCTGGTTTTAGGGTTCTTGTTAACCAATTCCAGCCTGGCAGGTTGAAGTCACCACCAACTACTATGAAGGCGTTTTTTGTTGTACTCACTCGTTCTAGACTTATTCCAAGTTCTTCAATACTGTCTTCGTTTGATGTTTTAAAGTTATAATATGATGCCAGATACATATCTTTATTCCCGACTAGGCTTATTTTGGCCCAAACAATTTCGCAGTTGGTTTGGAGCTCAGGCACAGGTGTGCTCAGGTGGTCATTTTTTATGGCTATTAGTACTCCTCCTCCTTTCAGGTTGCGATCATTCCTGTATATATGATAGTTTGGTGGGAAGATCTGATTGTCTGTTATAGTTGGGTCTATCCATGTTTCAGTTCCTAGGACAATATCAGCCTGTGTACTTTCTACTAGATTTTTAACTTGTCCTTGTTTAGATTTGATGGATTGAAAATTCACAGTAAGCATCTTGATTGGTATAGTTTTGGTTTTTGGTCATTAGCTTTGTTTTTTTCTATCTGGTGTGGATGCATGAATGGGTTTTATGCAATCTAATGGAAGCGGACTTTTGAGTGATGTGTCAGACAGAATACTGAATGAATTTGATGTTGACAGCACTAGGTCAAAGCATACTGAGCTGTAATTCGGACAGTCGCAGATGAGACAATCCCAGGCTATTGCACTCTCCTCTGCAAGGACGTTGTATGTTCTTAAGCTCATAGACTGACAGGAGACGTGATACCACTGGTTGCAGGCATCACAGATTATACCCTTTTTTTCCCATGTAACAGGTTCGTCACAAGTTCCGCAAGGGAAAATAGTTGTTTCTGGACCAGGATTTAGGTCTATGTCATTTGATGTGATAATGAGCAGCAATGATAGGTATGCAAGATGACATGGTTGTTTACATAGTTTTCCATGAGATATTCCTGATTTGTTTCTGAAGCTGATGTACATTCTTATGTTTGCTAGTATAGTATCTTGTTCAGAACCATCTATGTTATTTATGATTGTAAGTTGGTATTTACGATCTTTCTGTTGAACAGGATGTGTATTTTTTAAGAGTTGTCCAGTGATATTCAGAGTTAAGAATATGATGAGGCCTAACATGAATATGGCGTTGTGATGGAGAAGAATGTGGTGATAGGATGAACCCACCTACACACACCTTCTCAAACTGCTTGGTCGCTGTTAGTTCATATTTGCCGCCATCTTTTTCTTTGTTGACATTGGAAACTCGGATGAAGTATAAATTTCTGCTCTAGGAATTTATTGTTTCGATGGATAAATGGATTGATGATTACTTTGTTAGTGTTATTGAACGATCCTACCCTCCTGAGGAAGTAATTATGAAAGTAAACAGTGAAAAATATGGAAAATTTGGGAGACCAAAAAGGATACGTCTTTCGTTGTCACGCATGCGCACCAAAAACCACTGCTGCTGCTACCACGTCCATTTATAGTCCATGTCCGCTGTTCGGTTTAGTCTAATTTACCGTTAGAAGAAAAGTCTTGAAACTTTCCGAAAATTTACAACTGGCTCGTTTGCATATTTGGACACGCCCTTACATTTCAAGCATTCGAACCGATTGAATCCAGACTCTACATATATGCATATCTTGATTGGTACTCGTATGTATAATTCATTTTATTTTCTTATCCGAATTCGGATAACAACCAAGACAAATTAATATTAAATATAGATATACTTTTCTCAATTTGGATAAGGATACTCATTGCATACTAAACTCTCTGAGGTAGGCAACCTGTACTGCTTATCCGAATTTGGATAAGAGCAGTTATTTCTCCTTGGTAAAGTTATCTATGTTATCCAAATTCGGATAACATAAGTTTCTGTTGATATGTAAATTGTCGATCTTATATTCCTTAGCTTAATAGTGAGAATCCGAGAAGTCTGTTCTTTTTTTGTATAAATAAAAAGGTCGCCTACCAAAGTTCTTATATCAGAATTTTCGCTTATCCGAAACACCCATTGACTTGAGCATATGGAAATGCTCAAAAGCAATTGGAAGTTGTTACCAGCAAAAGTGTTTTTTTTTTTTTTCTTTTTTTTTTTTATTATTTTCACTGCCTTAAACATTGTTTCAGTTTCCTGTGCCGTATTGATATCCATCCTTGCTCTACTAACTAAAAACGTTGCACTACAAAAACATATGTAATGGAGCATAACGATAATAAACGTCTGCAATGAAGATTGCAACCCCAACATGTATCCTCCTAATTGCTCATTACCATGCAAAATTGTTTATTCAAATTTAGACTTAATTAACTCAATCTTTTTATACAGTGCATGTCGCCGTTTCACCTGACAAATAACAAATCGAGGAGCAAGTAATGAGAACTTATTTTTATAAGATTGCGGTTTCCTAAATAGTTGGTCGTCATTAGCATGGATAAAATATTTGCCACTGGAGGTTATCAAAACAACGTTCGACTAATCAATTATAAGGGTTTCTCAGTTCAATGATGAAACTATATATACAAAGTTTAAGATTTACTCGAAAAGAGACGAGACGATTTTCTGTCTTTTCGTTTGTTTTGTATCGTGTGTATATATTTTCCATATCAAGTCATTGATTTTGTCATGACTTATAAATTCAAAACTTCACTAAAGTTATCATGCCAAGACATCCTCGCTCAAAACTCTGGTGGACTTCCTACGGTACCCACTAGTTGTTAAAGATTTGATTTCATTCAAAAAAGTAATTAACAACCTCCATGTATGTGTCCCTTAGAACACGTCCATGTACCAACTGATCAATATTAAATATTTCTTCTAATTTGCTTTATGGAATGTTTGAAGATTTTTTTCGGAGGCAATTTCTCGGCATAATTTAGATATAAAAAGAATTAATTCCTATTGAATGGTGTCTGCCATATTCGTGTTTCGTCTATTGTTTACAGCGTCTAATAGCCGTTGATTTTTTTCATTTGAACTGTTAGTTATAATTTTTGTATTCGAAACAGATGACAACGAACCCTGAATCGATCTCCATTTTTGTCCAAACATTAAAGTTTCAACTTTGTCATAATGGGTCCTTTAATGGTTGATATTTGGAACGGATTTTGCTCATTGTTAAAAGCCGTATAATGAAATAATTGATCTAGTTTTGATTGTTATCTCATTGGCAAGCACATCAAGCATAATGTTTATACAATGCATCAAGTGTATTAAGTGGTTGATTCTGTTTGCTTTAGTCCAGTGACAAATATCTCATGATATTGTAGATTCACGCCCATTATACAGATTTACGATATCTGAGTTTCAATATGAACTTCCAAGATTAATTTCAAAAGTAATTACGGCAGAGGTTTTAATATAATTTTCACGGTATCAATATTCGTGATATTTATTACAACAGAGGTTCTAGTGCCATGTCTGGTAAGAAAGAAAAGATTTAACTTTAGGGAAGGCGGTTACAGTGTTTTGTTCATGTCAGATTTTTTTTTATCAACGATAACAAAAATATTTTTAAAAAAATCAAAATTTATTCAGAAAATTTGAGATCAGAATATTTTTAATGAATTTAATCATTACCCCCCCCCCCCCCCCCTCCTCATTTTAGGTTAAATGGTTGTTTCCTTACAAGTTGTATTACAGAGGAGGTTCTAGCTCCATGTTCGTTAGCAACACTTGTGACAGAAGACATCCTTTCGAGCAAGGGTGTTTTATACACGCACTGTTGAAATTGACAAAATAAAACCAAAGGTCAGTGTTTTCTCTATGTTTAGTAACGCGTTCAAGGAGTGCATAGTCTCTTATTTGATATGCTATCAAAATATTAGGCCAAGGTTATCGATTTTAGATATTTTGTATTATCTCGCATGCCGACAATTTTCAGATGAAAACAGAAAGATTATCATGATACTTTTCATTTACATTATTTTTTAATCAAAAGAAAATATTTGAAAATCAGCGCTATGATATTAACGAGAAACCAGTTTAAACTTGTTTATGATTGAATAGACAATTGGTGTATCTTTTAATCATTTATTAGTTCACACTCTAATTTGAATTTCTTGACATAACTTGAAAGAGTAATTAAAAAGAAATTGGTTGTAAGTATTATTTGTATTTTTTAACACGAAAACACTCGATCATAAACAACAATAGTCTTGGCCTAAAATAGGTCGTTTACTGTTAACATGGCTAACTTCAGCGACAAAGTTGTCCTTGTAACAGGTAGGAATATACCATTTTCTGTTAACTGGTTTGCATAAATTGAGCTTAGATATTGAGACTAGTCTGTCATAGTTTTGTTTTACCGTGTGAAAATTATCGAATGTGTTGTATATTGTAAAATGCATATAATATATATATGTGTATTTTATTTTCATTTCATAGTAGACTACTTACTGACTGAGCGATAGACGTCCTTGATATGACGATTATGATGTATTTACCTTGTTTTAAAAATTCAAGGACTCATACATTCAAAATCACGCGGGAAATTTAATTCTATGACTCGAGTTAAGTTATAATTATTGTATTCGAAACAGAAATACAATGTACTCTGAATCGATCTACATTTTCATCCAAACATTAATTCAACCTGATAAAATATGAGTATCATCGAATTAAAAAAGAACAAGTCAACAACAAGGTGTTACTCTCAGAGGTGTTACTAGCGGAAAAAGAAATGTTGACATTTTCTGAGAGCCTGAGAAGTCTCTCTGTTTTTATTTTCAGTTTGTTTTCATATTAAATATTTATTTTCTGTGATGAGAATGTTTTAAGTTGCCGTTTGTCTATTTTTCGTCTACTTTTCCTCAGCCACAAAAATACTTCGTGAATTTTAATACCATTGAAAATTAAAACCAAAATGCCCTCCATAAATTACAGTTAGTTTGTAACATGAATAGCTCATTATCGGTCTCAACGGAAAAGGTGGTCTGGGGTCGGAACCTTATTTAATTGATCTATTTCTTTATTTCTGTTTTTAATTTTGTGAATATTGCATGGTGGTCGCGTATTTCAAACCCTCACTTTTCAAAATGACTGGTTCCAAACTCGAAGATTGTTTTTATATTGATCTTTCAGGAGCAAGTTCTGGCATAGGAGAAGCTACCGCTATTAAGTTTGCAGAACATGGTGCCACCTTATTTTTGGTGGCTCTTGAAGAAGACAAATTACAAATTGTACAACAAAAATGCATTGACAAGGGGTTGATGAAAGAAAAAGTAAGTTATTTAAATTTTGATGTGTTGTCTCTTATTTATCAAGTTCATCATTACAATCATATAACGAATATACTCATATTTTTTTTCTCATGTTGTATAAACTAAAATCAAAATTCTTGTTTTGAACGATGATTTGAATACCATTTAACGTCCAGTGGCAAATGTAACATTCATATCAGGATAAGAAAATGTCAATGAGGCATGCACCTGAACCTTGCTTTAAGAACTGACACGATAGTTTACAAGATAACAGTACTATAGTGAATACATTATTATAAGCATTCCTGGACATGGGTGGAGCGTTCAAACTACATGTAGCTTGATCCCGCCACGATCTATATGTGCCTGTCCCAGATAGGAGCCTGTAATTCAGTGGTTGCCGTCTGTTTATATATGAGAATAATCAGCCATATTTACAGCAGAATGTACCCCCAAAAAAATAAGAGGTAGAGACAAATTTGGTGAAAAACAACAGAAGTTATAGGGAGATGAATTATAAAGAACCGAGAAAAATGGACAATAAATATATAAAAAAGGATGAATGACCTAAAACAAATTCTAAATTAAGAAATAAAGGACATGACTTGTGTACACCCATCCAGACCCTCATGCTCTTAAGATGTGTTTTTGAATTTCTATTGAATACGCGTATACCACACTCCTTTAATATAGTGTTATTAACTGGCTGTTTCTGTATTGGCACTGGTATAGATTCAAGGTTTGCTGTATTGGCCTCGAGACCCGTAGGGTCGAGGGCCAATACAGCTGACCGAGAATCTATACCAGTGCCAATACAGAAACAGCCAGTTCATAACACTTTTATTAAATGATAATAAGAGAATTAAAAACCGGAAGTGAACGTCCCGTATTAGCCCATGGGCCAATACAGCTTTTTTCCTGCTTTTTTCTGTATTTGCCCTGTTTTTTCCGTTTGAAAACATTAAGACATTACAAAACATTGCACATCATTTAACCTGTTTATTTTATGACTTTAATTTAAAAAATATTATACAAATGTTTTTATGCATAACGAATACTTCAAGAGTAAAGTAATGGCGTAAGAAAATTGAAAACCGGAAGTGAACGTCCTGTATTAGCCCTAGGGCTAATACGACTTTTTTCCCGCTTTTTTCTGTATTGGCCCTGTTTTTTTCCGTATTGGCCCTGTTCGAAGAGCAATATTAACTCTTGATTTATATCGACAGTGGAACGTGTTTAGTATTGCACAAGCTGATTTATCCGTTATTAGGGCTTATTTGCTCATATCATTTAATAATCAACTATATTCCGCATTGCATTTTTGAAAATTATACTATTCAGAATTCAAATCTGGATACAAAAGTTTCGAATGATATTTGTTATAACTAGTACTCAATGTTTTCCCTGCCCGGATCATCGTGTTCATGAGGGGGGGGGGGGGGGGGGGGGGGGGAATCCGGCAGAGATTCGTTTGCGCCAAAAAATGCGTCCGTTTGCGCCACAACTTTTTTACTCCAATGCTACGTTTGTGCCACATGTTTTAAAATTACATGGTATCATTTGCGCCAAAAATAAAACATACGATTGCGCCAATTAGAAGAACAATGACTTTCCTACTCCTTTATTCGAATTAGAACCGGCAGTTTACATGGCAAATGTTTCCTCTTCTGGAACATATCTTCTTCTTACTGCTGATACATTGGTACTTACCAATTTAATGTATGTAATAGCTTGTAACTTCACTTCATTGTCCAAAAACACAAACATTGAAGGATGATATATGCATAAAACAGTTCATATTAATTCCTAATAATAATAAAGCCCATACACATGGTGGGTACAAAGCACTAAGTCATCAACATATGTGGCTAAATCATAATCAGCAAATGCTTTTATTTTCTTATCTATTGGCATATCTTTACTTATATCAAGCAAAGCAATAAGTTTTTTTCTCTCTCTGTACATTGACTGTCTAATGGTTTTTAAGTCATTACTCTACAAATGCTCATCTTCATGGTGAAATGTCTCCGAACATATGATACTTTTTAAGACAAAAATAAGACTAAATATATATTTATCATTAATCTTTATAACAGATATGTGTACAGGTAAATTGGCGCAAATGAATTCCGAATATTGGCGCAATTGATACATTTAGAAAACAAAATTTGGCGCAAATGATACCCCCGAAAAATAGAAATTGGCGCAAAAAGACTGCTGCCGAAAATCCGACTTATCTTTGATATATCGCTGGTCATAATTGAAATTTCCTTAGCAGTGTTAGGGGACAATCATTAGATTTTCGGAGGTGTTGGGTTGGACAGGATTTTGAAATGAACATCCACATAACAAGTGCGGGAACATTTGTTTGGCACATTCATATTTATTACATAACTAAACATTTCACTAGTAATTTTCTTTCTCCTTTTGTTATAGCACTATATAAAAAATAATCATATTCGTGAAGAAAAAAGATTAAATAGAATAACATTTATTTGATTAAGTTTTTTTCACAAATGTAGGAATATGGATTTGTGCACAAATTGTCATTCCATCCACCTGTTTCAGCAATCCATAGTTGGGCACAGTATTCGATGCCTCTGCTATTATTCGGTTCTTTTGGACCCCATGAACTGTAGTTTAGGGGCGTTTGATCCGATTCCCACTTCCATGATCCCTTTTTCTGAATGTCATTTGCACCTATCCATGGATGATATAACTTGAGTTCTAAAATATACAGATAACACTATATTATCACTATTTCGTCGTTATAATAGAAAAAAAAAACATTCATATTTACGGATATGGATCATAAGTGTTTCTACTAGAAATCTTTCTAGTTTCTCATTTTTTTATATATAGATTAGACCATTGCTTGCCCTGGGCCTGTCTGAATTGTTTTACATTAGTAAGTTGGTACCCTTTACAGTTAGCTGTTCGGGGTACCATTACTCTGAGTTGAAGGTCCTACTTTGACCTATAATGGTTTACTTTCATTTACAAGCTGTGTACATGGATGGATTGTTGTGTCATTGGCACTTATACCACATTTTCGTATTCATATGTTCTTGATAAATGAATCAAAATAATGTATTGGTTTATATCATACCTTTCCAGACTGACAACAACCAATCATTTTCTTCTTTTCCCTCTACTTTGACCAAGTGACCCCCTCTCTGTCTGCAATCATCCTTCGATCGTTTATAAAATAAAGAATATAGAATAGATGTAGCTATCAGAAAAAATATTTAATGAAAGGAAAATGCTCACCATGCATATAGTTAGGTTTATTAAGTTAACCTAACACATTTATCTTAAGCGAACTACAGACAGGACAATTGTATGCACTCCAGTTTATCTCACACTAGCAAGAATATGATTCGTTGATTGTCCAGTGGCAAATATAAGTTATATAATATGATATATATAAATGTTATGGTAAAGTTTGTTCAGTTGATACTGTAGTTTTTTGTCCAATCACACTGTTCGGATACCTTGACTTAAGTACGGTACTCAAAAGAGCAACCTAAAATCTGGAATGCACATACTACCGTGCTACATAGAGTAACACATTTAATAGAATTTAAATCGTGCTACAAACCAAGCTAGCAGAGTGAAGCAAGATCAATCTTTCTACTTATTAACATCATTCTTACTTTGATAAGTCTTTGATATTATTCCTATAAGGTGCAGGCTTTATCAGAGAATTGCTGCTTTGTTGTCCTAGACTTGTCGACAATAAGCATGGTAAGGGGTCGAACCCAAACTCCTGGACTGAAGGCACGAATTAAGAATCACATTGGAAGTGGAAAAAGAACAAAGGATATAATACGAAAAATAATATCAATTACAAAGTCGAACCAGGTTCTATAGTCAGTTTTCAGGTATTCGTCCAGAATTGATTTTTCAGTTCTTAAATTAGTTTAACATTATAAAAAAAAAGTTTTAAAATTATCTATTTGGTCTATTATCTAAATCTAAATAAATCAAAATCATAGTTTAAGGGGAGGGGGTGTCTTTTAGTTGAGTATATTACCTTTGCAGCATTCCAGGAAATCTTGTTTTGAGAAAAATAATAACAATGTATTCCGTACAATCTCCAGCCTGCCTCACAGGTCATATCCCCTGCAAGTAGATTTGATTAAAACGCAATTGGGTGAAATTTCTCTAACACAATATGTCCTGTTTCAATGTTGCAGTTGGGTGTAATACGATTTTTCTTAATTTTATAAATTCAAAAGTTTCTTGTACAGATGTAACTAGGTAAAGCTATGAGCATTGAGAAAAAACTTATATTTTCGGGAATATTTGAAGTCACTATACAAAGTTTTACTTATTGATACCCAGAGAGGAATTAAGAATACGTAGTTATTAGAAATTTAGAAAAAGGAAATGTTAGACATTCTTTTTAAATTGTTTGTTGTTGAATTATTGATTGATAAACTTTCAATTCTGTTTATAAACATATTTTGAAACTTAATCAAGCAGTTACCAAATATATTATATATATATATGACACTTACCCTTTTTCAAACAGGAGGATAATTCTGTCTTTAAGTCATCCATCTTCTGGATGGTTTCTTTTTGAAAAGCGGCCATTTTGTTCTGCAATTTAACTAAGTTAGTTTCAGTTTTTTCACACTTTAATCGAAGTCCGGTGAGTTGTGCTTGTCCTGCGTTACATGTTTTCTTCAGAGAGGTTAATTCCGACTGCATACCTTCCAACTTTTTATTAAGTTTGGTTTTTGAAATCATTAGCTCATTTACTATCGACCTCATTTCTAATTGACCTTTCTCTATAGTAGAAATATTTTTTACAATCGGAGCAAGATTGACCGATTCCCGAAGGTCGGAAAAATTGGATGATATCTCGTTCAAACGCTTCGCACTTTCATGTGTGAATTTTTGAAGCTCATCTTGTTTTTCGTCTAGCTTGTCAAATTTATCTTCTATTCGACTAACTTTTTTAGCTGTTCTTTCAGTCTGCCGTATGAGCATCCAAAGAAACGGATTATTCGAAGTCTTATCACCTGACGCTTCTACAAATCTCTTTTCGTTGCCATGTGCAAAATGTATTGTAAAAATCAGTAATACAAGCTTGTAGGCAAACATGTTTTCTTAATTTCAAAAGATTGAAATTCAAATACAATTTGACCACTATTTTCGTTTGTAGCACAATAAAACTAAACATTAAATGAAATAAAACTTATTTAAACAAGTTTGCGTGACAGTTGTAGACATTGTATATGACTATATATATTAAGTGTCAAACAGGTGTACAATGTTGTAATATTTACCTGGAAATGAAACTGATATTGTATTCTAGGAACAAGGAAGAAGTAGAACATATGTGTAACAACTCCAAGCACCAGTATCGATTTAAAACCATAATGGAATTGGCCATTATTTGATTAAATTTTGAAAAGTTATTTTGGGGAGCATTGCATTTGCGCCAAGTCAAACATCATTCCGTTGGCGCAAAAAAAAAATAATAACTACTTTCGCGCCATTTTAAAGGCAAGACATAACTATAAAGTTATATCTGAAATATGTTTTTTAAATTTTCCCCACCCACCCTTCTGTATATTAAAAAAGTTCATACTCATGTCTAATATAACAATGAGAGTCACGAAGGTTTTAAATTGTATAGTGTACATTGTCAACTCTGTAACAAACAGGCCATTATAGTTTTCTATAAAATGAATTGTTTCATATTTTCATGTCGGGTGACTGGGAAAACGAAATTTGATCACTTGGTCTTCTCCCGACTTGCAGTAAATCGCTTGCCTAAGTGGGGCGTCCGTTTTGGCTGTGCGGGATGTATCAAGTTCGCAGTCAAGTCCGGTCAGAATGACGACGTTAAATCCAATGCCTAGTGTAATGAGAGTGCCACGCTCTTTGCACGTTAAGAACCCTTGCAACAACTCTTTAAGGGATCCCTAGGTAGCTTGTTGCAATGCAAAATTTCTGTCCCTATCCAATATACCCTAATTTTACAGTGGCAGTGCAAATTTCCCGACCATCATCCCGAATGGCATCTATTATGACAAGACCTACATATTGTATTTATTGTTTACTTTTTCTCGTCCTGAACATGCATGCAATATTTGCCACTGGACGTTAAGCAACCAACAATCAATCAATCAATCATGTTCGGGCCGTTTAAGTCGACTTTACTGTGTGGATGTTTCTCATTGGCAAAGGTCATACGGCTGTCTAGATTTACTAACATCCTCTTCATTTGAACTTTGGTGGTTAGTTGTGTCATTGACTATCGTACTAATCATTTAGGTAATCTAAAGTATAGGAGTACATCCGAAATGTTTGTCACAAGTGAAGCACTGACTGTTTTTTTTTGTTTTTTTTAGTTGTTCTTTTGTTGGTATCTTCAGTCTTCTTTGATTGTTAATTGTAACATAAAATCTATATCAATATGTAATGAAACATATTAATTTTGAGAGAGGAAAGCAAATTAAATGTCATTTTTTTTAATAACTGACTATGCAGTATAGGGTATGCTCATTGTTGAAGGCCGTACAGTGACCCATAACTGGTAATTTCTATGTCATTTAGTCTTCTGTGGAGAGTTGTCTCATTAGGAATCAGACAAAATCTTCTTTTATATATCAGTATATTATGATTACTTATATCTTCTTAGGTAGCATATTGCAGTGGTGATTTGTCCCAATCTGTCTTCAGGGAGGAAATTGTTCAGAACCTGATACAGAAATTTGGAAAATTGGATATACTGGTTTGTTTTATATAATCTATATATATCTGTTTAACGCCATCATGAAATAAAATATGATTTATGACAAACACCTACGAAATAATGACCTACTAAAGCCAAGTCGACAATATTTTTGTCGTATGACATAGCGCTTAGAGAGAGGCAAATGATACAAAAGAAACATCCAAACTCATAAATCAAAAGAAAAATGTCAACGCCACTGTCAAAATAGAAAAAGGTAAAAAGACAAATTGAAACAACTGTATACAAATCACAACACAGTCTCACATGTACGTGTATAAACACTGAACCCATAACTCAACCATGCTAACCCGGGATGATTTTGAGTGCTCTGAAAGGGTAAGCAGATCCTACTCGACATGTGGAACTTGTATAACAATATTGGAAATGATATCATGTACAGTAATGTAGGCAGGATATATTCTGAATTAGATATCATCAGTATTGCCATCAAGGCACAGATTTAAAGAATACAATATAGAAATTGGACGTAGGTCGTAAATCGTTAAAAAGGTCATACGAATATGTTACCGATATACGACCGTCTTATTTGAAAGAACTGTATGAATAAACCAGAGACATATGATCGTCGATAAAATGAGAGTATTCACTATTAAGGGAGTTCGCTTCTTAGATTTCAAAGTAATTAACTTTTCAAAACACTAGTTTATATTGATAGGGGATTTATAAAGGAATCCAAAGAGCAAAACAAATATAAAGGTCACCGTGCTTGTTTTCGAGATATTAGTCATTGAAATTTTGGCGGTAAAATATCCTCTCTTGACTTTTCATAGCTTTATCATTGCCAAGTTGAAGTTCACAAAAACTGTTAAAAAGTAATTAAAATTCTATAAGACTTTTACAAATGGCTTATTATTATACATGTAAAAGATTTACAAAAAGAAAATTGTGGTCGTCGAGCAAATTTTTTCAAGGCAATATAACCAGAGGATTCCGAAAATCTGACAAAAAATCCAAAACATGACAAGCCAGCTTCCTTAACGCATGTGCGCGTTAGATCAATTCAGATTGAAATAAACAATTAATTTCCCCATAGGCGACAATGGTAGCCTTTTTCGAGATACAGACTTAAGAAAGTTGATTTTTTTAACGAAACCTTGCTAGAATCAAAGAAAAGTTATTAGGACAGTATTTTTTGGTCCCAAAAATATAGGTTCGCGTTGCTTTTCTTAGCGTATTTTGTACTTTTCTCCCATGCCTATTAATTTTGCCCTTAAAAATACGTGTCTTGTCCTAGCGTTAAAAAGTCATCTCAGTGCCTTTAGGGCTACGGAATAATTTTTATTTTGCTTTTTGTATAAAGCAGAATGCACGAAGTCTCTAAAAATTAAAAATAACGGGCGCATATATCGACCAATCAGGATTAGCCATACTCTTAATTCTGAATACCATGTTATGCTCATAAAATGGCTGCGCCCATAAAATCTAATGGTGTATTGTAACCTTCACCGACCTTCACATAAAAGAGCTTTATAAAACGTGGTCGGTAATCGGGAGTCGTGCGATAATTATTCCGACACGTTTGTTAAACACTCGTACACTTGGTCGGTAACATATCCTACGACCAGTCGTAAATCGTTACGATCTTTTGTGAAACGTTAGCCTGAAGTCGTTTTCACAAAAAGAAATCTTGCAGTATACTTGCGACTTAGTCAGTCGTAAGGTTTTTCCTGTGAATCCATCTCCTGTACTGTGATGAATATTGTTTTTTTTTCTCACCGTAGATTTTTCTTGCGTCTGACTACCTATTTTGATTCGTAGTGTTTACGTTATGTCGGCTAACAAATTGGACCTTGTTATTTTAGTAGTATAGATGCAAAACGTTTACATGCGTAATGTGTGCACCTCTTGCTTATATCGTTTATAATTCACGATACATGTATTGATTGACATACGATAAGAGAGCAAAGCTTAGATGTAGCGCTGATATTCGTCACAACTCGGCTGATTCCGTAGAAAGAGAGTATCGGATTCATTCGAGAATTACCGATTGCTAGCGCTGTCATTCGTCACAGCTCGGCCGATTCCGTAGGAGAGTAACGGATTCACCCGAGGATTGTCGATTGCTAGCGCTGTCCTTCGTCACAACTCGGCCGATTCCGTTGATGGAGAGTATTGGATTCACCCGAGGATTGCCAATTTTTAGCGCTGTCATTCGTCACAACTCGACCGATTCCATAGAAGGAGAGTGTCGGATTCACCCGAGGATTGCCGATTGCTAGCGCTGTAGTAGCACCAGGACCGAACGTTTGTTTCACTAAATGAGAGATCAAACATTTCGTGAACTTTAACTATCAATGTATATAAATTGCAGGCTGATATTGCAGGCTATGCAAGTCTTACTAATGTAAGTGAAACTAAGGAAGAGGATTACGACAGATTTGTCGATGTGAACCAGAAGGCAAAATTGTTCCTGGCACAACTTTGCCTGCCTTATATCAAGGAAACAAAAGGTTTGTTGGTATGAGGGGAAACAATACGGGAAACCATATATGTAATTGATTGAATTATAACTTTGAGAAAAGATTTAAAGGGTCGGTTAAGTTGCGAGTTTGGTAATTATCTAGGGAGTGGGAAGCAGAGAATTTGATAAATTAAATTTTACTAATGGAAAACAAAGAATCAGAATTATATATGTAAGGAAGCTACCATTTGATTTTTAAGAGGGGAAGCAGGACGAGTCACTTTGTCTATAAAAGGGCAGGTCGACAATTTTTGTAAAAAAAAAGTCACAGTGAATATGTGAGCAGTTGAATAGACTATTTAAATTTGAGAATGGAAATTGGGAATGAGTCAAAGACACAACAACCCAACCAAAAAGCAGAAAACAGCAGAAGGATACCAATGGGTATTCAATACAGAGAGAAAATCCTGAACCTGGAGGCGTGCTTCAGCTGGCCCCAACGCAAAATGTGTACTAGTTCAGTCCTAATGGACATCATACTAAACTCCGAGATATATGTGATTGTTTTTTTTTTATACAAATAGAAATTAGAAACCGCGGCGCATGAATGTAAACATATTTTAAGCTATTAACATTTTAATCTAGGTAATATAATCTACATGTCCAGCAAGAGATCCACGATACCTGTAAGTATATGACTATTAAAGATTAATTAAAGAATCTTAATGACTTACCAAAGATGAAATTGATTTCCTATGGTGGCCGGTTAAGGCCATTTTGCGTTTTCATATTCTATAGGGGAAAACGCGAAGTCGAGAACGTGAAAACACGAAGTAGAAAATGCAAGAAAGCAAAAACTATTTCGCGATTTCGACTTCGCGGTTTCGTGTTTTCGACCTATAGAACAAGAACATGAAGAAAGGCGAAATAGCAAAACGCGAAATGGCCTTAACCGGCCACCATGCTGTCCTGTTCATTCACACAGTGTGTTAATTAACAGCAACCCAACATGTCAAAACATTCACATGTTAATATGCTTTCTTCAAAAATAGACAAATGACAGAATTTGTTTTCTTTTTAAATGAAACAAAAAGCGCAAACATTTTTTTTGTGCTATTAATGAAATTATTTTATTTCAAAATTTAACTCAATAAGGTATGGGGCAAATCTTGATTCAAAATATTTTTTTCATCATCTGCTTGACCAGAAAAAATATTTTCATCAAATTGGGGATCAGAATATTTTTTAAGGAAAAAAACATAAAAACCGTTAAAATACTAGTCTAAGAATAATTAATCTTACAATCAAATAATTTATGATAATTTATTTTTAAAGTTTGATTTTCTACATGTTATTCCACATTTTACTTAAATGATATTATAATTTTAGGTAATTAAGTTATATATTGCATGTTTTGTAATTTTCATGTGTTTCCAATTTTTTAAATCATAAGCATCTTTTTAGAAAAAGTCATAATGTATATGCAATTGTTTGACTACCATCGAACAGATTTGCACATGCTTGCATGGGAAGTTAATTGTAAAGTTATTTGTACCAGTAAAACAAAAGCTTTCATAAATGTTTAAAATTATAGAATGGTCATATCAAAGCGAATGAGGAATGCATTATGTGTTTCAACCCTTAATAACTACCTCATTTGTTACCTTTATAAATAAGTTATTACTTTATCATATGGTACAAAAATCATTCAAAAAATCGATTCGTGTTGGCCCCAGACGACTTTTAATATGTATATATCATCGAAAAAGCTTCAAATTATCAAAAATAAATTTTGTTAGCATTCAAATTGAAATATCTTTTTCAACTCATCGGTGACCTATATTTTTTATTATAATTTACAAATAAGCTGTATTTAAACTAAACTATTGTAAAATTTGATTGATTTCTGTAATTAAGTTCTTTTTTTATTTCGATATTACCTCTATTCCTCCTATTAGGTCAACAGAAAAAAGTGCCTTAATAAAAATGTATGCTTCTTTCGAAGGCAGATTGTGAGCGTTAATAGACGGTGACCCCATTTGTTTTAATTTTTTTTTTCTATTAAGTGTAAGATAAAGTTCATTTATAGAAAAATATAGCAAAATCCTATTTTAAAAAAAAAATGATTTAGACCCGACAGCACCCTTCATAATCACCAAAGTAAAAGCTGAATAACAATGACCAACAATGTACCTCTTTTTAAAGAGATCACTAAAAACCAAAATACATGGTAAAAACATAGACAAGAAAGACTTATAAATAGGTATACATAAATACCAAAGTAAAAGTTAAAATGTAATGACCAAACAAGTACCTTTGTTAAAGAGATAACTTAAAACCAAAATTCATGTGGAAAAAAAACATAGACTAGAAAGACCTATAAATCGGTATGAATAAATAAAAAGTAAAAGTTAAATATTTATGACCAACACCGTACCTCTTTTCAAAGAGATAAATAAAAACCCAAAATACATGTTAAAAATATAGACTAGAAAGACCTGCAAATAGGTATAAATAAATACAAAAGTAAATATTAAATATTGATGACAAACAACGTACCACTTTTCAAAAGAGATCACTATAAACCAAAATAAATAGTAACAAAATATAGACTAGAGAGACCTATAGATAGATGTAAATAAATACCAAAGTAAAAGTAAAATAGTAATGACCAACAACGGACCTCTTTTTAAAGAGATCACGAGAAACCAAAATACATGGTTAAACAATCATAGACTAGAAATACCCATAAATAGGTATAAAAAAATACCATGTACCATGACGTGTACTCTTAAATAGTAATATATATATTTGTAATGTAAATTATGTAAAATTGTTATGTAAATAAAAAAATATGTTTGTTGCTTTTCAGCGAGCTGATATAGTAGTTTACTGCATGGCAAAAGCAGCAATTGATATGCTAACAAAATGTCTAGCGAAGGGTAAAGGATCTTTTTTCTATTTCTTTGTTAATTAAAATAAACGGGATTTGCCAGTATCATCAACCAATCGAATCCATTATAAAATGTTTAAACTTGACTGTTATTGATTTAAGTGACTATTAAGATTTTAACAAAAAAAAATTGTGATTGCACAGTGTTAGAAATAATGTTTTTATCTTGTTTATGCATCTGTTTATTTTTCTAATCCAACATTTATCCAAATAAGTGTTGCACCAGTCTTTCAGATATATTCCTTCCTGTTTGTGTATGTCCTCAAACCGAAGTATTGGTCCCTTCATACTTTTTTCTTTTGTTATTTTGTTCTTGTTATCAATAATTCTATCAATTTATAAAAAGAAAGCTTGTTACATGTAATTTGAAAAAGATTAGCAAACATCCTTAATTTGCAATCCTTTGTTGTGGATTGTAACACTCTCTTTTCTATCAAAAACAGTGCAACTTGGCAATACTTAAAGCACTATTCAAATGTTGAAAGCACTATTTAATTGTTGAAAGCACTACATAAATTAATGATCTTATAAGGAAAAAATATAACAGGCTTAATTTTGTCGATGCTGTTATTTCTGTTTGGGGTTTTTACCAAGTTTTTGAAAATATCTAGTTTTGATCGATTATCAAATAAATATTTTAGAATTCATTGTTTACATATTGTCGATGCTCCATATATATATACTTAATTGTAGACTCTCATAACTATCTTTCAGAATTAGGAGCTCACGGTGTAAGAGTGAATGCTATCAAGTAAGTTCTAATTACCTGTTGATATAGTACCTAGAACGTTCTTACCATGTAAAGCTTTCTTGATTTCTAATTACAGTCGGTTCCTTAAGGAGGCATGGGTTGTCAAATTCGTGTTCGCCAATTAGACTTAAATTATCATAGTTCATGTATTACATATCCACATCGCTCACAAACTGTAAAAATTGTTTAACTCATCCACATAATGAATGCGCATGAGAAGATGAAAAAACTCAACTCCCATATTGCACAAGTTACTATACTAGTATACATTTTTAAGGTAGACAACGAGGAAAGATATTCGAATTTGATTGAATATAATAACAATAATAAAATTCCGGATATAAATAGCAAATATCAATGTCTGTTATTCTATTTAAAGGTTTTGTTTCTTTTCTTATATATGTTTTCATATATTTGAAATTAAACTATTTGAATATAAATTACATGTATTTATCAATCGGTATTAGCTAGTTTATCGTACATGTTTTACTTAATTGTATTATATTATCAAATTGTAGTCCTGGCTTCATTGATGATACCAATATTCTTCGTAATAGTGGTTTGAAGGCAACAGATGAAGACCAAAAGAAGGTTGTGTATATAAAAAAGATAATGTCGGATGATTGGCAAATGACACATAAATTAACAGCGATAGGTCACCAACGGCTTTCAATAATGAGCAAAGCCCATACCACATAGTCAGCTATAATAGGCCCAGAAATCACAATTGAAAAACAATTCAAACGAGAAAACTAAGGGTCTAACTAATGTACATAACAAAAAAACAAATATGTAACACAGCAACAAACGACAATGCACATAGTGGTCCCTCCATATATTGTAAATAGAGTCGACTGTACTGGCTGGACAAGTGAGTGTAACCAAGATGACTGGGTTTAAGTAAGGATAATACAATCAGGAGCTGACTTCTATTTCACTACCAATCTATATGGTGAAAAACTGAAAATACAAATATAAATACAATTTTACAATGTGTTCAATGATAATTAAAGTCCATTAAAATACGGATATAAAACAGTTTGTAGATATATAAAGCTGTTAATGTTCTTTATAATGATAAATAGATGAATATTCTTGCACACGTCGGGTTCTGTCTTGAATTTAATTGTGTTATCGCAGATACGAACAGTTTGAACGGTAAAATGTTCACAGTTTCTTTATAACAGAGGAAAATATATTAAAACAGTTCATCGCTAATGTAAAGACATGATTTGTAATGTTTTAAATGTAACTCACGCTGTGGTTAGCCACGAATTTTTCCTTTGGACAACGTGTCCAATGAATGTTCCTTGTAGTTGTGCACACGACTCGCTGAGCAGTTTTCGTCACTCAGAAGAGAGGGGAAAGTAACACGGATTCCTACACTGTCCTGTATAAAACTCCTAAAACTGGCGCACATTAAGCGATGTACTCAATGAATAATATAAAATGATGATCACATGAAGAATAAATGATGAATGAGTTCCAGAACATCGACATTGGTGTCGCTATCACTGTATTTTACTATTAAAATAGATGTGATTCCTTGTGCAGGTTTTTAATGCATAGTTATTTTTCGTTTTGTTTTATTAGTCCGTCAACGATAGCATTGGTTTTGGGGTTTTGCATATGTTGGCCTCACGTTTCTCAGGGGTGGCATTAGTTGTCTAAATGCAAATCTGGTGCCAGAAACATTGGTATTATTACCATTAAAATGTTTATTGCAATACCCTCTGAAAAAAATTAACTAAACGAATTTTCGATGTCTGGTATAGATTTGGTCGAGATACTTTAAAACAAATAGTTTAAATTTTAGCTTTTCAAATATTACAACTCCAACGTACCCGATCAAAGCAGATTATTTCGGAAATTAACGTCAACTAATTTAGACATTTTTGCATCTTGTACTTCTATGTCCTAAAGTACTTTTTATTTTCTTTATAGTATGCAGACTTATCAGCACAAAAAACTCACCTTAAAAGGGCGGGAAAACCAGCAGATGTTGTCTCCCTCTTGCTCTTCTTGGCGTCAGATGAAGCATCGTATATTACCGGAAGTATCAATAATGTCGATGGTGGCTATCATTTATATCCTTGACCAGTATTAACTATATTCGAAACAATTGAGACTTCAGACTTCCAGTGTAATTAACAGTGAAAATATATTTTCAATTTGTATAATGGTATTCTCCTGATAAAAAGATGCATCATTTTTTAATAAAGTTTGGAATGGGTTTTCATGCTATCTAATATTAATTTTAAAAAGGAAGATGTGGTATGATTGCCAGTGTGACAACTATCCACAAGAGACCAAAATGACACAGAAATTAACAACTATAGGTCACCGTACGGCCTTTAACAATGAGCAAAGCCCACACCGCACAATCAGCTATAAAAGGCCTCGAAATTACAATGTAAAACAATTCAAAAGAGAAAATTTACGGCCTTATGTACAAAAAATAAACGAAAAACAAATATGTAACACATAAACAAACGACAACCACTGATTTACAGACTCCTAACTTTGGACAGACACATACACACAGAATGTGACGGGGTTAAACATGTTAGCGGGATCCCAACCCCCTGACCAGTGGTATAACAGTACAGCATAAGAACGAACTATAAAATCCAGTTAAAAAAGGCTAAACTCATCACATGGATAAAAATACAAGTGGACGTGGACGGGTACTTGTACATCCCAACAACAAAAAGACACTAGGTACAGAACTGAGAGTACTCGCAGATCTTGTTGGTAGACCCCGAATATTGAGATTCAAAAACAAAAAGAAATATTTTGATTAGATTGAAAAAAGACAAATGTTGGGACCTTTTAAAGCCAACTATACTGTATGAAATACTAATATTTTCATATTGTTGACAGTCGTATGCATGGCGATACTTGCTTACATCTACTTCATTTGAACATTGGTCGATAATTGTCTAGCATACACAATTAACGTAAAATCAACGTGCCTTGTGTTTGTGATTGAATATCAAAATAAACCAGATCGTTGTTTTTCTTATTTGAATAGTTTCACATTTTGTCATGCTACTAATCGGTTATGGTTTTACTCATGGTTGAAGGTTGTACAGTGCCATATAGTTGACAATCAAACATCATCTCCCTATATTTATTTGGTACAGTAACATTACCTGTCTTTTTTCTTTGTTAAGACTAAAGGTACTTGCAGGATGGACAATAAATTCAAAAGGGAAAGTTATTATTAAGCATTTTTTTTTAAATAGAGTGAACAACAATTCCTTGGACAAGTTGAGATGAATGTGTTTCTGTTGCATGTTCTTTTTTTGCACCTGTTCTTGGTCAGGAATCTGATGTCCAGTATAAGTCGTCTGTTGATGTAGTTCATAAATGTTTCGCGTTTCTCGTTTTTTTATATATAGATTAGACCGTTGGTATTGCCGTTTGAATTGTTTTACACTAGTCATTCTGGGGCCCTTGATAGCTTGCTGTTCGATGTGAGCCAAGCTAGACTCAGTGTTGAAGACTATACTTTGACCCTATAATGGTTTACTTTTACAAATTGTGACTTGGATGGAGAGTTGTCGCACTGTCACTCATACCACATCTTCTTACATCTAATTATTCATACAGAGGACAGATGATATATGGTCCCTTGACAAGGATTAATGTTGTTATTTATGCACGTCATACATGTTTAAACAGAATGTCTCAGTGTCGGAGAGACTTCCTACATACATCGCTAAAACTACCAGAAAAATATGGTAAGGTCAATAAAGTTGCCATTTGCGTCTTCGTTTGTCATCTTTCTTGGTGTTTCTTGTTGTGAAACAGATTTCCCCTCCATTGACACTTTGGTATTCAACTCTTGATTACACACTATGCAAACCGAACCAATATGGAAAACGGTAACACTTTTACCTACGCAATTATGCAAAGGTATGCATTTTTAAAATCTAAATTATATGAAGAGGTTGGGAAAACAGAACCACAGCAGGCAGCATCCCTTATCATTTAGATACTGAAGTGGGCCCCTTCGAGATCTCGAAAGAACACACAAATTGGAAAGCTGTAGATACATTTTACGAATCACCTCCATGTTTAAACAACAAAAACGACTTTAACGTTTAGTTTTAGATGATTGATGATTGTGTGTTTGTTTGGTGTATTTCTATTTGTATCCATCTGATTAGTTAGGCCTTTTAAAACTGATATTTATATTTTCTTATGTTGTAGAGCTACAGGTTAGTGATAGGGTTAGCAACTTTATTCTAATCTAATCCCGCCTCGTTCTATATATGCCTGTCCCAATTTGTTGTCGTTTGTTGCTGTGTATTATATTTGTTTCTCGTTCACTTTTTTGTACAAACATTAAACCCGTTAGTTTTCTCGTTTCACGTTTTTTTACATTTATCATTTCGGGGCCTTTTGTAGCTGACCATAGGTTTAGGTGACCTATAGTTAATAATGCATGTGTCATTTGATTTCTTATGGAGAGTTGTGTCATTGACAATCATACACATCTTCTAATTTTTGTATTTAACATTCTATATAAAACTCCAGGATAAGATTAACCAAGAGTACATCATTTACAATGACTGTATGTTTTCAACAAAATTCATCGGGTGAACAGATCATATTTGTTTCTGAAAAATCCAGCTAAAATTAAATTGTCACATTAAAATAGCGCCTTTACATGCTTGCTGTCCCAAGTCAGGAGCCTCTGGCCTTTGTTAGTCTTGTATTATTTTAATTTTAGTTTCTTGTGTACAATTTGGAAATTAGTATGGCGTTCATTATCACTGAACTATTATATATTTGTTTAGGGGCCAGCTGCAGGACGCCTCCGGGTGCGGGAATTTCTCGCTACATTGAAGACCTGTTGGTGACCTTCTGCTGTTGTTTTTTTCTATGGTCGGGTTGTTGTCTCTTTGGCACATTCCCGATTTCCATTCTCAATTTAATTTGCAAAAGAAACTTAGTACATGCCATTGTGATTCATTCATAATGTAAGAACAGAACCAAACAAACATTGATATTCAAGGACAAGACGGCTTTAACTAAAAAGAACGATTTCAACACTTTTGTTTATTCGAACTGGGCATATTTTATTCGACCGTAACATCAGTTTTATGAAAAAAATAATTTGCATTAAAGAGCGTGTTCCATATATCAAGTCACATGTAGTTCACTTTATGTATATCCTCTTCTTTTTTTTATTTATTAAAACAAAACATATTCAACACCGTCTTCTATATTCACATTCGTTGTTGGGCTGCTACTCTTGCAAATTCTGTAAAAGAATGATAATAGAAATTTAACTACATTAATTAGATATATCGTGTTTCCGTGCTAAGTAAGGAACATTGCCAGCCTGTTGGTGTATTCTTATGTTTTGTTTGCTAAGTTATTATTTTATTTGGGGGGGATGAGGGGGTTCGCTTGCTTTTTACAATTTTATCTTTTAGGTTTCTTTTTTTTTTACCATTTATGAATTTGAGATTGATTGCAATTATTTCAATATCTGGAAAAAGAAGTCAAAGGGCAGTTACATTACCTGGCAACAGGAATGGCGAACCCTTCAAGAGCTGTTGCAAGAGTTCTTTATTGTGTAGGGAGCCTGTCACAGTCTATATATGGGTCATTATAAAAACAAATGCAAATTTCGACGAGGTAATATTTTGAAAAATGATGTCATTGTTTTAAACATTTAAATGTGTCCCTCTATTCTATAGAATGGTAGCAACGATATTCAGAAATATACAATGGGAAAAATGAGATTTCCTTCAATTCTTACTATTTTAGGCCATCCTTTGATAGAATCGTGTCAATGGTGTTACCAATGTTTAATATGCATTAAGGTACTAAATATTATTGTTAAACATCAAACAACTATTCCAATTTGTTGTTTAGGTTTAAATTACGACTTATTGACATTGTCCATATAGCTGTGCATTCTATTCAAACATAAACTTCAGAATACATTGTCGTAAAAAAGTTGGCTGTCGTAATTATGGCCGTTGTAAATACTAAATAATACACTTAAACTGAATATATGTAAAATGTATAAGAATAAATGATAATTATATATACTTAATCCTTCGTATACGACCTAAAAACACTTTCATTTATGAATAAAAATTAAAAATGTCTCATTTTTATATAGTAACATCAATGACCCATATTTTGACTATTTTATTTATTATGCCTGTTTAGTTAACGTATCATTGTAAATATAACGGGATTTGATGAGACTGTCATCAAAGTGAGAGGTTTAGCGCTATAAAACCAGGTTAAATCCACCATTTTCTACATTTGAAAATGCCTGTACCAAGTCAAGAATATGACAGTTCTTGTCCATGCGTTTTTGATGTGTTTTGTTATTTGATTTGGCCTTTGTGATTATGGACTTTCCGATTAGATTTTCCTCTAAGATCAGTATTTTTGTGATTTTACTTTTTTCTGTAACTCCAATGACACAGAAGTATCACCATTGACATCACATTTTAAATTTTACCTTTATTAAGTACTGAACACAAAGCCATAAACACCGAGCAAAAGAAAAAGATGAAAAAAGACTTTTTAGGCTAAAAAATCTCAAATTATATAACAAAACATCCATTACTAAAAATGCCAATCGTGTTACTCAATAGTGTCATTGGTGTTACCAGAATACATCAGTTTGTGAAAACTTTGTATTTGTAATACATGATAGTGCTCCATTCCCCTATTCTATATGCTGTTACTGGTGCAGGTTTCTTTAATCAATATATTTCATAATTCAAAACAGAAATTTTTTTTCAAAAAATGATTTTTATAAGGGTACACCATGGACACTATTTTCATTTATGAAATAGCTTTTACTTACTTTTAAGATTTTTTCACTAAGTTTTTCTTTTGCATAACATGCTTACAGGTAACATTGCTAAGGGAGAATCTATTGCAAATGCTGAAATCTTGGGAAAGATAACTCTTACCCTACTAATTTGTCTTTTGGTTACACCATTAACTTAAAAAAATGAGACTTTTCCTTTTGGTGATTTTTTTTTTTATTATAAAACCAACATACACCTTTAAAATCATTGATAAATGTTTGTATGTATCAAAATGCAATAAAAAGTGATAAATCCTAATAAAAAATGATATGAATAATAGTCCTATTACATGTCTGAAAGGATTAATAGTAAAAAATAACAGTTGATTCTGGCTATATCCAAGAGTTAAATAAAACATTAATGATGTGTTTATAACATTTCATACTGTAAACTGTAGATAGTGTATCACATTTACATTCAAATCTAACATGTGCAAGTGTTATTTGAGATACATTTTGATATATTTCCATGTCTTTTGACTTAAACCAGCCAAATAACATAGTTTTGCATGTTTTTTTTTTATAATGACCCATATGTGACTTAGGATTAAACAGGTTATTACATATCTATCACAAAAGCAATTCTTAAGCATAGTAATTGTATTAATTGTTTTAAATTGTCATTTCGGGGCCTTTTATAGCTGACTATGCGGTATGGGCTTTGCTCATTGTTGCAGGCCGTACGGTAACTTATGGTTGTTAATTTCTGTGTCATTTTGGTCTCTTGTGGAGAGTTATCTCATTGGCAATCATACTACGTCTTCTTTTTGTATATAAACTGAGTGTACCAGTTTAGAATTCATCTTTGTTCCGAAGTCAAGTCTTCTGAAATGATGGTTTGTTAAATGTACGATTTCAACAAGAATTAGTTCTAGTGATGGAATCTTATATTTGAAGATTTATTGACCGATACAAATGATATGGATAAGCTTCTATAGCTGGAAAAATAATTGTGAATGGCAATAGAGAATATGTCAAAGAGACAACAACCCGAATAAACAGCAGAACACAGCCGACAGCCACCAAAGGGGCTTCCTGCATATGGAGTCCGGTTTCAGCTGGCCCCTAAACAAATTTAGTGAAAATAGACGTCACAATAAACTCCAAAACATATAAATGAACTAAAATTTAAAAAAAAACATCATCCAAGACTAAAAGAGGCCAGAGGCCTTATCAATAAATTAATTCAATCAATCAAATTGAAAAAAAAAATACAAAACATAACTGTGCCTTTATATAAAACAAAACGACTTGAAACTAGCATAATTCACAATAATAATCGTCACACGAATCTGGTAATAAAGGAAGATAGTCTAAGAATCAACGAAAAAAGAGAGGGGAAAGAATAATATTAATTAAAAGAAACATCCTAACCCATAAGTCGAAAACAAACTGAAAATGTCATGGCAAAAAGACAAAAGTAAAAACGCCCAACATGGAAAGCAACACGAACCCCACCAGATATCTTTGGCGGTCTTAGGTGCATGTAAATTAATCGCAAAGTTTTACTAAGACACACAACGTATTATTTTAGCTAATTACCTTCAAAACTGATTACTCCGTCTCCGTTTAAATCTGCTTCTTTTAACATTTCCGCTGCATCCATTTCTGCCGTGTCTGTACCAAGAGATTGCATTACCATTATCAACTCCTCTTTTGTAATTTCTCCATTTTTATCTATATCAAAGTTGTCAAAAGCTTGTCGTAGGACTTCATCTTCATAGTCTATTAAACATATCTACAAGGCAATAATAGTTTGTGATTCGTTACTTCAATGATTCATTATAACTCCGTGTCGATAGAATAAGAACTTATAAAGAAATTAAGGAACGTTCCAACAGACAAAGCTAGCCTTTAGCGACACATAAGCAGAATGATTTACTCTTTTGACCTTCTTGTTTGTCACATAGCTCAAAAATTTCTGCATATTTATTGGGGTGTAAAAGCGTTGACCGATGTACATTTTGTATGAAGCGCGGAAGCGCTTCATACTAAAAATGTGCGCACGGTCAACGCTTTTACAACCCTATAAAGTTACAAAAAGAAGCATTCAATACTTATAATTACATTTTTTTTTAGCTAGAATGATTAAAACACGATTTTTATCAAGTTTTCATTTAATTCACCTGTGCACTTTATTGTAAGACCTCGTGTCATCATGAATGATACATTTTATTGTCTAATACAATTGTTTCAGGAATAGCACGTGATGTGCAGTTAGCCAATCAGAATAACGTATTATAATGAAACATACATCTAATGTAATTATTGTCGACAAAGTACAGACCAAAGCGTTCATATAAATTTAACAAAATATTGTTATAATAAGCACTGTAATTATAACTTACCCCACAATTGAGCGTTTAAGAATCTAATGGACTATGGGTAATGCAATTGTTCGTACCTCAAAATGAAAATACGTCACGTCATTGGTTGATTTTCAATTGTTTATGGTGTTTATACATGTTCTAACCAATTATCGTTACGCTTTGGTGTGAAACTTTTGAAAATATTTCCCAGAATGCATTAGATTATGAAACGACAATTAAATTTACATATATGAACACAACTATATCATACACGTGGAGTGTCTATCGTTTTTTATTTTGTTTGTTTTGTTTTTGCGTGTTTTTGTTTTTTGTACATGTTAAAAAAATCTTCATTAGACTTACAGGTTTGCTGTTTTTGCTCATTATTGTCTCAAATTCTTTGTAATCTATAAATCCATCACCTAAAAATAAAAAAAAGTAATAGCCTATCAGTTAATCCAATATTTTAATTAACGGATTTAAAAAAACGATGCGGCTCTCAGGCTGATATTGAACCTAGGGCTGATACATGCAATATGAAAAATGCCATGTAATAATCTGATAATATTCACTTAGTCAGATTGGAGCCGGTGATTATGTCCAAACAGTAATGGCGCCAAATTTATTGGTCAATATCAACAGTCAACACGGTGATTACAAAAGCACTGTGAGTACAATAGCAGAAGTTTACAATACACCAAATTCTGCTCCTACACCTACTCATACACCTAGAAAACGATGTTTGTCCGATGAGACAGCAAGTGAAAAGAAGAAAATGAAAAGTTCAGGGCATCCCCCAGTAGCCTTATCTGACACTGTCACGTTCAACGCTCTTGCAAACATGATAACACATTTGACCGAAAGCATGAGTAATCTTGGTAGTCGAATAGAGAAAAGAATCAGTGAAATAGAAGGAAATGTAGAAAAACGTCTCACAGTCAAATTTAATACGGTTATTAATGTTAGAGTGAAAGGCGAAGTTGCCAAATTGAAAGCAGAAATAACGACTGAAGTAAGTGAATATAAAGACAAAGTTGAAAGATAGGCGAAGATACTCCGGGAATAATAAGCGTGGTAGAGGCAGAGGAGGTACCTGCAAACCACGTAACGGATAGGTCAAATGTGGGTTTTGGAACATAAACGACTGGAGTAAAATTCCGCCGGAACAGTGACAAAAATAGTTTATTTGCTTCGTGCTTAACGAATCGAGGTCTGCATATAATTGGTCTTGCGGAAACCCATCTTATGGGATAAAATATTATAAATATTGATGGTTATAAATGGTACGGAAATAACCGAAAACTAATCCACGTACGTGCTCGAGTGGAATCTGGTGGCATAGGACTATTAGTCAAAAACGATATTCATTCACAGTTCAATGCAGTGAAAGTGGACGCAACAACAGACGGAATTTTATGGGTACAATTTTCGGAAATTAACAACCAAGATAATTGCTTTTGTGTGTGTGTGGTTTATCTACCGCCCGAACACTCTGAACGTTCGGTCAACATCCATGATTTCTTTGATACGCTAATGTCCAATATATATACAATTCCGAATGGTAATCCGTTTTATTTATGCGGTGATTGGAATAGTCGAGTATCCGACATGGAAGATTATATACAAGGAATTGACTTTTTACCAGAGCGCAATCAATGTTGTAGATTTTACAACTAATAGTTACGGCGACTTGTTTTGTGAATTTTTGAGCAATATAAATTGTTGTATTTTGAATGGCCGAAATTTTATCAACAACGACTTTACGTTTGTGTCAACCAGAGGATCATCGGTCGTTGACTATTGCGTATAGTACCTTATGAGAAACTGTCATTTTTTCAAAACTTTGAAGTCATTCGAGCAAGAACATTAATTGAAGAAAATGCAGCTGTAGGCTCTTATGACCCGAAACATATACCGGACCATCCTTTGTTATGCTGGACATTTGTCGCACCTGGTTATGATATTAAACAAACCGTGTTCGAACAATTGACAGATAACGGTAGTATAAGATCAGTTGAATACGATACACGGAGTATTACGAACGATTGGATGTCCGACAGTAAAACAATTTCCAAACTGTACACATTTATTACTGAATTAGGGGAATCCGAAATAAACCAGTTAAATTTAGACAACAAATATGAAGATTTTGTTAAAATTGTACAAACCGAAATGTATTTAAAGCTAAATAAATGTAAAACTTATATATATGATGGCAAAAGTAACAAAAGGAGACGTATGAAAAAATCTTGGTGGAACGAAAACTTAACACTACTTTGGAACGATGGATGTAAAGCCGAGCGTGCATGGCACAAGTATCATAGCGGATGCAAGAAAGATTGCGCCATACACTGAAAAAAAATACCTAGTAATCTCTACTAGGTAAACTAGTAAACTTACTGTCCATGAGATTACTAGACCAGAAGTATATTTACTAGCCTACCTAGTAACTATACTAGGCCATCAACGTAAATTTACTAGGCTACTTAGTAATTACACTAGGAGTCCCTAGTAATTTTGCTAGACTACTTGGTGACTTTACTAGTCTGAGTAAGTAATTTTACTACCTTTAAGTAACATAACTAGATCCTCCTAGTGGCAAATACATGGTTAGACTAGTGATTCTACTAGCTTCAAGTAACTCTACAAACATTTCCTAGTAGGAATACCTCCTTCAGCTAGTAACTTTACTAGCTATAAGTACTTGTACCAGGTCACCCTCCTGTGGTACTTTTTCGTACCTACATGTAGCAATGTTACTGGGTTAAGGATTCTTTTTTATTTTGATTTGTATGCATAGTTTCATAGCAGTGCAATTTCTTATAGCTATTTCTCTATTGTACTGGTAAAAAGTTCAAAATGATAAATCCAATTGTTTTAATAAGGGGGACTGCCATAAAAGGGGGCTCACTCAAGTCATAGTTAAATTTTTCATGGTATAATCAATTAAATTTTTCCCATGAAAGGGGCCTAAGGGCCCCTAAATCCATCACTCAGTAAAATCAACAGAAAGCTTCTAGGTAGTTATATGTGTTTGTGATCTTTCAATCCAAGAAACACAACGACAATAGCAATAATTGTGAAAGATAAATATACAACAATGACCTTAAAAGACTAGCAAAAACATCAGCAATAGGTCACAATATCCTCAATATGAATTGACTTACAATGTATACTTTGGTTGCCAATGAATGCAGATAAAAATTTGTTGCATCTGTAGTGATAATTGACCTTCAATGTCAATAAAGACAAAACTATTTCTTTTCACTCTTTGTTCTTGTTGTTTTCTCTTTCACACATTCTCACTTAAATTTCGCCATGTTAGGCCTGACAGCTTTACAGTTACCTAACTAAATTTGTCAGTGTGTGAGGTTCAGCAAAATAATTTTAAAGATAAATCCTACATATTTTATTTACATAAGATGCATAACATCAGAACTGTAAAATACATTTGAGTAGACAATACAAAGTAGTTAATTTCAAGTATAGAAAAAGGTGTCCAACCAACAACAAACAAATAGGTAACATGTTCTCAATTTACTTCAAAGCAACCATTTAAATTCATGTTTCAAAACCATTAATAAGCTGTACCCTAATCAATATTAACAATATTTCATACATGTATTTAGAATATTCAGTTTACAATTCTAAAGTTATTTCGATGAAAAAAATTTAAAACGTCAGTTTAATAAATTATAACCCATCTAGTTATTGCACGGCCCCTGTTTAAATCAATCAGCTATCCCTGCAAAACCAAAATGAATAAACTCTCCCTCGAATATTTATTTAAAATAAAAGAACAAAGTAAGACTTATCAGTTATTTTATGTCTTCCTACTTCAAAGTTTACATTTTAAAACACTTAGAAGTAAAAATAAAATTGTCAGGAAGTAAGTATACAGATTGTACCTAATAGTTTATAACTTTATAAAGCATGATCACTTATCATTTTTTAAAGCACTGTAAATTTTAGTTTGAGCAAACAGATCCAACTCAATGTCACCCCTCTAGAGCACCAGGATCTAAATACATGTCATCCATCTCATATTGCACTAGGATCTAAATCAATTTCACCGTTTGCTCCTACATTAATATTTTATATTTACGAAACTTTGTTTTATTTTATTTTGACCTTTATAAACTTGAACAGGCCTAGGTCAAAACTGATTTTATAGTCTTAATCTATTGAATTCTAATATTGGCTTGTTTCAGTTTTTAGATGAATGAATAAGTTGACACAACAGTTGGTTAACATTTTCACGGAACTGTCATGTATACAGATAACACTTTCTCAAAATTGTTTATACTATACATGTATGTCATAGATCACAACAAAAACAAATAATCATACTTGTACTGAAACATCAATAGATATAAATATAAATGTTCATTATATAAAAGTTTTCATGCTATATATGTATCTGCATTGTTACATCGAAGGTCCCAATTTTGGCTTGAACTTGACGGGAGAGCGGACTCCTATTGATGGCCTTGGTGAGCTTGTTTTGAAGCTCTCAACTGACTTGGCGCACACTACGTCTTCTTTCAATGAATCACAGTTTTGACGAAGAATGTGTTTTTAAATTGCTCGTTTTCACAGTTTGTTGTTTCAATAGCCTTAACCAAATTTATAAATTATCACTTTCAAAGTCTGCAAAGCATGTCGGCTTGATGTTCCTTTTTGGTAAAGATTGCTTGTTACCAATAATTTGTCAGGTTTGAATAGCTGGGACCATACCCTCAACCACTTTGTACGGTAATACTAGTCTTTGGCTTGTTCTTGTGAATTGCAGGTTTTTCAAGTTCCAGTAAGCGTAGCATGTTGGTGATCGCTCCTTCTTGTCTAAATTTATCATCCCCTGTGATTTTTTCAGAACCTGAAATTATACAAAAATCCATAATAAAACTACATGTAGTGTTGTCAATATTAATTAATATAGATTAACTAGAACTCTACTGTCAATTTCTACTTATACATCGTATTTAAAAAAACTATATTTCACTTTGTTTCTTATGTGTGATAGGTGAGTCATCATGTCAGACATATATTGATACACACTGAACATTTATATGCTTTTTTTTATAGCTTTTTAATGCAATTGCATACAAGTATTTCAAGTAAGACATTAACGAGTGTAATATGTATGCATTAATATTAAATCTACAATTATACTGCTATACAGAGAGTTAAAATACTGGCAAAAGCAATAATTATCCCAGAGCCATGTTTAAAATATACTTTTATAAATATTTTCATATTTAATTAAAAAAAACAGTTAAGGCATCACCCTTTCTAATCCAGTGTTGGTAAATTATCCCAAAAAAACATTAGTAAATTAGGAAAAATTGTATTAGCCTTTATGAATTTTAACACTTTCTACTTTCATTCTGAAGCTAAGAGACGGCTAGCTTTTTAGAAAAGCTATTACTTGTTTGAAATTGAATGCATTTGTGTTCTCAGAGTCAAGATGCAAGTGTACACCTACATGGTGCATGTATGTCATCAAGTACATTCTATGGTGCTTTCAAATGTTTCTCAATTTCATATTTGATGTGAAAATATTGAAGATATACCATGTATTGACTGTGTTAGTTTTGGCAGGTTCATATTTTTCACTACATGGGCGCAGCCATATTAATATTTCATAACGAGGCGCACTTTACTTGTATAATCATAAAACGTTTCGGATTTAAGTTACGGTTTTCTGTGGTGAAATAGAAGGATTATTAATTAGTTTTCGTATTAAAAAGAAGAAAAGGTGTTTATATTAGAATAACGAAATCTGCATCTTGTAAATCTTAACTTAAATAGATTAAAATTTGTTCCACGTGTCACAAGGTTATCTTGACCATCTTCTGTAGTACATTTTATTTTACGTGAAAGGCGAGATGATGTGGTTCTTTTTTTGTGTAAACAAGTTAAGACGATAAAATAAAACACAAATTAGTTAAAATACTTACAGCTTTTCAATGAATCAGGCAAAAAATCACTCAGGTTCTTTATTCGTTTGATTGCGGCCATCACTTCATGTACAACAGAACTTGGCCACGCGAATATGATATCGTCCGGCGGGAAATCCTGTTATCAGTTGCACAGCTGGTTCCTGGTAATACGATGCATCCAAGATAGTAAACATACTAGTCTAATTAGTTGTTTGATAATCTACTAGGGACTTTTAATGAAGTACTAGCCAAACTAGTAATATTTACTAGGTATTTTTTTCAGTGTATATTTGTGAAGAAACGGAAATTGTTCGACAAAAGCAGTCAGAAAGCTAAACGTCAGTTTTGGTACCACAGTCAGGAACAACTTCTAGATGACCAACAACGGGATCCCCGAGAGTTCTGAAGAAGATTGGTAAAGTTGTAGTTGGAAACGAACGACAGAAATCTATACCGATGGAAGTGACACTAGACTATGGTACAACTAGTGCAGATACAAGGACTGTGTTAAATAAATTGAAAAACTGTGTTGATAAATTATTAAATTGTAATAATCAGACTATTGACACTAATGTTAATATTAATATTCCAGATGATTTTTTAGATAGGGAAATATTGTTTGAAGAAGCAGTAAATGCTATTGTTAAAAGTAAAAATGGCAAGTCGCCAGGTATTGATCAGTTGCCAGTAGAATTATTTAAAAATAATGCATTGATGTTAATTTTGCATAAGTTATTTAATATATGTTTCAAGTATGGAAAAATTCCTTCTGTATGGGGTAAAATTATTACAACCCCAATTCCTAAGTCTTCAACTTCAGATCCACGAGATCCTTTGTCATATAGGGGCATAACTTTAGCTCCCTGTGCATATACATTATATTGCAGTATACTGGATGATAGATTAGTGTATTGGTTAGAAGAAAGAGATATTATTCATGACGCGCAAAATGTCTTCCGTAAAGGTAGAAGTACATGTACCATGGACCATCTTAATACATTAACTTCAATTATTGAAACTAGAAAACTGAAAAAATTATCAACATTTACAGCTTTCATAGATTTTAAAAAAGCATATGATACTATTAGTAGAAAATTATTGTTTTTCTAAATTGGATATTTTATGGATTAGTACACATTTTTCATGTACATTGAAAGCTATATATTCACATGTAGAATGTTGTATTAAACTTAATGGTAATATGACAGAGTGGTTTAGCGTTAATTAAGGTTTAAAACAAGGATGTGTATTATCGCCTTTTATGTTCAATATTTGTATTAATAGTTTAATTGATGTAATAAAAGCACTAAACATTGGTGTAGACATTGATGGTGAAAAAGTTGGTATACTTTTATATGCTGATGACATTGTATTTATTGCTTAAAATGAAAATAATTTACAAACTTTATTAGATGTATTAAGTAATCGGTGTGTTACCAATTGTTTGAATGTGAACTTAGAAAAAACTAAAGTTGTTCATTTTAGGAACTCTTCGGTTCAACAAACATCTAAATGTTTTTTGTTAAATAATAAAACAGTGCAAATAGTATCTAGTTACCAATATTTTGGTCTACTGTTGACAGAATATCTCGATTATAATGAGATGGCTAAAGCTGTAGCAAGGTCTGCAAGTCGAGCTCTAAGTTTATTAATTGTTAAATGTAAAGCACATGGTGGTTTCCAGAACAGTACCTTTACAATATTATTTGATACTCTGGTCTGGTCAGTAATAAGCTACGGTACATCCATTTGGGGCACTCGTTCTTTTTCTTGTATCAACGCTGTTCAGAACAGAGCTATCAGTTGTTTATGGGTGTTGGCAAGTATACGCCAAATGATGCAATTAACGGGGACATGGGCTGGAGACCACCTAGTGTAAAACAATGGTCATGTGTCTTTAGGCACTGGACAAGATGTAGTGCCATGAACAATGACAGAATAAATGATAAAGTTTTCAAATGGTCACATAGAAATGCTGTAAATAATAAGAAAAACTGGTGTAATAAAGTCATGAAAAAACTTAAAGATTGTAACTTGGATTTGTATACTAGTATTGATAATGTGCTGCATAAGAATATTGTTCTACAAATTGAAAATGTTTTATTTAATAAATAAATTGCAGAATGGCAAACGAAAATTTTGTCACAGAGTGATGGTTACAAGCTTCGTACTTATAAGCTATATAAATCCCAATATTGTACAGAGTTATATTTAAAACAAAATATGTCTATTAAATTTAGAAGTGCTTCTGCAAAATTTAGATGTGGCAATAGAAACAGGACGATATGATAATAAACCAATACTAGTAAATAAAAGATGTTGCTTTATGTGTAAAAACGAAATTGAAGATGAGAAACATGTAGTTACTTTATGTCCTTTATATGCAGACCTTCGAAATATATTGTATAATGATGCAGTAAAATATAACGATCAATTTTATAACTTGTCTATTGACGAAAAATTTATATTTTTATTCAGTATTAAAGAACTATGTCAGTTAGTTGCTAAAACCTGCTTTAATATATTATGTAGAAGAACAATTTTTTTATTTGTATATAGCTAATGATGTATTTTAAATCTTAGATATTTGTAGTTTTAAAATCATGTAAAATCATGTATATAATTAATCCTTTAATATTAGTCTCTCATAATTTTTAATAGAATGGCACTTGCATATGTTTTAGTATGTTTAAGCTAATGACATTTTACTGTTAGTTTTAATATACAATATGTGTTATACTAGTATATGTTATCCAATATTTCATGTTTTACGCAATGTTTTATATGTATATTGGAATGTATAATGTTATACAAGTGGTGAGACTTTAATAAACTATTGAATCTGAATCTGAATCTATCACTCTACTGTGCTGAGAAAGGAAATCATCAGTTAGTAAGATCAAAGAAAAATTTCGTAAAATAGCGATAACTTATGTCAGACCCGGGTAGCCCTTGAACTAGTGAAGAAATCAATGTATTGGTGTCTTTATCCCATAACCATGTTAGTATGAAATTCTTACCATTTCTGTCAACTTCTTTGATCATCTTTTTGGCTTGTTTCTCGTTGAGTGTCATACCCAATAAATTTGAGGCATGTCTTAGTTCCGTCCATGACAGTCTGTTATCCTTGTTTATGTCGATCTGTTTAAATGCTTTTCGACATTCTATAACGATAAAAAAAAAAAAAACAGTTCATAATAGCTATTTAAGGTGGTACATGTACCAAACACATTGACTACAATCTATGTGTCTCATTTGATTTTCATAATTTGTTATACAAAACAAAAATTACTGACAATAATTATTAGTACATTTTCAGTCGGGATACAGTTTTACTCAAATTTGTCTCTTTAAAAATAAAATATTCTATTTTACCATGACCAATTTAACCATGATATTAATTTTTTTTCACAATGGTTAAAATAAATTTTAGTTTTATTTTACAGAATTGTACTATTTATAACTTCAAGCTACGTTACGCACCTTATTGCGTGCTTAAGATATTTAATCATTTACAAAAATGAACTGATACCAGTCCCTTTATTTTGCCAAAAAGTTTTTGTTATTTGACAGATGTGCACATGGATATCGGTGAACAATCTTCTGTTTGATTTATTCAGGTGACTTGTTTTGAATGGCGATAACAGATCTAAGGTCAAGATGTTTAGATTAATTAAAAGGTCAAGATGTTTATCGACAGACTTAAATAGGTTGATAAGAAGCTATCATTTACTGTCATGCATCTTTGTGTTTTAATCTTAATTTATAGATTTATTGAAGGACATGGAGTAACCAGTAATATCATCAGTCCATGTATATTGAAAACTAATGTATTGATATCATCCCCCCCCACAATTTTCACCTCCACCGCCTGGAAAAAATGAAGACGAAAAGGATATAAATTTCCATCACACAACCTATGTTTCTTGACAAATAACTGCGAGTACTCTCAGATCTGTTGCAAGTGTCTCTTTGTTGTCGGGATGTACAAGTACCCGGTCACCTCCACTTGTATTTTTGTCCATCTGATGAGTTTAGCCTTTTTCAACTGATTTTTATAGTTCGTTCTTATGTTGTACTGTTATATCACTATCCCCAGTTAGGGGAGGGTTTGGGATCCCTCTAATATCTTTAACTCCGACACATTATGTATGTATGTGCCTGTCCCAAGTCAGAAGCCTGTAGTTCAGTGGTTGTCGTTTATTTGTGTGTTACATATTTGTTTTTCGTTCATTTTTTAAAATAAATAAGGCCGTTAGGTTTCTCGTTTGAATTGTTTTACATTGTCATTTCGGGGCCTTTTATAGCTGACTATGCGGTATTGGCTTTGCTCATTGTTGAAGGCCGTACGGTGACCTATAGCTGTTAATCTCTGTGTCATTTTGGTCTCTTGTGGACAGTTGTCTTATTGCAATCCTACCACATCTCCTTTTTTTTATAATACATGTATATTATATCTCATTAAGTACGGTCGAGATTCAAGAGTTCGGAAAGCCATATGAAGTATAAAATGCTTGAAAGCATCAAACTGAAAGGGTTTACAACGGTCTTACTATAGTACAACTGTACTGTAAAGAATTGCGACTCTTACTATTAATACTTATGTATTCCAGCTAGCATCGATAAATATAATTATATCAAAAAGACACAGGCATCTAAAAAAAACTACCTAGTAATCTTCATTCAATGCACCACATTCCCATCCCAGTTATATTTGGAATCAATTCCAAGTTAGGACGTTCGTTTGGTTGTGTGGGATTTATATATACACAGCCACGTCCGGTTAGAACGGAGGTCGGATTTTATTGCATGATAGAAGAAGACCAAAGATCGGGACCATATTTCTAGTCATCCTTGGAGTCCGAAAATTTCCAAAATACATGTAGTTGTCAGTTAGAGCAAAGAAAACCCAGAAAGTCGAGACACCGAAAATGTTGACTCAAGTATGATTTTTTTTATATAACCTTGGTGCTACCGGTATTCCATGGTAAATTGAAAATGTTATCGTCGGAGCTACCCATACTGTCAGTCTGTGTCAGTATTCTGTAGAATATATTTCTCCAAAGGAGCATTTCTTTTCGGCAGAACTGGTTAAAAGTTTAAGTTCAAAACTAAATGAACATTCGGGTAGATATATGCAGCGCGTTATATGGTTACACTATAATTGGTAACTAAGTACATAGCGGGTGGGGGAGTACAGTCATAAAGCCCATACAGTAGCTTTTTGTTCTCATTATAAAACTTACATATTTTCTTAACAAACTTTTACGAAACAGAAACAAAACCTCAAAATGGTAAAAAAAAGTCATTTCAAATACATTTTTTACATGTATGTTTGCCAATGTTATACGAAATCGAAAGATGTTGCCTCACTTTTTTTAAACTTTAATTTGCATGTGTATACACGAAGTTAGACCCGAAGACTATTATTTTTAATTCCTTCGACATTAAAATTAAAAAAAAATCCGGAAAATATTGTTGTTAACGGTGGACATCTTTATAAGAAACAGACATTCAGGCAAATGAAAAAAATAAATAATATATTTAAATTTTAGTCAGTTATCTGTAAATTTTGCTGCGCCTTTGGTTAACGTAAATGTCCTTATCGTCAAAATAAATAAAGGGGTTATTAATACTAAATCGATTTTTTTTTTTTAAAGTTGAGGAATGAAAATTAAATAAAAATAATGTATAATATACTTAACACGTATTTATTCGTGTATTCAAAATGTATAAACAAATAACAAATAAATGTTTGTTATATATGTGCTATATATCTTTTGTGGATAGTGGTCTCATTGGCATTCATACCACAGTGACATCTTCTTTTTTATATTTACTTTTTTAAATGATTATGGACAATATTTACCTTCTTTTTCTTTCTGTGTTAGTTCCCGGAAATATTTCATATGCACACCTATATCCATCCTGATACTACAATTGTGTCTTATTCAAACAAATTAAAAATATGTATACTCCTCTGAACACAATAATAAATAATTATTACTTCGTGGTGCTATTTTAAACTTATATATTTACAATTAAACCTGTGTAAACAAATCATATAATTAACCAAAAAGGCATATAAAATTTCAAATGACGCCAATTAAAATTAATGTGTTTTAAAATTAGAATACCTATTCATACTAGGTGTTGATGCGAACTTTAATTAGGAATTTAATGTTGAAGTCTTATTGATTAAATAATTATACGAAAATATAACTGCATATATCCGTTAATTTTAATGCCTGATGGAGACCAGTCGACTCCAGTTTAATTACTTAGTATTCCTATAACTAGAATATCTGTCTCTCTTGCATTAAGTTGAAACATTCACCTTTTTATAAAATCCTTTATTTATTTTCCATAAGTGACATGAACTATTTGCCAATGTACGTTAACTTGCCAACAGATAGTAGGATTATATCTTGCTCTATAAAACCCAATTCCTTAGTAAGTAATGTAAGTCATAACCATGAATTTCACTATCTGAGACAGGCTAATTACAATTGATTAGCAATTAAAATGTAACGTCAAAAGATTAATGTAGTCTGGCTAATGCTTTCAGGTTACAATACACCATTAGATTTTATGGGCGCAACACGGTATTCAGAATTAAGAGTATGGCTAATCCTGATTGGTCGATATGTGCGCCCGTTATTTTTTATTTTTAGAGACTTCGTGCACTCTGCTTTATACAAAAGACAAAATAAAAATTATTCCGTAGCCCTAAAGGCACTGAGATGACTTTTCAACGCTTGGACAAGACACATATTTTTTAGGGCAAAATTGATAGGCATGGGAGATAAGTACAAAATACGCTAAGAAAAGCAACGCGAACCTATATTTTTGGGACCAAAAAATACTGTCCTAATAACTTTTCTTTCATTTTAGCAAGGTTTCGTTAAAAAAATCAACTTTCTAAAGTCTGTATCTCGAAAAAGGCTACCATTGTCGCCTATGGGGAAATTAATTGTTTATTTCAATCTTCAAAAGCACAAACCAAAGCGCCATTGGTGGTAAATAACAACATAATACAGGGCATAATGTTACTATCTATTTTTATTCATAATGACATTCTAGTTTTATTCATTCGATATACGAACAATAAACGCAGTAAGGTTTCTTTCAATTCTATAGCTAAAACGGCATTATTGCTTCCAGCATTCTTAACCAGTTCTGTTCAATTTTGTCTAAATTATAACTTAAAATAATCACCTGGTGCAAAAAGGTATATAACTGTCATGCAGACGTTTATTCGACTTCATTTGACCTTGCATTATGAGACCTAGTCTCGTGCATGCAAGGGTCCAAAGATGGAGATCGATTTCGCGGGTTTTTTTTTCAACATAATTTTTGAAGAAAAACATCTTAAAAGATGAATGCATGTAAGTACAAACACAAGAGATTCGCAACTCGGCGAACTAACGTTTATTATCGCGGCCACTAGGAAACCCTCACGAGATATTTTATTGTATTATATGTCTCTAGTACAACTATAGTTTACATAACATTTATGTTATCCCTTTTTACATATATAATTATGATAATAAATAAATAAATTTATGAACATAAAATCTGCTTTATACAATTGCAAGTTTTGACCTCGAAGTCCGCTGAAATTCTTTAAACATATAATATTATTGGCCGTGTTAGTTGTAAACTGGATGGCGCCCAGTCCCAAAACATACACGTGATGCATGTTAAAACTGTATTATAAATTCATGCATAAGATTATGCAGCATAAACTTAGCAGTTATGATATGTTTATAGAACAGAATTTGACACATTAAATTTGAGAGTTTGACGTAAGGTTCCAACATCTGCAGGCACAGTTAACTTCGATTGGTTTGCTTGTGCGCTTAATGTTTCTTTCGGTCATGGGGTTTCTAGCTTATTCAAGAACTAATTTACATCCTTCACTTTAGCATCTCTTATGAAAGTAAATCCAGAAAAGCACTTATTCGGACACACGAACTCCAAAGGTGCTATTTTAATTGACTAGAACGGGTAGAGAAGGGGTGGGGATGGTATGGGGTGTGAGGGAGACTTCTGGAAATCGTTGGGAAACTAAAGTTGGAACCTCAGTAGGACAAATTTAGGATAGATGCCAGATGGGTTTAATTTAGGTCAAATATAGTTCCTATAGTCTTACAGTATGAATACATCATTGGCCTTTTATATTCTTGAGTTTGAGAGTTCTTGACGAACAGGGGCGGATCCAGCCTTTTTAAAAGGGGGATCAAACCCAAACCCAGGATACATGTCCCCATTTAAAAGCATTGATTGTAAAAAAAAAAAGGGATTCCAACCCCTACAACCCCCATTCTCATCCCCCTTTGGATCCACCTCTGACGAAGGTTAAACGCTTTGGATGAACGGAATTAGCAAAGTTCGTGAAGAAAAACAGAAAACATATTTTTACTGTTACTTTGTTTCCATAATATGTGTTTTGAATAAAATGGGACGGTTGAATGCTATGTGCAAACTGTTAATAAATTATTGCTAAGTATTGACGAACTTTAACTTATTTTCATTAGGGAAAAGGATAATCAATTTTGTTAGGAAAAACATATTAAACTTTCATAAATATTTAATTTGATAATTAAAACATTCTTTCAAAACATTAACCTATAGAATATTGAAAAGTTTGCTGTTATTTGATGCTTAGTTACAAAACACGATATACACACATCTCGTCGTGCATACCATTTTATCAACAAATATCTGGGAGAAAAGATAGAAAAAGAGAACATGCATCCATATCTTTTTGGAACGTTATTTCTATCTATTTTCGTACAGTTTTCTACGAGTCAGTGCTACAATGGACCATATTCATGTATAGTTAATCCAACAGAGCCCGGTAGACATTTTCCGGGCACTGTATTCATGACGTTTGAAAAGTTCGGTCCAAACCAGTGCTTTGACGAATGTATTCGTCGAGCGAGGTGCGAGTCGTTCAATTACAAAGCGTCAGCGTTCTACTGTGAACTAAATACTGGACATGGTATAGAAAGTAACAACTTCGTCAACGATGCGAAGTACGAATACACTTCAATGGAGGGACTGAGAAAGGTAAATACTGGATTTTACATGTATCGTTTTGTAAAAATGTTTTTTAAAGTACATTTTGTATTTGGTAAATATTTTTGATTAAATGTTTTCTTTCGGAATTTAAAATAAAACAATAACTGTCTTTGAAAAACTAATATTTACTTCGGCCGTCGACCTCAGTTAATATAAGTTTTTCAAAATTCAAAAAACGTGATCAAATTGTCTTACTCATAACATATAATAATAAACCAGAATAATGATAACATATATAAAACAACACATTATTTATACTTTGACAGACATTTTATGATCCTTGTATATACGCTAGTGGATGCTACCCTGGGACGGTCTGTAGTCGACAGGGCGATGGTACAAGAAGCTGTGAGATTGAAGGTATACAAGTATAGTTATTATAATTATTCATTGTGTTATATATTGTAAGGGAACGACCATTTATCTGCAAGGGTTTCCTAAAAAAATATTCGGATCCCTACTTCGATTAAAAAAAAAATAATCTGGTCAAGCAGATGATAAAAATATATTCGAAATACTGATTTTAGCCATACCTTATAGCGTTAAATTTTGAAAAAAAAATATTTGATTGATAGTGTCAAAAAAGGAAATAAAAATTTCTGACTTGTTGAAAAAAACAGTAGACTTATAAATTTCGCACGGGACCGGTAATTCATATCTTGATTTAAATTTAATTCTAGGTTATTTTTACTGTTATTCATCGTGTGGTTATGTATCAGCTTTTGTTATCCATTGTTTAATTGTTTAAATCTTACGGTACCTTGCTTCGGACTTGACCTTAGATAAAATGTTCTCTAAAAAGTATAATTTCCTATTAGTTTGTGATAAGGTCTAGTTTTATGGTGAACCACAAGTGGTAGGTCAATGATATTTGGTATGTAGTTGTATAAGCATTGGCATCTCACTTCCATAGAGATTATTTAGCCCTGCCCCCTCAGTTATGGTCTAATGACTTTGAAACTGTTGCTTAATTTAGGTCGGTTTATGGGGAACCACTAGTGGTAGGTCAACGCTATTATGTATGCAGTTGTATGAGCATTGGCAAATCTAATTTCCATGGAGATTATTTGGCTCAGCCTCCTTAGTCATAGTCTATTGGGTTTTAAAAAAAAATGTATGTGTTTGTGATAAGGTCGGTTTAATGGGAACCATTTTAGTGGAGGCCAAAGTTAATTGGTATTGTGTTGTATTAACATTTGCACATCTTATATTCATGGAGAATATTATTAGTTATATAGTGCGCTAGTGACCTAATACGATATATATGGGATCAGTAAATTCCATATGGGGTGAGAGCGAAGCTCGGATCTCCATATGGAATTTACTGACCCCATATATATCGTATTAGGTCTGACCCAATATATATCGTATTAGGTCACTAGCACACTATGTAACGAATTTATCTTGCCGACTATCATAACATGTGATATTTAGACTATAAAAGTGATCAAGTCTTCAATACTGTTAGTATTATGAACCAACTTTCATAGGTCTATTAAAAAACAAATGCCAACAATAACAACTTGTTAGCTTTAAATGTGTTGCATGAAATTAATTTCACCCGTTCGTTCATTATCCATTTAATCTTTAAGATGTTTTTCTCACCGCCGTGTTGTTTGTATAAAGGGAAACAACTCCACTACTAACCTAATATGAAACCTTACTAACCTAATATGGAATATACACGGTTTCCACGAGGTTGCTCTTACCCAATCATATTCTTAGAAATGTATAGGAGGTAAGATAATTTGCTCTGCCCCCTTAATCATGGTATATTGACTTTGAAATCTTTACTTAGTTTGCATGTATATATTAGTGTGTGATAGTTGTGATTAGTTGAACTGCTTAATTTAAGTCAATGCTATCTGGTATGGAATTCATTGATATTTGCAAGTCTTATTTACTTGAAGATTATAAAGCCCCATCCCTCATCATGGTTCATTGACCTTCAAACTTTTACATAGTTTACAAAATAATGTTTTTGTTTATGTTTGTTTACTGGAAACGACTGATGGTAAGTTAAAAATATTTTGAATTTTTCTCATGACGAATAAATTTCGAACTCCTTCATCTGACTTTTTTTTTTTTAAATTAAAATATAAAACTGGTGAAGTGAAAAATGTGCAAAAGACGTCGTTCAAATTTGAGTAATTTCGCATCAATTATACTTGAATATTCTTTTAATGTATTTGTATAGTGATTTAAAATTGTGTTTACTGTTCTTTTAAAAAAAAAAAGAGCACATAATATGTATATATAACGTTACACTGACTTACAACTTTGCTAATTAACAAAACCGATTTTTTTCCGACGTAGTCACTGTGCTTAAACGGCTGTGGGTAACTGGTAACTTAAGTTACCCACAGCCCAAGATGGCGGACTCTAAACTCGTTGATATTTAATTCATACAAAATGTACCTTTTGCGACGTTTTTACCCACAGCCGTTTAAGCACAGTGGTAGTCGGTATAGTTTCGGTTTGTGACCTTTGAATTTAAGGACGCTTAACTATGGCAACAGAATACGCATGCTCGAAAATCCTTTCTGTGATTGGACAAAATGCTGTCATGGTGGGTGATTTGGTTGTGTTTGAAAAAAAACGTCTCGTTAATTATATCGTGATGGAAAGCAAGTGAAAAACTATGAATATTTGAACTAGATCTTACAAAGATTTATATTTTTATCAAAATAATTGTTTCTCCAATAGCTCTTTGCATCCGTGACAGCTGTTTATTCGGGACAATTATATAATTTTTAATGTAAACTTTGTTGTACGAACGTACATGACTTTTAGAACGCACATACGCATGTGAGATTTCCGAGGGGTTTTGGTGAATGTAAACAGAAAGATACGCGAGGACCGAGAATACTGAACACAAACAGAGAAAACGTTATTTAAATGGTATCTTTGTGCTTCTGAAGGTTATCGAAATGATAGTTTTAAACATATACTCAAATTTAAATACGTCGGATATCTTTTTTAAAGATAGTTCTTGTTAAACAACATATTCAAAGTACTATTTTGGCAGTTTAAAAAATGCAAAATAAGTAATGATAAAGAAAATTATAGTCGCCGTCCCGTAAAATTGGCACAATGTTTTTTGCCAAAATTTTGTTAAATATCAGCAGCGTTCACTCGAGATGATGTTTTTCAATTAGCGGAAGAAAAATCCAGTCCAAATATCCACTACTGTCCTACCTTTTATTGAGTTGGCACTGTATAATCCTGACCTTTACATTTTTCAAGATTATTTACATTGTAAAACCGCCATCTTGGTTTCTATGAGGATCCCTGATTTACATAACATTCGTTACTCTCCGGTAATATCATTGTCGTTGATGATGCAATTTCCCGCGCTTTTTGCATAAAGATGATGAAAAGCTGCGAGAGACACGAGAAAATGAACAGCACGTGGAGTTCCACGGTAACAATGTCGGATTCCACCATACAAAATAATCTTGGATTATGTGAAGGTCAGGATTATACAGTGCAAACACAATAAAAGGTAGGACAGTAGTTGATTTTTGGAATGATATTTGATTCCGATAAATGAAAAACGTCATCTTGAATGAATGCGGTTGTTAGTTGAAAAAATGTCAACCAAAAGCATTGTGCCAATTTTACGTGACGGCGACTTTTTTTTATAAGTGATGAGACAATCAGATGTTTTGAGTGTTATTTCTTTTCATAGACGTAAATGTATACCAGAATCATTTGGAAAGTATAGCTACTACAACACCGGAAGTAAATACCCTAGAAGTCACAACACCTAAAATGATCGAATCAAATGCAGAACCAGAAAACACGACAGAAGTAAACCAAAATGAAAACGCTGCTACAACAATGGAGGTAAACCAAAATGAAAACGCTGCTACAACAATGGAGGTAAACCAAAATGAAAACGCTGCTACAACGATGGAGGTAAACCAAAATGAAAACGTACCTACAACAATGGAGGTAAACCAAATTGAAAACGCAGCAACAACAATGGACGGATCTAATTTATGGACAAGTGCAGCTCCGAAATAAAAAAAATTAGCAGCGTTGATACATATAAATACGACTACAACATATAAATATAAGACAGTTTTTATGATTTTGTACAATTTTGCTAAAATGGAAATGATTAGGTACAAATGTATATTTTAAACTCTCTAAACCTCGTCGTTAAAAGATAACCGATGAACTAATACTGTTACTAGTAATATAGTATGGCATCCTGTTTAAATGTGTGCCTGTATACATTGTGTGAAGTTTAGTTTGTTACTGTCAATCTTTACATTGTCTTCTCGGGGCCTTTTATAGCTGGCTATGCGGTATGGGCTTTGTTCATTGTTGAAGGCCGTAGGTGACCTATAATTGTTAATGTCTGTGTCATTTTGGTCTTTTGTGGATAGCTGTCTCATTGGCAATCATACCTCATCTTCTTTTTTTATATTTATCGTACATCAATTCTTTATATAGACTGTCAATATGTTGGACGCTATCGTTGCTATGGAAGTTGTTATCAACCCCATTTGAGATCTCAAATATGTATAGAACTTTTTTTTCTAGTTTCCAAAGAAGTACGTATATAGTATTTCTATCATTTTATGTGTAGATCACAAACAGTTACCTAAATGTTACAAAAGTTTGATTTTTCTTTCATGGATAAAATATAATGCTGTATAATACAATTACAGGTTTATAGCATAAATCATGCAGTTTATTTTCTGATTTGAATTATTTCTCATTTTAGGATGGCGAGGCCGTTTATAGTTCACTATTGTTGAAGATCGTCTTAAAGTTACCTATAGATGTTTAAATTCCCGCCCTGTGTACTCTGATAGTTAGTTTGTTTCATTGTCGATTATACCACATCTCCTTTTATTTTACACCAAGTCAACTGAACATATAAGTCACCTATGCTTTTTCAATTCTCCTATATATGAAGGACTCGGATGTTCGATGCAAACGCTGAAGTGTGATGGTCTACGTTGAGGTGCGATGGTCCGTACGCTGAAGTGTGATGGTCTACGCCGAGGTGCAATGGTCCGTACGCTGGGGTGTGATTGTCTATTTGACGAAATTCATTGATTGCTACACAATTGTAATACTGGTATCTATGATGAGTTTAATTCCTAAACACAGTATGTGCACAAAACGTGTCACATTATCTGGACCATGCGGTTTTCAAACTTTGACAACTTAGACAATTTAAACATGAATGTCTACCCTTGGCATTTCTTACATGTACGATTAAGTATTTTATATTTTTGTATATTATAACTGCTAGGAAAATCGCCGTAAAGATACATGTACAATGTACCAGGCTTATACTTTTTTTTTAAAAAGAGCGTTTACTAATTTTTAATATTCCGTAATATATTAGACCGATTTCCATTTTTTTTTCTAACATGTATACAGAATTCACTGATTAAAGATTTTTTTCTTCAAAAGTTTATTATTTTATTGTTTATCTTTGATACTTCGTCATATTTGTCTGAACTCTCTGTACGATAAAGAACCGTAAGGTTACAACTATTTGAGGGGTTCATAACTTGTGACATTGCAAAATATCTATCCAATAACATTTCTATAATATGAGGAAGGCGCTACCTTAAATGCCAGCTTTATAAAAGACAATGTCCTATATATTGATTGGTTGTTGGTTGTTTAACGTCCAGGGGCAAATATTTCATGCATGTTCAGAACAAATGTCCTAGGCTACATAAACGTTTTGCTTATGTCTAAAATAAAATTATAAGTTCAGATGGAAAATGTTTAGGGAATTTTTGGTATTTTTCCGAAAAAAACATTCTGATTCCCAAATTGATGAATAAAAAATCTGTTCAAGCAGAGGACAAAAAAAATATTTTGAATCCAGCTGCAGATCTTCACCAAAAATGATTTTATCTTTCAGATATGCAACAGAGGCGGATTTAGCCCCCCCCCCCCCCCCCTTTTTTGACTTTTTGAGAAAAAATATTAGTTGCTAATATAGGGAATCACTGAAGCGTGACGATATTGGGCCCCTCTTAGGCAGCCAGTGGGCCCCCACTTATGAAAATTTCTGGATCCCCAACTGCGCAAAATAAATTTAACTTTTATATTTCTAAAAACATTTAAAACTTCCCAAACCGCACAGGTAAGTCTGTACACAGTAGTTTTGTAGGTGATAGTAAGGCCGTATTTGCCAATTTGTTATGATAAACCTTAATAGTAGTGTTAAATTTTGACTAAATAATTTTAATTGAAGGACTTCGATAAAAATAATCTGACTTGAATAAAAAAACATTTGTATTCCTGATCATCTTCAGTTTGTGAGTTCTACATCAATTTCATCTAATCGTCAGAGTTAGTTTTATGTCATTTCTTGCATATTTTTTTGTTACATGTACATGATGTAGCTTACTTTTCAAGTTTTTATATGACAGCAAAATAAAATTGAGAATGGAAATGGGAAATACAAGCATTTAAAAATTTTGCTTTCGAGTAATGCTTAATCATGTCATAGTTGTTTTCAAGAAGATACATTTGGTGTCCAGACAATAACTTGAGTATAAGTGAATGGATCTCTATGAAATTTAAATAGAAGGTTCAATACACAAAATGAAGATTAGAATTGATTTTGGGGTTATGGTACAACATTTTTGGGATTGTTTTTTTTTCAAAATTTTGGGTTTTTCTTCCAAAATTTACCTTATTTACATTGATTATACTCGTCTAGTATATATAAATACTTATTTCGCAGGAGATGCACACAAAATAGGGTGTTTTAAATATTTTATCTGTAATTAGCGCATTTTTCCTATAATGTGTACTTCTTGATAATGTCGACGTGAGTATCATGAAAAAGAAAATATATTTGGTAAGTACATGTATATATATATTCACAATTGCCATGAGCCAGTGCGCTGCAAAAGGATCTTCTTTCCCTTTAATTCCCCAAATTGCACATGATTTTTTTTTCTCACAGAAACACATGAGTTATTCGGTAAATAAAACACTTGTCATTGTTTGAAACCTTTAGTAATAAAAATTTAGTTTAGCCTGTTTGAATGTTTCATTGATTGTCACAATTTGTGTGAAAATTTTAACAGAAAATGTACAAAACACTTGATAAAATTGCATTATCTGCAGAATTATTGATAACTTTCCTCACTATATATTCACAAGGACATATAACTAACATATTGTCCATGCTATTCTGATCTGAGTTTTTATTCATAAATATACTGGCATGGCTGGTGCTGTTTCAAGTTGTCTTCTTTTTCTGTTTCTTGAGAAGTATTTGTTTAACCTGTTCAGTCACTATAAAGTGTTACAATTCTTATTTAGAGGCAACACATAAATAGTGACCAAAAAGGTACCGCTTTCACATGAGAGAAGCTAGAAAAAAATTTAAATGTACACATTTTCAATATTTTTGTAGGACTTACTCATATGAAATTAAGGAGATATGTAGTTAGAGACTTCTGCTGAATAGAAATGTTTGGGTTCACCTGATACCTGTTTTCAAATTAGTCCATATTGAAGTTTGAAGGGTCAAAAATTAAAATATGTTTGAATTCAACTAACATAAAAAATTGGGTGTTTTTTATATGCTAAATATACATCTGTGGTCTTCTGCTGTTGTTTATTTCTATGGTCGGGTTGTTGTCTCTTTGGCACATTCCCCATTTCCATTCTCAATTTTATCGTATCAGGATGTACACGGCGAAGCATTTTATTGCCTTTAGGTTTATACTTTTTTGTTTGTTTTGGTTATGAAAATACATTTGTAGTTCTGTTGTGAAGTTGCTAACAAGAGAATACCCAAATTGCACCTATATTGTCAGTTTTTTCACCAACTTTTTTTTATGTACCAGACAAAAGTTTATTCTGTGCTTATTTTGTAGACTATCTTTGTTTACAATATAGTTACACCAATTTAATTTTGAGTCCATGTTGACTAAGAGTCAATGAAAAATGGGTTTGAAATTACCTCCAAACAATCCATGATACTGTAATGAGGTCAGTACCCAAATTCCATACATCATTACATGTATGGTTAATTTCAAATCCTTAAAACTGGAATATGAACAGATGTTTTGTTTTATTTCTTTAAATATTTCGAACAATTAATTTTGACATTATTCCATGCTTCAACTATCATTTTTTTTAAGAAAAGGATGCTGGTAACAAATTTAATTTGCTCATTTTAAAAAGATGATAATAAGATAACTTCACATGGTGAAAGAAAACTTGTAAGATTTCTTCATTTTTTTTTTGCTGAAAAGGTGCAATTTGGTTACATTATTCCGATCTGTCTCGTTTTTTCAAGTTCGCGTTGAAACGTTAAATTCGGCCGCCATTGAAAAAAAATAATCGTACGAGATTTAACGAGAGTGACGAAACTTTTCAGATGGGTCGTGTAGAGAGAGTTATCGTTCTTTATTCCAAAACGATGCTTCTACCATAAGTGCCAGATAAGCTGACATATTATCCAGAGGCAATCTACTAGCCGTCATCCTGAGTGACAAGCTTTACAAAACCTAATTGATTATTGCGATATATTTTTTCTTCCTAAATATGCATCGTTGTCAATATAAGGGAATTTGATGCGACTGTCATACAAGTGAGAGGCTTATCTAGCTATAAAACCAGGTTCAATCCACCATTTTCTACATAAGAAATTGTCTGTTCCAAGTCAGGAATATAACAGTTGTTATCCATTCGTTTACTGTGTTTTAGCTTTTGATTTTGCCATTTGATAAGGGCCTTTTCGTTTTGAATTTACCTAAGAGTTCAGTTATTTTGTGATATTACTTTTGACTGCTCGCCTGTGAACTTGAAACAAAGAACATTCAATTAATTAATTATAATTGATAAATTGACAAACAATATCGATAATTTATTGTTTAGAGGTTATTGTTAAATTCAGTTTGATCTTCTGGTTTAGTATAGCTCCTTCTGTCTGTATTGTAAACGATCTATCACATCTTCTGGAAACAGTAAACTACGAGTGAAATAGTGAATAAAAAAAACCAACTGATTGTAACTATTGTTTCTCACCTTGAATTGTCAGAGCGTAAATAAATTTTACAAACATGTTTGTTTATGAATGTGTTTCCTTGGTGTGCAACAAGCGAGCCACTCTTGTGACAGGGGTTTCAGTTCAGGAAAAAAAAACTAAATATATACTAGTAAACTATTTATATCTTTATTTTATTCAGACAAATAAAAAGTATAATCTAAACATGCAACTAGAGACTATGTTTGATTTACGGGAAACAACTGGCTATCCAGTCTAGTACGCTACATTCAGTTTTTGGAGTCTGCCGAAATGATGATTTTCCGCCCACACGAACACCAACATAATACAATCTTGAAAATCTTCTGCATGATCTTTTTCTCCAACCCTTTCTTGTTGAACAGATTTCTTTCATTTTTTCCAGGAAAATTTTGTCACAGTATTTCCGGTCTTTACTTTGCGCTATTCCCTACAATTAAAAAAAAAAATTAAATAGCGACTTTAACAATTTTTATTTTCCCTCTCTTTAGTTCATAGATTTTGTTTGCAGATATTTTGCATATTATATTTGTCCAAGCTGTTTTATTAAAAATATTAATTGAGTTGACTTATAACTGCTAATTGTATCTATGTAACTCGAATAATTCAAGCCCTGACCGTCTCCGATTCTCACCACTTTTCGTATGTAGTGATAATATAACGACTGGATTATTCGGGTTAATAATTATACTTGAATGTTATTAAAAAAAAAAACCATGATATGGATAAAACAGTTATGTGTGGTGTTAGTACTTTATTATTTTGTTTTAAAAATTGAAGCCAAATAGTATCCTGACCAACTTCCCACGGAACTTGTTTATTTTATCCATGTCCACCGTAATTTTTCACAAAATTTATGAAATTTTAGAAGTCTTATCGAATAGTTCTCTAGAAAATATTTCAATAGTTTTCAAAATTTATATTGTAAATATACACACTGCAGTTATTCATAGATAAATAAAAAAATACATTGTACCCTTACATCCAATCACAGCGCTCCTAAGTTGACTTCCCTCACCTGTCTTGGGTACACAAATTAAAGGCCAACCTAATGCTGGGAAAATGTAATACTGCCGTTTTCCCCATAGTCATGGTTAATCAGGTCAGTTACCGTCTGAGCGTTAGCTAAATAAAACCTAATGAATCATAAACATTTTGACCGAATTTTTAAACTTCTTGTATTTAGTGTACATATATATCTTATTGTCTCCTCTTCGTTTGATCGAGTTTTCAAGTTTAGAGGGCAATGGTGTATGTGTGTGTGTGTGTGTGTGTGTGTGTTGTGTATTTTTTGTTCGAATGTAGGACAAAAGGTCACAAAACAAAAAGTCACAGACAAAAAAGTCACGGACAAAAAGTCGCAGGACAAAAGTCACAATATAGTTGTATTATATTTTTAGGGTAAATAAGAAAACATTTTTTAATAGCAAATCTTTGTCTGACTTCATGTTGCCAATAGAAAATCCTTTGAATAATAACAATTATATAAATCTTCATTAATAAAGGCTGATGGATAAATTATTATTGTAAAATGAATATTATATGCAAAAAAAAAATATTCAAGAATTTGTTCTTCTGTATTCAATCAATTCTATTAAAGATAATATGTGTGACTTTATGTCATGTGACTTCTACATGTACATCCGCTTACTCTTTTTTTTTCATTTCGTAATACTAACATAATTTCAATTTGGACAAATAAAACTTACACAATTATAACATAAATCATGAAGTTGACAAGCAGGTTTAAATATCTTTTTGTATGGAAATCTTCTAAATAGTGGGACACTACATCCATTGGTTAGCCCTACTTGACCCTCGAAACAAAGTGGACTTTTTTCAGCAGATGTCATCTGCAGGACAACACATATTAGTAATATGGTGACGGGAATTTTCCTGAAAAGATCAAAAGTACGCTATTTACATGTAGATGATTAATTTTGTATTAGAAAGTAGTAACTTAAAAAAAAATGCTGAATAATTAAATGTGTGCGTGTACGTCTTATGCTTTTAATGGCCGTTAAAATGCTACCAAACTTTAAAGGGAGTGTTGCATTTTTTAAAACAGTTTTACTTACCGTTTTGCCATTTGTCTGACCAAATCTCGAACTTTCCTAAATGTTTCTAAGCGTTTATGTTTTTTTTTTAATTTTAAGAATGTTTTCTCAACTGAAGATCCTTGTTAGTTATTAATAAAGAGCTTGTCACTATTTGTTCACAGTTTATTATGATCAATTGTTATATGAAATTGAGAATGGAAATATGGGGAATGTGTCAAAGAGACAACAACCGACCATATATTATAGCGCAGACAACAGCCGAAGGCCACTGTATGTCTTGTTTGTTTTGTTAGTTTGCCTTATTGCTGATCATCGTTCCTTTATTCGAAATTATAACTAACCTCTTTTAATTAGGAATCGTTTGAACTGCAAACAAAGTGAGACCGGACAACACAACAAGTCGAACGACGTTGAGATCAAACCCCGATCTTAAAAGGTTCGATCAATCTAATTAAAAACCGATCTCTCATCGCTCCTGTTTCTGATATGTCGCGTGGGAGCTCCCACGCGACATATCAGAAACAGGAGCGATGAGAGATCGGTTTTTAATTAGATTGAGGTTCGATCGACCTCAAATTACTCTAATCATATATTGTGCTTTCTTTTATAATTCATTTGATTGTAGCTAAAATTTTGGGCACCATGATTGATTGATAAGTTATCTTTTATCTTGTATCTTGTATCTTGTATCTTAATCGACTCCTATCTTAATTGACATATAAAAAGAAATACATACCGGAGCTCGTATTATAGCTTGCTATGCTGTATGGGTTTTACTCATTGTTAAAGGTCGTACGGTGACCTAAAGATGTCTTTTTTTTTTCATTTATAGGTCATTTGGTTTATGCTGAGAAGTTGTGTCATTCGAAACCATACATTTCTGTATCGCATGTCTTTGCTTTAGATATGTTGACTATATAATTATATAGAATACATTGTCTCAAAAGATAATTTGCAATATAGAAACGGGGAAACGGGGAATTTGTCAAAGAGAAAATTAACAACCCGTCAAAAGAAGAGAAAAAAGCACACGGCCAAAAATGTATCCTTAACATAACGAGAAAATCCTGCACCATCATGTGGGCTTCAGCTGCCTCCCATGTTAATGTATAGTTGTTCAGCTAACTATATACGACAAAGTCAGCTCCGAAACATGCAAATGAACCATATTAAAACAAAAACAAACACACACAAGAATAAGGGTAGGGGTTCCCGACTAAAACAGGCACACACATGTAGCGGGGTTGAACAAGTTTTGTGAGTCTCACCCCAGTCCTGTTTTTCCTTAGCCAGTGTGGAATAAAGAAATACACAGCGATGCTTAGTTTAAAAGAAGCCCGAGACCGATGTTAGAATAGGTAAGAAGAAAAAATCTAAACCGCAATGATCAATGTATGTGTTATCGACTCGAAAGAGATAAACCGCGAAGTCATACACCCATCGTATTTCAAGCCTAGCACATTGTACAAATTTATTTGATATTTTGAGACAAAACATATTTTATATATATTTACATCAAGCTGCTTTTTAGAAAGCCAAGGAATGTATACTATAACCAGTTTGTTACGGAAATTCTGTGAATTAAATTATTTATGCTGATGCTTTTAGCAATTATATGATATTTATAAATCAGTGAAGCAATATTCCTACTAAAATATAATCATAGAATAGTATTTCAGACCTAGCTTCAAACCTTACCTTAAAATAGAGGACATCATCTTTTCCTCTTTACTTTAAAGTTATTATACATAAACTACTTTTCTGTCGATACAGTAACTAAACATACATCCTTTAACTCGTAGATTATGTATTCTTCTCTAGATCCATTATGCAAGGGTAGGTATCTGACACATGATGTTTAATTTCATATGTAATAGTTATTTAGTTTAATCCGATTAACAATGAAACGGATATTTATCATTGTTGAAAGCCGTTCATTGACATACGTGTAGCTTGATTATCGGATTATATTATATCATACAAGATCATTTGTGAATCGAAGGATCCGAAAGTTTTACATAATGTCGAGCGACTGTTATTAAGACATCTAGACAAATCTACGTAGAAAGCTACATATCATAACACTACCAATTTTTGAAATGGATTTCTATGCGACTGTCATACAAGTGAGATGTTTATCTAGCTATAAAACCAGGTTTAATCCACCATTTCCCACATAAGGAAATGCCTGTACCAAGTCAGAAATATAACAGATGCTTCGCATTCGTTTGACGTGTTTGAGTTTTTGATTTTGTCATTTGTTAAGTATGGGTCTTTTCGTTTTGAATTTTCCTTGTTCGGTATTTACAAAAAATATGTTTAGACAGTTATTTGTTATTTTCGTGGTTTTACACCTTTTTGTCAAGATTTTACCGGATTTTCTTTGACTTGTGAGTTTTAATTCTCCTATTTGTATCTTCTGCCTTTTGTTTGTATTGGAGACCCATTCGAATTATCTCTTAATCTCAAATTAACTCAGGGTGATCTAAGGAATTTTCGTAGGTCACCCTGAGTTATTTTTGAAATTGAGATCAATGCGCTTATTCATAGTGGGAAGCAATGCTGGAACGTTTGTTTTGTTTTCTACAAAATCATTTTTTGAAATCATTTGCTTCTTGTTCTGTGTTGTTTTTAACTTAGGTATTCCTTTGCCGTTGTATATATTTTAGTCGGATAATGTATAATTTTCAGTATCTTTTTTATGCATAGTTCTGAAGACATGGTTATTAATTTTGCCTCCCAAGTATTTCTTTCCAAGGCTACTGATAATCTTAATAGGCAAAACTAGCGTCTTGCTTACTAAATTTTGATTTTCGCATCTTTATAACTTTTAACGTTGTTCAAGAATTAAATGCAATACGGTACTGATTTTCTTGTGTGTCTTTTTATATACGAAGTTTAGTCTAAAAGTCGATAAAAGGAAGGTTGAGATGCGAAGAAAACCTGGAGTATAATCTAACTAATTATACATGTGTTTGTCCAAAATCAGGAACGTCTTCTGATTGAATTGACGTATTGTCACATTGGGAATTTAAGCTGAACTTTGTCTCAGAATGACCTATGTTTGTCGCCGAATATCCTTTCTGATATCTGATATCACGGAACAGTCACTTTTCATTTTAATCTAAATTGTGATACAATGTTTTGTTGGAACCTGTGTGGTTTTAGTACTAGCTGACAAATGTACAAGTTTAGATATATGTACGTCCATCATGTATTATATATATATTATTAAGAAAATTATCATTTAAAAGTACCGTGCTGAAGTACTTTAAAAGTATCTGTTTTATTTATAAAATACTTTCGTAGATTGTGGACGATTTAAAGATTCACATACTTTACAGCCACTTCAATTCGTTGAATATTAAGATAAGACACGTGTGGCATAATTGCAAATGCGATAATTATCCAACAGAGACCAAATTGATTACATTTATTTGTTGGAACTATCTTTGAACTAACTCTCAGTAACTGCATAAAATTGAGAATGGAAATGGGGAATATGTCAAAGAGACAACAACCCAACCACAGAAAAGACAACAGCAGAAGGTCACCAACACGTCTTCAATGTAGCGAGGCGTCCTTCAGCTGTCCCCTAAACAAATATATACTAGTTCATTGATAATGAACGCCATACTAATCTCCTAATTGTACATAAGAAACTAAAATTAAAAACAATACAAGACTAACAAAGGCCAGAAGCCCCTGACTTTGGACAGGCGCAAAAATGCGGCGGGGTTAAACATGTTTATGAGATCTCAACCCTCCCCCTAAATAACTCTAGCCAATGTAGAAAAGTAAATGCATAACAATACGCACATTGAAATTCAGTTCAAGAGAAGCCCGAGTCTTATGTCAGAAGATGTAACCAAAGAAAATAAAATGTACACTTTGAAACTTTGAGTCTTTTGTTTTGTAAGTGTTGTTTGATCTCCGTACCGACTGAATGAGTAAATCACTTTCCAATTGATTTTTACATTTTTTTTTCATGTTGTGCCGTGAAAATAAATTTTTCCAAGAAAAGGAATGGAGAGGGGCAGGCCCTCCCCCCTAAATCCGCCTCTGATATGTAGTGACTGATCGCCTGTGAACTTGAACAAAGTACATTTAATTAATTATAATTGATAAATTGACAAACAATATCGATAATTTATCGTTTAGAGGTTATTGTTAAATTCAATTTGATCTTCTGGTTTCGTATACTGTAGCTCCTTCTGTCTGTACTGAAAACGATCTATCACATCTTCTGGAAACAGTAAACTACGAGTGAAATAGTGAATAAAAACAATTAATTGTTTGTGGTCCGTGTAACACTTATCAATTCAAAGTTATAAAAAGTTTTCAAAATTTATTAAGTTTGATCAAATTTCTAAACTATCATATTTAAAAACGATATTTAGAATTTTAATATTTTTATTATCTGGTTAAAATTTAAAAATTTCCAAACTTTTACATAATTTAGAATTTTGATATTTTGAAACTTTGATCAAAGTCCAAAAATCTATAAAATTTGAAAACTTTTTAAAACTTTAAATTGATATTTTAAAGTGTTACACGGACCGTTTCTCACTTTGAATTGTCAGATCGTAAATGATAATGTGTATCGGTTTACTAAAAATACAGGTTTAATACAAGTTATAATTCAGTATTTATTCTCTAGTCCCCCTTTTATCTTTGCATTTTGAACTTTCACCGTGTATATCACGTAACTTTAGCGTATTGTGACGTCACTTCCAAATTTTCTAACGTTTGAACGGGAAGCTTGATCAATTAGTTTTGTAAAATCCAGTTCCATCCTCAAAACAGATGAAACCTCAGAAAAGAAATAGGCAACCGCCTAATTATTAGTTTACGAGCTGGTGCAGAGAAAAAGGCTACTTCTAAGCGTAAAAGACCAAACATAGTAAGGCAGCAACCATTTGATTTTCTGTACAAACTTTTTTTTTCGCCTGCGGCGAAAAACAATCTATTTTTTTCACGACAAGTTGAAAACAATTTTTTTCTTTCAATTTTAGCATTACATATAGTGGCAGCTGAGGGTGAAACAAACAATTTTTTTTTCTCAGAATCAAAAACAAATTATTTTTTTCTCCAAAAACTGGAAACAAACTTTTTTTCCAAAAAAAAACCATAGCCCCCCCCCCCCCCCCCCCCCCCCCCCCAGAAAATCAAATGGTTGCTGCCTAAAAGTCATGTGCATTCTGACCCAGAAAGATCCATGGCTCCTCTTAGGAATCAGAACATTATTGCAGCGGGTAGTCATTCAACTCAATGGAAATACAAATTCAAGCGGAGACGAGATTATTGCCTCCGACCAAAACCATAGTGACCGTGCGGAGTTGGACCCTGTGACGTAGCTATTCCTGGACCGTCGTCTTCGAGAGTTCTGATGCCGAGTACAGAGTCTCTTCAAACAGAATCACACGATGTCACCACAACAATCCACAGAAGAGCAGCAGATAACGATTCTAGTATAGTTTCCCAAGTTGAGATGGCCCCATCGATTCAGGATAGTCATGGTATGTATACACATACAGGGGACCTAAATGCACCCACCTTTTATCATAGTCTTAGGAGGTACCAGTCGCTAATTACAAACTCGCATTTGGCCAGTAATGAAATTTCCCTAGTTAATCACATTTCGTAAGCCATTCCTAGCATATTGGATCCGATTGGGGCTCATATTCAATTAAAGATTAAGATTTGGGATCCGATTCTACATTAGATGGCGATTTTGTTTTGAAAGGAGGTGCCCTGACTGTGGTTAAGAAACCAGAGTCTTTAAACAATATTGAAATTTGGACTTCGGCCTTTAGGATATATATGGCAATCTTATCAGAAAAAAAGGCCTTTGAAAGCTTAGGCCTAAAAAAAAAAGATATGTGTTTCCGGTAACATCATCTTGAAAAATAGAGTCGGTAGGTCGGAATTCTTTTTTTTTTTTTTTTTTTTTTTTTTTGACATCGTAAATGAAATCCGGAAAATTATCATGTTTTTTCCAAGTCCGGATCCGTAATTAGTTTCAAAAACCGGAAGTGTGCCATTTGCAATGTTTTTGAAGCACCTGCTGTGCAAATTTCTTGGATTTTAACCTATTTGGAATACCTTTTGACATTAATAAAATGTTTTACTGGCTTTCTATGCAAGAGAAAGCAAGAGAGAAAAAATATTATGTCATCTATCAGAAGCCTGTGTCAAAAACAGGGTCGGTTGATAATTTTTTTTTTTTTTTTTTTTTTTTTGGAAGATCCAATAAAAAAGTTAGGGTCGGGGCTAAAAAACAGGGTCGGTCGGGTTACCGGAAACACGGATCTTTTTTTTCTCGGCCTTAAGAGTTTTTGAAAAACAATGTATATGCAAAGCATTCGATTAGCGTCGTCTAGGGGTACTGATAATGGTTGGGCCGTGTACGATAATCAGTACCGACTAAAAAATGAGCGATTTCCATCATCTTTCTGGGGTGTCTTTGATCAGGAATTGTGGGTCTTGGGCGTGGTGATGGGGGAATGTCAGTCAGTCATCGTCTGTAGTCGGGAGCAATAATTCTCATTCTTCATCGAATTATCAATCTCGTCAGGTTTCGGATATCAATCCTAGTAGAATTCAAGGGAGGACTCCTCGTAACCAGAGTAATTTTCGAGTCTACAGTGGAGCCGGTTTTCAATCTCGCCAAAATGTCGGAATTTCAACCACGTCCGTTGTACGTTTGGAAGAAAATGCAAATTTGATCACAAATGCTCAAAATGTAATGGTCCACACCCAGTTACAAGTTGTAGAACTTTAAAGGGTTAAACGGTGTGACTTGTCAGATTTATATAAATTAGGAAATTCCCCTATCAATCTGTGTGAAGTCGAAAAATGTTTGTTGGATTATACGTAAATAACTGCTGCCGCCGAAATAATTCAAGGATTACGTTTTGGCTCTAAACTGGTGTACGCTGGGCCTAAATTTTCTTTAACTTGTAAAAATTCTAAAAGTATTTCAAAGAATACAGAGACCACTAGCAGAAGTTGAATAAAAACATTGAGCTCGGGCGTATTGCAGGTTCATTTTCACATCCACCTTTTCCTACATTTCGCTTTCTCCTATGCTCTCATTCCTAAAACAACTGAAGGATAGTTTCGCATAGTGTTGTATCTTTCATCCCCTACTGGTAAGTCTGTTAGTGATTTTATTGATCGAGAATTTTATTCTGTGGGTTAGGCGATGATGATTCAAAAATTAGGAAAAAAACAAGTGTTATTGACTAAAGCCAACGTACAGTCCGCCCTTCAGATTGGTGAGAATATGGCCAGGTGATTTCGATCAGAATTTGAGTTTGAATTTGACCGTAAATTGCCTCTCGGCCAGATCTCAGTTGTTCCTTATTCGAAAAAATTTCCACGGCTTTGCATTGATATACGGCAAAGTGCAGCCATTCTAAGAATATTCTGCATTATTTAGATAATTTTTGTTCGCCGGAGAAGCAGTCACGAACCAGTGTGCCAATTTATTAAAGATATTTACTAATGTATGCCAGAAATGGGGGGTCCCTTTAGCAGAAGATTAAACAGTTTTACCAGTTGAAATTTTAACATTTTTGGGCATAGAATTTGATACTATCGCCATGGAGCTCCGGCTGCCGAAAGTTTAATTAATCGAGATAAAGCAACGGATTACTGTTATACTTGGTGGTAAAAAAGCAAAGTTGCGTGAACTTCAGTCACTTATTGAGTTATTGAACTTAGCTTGTCAGGTCGTTGTTCCAGGCAGGGCATTTTGTCGTTGGTTAATTGATGCAACTTGCAACGTAAAGGAGCTTGGCATATAATTATCGTCTCATCTGAGATCCAAGATGATTTGCAAATGAGTAGGCTCGGTAAGGGCCGATTTTGGCCTCGAATGTCAGGTTTATCTGACGAAAGATTTTGGACACTTTTTAAACACTTAAGTGTCTATTTCAGTTGATTAAATTAGTTTATGTGAAAGATTTTAACTGATTAGTCATTAAAAACGCTCCGATTCAAGCTTAAATATGAAAAAATCTATCAAATATGCCAAAAAAATGTCACTTTTCAGATGGTTTTTTTTTTTGTCAAAAATGAAAGTGGCCGCATTCGTGTTCATCCTCAACGTTTATTTATATATGTTATGTGTTATCATCATATAAAACGTACATTTCAATATTAAGAATAAACACAAATGCGGCCACTTTCGTTTAAGACGGAAACCGTCAAACATTTAACTAAAATGCTTAAATTGTGAAGATTTCAGTAATTTAGCATGATTTAATGATGCTAGCACCCGATATATGTGCATAGTATTGTCCAAATAAACCTATATTTATGTAGCAAATAAAAGCATTCTACTTTCCAATAAATAGCTAAAAGTTTACATTTTAACAATTTTGTAAAACTGCTATATTTTGGGGCCAAAAAGGGGCCCTACTGGACCTACGCCTTTGGTTATCCTTTTTAAATGAGTATAACGATGTTTCTGTAATGCTAGACTTGCTTTGGACATCAAACGAGTCAATCCAGCTATACACTGATAGCGCCGGAGGTTCAAATAGGGAGTTAATGATTTATTTTGATGTCAAATGGTCGCAAGCTTGTTGGCCTCGAGAGTGGAGTCAGAACTGTATTTTGAGGGACATCACGTTTTTGGAATTTTATCCAGTCGTCGTTGCTATTCAATTGTGGGGGAGATTTTTAGAGAATAAAAAGTTATTGTTTAATATTGACAATCAGTCAGTTGTAGCAATTTTGAATAAAAAGTCATCAAAATCTGCAAGAGTAATGATTTTAGTAAGAAAACTTGTATTTATTTCCCTCAAACATAATATTTTGATAAAGACTAAACACATTTCGGGTAGCTGGAACGTAATTGCTGACGCTTTGTCTCGTTGTCATTGGCAGCTCTTCAGACAGTTAGCACCACAAGCAGACAAGGAACCTTCTCCAATGCTAAGCCTACTATGGAAATTCTAGACTTGGAAGTTGCAAAATTGGTACATTTTTCGATGGCGAAAAATACATGGAAAACCGACAAGACAGCACTAGTCACGGTCGTTAGCAAAGTTTAGCAATTAAGGAATATGACTTCTTCTTCTTCTTCTGATATACAGTTACAGCTTCATTATTATTGAAGATTACGAACTGTTGCATGCGCGGAGTATATGATTAAAAAATATGAACAAAAATTTATCTTTAACTTAGTAGAATACTTGGTGATATTTACATGAAAGAAAACAACAAGTGATTAAAAAATATGTACATTGTTATTTATAGAATTAAATTATGTTGTGGAGAACAGTTGGTGTCAACTGATCTCTGTAAATTTCAATGGTTTGACTTGCTACCACAACTTGTGGCAACATGTTCCATTGAATGATTGTTTGCGGAAAGAATGACCATTTGTAGCTGTCTTTAGAGGTGGATATTTGCCGAAATGTTTGAGTATGTAATTTTCTTGTTCTAGTATCTGATGGTATGAGGACTAGTGATGGGATTGCAATGAGTCCATGGATGACCTTGTAGAACATGATAAGTCTGGTTTTGAGGCGGCGCTCACTGAGTGAGGGCCATTGTAGTTCGTTTAACATGGATGTAACGCTACTGGTGTTGTGGTAATTGTTACATACATATCGGGCCGCACGCCTCTGTACCATTTCTAGCTTATTTTTATAATCTGCTGTGTGTGGATCCCATAGACTACAGGCATATTCGAGTTTTGGTCTCACTATTGATTGGTAAGCACGGGATTTGATACTGGAGTTAGAAATTTTTAAGTTTCGCCTAAGAAAGCCAAGAGATTTATTTGCATTTGATACGATGTTGTTGTAGTGAATGTTCCATTTTAAGTTAGACTGTAGGGTTACGCCAAGATATTTTGCAGATGTTACTAGTTCTAAAGTATGGTTATGAAGGATGTAATCGTGTTTAAATGGTTGTTTTTTTTTTTTTTTTTTTTTTTTTTTTTTTTTTTTTGTGTGATGGTTAAGATAGTACTTAAATGTATTATGGCCTATACAAATTGATGTGTTAACTCGTTTTATAGCTTAAATATCGTAATCTGGTTTAACATCATCTACAATCAGTACATACATGTTCTTATCCGGCATTAGCCATAAACATAAATTATTTGGTGTAACTGACACTACATGTACTTTTATAGTTTTTAAAATGCTAGAGGGAGTTCGGAGGAAAAGTCCCAAATTATCTGATATTCGCGTTTCTGTTTAGTACTTTTTGCACAAAATTATACAATCACTCCCATCCGTTTGCTCTTTTAATAATTTCCCACAAATTATGTTGGCCTGGTGTTCTTAGTGAAAAAAATTTCTTAATTTCTTATTGTTTTATGAACAAGTAGCCCCAATAAAAACATGTGCTGAAAGGGGATGGCGGGTGGGTCAATTTAAATCTCGGAGATACAAAAATGGCTGCTGTAACTGCAACAAGCTTTATAAAATGACCACCTATCGCTTTCCTATATATAATGTGATTGGTCAAATCCTTATCTTATCTCTGTAGACAAAAATAACTTATCAAAGTTTCTGCTAATATTGAACCCATGATGGGAAAGGATAAAAGATTATGAGGACATGAACGTAAAATGTATAAACTCCAATTTAATGCATTAAATTCCCATTTATACATCATTCTCCAGATAAGAAAAATATCCCACTTATAAACAGAATTCTTTTAGAGTTTGTATGTTTGATACTCTGAAGATTTGTCTCATTGGCTCTCATACCAAATCTTCGTATATCTAATAGCTTGATCATTGAATAAAACAACCAAAATATAACATCAATAAGATTCATTCTGCAAACTACTAAGGGCACCAGTATGTATGATAGTGTGTGTACCGTCGCTTGTGGTCCTTGATAATCTTGGCAAACCAACATATACCAAAACTACAATTATTAACTGTATATAACTAATATAACTTAAAGATATAAAACTAAACTATTTATTAGAACAAAATCTAAAACTCACTAAGAGCTTAAACATTTTCATATAACATAAAAAACATACTAAATAGTAAAACATTTACATATTAATACCTTGATATAACATTTGGCTTTCTAGGGGGCTACTCATTACAGTTTCTGAAGAATAACATACACAAAATATATACAACTTATGCCTGTGGTAGATCCGAGCAGACAACATACAAACAAGTTGCTTTCTTTAAAAAAAGAAATGCAATCGTAAACCCAAATGCTTGTTTGGCATTATATATATATTAGATAATTGTTTAATAAAGATGTATTGTCTTATATTACTTTTATTGTGCATAAGAATTAGAAACTGACATTGCCTGTTTACTGTTTCACACATCAACTTATAGATCCGACGTACGTCGGCCGTGGTAAAAAAATCATGTACGCTACCAATACCCTAGTAATTTTGATGCATTCGACCTGTCAATCATATCTGTATCGTGTGCACAACGAGCTTAAAGCGTGTATTGGGTGTGCGTAAATCGTACCTAGGGGTTTCTCCTAGTCTTTCTACATTCCCAACTGCAGGTCTGTCTATATGTGAATGTTTGTCAATAAGTCTGTCACATTCGCCCGTCTGTTTACATGTTTACCAGTCCGTCTATGTCCACTGGTTCGTCTACATGTTCACTAGCTTTGAAATAGCTTTCGGTAAGTGCGATTATTTCAGTGATTTGTGTCTGTATCGTGTGCAAAATAGATTTTATGTTCTTTCTATGACCACCTTTCAAATACATGCGCAATAGCTATCTTATTTAGATTTTTATGTAAATGATTATTGTGCACCGTACCCATATTTTTAGGGACGTGAATTGCAACTGATAATTTACAGTTTTTTCTTGCGATATGTTGTCCTTATGGTTTCAAATTGGTTCATTTGGGAGGGTTGGGTTTATGGCCACCACATTGTTTATGTGCCAATGTCCATTCTAAAGCCAGGAACATGTAGTATAGTGGTTGTTGTTCATAATTCATGTCGGTCAAGTTTTTTTCGTAAATTATTTTGTTATCAGTAAGGCTGTTTAGTTTTGTTTGATTTTTGTTTTTAAATCTTAATGGTCGGGGCATTTAATAGCCGACTAAATAGTGTTTTTTTTTCATTTTTGGAGGCCGCTCGGTGGCCTTTAAAGACTTACTACCACGTCATTGTAACTCTGGTTGGTACTTGTATCATTAGTGCTGGACCAAGGTCGATCCTATGCACCTTTGAGGCAGGCGGGATATTTTTGTAGATCTTGTACAGCTCAAACTAATAGTAGTTCCTGTACTTCTATGTCTAGTCCCATGTTGCATGGTTGGAGAGGGTGTAATATCTTCTGTAGGTTTGATGAAGTTTCACCCGTATCGGACTTCTTCTCCTGAATGAAAGCTTTAAGGCGACGAGTATTTGTGTATGCAATGTGCCCTTAACGTGTCTCAAACTTATCTGTAGCGGTTTCAACGCTCGTGTAGCGTGTATATTATGTGCGTGCAGTTTACAGGTATACGCTTGACAAACGCTTGAGCTGAATGAAAGTTTTTATTTTCCATTAAAATTTTCCTGAAGTAAAAGCGTTCACCAAGCGTATACCTTTGCATTTCGACGTACTTCAAACTTATGGAACGCGGGTTTAAACGCTTGCGTAGCGTTCCTTTGGTGAGCAACTAAGTTACGCATACGATGATACGGACTTTGTTAATTTTCTTTTTTGACTGATTGTTTTACATTGTCATTTCGGGGCCTTTTATTGCCGACTATGCGGTACGTGCTTTGCCTGTTGTTGAAGGCCGTACGGTGACCCATAGTTTGTATTTCAGTGTTATTTTGGTTTCTTGTAGATAGTTGTCTCATTGACGCCAACCCATATCTTCTTTTTTATATTCGATATCTTATCGCCGACCTGGTTAAGTCTGCTAAAAATGCATGCATGATTCATTTTTAGGTTATCAGTCGTAGTTAAAGTGGCACATTTAATTCGTTGTTTCATTGAAGTATCATTTCTTACATCTGCATGGTCAAATGTGTTTTTTTTTAAATAAATTTTAGATTTAGATTTCAGTCACGGTTATTTTTTCCCCCTTCATATTGAATATCTATACTTATCAGTCGCATTTTAAAGGGAAAATTCGCGATTTTTTACTTATGGTTTAAATATGTTCATTATGACAAAATATATATATTCACAAAGTTTTATCGCTATATGTCCAGTAATAAAGGAGAATTCAACAATTAATGAAATTTTTTTAACTACTTCCTGTAGGTCGTGACGTTTTCTCCTGGTTTTTGCATGCCGGGATTTAAAATACAATCAGTAAAAGTCTTGGTTTTTAATGATATTTAAACGTAATCGTAAGCGCGCCGATGACTTATGGTTTATCTAATAAACATCCGATAATAAGAAGATAAGACGCACAGACGTGCAATTGTACACATTCATGAGATACATTTTCTATGTTAAACGTATATATTCGAATTATTTTAGTAGACAACCAAAAAAGTTATAAATTTATTAATTAATGCATTTTCGGACTGATATATGAGGTGAACAAATTAAAGTACAATAATCTGTAAAGACAATATGTTGGTGTACTCTTATTGACCTTTTACTATCTCTGCTTTGACTAGATTTATACGATGTGTGTATTCACGGTTCTGTGGCAAATTGAATACTCTTAGATGGCTTGTTGAAAGGTAAATTGTTATTTGCACTTCGGTATTTAACCACGCCTCTAGGGCACACCTTGCCAGGTGTGACTGTCTATTCGGATCAGTGGATTATAAAACAAGGGAGCATTCAATATACACATCTATAATACTAATTCAAGTTTCAAGTTTGTTACAAATAAAAATAGATCGCCGTGGAATTATTTAATTATATTTGCTGTATCATTTATTTCAATTCAAATAAATTAATTTACTAAGTAATAAAATTTAAACAATTTTCGGTTAAGACGGGAAACTTAATTCATGTGTCAGAATGAAATGATATACACCTCTTGTCCTTGATGTATGTCTCATTAAAAAGGGGGAATTAGAAATAGCTTTACCAAAGCATTTTGATTTTCTTTATTAGGCAAAAAATGTACGAGAACACTTACATTTAGACTTTTGAAAGCCATGTATTAATGTATATCTGAAACTATCTGAAGATAAGTAGATAAATCTACCGAAGCGGAGTATAATATGTACGAACAAAGAAAAATACTTTTGTTTTTAAATCTTTGCACATTCATGATTAATTATTGTTATCTATTACTCATTCAATTACTTAATTGGTACCTAAAATATGTCTACCGCTTGGCATTAAAACTCGGTGTAGTAGGAAGGGTTTTATTACATATACTAGATTATATTATTTGGATGAGGATTTGAGCTATCCTATAAAACACATTTATTAGTTAACTACATTCGAGCCCAAAGGATATTAACTTAAATGATTCAATTAACTTTACTCACATATTACTTATATTTCTATCTTTTGATTTTTGCGTGCTTGTTTTTATAGAACAGTTTATATATGGTCCAAAAATTTATCATAAAATCATAAATAAAAATATCTTGTTCGGAGAATGATAGTACTATAACAGTGGTTCCAGTCAGTCAAAAGAGTCAGATTTTGACGAGTATGGTCATATTGGGTACGCACTAGAGCCAGGGTATACCGAAGAAGAGCTCCATAAAATGGAAGCTGCAGAAAGTTCCCGAAATCAAGATATCCTTAGCAACCATCGCTAGTTTTTAAAACACAGATTGGTGTTCGTGTACTAACTGCATACTTATGCCGTTATTAACGGAATGTCTATGTTGCCACTAATTTACTCTCTTTGATCGTAATATTGAATTGGGTGAATGCATAAGTAACAGCATCGATTTCATAACAGTTTGTCTGAACCCGGTTGTTCTTGAAACTAACTATATAAGTTTTTTTTAAGTACAATCGTATTCATATTATACATGTTAAATGAATGAACAAATATTAAACCTATCTGTTTATTGTTTTCCGTCCATGTCTGCTCATCGCCAGAAATAAAGTTTGTCGCACGAAAAAATGGTGTTAATTCCAGAGTCAAAATTTAAAGAACTTATTTTCCATGTTTTCTGGTATTGTTCGAAAGAGAATTGACCTAACAGAAGAATTACTATCTTGGGCTGTCAGTAACACATGTAGAGTAGTGGGTCGTTGTTGGACATGCAAATCTTATAAAGTGTATCATCTGTTAAATTTGCAGGTCACTGAAAGGGGAAGTTCCATACGGAAGTAGGTTTTAAGACTGATTTTTTTTTTATATCCAGTGACACATTTTACATGCGTATTCTTGAACGTTTGATACATCATTTACTCTCAAATTGCAAAAAACGAAAACTTCCACTTGTATTTATAGTATTTGTTGAAATAGTCCTCGTCTCACAACGTATAATACTCTATCTATTTGACCAACGATGTTCAAAAACAAAAAACAGCGAATTTTATGTCATCTTTCCCTATTTTTGAATGTAACTTATAAGGCTGTTCAACTGGCAAGAATACCGCCAGAGACATATATACATGTCTCTGATACCGCTAAAGCGAACAAGCAGTTTATTCTTTAAATTGCTATCATATCACGGCAAGAAAGAAAATAAATCCCGAAATTGATTTGAAACTTTAATACTAAATAGTTTTCCTAGAAAATACTCACACCCCTTTGGGATTATTAGTGTACGTCCAGTTGCATATATTCTACATGAATGTCGGAACAATTGTGATGATGACGAATTTCTTCCTTTATTCGAGAACAATCTAATTGATACATGAAACTGGGATTTTACTATGTTCATAACTTCGATGAACCAAAGCAAGATATATATCGACCTGTATTTAAATCAAACTGGTTCTCTTCTTCTTCTTCTTCTTCTTCTTCTTTTGGTTTACAATATAGTCTTATACATGTATATATTTTAAATTGCACTATAGTTCCGTAACTTTCTATCCAGGGGCCGGTTTCACGAAGCTATCCTAAGACATGTCATAAGACATATCTTAGGACATGTCTTATGATCCTCTTATGACTATCCTAGGACATATCTCAGACCTCGTCTCGAAGCTGTCTTAGGATCATCTTATCTAAGACATCCTAAACCTGTCGCAAGTTCTTTAAATTTTCAAATATAAATATGATCTTCGGAAAAAAATCATGTAAATGTAGTATGTCTTACCATAAATTATTCTAAACGTATTGATTAATATAATGACATAATTTGCAAAATAAATATAAAAAAATAAAAGTAATTTAAACAATACATCAATATAAATATAAAATTTTCAATGCAAAATTAAGAAAAAAGAATATAAAATTATGACATTGTTTTGGTACAAGTGAGTTGAATTCAATTTCGACTTTATTGGTTATAAAAGGTTAAGAGATAAAATCGTGCAATTTTTATATCAATACATCGAATTTTCATTGTTGACAAATCCTGATAATCCGTCAATGTATATATGTTATAAGCAGGAACAGGAGAATAGATAATTAAATAATTATAATAAGATATTTGTTTTCAAAATTAATATAAAAAATGAGTGTAATTTATATAAATAAACGTATGACTATCCTAAGACCACCATAAGACACCTCTCGCGTTGTCCTAACTTTATGACCAACTTTAAGAGATGTCCTAATTTAGGACCGCTTTGTGAAACCCACTTGGGACTAAGATATGTCGTAAGACCATCCTAAGACATGTCTTAGTCCTAAGACAGCTTCGTGAAACTGGGCCCAGGCGTATAAGCCAACATCGACAAGTGCGTACATTTTTTAAATCAATATTTTTGGTATGTACCAGTCTGTCCTTTACTATAATTGACAAATTACATTTTCCCAAATTAACCCTCGGAAAAAATATGTATATAGATTTTTATTTCTTCAAATCTTTTTTTTTTTGTGGTATTTTTTATATTTTCATAAATAATATTCTTTACACCAGAAATGTTATTTATAAACAAGCGTACGAGTTAAATTATTGGCATCATATCACTTTCGGACACACAAGACAGAGATGTGTATTATACACCTGATAGTTCCATATGGAAAGTTATAAGTCTGCCGTGTACACTGATCAATACCTACAGAAGTGAAACGATGCATGAACTTGCAAGCCCGACAGGAAATCGCTTGAATACCCGGACGTGTCACCTGAGTCCTCACACCCCTCACAATACCTTTGGGAGTAATACCTTTAGCCATCCTGGTGATCAGATGAGGAAAGATCCGAATTTATTTGAATAAAGTTTATTACTTTAAAGAATTATGAACGAATTAGATTTTTGAAAACAATTTTCACGGAACACTTATTTATTATTTGAACTGTGACTCTTTAACTAATTCCAATATTAACAGTTTAAAAATAACAGATATATAATAATGGTCATTTAAAAAAAAATAAGAACATTTTCCGTATCAAGTTTATAGTTAGACAGATAAAACAATCGTACGATTGACAAGATATCGACACGCAATTACGAATACATCGGTTACTGTAGTTTTGGTCCTTTGTGTTTTATAGACATATCGTGATTATAATCGTAGAAGATGACAAGATGGTGGAGCGTAGAAAATTGATACTCAAATTTTAAAATCGATGTTGATCTCTTATCTAGCGGAATAAAACTTTAATATCTATAAATTTGAGCCTTTTTATACAGAATGGACATAATATCAATTTTTGATTTTTTTGCGAAGTTTCCCTTTAATGACGAAAAGGATTCAGAGGTTATTATGTGACCTCTTTGTTTTTAAAAAAAGTAAATAATGTTGCAATATTTAAACAAAAAAATAACTTTAAATTTGCAATATTAATGAAAATAAATACGGACATAACTTTCATAATTAATTCTAACGTTATTTATTATAAACGATTTTTTTTTGAAAAATCCTCGTTTTTACACCTATTTGAGGCACGTATTTATGATTATATTTCCATGTCCTTGGTCTATCCTAGACGTAAAATTTCAAAAAGTGCTAATACTTTTTTTTAAAGATTTTAGTTTTAATTGTTCTCGTTCAAAATATTTTATTTTTTCATGTTCAATATCTATTTAATTTTATTTTTAATAACCATTTTTTTAAAAATTAAAGTTGCAATATTTAACCAAAAAAAAAATAACTGTTATTTAATCATATGCAAGAAAGACTTCCCTTTAATTTCAGTATAAAAAAATAAATAGCTTGCTTTTTACAACATGTACATCTTCACTAAACGTAAAATCTAAAATAAATGCTACTAAAACTCTTTCTAAACATTTTATTTTTAATTAATTTCGTTCAGAATATAAAGCGCATTGTTTACATGAAATCTTATCTCATATCTTAACACAGCTGGTTACATCGTTTGATTAAAATACTACGCATGTAGGTTAATATTAGCAGCTTGTAGTCGTGTGCAACAAAATATTATATCATATTAAATTTCAGATCATACGTAAAATATCTCTATAGCAACTTAAGATGCTAATGCATATTCAACAGATTAGTAAGCTATTGCGCATGCATTTAAAAGGTGGTCATAGCTATTGCGCATGTATTTGAAAGGTGGTCATAGAAAGAACAGAAGTGTTCCGAATAACATCCGGTGTTCCGAAAGACTACATCACTCGTCCAATATATACTGCGTAAACCCTCAGGGGTTTACGCAACAAATATATATTACTTATGCCTGTGGTAGATCAGAGGAGACAAAACTAATTTCGAGAACCTGTGGTAGATCCGAGCAAGTGAATGCGAATAAAAATAGATTCTGCGGCAGATGCCAGCAGATTACCTAATGCGAATAATTTCAATATGAATCTTGTCTCTTCGCTTCTGCATTGAGTCTTGCATTCTTTGCTTTATTAAGAATGCTAGGTGAGCTCACGGCCGATACGAGTACAGATATCGTAGCCAACACCATTTTCATTAATGATCTGTCATAGAAATTTTCAAATAGTCAATATGAATTGCATTTGAAGATTTGCAGTTCGAAAGCTGACCAGAGAGGTATTTCAAAGACTTTGGATATTCCTCAAAGGGAGGCAGATCTTTGTCCTGTGAACAGGTTGCGTGCTTTTTTGCGAATAAGATATCCTGCTTCTGACAAACCCTTGTATTTACATTACAATGGGTCTACGTTGACTCGTTTTCAGTTTATTTTTAGACTTAAGAAAACCCTCTATTTTTGTGGCGTTGAAGACCACATCCGATCACATTAGTTTAGAATAGGCAGAGCATCGCATAATTATAGCAGAATGGGGGCCTCGGATTCAGAAATTAAGGTTGGGTTTCTGATGCATACACGAGTTACATTCTGATTTGGTGGATTTTATAGATACGAAGATCTTCGAAACTGTATTTCAATATTTTTTGTAAAGGTTTTAACAAAACAGGACTCTTAAGAATTTTTGTCATTGTAGAACCCGTCAAGTTTGGGTCATGGGATCATCTATTAATATTTATTGGGCGGCCAGAAGCATTAAGAGAACTTCAAGACCAGGGGGGCAAAAACGGATTACAGTCAAAAGGTTATAATTTTCATTGGCATGGCTAGCGAGGGATAAAATGGAAAAAATTGTTACCTCCATTTAAAGAAAAATTTAGATGTTATCCACCTCCACAAATTTTGATCATACACTTGGGTTCTTATGATTTGGGTTTATTCAAAGGAAAAGAGCTTATTGAGCAGATAAGGTTGAACATTATGCGATTAAATGTGTTATTGCCAAATCTCTCTTTGGTATGGAGTAAAATTTTGCCTCGTATATATTGGCACTCGGCAGAAAATCAGGTGGCTATCAATTCGATCTGTAAACGAGTTAATGCAGCTGTTCGTAATATTATACAATTATAGCCTTTGTATGAGGTCGATACGAGGTTATTTCGACCTAAGAGAAACATATTGACTGAGGACGAAGTCCGAGGTCAATATGCTTCTCAAGGTCGATATAACATCGTATTGACCTCAACCAAGGGCTACAATTCTTATATTATTAATCAACAACTATTGCATGAACAATGTAAATATGGGGATTTCTAGAATGTATTTTTAGTAACATGCTGTATGCCCTGTGCAATATGCTGTTTTTGACCTACGAAAAACTAAACACAAGTGTATTGTCGTGCAAACCGAGTAAATACAAATGTTCATGTGATCAAGTTTTAACGAATCACAAATCCTTAAAATATTTGATTAATAATATATTCGGATAAATTAAATCATGGCCTTGTTATTTGCCATCAAAATATAAAATCTCAAGAAAGAGATTTGTTCAGGCATGACGGAGTGCACTTGTCAGATGTAGGTAATGATGTTTTCTTAAATACTGTTCAGGGAGCTTTAGAGTCGTTTGTAAGTTCTGACCGTTAGGAGCAGACAAAATATGGTTGATGACCCCTGATGGTATCCAAAAGATTTCTTCAAATTTTAATAATTTCTGGAAAGATATTTTACTAAACTGAAATATCCTAAACACTGTCACTAATGGCACTGCTGAAGGGGTCATGAAACAATCCATATGGCTAAACAAGAGTTTGAAAATTAATAATAAAACTGTCTTTTACCAGAGGTGGGTTGAATCAGGAGTTTTCTTTATAGGTGATTTACTTGATGAAAACAGTATTTTTTTTATTTTAAAAGAATTCTGCGAAAAATATAATCTTAATATTAATTTCTTGGAATACCATTCTTTTCTGCATATGATACCAAAAGACTGGAAAAATTTAATCACTACTTCAGAGAAAATTACTCACATATCTAACGATAAATTTAAATTTATAAAAAAGCAATAAAAAGTCATGTCAGTTCTTTTATAAAAAATTCTTGTCAATGTATACAGAACGTCCTACAAAACAAGAAGACAAAATGTGTAAGGAACTAGGCACTCATATATAGAAAATTGGGATTTCATTTATAGTTTACCCTTTTGTTGCACTAAAAACAACAAATTTAGTATGTTCCAGTTTAAGATTTTACATAGAACTCTTGCATTATTGCAGAAATACGGGTTAAAAGAAACTAACTTATGTAGTTTCTGTAATGAAACTAAAGAAACTATAAGTCACCTTTTCTGGGAATGTATGCTAGTTAGAAATTTGTGGTTAGAAATTGCAGCACTTTTTCTAGTTGAAAATAATTTAATTTTAATTCTTAATGTGGAAAATATTGTTCTTGGGTCAGAGTCTTGGGATATTTCCCTAAACTTATTCACTATTCTGGTTAAATATTATATTTATACATGTCGCTTTAATACTTCATTACCGACTCTTAAAGGTGTCATAGCTACGATTAAAAATTCCTACCAAATAGAAAAAATATCTACCTCCTTCAGGGGCGGATCCAGGAATTTATTAGGGGGTGGTCACCTTTTGAAATCTTAAATCAAAATTCAATTTGTTTTTGGTATCATGAAAATAGTTACAACTATAGAAGACAAAAGTTACACATTATTTATAAAATTAATTCCAATTTCATTTTTCTTGGATTCCTGCGTGCAAACATGTCATAAAACTTCTGTCCGAAATATGTTTTGCATCATCCCTATGGCCCCTTATAGGAAGATTCTGTTTGCCACAAAGCAAAACACACTTGCATATAGATTTCAAAACAGTTCTGTTTGCTTTTATACGTTCATTCATTGCTTTATCAATAAATGTTTAAATATCAGTAGTCCTTCGCTCAATGTTGTCAAGAAAAAGTTGAGCTTTTGCTCTAGCTTCAGTATGACTTTTTTTACATGATTTCTCATCACGGCCGAAATGATCGTTACATCTTGTACTTGCATGTGCCATATCTGTTAGTGGTTTGCATGATAATGTTCCCAAACTATCAACCCCAAACAGAGCACAGTATATGCAGTAAGCTCCTTCTTGTGAAGGTGAGTACACTAGCCCATCATAGCGATTTAGCCAATTCAGCTGAAACAGTCCGTTCTTTCCTGCATATTTTTTTTATAGGAAAGTTATAGTTTATTCCAGGTTGGAAATGATTTCTTATCAAATTAAATTTCTCCTTTTTTGTTAATTTACGTGTTGATTGTTTTACAAAACCAATGTCGTTTGTACTTATATGTAACTCGGGGGTTGTTTCTTTAATCTGATCACTTTCATTCGTATCAATGCTAAATCCATGTGCGGCCGGTTTTATTCCACACATTATTTCTTGAATTATTGTAATCTTTTTTATTAAATAATGTTTATCGGTTTTCTGATAATACAGGTTTGATAAAAGTTATTCCGTACTTATTCTCGAGTCCCCCCTTTATCTTTGCATTCTGAACTTTGACCGTGTATGTCATGTGACTTGATCGTATTGTGACGTCACTTCCATTTTCTAACTTTTGATCGGGAAGCTTGTTCAATCTCACCCACCTGCTCCAGCAATCTCCTATTTTGGATTATTTTTTTTCTGCTGTTGTTTTTTAATGTTTTTCAGGTATATGCCTAGTGAGTTTGGGAAGACCGGAAACGGATCCAGCTGGAGACAATTGATTTTCGGAGTAAAAGGAGTATGGCAATTATTGTAGATGATGAATTTTCGACTCGTCTGTAATAACATAATATTGCAGTGCTTTGTGTCCAGTTATATCGTGAACTGTTATTGCAATTTCACGTTTTTCCAAATGCTTTTAAATTGAGGATAGAACATTTTTATATAAATACTTGATACTGATTTCAAACAGATGGTGCTAGTAGATTTTACGCATCTTAGAATCTGCTGATGTCTTTATGGTGGACGTTTCCTAAGAAAAGAGAAAACTTTAATTTCTAGAATTCAACTGTATAAACATATAGTCTAATAGTTGTGTGCGTTTCCAAAAAAAAAGGATTTCTTTTTAATGCATTTTGATATTTTTATTGTTTGTTAGTACTATCTTTAAAAAATAAAACAGTTGTTGCAGTATTAGTGCAGAAGCTGGATCAGGCAAGATGACACGGGGGTCATGACCCTATAATTCTACGTTAGACCATATGTCAAAATATTCTCCTGTGGTACCATCTAAAGGTAACCGTACAACCTTCAACAATGAGCAACACATTTACCATATGCGGCCGGTTTTATTCCACACATTATTTGTTGAATTATTTTAATCTTTTTAATTAAATTGAACAAGCATGTTTGTTTATGCATGTGTTCTTTAGTGTGCAAAAAGGGAGCCACTCTTGTGACACGGATTTCAGTTCAGGAAAAAAAAACACAGATATACTAGAAACTATTAATATCTATAATTTTATTTTGAAAAATGAAAAGTGTAATTTGAACATGCAACTAGAGACTATGTTTGATTTACGGGAAACAACTTTCTATCCAGTCTAGTACGCTACATTCAGCTTTTGGAGTCTTCCGAAATGATGATTTTCCGCCCATACGAACACCAACATAATACAATCTTGAATATCTTCTGCATGATCTTTTTCTCAAACCCTCTTTTGTTGAGCAAATTTGTTTCATTTTTTTCAGGAAAATTTTGTCACAGTATTTCCGGTCTTTGCTTTGCGCTATTCCCTACAATCAAGAAAAAAGATTAAAATTAAATAGCGACTTTAACAATTTTCATTTTCCGTCTCTTTAATTCATAGATTTTGATTGCAGATATTTTGCATATTATATATATATATATTATTGTCTTCTCTTCGTTTGAGTTTTGAAGTAGAGACGTCAATTGTACGTGTGTGTTGTGTATTTTTTTTTTTTTCGCATGTAGAACAGAAAGTCTCAGGATAAAAAGTCACAGACAAAAAAATCTTTTGCTTAATTACAATTTTTTAAATCTTCATCAATAAAGGCTGATAGATAAAATGAAACATTAATATAGAAACAAACAAAGAAATGATTAAAGGATTTTTTCTTTTGTATTCAATCAATTTTATTTAAAATAATATGGCAGTGGCGAATCCAGAACTATTCATAAGGCGGGCCCGCTGACTAACCTAAGGGGGAGGGGGTGGCACTCCCATCATGCTTCAGTGATTCCCTATATAATCAACCAAATTTTCACCACAAAAAGGGGGATGGGGCACTCAAGGCACCCCCTGGATCCGCCTATGATATGCGTGACTTTTTGTCATGTGACTACTACATCCGCTTACTATTTTTTTCATATCGTAATACTAAGTTTAAACATAATTTCCATTTGGACAAATAAAACTTACACAATTATAACATAAATCATGAAGTTGACAAGCAGGTTCAAAAATCTTTTTGTATGGAAACTTTCCAAATAGTGGAATACTACAACCATCGGTTATTCCTTCTTGGTCCTGGAAACAAAGTGGACTTTGTTCAGCGGATACGATCGGCAGGACAACACATATAAGTAATATGGTAACGGAAATGAACCTTAAAAAAACCAAAAGTCTATTTACATGTAGTTGATTATTTTTTTTATAAGAAAGTACTACCATAGAAATGAATGCTAAAAACTAACGTTTCTAAGAGTTAATGTTTTTTTTTATTTTTTTTTATTTCAAGAATGTCTTGCCAACTGTAGATCCTTGTTAGTTATTCACAAAGAGCTTGTTACAATTTTTTGAAACATGCAAATAAACCAAAATAAAAATAAAAATAAAAAACCCACACAAGAATAAGGGTATGGTCACCTGACTTAAACAGGCACATGCAAGTGGCAGGGTTGAACAAGTTTTGTGACTCTCAACCCGTCCCTCTTTTTTTCCTTAGCCAGTATGGATTAAAGAAATACAAGGCGATGCTTAGTTTAAAAGAAGTCCGAGACCGATGTTAGAATTTGTCAGAGAAGAAACAAAGCAAAGCCACAATGATCAATGCATGTGTTATCGACTCGAAAGAGATAAGCAGCGAAGCCATACACCTAACGTGTTTCTAAGCCTAGCACATTGTACAAATTCATTTTATATTTTTAGACAATAAATATTTTATATATATACTTACGTCAAGCTAGCTTTTTAGAAAACTAATGCTTGTATAATATAACACAACGCTTTTTATTCTAACCAGCTGGTTACGGATCAAATATAATCATATAATAGTATTTAAAACCTTGCTTTAAACTTTACCGTATAAAATAGGACATCATCTTTTCCTCTGTATACTTTAAGTTATTATACATAAACTACTTTTTTGTCGGTACAGTATCTATTTTATATCCTTTAATAACTCATAGATTATGTTTTCTTTTTAAAATCTATTATGCAAGGGTAACAGACACATGATGTTTAATTTCATAACTTATTTTGTTTAATCCGATTGACAATGAAACGGATATTTATATCATTGTTGAAAGCCGCGCATTGACATATATGTTTGTCGCTTTATTATCGGATTTGATAACATCGTACCCTTGACACCATTTGCGAGTATTGTCTTGAGGAAACGATGATAGTCCGTCGGATAGGGACGATATATGGCTGACCCGTGTTAAGAGAGAGCCATATCTCTTGCACGTAAAAGACACCATTGTAGATTTCGAAAAAGAGTAGGGTAATGCCGCTACAAGGCAGCACTCGCACCCGGAAAGTGGAAAGGGATGAATATAAATTTCAAAACTTGTTTCCCAATCCACTATAGATAAATATGTTTAAACTAAATAAATGTTTAAACTAACATCGTAAACAATCATTTTTGAATCACAACAAGGGATGTTTGGACCGCTTGTGCATCGAATGAAAAAAAAAACAAAAACAAAAACACATTATGTCAAACGACTGTTAATTTACACATATAAACAAGTGTACGTAGAAAACTACATATCAAACCCTTTTTTAATATTTTTTATTCTAATATGACGTGCTTCATTAGCTTTGTAAAGAAACCATACTTTATTATCCAATAATATTAGTTTGCACATGCGTATATTGACTACGGCAGAAAAATGAATTTTATCAAATTGGTATGCATTTAATGTATTCCATTAACTTATAACACTTTCAAACTCTAAAATGATACACATTTTGTTACTAATACTTTCACAATGACAACAATGTGTTACAATTCGAAATTTACATATTTGACCTAGATACCGCAACTTCAAACTTCAAACCCCCCCCCTCTGAAAAACACGTTTCATCTATCGTCTGCTTGTTTACAAAATAAAATGGAGTATGCGAGAATAATCCCCTTAAAAATTGGACTTAAGGTAGAATATAAAGGACAGAACTACACAATAATTGACCATTACAACCAGAAACAATCTGTTCTACAGTATATTATTAGGAATATCTCATCAGGACAAACAAAGAGAGTATTCAGACACGAAGTATGTGATGCATCAGTAACGTCAATGTTTGCCGGACTTACTGATGCCACAATATACCAGTTCGAGCAAGAGAGCTCGCAATCAGATGACGAACTTTCAACTTTTGCTGAAGGAGTTTCTGAACCAGTAGAAGAACCACAAGGTTAGAACTAGAACAAGCTTTAGAACCAGAACAAGCTTTAGAACCAGAATTAGCTTTAGAACCAGAACCACCCCTAAAGAAACCAAGGTTCAAAGAAATGCCAAGCAGAGAGCACATAGATATGTTGGCTCAGGCCAGAGTAGAAGAGACAACTAAGCAACAAACTGATTGGGGAGTGCGCCTTTTCAGAGGTAAATAAACTGACTCACATCACAACAATTAACTATCATTGTATATACATGTATATATTATTATGATTTTTTCCTGCTATTATGACTACATTGTGTCCTCACTATTCCTGTTGCAAAGGCATGTATATAATAATTTCATTGAAACATATGATCTAACGATAAAATATAAAATAAATTATAGGTTATTATTACTGTCGTACTGAAATGACAAAATTGTTTCATATTTATGATAAAATGGATTGACCCTAGCAGGGAATCGAACCCCATTGTATAAAAAATAGGCGTAATTACCAATATACCACCAAGGTTTCCAATCCATTTACAAATGCAATAAGATTGTCACTCAGTTTGAATTTTAATCATCATTAGAAAAACAAAATTTATCAGCAAAAAATGTATGCATTTCGTGTGACGTACATGTACATGTATTATGAACTGTGAGTCGCAACAAGACTATTTACAAATCATTCAACCAATAAAATAAAGAATAAAGGCCTTTAAACCTCATATTGTGACATATATACATTTCCAAATTTGCATTTATTATAAAAGTGAATATTATTTAAACTTGATAAAATATTAATTTAAATTTCAGGATGGTTGACAGAAAACCAATACAGTGTCAAGTTTGAGGAACTTGAAAGCTCCATATTGAACGACAGATTATGCCTTTTCTATCCAAGCCTGCAAACAAAACAAGAGGCTCCCAAGAGCCTGAATCGCTCACCTGGTAAACAATGCCTTATTGAACATATTGAACCATGCCAGGCAAACATGTACAGCTAACAATTCTTCAATATTACAAATATATATGACTAACTGTTTATAAAAAAGAAAATGAGACCAAAACACAAACACTTAAAACTTAGCAATGGACTGTGAAAATGAGGTCAAGTTCAAATAAAACCTGCGTAACCGACATATAGATCATAAAATATTTTCATACACCAAATATAGTTGACCTAATGCATAAAGTATTTTAAAAAAATAGACCAAAACTAAAAAAGTTAACTTTGACCACTGAATTATGAAAATGAGGTCAAGGTTAGATGACACCTGTCAGCTAGACATGTACACCTTACAATCATTCTATATTCTATTTAAAGTAAGGGCGGCCATGTTTTTTGACGGATCAAAAATCGAAGCACACACTTTGTGCAGGATAATCTAAGGAACTATCATGCTAAGTTTCATCCAAATCCATTCAGTAGTTTCAGAGGAGAAGATTTTTTAAAGTTAGCAAATATGATGAACAAATTGTGAAAAATTGTCATTAAAGGACATTTACCCCTTAAGGGGTCAATTGACAATTTTAGTCATATTAACCTATTTGTAGATCTTACTTTGCTGATCATTTTTGCTGTTTACAGTTTATCTTTATCTATAATGATATTCAAGATAATGACCAAAAACTGCAAAATTTCCTTAAAATTACCAATTAAGTGGCAGCAACCCAACAATGTTTTGTTTGATTCGTCTGAAAATTTCAGGGCTGATAGATCTTGACCTAATGAACATTTTTACCCCATGTCAGATTTGCTCTAAATGCTTCCGTTTTTGAGATATAAGCCAAAAACTGCATTTGACCCCTATGTTCTATTTTAAGTAACGGCGGCCATGTTTTTTGACGGATCAAAAATCGAAGCACACACTTTGTGCAGGATAATCTAAGGAACTATCATGCTAAGTTTCATCCAAATCCATTCAGTAGTTTCAGAGGAGAAGATTTTTTAAAGTTAGCAAATATGATGAACAAATTGTGAAAAATTGTCATTAAAGGACATTTACCCCTTAAGGGGTCAATTGATAATTTTGGTCATATTAACCTATTTGTAGATCTTACTTTGCTGATCATTTTTGCTGTTTACTGTTTATCTTCATCTATAATAATATTCAAGATAATGACCAAAAACTGCAAATTTCCTTAAAATTACCAATTAAGGGGCAGCAACCCAACAATGGTTTGTTTGATTCATCTGAAAATTTCTGGGCTGATAGATCTTGACCTAATGAACATTTTTACCCTTTGTCAGATTTGCTCTAAATGCTTCCGTTTTTGAGATATAAGCCAAAAACTGCATTTGACCCCTATGTTCTATTTTAAGTAACGGCGGCCATGTTTTTGGACGGATCAAAAATCGAAGCACACACTTTGTGCAGGATAATCTAAGAAACAATCGTTTTAAGTTTCATTCAAATCCATTCAGCAGTTTCAGAGGAGAAGATGTTTGAAAAATTGTTAACGACGACAGACGACGACGACGACGACGGACGCCAAGTGATGAGAAAAGCTCACATGGCCTTTTAGGCCAGGTGAGCAAAAAAGGGACAGATTACTCTAAATCAGCATTAGTTGGAATACGTGCAGCAATATCCCGTCATCTCACATCCCCACCATACAACCGTAATGTTAATTTAATGCAAGATAAGGCTTCATTGCATCAAATCATGTTATAACGGGAATGATAAAAACCATAAAAAGACCCGACAAAGATGTTACGGTACACAAAAAACCTGTAGCTGAAGGAGACATACAGCGTTTATATTCAAGTGGGGTTTTCAACACAGATTCACCAGCAACACTACAAAACAAAGTATTCTCGGCCTTAATGTTGAATTTTGGCAGACGAGGCCAGGAAGGGTTAAATAGTTTGACAAAGTCATCTTTTGGTAAGTTCAAAGATGACAGGGACCATACATATTATAAAATGACATACAATGAGGCAAATAAAACTCACCATGGCGTTGATTCCGATGAAAACCGTCCACAGGTGCGTATGTATGAAAAATCAGGAGATGAAAACTGTCCAGTGGCAAGTTTTGATTTTTATGTATCTAAATTGAGTCCTAAATGTAATGCGCTGTTTCAACAGCCATTGCTTTATCCAAAACCTAATTGCTGGTATGCTAATCAAGCCATGGGAAAACACAAATTGAGTCAAATGATGCCAAGGATTTCAAATGAAGCAGGCCTTTCCTACAGATACACCAACCATTGTATAAAAGCTACCGTTGGTACTGGGCTGAAACGCGCCGGGGTCGATGATTTAACTATCATGTCAGTTACGGGTCATAGAAACATTAAATCGTTAGAAAATTAAAGTTACGTTGCTGGACCGTCCGATGCACAAATGGCGTGCCCTCTCATCAACCCTACAGGGTGTAGCTACCGCAAGTAACAGCAATGAATCTGTGTCAAAGGGCCCCTCCTGCCAAGTCTCAAATGTCAGTACATGTACAACCTTATCCAGGAATCCTCTGTCAGACATGAGCATTTTTACAAACGCTACAATAACCGGGGGAACATTTACGATAAATTTAGTTAATAAAGACTTACCCGATTCTCCTGGTACGTCCACCGCCATTGACAAGTTCAACTGACTGAAAAATGCGGCCTGAAATGTGCGTGTCAGCTGAAATTGACCTCAAAGCCAAAGGAAAAGACGTTGATTTATAATGTTTTTGTTATTTTGTGACACAAACATTGCTTTAGTTAATACATTTGTTAATTTCTGTTTTAATTTAGAATTTTAAAATTATTACAACTTTGCGAAATTAAACTGGTTTGAACTAGTTGAATAAAAATCAACAGGGAGGTTGATGGAAGAGCCTACACACATACCTTATACACAGCGAACATAGAAATTACCGTAATTGTCCTAATCAGAATCGAAATAATTGATGGCAGCTATACTTTATTGTATTTTTTAACATGGGTAGGCATTATATTCGTGTTATTTTAGCCCTCCCTATCGCTCTGGCAAAAATAATCACGAATATAATGCCTACCCAAGTTAAAAATAAAATAAAGTATAGCTGCCATCAATTATTTCTTAAACATTTATTCAGAATCTGAGCTTTAACTCTGAAAGCTTATTGTGATATCGTTAAGAGTTCTGCTAAAATATTACAAAAAACATTAAACGTTGAATACGCGAGTGACTGAGCGTTGCTTCATATTCACAGATCCTATAATCAACTAAACAAAAATGTGCGAAAATGTAAAAATGAAATACCATTTCAAACAGTTCGTATCAGCAGTTTCGGTTTCAGAATTTTAAATTAGAAGCGAATTTAACCTGGACTGAAAACGCTTTTCCAAGTCGGTGTGCAACCATGACGTTAAAAATTTATCATGTCTGACATACATATAACTACTTAAGTTAAAGAATTTTTGAAAGGAAAGTTTTTTGTCTACCTGTCATTGCAAAGAATTAGTCCGGTTAAAGAGATGTAATCCAATATTGTTAATAAATCCCTTCCAAGGACTGATAACTCGAGTATCAATTGTTATCAATCGAACCAAGCGTACGTGATTAGAAAGCGAGGTCTGGTATACTAATAATCTGTTATATTAAATTAATAATTTGTTATATCAAATTGGAAAAAGGAAATTTACATGGCCGTTAAAGGCTTCCGTTACTTTTTGTCTCATATTTTCAATCCATGTAATAAACAAACAAAACTAATTTGCTGATAATATCATAGAAATTGGTCACATATCAAGAACTGATTTTGTTTACATTTTGGATATATAACTAAAACTTTCGTTTAAACCTTACATGGAGGTAGAATAAAAAGTTTCATTGACACATTCCTCGTTTTCCTTCTCACTTTTCTTTTAGTTTTGATATGTAAACTTGCTTTAACAATTTACAACGTGTCTTTTACTTTGAATTTTAATATTACATTTTTATAACTTTAATAACTTTTTTATCAATGTCTTTTTTTTCGAGGAATAATGGTGATTTTGTTTTGCATATATATACGATAATTTTATATGTACGTGTGTTTAATATTCATTAGCATTTCGTTTGTAATATTTATAGATCGGATTTGTTCTTGTAATTTAAATCGTTGATTCTGGTATGGTTCAAGAAGTTAATTTTATAGTTATGTCCAATAAAGCATTCCGTCTACCCGAGCAACATTCAGCAAAACAAATAATTAGAAAATGGAAAGGAGGAATGTGTCAAAGAGACAACAACCCGACCATAGAACAGACACCAGCAGAAGGTCTTCAATGCAGCGAGAAATTCTCGCACCCGGAGGCGTCCTTATCTGGCCCCTAAATAAATATATATACTAGTTCAGTGATAATGAATGCCATACTAAACTCCAAATTATACATAAAAAATTTAAATTAAAGTCTGCATTTCACAAGCATAGATAATCATAGTTGTGTGTGTTTTTTTAGTTATGAATAACAGATGATTGGTACGTCAAAGAGACAGCAACTAACGACAGAAATATGTAAGACAACATGCAGTCTTTAACAATAGTTTTTACCGCACTATATTCCAGGCTCTTAATAGTTCCAGGCCAAGTTGAGAAAGTTTCAAAAGAAGTTAGTAAGAACGAATCAATAACCAGCCATAAAACAACTATTATAGATACAGGAAAATGTGGTATGAGTGCCAATGAGACAACTCTCCATTTAGGTTACAATTGATAAAAGTTGACCATTATAAGTCAAGGTACGTCCTTCAACACGGATAGTTGGCTCATGACCGCTAAAGATAAAAAAAAAAAAAAAAACAACCAGAAAACATTGACACACGACATACGAAATCCCACAACCGGAAAGAAAATGACAATTTGATTAAAATAAACACAAATAGATAACATGATAGCAGGAACTTTCTTGATTCCTTGAGAAGTTGTATATAATGCGCAGAAGCCCCAACAGGACGCGACACCATACCTCATTGTTGGACCAGTGTACCCTCCAAGGTCGACACCAAATATGTCGTCGTACCCTATAGTAAAGCAAATAAAGGCAATAAACAAACAGTAGTATACCTATGTTCAAATAGAGCACAAACACACACAAGAACACCAATCACGATCAAACAAATACAATAATAGTCGACACAACATTCAAACCACAGAACAACAACGACCATCTTCCATCAACGACATATAGCAAAGGACATCAACCGAAACATGTCGCAATTATGAAACGAATATGTAATCTTGAATTTATACATTTATTTTCACAATACCAGTCCAAAGTTTTATAAGGACGATGCCGGTATTACAAACGATAGGGCATACCAAATTAACCATGTTATCTAACCGAATCCACAACATAATCATCATAAGTAAATACCATTTTATGTTGGATGTATATAATACCGAGACATGCCGTATAGCAATGCAAATTCAAACAGTCATATTTAGGAATATTTCAAGTTTGGTACTTAACAGACAAACGACATAGATGTTAAACTACCATATAAGACGTGGTAAAAATGTCATAAGTTCGTGAAGACACAGCAGAAACATCGTATAGACCAACTTATTCGTGATGGTATCCATAAAATTTACAAAGTGTCATTTTTAATCTTTCCTCTTGACATCTCTGGTGGAGCACCCTTTAATGTAGACGCGAATAGTAACGCTATATCTTATTGTTGGACCATTCGATCGTCGAGAGTAGACAACGGACGCTGATGCTTTGCCTTATAATTTGACAATTCTTCCTTCGGAATAGCGACGGCATACTCTATAGTTAGTAAATGCTTCCCTCAAAGTGTCCAGGAAAGTATAGATCGGCTAAGAATTAGAGCAAAACGGTTTACACACACGAGAAAAGTCTAAAGACATACTAATAAGATACTGCCTGAAAGGTGGTGTGCAAGGTAAAAGAGAAGAATCAAGTAACACTTCCAGCAAAATTAAGAGATTATATGAAGCATTTCTGCCAAAGTAGATTAATTTGACCTTTTGATTCCTAATTTATTTGCCTCTTTGTAAATTATGTGTGCACTACCGATAAATAATTAACAATAAAAGACGTGGTAAAAATATCATTAGTCAGATTAGAAACATATATATATATATACATCGTATAGATCAATCAATTCGTGATGGTATCCATAAAATGTACGGAGTGTCATTTTCAATCTTTCCTTCTCACAACTCTGTTGGGGGCACCCTTAAAGGTAGACACGAATAGTAACGCCATATCTTATTGGTGGACCATTCGATCGTCGAGAGTAGACAACGGACGTTGATGCCTTATTGTTTGACCATTCTACCTCGGAAGAGAACAAAGAGACGTGAATAGCGACGGCATACCATATAGTTAAATATAGCTACCATCAAACTGTCTGGGAAAGTATAGATTGGCTAAGAATAAAAGCAAAACACCTATCCCACATGCGATAAGCCTTTAGACCACCTTATTAGATACTGCCTGGTTTGTAGTGTGCGAGTTTAAAGTTAAGAACCGAGTAACACTTCGAGCTAAGATAAGAGATAATATGTCGCAATGATGTCAAAGTAGATCAATTTGACCTTTTGATTCATTATTTCTTGTCTCTTTGTGAAATTATGCGTACACTGTCGATGAATCTTTTATAATTTGTTATGTAATAATTGTAATGCATTTGTTATATTTGGAGGTCATCTTTCATTACTATGAAATACAAAAGAAAATGCACAGTACATATAAGAAACTCATACTATTCATTTATAACATACACAAGTATGTTTCGTGTGATGCTTTTATTGTTATATAATTCAAATCTTTGTTGCTACATTACTATGGTTTAGGGGAAGCAGCTGCGTACCCACGTTTGCTTACATTGCTTCTTCGAAAAGATCTCGTAACTATAAAAACCACCAATGCGTACAGTCCTGTAGTAAACAAGTGTGAAGTATCTACATGTTCCTCTCTGATACCATTTCATTTTCTTACAAATTTTCCTCATATCTTTCAGAAAAAGATCGTCGCAGTATTTCCTGCTTTTGTTTAATTCTGAGCCCTAAAAAAGAATTTAAAACAGATCAACATCATTTTAAGTAAAATTCAACATATTTTGTTCCAAACTATAATTTGTCATTAAGAAACTTTCATATTGTTTCATTATTATGGTATTGAATATTTATAGATTAGCAATTGTTGATGCTCGTTCGAAGAAAATGCAATTTTCCAATTATATATTGGTGATGTTAAATAGAAACATTTCATTAGAAAGAATTAGTGAAACAATACCGCTGCAGCAAGGTTACATTATATTGGTGATGAATCGAATCAATCCATTGATAAGACGAGTACACAGTGGTTGCTATTGCACGTCAATATCATCACGGTAACGAATCGAGTAATTTAATTGAAAAACGAAATACTCTAATAACTTACACAGTTGTAACAGATATCATGACGCTGACAGGCTGGTGTGAAATTCTTTTTGAACGGAAACTTTTTAAATAATGGAATACTACAGCCATTGGTTAATCCGTGATTGGGCTTGAAACAGCGGTAGCTTACTGCTGATATCATTGGCCACAAACAGCAAATGAAGATGATTGTTACAACACCTACTCTGGAATGTAATATATCATGTATCAGATTTTTGAGTTTTGTTAAATGATATCATTTGATACATTATGGAAACTATATTACAACTGTATGAACGTAGCTCTTATCATCAAGTTTCGAAATTCAAAACAGCCGAAGTCCCAAAAATGACAAATGTTATATAATATAATTGAAAAAGGTAACGGCATAATGAATGTACTAAACAATAAACAAAATGATAATAGTAAATAGTACAGAGGTGACATTTAGCAATACAAATACATAACAAAAGATCCATCAACACAAAAAACACTGATCACTGAACTAGTACGCAATTGTGTTAAGGGGCCAGCTGAAGCACGACTGTGGGTGAAGAATTTTCACAAAAAATTGCTATTTAGCAATAACAAAAAGAAAAAAGAAAAAACACAAGATTTTCACAAAACCAACAAACATCAAACTTTCAATTATTATCTTTGTGGCAGATTTAAATGTTAGGTGAAATAACGGTCTCAAATTCTTAATGATTATATTAAGTTTAAAGTTTTCCTACTATAATCTTGTTTAGTGATTATAAATAATTCGTGGTAAAACGATTTCATTTTAAAAATAACGTCTTCTCACCTTCTAAAAAGTAAGTCCATCTTTATAACATTGACAAGACAAGAACGGATTTCCTTGTCAAATGACCTGTTTTTTCCTGACTGTTGAACTAGATGTTATCATCAGATACTGTTTGCCAAAAAACCTCATGTCGTTTCCCATGTACTTGTCATGGATGAATGTCATGTAAACAATGTCTGTATCCTTTATTCGTATTATATCAACACTAGCTATTATTGTATTGTTTGTTTCAACGGAGTATGGGGTTACTGACAATTCCGTTGTTCACATGGTCTTTTAGAACATAAATGAAAATTAAAAAAATCCCACCTGCGCTTTCTCAATGAAATATTCTCAGTGTGTTGTACTACTTTTGAGAAAACTTCATCGGCTCTAACTCAAATTATGGGCAATTTTATGTTTAGGGCGTCTTGAAATCTTTTGACAGCTTCCGAAGTGCTAATTTTTTACCTTTTTCAGCTGGACCAAATCACTACTTTACGTTAAAATTCGGGACCCAAATTTTTTACAGTATAATTTCACTCCCCCTTCTTGCAATTTGAGGCATTAAACATGGAGAAATAAATTTGGAAGGGGTGTAAAAATTAATGGCAAGTAACCCACTGTTAACACTAGGGACTATATTCGTGAGGACCACATGTCTATTTGCAAGTATAATTGTCCGAAGTTTTGGGTATCACAATTGAGATCCCAAGCTAAGTAATGGATCGCATTTTTCTTCCCCAGCTAATTAATGAGTCGCATTTTTTATCCCTAGCTTAGTCGTGAGTTGCGTTGTTTAATTCCCAGTCAAGTGATTATGATAAATGTATTTTGTGTTTCAATAAATATCGTATTACTGACGATCCCACTTTTCACATGTCTTATTGGAAGAACTATTGTCAGAAGTTTGGGGTGTCACATTTTTAATCCGAAGCTACGGCATTTTTTGAACACCAGCCAAGTAATGAGTTGCTTTTTTCTCCCCTGGCTAAGTGACGAGTCGCATTATTTAATCACCAGCTAAGTGATAATGATAACACTAGTATGTTCTGCGCTGCTTTTCGAAAGAGTGTTCTATGATTAGCATCATACAAATGACTGATTTGATCGCAGTTAAAACAATTAGCCCGGGCTACTATTACGTCGGCTTTCTGTGCATGCGATATGTAAGCGTGTGAGATAGAACACAAAGATACAATTCAGTCCATCAAAGGCTTAAAAGATACAATTCAGTCCATCAAAGGCTTATGTAATCAAAACACTTTTGAAAAGAAGGAAGAACATCCGGATATATGGACGAAATTTCTAGAAGTGTTCAACTTATCTGATCCTCTTCTCTACTTCTAGAAATTAACAAATATATCACATGATAAACCGAAAGTTACAAATATTACGTGATACATGATGCTCTAACACATTAAACGAATGGATTACAACTATCGTTTTCCTAAATTGGTACAGGCATTTCCTTATAAGGTAAATGGTAGATAAAACTTTAAGTCGGCACATTTTGTTAACCGCGTTTCTATCAAAATACGGATTTGATGATTTCTGGTTGATGGCAATAACCAAATGTTTGTGTTACCTTTCTTGTGTAACAAGAATACTGAAATGCATTTATATACAAATAAGAGATGAAGTGTGATTGTCAACGAGACAAACACTGGTAAATCAAATTGGGCCATTCCAGTTAATTTCTCACAGGTAGGGATGGATGGGGAGATTTTTTTTTCATACGTATCAGAAAAAAGATTGTACCCATCAGAATTTTAAACACAATACCAGATAATGCATGATACAAAACTGTTTTTATTCCAAAGCACCCCAATTATCTGACATAGGTATTTTTTGTAACCCCTAAGATGTAATTATTTTTAATCATTTACTGCTGCAAGACCCTCAGAATTTTTTGCGTATAAGTGTATGTGTCAGAAGAAAAACCCCAAAATTTTACCCCAAAGATGTTCAATACAAGATAATTTGAGATGTGGTTAAACTGCGTCAAACTAATTAGCCACGCCCCCGTTAAACGAAATCAAACGGATGTTAAGTCCTTTTAAACTTTAAAGTGTCCGCCTTTTTGTAAGGTTAATCACTCAAGCAGAACAACATCCCCGTGTATCAATCGTTTAACCGTTCTGAGCGTTATCGATTTTAGACAGAAAAATAAAAAATGTACCTCTTGCAAATATTGACAATCAAAAGGAAATAATGAGAAATACATGTGTAAACTATTTTTTTTTTATAGTTAATGATGCCAGACTTATAAAATGCGCGAAAAGTATGATTAATTTTTCTTATTTGTAAACACGCAGCAGCTCTTGAGATAAAAAAAAGTGTCTGTGATAAAAAAAAGCAAAATAAAAAGCTTATTTTGCTTGAAATAAAACGAGAAAGTTGGTAGTTATTTGATAGCCAACAAAGGGACCAAACTGAGCATGCCTGATGAATGCAAATGGATTTTGTACACAAACATTAATCTATATAAAGGAATAGTCTGATCAAAAATGTTTTTTCGTCGTGAATATGCAATAATATGTAATTTTATATGAAATCTCTAGTTTAAGGGACATGTTTTGACATTTTGATTGTTTGTAGATATGTATGCATAAGAGGAAACCTTATTTTGTCGAGGTACCTATTGTTTTTTTTTCTTTTTTGGAGTTTATACGATCCCTTCCGTCTTTGGTTGTTACCTCTATTTCTCTCTTTACGATTTTTGAAAATTGATCACTGATAAATGAGTATCGCCCTAGTTTTCGATTCACGTCAATAGGTACCCAGTATGTCTACATTTAACGTAATGCTGATGGTATAATAAGAATGATCGTTTGTTATAATGACCAAAAAACATGTATTTACACAACAATCATGAAACTTTTAAAATACATAGTTGAATAAATATATGTTTTATAGATTACGTAACCTGTTTGGGAAATAATTAGAAGGAAAGAAGCTTATACGAACTCTTAGTCAACCCAGCTGGTACCGAAATAGACATGCGTAAAAGACAACAACTATTTTTGACACATGATATGATACATAATGAAATAATGCTAAAATTAAGTTCAGGATATACAGAAATATCGGCTGGAAGTTTAACAGAGGGACTTGATATACGAGGTAGCGACATAGATATAATGTACGTCATCAACGACGTAGATGTAATACGGGATGTAAAGAATATCAAACACCAAACACAACGGACAACACTGGTTATGGAGACTGACAATGCATATCCTGGATTTACTAGACTCCGATTACTAGCAGGAGGGGAAAGAGAGTCTTACTTTACACCACCTGATTGCTTTGAAGTTACTAGAAAAGGCTTATATGTATCAGTGAACAAATTTATTAGTAATATAAAAAAGAAGCATCACGATCAATATCTTGTATCATCTCACGGCCCCTGTTTAACAGATCATTGTCAAAACGTTGATTATGCATATACTGTCTTCGAGGTAAATATTTACCGTACAATGCAATACCCTGGGCTTCGCGTTATCGAAGGCAATGGCCGCCCAATTCTGTACTTGACAAGATTAAAAAATACGGATGTTTGTTAGTGCCTATTGGACCGAGGACTTTGCCTGATTGTAATGTGTTATGGAGATTATCTTTCTCTGTTGCCGAAAAACTACTTGTCCATTCATTTAATTACACTCAGATGTTGTGTTACTGTCTTCTCAACCTGACATTAAAACAAATCGTTAACACAAAAACATGTGCAAAAGGTTTATTGTGCCCTTACTATCTGAAAACAGTTTTATTCTGGGTTTCTGAAGAAATCGATATTAAAACAGTTCAATTATTTAAATTACCTTCTTGTTTATCTCACTGCTTACGTAAATTAATATTATGGGTAAATAATTCTTATTGTCCGAATTATTTTATACCTGCACACAACATGTCCCTAGGAAAAATCAGAACCGATAACAATGAAATTCTAAAAAATGTATTGGATAGCATAAAGTGTGACAAAGTTGATGGATTGATACAGAATGTTCGTCTATAAGACAACGTAAATTCTCCTTTATTAAGTTCTCAGCCTAGACCTTCTTTTGTTCTGTTAGTCTTACTTTTTTAAAGGATATCTCATTTAGTATTAGCTCGTTTGTCTGACATATCACAATGTTTGAAATTACTGAATACTACTGAATGTTTAATTCAGTCCAAATCGATTGCATTTATTGTTGATATATGTAAATATCATCATACTGAAATAAGTCAGTATGCAGCACAATTATTTCCACCGCAAACAGTAACGACTGAAATGTACAACATACACAAACATTGTCATAAACATTTACTGGACTGTATCAAAGCAGATGCGGTCTCGGGCTGGTTGCTATACGCGTCGTTTTATTATGTCACAGGGCAGTTCAGTGTTACTTGAAGACTTACGGATTATGTTCTGTCAAGATGTTCGTTCACCTGATATGATACTACTTGTCGGTCAACATAGCCAAGACAGACATGTCAATTATTACAGAAATCATATACATTCAACAATGACACTTCGTGACAAGATGAAAATGGCAGTTGTGAATAATGTTAAATACGTACAGCATCCATCGTTAATACCTCAGGAACTTCAGCTCGAGATGTGTGACCATTACATAGTTGTACCTCCCATAGTAATGTTCCATTGTCTTAGATTTCTCTGCTATCATCATACAGATTTTTGTAACAGACGACAGGCTTTATATGATTTACGTTCATTTTAATTGATGTAAATACCTTATCTATGTCAATGACAATACTTGGAATATGCTGTGAAATATCTAAAGATGCATATGCAGCCTATCAGTGTTATGGGGGTGCTTTAAACTGTGAGTGTTATACATGTGCTACAGCTGAAACAAGGAGATCAAAACTGAAAACACTATCTGTGTAGTTTTTAGATGCATCTTCATTTTAAGGCATGTATGACATTGAATGTCAATAGGACATTAGTGATCAGCTTCTTACAGCACCTTTGATTTATACTAATAAAATTAATATATTCAAACCAAATTAAACTTAAATAAACATTCAATTAATAAATAATAGATCTGTTCAAAATTAAGAGGAATTCACTGACAAAACCATACCCATTTCAATCATCCCCCTTTAGGACAAACGTTAAAGAAATTAATATTTGGCAAAAGACATATAAAAAACGAATGTGCTGAAAACAATGAACAACAATGTAAACCAATGTAGATAAACTGTCAAAAAAAGTCACAATAATATAATAAAAACTCATGTTTGTAACCTTCGACGACGAATACGAAAAAAATACAACAGGTCAACATAATTTAAACTACAATAAAATGTTAGACGTTTTGTTCCAACCTAAACATTTTCAATGAGAAACATTTCTATTTTTTGCATTATCTTGTTATCAACTAGGTACAATAATTTTTGCAATTTTTATGCTCCTTCAAAGAAATTGCAATAATCTGGTATAATGATGGTTGTGTTCAATCGAAACATTCCATTTGGAAGGACGAGAAAACACATATCGCTTAAGAAAACTTCCATTACCATGGTAATGAACCAAATCATTTTATTAGACAGGACGAGTACATGAGTATCAACATAGCAAGGAAATATCATCTTGTTGATGAATTGAGTGACTTTATTTAACGTGTTAAAATACTACAGCTTGTGAGCTATTTGTATACTTGCATCGGAACTAAACACATTTATTCTAAAAACAGTTGTTGGCATGACACGGGTTATGTTCTTTTCATATATGTTATGATGGTATGATACTAAACCCCTAACGAGAAGGATTGTGCCTGATGTTCATATGATGAAATCATAATCTTTCAGTCAGTTTAGTTGAAGTCTGGAGCTGGCATGTCAGTTAACTGCTAGTAGTCTGTTGTTATTTATGTATTATTGTCATTTTGTTTATTTTCTTTGGTTACATCTTCTGACATCAGACTCGGATTTCTCTTGAACTGAATTTTAATGTGCGTATTGTTATGCGTTTACTTTACTACATTGGTTAGAGATATAGGGGGAGGGTTGAGATCTCACAAACATGTTTAACCCCGCCGCATTTTTGCGCCTGTCCCAAGTCAGGAGCCTCTGGCCTTTGTTAGTCTTGTATTATTTTAATTTTAGTTTCTTGTGTACAATTTGGAAATTAGTATGGCGTTCATTATCACTGGACTAGTATATATTTGTTTAGGGGCCAGCTGAAGGACGCCTCCGGGTGCGGGAATTTTTCGCTACATTGAAGACCTGTTGGTGACCCTCTGCTGTTGTTTTTTATTTGGACGGGTTGTTGTCTCTTTGACACATTCCCCATTTCCATTCTCAATTTTACACAGTTGTAGATAAAGGCAACAGTAGTATACCGCTGTTCAAAATTCATAAATCGATAGAGAAATCCGGGTTACAAACTAAAACTGAGGGAAACGTATCAAATATAAGAAAAATACGACACATCAGAGACACAAGACGAACTATAATGTAGCAATGGCCATTTTCCTGACTTGGTAGTTGACATTTTATGAAAAAATGGTGGATTGAACCTGGTTTTGTGGCATGTCAAACCTGCTGCTTAAATGGCAGTTTTAATCATAACATTAAATAACAACAACATAACACGGCAGGGTTACAATAAATAATTACAGATAAATGGAAGAAAATATAAGACAGAGCCGATATCATGACGATGATAGGCTGGAGTGAAATTCTTTTTGAATGGAAACTTTTTAAATAATGGGATATTAGTCACTGGATAATCCTGGATTTAGCTTTAAACAGCGATAGCTAACTGCTGATATCATTGGCCACAACCAGCAAATGAAGACAAGTGTTAGCACACTTAATCCGCAATGTAATATATACTGTATCAGATTAATATTTGTCGTGAAATGACAACATGCGGTACAATATGTAAAACAAACTGTATGAATTTAGCTTTGAACAACAATTTTTAAAAGAGTCAAATACCTAAAAATGACAAATGTCATATAATATAATTCAAAAAAGTAACGGCATAACAATAAGGGACGACATCAAAAGATCGATGTAGGATACAAAACTTAAATCAAATAGTTTGGGGGTGGGTGGGGGGTTAAAATTCTGCAAGTTTTGTATATCTAAAATCGATTTTTACATATATCCCTATTGGTAAATCAATTTTTCCAAGTTAAGAGGGGGGAGGGGGGTCAGTGAAAAAACTATGTGAATTAAGTTTTTTTATCCTACATTGAACTTTTGATGTCGTCCCTAAACAAAATAAAAAATAGTAAACAATACAGACTTGACATTTAGGAATACAAATACATAACAAAACATCTATCATAACAAACTAACACTTATCACTCAACTAGTACACGTTTTTGTTTAGGGGCCAGCTGTAGCACGCCATTGGTGCAGAATTTTCCAGCTGTGTTGAAGACCCATTGGTGGTATTCTTTTTTGCTCTTGGTCGAGTTGTTGTTTCCTTGCAATATTCCCTATTTTCATTCTCCATTTTAATTATCATCGAAACAAACTGTCAGATTTAAATATTGTAGTGTAAATTCCACATAAAGTTGCTAATACAGAATTACAAAAACAAATATAAAAAATAACACACACGAATTATCAAGTCAAACAAACACCAAACTTGCAATTATTAAAAATGGCAGATTTAAAAGTATGTTTAAAAAACACAAACTGAGAAATCTCATGATTATATTAAGTTTGATTTCTTTCCTACTGTTAATTTATTAAGGTTGATTCATGGTATACCGCCATCTTGGATTGAACAATCACAGTAAAAAATCGGTCTAGTTATTTGCCTAAATCTGCAAATTTGGAGACAGATTTGCAATTTGATGGTTAGACTGTTTAATTATATAAAGAAAACTTGGCAATTTATTGTATAATTCAAAATAATTAAACAAATATCATTTTATTTTGCTTTTTGAATCATTTTTTTCAAATGAGCCATTTAAGGGAAGATAACTCTTTTAGTAAAAAATTTATACTGGACAGATAGGGAATTTTTTTCTTTTTACTTGTAGCAAGAAAACAAGTTCGGTGACACCATTTTTTCTTTTTATTTTCTTAAAACATATTACAAAACCTATCTTTTCACAATTTATTTCAAAATTCTATCTCATAGATTATTTTTTATGCACACAATTGTGTTTTTCCATTAACAATCTAACCAAATTTAGGCAATTTTCAACGACTCATAGCTTGAAAAATAGCACGGTGACCCCTACTTTTTATTATATTTTTGAAAAGAGCATATTAAAATCTTCATTCTGGCTAAGTATAAGAAAATTCTGTCTCAAAAAAGATTTACTTATGATCTACCTTAAATGATTATTATTAATACTTCGTTGTCTCACCTTCTTAGAATTAAGTCCATCTTTATAATATTAATAATAAAAGTACAGATTTTCTTTCTCAATGACCTGTTTTTCCTAACTGTCAAACTAGATATTATCATCAGATACTGTTTGCCAAAAAAAAAAACCTCAAGTCATGTATCCCATGTACAAATGTACGTGTCTTGGATGAATATCATGTAAACAATGTCTATAGCATTGATTCGTATCAACAACTGTTTATAACGTATTATTTGTTTTAATGGAATATCGTGTTACTGACAATCCCACTGGTTATTTGTCTGAACAGAAATACAATTTGTCAGAATTTTGGGTGACACATTTTTTTATTCCAAGCTACGAAGTGAGACACATGTTTATCCCCGGATAAGTAATGTGTGGCATTTTGTTCCGTGGCGTAGTTCATGAGCAACATTATTTAACCCCCGGCTGTGTGATAATGATAAACGGGAGAATACTGAGTTTTGTTTTATGATTAACAGTAATCAAACGGACTAATTAGATTGGAGTCAGAACGACATGTCCGGAATTCGATAACTTCAGCGTTCTATACATGCGATATGTATACGTGTGAAATAGAAATTAGTGATACAATTCGGTCAAGCAAAGTCTTGTGTAATTAAATGTGCAAAAAGGGAAGAACATCCGGATATATGGACGAACTTATAAGTGCTCAACTTATCTGATTATCTTCTCTTCTTCTGGAAAATAAAAAAAAAATATATGTATTACATGTTTGTCAAGATAAACCTATAACTACACATATTCAGTAACAATTAATTTCAGGAATCGCCAAATCTAGGAAAAAGCATCATCACAAAAATATTGAACTGAGATGAAATTTTAGAACACATAATGTAAACGATGTTTGCACATAGGGTGAACGATGTTTGAACTTAAGGTAAACGAGGTTTACACAAAACGTATTAGCCTTAGTTGTTTGCACATAATGTAAAAGGCATTTGCATATGACGTAATGAATGCTTACACGCATATGATGTATTGTGTTTTTCACTGGAGATACATATGTATAAACACAACATAACACCAATAGACTATAATATCATTAGATTTACACGCTCTGATTCCTTCCACGGATTTGGCTATACTTTTGGACCTTTTGAATTATAGCTCTTCCTCCTTTTTATAAGCTTTGGATTTCAAATATTTTGGCCACGAGCATCACTGACGAGACATGTATTGTCAAAATGCGCATCCGGTGCAAGAAAATTTGTACCGTTAACTTTCTTACATAGAACAAAGGTGTATCAAAACAAAACGTTAAGAACATTTGACATAACAATAACACTTGAGATAGAACGCAATTATTAACTGACTTACGTAAAAGAAGATTAGACACAACATAGATAAAATATGAGAGAATGTAAAGGTGGTTGATCATAAAGTTTCAAAGTATAATATATAGTAGTGAAAGCATGATGTAAAGCATATTTTACACAACAAAGTTTAGCAATGACATTTCATACAATTGTTTGACCAAACAAATAACTAATTTGACACGATAACACATAGAGCTGTGTCAGGAAATAAAGGCATCTGCGTAAAGAAGAAATGATAGCACGTAAAGGCAAAGCTACAAAACACATTAAATATTTACACTATAAGACAGTTTCGGCCTCCCATAAGTCTGCATATTGTTTAAAAATCAGTAGAAAAACAGATTCCAAACAAATCGTGTGCAATTCAATATATTTATCTGGCAATGTAAGTTGATAAATATCATGGTAGAGTCTATATCTAAAGATTTAAAGAACATTATTAAACATTTGATGGTGAAGCTTCATATGACTTTGTCTAAATGACGAAACTTACATCAGAAAAGTAAAAAATGTTTGAACATTCCTACGTCTGCTTTTCAGAATTACATAAGTACAGTACGACATAGTCTCATAACGCTGATACGCTGTTTCATAAGCACTTGTTACCTCATAAGTATTTTTCTAATAAATATAGTTATTACTGTAGCTGATGGATTGCAAAATGTTGATGCAATCACTTCATGTCTGTTTATTGAAATTGCCACAATATCAGTTAAGATATGTATGATTAAAAGCAATGAGTATTTAATGATGGTTATTTCTACCTGGAGTAGCATTAGTTTTGACATATATGATAAGCTTTTTTAGTATCTGTCTACATTTGTAGCTCCGTATTAATTTCATATTGTCATCAAGTGGCATACAGGCAGCACAATTAAGATACATACAGATAGTAAACAGATAGGATGTTTCTTAATTGATTGATTTCATTTGCATAATCCTATTAAATGTTGATGCAAAATTATTTTACGAACTCTGTTAAAAGTTTTGATCTCCTTGCTTCTGCTGTAGAACATATAAAACCATCACATCTAATTTCATCATGACACTGATAGGCTTTGTTTTATACTGTTTTGTCTTGTTACTTTTAACCATGGCGTTGTCAGTTTATTTTGAATCTATGAGTTTGCTTATCTCTCTAGTATCTTTCATCCTTCTTTTGAGGACGATAGCAGGCTAACAATTATAAAAATTATAATAGGTAGATCCACTAATAGGGGTTGACCGTTTAAGAATACCACCGAAAAATGAAATACAGAAATCAGACTTTGCACAAACCCAAATACGCACCCATCAACGAGTTGTCAAAGTATCATACTTCTGACTATTATTTTATCAAAAACTGTAAAAAAAAGTTTTTCTATTATCTTGTTTCATCAGTCCAACCACTTGGCTTTTATTACTTTTGCTGATATTTAAAGATATGATTTACCTTCTACATATTTTCGTGTTCATTCACGGATTTCATATGCACAACTATATCATGATAGATGTGTGTCGTATCCAAACAACTCATAAAAATTATGCTCTTCTTAAACACAATAGTAAATATGTATTTCTGTATGAAGCAAACTGATTTACATATTAACAATCAAACCAAATAGAATAATCACCATATCAAATTTTAAATGACGTCAGTTAACATCAATATGATTTTAAATCAAGTATCTATTGATAAAGGTGTTGGTGCGAAATTAGATTAGCAATTTAAAGTTGGAGTCTAAGTGATTCATTATTCATAAACTAAAATAAATCTGAATATATCTGTCTATATAAATGCCTGTTTAAGACCAGTCGAATTCATTTGTGTAATAACTAAAGAAAAACTAATTGATTTAAATACCCGTCTCATTTGGATTCAATTCAAACTGATAGAACCTTCACCTTATTTTTATTAATTGATCAATAGTTTCTGTTTTGAAGTTACATTGAATGTTTAATAATGTACGTTAACTGTCCAACCACCAGTTATTGATCGATCTTATTCACGTGTACATCATAAGAACATGTTATGACTGCTGAATAATTATTAATTAAAAATTCAAATGCAAAAAACTGTTCTCAAAAGCGTACATCAAAGCGTCATAATAGAGGTTTCTCAACATCTAACGAACGGACGAAACTCTGCGAACGTATCGATAAGGAGCAGTGATTTTATTTAATAAAATCCACAATAAATTTCTAACGATATTGTAGTGTGTTTAAAGATAACAGATAGCAATTTCATAATATTTTTGCAAACTTGCATTTTTTTTTTTTTTTGTGGTAAAACATCGGTGTTCCAATTTATTTTCTGGCTTTGAATGTTACGTATTATTACGAGTTTCGTTTGTTTACATGTTGAATATATGCATATGATTTATCTCCCTTATCAAATTAAATATAACATGGTCAGTTTGTAATGTTATTAAAAACAATCGGCGCGTCTGGTTTGCAATTCATTTGATTGATTGTTGTGTGTTTAAAGTTCTGTGGCCAGTATTCAATGGTTTTCACGACGAGATGAGCGTTTGTAAAAAGATTGAACGGTGATTGAAATGACACAAGTTTAGTATTGTTCATTTATTATATCCACACATCCTTTATAAAAATGGAACAAGTAAAGGAGGGTGATTTTGGGTAGATTCTGTCTCCTAGAATAAAGCATCCAACATGAAGGTCTCAATATGTGCTCGGTCCTATTCGTCCGATTGCTGTTAAAGGATCTTTTAATTATTTTTGGAAATAAGTTACGGAAATATTAAGGTGCACTCGATCAATCGTAAAGTTAAAGAATATTGTATATTCTTGTTGAAAGTATGAGTGCTACAGCACCAACGAAACTGAAAGTTGCAAAGTTTTTAAAGGGTACATTTTCTTTAAAATTATACCCCCCCCTCAAAAAAAAAACAATAATGAGAAAAAAAAAAAAATCGAAGAAAATATACATATACAGCATGCCGTAAAAACTCTACAAAACAAAATAGATAAAATCATTATATATATACTAAAATGTGTACGATTATAAAGCATACACAAAGAAAAAATGAATTGCCATGAAAACAAAACAAAACTAAATACATTACAAAGCATCTTTGTAACGTGTTCACTGTTTTGTGTTCTTTTTAACACTTAATTTAATGTTTCCCTTTAGTTATCTTTAGTTTATTGGTTATATTTAGCTACACTATAAATCATTAAAGGTCAAAAGGTGAGCATTTGGATTTTAGAGTTGGGGCAACGAAGTTACTCCGGATCCGAGGATGTTTTTTGTTCACATTAAAAACTAGAGGCGTTAACGCCTAAATTATTTTTACCGCATGTTGGCGAAAGATCTTCTTCCATAGATCAGCTGATCCTTGATAAGATTAAACAAAAATCCTATCCCCTTCCTTTCCAAAGGTCTATATTAACCCTTTATTCATGTATGTTATAACAAATTTAAAAGAATGTTGTCATGTTTATTTAACCTCTAACGATTGCTGTCCTAGGGGGTAAATATTTTATATTCTTCGCCATATTTTTTTGATCAATTAGATTTTTAATTGTTTTGATTAAAGCGTAAACAGTATATGACATTATATATATATCAAGTCAGCATAATATTTTTACCACTCAAAATGGTCTTACAAAATCAAGAATGTATATATTGTTTATGCAAAAGACGTTTCAAATGGAAGAAGATCACAGCCGATAGTCCAAAATTATTGAATACATAAATGCTACCTCTTTTCTCGTTACTGCAAGTTACGTCAAGCTAGGTCAATTTTTGTTCGTTCGTAAAATGTTGATAAACCTCTAATAGGGGTAACCTGTGAGATTATGAACCGACGAATAATGACGAACGCGTATTGGGAGCAATAAATTTCAGATTGGGTAAAGTTTATTAAAATCACATAATCGACTAAAATACTCCTCGACACAGCACACAGTTTCCTTTATTAGAAAACAATGATAAAATACGAGCGTTCAAGTATAACGATGGATACAAAAGACTATGTGTTTTTAACTTGTATACCAGAAGAGCCTATGTACGGATCAAAACGAAACAGTACGTATAAATGTATACCTGTGGCGGTCACCTTCTACACTTTTAATAGTCACGTGGAATGATAGCATGATTTAATAATAGGCACAATTTATTAATTCACAACGGTGTATGTGTTTGAAAGAAAAACGTATAGAACATATAGGATATATATTTGTTCAAAAATAAACATTTTACCTAGTGAGGACCGACCATTTAACTTTTTAATTCTTTTATGCGGCGCGACAAATTATGTTTTTCAAATTTAACTTTATTTTTTGTGGTAATTATCCAAGATGAGATATTTTTCTTCCTTAAAAATCAGAATCAAATATATCTTATTTCCGAGAGAAACATCCCCCGGTCCACTCTTTCTGTTAAATGGTCGACCCTGGACATTTGTTTATTAGTTGGTGCAAATTTCTTGCAAGGGACTGTCCTTACAAGAAATTTGCAATCAATAAGATAAACAAAAATCATTTTGACACCCCACCCCCATTTTTCCTTGACTTTTCCTATCTATTATTTTATATCACAGTTAAAGCGGGTGTCGATCATCTATTTTTGAGGAGTGTATACAAAGGCAATCATTTGATTCTGAGGGGGCCGGCCTTGCAGATTTGGTGAGTAAGATTATTTATTTAAGAAAAAAAACTGGTACACGCAAGATTGTTTATTACACATGTATCATTTTACTGTATAACAGAATTTGAAAGGCAGTTTTTTTTTTGGGAGGTGGAAGCCAGCATATTAATTATTTTTTTTTCCTGGTCAATGCATTTATTTGCGTGATCAGCCAGCTCCGATCCTAGAATCAAAGGGTCGTCCACTTACCTCAATAAAACAAACACATAAAACAACACAATAGGACATACATCAAGTTTAGAAACATTTTAAGAAATGGAACCGAATCAATACCCTGACACACACGTGGTTAGATTAACATAAACTTTGACACAGCATCGCGCGTTTGGTGTTAAATAGGTAGAAATAAAATGTTAAAGTTCAATGTGTGACGGACTGCATAAATACAGAGTCATGTCAAATGGAGTCCGAGTATGAGCTGCAAGTTCTCTAATACAGAATAAATTGGGATGTGTATATCCCATATGCATGTGAAGTTGGTATAAGCTACTTAGGTGGAGGATATTAAAAATCCATTGTAAAATGCAAAGAACCTGAAAAACTTTAGAAGAGTGATCACAGTCTTTACAATTGAATTGCTGGCTAATTCTCATAGCTTCACAATGTCGAACATGTATAGGTCAAATTGTTGAACCAATCAAATGCAAAAGACCAACACAACTCTACATAACCTAAGTAATCGATTCAGGGGTAGAATGATAAATCATTCCATAAGAAGTCATTTAGCGGTAGCTATTTTGAGGAAACGTTGTCAATCGTATAGCAATGCAAGTGCAAGTGGCTGTCAAAAGTTAAAGCTTTGATTAATATCTTATGAGAAGTTTTCAGAGTAATTGCAATGATGTAGTATTGATAGTCTAATGCGTTTATTTTGTTAACAATATTTTATCACTACTTATTTTTTTAAATATCAAACTCATTGGTGATATAAACAAATGATAAGTTTCAAAGACTCTGACAAAAATTGAACTTATGAGAGCGATAACATCGCAAGTTTGGATATAATTAATATTTTTCCAGTACATTCATAATATAATCTTAAAATGTGACAAACATTGTACACATTACAGCACTTATTAGACCATCTTTCCTAATTATAATCACTATTGTCGATGTGTTAAACTCTTTAAAAGACCAACCATCCAATTGTTTATGTGCGTTATATAATGCAACTTGATTGTTATATGAAACTGAACGGTACTGATTTTCAAATGTATCCAAGATATTACTTATATTAAACGTAATGTTTCAATTTTGTACATCACTGGCCATGGGATGCTACCTCTGCGTGTGGACTATCAGTCCCCGAGGGTATCATAAGCTCAGAAGTCATTACTCTTGTTCTGATATGATTTAACAATATTTATTAAAATTGTCCATTTATAAATTTTGAAATTTTAAGAAACTAAAGTTTCAACTCCCACAGGCAAATACATATAGCTCATCAACGGTTGCGGTACATATACATCTTCGGATTTCAAATATTTGGCTTTGAGCGTTCCTTATGAAGGTAAATCCAGAAACGCGCTTCAGACTCAAAAATTGATTAAACGTGTTGTTTTCACTTTTCCTTTTCTATGAATTTAGTTTCATTACAGTCTGGCAACAATTGTATAAAAGAGAGTGCTAACGGTGCAATTTTGACATAATTATTGTTTCCAAGGGACGTATCTTCTAAAAATAATTAATCGGAAATGATGTTCGAACTCCGTCGATAGATTGTTTTCATAAACTTTTAATACGTTTCATTCAAACCTAAAGATACATCCAAAGACTAAACAGATAATTCTGACCTCCTTGTTTCTGCTGTAACACATATGAAACACTCACATTGTTAAGCTTCTCCAAGACTGAAAGGCTCAAAATACTCCAAGTATTGCTAATGACATAGATAAGGTATTTACATCAATTAAATTTCTTGCCTGCACTGTTGAGTATAAATCACGTAAAGCACGTTGGTCTATTAGAAATGTCGCCTATATGATGATAGCAGAAAAATCTAAGACAGTGAGACATAACGATAGGAGGTATCAATATAAAGTCGGCTTCCAACTCCAGCTGTAGTTCTTGTGGTATTAATGATGAATACTGTACGTATCGTACATTTCTTACAACTGTCATTCTCATCATGTCACGAAGTTTTATTGTGGAATATACATGATTTCTGTAATAATTGACATTTCTGTCTTGGTAATTTTGACCCCCCACCCCCCACCATTAGTATCATATCCGGTAAACATTTTGAAAGAACATAATCCGTAAGTCTTCCTCCGTATTACATAATAAAACGACGCGTATAACAACCAGCCCGAGACAGCATCTGTTTTAATACCGTCCTGTAAATGTTTATGATAACGTTTGTGTACCTTTCAGTCGGTATTGTTTGCGTTGGTAGTTGCTGCGCTGCAATCTGACTTATTTCAGTAAGATGATATTTACCTACATCAACAATAAATGCAGACGATTTCGACTGAAGTAAAATTTCTGTATATTTCAGTAGTTTCAAACATTGTGATATGTCAGACAGAGAAGCAACAGATAAATGAGATATTCTGTAAAAAAGTAAGTCTAACATAATGAATGGAGGACCAAGTTGTGTATTTGATAAACGAGGATAAACAGTGTAGTATTGAGGAAAATGCTGTATCAATCCATCAATTCTGCCACACGTTATGCTATTTAATACATTTAGTAGTATGTTCTTGTTATCTGAACTGATCTTGCCAACGAACATGTTCTGTGTAGGAATAAAATAATTTGGACAATAACAGTTATTTACTCAAAATATTGATTTTCGTAGGCAGTGAGTAAAACAAAAATATAATTTAGATAATTGAAATGTGTCAATATCAATTTCTTCAGAAACCCAGAATAAAACTGTTTTCAGATAGTAAGAGCACAATAAGCCTTCGGCATATTCGTTTGTGTTAAAGATATGTGTTAATGTCAGTTTGAGAAGACAGTAACACAACAATTTAGTGTAATTAAACGAATGTACAAGTAGTTTTTCAGCTACAGAGAAAGATTATCTCCATACTACATTACAACTAGGCAAAGTCATTTGCCCAATAGGTACAAACAAACATCCGTACTTTTTAATCTTGTCAATTGTGGAATTAGGCGGCCATTGTAATCGATAACGGGTAGTCCATGGTATGGTATTGTAAGGTAAATAATTACATCGAAGACAATATGCATAACCCATGTTTTGACTATGATCTGATAAACAGGGGCCGTGAGATGATACAATATAATGGCTATTGTTCTTATTTTCATTACTAACAAATTTGTTCACTGATAAATATAAACCTTTTCTAGTAAATTCAAAGGATGAATGCGGTGTATAGTAAGACTCTACTTCCCCTTTTGCTAGTAATGGGAGTCTAGTAAATCCAGGATAATCACTGTCAGTTTCCATAACCAGGGTTGTATGCTTTACTTGGTGTTTGGTGTTCTTTACATCCCGTATTACGTCAATGTTTTTGATGCTGTACATTATATTTATGTCACTACCTGGTAAATCAAGTCCCTCTGATAAACTTCCAGTCAATATTTCTGTTAATTTCAAACCTGATTTTAACATTATTTCATTTTGTATCATATCATGTGTAATAAATAGTTGTCTTATACGTATGTCTATTTCAGAACCAGCTGTGTTGACTAAGTGTGCATGAAGGCCGTACGGTGACCTACAGTTGTTAATGTCTGTGTCATTTTGGTCTTTTGTGGATAGTTGTCTCATTGGCAATCATACCACATCTTCTTTTTTATATATAAGTATCTTTCCTTCAAATTATTTCTGGACCAGGTCACGTAATCTATAAAATATATATTTATATAACTATGTTTCTAAAATGTTAAAACAATTTTGAACGCCTGGTAAATATTCTGCATGTAGATTCCATAAAGTGAGTACCCCAGATAAGGAGAGTCGTTACTATAAAACATATAATGCAGAAGGTCCTATAATATCTCTTTTATGAGCCATCTACTTAAACATTACCTCTTTATTATGTATAATATTTTTTTTAATAAACTCATTTTATAATTACGTTCTAACTGAATGTGTTTGTTATGCTGAATGTTCTCAACGTTTTGTTTTGACGCAATAATCGTTAGTCATTAACGTATTTAGTGTTTGCACGTAACTTGATTAATGTTAACACTATAACTTCATAGGTGTTTTAATGATGTTATAGGCAGTGGAACATAACGTTATATGTGTTTGCATAAAATGTAACAGTACACCGTAAACGACGCCTTGAAAAGTAACAGAGAGTGCCTATTGTTCGGCAAAACGCTTATAAGCTATACTATGACAAATTATATTTTTCACAGACGATACACATGTATAAACACAACATCAAGTTATTTAAATATATTATCTTGAGGTTTTCATAGAACAAAAATGTATCAAAACAAAACGATTGGAAATTCAACATAACATAACATTCAGTATAGACAAGACTCAATCACTATTTGACTAACTTACAGGCAATTAAAAGAACTTAAAGATGTTTGATCATACAGTTAACACGTATTCAAAGACTATACAGTAGATACTATAGTGTTATTAACTGGTTGTTTCTGTATTGGCCCTGTTATATATTCGAGGTTAGCTTTATTGGCCCTGTTATAGATTCTAGGTTAACTGTATTGTCCCTCTAATAGATTCGAGATTAGCTGTAATGGCCCTGTTATAGATTCGAGGCTAGCTGTATTGGCCCTGTAATAGATTGGAGGCTAGCGGTATTGGTCCTGTCATACATTCCAGGCTAGCTGTATTGGACCTGTTATAGATTTGAGGTTAGCTGTAATGACATTGTTATAGCTTCGAGGTTAGCTGTATTGGACCATTTATAGATTTGAGGTTAGATGTATTGGCCCTGTTATAGATTCGAGGCTAGCTGTATTGGCCCTGTTATAGATACGAGGCTAGCTGTATTGGACCCGAGACTCTAAAAGCCAATGCAGCTGATCAAGAATCTATAATAGGGCCAATACAGAAACAGCCAGTTCATAACACTTTTAATAAATGATTTTAAAAAATCGATAACCGGAAGTGAACGTCCAGTATTACGGCTTTTTTCCATATCGGGCCTGTTTTTTTTTTTTTAGTTTCAAGACTTTAAGAGGTAACAAAACATTGCATATCAATTAACCTGTTAATTTTATGATTTTAATTTAAAACAATATAATACAAATGTTTTTGTGCAAATTTAAGTAATGGCGTAAGAAAATTGAAACCGGAAGTGAACGGCCCGTTTTAGCACATGGGCAAATACGGCTTTTCTCCTTATCTAATAGAATTTACCGATGTGTATCAATGACCCAAGAACTTCGTGTTTCATCTAGGCTTACAGGTACAGAAACTTTAATGTTCATCATCAATTTTCTATGGTTATTGTTGCGAATCAATTCAAACTTTTCCACAGATTTACTCAACAGTTACCGGTCGATTTGAACTTATGCAAATCCTTTTGTTTCTTGAAAAAATACAATAGCTAATGTTCTTATGAAGTGTACTCATTTGGACCTTTACAATTCTTCATAGAAAAACATTTTATTCATTGATTCACTAACCTGAATAAAACAAATATCTTATTTTTTTTTTATCTAAAAGACTTGTTGCATGTAAACAATGGTTTAATACGCTACAACTCATGTGTTTTGGGGATATAATTCTATATATCTTTTTTCTTTTTGGAATATTATAAACCGAGGAACAAGAGAATGCTAGAGTTTCAAATGGACATTTTTTGTCGAATTCAATGCAATTGTGTTCAGTGGTTAATCAGAATTCTTATGGGAAACAACTGTGCATGTATTTTTGCGATACACGATAACATTTGAATTATTGATTTCAAATTATCTTCATGTTAGCAGCAGTGTACCATCTTAAACAAATACACGCAACAGTAGTATATTGCTGTTCGAAAATGTCACAAACCGATTATGCGAAACAGTTCCGGCTTACAACTAGAACCGAGGAAACATATCAACTATAAGAGGGAACAACGAAACAACAGGAACACTAAAGTTCAACAATCATAATGACAATGCAGCACCTTAATCTTAATTTTAAGGTGAAAAATGCCATTTTCCTGACTTGGTACTGGAAATTTTCACAAACAAGTGATGCGATGCTCAAAGGCTAGCATTTTCCACTCAGAATTTTTAAAACGTCGACAAGAAAAAACTGAAATACAATTGAAAGGTGTAATACATCCAGGATCACAACAACATTTGTCGAACATATCTGTTTAAGACCTACATGTATACTAATGACCAATCGACTAGTATTAACTGAAGAATTTAATATGTATTTGTAGTTATTAGTTAATAGTTGTATTATCATATAAGTATTCAAGATATTCGTCTGAGGTTCATGCTAGCTGTAAGGTATAAATTGAATATATTATGCAATATTGTGAAACTCTATAATTATAAGTACAATGTAGTATATATCAGTTTTGAAAATTTGATATATCTGTTAGAAATATAACATTCACGTTTGAATGATTTTACGCTGGTTTTTTTCAGGGCACTTAATAGTTTGCTGTTTGGTGTGAGACAAGGCTATGTGTTGAAGACGTACCTTGATCGATATTTGTTTACCTTTATAAATTATAATTAGAAGGAGAGGTGTCTCACTGGCACTCATACCACATCTTTCTAAATCTATATACTAGGTAATTCCATTCCTGCTATAACCATTTCAGCACAAACAGCTTGCTATAGATTCATTTAATTTTTCTAGCCTTTTTATATACAATTTACCACTAAGAATACGCTTTAAATCCCACTTAACAAAATGTAGCCCAATCAATAATTTATTAATGACTTCGTTGTAGTTTACGTCTTTTATTATTGCTATGTTAAACTTCAATATTAAGATATTTAATAATAACAACAAAATATTGCAGTTTAGAAATGATACAGTACACAACGTTGGTAATTTTTTTTTGCCCTATTTCATTTAACTACATTCAAACAAAAACTTACTAGAATTATCAACAATCGTCTTATTCTTAATACAAAATTGACCGTGATATCATATTCAACATGTCAGAATTTGTTTAGCCTTCGATATCCAAATAAACTAACTCATTTTGTCATGTATTTTAAAGTTCGACGCAAAATTCTTTCAGCTTTATTTAACTACTATTTCTAAATAGTTGATCATAACAACTTACTATTGAAAAGGTATGACACACTACATAACTATGGTCATTTGGCATATTATGAAACTACACAAAACAAGTTACTGAAGTAACAAATAATATCAGTTTTTTTTAAATGAACGCCTACGTAGAACTTCCAATTTCATTTTTGCTATAAATATCACAATTATCTAAATCACTTTGTCATTAATATTTAATTCTGGTATGATTTAAACTTATTTGTATCGCTTGTTAAACTTCAATGTGTAGGTACTTAATCATAATTACCACATATGGTATGACTAAGACACCCTTTGTGTATTGCTTGTCAACATTTACACTAAGGCCTTTTAAATGAAAAGTAGTAATGAATACTCTCTTAAACATAAATCATGGCACATCTGTTAAACTTAAACTTGAATTTTAAAAAGTTTAATTTGAAAATCAAATAAAAACGACAACTTCAGCATTGTTACAAATCGTTATATAATCAAAAAAGGTAAAGTATGTTAAGAATGTTTTCTTCTGAACCAATTACAATTTCATCATTATTCTTTAGATATTTTTTAAGTCATCGTATGATAATAATGCAAATACTGTTTGCTCCATCCTTATAGTTTTGTCAATTGTTTTCATTTTCGTCATCTTTTATTCATTCATAATTGAATCATAATCGGCTTTGAATTATCTTTTGTTCTAAATAGCAAATAACCGATCACATTATTGGATAAACAATGGTAAACGTTTAATTATTGACAACTTTTTTTTTCTTACAAAATACATAAACAAATACAAACAGACTACGATAGATTTTTTTCTAATGTAAAAACATATAGATAACAATTCAGATAATGTCAACAGAAACTGCACGTCTGATAATACAGCAAAAGTCTCATCTCCTTTAAATTTGTAAGAACGTCATCAATACATTTTCATTTATCAACACATGCTACATATGTTAAGTGCAGCAGCTTGTAAGCCCCAGTCCCAATAGACCACGATCGCACTACACTCACCACGATCTAAAATAAATGTAGATCGTGGTGAGGTCGCGGTATAAGGGGCATGAAAATGTATATTTTCGTTGCCTCCGCGATGCTACTACGTCCTCATTACGCTTCTACAACGACCCCGCTACGCTACCACGTTCTCACTGCGCTTATTCTGCGACCTCACTAGGCTCATCAAGATCTTTCTACGCTCATCACGTTTTCACAACGACCATACCACGAGCTATCCGATTGCAACACGATCTTACCACGCTTCCACTGCGATTATAGCTCGTTCTTTCCACGATTATACTACGTTCATACCGCAATCTTACTACGTTCACAGCAAAAGCGTCCACATCGTGTTCCATATCAATACGATTCCATTCATTCTATTTCTGATTAATACGTAGATTTCTCTGAAACGGCATGTCTTGCAACCAAAATATAAAAGAACATGTGATAGTGGTGGTAGAGTGATTTACAAGGCGGTAGTATGTATATTTACAAGTAACACACAAAAGGTGTTATAACCATACAGTATTTTAATGTTATGATTTAATACTGACACATTAAAGTTAAACAAGCGATACGAATCAGTTTACATTAGATCAGAATTAAAGATTAATTACAAAGTGACTTGATTAACTATGATATTGATGGCAAAAATCCAATTGGAAACTCCATGTTAGCGTCCATTTTCTAAAAAAGGCTAGCAATGTTCATGATGTTCTTTGTATCTTGAGTAACTTGTTTCGTGTAGTTTAATAATATGCCAAAATGACTAATATTGTGTACTGTGTCATACCAAAAATAGTACTAATCCAGTATTACGTTGCAATGATCAACTATCTAAACAATATTAATTCAACATAGCTGTAAGAAAATTAGATTACATCAGAGTTATAAATAAATGACAGATTGATTTGGTTAAATGGGATATCAAAAGTAACAATTGGACATGTTGGATTTTACGTAACCGTTCATTTTGTATAAAAAATAACAAGATCCTTTTAGTTCTAGCAAGTTTTTTTGGTGTATAATTTTATGAAATGAAAAATGGCCATTGTTATGTTGTGTTTCAAGGCAGTAATTTGTTATCATTATCAAATACCTCGACATAGAAGTTTGACATAGCTATAAGAGTAGATTTAAATTACATTCATAAATTTATAAGTTGATTGGGATAGGTGGAATCTAAAGCGGTAATTCCTATTGGTGTTAATGTGTAAATGAAAAATTTAGCAATACAAATTGTATTTATGGCAAGCTTCTTGTATTGAAATAATTCTAGTAGGAATGGATTTAACTGTAACTGTTATATACCAAAGAAACAAAGGAAAGGATAAAGAACATAAGTTGTATGGATTGAGGAAAGTAAGCTTCTGGGAAAAGTACGGCGTTCAACGATTTCCTTACCGTGGGATGCGCAGATACTCACCATTTGCTTACCAATCTGAAGACGGGGGAATTATCATTTCAAATGACGTTTTCGGCCTGACAATCAGACAATTTGACCGAATCTATAAAGCTTGTTTAGACAGAAGGAAAACAAGAGAACAGTACATACTAAATATACGTTATCCTGATAAAACCTCAGATGAATATCTGGAATACTTACAGGATAGTACAGATCACAATCAAGGTAGTTACATATTTGTATTATCCAATGACTTAACATACATAATAAATTGTCCAGTTAATACTATTCAATGTGTCTGAGAACTGGTCATTAGAACAGGTCTAAAACAGAAATGTTCAGACAAAAATTGTGTGGGATCCTGGCTGTATAGCTAACTAAACCCTTCAGCTGTATTAGAGTTCTGTATCACTCTCTTACTTTCGTTTTTTTCGTGGGTACTAATTTTCATGGATTGAGAACTTGCATTTTCGTTTATATTTTATTTCGTGGTTTTGCAATTATATGTGGACACAAAGCCATAGCAAATTTTCAATTCGTTGAACATTTGAATTCAAGGTTTACTTAAACCAACGAAACCCACGAAAATTGGTATCCAATGAAAAATAATGAATTCACAATATATTCACGGAATTGGGTTAGAGACCAAAACACTCATAATATGTTTATGTGACAAATGTTGCGATCCAACATCAACAACGGTCAAGAAATTTCAACACAACTAACCATAGAATGCCAAAAAAACGGATGCGGGTGTTTCTCGCTGCATTGCAGACCTATTGGTGACCTTCTGCTGGTGTCTGTTCTGTGGTCGGGTTGTTGTCTCTTTGACACATTCTCCATTTCCATTCTCAATTTTATACACAATTACTTACAAGGACGTCAATTTAAATAATGGAGTAGATATTTTATTTGATATTTGAAAATGACGTCAATGTTGTCGCTGATAGCACATACCGCATATAGTATATTTATTAAGACAATATCAATAAACACAAAAGTTCACAAAAAAGACAAACTGTAAAAACCATGCGTTCGATATGAACTTCAGGACCCTTCTTACCAAGAAAGTAAGGTCATTGATTCGAAGAAGGCATGTATAAATAGCAAGTCATGCCAATGCCCATGCAAAAAAAGAAAGACATGCAAATAACGCGGAACTTGATGAAATAAAAAGATACACAACTTAATCACGTCCACCTGTATGTTTTGTCCATTTGATGAGTTAAGCCGTTTTCAACTGATTTTTATAGTGCGTTCTTATGTTGTGCTGTTATACCACTGTCCCAGGTTAGGGGGCGGGTTTATGTGTTACATATTTGTTTTTCGTTCATTTTTTATATAGATAAGGCCATTAATTTTCTCGTTTGAATGGTTTTACATTGCAATTTTTGGGCCTTTTAGTTGAAGACCGTACGGTTACCTATAGTTGTCAATTTCTGTTTCATTTTGGTCTCTTGTGGAGAGTTGTCTCATTGGCAATCATACCACATGTTCTTATTTATAATTAATCACCAAAATCCCTAAATTCATAAACACCACATTGTACTAATTGTAAATTAGTCACTTAAAATTATTTTTTTAGGTTTCGGTACCTTACGATGAACCTGATGTTAAATGACGGAACAGTCTTTTACATGTTTCTGCAACACAGTTAATCGATATGTGTTATGTATTTTAATGGGCCTTTATCATGTTTATTGTCTCCTTTTAATAGCAGACTATTTTTGTAATTGTTATGATTCACAGTTTATGACCAAAGACCCGTCTTAATTCCATTGAATTAATAAATTCAACAACACTTGCCGTTATCTTGATAACATTAATTTGTTAATAATCAAGAAGATTCTCAATATACTTCCAAAATTTACCCAAAGGAACTTACTTTAAATAAATCAAATTTAAAAAATCAATAATAACAGTCTTATCCTATATTTAGATATTTCAGTTTTCCATGGAAAACTCCACAATAAAATATTTACCACAGAAGGGACGTTTTTATCGTTCCCTATTGTTAATTTTCTTTTTCTGGATGGGGATGTTCCTTAGGCACATTCTTACAGGGTCAATGGTCCACAACTAGTTCGCCTGTTGTGACGTTTTAGATATTAACGAACGTACTCTACAATACGTATGTTTCACTGATAATTTATAAAGCCAGAGATTTCGTTACCACAAATTACTTAAAAGATGTACTAGATTATTCCATAGATATAAAGATTTGGTTTGAAACTTGGTTGTAAAATTACACCCTTATTTTTACGGAAATGGTGTTTATCGTGACCGGAAATTTAGAAACGATCCTAGTTAACCTATTGATCCTTTAAGAATATTGAAAAATAATTGTCATACTGAAAATATAAAAGATAACTCAAATTGTATGTATGCTAAGTATGGGAAGCGTGTGTTTGTATATATGATCTTATGTCAGTAAAAAGAAAGTCGGAAATCTAGAAATATACGGTATAAGTAAAAATGCTAAATTTCTATCATTTTATGTCATAACAAAATTATTTTCATAGACGAAACGTCTAGTTTGAAATTTTGAACGTCATCGAATGCCTTGTTTGAACTTAAGCATGTTAAGCAACTCATTAAATTAAATTAAATGTTTGGCAATAACCAGTCCCATAAGATCGCGTTACGTTCGAATGTCATTTGATATGAAATCTCTAATTGAGGGGACATGTTTTGACATTTTGATTGTTTGTATATTTGAACAGAGGTTGATGCATGCATAGCAGGAGACGCGTAACCTGTCGATGTACCTTTTTTTTCCTTTTTGGAGTTGATACGATCCCTTCCGTTTTTTGTAGGTACCTTTATTTCTTTCTTTTCGATTTTTGAAAATTGATCAGTTATAAATGTATATTGTCCTAGCTTTCGATTCACAACAAAAGGTACCCAGTATGTCTACATTTAACTCACTGTTGATGGTTGAATAAGAATGATCGTTTGTTATAATGACCAATGAAAAATGTATGTAAACAAATACCATGAAACTTTTAAGATACATAGTTGAATAAATATATGTTTTATAGATTATGTGATCTGGTCGGGAAATAATTTGAAGGAAAGAAACTTATACGAACACTTAGTGAACATAGCTGGTACTGAAATAGACATGCGTAAAAGACAACAACTTTTTATGACTCATGATAAGATACAAAATGAAATAAAATTAGGTTCAGAATTAACAGAAATAACGGCAGGAAGTTTAGCAGAGGGACTGAATTTACCAGGTAGTGACATAGATATAATGTACGTCATCAAGTACATAGAGGTAAAACGGGATGAAAAGAATACCAAACACCAAGTAAAGCATACAACTCTGGTTATGGAAACTGATAATGATTATCCTGGATTTACTACACTCCAATTACTAGCAACAGGGGAAAGAGAGTCTCACTTTACACCACCTGAATGCTTTGAACTTACTAGAACAGGCTTATATTTATCAGTGAATACATTTGTTAGTAATATCAAAAAGAAGCATCACCATCATTATATTGTATCATCTCACGGCCCCTGTTTAACAGATCATTGTCAAAACGTGGATTATGCATAGTCTTCGAGGTAAACATTTACCGTACAATGCAATACCATGGGCTTCGCGTTATCGAAGGCAATGGCCTCCCAATTCTATAATTGACAAGATTGAAAAAGACGGATGTTTGTTAGTGCCTATTGGGCCAAGGACTTTGCCAGATTGTAATGTGTTATGGAGATTATCTTTCTCTGTTGCCGAAAAACTACTTGTTCATTCGTTTAATTACACTCAACTGTTATGTTACTGTCTTCTCAAACTGACATTAACACATATCGTTAACACAAACAGATGTGTCGAAGGCTTATTGTGCTCTTACTATCTGAAAACAGTTTTATTCTGGGTTTCTGAAGAAATCGATATTGACACATTTCAATTATCTAAATTATATTCTTGTTTTTCTCACTGCTTACGTAAATTAATAGTATGGGTAAATAACTGTTATTGTCCGAATTATTTTATACCTGAACAGAACATGTTCCTAGGGAAAATCAGAACCGATAACAATGAAATTCTAAAAAAAGTATTGGATAGCATAATGTGTGACGGAATTGATGGATTGATACAGAATGTTCGTAAATACGACAATGTAAATCCGCGTTTATTCAGTTCTCAGCTTAGACCTTCTTTTGTTATGGTAGACTTACTTTTTTACAGGATATCTCATTTATCTTTTGCTCGTCTGCCTGACATATCACACTGTTTGGAATTACTGGATATTACTGAAGGTTTAATTCAGTCGAAGTCGTGTACATTTATTGTTGATGTATGTAAATATCATCTTACTGAAATAAGTCAGTATGCAGCACAAATACTTCCAACGCAAAGAGTAACGACTGAAAGGTACAACATGCACAAACATTGTCATAAACATTTACGGGCTGGTATTAAGACAGATGCTGTCTCGGGTTGGTTGTTATTCGCGTCGTTTTGTTATGTAACAGGGCAGTTCAATGTTACTTTAAGACTTACAGATTATGTTCTGTCAAGATATTCACCTGATATGATACTACTTGGCGGTCAACATTGCCATGACAGACATTTCAATTATTACAGAAATCATGTACAGCCCACAATGACACTTCGAGACAAGATGAGAATTGCAGTTGTAAACAATGTTAGATACGTACAGCATTCATCGTTAATACCCCAGGAACTACAGCTGGAGGTGAGTGACCATTACATAGTTGTACCTCCCATAGTTATGTCTCACTTTCTTAGATTTCTCTGCTATCATCATACAGGCGATTTTTTTAACAGACGACAGGCTTTATGTGATTTATGTTCAACAGTGAAAGGAAGACATTTAATTGATGTAAATACCTTATCTATGTCAATGACAATACTTGGAGTATGCTGTGAAATATCCAATGATAAGGACACAGCCTATCAGTGTTATGAGGAAGCTTTAAAATGTGAGTGTTATATATGTGCTACAGCTGAAACAAGGAGATCAAAACTGTAAACACTATCTGTGTAGTCTTTAGATGCATCTTCATTTTATGGCATGTATGACATTGAATGACAATAGGACATTAGTAATAAGCTTCTTACAACACCTTTAATGTATACTAATAAAATTAATATAGTCAAACTGAATTAAACTTAAATAACATTCAATTGATAAACTTTTAATCTTTACACATTTAGGGGAATTAATTGACCAAGTCACATCCATTGAAGAAAATAATAAAGACTTTTTAAAGCGAATGTACTGAAAACAATAAACACCAAATTAAAGCAATGTAAACCAATGCAACTGTAAGGGTTTTTTCCCATTTAGTCAGGTGGTTGCCTCTTTGACATATTCCCTATTTCCATTCTTCATTTTAGTTATCCTCGAAACAAAGTGGTAGATTTATATGTTGGCGTATGTATTCCAAATAAAGTTGTTCTTAAACATTATTAAAGCAAATATATGAAAAAAACAAATAAGATTTAACAAAATTAACAAACACCAAACTTACAATTCGTATCTTTAAAGTGGCAGAATTAAAGAATCGAACTCCGATAAAAAATCAAAACGGGAAGTCCCGAACCAAAGTGATAAATCAAAAGCTCAAATACATCAACCTAATTGATAACAACTGTCATATTCCTGAATCGGTACAGGCATTTTTTTATGTAGCAAGTGGCGATTTAAACCGTAAAAAGTCTCATCTATTAAACCGCTTTTCTATGAAAATAAGGAGATATGTATTTGCAGTCTATGGAAATAACCAAATGTTTGTGTAACCCTTCTTATGTAACAAGAATATTAAAATGCAGATATATAAATAAGTGTTGTAATGTGATTGCTAAAGCAGAAATTATCAACCAAAGTTCAAATAAAATGTATTTCCGCAATTAAAGGCATTACTACGTCTTTCAACAATGAGAAAAACCCATAACGTATACATGGTATAGTCGGCAAATATCAGACAATTAAGGGATTATATCGGATACATACATTTTTTTCATCAAAAGAAATCTTATGGACGCAGTCCAACTTCTTTCATATGTGTTCATGTTTACTGTTTATTCAGCAAACTACACTCTGAATAACAATGCTTCTAAAAGTCTATTTTTTACATTTTTATAAATGCAGTAGCATCAAAAAATAAATGCTTCAATAGTTTAAGTTCACGGTTGATCGCTTTTGCAATACACCAGACAGAACTTGAACAGTGGCTTTAAAATCATGTTCTAGCCTGTGTGCCATTTGTGTACAATCATCGTTAATGAATTAATTTAACATACATTTAGTCTGACATTTAAATTCTAGAAATACAATCATCCGTCAATCGTGTTTGTAATAGACCACAATTATCTCCCTTTAAAGATGTTCGCTTCTCTGTTTATGCTTTTGTCCAATAAATGGAACTTTTTGGTTTTATTCATGGCAAGCTCTTATTTTCATAGTATATACCTTTCTATACACATTCCAATTTAGCACATATTAACAACTTCAGTAATCCTGTAATTAGTCTATTGGTATGTTTTGGCTGACTAGCTGTAGCTCATTTAAGTAGTTTTGTAAATAAACTCACTGTTATCATTGTAAGATATTGACTCCAGAATGAAAAGATTGCAGTTGCTGGTGTAAGTATTTTTATTGTTATATGTGTATAAAGCTGTGTTTTACTATACATGATAAATTGTATAACATATAGATAGCTTGCAGTGGCAGATCCAAAAAGAGGGTGGTGGAAAACGCTTTTTTGGGGAATGATCAATGTTTTAAATAAGAACATACAATGAGACCCTCCCCTTTATTTGGGGTTGGAACCCCTTTTAAAATGGATGTATCTGCCCCTGATATGTACCCAAAGGCAGTCTAATGGATAGTTTACGTGCATGAAATATCTGTCACTGGACATTCAGCAACCAATAATCAATCAATTCATGACGAATTAGCTTCACTGGATCATATTTCTCTTCACAAGGTTTCATGGTTCACTCTATTTTTGGGTACAAATTAATTACATGGAAGATAAATGATTACAATTTTAGATGGCATTGTACATGTTGTACTCTAATCAAGTTATAAAGAACTATATTTAAATGCAAGAAACTTTTGATTGTCAGAAACATTTTAAGATCCAAAGGTTGAATAGTGGGATGTTTAAAAACTAATTTGAAAACTCTTTACAAAATATTTAATTTAATTTGGAACACAACATTTTTTTCAAAATAGCTAGTAGCAATTTTTTTCCAATATCTTGATTACGATAAAATTAAATCTTACCCTTGTGGTCTTTCATGCGTAGTTACTTATATATATAATTATTACACGGAAAAAGTATGTACTATGAAAGTTCGAAGGCAAATTTAAACAATTTGATTGGACGAAAAGTTGTAAGTATGTGCTAAGTTGTTTAAAAGTCTCGTTTAAAAAAAAAACATTCTAAATCCGCTAAAGTCGCATTAATTGTTTACATGTGCATATGATGCATTTCAAGTGATACAATCAATGTACTTACAGTCTGTATACAACACCATTAATGTACTAACAGTCTGTATAAACCACCAAAGAAACTCAGTTTTGTAAAACAGGAGAAATACTGTGTCCACAAATCTATTATTATCAATTAAAGTTCATTATTTTTTTACCATTGCAACATCTTTGATTTTGATTGAGATCCGTGAATGATGGCCAATTCAGTAAACTCTTATTCTGTCGACGAATGTTGTATTGTTTGTTTGTAACTGATAAAAAAACTACCTTAACAATCTTTTAATCTATTTTGAAATTGATACTAGACAAAACATTTAAGTTGATGAAAATTTGTGATAGAGCGTACTTTCCCTCCTGTTAATATAACGCACAATTAAAACAAATGAAATCGTCCAAATAAAATCATCGAGTACAACAGAATACCAACAACGGTGAAAAAATACCTTCAACAAATAAAGCAAAATAAAAAAGAGCAACACTTTGATTCCATAGCACGTTGGTTGGGGCACTTTATATATACTTATTCTACCAGTATGTACCAGTTTTGTTTCTAATGCTATACGGCGTAATGGGGAAAAAGCTAAATACACACTGTGTTATGTGTTTCGGATAAAGTGCTTTGTTCTACACATTTAAAATATGTTGTTTAATTGATGTTTAAAATAAAGGCGATAGTGGTATATCGCTTTTCAGGGGTCAAAGATCGATTGAACTGAAACAAATTCTGATCACAAACCAAAACTGAGGGAAACACATCAACTATAACATTATTAGAAGAAACAAACCGAAACAACAAAACAACTGCTACAAAAACAAACGCCATCATACATAAACATTGGACTATGTGATAATAATTCCAATAGTTCTGACTTAGTAGAGGACATTTTAAGGAAATAATTGGTGGGTTGAACCTAGTTTTATGACATGTCAAATCATCCGCTTATATACATGAAGCAATGTTAAAATACCACTAAAACAACACTACGTGACGGGAATACAGTACAAATAAATGCAAGAACATTCAGGACAGAGATACATAAATAATATAATCGTCCATTTCAACATGAAAACCACAGGATAACAACGATCACCTAAAATTAGCAATGTTGCTATTTTATTTTTGTTATATATTAAATCGTGCATTATATTATATACTCCTCAAAAAGTGGTTGCAAGGATTCTTAACGTGCAAAGAATGTGGTACTCTCTTTACACGTGGCATCGAATTTAACGTCCACATTCTGACCGGACGTGGCTGCAAACTTGATACATCCCTAACGCCACACTTTGTCAAGCGTTATAATTTTCTGCCACTCGGGAGAAGACCAAGTGACAATATTTATATATACCCTTTGTAAGTTACAGTCGAACCTCGTTGTGTCGAACTCGGTTGTGTCGAAAACTCGGATGAGTCGAAGTAATTTCTCGGTCCCGGCATAATTCCCGTTTGATCAATGCATTTTAACCTCTGATGAGTCGAACTCGGATGATTCGAATTCTCGGTTAAGTCGAGGTAATTCTTAAGTCCTGTCGATGTAAAATTGATGTAAATTGACCCCGATGTCTCGAAGTTCAAAATTAAAAAAAAAATCAAAAGAAATAAAAACTTTAAAAATAAAATTCATAACGGATGTTTTTCTTGTTTAACCTATTCATTTCCATAAGTGATTAAAGCTGTGTAAATTCCATAAGTGATTAAAGCTGTGTAAACATACTTGTTTGTAAAACAGTAAAAATGACATGTATATGATTACCGCTAATCAACACCTTTGTTGATCGTCCAAGCGGAACTAGAATGTGCTGAACCTATTTCACTTGCATGGTATAAAAAACGAAACGAATTTTAATGACCCAAGCTGAGATTAAATTAACCATTAGAATAAGAACAATAATTAAAAGGATTGAAATATTTCATTAATTATTATGAGTCGGTCTTTTTAATCTATGAACACTGTTCACATTCTTTAAAGATTAGTTATGAAAATATTTTCGCGAGTGATTCCATAATTTATAGTGACTGACCTTTGTAAATAGTTGTGTATTAATTTATTTGTGAATGTTGTGTGTTGAATCTTAAAAATACTGAACATAAATACACAATCATATATTATCATATCGAAAAAAGCACAATGATCAATAAACATGCATCAAGTTTACAGAAATCACATATTGGTATATCATACATTTCAAATATATGACGTCACACTCGACCTCGGATGAGTCGAACCTCGGATGAGTCAAATACTTTCGTCTGGTCCCTTTGACTTCGACACAACAAGGTTCGACTGTAGTATATGAAGCTATATATTGGTCGTATGCTACAAACCACGTGTTTTCTGTCTAACAGTATTGTAGGTCAAGTAACATGGAAAATACTTTGTGATTTTAAAAGCCTCATTTTCTATAAGATTACACACATTATCCTAAATCATCAACTATAGTCATTTATCACTATTTGAAAAATGAATAATGGCTATTTTTTTGGTAATTCTGATTAAAAGAAGACGATTTCGTGTGACTTCAAATTGGACAATATTCTACCAATTGAAAACCCGTGTTAATGTAATAAACAATATGTTGTGGTAAGGCCTGCAGCAATAATCAATAAACATACTATATAATTATTCATAAGTCCCTACTGACAAATTGCAAACCCTAAACATTCTACAAAAAAGTACACCTTTTTAGCTGAATAAACATTGTTCGACTCCATTACTGTTATTTACAGGAATGACAGTGTTACTAAATATTGGACTGTTAAACGTTAAAACCACATCGTTTCTCATAACTACATGATTTAATTGCTATTTCACCTATGGATGTCAACGAGTACTCGAGTACTCGACTATCGCTCGGAAGTACCGAGTATCGATTACCAAAATGATACTCGACTTATCGGTTTCCTGTTTGAATGCTGTTGCTTTCTTAGTTCTAATAAAAAAATATTTTATTGAGAGCGCTTCCAATGAAATTATACACTAATCAAAATTGATAAAAGTTAAAATGCAATACGAATGTTTGCATTAAACTGTCATTTAAATTGTCTCCAAACAGATACACATGTAGGATATATTAACACGAGCATTTTCCCAATGCCGACACGTTTAGCTAATCTTAGTCACTCCCCCACCTTTGTACCGTCAGAGCATATATTTTCATCAGCAGTACTGTTAGTTACCTATTAAATTTAAGAAATCTCTACGTCCATTACAAGATAATATAAATTAGATAAGAACAATTTTGTTGCACCGTGTATTAACCCTCTGTAAATGTTTAATGACATCTAACCATCAATCCTTTGATGACAATTAAATGTGTTTTTTACGGTTCACAAACACTGTTGTTTGGATAACACTTTTTCTATAGATATGAATTAATCACTTGACTAGATTATTACCAGTTTCCATAATTAGTACAAGTAGTAAATGAGCTATTAATTATGGTATAAAGTCCCTAGGACTATTATCTTGTTCTCGGTAATAATGATTAGAATTTTACGATCATAAGACAACAACCCACAATACAGAACATGGGTATAATTTTGTGTTTCCATTTTGTAAATGTTTTATCGAGCAAGTACTCGAGTATCGCTTGGTAAAACCAACGAGTAATCGATTAGCAAATTTTCACCGGGTTGACTTCCATAATTTCACCAGATACTCGGTAAATACTATTTGTTTTGACAAGAACAAATATTAAAGCGTGTGTATATAGCTGTAACGAAGTTTCCAGATGTCTTTTGTAAGAAGAAACACTTTCTGTTGACACTTCTATTCTATCTTGGTCTGAGCATTTTTAGTTTGCTAACTTACCTTTCCCGCAACAATGTCATACTCAATTTTAGATAACAAGGTCAAGCAGTTTTTATAATTTATTGTTTTTGTTATACAAGAAGACTTTCTAATCAAGGAAGACAACTAGGCACCCAGCTTTGGTTGCATTCGGTCTTTGGTGTCCTCCTAAATAGTAGAAAACCTCCAACACGGACAGCGTTATAGTATATACTACGTGCAAAGTATTTGCATTGCTTTCTTTAGAAATGACATCCTATTACAAACGTTCAACATGTCTTGTAAGAAAAGATTGTCACAGTACAATCTACTTTTACTGAATTTTGATGCCTGGAAATAGTTATCAAATCTAACAATATATACATGATATAGACCATGTGTTGTTTATTGTCAGTATCTGTTTGTGCTTTTGTTTTTTGAGACGTTTGGCATTCACATCTTCTTCTTATATATTATATCTATTTTTAGGATATTGTTTAGTATATAAAATCAATTTAGTAGATTTGAACAAAAGACGCATCAATACATCTTTTATCTGATCATTTTGGAATTTGTAAAACAAAGGCGAGAGACACATTCAAACTCAATAGTTGAAGACTGAACAAAAACGAATCCCACCAAAAACCTTGGTTGACCCCATGTGCTCCCAAAGGGTAAACAGATTCCGATCCGAATGTGGCATTCGTCGATTTGATAAGATTATTGCCATCCATGTAATCAATCTACGATATAATATGATCTTATCAAGGGTATTTCTTTAATCGTTGATTAAAACTCTTATGTTGAGATTTCCTCACGCAATATTGGCCTTCGAAAGTTTAACAAAAACCATCATGCTTTGTTGACCATGTTTGTAATATTATTTTTATTACAGAAAGCATATATTTTTTTTAGTTGAATTAAACTTAGTGTTGCCACTTAATATAAAGTAAAATAAGACAACAATAAATTAAAATTGACATAGGAATAAATTTGAAAAAAGCAAATATTTACATAATTTACCAAACGTTATCTAAATGAAGGCAACAGTAGTATACCGCTGTTCAAAATTCATAAATCGATAAAAAAAAATCCGGGTTACAAACAAAAACTGAAGGAAACGTATCAAATATAAGAGAACTACGACACAACACCGAAATGTAACACACACAGAAACGAACTATTATGTAACAATGGCCATTTTTCTGCCTTGGTACAGAGCATTTTATGAAAAAAATATGGATTGAACCTGGTTTTGTGGCATGTCAAACCTCTTGCTTTAATGGCAGTGTTAATTAAAACATTAAAATGATAAAATTTAAGTTATGAATCTATATCCAAAATGCCTCTGATTCAATTGTGTTTTTTTCTTAACTTTAAGTGATTTTTGAATCCATTAAAGGAAATACTGTTTGTGTTTGGTTCGCAATTCATTTGATTATAATCACTCATTGTGAAAACCGTAGAAGTGATATTTTGTCTAACCTGCTAGCGTGTGAGTATATCTTCAAAATGTTGTCCTGCCAAAGATTGGATGTCCTTTTTATACAACTTTAAATATTCCAGATGTTACTACTAGACACATGTGGAAAACCCCACATCATGTACATGCATAACATGTATAACATATACTTGTCGATAATCAATATCATTTAATAGCAAGGAAAATGTCATCAAATCATTTATTTTTTTTAAACAAAAGTACAAAATTTATGAACTTGCAAATAGGTTGTTTTGTGACTGAAGAAATGAAAAGTTTATAGATAATTTTAATGACATAGACATTTTTGGAGCAGTTTTGGATTGATTTATTTCAGGTCCTCTCAAAACCAAATGTTTCAACGTTGATGTCAAATTTTCATTTATGATTTCGAATTTCAGATGTACAGATATAAATATAAAATGACTGAATAATAGCCAACGATAAATCTTACGGGGCGATAGATCATATAAATAGGATACAGTACATAACAAAATATAATATATAACAAGTCTAAAATCGTACGACATCGCCGAAAAAATGACAATAACTGAACAAATGTTACTATTAGTTAAATTGCAATAAATTTATCGTTGGCTATCATTCAGTCATTTTTATATTTAAAATTGAGAATGAAAATAAAGAATGTGTCAAAAAGACAACAACCCGACCAAAGATCAGAAAACAGCCGATGGCAACTAATGGGTCAGCTTAAGGCCACCAATGATTCCGTACCAGCATTAATAAATATTGAAATTGTGATCGACATTATCTTTGTTTTAATGGAAGTATGGCAATCATTACAAAATCACAATGAATACAACAGTAGGTCATGTAAAAGAGACCGTCTAGGATTATGGTCGGTAATATTTGGACAGCCACTGGAAAATGCGGGCAGAATGGATGTGGACATATATTTTGTCTTGTTTCAGAACACAAACGGACCCTTTAAAGGGTTGTTGTTAACGCTATCTTTACACGAGGGATTGGTTAAATGTGCCCATTTTTATCGCAGCTGGTTTACTGCCGGACGGAAGAAGACAAAGGGTAGTCATATTATTATCCCCAGTGACTATTAGGATAACGACAGAATATACCTAAACTGACAATAGTTTCAGATGAAAAAAAAATCAAGACAACAATCATACAAACTTATTCTTTAGTCATGGTTAATGAATTATTGAGTAAAATAAAAACACTCATGTAACGGTAAAATACCATTCCCCATTTCTTAGACAAACGGACATCAACAATATTCAAACAGGTAGCCTCGCTTTAAGTGTCGTAAAATTAAAAAAAAACAACCATACTCAATTGAAACACTGTAACCATTATTGTTGTAGAAGGGAACAAATAAAAAACATGACTGACTATTTCCTTTTTCGATCCTGGCATTAAAATACGGATCCGACCATTGTTAAATTGAATATTTTGAAATCTTCACAAATCAGGAATGTATTTCCCTCATGTTTAACTCCAATTTTATGTACGAGATTGGCTTAACATTTCTTCATTGTTGTACAAATGTACAAATTAAACATATTGTCATAGCAGATGTCGTATTAAACATTTTTCTTTTTTTAATTTTATTGACTATTGATCTATAAATGAAATGCTAATTGACGAAAAAGTAAGAAAGTAAGAGTATTGTTATACAAAAACAATAACAATCAAAACCAAGGAGTAAACAAAGACTCACAATACCAAAGGACATTTACATCAGCAGTTATAAATAATAATTAAGAAACAAGACGAACTCCACTAAAAATCGGGAGTGAAATCAGGTGCTCCGGAAGGGTAAGCATTTCCTGCACCGTATACGGCACCCGTCGTGTAATTTCTTTGTTAAGTTGGGTAATGATGGACAAGTACAGACAAATGTAAAAGTAAGGAATATCTTTAAAATAAACACCATATGGTCTCTTTAGACAAATACAGAGAAATAAATATGAACTTGTTAACTTGTGTTTCAATGATAGTATCAGCATGTCCTTTGAATTGATATTTAGGATTTTTTAGATAAAAAAAATAAATGTTGTAGTTTTTTTTGTATTCTTTAATTGAATGTGTCAGATATGTCACATTATGTTTTACTTCTAGAAATTGTTCTGTCCATAAAGTATTCATCCCCCATGTCTTTCATAGACCATCAGAGATCTGTTTAATCTGTGTTATTGTTTTTTAGGTGGGTGAGGGAATATTGTATTTACTGATATCAAAGGTTATCACGCATCATTCTGATGCAGTATACGATAATTAATATAGGGCCATTATCATTGGCTATGCGTACCGTATTGTGTGTTTACTGCTTACAAGATACTTCTTCGTGGACTGTTAGTGTCAACATATTAGATTTAAGAGACTTAGTTAAGTCCTGGTATACATACTTATATTGTCTAAAAACACATTGGTTTGAAAATCTTGCCAAAGAGCTTTACTAACGCACACTACAGAGTTCAAATATAATAATGTTTTAAAAATATTGTCCTTTTTTCCTTTTCAAAAAGGTTATTTGTTTTATAAACTGTTTGGTGAATCGACACAGAAATCACCCACAGAGAGACAACAGCACCCGATAACATAAGCATTACTACAACAGATGACAATCGCTCTCTTTAGTTTTTTAACATCTACTTACGAATCTTTATTCTTTAAATCTTCATTCATTTTTGTATTTTTTGCTGTTTTACGTGTAAGTAAGTTAACGACAAAAGATAAATTTGATGCTTGTACCAAAGCACTGTAATTGTCAGATGTGGTCTTGTCAGATCTTTAACGAACAATTACCATCAAGAAAAGTAAAACGGATTAGATATGTCATTGTAACAATAAGAAAGGTTTAAACAAAATAGCGCAATAGCCGATTCTTTGATATACTGAGCAATAAAATTGAGAATGGAAATGGGGAATGTGTCAAAGAGACAACAACCCAACCATAGAGCAGACAAGCACAGAAGATCACCAACAGGTCTTCAATGCAGCGAGAAATTCCCACACCCGGAGGCGTCCTTCAGCTGGCCCCTTAAAAATATATATATACTAGTACAGTGATAATGAACGCCATACTAAACTCCAAATTGTACATAAGAAACTAAAAGTTAAAATAATACAATACTAACAAAGGCCAGAGGCTCCTGACTTGGGACAGGCGCAAAAATGCGGCGGGGTTAAACATGTTTGTGAGATCTCAACCCTCCCCCTATACCTCTAGCCAATGCAGAAAAGTAAAAAGCACATAATATAATATATGCTATGAATTTTAAACTATTGTATTCGTGCCTTATTATACACTCATAATATATTATATGTATCCATTTTGTAATACTGATAGGTGATTAGAAATCAATGATAATTATTATAACGGCAATCTTCCTTATCACATACATCTTCAAATAGACATAGACTGTCCTTATCCAAACAAAATGTAAGTTCCGGTCGATCAGTTAGAATAATATTTTTGTAATACCACATCTGTATATTTCATAAAGTACGTTCTGGAAGGTTCGACGGATCAGAAGCAAGGTTTTTTTTTGTTGTTACTCTAAACTATTGTAAGTATAATAACACGTGAGGTATATTAAACCGCCACCAAATAACAAATATGATTATTAAACATTGATTTATAGTTTGCAAATTCATTTACATTGCATTTTAAACACAACAAAACGTCTCTCTTCTTATATATAGTATTTTGCATTCACAATTCTGTATATTCACCTCGTATCAAAGAACTTTGATAATACCTGAAAAAAGATTTAATATCATTTGAAAATTTAAAGCAAATATATCAAACATTTCACATCAATAAGCTTGTTATAAACGAGTATGTATAGTTTTGGTGAATTCCGTGTTTTAAGTAAGATCATTTTGATCTCTTGTAGCCTAAGTATACTTATTTTCATTTTGATTATTGCTTACAAAAAAGAAGGATGTACAGAAGAAGACAGAGACTTGGAACAGAAGTAGTTTTGTTACGTGTATGAGCAGGACATACGCTTCGTACAGTGGCACATGCCTGGGTTGACGTATCATTCGGAACGTCCAAAACATCCTTAAAGATATGTGTGATAAAGAGTTAAACTCTCGCGAAAAGTTGAATGAATGGAAGGATTCGTGGTAAATGTAAAGTATTCGTAGTAAATATTTAATTTTCTTGCATATCAAGACGGGACCATGTTGAAGAGTTCTTGTAATGTTTCGTATGAGACCAACACGACGAGGTGATTTTTAACATATTAGTTCACAAGGTAGCAGTCCAATTAAAGATAATCATTTTAATTCTATGGAAATATATTAAATTTATGTTCAAAGTATACGATAAAGATAAATAGATTCCAACAATCTGAAACAAATGTGTAACGATATTTTCCATTCGAGACGGGTAATTTTTAATATATAAAGCGCGCGGAATTATCGAGTTGTAGTAGTGGGTTCTGTAATGATTTTAATCCTTCCTTTTCAAATATTTGTAGAAAGTTGTGTTCTTTATATGTGACGTCATCATACATTGTCGCCTTTTTTCAGAATGTTTAATAATCGATTTCCAGTAGGATTTGAAACACATTCAATTATAACCACGTACGTGATACAGAAACAACGGAAACAAGGCTTGCCTGTTGATATTTTCTTAAATTCTTTACTGCAACTTACTGTTTTACTTTAATATGCACCGAACTCTTAAATCTCGTATGTGATATATGGTACCTGAAGACGCATACGTGCACCTGTACCCTCTGGGACATGTTACATATGTACACAACACCCTTGACATGAACTCATACTGAAATATATAGCAATAAATACAAAACATAACTGATACAATAAAAATCAGCAAAAATAAACTAAATATTCAACTCGATGTTACATTGAGATTATCTTTATATAGATCTATGGCAAACAATCATACAAACAGGGACTTCATAATATATCTGTTTTAAAAACAGCATATATATAACAAAAGACTTCTAGAACTTTGCCTTGAGGGTAAAACCTATGTCTCTTTGCTCGAGTTATGGTTTAGTATATGTAAGAGAATGATAATCCCTTTCTTCATGGTTAAGTACGAGCGATAGCAAGTACTTATCATGAAGTAAGGGATAATCATTATCTTACAAACTTAGAGTATTGTAAACTGCTCAAGGCTCGAATGATCCTTGATTGGTTTCATTCAAGAATTAGTTTCATTGTCAGCATGGTCAATGGATATTAAATATTTATTATTGATGCATGACTGCATTTCACAGCATTTCATTTATGAGTCAGTTTTAATGATGAAAGGACTGTTTATTTAAATTTGGGAAATATTAAAAAGTGCGTTATAGACATAAGGTGACACAAGGGTACAAAGAAAATGTGGGAATTGTAGTTGTTTTCAGATTGTGAGTATGAATGTAAATCATGTAATATTTTAGTGAGGATTTATCCTTTTTCTATTTACAGTTTAAATAAAAATTAAAAAAAAAACACATTTGAGTGACAGCTAATTTTATTTCACAGTCCGACTTTTGAAATCAAATACTATTTTATTAAGTTTAAGTAAGGACATAAAATTACTCTAAACAATTTGAATATCCAAATCTTTTTTTTTATTATTATTTTATCGGAATAATGAAAGTTAACTATTCTTCCTAATTATTCAGTAATTAGAGTTTTGGAAAGCTAAAGATCAAAGTGGATTTGAAGTCTATTTTTTTTCTTTCTGACATTGCTTTGAAATTGTCTATTTGTTTTAGTAATTTGAAGTTAATAAATTGTTCATAATGACATTCGAGGTAAACATTTTACTGAACCAGTAAACTTCAACTTATTTAGATATTTTTTGTTGGTTTTACAAGACAACTTTTAGTAAGATTCAATCACTGATATAAATCCTTTCAATCTGATAAATGCGCTTCTGGACAATTGCAACTCATTTATAGAAACTCTTTGTTTTGAACTGTAAATAGAATCAAATAATAGGATAATCCCTTACTAATAACATGATTTACATTCATTCTTCACAATAAAGATACACCAAGTCCAACTATTTAATTGGTTGGGAGCACTTTGCTATATTCTAAATACTAAAACACTACGGTACAAACATTGCAAAAAATATTCAAATTGAACTAAGATAAAGTTATTTTTTTAAATCAATCAACATATATCACAGGCATGTATATTTCTTACAAAATGAAAATGAATAATTGATAATATACTGCAGGAGGTTGTTTATTTTCTTTGTCAGTTTGCTTACTGCTAGGCCACGTCTTTGATAACCGTAGTCACTGTAAACATCCCCTACAGAGCAACCATATAATTCTGTACATTCCTCCCACAAACTCCTTTTTACTCTACCCCGTGTTAAAAAGGCTAGAGCATCCTTTTTATCCAATGTTTCGTTAGGAGGAGTGTCTGAAAAAATAACTTAAAGGCATGAAACATCTAAAACTGTTATGTCAACTCATAAAGTAAAGTGATATTCATGAATTAACCTATTGATTGGAATATGCATGTTATTTGTCCTTCTGTTCGTCCTTTGTACAATCAAACCAACATAACAATTATAAGATGGGTGTCCTTTAAACATATAAAGATTCAAAGTACATTTATAATAGTGTAAACTTATCATCAAGTATTCTATCGCCTCGTTGGTTGCTGGCTGGCCTAGAGTGCCGAAAATTCTGGGTTCGAAAACCAGACCATATATATATATATATATATATATATGTATATATATATATATATATATATATGTATATATATATTTGCTGTTTTGTCACTAAAAAGATAGACTGAGTTAGAACAATGTGTCCGGGTAGTGTGACTTTGCATCCTTTGAAAATTTAACAAGTGCACAATCACGTTTAAAGTTCGACTCAGTTTGTCGGTCAAGTACTATGCAGGGTTCGTATCGTGTTTGCATATTCTTTGTCCTGCATAGGCATTTTGATGTCTATAGACGTTAAACTTGTATCACAGTTCTAAAAAACAATTACAGATACGTCAACAAGGAATTATAAACAAAACAAAGAAAGATGTGTTCTAATACTTTGACTTTTTGGGTTCGAAATTGTCCGAATAAAAAATACAAATAACTCCCGATTGATCATTAATTACTAATCAATCGTCCATTATTGAACTTGTGGAGACATATGCATTTCTGGCATAGTGTTTACCAAAAGAAGCTTTGTATGAAAATTGAGTGATACAAAGAATGAACTTTCAATTAAGGTCTTTCTGTTAAACAGTAACACATTTTGTTATTCGGTTTGATTAATGTTTTTTTTCCATCAAACATCTTACAGTAAATGTCAAAGATATCATTTCCATTTTATGATATAAACTATAGTCATATTTTCTTTACGGAGATATCTGGCCAAACAGTAACAACTATTAACTTGGTGGTCCTAGAAAACCATTAGAGAAACGTATCATACTCAAGCTTAAGAAAATTGGTGTATTTCTAATGTTTAAAAATCAATAATTTGTACTATAATATTAGTTTTTTTTTAAATTCATCTGATGATGTGATCTTATGTCACAAAAACTTCACCTTCATCTTAAACCTTGTTATACATTTTTGTCAAAACGATAATTGATGGGAACATATTCATCATATCAAGCACAGGTATTTCTTTTCAGAGCCAAGTGCCTGTGATATCAAGGTCAACATTAATACAAGGGTCTGATATTCTCTTGTGATTAATTTGAAAATCACTGTCCTTGAATCACCTTTTCGAAACATTTTCAGGAAATATGTCAAAAACGGCATCAAAAAGAAACAGACAATAATGTTCAGATATATAAATACATTCTTCCTTATATATAAAAAAGAAGGCGTGGTATGATGTCAATGATACAACTCTCCACAATAGACCAAATGACACAGACATTAACAACTATAGGTAACCGTACGGCCTCCAACAATGAGAAAGATAAAGCCACATAGTCAGCTATAAAATTCCCCTAAGTTATTTTTATGTTAATGTTCGAAAATGGGCTTTAATATCGTAAACTTACTTGCAGTTGTTCTTTCCGTTAAGTTTTCAGTGAGCATACACGAAGAAGATACGATAAAAAATATGCATACAACACCAATCTTGATATATATATCCATATTGATTGTTTGTTGAAAGCTATTAAATAAAAAGACATGCATTTCAACAACTCTTTACAAATTAATACAAATAAAGTTCCTCTTTAACATGCAAACTCTATATTTATTTATCTTCTCCGAGAACAATTGTTAGGTTGATGATACAGAACACTAGGAATATTAATATACACGCAAAGAAGTAGGGGCTATAATGGCATAACATTGCCCCAGATTTAAAAAGTAATATAAATGTAAGCCGAACAGATTTTTCTCCATTTGGTAATAATTTAATTTTGGATGTAACGCGTCTTCTGATTGGCTGACGTCGTTTTGTATATCCTAGACACAAATATGTCATGTGACCATGACGCCATCGACGTTTTGTTCATAAGTTACGACGGTTTAAAATGGAATTCAGATTTAAATCATAAGAAATAACTGCAATATTTTGTCAGTCTATTCGAAATAACATAAACATGTGGTGCACACTGTTAAAAAGCCCGCTTCGGGCGTTATTCAGTGTGCACCATATTTGTTAATGTTATAAAAAAAATATTACAGTCATTCCTTAAATAGAATATGAGTCAATCATTCAAAAAAATGTTGTTATCTAACAAAAAAAGTGTACATGACGTCATATTCTGAAAAAATAGCAAAAATACAGAGATGTGGATGGCTTTCCTACATTTTGACCATCTGACTTTCTACCAAAGTTTATGCATACATTCTTAAGGTCTCGTCAATTTCACTTCTCGCTTAGGAATCAGTAACATGTAATGATGTTTTTCTATTATTATTTTCGTAATTATACCTAGTTCAATGAGCTACATACGTTCAAGGAAAACAACTATAACTTAAAGGAAAATACCTAATATGAAATTTAAGACATATAAAGACATACGATATGTTTTTTCTGATGTTGGTGTTCGAAATTGAACAAATTTTCCTGGTTTAAGGGTCGGATACATGCTTTCAGAAAGAGGGGGAGGCGAGTATGTTATTCCACAAAACAAAAAATATACCGCAAAAAGTTTTAAAAGATTTGATGCTTAGATTTACATACATGTTATTGGTGACGAACATGAGATTTGGTTTGAAAATGATTCCAACCTAGTTCTAATTTGATATGTCTGTGGTAGTAATACATGTCATACATGTCATAAGCAATGCATACATACAAAGTAAAGTAAGAGATCGAAAAATCGTCGATATTTGTTAAATTATAAATGGAAGTTTCCCCCAAATTATGAAAGTGACGGAACCAAAGTTCTAACTTTAACTGGTTTTTGGTGGTAAAATTATTGTGTGTAAGTCTCAGACCATTTTGTTGTTGCAAGGTACAGTTAGGAATCAGAAACCAATTTCGGAACTTCAGAATAGACAAGGGTTATCCGTAACTAATCCAGTTTGCCGAAATTCACGTTTGCTCCCTTTCGCGTTTCCACCCCACAAGTACGCCACCTACATGTATGAAACCTGTTATATACTTGATATACTCGTATACAAATTATAAAGGTTTAAACGAATAAAATATAATTAGGTAAAGGGTAGTCTATGAAAAGAGATATATTTTTTAAAATTTGTGCGAGTGCCTCATCATCAGCAAATTGCCTTAATTTCACAAGGTTTCATAGTAAACGATGTGTTGTGTAAAAAGAAGTTAGTTGGAAGGGTGATAAATTACCACAATTATCGCAAAGTTTTGTATTCAAATAAAGATAGAGACACATGAGTTCCTCTTTATTTAAATGGTAGAAACTTGAATTGTCAAAATATTTTCAAAAAAACTAAATAAAAGTATTGGAAAAATTTCAATTCCAAAAAAAGCCAGTGATTATTTTTAGGTTGATATCTTGATTACGATACAATGATTATCAACTCATCCTATATATACCAGGATTGAAATTTTGTATTTGCGACAGACGCGCATTTCGTCTACAAAAGACTCATCAGTGGCAAAATAAAGTACGAAGTTGAAGAGCATTGAGTCCAAACAATTCCTTGAAGTTTTGCCAAATACAGCTAATGTAATCTATTCCTGAAGAAGAAAAGTCCTGTGTAGTTATATATACAGTTAAATAATAATATGACCATATCAATTATTATTCATGTCAAAACCTAATTGCTGACTACTGGACTGGCGATACCCTCGGTAAGTAAAAACTCCACCAGCAGTGGCATCGACCCAGTGCTTGTAAATACAATGTAATAGCCAATGGTGATTCTTTGTTCATATCTTGATTCCGATATAGTGAAACATTACCCTTGTGATAATTCATGCATACTTACATGTACTTGTAAGTACACTGAAAATGTATGTACTATGAAAATTAGAAGGCAAATACAAGCAATTTGATTGAACGAGAAGTTGTAAACATTTGCGAAGTATTGTGTGACCAATTTATAACTTCTTCATACTTCCAGTGACACAAGAAATGATCCTGTAACGTTGTAATTATCAACCCTCATCTGAATTAAGTGTTAACGTGGTTAATAATGTAATACAAGAGATTAAAATCATATTTAATGCCCATTACAATTGACTGAATGATTATTCAGGAGCACTGAAATAATTCTGTTAGGAGGGACTAGGGTTACAAATTGTTCTAGAATAACGGTTTGGTGCTTCAAAGTAGATCAATAATCAAACATCTTAAGTTCCTTCATTTTGAAAAAGCACACTATGTGTTAACTAAATCAGCATCACAATGATGCTTCACAGTCAGATCACGTCTGTGTTGGAAAATCATTGAATTTATTTATTCAAACGCGTTATACACAAATTCAAGGATACAGTCGTCATTAACTACAATTTTAGCTAAATATTTCATCATATGTTAAACTGAATTATGATGTATGACACTTTTTTAAAAAGAACAAAATGAACCCTTACCTCATAAAATATTTGTAAAAGCTACACGGAGTTATATCAAGATGAAATAAATGTAGCTCATTCACGTAGTGTTGTAAATCTACTCACTATTAATATCACTGTAAAATATGCGATTTCAAAAGGCCATTCACAAGGTTCCATGCATGGTTCTCTCTATTTTTGGGTACACAGTAATTGCATGGACGATAAATGATTACTATTTTAGATGCATGGCATTGTCCTCTATCCAAGGTATAAGGAGCCATATTTTCTACTCCTTATTTAAATGAAAAAAATTCTTGATCGTCAAAAACATTTTTAGATCCAAAGATTTAATAGTAGAATGTTTAAAAAATAATTTGAAAACTAATTACTTTAATTTGGAACATAAGTTTAAATATAGCAAGTAGTATTTTTTATTTCAATATCTTGATTACGATACAATGAAATGTTATCCTTGTGGTCATTCATGCGTAGTTACTTAGTACGAAAAAAGTATGTACTATGAAAATTAGAAGGCATATTCAAGTAATTTGATTGAACGAGAAGTTGTAATAGGTGTGTACTAACTTTTGAAGATATTTGCATTTCTTGTATTGTTGTAACCGAAAAAAGATTTGTAAATTGGCTGATATGAATAATAACATTCCAGCTGCTTTGTTTTACACGGGGTGATCTGAGCCGGACCACCCCTACCAGATCATCCCAGCTTGAGTTTCTTTGTTTTGCATGCTTTCCTTTGTTCTGCTACATTTTGGCGGGTATGTCAAATCCACTATAAAACTTAGCATCATTTATACGGAAAAGACTTTATGTCACATAAAGACACATACCTCTACACCACGACGACTGCATACCAACTTATATTAGTTTAACATACTTAAAGGAAGCAAGATATGTTCCTAAGTAGGGCGAGTCTACAGACCTTTATTTATTGTTTTTTTAACCCTTTTCGTAAATAAGTGAGTTGTCAAATTAATTGTTCAATTGGATTTTACCTTTTTTTCCAAAAGTGGAGCGAGTTAGTAAACAAGAGTGGGGTGATATTTTGGAAAGTGGCGATTTTGTGTGGACCGATTAGCCAGTGGGCCAAGTTAACATGGTTTCATATTTATTTATCGTGATCGTGTGGCGTTCAATACTTGATTTTATGAATTGTAAATGGTTTTTTGTCTCCACTAAAACAGCTGGGATGTAAAATAGTGACTCCGGCCGTCAGGGTGATCTTACACTGACACACCGCGCCCTCATGGGATAACTATTACATAAATTATGTATTTCTGTTCAACGGAAAGACCTAATGGTATTTTGTTTAATTAAACATGTTAAAATTATTATTATTATTTTCATCCAAGACTTTCAGAAAAAACGTCAAATATATCAATTTGAAATACGAGCACATTTCTTTCCGCAGCTATCTGGTGAAACAGAAGCACCTATTTAGTGGCTGGTTTCAGAAACTACGAGAGAAAGGGAAATGAAATTTACCTTGCAATGTGATTTTACCTTAGCTAAAGAAAATGGGTGTCCTTATAATGGTAATTTATTTTTGAAAATCATCTATTTGTCCTCTATAAGTTCTTTAAACTCAGTAATATTAGAACATATCGAGACGATATCATGGATCCCTGTCACAACCCATGGCTCCTCGAGTTCTATCGATGGGAAAGCTATATCAAATCATACTAGTAACAGGTGCTGTTATATATGACCATGTCAATCCCATCTACCCTAGATATCCAAATAAAGTCAACCAATTTGGTCATCTCAAGCGAGAAAATAAATCTCGTTGAGATGATCGACGATAATCTATCAATATTAATACAATGTGCTTGTTGATATACGAAATAATTACGGTTGACATACTTGGAGATACCTGCTACGAATTATTCCGACAGCAAAGTCAAGGTCTGAAAAATTGGCTGTAATATTGAAAACTTACTTGCAGTTGTTCTTTCAGTTGCCTTTGCAGAAATAATACTCGAAGAAGATTATATAAAAAATATGCACATGGCACCAATCTTGAAATATATATCCATATCGAATGTCCGTTTAAAGCTATTACATAAAAAGACATCCTTTAAAGCAACTCTTCACAAATTGAAATAAAATAGACATACGATATAAAATTTATCATTTTTGGTGTTTGACATTTGACAAACTTCCCTAGTATTAGGGTCGGATCCATGATGTAAGAAAAAGAGGTGGAGAGGGGAAGATGAGGACGCTTTTCCACAAAACCAAAAATATGCACTCAGTTAAAAGTTTTAAAAGATTTGATGCTTAAATATACATACATGTTATTGATGACGAACATGAGATTTGGTTTTAAAATGATGTCTGTGGTGTTAATAGATGTACTAAGAAATGCATACAGTAATATATACAAGGTAAGTAAAGAGAACGGGAAATACCAAATTTCTTTTTTCAATTTTAAAGGGAAGTTACACTGGTTTTGGTGGTAAATAAAAATAAATGTCTGATCAGTCATATAACATTTAGTTGTGACAAAGTAAAGTAAGAAACAGTAATCCATTTTGGTACGTACGGATTGACAAGGGTGAACTGTAATGAATTTAGATCCGTTTGATCTAATTCATGATAGCCCCCTTTCACGTTTCTGCCCCACTTGTTTGCACCTCACATGTATACAACCCGTAATATACGCAGATACAAAACTATAAAGGTTTGATAGACTTAAACATATTCGATTAAAGTTTAGTAATAAACAGATATATATTTTTGAACTTAGAGCGTCATCAAGATAGCCCTGTACTCTAAAAAAAGATAGGATAATAGTGTAACACACACTTTATCGAAATGGTAGAAACTTGCATTGTCAAAAATATTTTTAAAACCAAAAAGTAGTCCAGTATATAAAAGTTTTTGCAACAGACGCGCGTTTCGTCTACAGAAGACTCATCAATGACGATCGAAAAAAGTTAAAAGGGCAATATAGTACAAAGTTGAAGACCATTGTGGACCAAAAGGATGATAAACTGTTCCAAAATAAATTTAGCACACAATGTAAACTAAATCAGCTTTAAAAAAGCCCGGCTTTTCAAAACTGTTGCTCTTCAGTCAAGTCACGTCATTTTTTTTTGGAAAAGCATTTAATTTAATCATTTCAAAAGCGTTAGACACGAATTCAAGGATGCATACGTGATCAACTATAATTACAGCTAAATATTATTGGTTACATACATGTATATATAAAACTGATTCTTCATGTATGACACTCTTTTAAAAGGAACAAAATGAACTCTTACCTCATAAAAGCTACAGAGTGTAATATCAAGATGAAACAAACACTTTGATACGATATCTTCACAGTGATTTCATACTGGGAAGATATTACACTCTTTAAGCTTGACGAATCCAATTAAACATAAAGTCATTCGCAAGTACTTGTTCAAATTAAATAGTGCATGCATTGGCTAACTTCCTTTTAGTCACTACTTCATATAGGAAAATATGAATTATAAGATAAATTAGGAATGATAACAGGATAATTAAAATGAAAAATACCCTTTTCAGGTGAACAATATTTCCTATGACTTTTTATCAGTTGATGTAGTTATACGCTGAGGGATATAGGTGTCTAGTTTATAAAAGCCGTCGACCGGAGTGGTGTTTTATCAAGACATGTCGTAGCCCGAAGTATGTAATTAATTTACACCCGATTATAAGCCCTATATGTGTTAACACTTAATATTAAATGAAAAATAACGAGTTGCATTTGTATTGCCAATATTAAAACATGATTAATGAGCTTTTTTTAAATCTATAAAAACTAACTAGTAACCGCTTTTTAACCTATCCTTCAAATTTTGTGTAGATTTTACAAGTGTCGTATTTATCAGTTTAATGGAGGTAATCATAAATGTATTTTATATGTCACGATTTTATCAAACCCCCTGCTTTTCAAGATTAAACAACTACGCATATACGAATATATTGAGAGATAGGTGTTGCTGGATTAGAAATCTATCGGCCGGATACGCTAAACACATGTAATGTACACAAATACAGATGATCAAGTAAAAACCCACCCTTTTAGGCAATCCAATTGGAACGGGGGAGGGGTCTGAGGGTTTACAACAAAATAACAATGGACTGTGTTGTGGTTGTATTAATAGGGCCAGCATGTAAACAAAAACGAAACATTGAATACTATTTCGATCTTAATATTATCTTTGGTTAAAATAAGTAGTATATGCAATTTCATTGAAACATTTATGCCTGCCGGACAATTTAACAATCTGAATTGGTATACATTCGACCTAAACAAAAATATCTAAAATTGGAAATAGGAAAGGAGAAAAGCTGATAGTTTTATGTTGTTGTCTAAGCCTAAATTTAATTAATTGTAAATAGAACGATGATTCATATTTTTCACATCTGAAACCATCCATGAATATATCCAAAAATGTTTATGACGTCGATTATGGTGATGATGTTAATTTTGGAAACGTTTCCTTCGGTTATTTACATGCATTGTATTGATAACGTCAAAGTTCTTTCATTTAAAGTAGATAACATAATGTTTGAAGTATTGAGGCATTGCGGTTTTGTAGTATTGTGTCATTGAGCTTGTTTAAAATGCTAAGCAACTTAAAAAAAAAATATATTTTAGGCGAAAAAGAAATGTATATTTCCTCGTTTAAATACAATTTCAAAATTTCGCAAATGCCAAATGTTCTCATTACACACAAACAACATATAAAAATACAGGAGCATACAAGAAATAGTCTAAATCTGAGTCATATATAACAACATTTAATAACAACATTTTCGTATTATAACATCTTATATCAGTACCGTTGTGCAAATCTTTAGACTGATATAATTTTTTCCTTATCTGCATAGTATCGCCTATTCTAGACGATCCGGTACATAGTAAATTTGCTGGTTGGTCGTTTTTATAGACAACTATATATATATACAACTCGTCTAAACATCAACCCAACAATGTTAGATCTGTAAATTTGCTTTCGCAAATTTTTGGTTCTTCCCTCGCCGGGATTCGAACCCATGCTACTGTGATATCGTGACACCAAATCGCCTGCACTGCAGCCGTCCCGCTAGACCACCAACCACCTGGGCTCTCAAAAAAGAGCTTTCGCTGGCCGTATGTTACCTTTCCTCGTCAGTTTTAATCTAGCGGCGTACTACAGTACATGATATATAAGGCATGAAAATGTTATTGTTACAGATCAGCTAAATTATCTATAGTAAAGGATCCTACAAATTAATGTAATATACAGTCACAGAAAATAATTATATTTATAAGTACGTCTGAGTCAGTGACAACTCTACAACAGATGTATCCATCGGATCGCCATCAATGATGGTGATACATGGCTGTGTACATAATGTATATACAACTCGTCTAAACATCAACCAAACAATGTTAGATCTGTAAATTTGCTTTCGCAAATTTTTGGTTCTTCCCTCGCCGGGATTCGAACCCATGCTACTGTGATATTGTGACACCAAATCGCCTGCACTGCAGCCGTCCCAATGGACCACACGACCACCTGGGCTCTCAAAAAAAGAGCTTTCTCTGGCCGTGTGTTACCTTTCCTCGTCAGTTTTAATCTAGCGGCGTTCTGCAGTACATGATTATATATATATATATATAGCGGCGTACAACAGTACATATTATACATATATATATATATATATATATATATATATATATATATATATATATATATATATATATATATATATATATATATATAGAAGGGTCTAAAAACAGCACAAACAACATTTTCCAAAAGACCAAAAAAGTGAAAAAGTATATTTAAACAAAACGCATTTGACTAACAGGTCGAACAACTGATGTTCTTTAACCCTGCTGACTGCCATTGGCGATTGCCAAATAAAATTGATCACAAGATGTAACAAAATGGATCTTAATATCAATTTAATACTAAACAGAAAATTCTTTTAACTTGTGGCCACGATTTTATGCCACAAACATACGGTGCCAATATTTTTTTAATACACCAGATCCGGATTTCGACAATAAATGTCTCTTCAGTGATGTTAGGGATCGAAACGGTATTTGGAAGGCCATATAAAAAGTACCCTCATTTTAAGAAAAAGTACCCTCATTTTTAGATAAACTCTTGAATTTTAAGAGTCAATATAGGATGAACGGATCATATAAACCGGAAGGAAAATATGATACAAGCCCAAACAAAAAAATATAAACGAGTCTAAATTGAAAACTACGTTCAAACCTATGGTTGCGTTGGATAAAAACCGCAATTTTTATACGTGTGCATGAATATATATATATATATATATATATAATATTTGTTTTAAAGGGTAGGTGAAAGATACCAAACGGATAGTCAAGCTCATAAAACAACTGGACACCTTGATACGTCATGATGACCAATTCCCCCTCCTCCTGAAAAAAAAAACAAAACAAATACAAACGATTAAAATATAAAACAAAAAAGTAAATACAAAACAAAAACATTAAGACTGCACAGAACGATCCACAGCAGAAAAAACCCAGCATTTCTGATATCACCAAAATTACTTAAGATATATCTTACAGATTTAATAAAATTTTATTTACGCATTAACGCTTTTGACTACAACCTTAGCTTGATTTTTAATAGGAATGTGCCTTATGAATTTAAGTTAAAAGGTCGATTAAATACTTGAGTTAAGTCTTTCATGTAACATTATGTAACAGGAAAAAACACGTTACTTATAAGTACTTGGATCTTTGCACAAGGTGATATTCAAGTGACATCCTGGTTTGTGTTCTAGTTTTCAATTATTTGTAAACAAGATTATATAAACATGACATACACATTTTATCTAAGATATATTGAATCTTTGACTTTATAATCGGAATTGTATGTCCGTGTCTGTAAAATGTTGACAAAATATGTATCAAATAATACTGTACTGCTGTTTTTCTGTTAGTTCCAGCCATCACCCCTTCGGCTTACCGACTTTATCGTTTGAATGTCCCTTTGGTATCTTTTGTCTAATTGTTGTACACTAGATGACTAAAGCGAATAAAATTGTTTAGAGAGCAGGAGTCGATTTCAAGAGAAAACTTACATTAAGATTGATCGTAAGTATACTGATGTGACCATGGTTTAAGACAAATCTTTGTCGGAAGTTTTTTTGTGAAATCGACTCCAGGATTTCAGTTTTATCGATGTATCAACAATAAATACATAAGTTAACTTTTGCACTCGAGTTTACTTTTTCGATAGTCACCTTGTTTGACTGCAGGGTACATTTCCTTACTTGCATCAATATAAACAGAGTAAAATAGCCAAACTACGAAATCATTTTTTTTTCTTTCGAATGTCTGGTATGAGTTATACAACCATTGTTTTCTCCTATTTGTCATTTTTCAAAACATTGTGCATATAGAAATATTATCATGTGATATAACAATGTATGAGTAATAAGGAGACAAGTTACAATGTGTGAAAAGCCTATGACACGGAACATTGGCTTTGAAAATCCTGCAAGCTATAAGTTGTATGTGTTGACAATAAAGAAATAGTTGGCAGAAGTAAATTTCATTTAGTATAAAAATCATTTCAGATTGCACATTATATGTCATCACATACTAGAAAATAACAATCATTTAATGTTAACAAACTAAATTTACACCCATTTTGATTTTACCTTCATTTCCGGTCACGTTTCCAAAGATTGTTATAGAAGTACTTAATAAAAAAAAGAATCGTGCTAAAATATATCCGAGATATATGTTCATGATGTTTATGACTCATTAATGTTTAACTGCAATGTAGATTGATTTACTACAGTTGTTAAAGTTAAGGGAATATGTTTGCACCCTATGTTGGTATAAAACCTGATGTGAAGTACTATGGTACTGTGTTATTACGTCTGGCGATATTTTAAGTTATTATCATGTGTGTTTTAAATTTTACCACAAAAAGCATACAGAAGAATGTTCTGTAAGCCACATTTGAACAAATTTTTACATATTGTTGTTTGAGCATTTATGGAAATATGTATATTATCATAATGCAGATATAATGCAGTGAAGTTGTTAACATTAAGGCAATTTATACCGTTGGTTATATACCTCTGTTGGTAGACTATTGGTCTAGCAAGGTATAACTAATGTCAAGTCTTTAAAAAAGGCATGGAAATAGGGTTACCGTTTTACTAAAATTTGCTATCATCTAGTATTGGAAAGCATTATAGGGTTAGGAATGTGTATCCCCATGTTGAGCTCATGTCTTGTTAGGGTTAAGCTATATACATATATATTTATATATTTTCAATTTCATAGATTATCATTTCTTTCGTGTGTATAATGTCTGGGCCTTTGTGGTCATTGAAGAGATATTGATTGGTGAAATGATTTTCCTGTACAAGAAATACAATTAATGATAGTAGGCCAAATTAAACTAAAACAAGTGTGGCAATATGCAAAAAGTACTGGCAGACATTCTAACTGCGAAACCTGAAGCTAAACTTTGGTCGACTCCCTAGCCTAGCGAAAGCTGCAAGTTGTGTAAAACTTTTGTTCAAACTACACTTGACCATTGTTGTGAAATCCTTTCTAAAATATTGTAGACTGTAAACACTTATCCATTCAAAATAAGGGTCTCTTGTGTCAATTTTTCGACGAAACATACTCATAATCCTTCGTTGTTAAGAATTCCCATTCTGATTTAATTTATAAGAAATATGCTTTCAGCTTTTAGGGGACAATTTTTATTTGATATCGAAACACCGGAATTCTTCAAAAATTGTTGACATTATTCAACATACTTACCTGTTTAATGCACTGTTAGCTGGATTAAGAGAACATTTGAAATTTCGAAAACATTATCATTTTCAAAGTCATATACAGTCGTCATTGAACAAATACAAGAAAAAAATGTTAACATGATTATTTCAGATTTCATATCATTACTATCAACAAAAGACAGGAAAGGCTGTTGTATCAATTAATAGACTGAAAGCAAACGTGATAGGAATTTAAATTAAAAAAAAAAAACAAAGTGCAAAACAAAGTGCATTTTTCCGACTATTATTTAAGTATACTGGTTTTAAACCAACATAGTAAAGAATTTCAACCGTCACCGTTGACCTTCAGACTTAACATATATTATACTAGAACACACCCGCGAAATCGCGGGCATTCAGAGCGTAGTTTAAAGTATGTAAAGTGTTGTTGGAAGACTTTTGTAAAATACAGAATGACTGGAGAATTCAGCAAAAGTATCATAAGTCATAGGTTATTGAGGACAGGAAAATGTTTTTTTACCCTCCACCTTTATTTCCAAAGTTCCAAATTTTTAGTTTTCTATCAATTTCAATATGAACATACATTTAGTATGTTATGAACATTTATTTAAGTAAGGAGCCTGTAATTCAGTGGTTGTCGTTTGTTTATGTGTTACATATTTGTTTTTCGTTCATTTTTTGTACATAAATAAGGCCGCTAGTTTTCTCGTTTGCATTGTTTTACTTTGTCATTTCGGGCCTTTTGAAGCTGAGTATGCGGTATGGGCTTTGCTCTTTGTTGAAGGCCGTACGGTGACCTATAGTTGTTAATATCTGTGTCATTTTGGTCTCTTGTGGAGAGTTGTCTTAACATGGCAATCATACCACATCTTCTTTTTTTTATGTAATCAATGAATTTTGTAAAAGATTTAATGACTGGAGAATTTCAGAAAAAGTATCAAAAGTTCACATGAATAATTTTAGCGCTTATCTGTATATTATGAACATTCATTACTATATAAATAAAACGTATTTACTTTCAATTCTAAGTTTACTAATCGATCATTGATATATATACAGACCCTCTCTATTTAATAAACTCTGTGACCGCCGTGGATAGTAAACTTGAAAATGATAGCAAATACAATTCTGAAAATACACTTTATTCGTAGTATATGTATGTTCAAAGTATACAGAAAAACGCAAACCGGAAGTCTAATCTGACTTAAAATTTCGTACAATGACGGGACAATATCCGGATGCCTTTTTTCTATGCACTGTACCTATAGGACACAGAGGCGTGTTGATTAATTTATTCTGGAAAGAAGAGAAGCGACACCAAAAATGAGGTCTTCTCGTTTAATAGTATAGATAATAGATCTAACATGAGTGATTTCCCAAAAAAATGTGTCCATTGACTAGTCTTTGGTATATTTCTCAAAAAGATAAACATAATAGTATTTGGTCAATATTCTAGTTTAATTTTGTATAACTAAACATGATACGAAGTTAATTTTAGAATGTACTTCATTATCTAAAGTGGACCTCTTAGCCAGCAAATGACTGTTAAAACATTATTGCTGTGAAGAAGGAAGTAAACATATGTAATGTTTATGTGTTATATCCGTTGTATGGAGAAGAATTTGAGATAAGGTGAGTTACTTGCTTTTAAACACGAATGTTTGATAATTTGAAATTATAAAAGTAAATAAAACACTTTAATTTTGATTTTTTGTAAAGTCAAGAATATGAATGTTAAACACAATGATTGATGCATATAACCATACGTCTTTGCTTGAGTATGGTTATTGTTTTCTGTATGTATTTACATTAAAAATACATGTTCGTTTAATACGTCTCCAACTTAGAGTGCAGTTTTTCAAAGAAAGAATATTTCATATTGTTTAACTATTCTTGAAATTGTTGTCCACTTCTGATAATTTATTCGTAATTGATGAAAATTATTCTAGAACTACGCATGTAAAGAACATTCGAAATGTTTGCCATTATTGTTATGCAGCAAATTAATAAAATATATGTATATGTTTTTTTATAACCAATTGTCGTGTATTACAGATAAGTCATCAAAATGTTAGCCCTATTATGTGGTCTTGCGATTGCCACAGTGTCTGTATCACGAATTTTTTCTGAGTCGACACCATCATGTAAGTTTGTTTTTATTTATTAGCTCAGCTTCATTTTTATAACATCCAATAAGATAATCAATGTTGGGAAACATCGGAGAATGAACACAGATTATCATTTTTGCATATTTTATTTTAGTAAAAACCAACATAATGAATGAACTCTATTTCCTATTTTGACATATTTGATTGCTTTTGATATTTTTTAGTTCCATGAAATTATGCATAGCAGAAGACGCTTACCCTTCTGACACTCCCGTGTTCATCCATTTTTTGGATATGTTGGGCTTTTGTGCGTTCCCTTGTTCTATATGTTTCAAATAGGTTTACAATAATTGAACATCGATCGACTTCTGTGGCTTTAATCTCTGTAAGTTTGAAAATGCTAATAGAAAGAAGAATATTTTGGAATTTGATATTCTTTAAACAAAGAAGGGGAATATGTATGTTGATAAGATCTTTGAAATCGTTTAAGATAAGAGAAAAACATTTTTTCATCGCTTATAGAGTCCATTGATTACTAGCTTTATAACCTAAAATCAATCTACTTTTATGTTCATATGAAATATTTTAATTATATAATTAGGCAAAAATTGTAAATGAGAGAATGCATCTCCTTTGTCAAAATCCAAATTTGGCTTCTCTTTTATTACTTTTTTTGTTTTTATCGCTTTTCAAAGTTTTTAAAGTTTAGGGATATTTAAATTTATATTTGTTTGCTTCGAACATTGTTTAACATAAAGAATTGTGAAGTATACATCTGGTCATCAACATGTGTACCTTTTAAGGTTTTCATCTGTACATGTATAATATGAAGAGGCGATTACTTTAGGGTTCAGTTTCATATATAACATGTTTTCCCCAGTAGTTTATTAGTAGACATTAAGTTTATGTACACAACTTAAAGCGGACTTTTATAGAATTGGTATTGTTGGAGTATACTACATTTTTCGGACAGTTGTCTGTATGTATCTATCTGTTCGTTTTTAGTTCAAGCCTAAATTTGTCTTTTTTTAATAAAATATGTGATTTTCCATTTGCATTTTTGTATTTCTTTTCTTGTTTTGATATGTTCAGCTTCTTTCTCTATTTTTTTTATTATCTTTCATGTTAAAAGGGTTCAAAGCTCTATTCAGCATACACACATCATATCTTCTTGATAACATATCAACATTTTCTAACATTATGCGTATTGTTTTCAAAAACAGATAACAACACTAGTAGAAGCACTTACTCACCACCGTTTGCGATGAACAAAACGAGAGCATTTGCTTTTTTGAGGCATACAAGACATCGGAGGGATTTAGTTGAAGAGTGCTGGGAAGGTTGTTACTTTGGTGAAGTTTTAGATCATCTCCGATGGCGAGACGAGTCGGTCAGTTTATTTTTGAGTGATATGCAGTGATATATTTAAGAAGCAATATTCGAGTTCGATTGTAGAACACAATGTTTTCATGCGAATGAAATAAAATTGAGGATGGAAATAGGAAATGTGTCAAAGAGACAACAACCCGACCATAGAAAAGACAAAAGCAGAAGGTCACCAATAGGTCTTCAATGTAGCGAGAAATTCCCACACCCGGAGGCGCCCTTCAGCTGGCCTCTAAACAAATATATACTAGTTCAGTGATAATGAACGTCATACTAAACTCCAAATTATACACACGACACTAAAATAAAAAATAAGATAAAACTAACAAAGGCCAGAGGCTCCCGACTTTGGACAGGTGCAAAATTGCGGCGGGTTTATACATTTTTATGAGATCTCAACCCTCCCCCTATACCTCTAGCCAATGTAGAAAAGTAAACGCATAACAATACGCACATTAAAATTTATATCAAGAGAAGTCCGAGTCTGATGTCAGAAGATGTAACCAAAGCAAATAAACAAAATGGCAATAATACACAAATAACAACAGACTACTTGCAGTTAACTGATATGTCAGTTCCAGACTTCAATTCATCTGATTGAAAGATTATGATTTCATCATATGAACATCAGACATAATCCTTCCAGTTACAGGTTTAGAAAAGAGTAAAAAGTTCCTTTTTGTTTAACTACAAATCTAAGTATACATTGAACACTAGTCCATTTTAAGGTCGACTATTTTGTACAAGTTGTTTGTAAAAGTATCGCAATTGAATGTATGTAAACGAAAAAGCCTAGGCTGTAAATGCCTTTTCATAAAATATAAGACAGTTTAACCCCAGACAACAGAGCTCATCCTTCGATCTATCGTTGGTTCGTTCGAGTAACATATTCTATTTAATGATTGCAATACGTTAACCTTGATCATGTTGATTGCGTATTTAGCTAGAACTGTGATAATTAAGTTTTTACTTCCTGAACACAATTTACCATGAACACAAATTTTAATTTTGCAATTAAATTGCGCTTTTCAAAATGATCAACATATTTGTATGTTTGTCATAGTATTATCAAGTATCATTGAAAACAATATGCAATCAGTAATAGGACAATTTAACATGGAAGTGTCAAAAAGGGTAGTGTCGGTCAGAAATCTTGTTTTGTAAAATGCCGGGTCTTAAAAAAGTTTGCATTGACAACTTAATATGTATAAATTGGTCAAATTAAAATATGTTGTTCTATTTCTAGATGTTAAAGTGACATCAGTGCAGTCTAAAATGTCCCCTTCAATCACAATTACTTTATCTAATATATTTAACAACTCTAATTGATTAAAAATAAATGGTCATGCTACCTAATTTATAAAATCTATGGAAAATGGCGTCTAACAACATATTATAGTCAATATAAATGATCTTTTCATCTTACCCATACATCCATAATTTGATAAGAAAACATGCTGTGTCCGATAACTTACGAAGAAACGAGATGCGAAAGATACTTAAGTGGCATTCGATTCGTAAGTTAAAAAATATATCGACAACTTGATGACAAATAGCGACAAAAGACTATCAAAAACTGAGGATGCTCGTGAGTGATCATCTGCAAATACATGTGCACTGTGGATAAAGTGACAGCATGAATTTATTTTCATATATTTAAGCATATACAACGCAACTTATTAACAACAGTGAGTGAAGCTTTTACCATTGTTTAGAAGTATAATGTTTATAAATTTAAATTATTTAACTTAGTTAAATTTGATAAACGACAAAACAAAACAAGTCGTTAATCAAATCAGAAGAGCTGATCACTGAAAAACAATCGACAACTGTTGCGGTGATATTAAAGAACAGTGTTAATTTTTTATGGATTTTGCAGAGTGAATACATGTTGAGGGCCAGATGTAGAATTCTAGTCTGTCCTTCAGGATACAGATGCACATGGGCACCATTTTCCCAAACATACTACCACATTAGGGAAATACGCATCCAGTGTACCTAGGTAAATTTATATGCAAACCTATGCATGTGTGTCCACTGTCAAACTGTATACATGTATCAAAACGTATAGTTAATCTTCAAAAATGATATAAGAAATCAACCACTAATGTCGACGGAAGAGTAAATTACATAAGTGTGTTCTTGTTCTTTAGAACAAGTAAAATATTTTCGCTTGAATTATTGATTAACTCAAATATAAAAAAAACACATTCTGATTTTATTTATTCTATATAAGATCAGAAAATACAATATGTTGTGTAATTTAAAATTTGAAGAGTTACAAGAAATACAAATGTTATTCTGCCCAAATGATATTTCGGGTCATACAGTCGTAATGAACAAATGATGAAGTAACGTAAATATATTTATCAATATACATGTATATACCAATAAGATTATAGTTTAATTTGTTTTGTTACAAAATGTAGATACAAATACGGAAATTTGAACGACTTGCAAATTTGACACAAACTGAGGGTTATGACTAAAGGGGAAATATGCATCAAAAGTAGAAACTTTCATCTTCTTGTAACAACAAAAAAGGTTCTGATTTTGTACACCAGATACAAATTATAGTGTAAATCAGTGATGACTTCAGCTTGCAGCTCCTACTCAGACTTTGTAAAATGTTATCAGTGTCTGAGTAGAAAGTTGATGAACCAGGGGTATGTCAAAGAACGTCTTGCCCTTTTTCAAAAAAAGTTCATCGGAAGGAACCAAGACCTTGTTGATAAAATTCCGTATCAACATCACAAATAATACATGATGGTCTTGATGTATAGATGAATGTGTTTGTAGATAGATGTTTGTGTGTTCTGTTAAATTGTTCCGTTTAAAATTGTTACACGATGATGACTGCTGTACCCATATTTTGACTATTTTATTTATTATGTCTGTTTAGTTCACGCATCATTGTAATTATAACGGAATTTGTTAAGATTTTCATCAAAGTGAGAGGTTTAGCGCTTTAAAACCAGGTTTAATTCATCATTTTCTACATTTGAAAATGACTGTACCAAGTCAGGAACATGACAGTTCTTGTCCATTCGTTTTTGATGTGTTTTGTCATTTGATTTTGCCATGTGATTATGGACTTTTCGATTGGATTTTCAGTATTTTTGTGATTTTACTTTTTACTGTACCAGAACAATGATATATTCAAATAGAATCTAAACTAAACCGGTAAACTAGTGTTACCACTAATGTTATATCTATCGACTACGTTAATTATCATAAAACCTAATCATATTAGTAGACATCACGAAATGTAACACAACAACACAGATATAATTTATGTTCAGATGTGTCTGAAAGACATAAAAGCAAATGTTGTTTATAATCAGTCAGTTTAGAATACTTTTTACAAAAATGGCAATAAAAAACCCGCCGACAAAACAATTTTTTTTAATTACATCTCTTTCTCAGTTTGAAATCGTAGATCTTTCCTTTCGTCATGTCTGATAATTCAAGAAATATCTGGGTACGTTTAAATAAAATAATAGACAATTTCGGAGTTATCTTCTCTAAATAGTTAATTACTAGTTCATGGCAACCGAATTTGATCGTGAAATTCAAGATTAGGAAAAGCAAACGAATGTTATAATCGTAGATCATTAAACATTCTGTACTTAATTCATAGTAAGTTGAGCGGGGTTTTTATTTTTCATGATTTTACCACTGCCTGATTTTTATTCGAATTGGCCTGAAGATATATTAAAAAAATAATCTCAGGAACTTAAATTTAAGCAAAAATGACTTCACCTTAATTTTTTCTTTTCTTTCAGACACTGATGTCATACTGTATGGCTTGTTCAACGAAAAATCTAACTCGAAAGACATGGATATTTGTTTTATAATCAGACACATGGATTATTGCATGTATGATACATTTTCTTCGACCAGCGTTCAAATTTACATTTTATCGCATTGTGTTAATACACTTTATAAACATGATCAAGTGTAAGAATACACACAGGAACTTTATCATATTCCAATGTTGTTATGGTTAATAAGAAACCAAGTTTAACTGCACGAAAAATGGTCTGACTGAACAATACGAACACAAAATAAATTTCAGAAAATTAAATTCAGCAATATTGCTGAATAAACTCCAATTTTCGTATCCAACGTTACCAAACAAAGATATCTATGTGCCTCAGAGAATCTTAGTTTTTATTAATCACTTTATTTGTTACTCTTTACTTGAATGTTATTTCGACAGAATTTTACCTGATGTTTGGTCAATCATTGACAAATGGTTCGGAAAAAAGTCGTTTAATTTCCATTACTACAGAATAATAATTAAAAAAATTCCCCAAGTTGATATGTAAAATTGTTAGTATAACAAAACCGATACCTTTTCAAACCTCCACAAGCAGTCTTTATATTAGTAGTCCCATGATCTTAAATTAAATCATTACCCCGTTACATGTTAATGTAGAGATGAAAGATCAAGATCCCCTTTTGTTACTTACTATCATTATTTTTGGTCAGGTTCTTCAATATAATATTAATTATCTTATCACGTCAGATTTAAACAAGGAGACGAGTTCTTTATTAACTCGTAAGGTTTTTTTGAAAAAAAAAAGCATTAAACATTGTAATTACGCATATAAACTCTAGTATACATGATTACATTACTTTTTACTTTATTCCTATTTTATTGCCTAGTATTAATAGGAACGGTGACAAAATGGAGGGCATGGCATACTGTTTACCTAGTGGTTGACAAATCTGACTAGAACTACAATAAGAAACAAAATTCTACTAAAAAGTCCTAAACCTTTGTTCTAAGTCAATAACTTAATATCAACCTTCACCACTGATCGTATAAACAACACTATGTTAGATGTGTTTGAGATTCTTATTAAGCAATTTGATAAACAAATATCCAGTTATAAATTGTCATTTGATTTCGGTATTTTTTGCTTCTTTTTTTTACTTTTTATCAATGCTAGCAAAACATTTTGTTTTAACAAAAAAATATATATGACAAGAGTAAGTTTTTATGACGTATTAAGACATATAATCGTAGCAAAAAAAGTACTAATTCAAACTGCAATAATGATGTTTTAAATCATTAAACTCGTCTGCAAAGTACTTTCTGCAATAATTCAACTCCAGCATGTCAACCGACGGGCAAGTAAAGAGATATAATTGATAGGCATAAAATACTAAAATAAGCGGACTTAGAAACGAATTTACAAACATCAATTTGATTTAAAGAATGAAACAGACAAAATATGCGTACACGAAGAACTACACAGCGATAAATTCTACAACATATTAAAACCAGAAATATATATTTTAAAACTAATTAAATGAACAATCATAAGTCGACAAATATTATATTGCATGCAAAACACAAAAATACACAACGCCTATTGAGACACTCAAAAGTGTGTTGCGTTCAATGACGTAGTACACGACAACAGAGGCGTGGTTTATCTAATTTGTCATACGAAGATTCTGAAATTTTGTAATAATTAATCGACTTATGATATTGTCCATACAGACTCGACGAGATAGCTTCTGCTTAATTAATTTAACCAGTATTAACAATTGGTTTAGCATCTTTTTTGTTAACATCAATCCATAAGCAACGAATTCTTATAGATCAAAATCTCATCAAGATGACAGGCTTATAATTTGGTACACCAGACGCACGTTTTGTTTACATCAGACTCATCAGTTAAGCTACAATCATGACGATAAACTACTGACATTTCTAATTGTTTTTATTATATACGGCTCAAGCTATCTATGTATTGATGTTAAGAAAAATGCAACATTTTTTTATAGCAGATTTTCCTAAAATCGACATATCAAAGACATGTCAAGTAAACAACAAAATCTTTATCATTTGGCTTCTGATACCCTAGGCAACAAAACTTCAAGCAGCAGTGCTATCGACTTAACTTTTTAACAATCTGTTAATTGTGTACGCCATAAAGAGTGGTTTTCTACCTAAAACTCATCAGTGGTACTCAAATACATGGAATGACAGTTCGAATGACAAATCAAATTCGGAATTCAATTTCATTAAAAACTAAAAATTCCGCAACACTTTCTGAAATACGGCTAACGAAATATCCTCCCACGGATGGGACACTATTAATGATGCGATTCATTAAACAACATTTGTACGTCCTTATTTATAATATAAAATGCTAGATTGATATGATATAAAGTTATAATATGATGAACAGAAGCTACAAAATAAGGGAAGTTTCACTACAAAATAATTAAAAATATCCCATTTGTTCTAAAGTTTAGTTCGAAGACGACAATTTCTTGATGAAAATTGGCTTATGAATAAAACCGAATTGTATCATTCTGTGTTTCATTTAATACTGGTTCAATCACCAACATGTAAGAAATACAACATACAATGTAGACAAACAGAGAAGTTATTTTTTTATATTTAATTTTGCCGAACATGTACTCTATAATTTGTTGATGATCTCTGCCTGTTCCAACAAATCACGAACGTAAGTTTGTGTAAATTGTTGTATCCGAAAATAATCCTGATAAAAACAGTTAAGTGATTAATATTCATATATTTATGAATTTTGTTGATATTCGAATATCTCATTTAAAAAAAAAAAAAAAAAAAAAAAAAAACCGTACTATTTTTAAAAGTTAGTTTTCATTTTTCAACTCTTTACTCTATACTAATAGAATCGAGTCACACTGCGAGCTAAGATGAACGGTTGTGTGCCTAGATGTCTTGTATTTCGGATTCCTTGTTCATTAGTTTATATCTTGTACGGCTTGGAAGTCTAGTGAGTGCTGTTACAAAAACTGCATTGTTTGTCTGTTCTTTATCAATTCATTTAACATGTTTAATTCTCAAAAAGTTTTGGGCGTTACGGTGGCGTATCAGATGTGGTAAATATAGCGTACACACTTTTCGATAGGCACACATATACTTTTTTGACATACAATATAATTATAATAAAAATTATGTTTAATCAAACTCAATTTCTTTAAATGTTAGATCTGCTTTTATTATATAATGCACTGCTTTATAAGAAGGTAATTTTGACCTTTTGATTCCTTATTTTGCGAAAATTTTAACATTATATAATATTATACCGAGGTACAGGTATTGTTTTTAATTTTAGCATGTTTATTCATTAAACATCTGTAGTAAGGTTTAATAGTAAAAGAAGTTACTAGTAACTAAATATGTACTTGAAATTCATTAGCTCCATTTTTGTTTCCAAGTCATTTACTTCTAAAGTATCACTAACATCCTTTATTGCTCGGTTGGTGTCGATTGGTTTGATTTTTGTTATTGTTGCAGGTCCAATTCAATTGTTATTTATTCTAAAAGAGGGGCGAAAGATACAAGAGGGACAGTCAAACTCGTAGATCTAAAAGGAACTGACAACGCCACGACTGAAAATGATAAAGACAAGTAGACAAATTATAGCGAACATGACACACCATTGGAAATTAAAGACAAAGCTCAGAAACCCAACCCAAAACTGGGGATGATCTCAGATCTCTGGACGAGTAAGCAGATTCTGCTCCACATGTTGCACCCGTCGTGTTGCTCATGTTACTGTAAACCAGGTAAATTGTCAAATTTGGAAGGTCACATTCATGAAAAAGGAAGGGGATTGTATTTACGACGTTAAGAACATATCCGATATCATCTGTGAAGCGGTTATTCCACAACGGTCAACCAACTCGTGATGGCGTCCGTAAAATTTACGAAGGAATGATTTCAATATCCCCATTTTGAACTCTTGGTTTAATAGCTTCTAATAGCTTCTTTTGTGAGCAGCAACCCTCTATCAAGAAAATCGTGATAGAAAATACAAGCACGGGAATATCGTATCAATTGGGAGATATATACCCCGTACGTATGTGGTGCTGGAATGTTGCTACTTAGAAATGGAAAGGTCACTATTAGTAGGCTGAACTAATCTCGTTTGTCATGACATTTTGTTTTCAACCGACCCCATTGTCAATTGATAGATGTCAAGATATGAGTCCAACTTAACTGTATCTGTTGTATCCTTTATCTCTTGTTCGATGAGATACTAATAGATACGTTCAACATACACACTAAATTTTGAAATTATTTAGTGAGAGAAAATTTAAGTTGTTCTTTGTATATGTATATGGTTTTTGGTAATTTCCAGATAAAAGTCTAAAATAGATGAAACATTCAGTTCTTATAATGTATGCATTAACTCGATTATTGTTTAATTGTAAAAAAAAGCGACACATGTGTAACGGTTATAGTCATGCATTTAACTATAACACTTAATGCTATACATAAAAAGTTGTGGTATGATTTCCAATGAGACAAGTCTCCATAAGAGACCAAAATGACACAGAAATTCACAACTATAGGTCACTGTACCAAAGACCATACAGCAGTCAGCTATAAAAGGCCCCGAAATGACCATGTAAAACAATTCAAACGAGAAAACTAACGGCCTTATATATGTATAAACAAATGAACGAAAAGCAAATATGCAACACATAAACAAACGACAACCACTGAACTAGAGCCTCCTGACTTAGTACAGGCACATATATACATAATGTGGCGGGGTTAAACATGTTAGCGGAATCCCAACCCTCCCCTAACCTGTACAATAAAAGAACCAACTATACAAATCAGTTGACAAGGGCTTAAGTCATCAGATAGATGACAATACAGTTACAATTAATGCAGTCAGAGTGTTGTCGACTATCAAGACAGTTCCTAATATTTAGATATATATCCAAATGCCAACAGTTGACTAATTACATCGATGAATTTTTTGGTAGTGCACACATGTTCATTCACTTTTGGTTTGATCCACTTTTAGGGTGTGATGCCCTCTTGGTCTTTTTTATAGTTTAATGTCAAGACACATCAGCTGTTCACGTATTAAATTTCCATGAACTGTAATATGTGTTTAACTGATAATTTGTGTCAGGGTTGCCACAAATTAGTTTTAAATGACCATAACGACAAGGGGTGGGAAAGATACTAGAGGGACAGTCAAACTTTAAGATAAAAAATAAACCAGCAACGCACTGGTTAAAAAAGAAAACGACAAACAGACAAATAAAAGTACACAAGACAACATAGAAAACTATAGACTAAGCAACACGAACCCCACCAAAAACTGGGGGTGATCTGAGGTGCTCTGGGAGGATAATATCATTGATATTAACACATATTTATTTTTAGGAAGGTTGGCTCTACATGCACTTGTTTAGTCTGATTAATCCTATTATACTTATAGCGTTTATTGATAATGATGCGAACCATATATACAAGTCATGTACATATAAAAAACTGTAGAAGATTTTTGAAAATTATATTTTATCGGAACCTAAAATAATTCCTTTAGTTATCATACAATATTTATAGTTAGGTATTTTTATATTTTGGAATAGCTAAAGGTTATGCCTTTTGTAGACTGAAAATAAAGTCTTAACACTGATTCTACTGGTATAACACACATTACTTTTAACTTCAAAGGGGAAATTGTCTATGACTACTAAGCAAACTGGAGTCATTCCTGAAAACATGAATGGAATGCTATCGCCAAGGTTCACATCTGATAGAGTCTTTCAATCTGGTTTGCCAAGTAATCTGATTTTAAAAATTGACACTAGGCTAAACCCTAAATCGTGTGTACAAGTGATCATTATCGAAGCTATAAAACTTACTCTTTAAATAAGCGACAATATTTTAGAAAACATCTTAATTCAAATATATGCTAGTATTAACTAGATAATGTTTTATGATACACATCACACAACATATTGTTTGTCTTTTGGTAGATTTCTTCGTGCACTACCGATGGATCTTTTATAATTTGTTATATGATGATTATTATGAATTTGTTATATTATGATCTTACTTTTCATGACCATGTGATTAAACAAAATAATACACAGTGTAAGAAACCCATATTATCTATTTATAAAATACAAAATTCATTTCATTGAATACTTTTATTCTAATCTATTTTTCTTCTCGAACATAGACCACATATTTTTTGCTGCGTTTATTGTTGTTTATGTGAAACAGCTGTGTACCCATGTTTGCTTACATTCCTTCTTCGAAAAGAGCTCGTAACTATAAAAACCACCAATACGAAAAGCTCTGTAATAAATTCGTGTGAAGTATTTACAGTTTCCTCATATCTTTTAAGAATAGATCGTCGCAGTATTTCCTGCATTTGTTCAATACTGAACCCTTAAAAAGAATTTGAAACATATTAATTTTATTTCAACTAAAATATAATTTTACATATTTACAGTGCATTTTCTGACGGATTCTACATGGAATATTCCTATTTTGTATTTTAGCTGGAAAAAAAACGTATGGTGACCTTGTCTTTTCTTTTGATATTCTTAAAGCATTGTCTGAAAGATATCTTTTCCTTAAGTATTTAACAATTCTATCATTTGTTTAGTTTCTAATCACAAAATGATGTTTTTTCCTGTATACTCCATACAAAATGTGTCATTTTGTTACGTCCTGTAGCTTGAGAAAATGCGCGGTGATCTATCATTTTTATTATAATTTTCAACACATATCAATAGATACTACGTTTTGGCAAAGCACGAACAAATTCTATCATTTTTATATTAGACTCCCATACCACCTTGAGTAACTTATATTGTTATCAAACATTTATAGATTAGCGAAAAACGTTCAATAAAATTGCAACCGTCTGGTTATGTAATCGAGGTTAAAAGTCGAAACATTTCATTTGAGAGGAAGAGTAACTAAAACCGCTGTAACACAGTTACATTATCATGGTATTGATCGAATCTTTTCCGTAAACAGAAGTAGTATACATAAATCACTATAGCACGTCAATATTACCACAGTGACAAATCGAATCATTTCATTGAAGAGGACGAGTACACAGAAATCGTTATAACAAGTCTATATCATCACCCGTGATGAATAATTTCATTGATTACGACACGTTGTGAGCTCCATGTCTGTGTAAACTTACACAGTAGTAGCAGATATCATGACGCTGACAGGCTGGTATATTTTTTTTTGTTAAACGGAAACTTTTTACAGAATGGGATACTACAGTCATGTATCAGATTATTGAGCTTTGTAAAATGGTAACATGCGATACAATATGTAGCACACACTGTATAAATGTAACGTTAACAAACATTTTTCAAAACAGTCAAAGACCCAAACATGGCAAATGTTATATCATATTATTGACAAAAGTAACGGCATAAATTATGTACTTACGATACACAAAATAACAATAGTAAATAGTACATCGCTTGCATTTAGCAATACAAAAGATCTATCAACACAAATAAACACTTACCACTGAACTAGTACACAAGTTTGTTAAGGGGCCAGCTGAACCACTCCTTTTGGATGCAGAATTTGTCCGCTGTTTTGAAAACCCATTTGTTGCATTCGGGTCTTTTTTGCTCTTTGTGTGGGTTGTTGTCTCCTTGACATATTTCATATTTCAATTTTTAATTTTAATCATTATTGAAAGATGTCAGATCTATATGTAGGCGTATTTATTCTAAATAAAAATTGCGAATAAACAATAACAGAAAACAATATAAAATTAATTTGAAAACACAACATTTCACCAAAGTTCTTAACGTCAAACTTACAATTATTTATCTTAAAAGTGGCAGATGTAAATGTTAACTGAAATAACACGAACGCAGAAATGTTTCAAAATATAAATGATTATAATTACGTTTTTCATTTTTTGAAAAATATAGATAGACATGGTAATATACTAACATAATAGTTGTAAACAAAGATACTTACCAGCTTGATTTTTATTTCGGAAGTTTCTTTTGTAAAAAATGCGAATGTTTATGTTGTGTTATTGATTGTCATTAAACACACTTAATACAACCATGTTTAACTTAACCAAAGTTGTGTTATAACTTTTATTAACAATGATGCGAACAATATAAACGATAAAAAATGTAACAAATCCTTGAATTTAACATTTATCTGTACTTTTAATAATTATTTTATTTCTATGTATTAAACAATATTGCTTTAGTTATTATAAAACAAATTTGGTTAAGCATCTTTATATTTTGGCATGGCGGAAGGTCGTACTATGTATATAACCTCCTGACACTGAGTCTGTTTGTATTACATATGTTACTTTCAACATAAAAGGGGAAAATGTCCACGAAAGCTAACCAAACTGGAATAATTGTTGGAAACATAAATTGGGTGTTTTCACCTGGTACAAATTAAAAGAATATGTATATCTTTCAATCCGTTTGCCAAGTATAAAACGAGAAAGCTCATCATCATCATTAATTTGATTTTCAATTCGAAAACATACTACCCGTACAAATTATGTTGATCGAGGAAAACAATAAAAATAGAATTTTAGTGTTCATTTGAATGTGTGAGAAATATCTCGAATTTATTCAAGGTTTAAAAATCTATACACAGTTCTAAATACATGAAAGAAATAACCATCAGTTAAAGAATGAAACTAGGCAAAACCCTAAGCCATGCGTATGCGTATTCACTATGGAAGCTAAACAATTTGTTCTTAAAATAAGCAACATCATTTTAGAAAACTTTTCAATCTTATCTTCTGCTAGCATTTACTTGGTAACATTTCAAGTTACGCATCATACAATATATTTTTTGCCTTCATGTAGAATAATTCGTGCACTACTAATTGATCTTTTATAGTTTATTATGTTATATTTAGAGTTTACGGAAGAAAACACAATCAAGGTCGTTCATGACACTGTTTCATAACAGAAAACACACGTTATAAGAAACACTATATATAATATATTTAAAACAAACACATATATACTTCGTAGAATATTTTATTATATTGCCACATATGGCCATGATGGGCCATGATTTTCTTGCAGCATTCGCTACTGTTTAAGGGAAGCAGCTGCGTACCCACGTTTGCTTACATTCCGTCTTTGGGAAAAGCTCGTAACCATAAAAACCACCAATGCGTACAGCCCTGTAATAAACAAGTGTGAAGTATCTACATGTTCCTCTCTGATACCATTTCATTTTCCTACAAATGTTCCTCATATCTTTTAAGAACAGATCGTCGCAGTATTTTCTGCTTTTGTTGAATTTTATACCCTAAAAAGAATTTAAAACAGATCAACATTATTTAAACTTAATAACATTTTACATATTTTGTTCCAAGCTATAATTTTTCATTGAGAAACTTTTTTTTTAAGAAATCGCAATTATCTGATTATAAAGTGGTGGTGTTGAATCGAAACATTTAGTTAGAAAAGAAGAGTACACAACTATCGCTAAAGCAAGGTTACATTATCATGGTAATGATTCGAATCGTTCCATTGGACAGGTCGAGTACACATTCGTCGTTATGGCACGTCAATATCATCACGGTGACGAATCGAGTAATTTAATTGAAATACGAAAGGCTCTGATAACTTACACAGTTGTAGCAGATATCATGACGCTGACAGGCTGGTGTGAAGTTCCTTTTGAACGGAAACTTTTTAAATAATGGGATACTACATCCATTGGTTAATCCTGGATTAGGCTTGAAACAGCGGTAGCTTACTCCTGATATCATTGGCCACAAACAGCAAATGAAGACGAGTGATATCGCACTTAATCTGCAATGTAATATATCTTGTATCAGATTATTGAGTTTTGTTAAATTATAACATTGGAAACATTATGTAAACTATATGACAACTGTATGAACGTAGCTCTAATCATCAAGTTTCTAAATTCAAAACAGTCAAAGTCCCAAAAATGACAAATGTTATATAATATAATTGAAAAAAGTAACGGCATAATGTATTTACTTAACAATAAACAAAATAAAAATAGTAAATAGTACAGAGTTGACATTTAGCAATACAAGTACATAACAACAGATCTATCAACACAAACAAACACTTATCACTGAACTAGTACGCAATTGTGTTAAGGGGCCAGCTGAAGCACGACTTTGGGTGCAGAATTTTCACGCTGTTACAAAGTCTCTCAAACGAAGCTCCCATAATTATTCATTCCCATGGTAGCCTGACATTGGGCAAAGTCTAGTACACATTGGTTAGGTCTAGCAAAGTGATATGCATATGTGACGCCTATGAGATTGACCTTGTATGTCATTCAATCTTTTTGGAATGAATATGGTTTAGGAGTTGGTATCTTAATCTTTTACAAGTTATCAAAACACACACAAGAGGGGGTGGGGTGACCCTAGGGACTACCCCTATATTTCATTTGATTTTTTGTATTGTCCCATACATGAATATCTATGTTTATTCGACAAAAAATGGCCATCTACCAATAACAAAAATAAAAAAAAAAAATGAAAAAAAAAACCCAAGATTTTCACAGAACCAACAAACATCAAACTTACAATTATTATCTTTGTGGCAGATTTAAATCTTAGGTGAAACAACACGAATTGAGAAAGGTTTCAAATTCTCAATGATTATACTAAGTTAGATGTTTTTCTACTGTAATATTGTTTAGTGATTATAATTAATCCGTGGTTAAACAATTTCATTTAAAAAATAACGTGTTCTCACCTTCTAGAAAGTAAGTCCATCTTTATAACATTGACAAGACAAGTACGGATTTCCTTGTCAAATGACCTGTTTTTTCCTGACTGTTAAACTAGATGTTATCATCAGATACTGTTTGCCAAAAAAACCTCATATCATGTATCCCATGTACTTGTCATGGATGAATGTAAAGTAAACAATGTCTTTTTCGTTTATCAACAACAGTTATGTATTATCTGTTTTAACAGAATATGGTGTTATTGACAATTCCGCTGTTCACATTTCTGATTTTCAAGTATACTTGTCCGAAGTTGTAGGTGTCACAATTAAGATTTGAAGCTACGTAATGATTTGCATTTGTTATCTTCAGCTAAGTAATGAGTCGCATGTTTGTTTCCTGGCTAAGTTATGAGTCGAAGTTTTAAATCCCTGGGTAAGTCATAATGAAAAACTTGAAAATGTTCGGCGCGGCTTTTTGACCAAGCGTTTGGTGATTGAGAGTTATAAAATTAACTGATTGGATCGGAGTCAGAACAACCTGTCCGGGATTTCTATCAGGTCGGCTATCTAACCATGCGAAATGTAAAATTGTGAGAAAGAACTTAAAGATTCTTATCAGTCCAACAAAGTCTTGTGTAAACTAAAGACCTCTGAAAAGACGGAAGAACATCCAGATTTATAGACGACACGTGTGAAGTGTTTGATTTATCTTATCCTCTTCTCTACTTCTAGAAACTAACAAATATATCACGATTAACCTAGAGTTACATATATTAAGTGATAAATGATGTCAGATATCATAACATCTAATAAAAAGTAAATCACAAAAATACTAAACCCAAAGGAAAATTCAAAAAGAAAAGTCTCTAAACAAATGGCAAAATCTAATGCTCAAACACATCAAACGAATGTATAACAACTGCCGTGCTCTTAAATTGGTACAGGAATTATCTTATAAGGTAAATGGTAGATAAAACCTTCTGTCGGCACATTTGCTAACTGCTTTTCTATCAAAATACGGATTTTATTATTTCTAGTTTATGGCAATAACCAAATATTTGTGTAACCTTTCTTGTTACACGTATACTGAAATACAGATAGACAATTAAGAGATGAAGTGTGATTTTCAACGAGACAAATATCTATCAAAGTTTAAATGAATTAGATTTAAGCAATTAAAGGCAGCATTATATCATTCAAAAACGGACGGCAAATATATACCAGACAATAATTGGATTATATCGGATACATAATACAAATAGATGCAGAACTATTTCTCTCAAAAGAAAACTTATGGACGCAGTGCCACTTCTTTCATATACGTTCATATTAACTGCTGATACATTTGAATAAATAAAGCAAACTAAATTCTGATTAACAGTGTTTATGAAAGTATATATTTTTTTACTTTTTATATCAATACAGTAGTATTTAAAAAGATAAGTTGTAAAAGTTTAAGTTCATGGCTTATCCCGTTTGTAATACATCCGATAGAAATCCGACAGCGGCCTAAAAATCATGTCCAAGCCTTCTGTGCCCTGTTAGTACAATAAACGATAATACAATAACTGAACATACATTTATGTTAGTTTGACATTGAATTTTAAAAAAATACAATTATCTGGCAATCAAATGTTTAAGAGGCACACAATTATCTCCCTTTAAGGATGTTCGCAAATCTGTTTATACTTTTTTCCGATAAACGGAACACACTAGTTTTATTCATGAAGGAAAAAATGCTGGCTTACTCCTATAATTGGTACTATTACTGTCATGACAGTATGTATAACCCACCAAAAAAAAAAATACGGTAATAGAGGAGACTTACTGTGTTCACGACTCTATGGTGTCTTTGAAAACAAAGAGCATAAGGTTCAATAAATGACAAATACCTGTCAGAAAGGTATTTTGTATCATAAACATAATCATGATATTAAGAAATGTTTTTTTAGGTTAACCCGTACTCTACATTTGCTGTAATACAGCCAATATTAATTTTCTTTATTTTAACAAAAAGTTATTAAATCAGTTTTGTGTTTTTATTGGTTGTTGTCAGCTGTATTAAAAAAAATGTGTTTTTTATGTATAATATATATTATATTATAAAGTTCATAAGAGAGAACAAAGACAGAATAGGTGATAAATGTGGATTGTGCCAATGAATCGTATGGAGCCCCCGATTCCATATAAAGGGGCATATCCGAAGCTACACAAATTCATACTTCAAATGCGTATCTTTTTATAATAAGCATTTACATTTAGTTATGGCAACCTCAAATTAAAGAACAGGAACGACAATTAAAAAGTTTTTCATTTGCTAAGGAGCGTAACTTGCGAACGTTATGTCTTCTTGGTTTTCTTTCAAATATTCTTTTCTATTGACTCTATTATTTTACCATGATAATAATTACTGTGATTCTAATATTTGCGTTTCTTTTTATTTACTATCACAAGACGGTGTTGACGGAACGTACTTTTATATCACGTATTCACATCTTGAATATACATAACACGCAAAACAATAAAAATTCCGGACGTGTTGTTCCTACTTTTTTTAATCAGGTTTTATTCTATTACTCTCAATCGCAGACCGTTTTGTAAAAACTTGAAAACATTGAAGGTGGCAACATAAAGTCCAATTTTCTGGGATTCAAAAAAGTCTTGAAAAATTTCTCTCTGTTGTGTTTTACGTTAAGGTCTGTACAATTTTTTTAACTGCCTATTTCTAATCAAAAGTTTAAACTATGCATAAAACGGTACATGTCCAGTAATCTTCACTAGCTTTAACTGTGCAGTTGTTTATGTCTAATGTGGAATTAAACGGAATACGTGGCATCAGATTTGGTATTTCCTAAATGTGTATTATCATATGGTCTTGATAACATTATTTAACCAAACAATACATCGACAGAAAAATATACTTTATCTTTGCTTTAATTCAGATTCAGCATAATTAAACTAGTACTGGCATTCTTAAACACAAGTAGGAACAATTTCTATCAGATATATATTGTAAAAAAATACTTAAGAAAATGTTGTACATTTTTTAGGTGAAATACTACAAACCACATACATTTTTTTGTAATTATTTTTTTTTTTTTTTCATTTGGGTTAAGACTTTGGTTTAAGTTTTTCCCATCACTTCTCTCAGTTTAAGGGATGATAATGTATAGCGCTCTTATTCGATTGGGACAAAGCCTAATTTGGATAGTAAAACAAAATGTAGAATATTTTGTATTCAAATAAATTCATAAATGTAGAAATCAAGTTGAAAAAAGATCACTAATTTAGAGAAATGTTTCTTGTTGCATCAGTATTGTTTTCTAAATGTATCTTGCCTTACTAAAACCTGCTGCAATTCATGTATGTAGAATAAGTTAGGTGGTGATGCATTGTATCATTGTACACAATTAAAGGATATAGAACTATTGCTGTCATTAGTTATTTATATCCATTTACAAAAACAAACTGTGTAAACTTTTACCTTTTTTATCGTCATACATGTAAATTTGTTTTGGTAAGTAAAAAAATCTTCCAAAATTTTCAAATTTTTACACAATGTTGATCCAATAATGTCATCGATTATTTGCTTTTTATTGCAAAATTGGTTGAGCTTTGTTTATAAATGAATAACATATGCCAACAATGAAAACATTAGATAAAAGCTTAAAAGAGGGACAAAAGATACCAGAGGGACAGTCAAAGTCCTAAATCGATAATAAACTGACAACGCCATGGTTAAAAACGAAAAAGACAAACAGACAAACAATAGTACGCATGACACAACATAGAATAAAGAATAAACAACACGAACCCCACCAAAAACTAGGGGGGATATCTTGTGCTCAGGAAGGTTAATCAGATCCTGCTCCACATGTGACACCCGTCGTGTTGCTTATGTGATAACATATCCGGTAAATAGTCTAATTCGGAAGGTCACATTCATGAAAGTGAAGAGGATGGCAGTCAAGACGTAAGGAACATATCCGGTATCATTTGTAAAACGGTTATTCCATAACGGTCAAACAACTCGTAGTAGCGTCTTTAAATTTACGAAGTAAGGATTTCAAACTTCACCATTTGGAACTCTTGGTTTAATATTTTTCTTGTGAGCAGCAACCCCCTAACAAGAAAATCATGATAGGAAATGCAAGCACGGGAATATTGTATCTATTGGGATATATATACACCGTATGCAGATGCTGCTGGAGAGTTGCTACTTAGAAATGGAAAGTTCCAATTGGAAAAGTTTTCAACCGCCCTAATTGTCAATTTCTAGATATAAGTGAAGATATAAGGCCGACTTAACTGTATCTGTTGTATCCTTTATCTCTAGTTCGATAGGATAGATGCTTTCAACATAATCACCAAATTTTTAGAGGAAAACATCATCTATATAAAGATAAGATCAAACGTATTTGCATTAGTATCTCACGATGACTAGAAAAATGCAATTCTCAGTACTGAACACTTATTTAAAGAATAATTATACAATCTTAATTTGTTTACAAGAAACATTATTTAAAACATTTTACATGTTTTACTTTTTATTAATTACATGACAGTCTGTTAGAATGCTGACGTTGTCGTTTTTATTTGATTTCCCAATTAAATTTTTGTTAAGTTTATTATATTTACATAGATTTGCCATGCTGTGTTTATTTGTAGGGTATTCATTAATATTTTTTCATTTACAAGGCGGTAGTATGTATGTTGACAAGTAACACACAGAAGGTGTTATAACCATACAGTACTTTAATATTATGATTAAATACTTGATTTTTTGTGATATAAATCCAATTCATGTTAGCGTCTATTTTGTAAAAAGACTATCAATGTTATTTGTAAGTTGAGTAACTTGTTTTGTGTAGTTTCATAATATACCAAATTACCCATATTGTGTAGTGTGTCATACCAAAAACTAATAAAGAATTACGTTGTAATGATCAACTATCTAAACAATATTAATTTAAAATAGCTGTAAGAAGATTTAGATTACATCAGAGTTATAAATAAATGACAGATTGATTTGGTTAAATGGAATATCAAAAGCAACAATCGGACATGTTGGATTTTACGTAACCGTTCATTTTGTATAAAGAATAACAAGATCATTTTAGTTCTAGTAAGTTTTTTTAGTGTATAATTTTATGAAATGCAAAATGACCATTGTTGTGTTGTGTTTCAAAGCAGAAATTTGTTATAATTATCAAATATCTCGACATAGAAGTTTAATAAAGGCAACAGTAGTATACCGCTGTTCAAAACTCATAAATCCATGGACAAAAAACAAAATCGGGATAACAAACAAAACCGAGGGAAACGCATTAAATATAAGAGGAGAACAACGACATAACACTAAAATGTAACACACATAGACAAAATCCCACGAGAATAATATATATAACATCAAAACCAAATACATGAATTTGGGATAGACAAGTACCGTGACACGTCTTATCGTAATGTGAATTTACACTCAAAAATAAGAGAAAACAAACGACACAACGTTATAATGTAATACACACAGAAACGAACTATAATATAACAATGACCATATTCCTGACTTGGTACAGGGCATTTTTAAAGGAAAAAATGGTGGGTTGAACCTGGTTTTGTGGCATGCCAAACCTCGCACTTTTATGGCCATGTGAAATATAACATCAAAATGACAACACAGGACTACAATATAAATAAATTGGAGAACACAATTGACAAAGAATCACACGAACAACAGCCAACAAAAGGCAACAAGTTCAAAATTTTAATACGCCAGAAGTGTATTTTGTCCACACAAGACCTATGTGTGACGCACAGATACAAAAGTTTGAAAGCCGAAACGAGTACAAAGTTGAACAGCATCGAGGACCAAAAGATCAAAAAGGTTGTGCCAAAAACGGCAAGGGTTTTCTGTTAAGTTGCCAGAAAATCCCTATAATTTAGAGTAATTTATACTTTTGCAAACAGTAAATTTAATAAAATGAATATTCAAAAGATGTACATGATAAAGCTGAAGTATTAACCATTTGCTTACCAATCTGAAGACGGAGGGATTATCATTTCAAATGACGTTTTCGGCCTGACAATCAGACAGTTCGAACATAGCTATAAGAATAGATTTAAATTACATCGAAGTTATAAATAAATGAGTGATTGGGCTAAATGGAATCTAAGGCAGTAATTCCTATTGGTGTTAATGTGTATATGAAAAAGTTACCAATAACAAGTTTGAAAGCCGAAACGAGTACAAAGTTGAACAGCATCGAGGACCAAAAGATCAAAAAGGTTGTGCCAAAAACGGCAAGGGTTTTCTGTTAAGTTACCAGAAAATCCCTATAATTTAGAGTAATTTATACTTTTGCAAACAGTAAATTTAATCAAATGAATATTCAAAAGATGTACATGATAAAGCTGAAGTATTAACCATTTGCTTACCAATCTGAAGACGGAGGGATTATCATTTCAAATGACGTTTCCGGCCTGACAATCAGACAGTTCGAACATAGCTATAAGAATAGATTTAAATTACATCGAAGTTATAAATAAATGAGTGATTGGGCTAAATGGAATCTAAGGCAGTAATTCCTATTGGTGTTAATGTGTATATGAAAAAGTTACCAATAACAATTGTATTTATGGCAAGCTGTTTGTATTTAAATAGTTCTAGCAGGAATAGATTTAACTATACCTGTTATATCTTAAACAGAAATATCAAATTATCAAAACATTTATACACTTCATTTGTACTTCTTATGAAATAATATAAACCTTTCACAATATTGCATAATATATTCAATTTATAGCCAACATGAACCGAAACCCAAGAAACAAAGGAAAGGATAAAGAACATAATGTGTATGGATTGAGGAAAGTAAGCTTTTGGGAAAAGTACGGCGTTCAACGATTTCCTTACCGTGGAAGGCGTAGATACTCACGATTTGCTTACCAATCTGAAGACGGAGGGATTATCATTTCAAATGACGTTTTCGGCCTGACAATCAGACAGTTCGAACGAATGTATAAAGCTTGTTTAGACAGAAGGAAAACAAGAGAACAGAATATAATTAATACAATCAGACAGTTTGACCAAATATATAAAGCGTGTTTAAACAGAAGGAAAACACACAAACAGTACATACTTAACCTAAGATATCCTGATAAAGCATCAGATGAATATCTTGAATACTTACAGGATAGTACAGATCACAATCAAGGTAGTTACATAGTTGTATTATCGAATGACTTAACATACATAATAAATTGTCCAGTTAATACTATTCAATGTGTAAGAGAACTGGTCATTAGGACATGTCTAAAACAGAAATTTTCAGACAAAAATTTGTGGGATCCCAGCTGTATAGCTAACTAAACCCTACAGCTGTATTAGAGTTCTGTATCACTCTCTTAATTTATTTTTTTTCGTGGGTACTAATTTTTATGGATTGAGAATTTGCATTTTCGTGTATATTTTATTTCGTGGTTTTGTTAATATATGTGCACACAAAGCCATAGCAAATTTTCAATTCGTTGAACATTTGAATTCATGGTTTACTTTAACCAACGAAACCCACGAAAAGTGGTATCCAGCGAAAAATAATGAAACCACAATATATTCACAAAATTGGGTCAGAGACCTTAACACTCATTAGATGTTTATGTGACAAATATTAGGATCATACAGCAACAACGGTTAAGAAATTTCAACACAACTGACCATAGAATGCAAACAAACCCGGATGCGGGTGTTTCTCGTTGCATTGCAGACCTATTGGTGACCTTCTGCTGGTGTCTGTTCTATTGTCGGGTTGTTGTCTCTTTGACACATTCACCATTTCCATTCTCAATTTTATACACACTAACTTACAAGGACGTCAATTCAAATAATGGAGTAAATATTTTATTTTATATTTGAAAATGACGTCAATGTTGTCGCTGATAGCTCATACCGTATATTTATTAACACAATATCAATAAACACAAAAGTTCACAAAAAAGACAAACTGTAAATACATGCGTTCGATATGAACTTCAGGACCCTTCTTACCAAGAAAGGAAGGTAATTAGTTTGATGAAGGCATGTATAGATAACGAGTCATGTCAAAGTCCATGCAAACAAAGAAAGAAATGCAAATAACGGGGAATTTAATGAAATAAAAAGATACACAACTTTATCACGTCCACCTGTATATTTTGTCCATTTGATGAGTTAAGGCCTTTTTCAACTGATTTTTATAGTTCGTTCTGATGTTGTGCAGTTATACCACTGTCCCAGGTTAGGGGGAGGGTTTATGTGTTACATATTTGTTTTTCGTTTATTTTTTATATAAATGATGTCATTAATTTTCTCGTTTGAATTGTTTTACATTGTCATCTTGGGGCTATTTATAGCTGACTATGCGGTATGGGCTTTGCTTATTGTTGAAGATCGTACTGTTACCTATAGTTACCTATAGTTGTTAATTTATTTTGTGACATTTTGGTCTCTTGTGGAGAGTTGTCTCATTGGCAATCATACCACTTCTTCTCCTTTTATAGTTATTCACCTAAATCCCTAAATGCGTAAAGACCACATTGTACTAATTGTAAATTAGTCACTTAAAATTATTTTTTTTAGTTTTCGTTACTTTACGATGAACCTGGTGTTAAAGGACGGAACAGTCTTTTACATGTTTCTGCAACACAGTTTATCGACATATTTTATGTATTTTAATGGGCCTTTATTGTCTCCTTTTAATGGCAACCTTTTTTTGTAATTGTTATGATTCACAGTTTATGACCAAAGACTCGTCTTAATTCCATTGAATTAATAAATTCAACAACACTTGCCATTTATTTGTTAATAATCAAAAAGATTCTCAATATACTGCTGAAATTTACCCAAAGGAACTTACTTTTAATAAATCAAATTTAAAAATCAATAATAACTATCCTATATTTAGATATTTCAGTTTTCAATTGGAAACTCCACAATAAAATATTTACCACAAAAAGGACGTTTTTATCGTTCCCTATTGTTAATTTTCTTTTTCTGGATGGGGATGTTCCTTAGGCACATTCTTACAGGGTAAATAGTCAACAACTCGTTCGCTATGCCCGTTTCTGTTGTGACGTTTTAGATATTAACGAACGTATTCTACAATAAGTATGTATCACTGGTTTTTTATAAAGCAAGAGATTTCGTTACCACAAATTACTTAAAATTTTTACTCAATTCTTCCATAGATATGAAGATTTGGTTTGAGGTCTAGTTGTACCTGTAAAAAAAAATATTTCAAACAGGATGACACATCCTTATTTTGATGGAAATGGTGTTTATCGTGACCGGAAATTTAGAAACAATCCTGGTAAATTTATTGACCCTTTTAGAATATTGAAAATATATTGTCATAATGAACATATAAAAGATAACTCAAATTGTACGTATGGTGAGTATGGGAAACGTGTTGTTTTATATGTGATATTAAGTCAGTAAAAAGAAAGTTGGAAATCTAGATATACATGTTATAAGTGAACATGCTAAATTTAAATCATTTTATGTCATAACAAAATTACTTTCATAGACGAAACGTCCAAATTGAAATTTCGAACGTCATCAAATGCCTTGTTGGAACTTAAGAATGTTAAGCAACGTATTAAATAAAATACAATGTTTTGTAATAACCAGTCCCATAAGGTCGCGTTACGTACGAATGTAGTTTTATATGAAATCTCTAGTTTAGAAGACACGTTTTGACATTTTGATTGTTTGTAGATATGAAAAAAGGTTGATGCATGCATAAGAGGAGACCCTTATTTTTTTCGAGGTACCTATTGTATTTTTTTTTTTTCTTTTTTGGAATTTATACGATCCCTTCCGTCTTTGGTTGTTACCTCAATTTCTCTCTTTACGATTTTTGAAAATTGATCACTGATAAATGAGTATCGCCCTAGTTTTCGATTCACGTCAATAGGTACCCAGTATGTCTACCTTTAACTTAATGTTGATGGTATAATAAGAATGATCGTTTGTTATAATGACCAAGAAAAATGTATTTACACAACAATGATGAAAATTTTAAAATACATAATTGAATAAATATAATATGTTTTATAGATTACGTGACCTGTTTGGGAAATAATTTGAAGGAAAGAAGCTTATACGAACACTTAGTCAACACAGCTGGTACCATTAGTTAGTTTATTAGAGAAAACTCAGCCGCAGAAGACTGCGTAACAGGAGCATATTTATATACACAATATTAATTACGACATAGTTCATAATACAAACAGAATACATTTTTAAATTATACATCTTCAGAAATAAGTTTGTGTTTATTACAGTTTTAAATTAGACAAGCATCTTTTCTACCTTTTGAATAAAAATTGACAGCTTAGACAGCACATTACTATTACTATATTTAAGCATGCCAAGTACTTTTTTTTCATTTGGATATTTTAAATAATATGGAGGTATGAACTTCCCCCTTAAATCCTTAACTTCACAGTTGGTACATTTACATATATAGTGGTATACATCTCCAAGACCAGCTTTACAGAGTGTACAAATCCTATCATTTCGTGGTACATTTCTCCATCTTCCTGTTTCGATGGGAAACTTTGTATTACATACCCTTAATTTACATATGTTTACTCTATGCCCCCGTCTTAATTTTAACAGATATGTTTCCAAGCAAAACTCTTCTTTAAAGTGTAGATAAAACTCCCCCCTTGATGAATTGTTTATATCTGAGAACCATTTTTTGAATAAACTGGTCCTGGAGACGCTGCCTTACATTAATTTTAATATAATTATAATCAACTTGCTCCGGAAAATTATATAGTTCACAAAAGCCACAATCATTGAACACAGATTTTACATAGTTAAACCACTTAAAATTACTACCTTCATGCTCATGCATGTACCAAAGTAACTTATAAAGTTTACCCGATAGTTTTTTATCATTTGTTGCTAGCTTGTGCCAAAAACATACCATTTTTAACTTGATCTGCAGTTCAAGTGGAAATCTTCCAAGTTCCCCATATACCATAAAATTTGGCGTAGATGATCGTACACCCAAACTGCGCTTACAAAACTGTAGATGTAACTTTTCAGTATTATTTTTATTTTCAAACCCCCATATTTCCGAGGAATAGGTCAAAATAGGAACCACCAACGCATCAAATAATTTTAGCTGTAGATCAATCGGAAGTGAGATATTTTGTATCTTCTTGTAAAGAGCATATAGTGCTTTTTGAGCTTGGTCTACCAATTTTTTACGAGCTTGAAAGAAATTTCCGTTGTAATTAAACAGCAGACCAAGATAAACATATGAATCTTTAATTTCAATAATTTCATTACATAGTTTAAAAGTAACATTCTTATTATACTTTCTCTTTGAAAAAATTACAATCTTTGTTTTTGTAACATTAACAGTGAGTTTCCACTCAAAACAATATTGCTCAAAAACATCCAGAGCTTTTTGTAACCCTTCTGCCGACTCCGCAAAAATAATTGTGTCATCAGCGTACAGAAGAATAAATAACTTGATGTACAAATCAAGATTCTCTGTAAATTTTCCATTAATAAATTTTAGACCATCCACAGCGTTTTCATCCAGATATTCCTCCAAGTCATTAAGGTATAAGGCAAAGAGAAAAGGTGACATTTTTTCTCCCTGTCTTACACCTACCTCACACGGGAAAAAATCTGTTTTCAGTTCTCCATTTTTAACACAAGACTTAATATCTGTATACATGCTCAATATAACTTTAATCATTTTCCCACCAATATTATATTTTAATAGTTTTTGCCATAGTCCCACCCTCCACACTGTGTCAAACGCTTTTCTAAAATCTACAAAAGCGCAAAATAATTTCTTTCCCGAACTTAAATATAGTGAAATTAGAGCATGCATGATAAACATACTATCTTGGACAGAATACCCCTTACGAAAACCACCCTGGGCATCAGTTATAATCCCGATCTCGTCTGACAGAGCATTAAGTCTTGAATTAAGTATAGAGGTGAACACCTTTCCTAAATTCGATGTAAGACAAATAGCTCGGTAATTATCCAAATTATTTGGATCCCCCTTGTTTTTAAATAACGGCTTAATGATACCAATAAGCCATGAATTTGGAACGATTCCAGAATCAAACACTAAATTGAATAACTTAGTGTAAATAGGCAAAAATTGATTCACCGTGCTTTTTATATATTCGTTGACAATCTCATCTTCCCCTGGGGCTTTCCCCATTACATAACTTTTTAACAGCTGACAGTATTTCGTCCTCTGTAATTTCCTGATCTATAATTTCAATAAAACCCTGATTTTTTATACTATTAGCTAAATCCTCAAAATCAATATCATCATCTGGAACATCGCTTTTATTTAATGACTTAAAATACTCATATAATTGATCAATAGTAATTTGAGTATCTTTATCAGACCCCCCGATTTTCCAAAATTTACCAGAATCTTTTTTCGAAAGTTTACGCATGTCAGATTCTAGTGCATGTTGAAAACTCTCGAAACTTTTATTCATTTTGGTTCTATAAACTTTCCCGGACTTTTTCATCTCATCTCGGTTCTCTTTATTCTTATTTAAACTGTAACGGTTTTTCGCTTTATGGAAACCCTTTCGCTTATCTCTGCATTGTTTATTAAACCAAAGTTGGTTAGAAGTACCAGATGGATAGAATCTTCCCTTTGGTTTAAACACACGATTAGCGGTACTTTTAAAAAGATCACATATTTTGTCAACAGCTGTGTTGATTCGTTCTTTTGGATCAGTACTACTGTCCTCTGACAAAAGCAGTGATATCTCGTCAAATTTAGTAACGTCACTAACGAGTGTCTCAATAAACCGGTTTTCCTTGTCTGGGACCCATCGTGCATGACCACGCTGACTACTACAATTATCATCGGAATGTGTAGTAAAAATGTTCACTGAAGCATGAAAACAAAAACAAAGACCACAATGAACGTCAGAAAAAAGTGGGTTGAATTCGAGAACATTGAATTCTTTTATCAATGGAAATACACTGGAGGACAGTAATAAATAATCAATAAGAGATACACTATTACATGTAGTTAAACCTATCATATGATCATAACCTGGTAACCTACTGTTACCAATATACAAATTGTTACGTTTACAAAAATAGATATGCGTAAAAGACAACAACTATTTTTGACACATGATACGATACAGAATAAAATAATGCTAAAATTAGGTTCAGGATATACAGAAATAACGGCTGGAAGTTTAGCAGAGGGACTTGATATACAAGGTAGTGACGTAGATATAATGTACGTCATCAAGGACGTAGACGTAATACGGGATGTAAAGAATATCAAACACCAAACACAACCGATAACACTAGTTATGGAGACTGACAATGAATATCCTGGATTTACTAGACTCCGATTACTAGCAGGAGGGGAAAGTGTGTCTTACTTTACACCACATGATTGCTTTGAAGATACTAGAAAAGGCTTATATTTATCAGTGAACAAATTTATTAGTAATATAAAAAAGAAGCATCACGATCATTATCTTGTATCATCTCACGGCCCCTGTTTAACAGATCACTGTCAAAACATTGATTATGCATACTGTCTTCGAGGTAAATATTTACCGTGCAATGCAATACCATGGGCTTCGCGTTATCGAAGGCAATGGCCGCCCAATTCTGTACTTGACAAGATTAAAAACTACGGATGTTTGTTAGTGCCTATTGGACCAAGGACTTTGCCAGATTGTAATGTGTTATGGAGATTATCTTTCAGTCGGGGCACTTAGCGAACTCCATAATATTATGGAATTGGCTAAATTTGACTGCTTTGTGAAAATCCATAATATTATGAGATTAAATAATATTTCCAGTTATATTATGCGTATCCATAATTTTGAATATTATTGAATTTCATAATTATGCATGAAAAAATTAAATTTGATGTGTCCGAAAAACAATGTTTTGGGTACTGCTAACAAGTTCCGTAATTTATTAATCTTAAAATGCTATTTTTATGATCATCTATTGATTATATTCATCCGACAATCGTCGCCTTTCTCGCGTCATATTTAAAATGCTTTCGTCTTCAATGTCTTTTATCTAGGACAGTATTTTGTACAAGGGAGACAAATCGTGTCGTCTTATAAGCCATATTTTTCTTAAATGTATTATCGTTCCTTAAACAATGAATAAATCGTGTTTTAGAAAATAAATGTAGAAAATAAGTGTGTCAGTTGACCTCGTTTTCAATACATTAGTTTTATCAAGGGGAAATGTTACAAAAAAATAGTACACATCCTTCAGACGTCTTTATAAATTATAAATGACTATGTACACAATAGGTATAGAAACACATTACTTTCACGTGTTTATATGTCTTGATTTGACGAAATTTAATTAATAATCTGATCCACAAAAACTCATTACATGCAATTGTTATTGTTTCAAATTCAGTTTATGTTGCAGACCGTTTTAATGTTGCTTATGTGTATTTGTGTATATTGGGTAAGGTGGGTACATTAATTCGAATACACATGCATACAACGTATTTTTTCTGTCACCATCAAATTTGAAATGTTTCTTTTCAAATCCTTTAAAATTAAAATTGTGTCTGTAAAAGAAAAGTCTCTTGTGTTGTCTTACATGTAAATAAAAATTACATCTTAGAATAAAAATCGAGACATCAAGACAGAATTTAAAAAAAAAATCGTAATCTATAAACATAGGCAGGTAGAAATTAGATATTCATTTTGATGTATTACCAATGCATATTTATTTCGACGTCGGTCAATATTTGATGATCGATACACCTGAGTATTTAAAACAGCACTATGACATGTATGATTGTTATTTTCTTACATAACACGTTGCATATCAAAATTCAGTTATTGTTCATTTGACTTCTATATATCTGCAGAAAAAAATTCTTAAAAAATTAAGATAACATATTGGTTCTTGAGAACCACAAAATTAATTTATATACAAGTATAAAAACAGCAGAAGAAATAAATTGTAAATATTAAACTATTTCAAAGCGAAGCAAGGTCATGTAATACAATATTATTTAGTTCAGCAGTATGATTAATTGGTAAGAAACAGATGACATAATTTACGTTTGATATGAAAATTTATACACATTGCAGAATGAACTCATAATATTAATGCCTAGTTGAAATTATATCACAACATACTAATGGGAGTGCAACCTGTCAAAATAATCTTTTGGAAATAAATATATAAGTACTGTATGAAATGTGGATGATGACTTATGCATGACGACATTTATAATAGACTTTTATTTTTGTTTGTTAATATATAATATTAAAATCGAATAAAAAAATTCTATTTCTATTTATCCAAATTTATTCGTTGACTTCTTTGCACATCATACTAGTCAAAACACGAAGTTTGTTAGTCAAAATATAATATAGAATAATATAAATAAATATATTAAATATTTATAATATAGAGATTTGAACACTCCAAACAAATATCAATCACTACGTGTTAATCGCAATTCATTGAATGGTAAATCAGTTGATTCAAACAATAAAATATAATATAAAAGCTACGAGAAATGTTGTATAAAGGTTTAAAAATTGTTCTATTATCTCGGCTAATATTCTAAAACTATATAACACCTGTATTCCTTAATTTCCGAATTAAGTAGTATTTTTTTTATTGAGAGTAATGACTTATTGCTCCGGATTCACAATAATATGTCCGAGTAGGACGTCATGTCTAATTACATAAATTTGAGATCGAAATAGGGAATATATGTAAAAGAGACAACACTCCAGCCAGAGAGCAGACAACAGACTGACACTTTGTGAACTAGCAAGACTTGAATCCTGGTCAACATTTAAGACTAGTAAAAAGCCGGGTTGATATGGTATTATCGTGATTTGTCGTAAGGAAGCTGTTTTTCTCCAATTTAAGTTTAGACGAGTAAATTCATATAAGATATATGACGTCCCATTGAATTGCTTTAAACTAATACAATAATATATTACATATATGAATGTTACTTCCTATTAAGTTTACAAAAATGTCGCGCTTACAAAATACTAAAACAATATAACCACTCTCTGTGAAAGATGGGCGACAGATTCCAGAGGGACAGTCAAACTTATAGATCGAAAATAAACTGACAAGGCTATGGCTAAAAAAGAAAAGACAAACATTCAAATAATAGAACCCAATACACAACACAGAAAGGGAAAAACTGAGCAACACGAACCCCAACGAAAACTGTGGATGATATCAGGTGCTCCGGAAGGGTATGCTGATCCTGATCCACATGTGGCACCCGTCGTGTTGCTCATGTTATTACAAACCCGGTAAATACTTTAATTCGGTATGTCATATACGTGAAAAGGAAAGGGGATTTTAGTTATGAAATAAGGAACATATCCGATATCATCTGTAAAACGGTTAATCCATAACTATCATTTATCATCTACAAAATACCACATTTAATAAACATACTCTATCGACACCATTCAAACTTTCGTAAATGGTCATCTTTGAAAAACTAAAGCTAATGGTTGAAGAGTTTTGAAGAAGGCTTATTTTCTTTGGTAAAGTGCTAGTTACATTACACCATAACGAATATTATGGTACACCATAATTTAAGATATATTATGAAAATCAATAATATTATAAGATAGCATAATGTGTGGATTAATATTATGAAATCAAATAATTTTGGAAATGCTTATAATGCATCAAGATATTAAAAAATCGATCATATCGTGATAACGATTTTATTGGAATATGTTTTTGTTTCGGTAGACATGTCTTACATTTGGTGCTTTCATAAGATAAACACTGGCAATGTTTTGAATTTGACATAGGTAACAATTTATTTAAAAATAAACCATTTATCCGCTATTTCTTTTACTTTAAAAAAATCATAACTAAAAAACAGGAAAAGGATACCCAGAGGACATAAAAACCCACAAGTCGAAAATAAACTGACTAAGCCATGGCTAAAAAAGAAAACAAAAAAAAAACACTCTGAAAACAGTAAACATTACAGAAGAATAAAAAAACGTAGACAATTTCATCTAACCTTTACAACATACCCAATTTAATAACCATACTCTATCGATGTACTCTTCGATTCTATTATATAAGTGCATTAATTTTAAAGCAATGTACTGATTCGTTCATTCAAATAAAGCAGTCAATATAAAAGTTTCGACACCATTCAAACTCTGGTTCATGGACATTTTTATAAAACTTAAGCTTATGATCGAAGAGATTTGCAGAAGGCTTATTCTCTTTGGTAAAGTGCTACCCAAAGTATTTTTTCGTGAAAGCAGCATACCATCCGTATATACATTGGACATCCGTTCTGTCCGGACATCTTTTTTTTTCATCCGTTAGGCGTCCGTTCGTGCTATCCGGTAAGGTGTGACCGAAGCACGAACGGACGTCTAACGAATGAAAATAAAAGTTGTCCGTTGACAGAATTGTTATCCGTTGGGAGTCCGTTGATGTACTGACCGAATACAGCGGACGTGTAACAGATGCCTTACAGACACATACCGGATATGCAAAGTACGAGAAACGGAAACGTACCGGACAGAACGGATGTCGAACGTACATCCAAAGGAAGAGTACCGCATAAAACGCACACCTAACGGAAGCGTACCGGATAAAACGGATGAACAATATATACGGAAAAATAAAAGGCAACAATAATAATACATGTACATCGCATAAATATTCAAAATGTTTAGGTGTAACTGTTTTTGGTTTATTCTTCAAAATACCGCATAAGGTCAGCGTCTGAAATAAGAGCTGCTTGATTGTGAAGAATCGCCCTTACTTTAAGGTTGATTATGAATAATAAGAATTCATGAACCTTAAGAAATCTGACATACCAATAATTGGCATTTCTGACGAAAAATTTCAATTGGCATATATCCGTTTCAGATCCGTTGATCATCCGTTTTATCCGTTATACGTCCGGTAGAAGTCCGATCTCATTCGTTCAACGTCCGTTTTATCCGTTATACGTCCGGTAGAAGTCCGTTGGTGAGTTTATCATCCAGACCACCAACAGATGTATAACGGACACGTAACGTATACAAAATTGAAACGAAACGGACGAGTACCGTACAAAATGGACGCCTAACGGACGTTCAACGGACATTTTATCCGTTGGACGTCCGTTCAACGTTTTGAATATGCTCAAAATTTTCCACCGGACACAACGGACGTCGACGGATAAAACGTACGCTTAACGGACATGCAACGGATATGGACGGACGTCTTACGAATAAGAACGGACGTCTAACGGACATGAACGGATTGAAAAAAGGTTTTCCGTTAGGCGTGCGTTCGAGATATCCGGTAAGATGTGACCGAGGCTTTTCTTGCATCCTTATTTGCAACACACTATAAAACACGATTTTACATTTCTAGCGATAGACTTTACATCTACAGCTCTTGAATTTACATCTTCAGTGCTACACTTTATACGGATTTGGCTTTACTTTTTGGACCTTTTGTATTATAGCTCTTCATCTTTTTTTTTATAAGCTTTGGATTTCAAATATTTTGGCCATGAGCATCACTGAAGAGACATGTATTGTCGAATTGCGCATCTGGTGCAAGAAAATTGATTCTGTTAATTTTATTACTACCACTGGGTCGATGCCTCTGGTGATGGACTATTAGTCCCCGAGGGTATCACTAGCCCAATATCCAGTACTTCGGTACTGGCATGAAAATACGGATTTTTTTATGTGTTATTAAAATTTGCTATTACAAAATGATAGAAATTGTTATAAATTAAGGAATGTATCTCCCTCATGCAAAGCTCTGATTCCTTTCACAGATTTGGTTATAATTTTTGGACCTTTTGGGTTATAGCTCTTCATCTTTTTATAAGCTTTGGATTTCAAATATTTTGGCCACGAGCATCACTGAAGAGACATGTATTGTCGAAATGCGCATCTGGTGCAAGAAAATTGATACCGTTAATTTTATTATATCTTCAGCGCTAGACTTTACATTTTCAGCGCTGGACTTTACATTTCCAGCGCTTGACTTTACATCTCAAGCGCTAGACTTTATATCTCCAGCGCTTGACTTTACATCTAGATCTCCAGCGCTTAACTTTACATCTCCAGCGCTTGATTTTACATCTTCAGCGCCAGACTTTACATCTCCAGCGCTTGATTTTACATCTCCAGCGCTTAACTTTACATCTTGAGCGCTAGACTTTGCATATCTCTAGCGCTAGATATTACACATCTCCAGCGCTAGACTTTACATCCCCAACGCTAGACTTTACATCTACAGCGCTTGACTTTACATATCCAGCTCTAGACTTTAGATCTCCAGCGCTGGACTTTACATCTCCAGCGCTGGAGTCTACATTTCCAGCGCTTGACTTTACATCTCCAGCGCTATACTTTACATCTCCAGCGCTTGACTTTACATCTAGATCTCTAGCGCTTAACTTTACATCTCAAGCGCTTGATAGTACAATTTCAGCGCTAGACTTTACATCTCCAGCGCTTGGTTTTACATCTGTAGCGCTTGACTTTACATCTCCAGCGCTAGACTTTGCATATCTCCAGCGCTAGATTTTACACATCTCCAGTGATAGACTTTACATCCCCAGCGCTAGACTTTACATCTTCAGCGCTTGACTTTACATATTCAGCGCTAGACTTTAGATCTCCAGCGCTGGACTCACATCTCCAGCGCTAGACATTACATCTTTAGCGCTGAACTTTACATATCCAGCGCTAGACTTTACATCTCTAGCGCTAGACTCTATATCTCCAGCGCTAGACTTTACACATCATCAGCGCAGGACTTTAAAAGACACTTTATAATCTGTGTGAGACCAACAGGGCTTCGTACTTTAGAGCCTCTAGTTATTTATTATAAAGAAATCGCATGTATAGGCGCACCTGTATTCTGGTTGATATTCGCATGTGTAACGGAGAATATATCTCCCAATTGAAACTATATTCCGCGCTTGTATGACAGTTATGAATATTTTTATATTTTTCTCATAGTATTTGTTATATCAGTCATTTAAAAAAAATGTACATTTTTCGGTTATTGTCTATTGTCTGTTTTATTTGTAAGTTTGACATATTTTTTTAATTTAACATAAGAGTTTACATATTATGCAAGATAGTACATGCAAATATTAGTGTTCAAAAAGTTTCATATTTTTTTTATATTCGTTGAAGTATGAAAATTCGCCAATTTCCATGCGTTCATTTTTGATAAATAACATTTGCATTCAAATTATCTGTACATAAAACTGCATTTAAAGGTAAACAGAATGATTTTTCTTCATTTAGTAACATCATAATTGAAAAAAAATCACTTTCCATGTTTCAAATCATGACAACTTTTATTCCACAGTCACTGGAATGTCTGTTCATCAATATTTGTCCTTCCTGTTACTATTTAATTGTTTAAGGAATAAAACTAGTTTCTCCCTCAAATAACGGCGGTTTTTTATGGTGACGTCGTAGGCGTGGATACAGGACGTAACGACATGGTGAAATTTTTTATGTGGAAAGATTTTGGTCATCAGAATCAAAAGATCGTTAGGTATTGATGTATGCGTACCTTTTTATAATGTCTTTAATGTTACCAGTTGATAGATAATTTTTAATTGCATAAGACTAATGAAACGCTTGTTGCCGTAACTTAGGCATGGGCCGGAAGTATAAAAACACTACATCAATTATTAGGGAGCGACTATTTTAAAACCAATTTAAGTTATGTACTAATTTTTCCATCCTGTTACTGTCCTTCCTGTTACAAAAACAGTGGTAACAGGAGGGACAAAAATGGTAACAGGATAGAATACTTTGTAAGATAACTCAAAATGCCTCTTACATTATCGCAAATACAGTGTTACACATATTTATTACCGTACGGTATATTAATTCATAAAATGTACATGTGTATTGAGGTATTTCTAGAACAAGTCAAGTGCTACCTTGACTGGTAACAGGATGGACAAAATTATTAATTGTGCAACTATTATTTAGAATTCTGTTGTCGATATTACTGTACAGCTATTATTCAAGCGTGTCATATAAAATACGCATTGTTTCTTTTCAATACTCTTTGAATGCTTTACCCTTTGCGATTTGTACTTACATGTTTTCTTTAGTACCTGAACCTAATTTGGTTCATTTTGTTCCTTGATGTGTTATTTTGTTCTGCTTGGGTTGCAGAGGCGGATTTAGGGGGCAGGGGGCCCGCCCCCCCCCCCTTTTTGGGAAAAGATTTGGTTGCTTATATAGGGAATCGCTGATGCGTGACTGGAGCGGCCCCCCTCTTAGGTCAGTCAGTGGGCCCCCACTTATGAAAAATTCTAGATCCGCCACTGGGTTGTAAAACTATCATCACATTTTGCCAACTTTTGTACTCGTTTCTTAGAGACATGATACTTTCTCGTTATAGGCAAATAGAGGTACAGACCTTGCGAGACGACAGCAACACTTATTAAATACAAAATAATGTCTTTTATTCCAAAAAAAAGGGGGGGTTGCACAACATATAAATGTGGATATATTATACCTCCGGTTGATGTTTGAACTCCCCTGCCCTATTCATAAATAACAATGTGAAAATCCCTTCTCCGTCACATATATATTTCACAGCTACTTCTATCATACTTAAATGAGATATCATGATATTAGGAGATACAAATACTAGAACACCAATTTCAGTCTACAGTAGGTGAACATTATGTACGTATGGGCCGACCCATTAATTGATATAAGAATTTCTACCCATTGATTAAAGTTGTAGGTCATTGATATATTTGCCATTCCAAATATAAATACGCACACCAACGGCAAATCTGTGTGTATTATTCATTTTTATAATGACATCCCCCTTTTTTTGACGCCTCCGTGCTTTTCTTTGCCAAGATAATTGAGAGACGCTGCTACGACTTCCAGAATATTGGCTTTCATTCCTCCGATTCCAAATAAAATCAGAACCTCTTCGTGAACTTATAGAGATGATCCAAAAATCCAAGAATGACAAGCCTTCAGTGTCGAAATGTGTCAGAAACTAGATACATGTATATCAGAATCATTGACAATAAGAAAAAAATATTTTGAATTTCCGTTCAGTTGTATTGTTGTGTTCTTTAACATGTCCTCCTGTTTATAACATATGAAATTAGTTTTGCTTTTTACGCCTACGTCTTCAACCTTCTCTAAGACGGTACGATGGGTGGTTGTTCTGGTGATTGGTGAGCCTCCAGTGGACACTTAAAGGCATATTCAGGAAGAAAATATATGATAAATGAATAAGAACCAACATGCTGAACTTTGTCTTACAGGCGGTAGTTCACAGAAAGGCATGTCATCTTATGTACTGATTTTTACGACTTGCGGCAACCACATCTTACTTCATACTTAGCGAAAAAAACAAAAAACACCAATACCAATTTTTGTATTTGTTTTAGTTTTGTTTTGTTTTGTTTTGTTTTGTTTGTTTGACCCTGACAGGGTTGATACACGTATAAATGGTTCGTGTATAGTGTGTAGATACTTATATCTCCCGTTTGTATCCCTATGAAATTCAAAATTCAGTTTTTTGTTATTGATTTTCGTAACCCAAATTATGTTTCGTCTCTACTGTTACCACTTTGTCCTCCCTGTTACTGCCTTTGTTCGTTCCTGTTACCCCCAAAAATGTGTAATTTTTTTTTTACAATCAACATAACTGATCTATTGACTCAGTTTCCAGTTGGTATAATTGAAAAGGGACATAATAGTAAATTTTCAATGCCATTGTCTCCACAATATTTTTTTAAGAGTGTTTGAAAAATAAGAAATGTGATGATTTTCCTGAACGTACCGACTATCTGCAGATTTTTTTGGGGTAATCTACATAAATGATAAATGTAAATGTGATTTCAAATTAACACTGCTATACAAATATGAGCCACACTTTTCATTGGATATTTTCTTTTCTATTATCACTTTTGCTATCAGTTAAAAAAAGTAACAGGATGGACAAAATCTGACACAAGCTGGCACACAATTTTAAAATAAAATTTTCTCAGGTGTTGGTAAGATTGCATATTTTGAAAAAATATTAACAAATCAATATGCTATTGGTTTTTTTAAATTAATTTGCATTTATTTTAACTTTTTTTTCGAAAAGTTCAGATTCCGAATATGTACTTTATTTTGAAATGACTGATATGATATATTTTATAACAATTGCATTAGGATTTTTTGTAATTTCACATTTAAATTTGCAAAAGTATCATCTCCTCTAAAGCAGTGACATCGAATGTTTTCTTATAACTAATTTTTTTTATCCAATATTTACAACATTTATTATAATTTCACAACATTGTTTTCGCTGTAATAAAAGCGAACTGTTTACGTCTGCAACATTAGACAGAAAATTTCACACTAAGTTAACCTGATTCCCAGAGATGATAAAAACAATGTAATTAAATATCCACCAGCTGCATTTGCAGACGACTATTATTTGAACTCTTAATGACTAGACTGACCTACTGAAGGTGTCATAACATTTAGGAATCCCGTAAAGATTAACGTTCAACTTTCTACACTGTAATAAACTATTTAAAAATACTGTTATTTTTAAAAGAAATTGTAACTTTGTTTCAACATAATTCATATTGTACTGAAAAATAACGATTAGATTAATTTAACTTGCAAAATTATAAGTAAAACTATAAAAACGAGTTCTACTCTACTTAAATTCAATCATACTCCTTAAAACTATTTAAAACTATTAACTATTGTTTTTCAATAATTTAAAACTATTTAAGTTCAGATATCTAATCGGGTCCTACTAAAAAGCGTCGGGAGCGCCCGGATGAAGAAAAAGCGCCCGTGGAAAAAAAATTGGCGCCCGGGGAAAATATATAGAGATGAATGTTTCAATTTTAACAATAATATATGAATACTATTTCGAAAAGCTAATAATGGATCACAGTTTATGCTGAAGATTTATAAACGTTAAACACCGACAGATACGTTTCTCAAATTTCCCAGATAAATATTAATTTTATAAAATTTAAAGAGTTGCACATTATTTAAGAACGGTAAAAGTAATTGAACAAGTGTTCACCATGCAGTTGCGAATATTAGACCTCGGGAACTCAATTTTTTTAAACTAACTAAATATACGTTTTGATCGAGGACAATATCGTTCATGATTCTTCTATATACTTATATTTACCAACTTATATACAATTTTTAAATCTAAAATGTAAAAGTGCAACAACACTATCTAAACACTTTAGATTTAGCATCGTTAATATCCCCATTTATACGGGTGAAACACGCAATGTTTTTTTTTCATTCAGGAAATCACTTATTCTCCCGGGCCTTTTTTTCTTCCTCGGGCGCTTTTTCTTTTCTCGGGCGCTCTCGGGCGTTCCCAAGCGCTTTTTAGTAGGACAGATCTTATCGTATTATTTATTTTTCGTATAGGACATGTAGAAAAAAATCCGTCCTTTCGGATAAGTAGTTTATACATATCACCCCAAGGTTATCCTAGTAACGTGTCGAGTAACGAGTAGCAGCATGAAAACAAATAAATGGTGGTGTCAAACTGTCAAATCCAATGTATCTGTGTTTTCCCCCCAAAATGTTTTTATACGGAGCACTCAGGGGAGGACAAGATAACTTCTTTAACACCGAAAAATATATTAGAAAAAAAAATGAATAAATGATATGTTTTACAAATTGTAATCACAATGACTGACATGCTTGAAATCCTAAATTGGATGCGCAGTTGCTTATTATTTTCTTTTCTTCAATTTAACCCCACCCCCTTTTTTTTAAGAAAGAATATATTTCATAGATTAGACTACATCCATTTTTTTGGGGTAAAATATGGTTCTTTAACTCCCAACATTGGTAGAGCCTTCAAACACCACCCTGGATCAGTGCATTTAGTCTGTTATGATTATGGCAGAAGACATGCAAAGAAATGACTAATGACCAGTGCATTATAGAATTTACATTTTTCCTTTTGGTCAATCATCTTGCAGGGTCCAAACGAGTTCACCTGTATGTGTGCCATTTGTTTTCTTAATTTCTTTATCAGCTATTGACTTGGTATCTTCTTATCAAATAATGTGTGTGAAATTTAAATCTCATTTAGATATACATGTTAGTTTCTTACCCTTTTTACTTAAAAAAAAAGCCATTTGCCAATGTAATAAAAAGAATAACGAATCAAAGAATTCAAATAGGCTGCGCGCATTAGCAAATTCATGTGTTGTTCGGTCACTCGTTGAATATTTTTCTTTTTGGATTCTTCGATAATTTATTCTATAAATCTCATTTTAATTTCAATTGTACGTACACGTACTTATGTATATATGTTTGTTAACTGGAAAATATTTCTCGGTCTTAAAATCAATTATACGTCGTATACTTTTCTATGTTAAATTTATATAGTTAGGCACTTTTGTTGTATGTTTATATCATTCGGTTTTTTTAGACATTTATTTCTTCCTTTAGTTCACTGTTGTAGCCTAAACATATATTCAAAAGGCTAAGTCTAAGAAATCAAGTTGAACCCCATCATGAGTTGAAACATCAATATATATAGTCTTAGGTCTCTACTTTTTATATTTTGTTGTAAGAGATGTATAAATACTCTGTCACGTCCGGTCTATGTTTTAGTTAGTTTTTTTCTGTTTGTATCGATCTGATGAGACAAGCCATTTTCAACTGGCTTCTATAGTTTTTTCATATGTTAGAAGGTTGAGCGCTCACAAACATGTTTAAACCCGCCACATTATGTATGCGCCTGTCTTTTGTATAGAACCTGCAATTTAGTGGTTGTAATGGTTCATGTCATTAATTTTTGTTTTTCCCAATTGATTTGTGAATTATGCCGTTATTTTTCTCAATTTATTTGTTTCACTTTTTATTTATGTCTTGGCCTTTCATAATCGACTTTAAGGTATCGGCTTTTGTCATTGTTGAAGGTCGTACCGTTACCTCTTATTGCTAACATCTACTTAATATGAACTTTGGTGGAAAGTTGTCTCATTGGCAATCATACAACATCGCCTTATATTTATAATCTTAGGAAAGGTATAGGAAATAGTAAGGAAATTGGAAATATATATGCACGCCATTTAATAAAATTCATGCTAGTGCTTTATTACAGAAAATAACATGCTAAACATTAAACGTTTGAAGTTGTAAATTGTGTTAAAGCTTGCGGAAGAATATCTCAAAAACGTTTTACGACACTCCCGATAAGGACCGGTAACTCTGTATTTTTTTGCGGGAAAATATGAATGGCTTCTCATATCTAATCTTTCAGAAAAATCGATTTCTTACAAAAGAGTGTCCACCATGCACTTACACTGCACTATTAAAAGCATAGTAGAATATATTGATATACAAATGGATGAAATATAAAAAAAGAAGATGTGCATGGTACGATTGCCAATGAGACAACTATCCACAAAAGACCAAAATGACACAAACATTAACAACTATAGGTCACCGTTAGGCCTTCAACAATGAGCAAAGCCCATACCGCGTAGTCAGCTATAAAAGGCCCCGATAAGACAATGTAAAACAATTCAAACGAGAAAACTAACGGCTTTATTTATGTTTAAAAAATGAACGAAAAACAAATTTGTAACACTTGAACAAACGACAACCACTGAATTACAGGCTCCTGACTTGGGACGGGCATATACATAAATAATGTGGAAATTATATATACAGCCCTTGGATGGTGTTAACTTTCCAAAAAATTGTATAGTGTACTGGTGTAATGGTGTAATGGTCTAAGGTGTATGGTGCTGTGGTGTATGGTGCTGTGGTGTATGGTGTAAGGGGAATGGTGTAATGGTGTTTGAGGAATGGTGTGATTGTGTAACTAGCGATCGGGAATGGTGTGAATGATGGTGTACGACATCTCATTGGTTGAAACGAATTTCTTTTTATTTTATTTTTTCGAGTTGTAAACATACTCAATAATAATAATCTTAATATTTGAAATTTAATTGCATTATGGGTAATTTCGGATCGTGTAGATAGAATGGGGAATGGTGCATGGTGTAATGTGTAAGGTGTATGGTGCAAAGGTGTAACGTGTATGGTGTAATGGTACAAGGTGTATGGTGTAATGCTGTAAGGTGTATGGTGTAATGGTGTATGGTGTTAGTGGGAAGTTTACACCATCCAAGGACTGTACATGTAACTGTTATATTAATAATAAAATAACAACAAACCAGTACATACTCTGTGACGTTTATTATAATATGAGGCAGGCATTACCTGTAAATGGGGACGAAGTCTGTGTGAATTATTTTTTTGTAACTTAAATATTTGTTCAAAAAAAAAGAAACGGAAATACCGTAACGTTTCCGATTTTGGTTCTGTTGTTAGGGATTTAGTTGTGACGTTATTTAAATTATGACGTCATATGCAATGTAAACAAAGAAACGCTATCATCAGGTAACGTTTTTTCATATCAAGGAATTATTAAAAATGAAATTGGTATTGCGCGTTCCTTCCTATTTTACACTAGACTGATAAATATATGAGACAATATCTGAAAAAGTCTAATTTCCATGTCCCGCACTTCACCAGCAATTATTTTTTTTATTCAACCATCTTTTTTGAAAATTTTAAGTTTCAGTATAAACTAAGTTATATAATGCACCATGGCCTGCCAATTAAACACTCATTCTTATATTTCTTCCAATAAAATATTGTAATTTAAATGTTCAACCCCCCCTAAAATCATGTTGTCCCCTGTGTTTTTTTGAAAACTAAATCATTCAAATAATATCCAAATTAATTAAACAGGCGTCCGATTTTCACATATATGATATAATATATAATAAACTTGCCCCTAATTTATCTTTTTATATTATAACTATAGCATGTAATAAAATTTTGTAAATTTTAAGAGAAAAAAAATTTGTCCCCAGGGGTGATTTCCCTCCTGTTACCACTGGGTTTTTTTTTACCTGTGGAAACGTTTACAAGACCAAGAGTTATTTTCCCATTATGTATTGTGAAGAGCATCATTTCCTGAATGCATTAGTACAAAGAAATAGTTGGAAAGGCGGCCAGGTTTGAAAATTCAAGCCCATCCAAGGTAAGAATTTATAGAAAAATACTTATTGGTGTTCTATCCTGTTACAGCCTTTTCTTACACTTTCTGAGAATATTTTTAAGTGTGCACCACAGCATTAAGTGTGTTTTTATATCATCTTTTGAAAAGTTATATGTCACAGGAAATACACTTACATTTAATGTGATAAAAAGGACAAAAACTATCGCGTAATTCCTTTCTGTTACGTTCTGTCATGTTACCTGATAAAAAGTAACAGCATAACCATCATCAGTAACAGGAAGGATGTTCAAGACAATTTCACTGAAGTATCGAAAAGTTAATCTACTATATGCCAACCATTTCATTTAATATAAGTTATCACCACCATATTAAATAAATTTCAAAATAATATAAAGTATATTGAATAAATAAATAGGTTTTTTGCTTTTGATAACAGCAGAGAACATTGTGCAATTCTAGTTTAGTAGATAGTAACAGAAAGGAATTTATTTTAGAATTTTGCATTACCTAGGCAGATTTTTCATCTTGCAAATACAGTTTCAAAGGATAAATGACATTGTTTGCTGTTATCTTCCAATTGTGACCAATTTAAAATGATGTATTTTTCTTAAACTTTAAAATAAAGCAGAAAAATCCTTTCTGTTACCAACTCTGTCCTGTTATCGTTGTGCTGTTACTCAAGATTCTTTCATGTTACCGACATATCTGACTATATTTAAGTATATTTCTAAACCTTTTGTATTGCAAATGCTAAAATCAATAATTGGCATTTGATAAACTATTGCAGGATATACTAGTAAACCACAAATATTGTCTTAAACTTATTCCTTATTCCCATTAGAAACTTTTTAAAATTGATTCACTTTGGTCATGTTGGTAACAGGAAAGAACTGGATTTTTTTGTACCATTTTTAAAACAGCCATTGTTTCCTTATTAAACAATGGTTTGAATTACAGACAACAGTTCCTAGATCCCCAATGTGTGTTCTTCGAGTTGTGCTATTAAAATACTGGGTCTAAACAAAATTTGTTTGTTTTTTCTTATTTCCAAAAATTAGACTTTTTCAGATATTGTCTCATATATTTTACTCAAAGTTTCATACAAACGAGACCGGAAAAAGGAAGTACACTGTACATTTCTGCGCAGGTCCAGGATTTCAAAACACGACAAAAAAAATTTGAACGATTTTGAGTTCATTAGTACAATGAAAAATTCGGGAAATTTTCCCGTATTTTTTTTTAATTGAATTTTCTACTGTTATTGGGGACTACGTCCCCATATTAGTATAATAGTCCCAAGTAAACTGATTTGTATCTCAACAATATCATAGTTATTACGGTGCGGTTGAATTTCCTGTCATTTATTCATCATCCACGCAAGAACTTGTCTCAGAAAAAAATACACTCTGTACATTAAACTCAGTTTCAGGTATAGCAAATGTACAGAGGTGTGATCTTTTTCTGTGACATCTGCTTTTTACCATTCACAAGAACTTGAGTCATCCGATGTTCAGTACTTCAGTACTTTGATTAAGTTGAAAGTTTTCAGTTCAAAATCGATTCATGAATTTTTTTGGTGAAAATAAGATTTTTGAAATATCAATTATTGCAACAACAGAAATCGCGTATTTGTCATCAATAGTTTTAATAAGAACATAACACTTTGTAAATATAGGACCAATTGGCCTATTATTTTCCTTATTACAGTGTATTCAATTTAATGATATACATTGCCTTGTATTGTTTCTTGTGTTCGTCCGGAACCATTCATGAACTATTTGCCACTGGAGTCCAATCAAATCGTTTCCTTTGTTGACTAGTATATATAAATCGATTGAAGCTTGTTTATATCAAGTGACTAATTACATGTAATATTTTTTTTATAAACTGTAGTATCAAAGCTCCTCTATGCACACAAGACGTAATTTATTATTAATTATGGACTTCTTCCAGTAGTTATTTTATATCTATGTTAATCTTTGGTACACCATTCTTACATGTCAGTCCTCTCCCACCATAACATCACTCGATTTTGGTTAATAAGTTGAAAAGTTAAATTTCGTTTATTGTAAGTGTAATGTATCAAGAAAACAAGGTTCCAACAGAAAGGTTTTGAAATCAAAGATAACTGTGCACCTTAAGATCAGCATGGGTTTATTAGTCGTCAATACGTGTACTTAAAGTCCAGTCTAAAAATAAGCATACTAGGTACTTTGATTCAAGGACGAAACCACGATGTCTAGTCTTACTAAAAAATATAATCAATATTCAAACTCTACTTATGAAGATTAGAACAGATTATACCCATGTCATATCTTTTACCAATTCAATTCAAATATTTATTGTCATATAAACTCTGAACAATAAGTTTGTGACAAATAATATAAACATACACAAAATACATTTAACAAACAAAACCATGAAAACAAAAAAAGCAAAAAAGCAAAACAATCTATCTATATGATATATAAATATATATTTTATAAATAAATCAAGAGTCCCCTGTCCTCAGTTCTAATGCCTGTTTAAAATAGGACCCTACTTTCTAGCTTTCTACTTCTTTTGAGGTTGATGGACAAAGAAGATATGCATTTTTTTCATTTTCTTGCCAGGACATAAAATCTGGCATATGTTTAATTACATTTCCTATAAAGTTCTCTCTTAGTTTAGCAATTTTTTTGCAGTATAAAATAAAATGGGCTTCATCATCCATTGTATTACAGGATGTGCATAGTCTTTTTTCTCTAGGTATTTTTAAATGTCTGCCTTTTTCTATCATTAAATTATGATCGCTAATTCTCATTTTTGTTATGTTACTTCTCTTTTCAAAAGATTTACAGTTTAAGTAGTTTTCCATTTCTAAATTTTGCTTTAAACTTTTATATAAATACAATTTACTTTTTTTATTTATTTTTTCAAATTTTTGTTCAAATATATTTGTGTAGAAATTTAAGAATTGATGTTTTAAGGTTTTTTTTTTAACAACTTTACCACTTAATCATAAAAGAATCGCGTCTTGTCATTGCCAGTGGCGATCTATGATAGGGCGTGTGCAAGATGTTCACCCCCTCCTTTCATCGAAATAGACAGAAAATAGTATGGTTCTCACAGTTATATGTATCTAAAGGATAAAGTAGTCCTTCACCTAGCTCCTCTCGCCAGTATGAATTTCCTTTTTGGGATTTACACTCCCTTTTCACATTTCATGGATTCTCCCTGATTGTACTAACTATTGTACAGAAATGAGTTAATCAGTCTAGAAAATACTTAAGGTGGTATGGGAGTCTAAATAAAAATGTTAGAATTTGTTCGTTACTTTGCCAAAACGTAGTATCTATTGATACATGTCGAAAAATATAATAAAATTGATAAGTCAACGCGCATTTTCTCAAGCTACAGGACGGGACAAAATGACACATTTTGTATGGATTATACAGGAAAAAAACACCATTTTGTGATTAGAAACTAAACAAAATGATAGAATTATTAAATACTTCAGGAACATATAGATTTCAGACACTGCTTTGAGAATATCAAAAGAAAAGATAGGGTCACCGTACTTTTTTCCGTCTAAAATACAAAATAGGACAATTCCATGAATCCTTCAGAAAATGCACTGTTTTAGAGATACCTCCCCCTAAAATGCCAATTCAAAAAACCTAAAAACAAGCCAAAATAGTTAACATTTGCAATAATATTAATATTTATAAGTTCTATTCTTATAAATTGGCTCTTATAAATGAAAATTCACATTAAATATCTGCATTCCTGCATCAAATTTTGCTATCTTGATGGAAAATCTAGATCTTTGGTTCTCTGTTTTTTACAATCCAAGATGGAGGAAGACACTAATACCACCTTAAGACTAGATCATCTTTTATTTAAATTTTCTCAACTTGTAATTTTTTTAAGAAAAATATGTATTAGGTTTTCAATCAAATTAGTATTATCACAACTGCATGTGACCATGATGACTTTGTGTACTTTTGAAAATATTACAATTACTGTTACACAGTAGCATATCAGATTCCTAACCATATATATAATTATCTATAGATGAAGGTATAACGGGGCTTTCTGTGTGTGTATTTTAGGAACTATGTCATTATTTCGGATCTACGTATCCGGGATCGTAATCCATGTTGCCCGTTAACATAGGGAACTAGTTATTGTAAAGTTTCTCCGTAAGCTCACTTAGTGCTGTCTATATAACGAAGTCCATTTAATGTTCACATGTTTAATCGTATAAAAGTACATATATATATATATATATAATATATTTGAAGGTTCACAATTATAACTTCCAATACAAAACGTTACTAAATTCCAGCTCTATAAAACAACATGTTACTTCAAGCTACTACTCCAATATAACTCTGACCAATACATAAAGTTTCTCACAAGATCCAGCTATAAACATGTTCTTAATTTATGTAAGGCATTGATTAATGGTCTTAGATTATTTGGATAAACTATTGCAGTTCAACTGTGCAACTAATGTATCGTATAAAGTGTCACATTAAACAAGACGAAAGATCATTAAACTGATTAAGAACTGACCATCAAATCTTAGATGTAAATGACCACGCCACATCACTCCCCGCTAAACAAAATTCGTTTTCACTCGAATTAAAAAAATATTACCAAAAATATTACACAAAGTAAAAAGATAAGGGGAGGAAATGTGAACATTAAAAAATAAACTTTTTCTTTAACTAAAACTACTTAAAAAAAATCTAAACTAATAATAATGAAAAAAAATAATGATAATTGCTATACCATGTAATTTATCAATTTACGTCGTGAATAGTTGTGGAAAACTTGCAAAAAGATTACTCTTAAAATTTAAATTAACAATTATCCTTTCAACTTCAAACTCTTGATATTTATAACTACAAAAGAGGCACTAAACAAAAATCATAAAAATTTATAACACAAGTTTGACAATTATAAATCTATTCAAATACATTATGGTAAGGTCTATCTAGAATTTTGACCGTTAATCCAAGCGTAAACGAAATGATAAAATAATTTAAAGCATCAATTAAAATCAACTAATCATTATCTCTGGGCAATCCAATTCAGAAAATCAGCATCTCATTAGCTGCAATTTTCACTTCTATGTGACCGTATCACCATAGAACTACCAACACTGTAAATCATCTTCACATGGACACTCCCATGAACCTCCAACTGGTATAAGCAACCCTTCTCGGTTAACTTAACTACACCCAATACGCCCACTCTCGTAATAACAAGAGATTAAAAATTAGCTTAATCAAACATGTGTAATACAAAATAAAATGCAAAAAAAAAATATATAATAAAATACTAAACCTAGGCATAAAAAATTCTGAATGGATAAAACAGTTATGAAAACTTAAAGTTATTTACAAAAATGAAAATATTGTCCACATGACTTCTTCGGTTTGAACTTGCGGAACCACGTCTTCGAATCTTTCATCAGGAACTTGTCATTTATAACGGTTCTTTGCCGGTTTCGGATCGACGGATACGCCAGTCCACTCTGTTTATTTACATTGTACATATATATACATTGTTACCAACACAAAAGTTTCGATATACAAGTTACTGCTAGTTTTTTTTTTAACATCTCATAATCATCTCAGGTTTCTATTCATCAACAATTCTCACAGGCGTCCTTCTAATGTTCTTCAAAGTTCGAGGATAATGCGTTTCCATAAAACCAAGGAAACAAAATGACTGACACAAAAGTTTCACAAATATTTACAGCAAGTCACTTACATTAATATGTATACAAAGTCATCCTAACTCAATTCTCCGTGGCATACATTTCTCACTTCAGTTATCCTATAGTTTCTCTTGAACGGAAGCCCAAACTGCTTCTGTTTTCGGCACACGCCATAACACATGATAACTTTGTAATTCGTCCAGATTTCAGACACATCATAACTCCGGTTACTGACATATTGACCACGGGTACCTCCACCAGATATAACGGGGCTTTCTTGTGTGTGTTTTAGGAACTATGTCATTATTTCGGATCGACGTATCCGGGATCGTAATCCATGTTGCCCGTTAACATAGGGAACTAGCTATAGTAAAGTTTCTCCGTAAGCTCACTTAGTGCTGTCTATATAACGAAGTCCATTTAATGTTCACATGTTTAATCGTATAAAAGTACATATATATATATATATATAATATATTTGAAGGTTCACAATTATAACTTCCAATACAAAACGTTACTAAATTCCAGCTCTATAAAACAACATGTTACTTCAAGCTACTACTCCAATATAACTCTGACCAATACATAAAGTTTCTCACAAGATCCAGCTATAAACATGTTCTTAATTTATGTAAGGCATTGATTAATGGTCTTAGATTATTTGGATAAACTATTGCAGTTCAACTGTGCAACTAATGTATCGTATAAAGTGTCACATTAAACAAGACGAAAGATCATTAAACTGATTAAGAACTGACCATCAAATCTTAGATGTAAATGACCACGCCACAAAGGCTATTCATTGGGGAACCGTCGTGTAATGCATTAAATTTTTGCTCGCGTAATTAACATAATTTAAAGAAAGATGTGATATTGTAATCAATGAGTCAATTTTTCACAACAGACCAAGTGACACAAAAATTAACAACTTAAGGTCACCGTACGACCTTCACTAATAAAAAAAAATACCAAACTGCAAAATCTGTTACAAAGACTCGAAATGATAGGTAAAACAATACAAACAAGTTAACAAACAGCCTGACTTATGGTTTAATTGGTGAACGACAAAAAATGAATTATACTTCATATGAAAATGCAATATTTTGTGGCTGATACGAGGGTGTTAATTTACTCTATCACATGGCCGAGAGAGTGACAATTTTTTTAATGTTACCTTTTCGTCTAGAAAATCGATAGTTTAAAGGACAATGGGTTGACTTTACATCAAGTAAATAAAAACACGGCTAAAGTTCCGCTACGTTTTGACTCAGATTTTATCATTTGACTGTCAATCCCCCCCACCCACCCAAAAAAAACAAACAAGACCGTTCCTGTTTGTATATCATGGTTTAACATTAGTAATTTTTAAGACACTTTATAGCTTGTTGTCCGGTGTTAGATAAGGCTCCGTGTTGAAGGTCGTACCTTGACCTATAATGGTTTACTTTTATAAATTGATACTTGGATAGAGAGATGTCTCATTGGCACTAGCACATGCCACATCTTCCTATATATATGTATACTATATAAATAGAAAAACTGATTACCAAAAACAAGATGAATAAAAAATATCAAACAAGAATTACAAATACATCATTTAGTGAAATATTCCATGTGGAACACCTAATAAAATTATTATTTAGCGAAACAATATTGGGAGGAACATATATAAATTTGCATATAGGAAAACACATCAACTTAACATTGAATACAATGTTTCTTTGAGGATTTTATATTAAATGTCCTTCAAGTGAAATATGCCAATTTTCACCATTGAAGTGTTCTGTTAGGGGAACATAGAAATATTACACTAAGAACACATTTACATTGTACAAGTTACAGTTTGGTAAATAATTATCTAGGGAACCCACACACCTTTTAAAAGACACATATTTATGGTAAACACATACATGTATCACTTAAAAATGAAGCGATCTCACATAACCCGTTATTTCCTGAGAGACGGACAGAGATAAAGGAACATGGGAAGGGAAGCGGGGGTTAGCGGGCGGGCAGTTGGGGTCAAGGGATTAGGAACTGGATGAAGAGAAGAGGTAAAAGATGTGATATTCTGGTGAAAATGATTTAACGGATTTTCGTATAGGGGTTAAGAAAATTGAAAGTAGGAATCATCCCTCTTTTCTGTAACGCCAAACGTATTTTTTATAAATAATTTAACGACCGAAAATAGCAGATTTTATATAAACATGTACATACATGTATGTTATAAACATAAACATGTTTACCCCCGCCACATTTTTGCGCCTGTCCCAAGTCAGCTGCCTCTGGCCTTTATTAGTCTTGTATTATTTTTAATTTTAGTTTCTTGTGTACAATTTGGAGTTTAGTATGGTGTTCATTATCACTGAACTAGTATATATTTATTTAATAGGGACCAGGACCAGGACCAGGTGCGGGAATTTCTCGCTACGTTGAAGACATGTTGGTGACCTTCTGCTGTTGTCTTTTCTATGGTCGGGTAGTTGTCTCTTTGACAAATTCCCCATTTCCTTTCTCAATTTTATGACTTCCTCAAGTTTTATAAACAAAATGGAAAACAATTTTCATGCAAGTAACTTTTGTAGATTTGTAAATTAAAATTTTACTACAGTTTGGGGATTTCGGAGTGGAGGTGGGTGAGGTTCTAGGGGTTGAACCCCCCTTTTTTTCTTAACTATTATTGCATTTGAATTGGGACATATGTTGGACCCCCCTTTTTTTAAATGGCTGGATCCGCCTCTCAAGTATACGTTATGTTAGGTTTCATTGCAAATTTATTGTGTAGCATTTTAAAACAACATATTTTATACAACCTTGAAAATATATATCAAAGTTCACCAATATTTACCGCAGATAGAAAAAGGCGCGTTGTTGAAACAATCAAATGTGATTATCAAACAAGATAGGAATGTTAAAGTTAGGCTTGTTGCTAATTAGAATAAACAGGCTGGGAGTTCCGATAATAAATCTCAGACAAACGCTCCAACTAAACTGTCAACAATTGAGATTTCCTGTCGAAATAATTATCCGCTATATAAAGAAGAAATGCATGTGTTGGACGTTATAAAATGCGAGTTTCATTTTAGTATTATAATACTAGTGTAGCCAGGTGTAGGGTGAGGCTGTATAAAGAACTAGCTTTATACATTTTTTTCTAAAACATTGTTATATTACTACATATTACTTTTAACTGATTCGCTGTAATTGATTGTTATTTTCTTAACGTCCAGTCACAAATATTTCGAACATGTTCAAGACAAGAACAGATAAATCATAAGTACAACATGTAGGTCCTTTATGCAACTGTATGGAGTTTAAACATCACGATTTTAATTGTTGTGAAATAATTCTGACTCTGACCATTTAGATATTGACAAATATAATGTATATCAATATCAGAATAGTATAAAGCATGACATTATTCTCATTGGAAACTTTAGAACTTAAAATTGGGAATGAAAATTGGGAATGTGTCAAAGAGACAGTAACCCGTCCAAAGAGCAGAAAAAAGCACAGGGCCACCAATTGTTCGACACAGTGAGGAAATCCCACAAGTGAGGTTTTGCTTGCATCTAAACAGTATGTTTGTATCCAAGTTCAGCAAATATGAAATTTAATAAAAAAAAAAAATCTCCGAACATATAAAGGAACCAAAATAAGTAGTAAAAAAAACCCATACTAAACTAACATAGGCCAGAGAATCCCGACTTAGAATAGCCGCACAAATGCGGCATGTATATATATAATGGCAGTCAGCAGGGTTAAAGAACATCAGTTGTTCGACCTGTTAGTCAAATGCGTTTTGTTTAAATATACTTTTTCACTATTTTGGTCTTTTGGAAAATGTTGTTTGTGCTGTTTTTAGACCCTTCTACAACGAAATTTGGTTTACATGCACGAGTATAATAATTGCGGTTTTTATCCAACGCAATCATAGGTTTGAACGAAGTTTTCAATTTAGACTCGTATAAATATATATAATTATATATATAAAACTCGTCTTAACATCAACCCAACAATGTTAGATCTGTAAACTTGCTTTCGCAAATTTTTTGTTCTTCCCTCGCCGGGACACCCAATCGCCTGCACTGTTGCCGTCCTGCTAGACCTCAATTTATATATAACTTGTTTAGTGAAATCTTACCCCCCCCCCCCCCCCCATGTATACATCTATCCTATGTGGAATCAGCAAACACACAGTAATATGCAAAGTAAAAAGAAGTCCGGAACCGATCTTAGAATAGGTAACACAAGAATATTTTAAGACACGTTCGAAAGGCGGCTATTGTGATTGTGTCAGCTCGACAGGGACACATTCAAATGTCTGAATGTTGCAAAACTGCACGAAAAACGTATCGCATGTAACACACCCACGAAGAGGCTGCCCAACGGAAATAAACCCTAGTACTGAAATGTTGCAAAACTACAAAAAGACAAAGAGTACACAAAACAACATTAGATACTGAGTAACAAAACACCTACAAAACAAACAACAGAAAAGTAAACAGATGAATGCATCTCTCACAAAAAATTAATTGTTTAGCTCTACCATGATTTATTCTGAAAGTTATAGATTTTTTGGGGGGGAAAAAGATCGTGGATTAAGACTTGTGCCTGATCAAACATACAAATTTAAAATCAGTATTTGCTGCTTGACAGGTGTAAAAGAAAATCTTGTCTGCCAGGAGTCAGAATAATGTATTCGAGTAGAAACTCTGCAATTTCGAACTTTATTCGATCGTCACTGATGAGCCTTTTGTAGACGAAACGCGCGTCTGGCTCAAAAACAAAATTTAAATCCTTGTATCTACGATGAGTTAATTAGGCTTACTGTGAGTACTCTCATATTTGTACTTAGTGTCTATTTGGTTTTGTTTGGGATGTACAAGTACCCGGACACGTCCACGTGTAATTTCATGCAGTATTTGTATCTTTAATCATCTGTCGAGTTAAGACTTTCAACTGATTTTTATAGATCGTTCTTATGTTGTACTATTACACCACTGTTTCATGTAAGGGAGTGGGTTGCGATCACGCAAACATGTTTGACCCCGCCACATCCAGTATGTATGTGTCTCTCCCAAATCTGGAGCCTGTAATTCAGTGGCTGTCGTTTGTTTCTGTTACATATTTGTTTTTCGTTCATTTTTTGGTACATAAATTAGGCCGTTATTTTTCTCGTTTAAATTGTTTTATATTATCATTTTGGGGTCTTTTATAGCTGACTTTGCGGTATGTTGACCTATAGTTATTAATTTCTGTGCCATTTTTGGTCGTTTGTGAAGAGTTGATGCATTGGCAATCATACCATTTCTTCTTTTTTCTATATTTGCCTTGTGAACTAGCACGCTTAATAAACTGACCCAGTGCGTCATTGTAGTACAAAGTTTTGAAAATTTTCAAACCTCATATATCAATTTCCGTCATAAGACGGCATGCTGGACTCAGTCGTATCTTGGACTGTTCGCATTCGGGATGCAATCTGGACTCAATCGGCAAAAAAACAGCAATGGTAAATTTTTTCTAGATCATGCCCGTTCCACATGACACTGTCCAGAAAATAGTTATCAAAGACACAAGGATTATAGTTTTTTAAGGCAGACGCGCGTTTCGTCTACATAAGACTGATCAGTGACGTTAAGTTCCAAAATAGTTATTAAGCCAAACAGGTACAAAGAAGAAGAGCATTGAGGACCAACAATTCCAAAAAGTTGTGCCAAATACGGCTAAGGTGATCAATTCCTGGGATAATGAAATTCTTAGTCACAGATCAATGTTACGATTTTGATCATCGCGATACTAGAGAATTTGTCACGACATAATAACGATTGTAATTCGACTAGACAAAATTGATTGAGACTTCCCGAATGTTAAGGGACGCACCTTACTGTCGGGGTGCTTGTCCAAACTCTCCGATCCGTAGGAGTCCGAGTGTTACGAACGTATACTACAGCGTTCAGGCAATAACAGGACATTCCATATCATTGAGGATAGTAATCCGACTTTTTAACTTTTCGAGTCTAAGCGCAGTCTGATCTCAAACGGGAGCAATAATCGCCCTGTGTAAACCCCGCTTTAAAGATCATAGAACGATTCTAGCACGCTCATGCCGTCCTAATCACGCACGTCGTACGACCTTACTACGTTCATATTACGACCATTTTTACTTATAGCCATGCGCGGGCTCATTCTCATTGTCAAATAAAGTATGTAAAAGCTCTCCAGGTTTTATTCGTCTGTATATAATTTGGACCTAATGTCGCTAGTCTCCAACAGCTCAGCCATGCTTGACACATTTGTATCATCCCACTATTAATTGTTCAATAAAATATCTTCATTTGATCTTGATAGATCAGCAATATACGTTGTAATAGGTTAATCCAACATCTCATCTGGATCAGGATTCGTATCAGAGGCCCCACTGACTCTACCTCTATCCATATCATGCACAAATACAAAATATTGTAGATTTTGGTGGCCTGTCTGTGTTGTTATCGAGAATTTTACGTATAAATGAAAATAAGGAGGAATGGAACAGTATTTATATAGACTCCGACAACATGATATTGACGTTATTATATTACCGAGAGCGTAGTAAAATCGCCATATGAACATGGTAAGATCGTAGAATGATCGTGATAAAATCGTTCTTTAATCGCAGAAAAAACGTGCTAAGATTGTTTTTTAATCGGATAAAGTGTGATATAATCGTAGTAAGAACGTGATGAGCGTAGCAAGATCGTGATTATCGTAGTGAGGTCGCAGAACAAGCGTGGTGAAAACGGGGTATACTCTTGGCGGAATCGTTGTAGAAAAGTAATGAGGTCGTAGTAGCATCGTGAACTCATCCAAAATTTACATTTTCATGCCGCCCATACCGCGACCTCAACACGATCTGAATACTTTTTAGATCGTGCTGAGCGTGGTGCGATCGTGGTCTAGTGTGACTTGTTCATAAAATAACAGCGGGCAAGCTGAAGAGATGCCGTGCATTTACATTGATACATGTATACATTGTATATTTAGTATTGACCATTTACTGAAATAACTATCTATTCTGTCTTTTTGGAACATTACTATTGAACTTTCATTGTAATTCTTTTGCACTATTGAGGAAGTTATATAATATAAAACATCGTAAAGCTTAACTTATAGCTGTTTTGATTTTAGCCAGTGGCTTTATCTCCGAAATCTAAAAATAACAGGAAAGACGAAAACACCTGTTATATTTACCTGAATGTGTGATCTTGGATTGGGTTTTAAATAAAAAGACACTTTTCTATTATTACTGTTACTATTACAAAATAGAAAAGAAATGAATTTCATCTTCAAATTGGTTGCAGTTAATCTTTCTTCTATATATATTGGCATTCTACATTTCTAAGATATCTTCCTTTTTCTATTAATAAATTATGATCTCTTATTCTAGTTTTGTTATTAGTTTTCTAAATTAAAATTTTGAGTAAGTTAAATATTTTTCATTTGTATTATTTAGTCTTACAAGCTTAAGATTATAAATAGTGAGTTTGCTGTTATCCTTCATATCTTATCATTTACTCTCTTTTCATAAAAATCCTTCAATTTTAATTTTATTTGTTCTCTAATAGTTTTATTTATCTTATGAGAGGAATATTTCTTGAAAGTGTCTAAATCCATACCAGTTTCTTCTGATACATGTTTTACAAATGAGAACCAACTGAAGAATAAATTCGCTAAGCTTTGAGACAAAAAAAATAATTCCTTTACAAGAGGATAAATGGCATGAGAATATAAACGTATACCATACAATATAGATTGAAATTTAATATGTAGTTCCAGGGGAAGTCTCTCAAGACCAGCTCTTAGATATAGGAAGATGTGGTGTGCAGTGCCAATGAGACAACTCTCCATCCAAATAACAATTTAAAAAAAAGTAAACCATTATAGGTCAATGTACGGCCTTCAACACGGAGCCTTGGCTCACACCGATCAACAAGCTATAAAGGGCTCCAAAATTACTAGTGTAAAACCATTCAAACGGGAAAACCAACGGTATAAATTTGATGAAACTATGCTTAAGCCACGTGTATATTTACAAAATTGTAAGTGTGGCTTTTTAAAAGGTGGTTTGACATGAAGTGAATCAAATTATCAAAGGGTATCAAATAGTTGCAGGGGCGGATCCAGCCATTTTAAAAAAGGGGGAGAGGGTCCTAACCCAGGACAAAAAGGGGGGGGGGTCCAATTACATGTCCCCATTCAAATGCATTGTTCGTCCAACAAACCCCCGGACCCCCTCCCCCCTCTGGATCCGCACCTGAGTTGCCACTGACACATTGAGTCTTTTTAGTTTCATGCTCTCTTAATCAACTCAAGATCCAGAAAACTAGTAAATGGTACATATAAGACTGTACTTTGACCTTCAATGGTTTATCTTTAAAAATTATGACTTTAATGGAGAGTTGTCTCATTGGCAATCATATGTTATCTCCTTATATCTATAAAGGTCATGATACGACTTTCAACTATGAGTAAAATTCGTGCAGCATAGTCTGCTATATGAAAGGCCCCGAAATTACAAATGATAAAACAATTCAAACGAGATGCATTATGATTAGTTTGGTTTTTTTTCAATCCAAGAAAATATGTATAACTGTGTATATAAAATTTACAAATTGCCAATATCTCCTTTTAAGCTCACCAGGCCAAAAGTGACAAAGTGCGATTATTTATTAAACTTTTCTCATCAATTGTCGTCCTTCGTCCGTCGTTGTCGTCTGATAGCTTTTACAAAGATATTCCACTCTGAATCTGCTGGGCCAAATAAAACCAATTTCGGCCTAAATCATTATTAGGGTATGTAGATAAAAAAATCATTCCGATGCATATGACCACGCTTGTGCACCGAGATGGCAGTCATCGCTAAAACAGAACATCGGGGTAAAATGCAGTTTTTGGCGTATAAATCTCTGAAACTAAAGCATTTATAGCAAATCTTATGTTCGTTCAGTCAAAAGTTATCTGCCAATGCAGTAGACAACCCGTTGTTGTGTTGTTTCCCCTTGAACTGATAGTTGAAAGAAAATTTTGCAGTTTTTGGCTATCATCCTGAATATTACCATGCATGAAGAAAAACTGTTGACAGCAAACTTTTTCAGCAAAACAAGGTCTACAAACAGTAGTTATTGCCTTTTACAGTTAATTTCCAACAATTTGTCTTACATTTCGGTAATCCTTTGCCAAAAAATTCTCCTCTGAAACTACTTGTCCAAATTAAAACAAACTTTGCATAAACAATCCCTAGGGTATCTAGTTAAAAAAAATGTATCCATTGACCAAACATCAACCAAGATGGCAGAATGGCTAAATAGTAAATAAGCGGGGATGCAGTGTTTGATTTATATCTCTGAAACTTAAGCATTTAGTCCTAAATAAGATATAAATGAGAGAAACTGAACAGACTTAAATGACCGCCAATATATAAGATAAAAAAAAACATATCTGTTTTTGTCATTTAATAATACTTTTCTCGTCTACAATGTTGAAGTGTGTCTTTGTATAATATGATATGACCAAGATGAGCAACACAGGCTATTTTGAGCCTCCTGTTATTATTAAACTGGCGTTTTTTTGTGTTGTTTTAACTCGCACAATATTCCGGGACAGTAGTGAAAATAGAGGTAATTCGAATCTTTCATTACAGTGCAGACAATGAATGAATAAATAAAATTGAAAGACTTTGTCTAGCTGCAATTGAAAGACTTTGTCTAGCTGCAATATTCCTTTTTTCCTCTTTCAGTATTCAATGCTAAAAACTCGACATGAAATATTAGTTAGGACTTCGATATGGGGAAAATATCACTCACCTCAAGTTCAAGAAAAACAATTTTCACTGTGTAAGTGATTCTTGATGTTGAAAGATTTCAGAAATCATGAACTAAACTTTATCTTATAAAAAATATGTTGTATGATTGCCAATGAGACAACTCTCCACAAGAGACCAAATGACATATAAAATAACAATTATAGGTCACCGTACGGTCTTCAACAATGAGCAAAACCCATACCACATAGTCAGCTATAATAGGTTCCGAAATGACAAATATAAAACAATGCAAACCTAAATTACGTACAAAAATGAACGAAAAACAAATATGTAATACATCAACAAACGACAACCACTGAATTACATGATCCTGACTTGGGACAGCTTGTTTGTAGTTCTTTTGTGTGATGAATGCAATAATATTGAAGGTCGACTTGTTACTCATTTTTTTCCTGCAGGAAATATTAATTCTCTACCATATTATTAGAATGAAATTAAGCAAAAACTCCTAGAAAAGTTTAATAAATTAATTGAACATATGAACAATACTGCTTATGTTAAAAGAAAGATTACAATACATGTATTGCAATATAATTAAATGTGTCATGTCATGTTCAAACCGACCCGTAAGTTTCGTGCTGGCATAGACATCTTTCGTATGAGTGATATTTTTCGAGGCAATTAATAAGAACTATTACATTAGCGGATCCAGGGGGAGGGGATCCGAGTGTTTGAACCCTCCTCTTTTTGGTCGATCAATGCATTTGAATGGGAACATATAGTTGGACCCCCCTTTTGTCCTGAGTTGGGACCCCCCTTAAAGCTTTTAATATGGCTAGATCCGCCCCTGTATTATATGTCAGAGGAAAGACTGTGGTGCTCGCGGAGTCATATTAAGTTTTGTTGACTATTTTAATCTACATGTACATTAGCACGTAAACAAAATACAGCGCTGCTTCCCAGTTTAGTTGAATATGCCATAACATTAGTCATATAATTCAAACAAACGCGAGAAGAAAAGAGTTCTAGTATTTCACAAGCTTTTAGCATTGATTATAAATTTAATTTAAATTCCAGCAACCTTTCACGTTGAAGTCCGTGAAAGTTAGAACATACGAAAAAAAAAAATCAAACGAATTTAACATTCAAACAAACTCATAAATTTGTTGCGAGTGTTTTTCTATTATATAGACTTTTTCAAATGATTAATTTAGTTTTATTTTATTTTGTGTCGTCGATTAGTTTGTTTTCCTTCAGAAGCATATTAACAATTAAAGTTAAAACAAAAATAATAATTTATAACTAATATCTACGCTGCGTTGTCTGTTTTCAAAGTTTGCGATTATAAATCTCTAAACTTTTATCACAAAATATTATATATTAAAGTGGCAAGTGCAATTTGAGGGATCAGCGTACCAATGTGACCTCTAGCTTAAGAGAAATGTCTAATCGTTGAACTATCATTAGTTATAATGAGGTTTCCTGATGCACTTGAGCCATTAAAAATCAAATACCTTGTTACTGTAGCTTACAGTACACAGATGTATTAGTATCGTATTTCACTTCATTGATAAAACACAATATTTTGTAGCTTAGACGATTTATAATTACACAGTTTATATATCTCTGCAGATTATAATGTATTTATAGCACACATATGGAAACAGATACGCATACGTCAATGTGATTGCATCAACAATTTGTCAATAGTTGTATTTATGTCCTGCAATTATACTATCTAATATTTTTCGATAATTAAAATACGAATCGAATATTTCCGCTTAGCTCTCATTTAAAATTCTCCCAAACAGAGGTATGCCATGAACAAGATCAGTTTTTAAAATCTTACACTTTAAGCTAATCTAAGTCATTCCCTCTCCATTTATACCGTCAGAGCATATATTTTCATCAGCAGGACTGTTAGTTACAAATAAAGTTGAGAATTAGCCTCATCCCAGGCACAGTTGTCAAGATACTACTTTTAGATCAGACAAATTCAATGCACCTTATGTCGATCCTCAGAAAATTATTAAAGTCATCAGTGATCATCAGTTAGTTCAAACATCACCCCTTTGTTGATTATTTTAAAAATGTGTTTTTTACGGTCCCTTAATACTGTTGTTTGAGTAATAATTTTTCTATAGATATCACTTTATTACTGGATTAGATAATTGTCAGTTTACATAATAAAATAAGAACATGTATGTCATGTATTAAATAAGCTTTTAATTTAATTATGATTTATATGGTATATAATTCATATTATCTAGTCCATTGTTATAATGTTGAGGGTTTTACGTTTATAAGTCCTTAAATTCTTTATTGAAAAGCACTTTACGCCCATATGAGCCCTCAGTATGAGCTTAAAACATTTTACATAATATACAGTTTACATATATATAAAACAATGAAAAGACAACGACCCACAATACATAAAATGGATATAATTTTGTGTTTCCATTTTGTAAATGTTTTACCGAGCGAGTACTCTTCACCGAGGTAACATCCCTTCATGTTATTATATATTTTTTTCCATTGTAGTTAAGAAAACAATAAATAGATTTCATTTGTCTCCCTTGTTTTTTTGTAGAGAATCAGTTTCAAAATATAGTTATCTCCCATCTTAAATTTAGCCTGTTAGTCAAAGGGAGACAACTTTAATTTTCCACAAAAATTACGGAATTCCATAATATTATGGAGTTCGCTAAGTGCCCCGACTGTCTTTCTCTGTTGCCGAAAAACTACTTGTCCATTCGTTTAATTACACTCAGATGTTGTGTTACTGTTTTCTCAAACTGACATTAAAAAATATCGTTAACAGAAACAGATGTGTCGAAGGCTTATTGTGCTCTTACTATCTGAAAACAGTTTTATTCTGGGTTTCTGAAGAAATCGATATTGACACATTTCAATTATCTAAATTACATTCTTGTTTTTCTCACTGCTTACGTAAATTAATATTATGGGTAAATAATTGTTATTGTCCGAATTATTTTGTACCTGCACAGAATATGTTCCTAGGAAAAATCAGAACCGATAATAATGAATTTCTAAAAAATGTATTGGATAGCATAAAGTGTGACGGAATTGATGGATTGATACAGAATGTTCGTCAATACCACAATGTTAATCATCCTTTATTAAGTAGTCAGATTGGACCCTCTTTTATTACGTTAGACTTACTTTTTTACAGGATATCTCATTTAGTATTAGCTCGTCTGTCTGACATATCACAATGTTTGAAATTACTGAATACTACTGGAGGCTTAATTCAGTCCAAATCGATTGCATTTATTGTTGATATATGTAAATATCATCATACTGAAATAAGTCAGTATGCAGCACAACTATTTCCACCGCAAACAGTAACGACTGAAATGTACAACATACACAAACATTGTCATAAACATTTACTGGACGGTATTTCAGCAAATGTTGCCTCGGGCTGGTTGTTATACGCGTCGTTTTATTATGTCACAGGGCAGTTCAGTGTTACTTTAAGACTTACGGATTATGTTCTGTCAAGATGTTCACCTGATATGATAATACTTGGTGGTCAACATTGCCAAGACAGACATGTCAATTATTACAGAAATCATGTACATTCCACAATGCCACTTCGTGACAAGGTTAGAATGGCAGTTGTTAATAATGTTAGATACGTACAACATTCATCGTTAATACCCCAGGAACTACAGCTCGAGGTGTGTGACCATTACATATTCGTACCTCCCATAGTAATGGCCCATTGTCTTAGATTTCTTTGCTATCATCATACAGGCGATTTTTGTAACAGACGACAGGCTTTACATGATTTACGTTCAACAGTGAAAAAAAGACATTTAATTGATGTAAATGCCTTATCTGTGTCAATGACAATACTTGGGGTATGCTGTGAAATATCCAATGAAACTTATGCAGCCTATCAGTGTTATGGAGAAGCTTTAAACTGTGAGTGTTATATATGTGCTACAGCTAAAACAAGGAGATCAAAACTGAAAACACTATCTGTGTAGTTTGTAGATGCATCTTCATTTTAAGGCATGTATGACATTGAATGACAATAGGACATTAGTGATCAGCTTCTTACAACACCTTTTATTTATACTAATAAAATTAATATATTCAAACCAAGTTAAACTTAAATAAACATTCAATTAATAAATAATAGATCTGTTCAAAATTAAGAGGAATTCACTGACAAAGCCATACCCATTTCAATCATCCCCCTTTAGGACAAACGTGAAAGAAATTAATATTTGGCAAAAGACATATAAAAAACGAATGTGCTGAAAACAATGAACAACAATGTAAACCAATGTAGATAAACTGTCAAAAAAAGTCACAATAGTAAAATAAAAACTCATGTTTGTAACCTTTGACGACGAATACGAAAGAAATACAACAGGTCAACATAATTTAAACTACAATAAAATGTTAAATGTTTTGTTCCAACCTTTTCAATGAGAAACATTTCTATTTTTTGCATTATCTTGTTATCAACTAGGTACAATAATTATTGCAATTTTTATGCTCCTTCAAAGAAATTGCAATAATCTGGTATAATGATGGTTGTGTTCAATCGAAACATTCCATTTGGAAGGACGAAAAAACACATATCGCTTAAGAAAACTTCCATTACCATGGTAATGAACCAAATCATTTTATTAGACAGGATGAGTACATGAGTACCGACATAGCAAGGAAATATCATCTTTTTGATGAATTGAGTGACTTTATTTAACATGTTAAAATACTCTAGCTTGTGAGCTATTTGTATGCTTACATAGTTGTAAATAAAGGCAACAATAGTATACCACTGTTCAAAATTCACAAATCGATAGAAAAATCCGGGTTACAAACGAAAACTGAGGGAAACGTATCAAATGTAAGAGAACTACGACACATCAGAGACACAGCACGAAATGTAACACACACAGAAACGAACTATAATGTAGCAATGGCCATTTTCCTGACTTGGTAGTTGACATTTTATGAAACAATGGTGGATTGAACCTGGTTTGATGGCATGCCAAACCTCCTGCTTAAATGGCATTGTTAATCATAACATTAAATAACAACAACATAACACGACAGGGTTACAATAAATAATTACAGATAAATGGAAGAAAATATAAGACAGAGCAGATATCATGACGATATAATTCTGCAAGTTTTGTATATCTAAAATCGATTTTTACATATATCGCTATTGGTAAATCAATTTTTTCCAAATTAAGTTAAGAAAGGGGGGGGGGTCAGAAAAACCTATGTGAATTAAGTTTTTTTTTATCCTACATTGAACTTTTGATGTCGTCCCTAAACAAAATAAAAAATAGTAAACAATACAGAGTTGACATTTAGGAATACAAATACATAGCAAAACATCTATCATAACAAACTAACACTTATCACTCAACTAGTACACGTTTTTGTTTAGGGGCCAGCTGAAGCAAGCTATTGGTGCAGAATTTTCCAGCTGTGTTGAAGACCCATTGGTGGTATTGTTTTTTGCTCTTGGTCGAGTTGTTGTTTCCTTGACATATTCCCTATTTCCATTCTCCATTTTAATTATCATCGAAACACACTGTCAGATTTAAATATTCTAGTGTAAATTCCACATAGTCAGTGTATGTAAAGTGCGGATCCTAAAATATCATTTTCACTGAATATGCCAGAAATTTTTGATGTAGAATGGTAAATAAACAGACGACTTTTTTTTTATTTTTGAAGAAAATGAAGAAAATTAGTTAAAAAGTATATGTTAAGAAACACATAATACTAATAAAACAAAGTAAGAGATGGGAACGGGTTTTTTTTCGCGCCTAAATCCAAATAGCTGTGAAATATATACCAAAATAGGTGAATATTTAGGACATTTCACGAACAGATCGTGCAGGTGTTTTATAACTAACAGGTAAGATGTTGTTGCAGAAAAAATATTCATTTCAACACAATTATTAAAGTTGTATAACGTAGAATAGGTTTTATCATTCAGTTTCTTCATATTGAACTGAATTCCACTATGATGCTTTCTTTATGTGAGTCATGTTTACTGTCGAATAATGATACTATTCTTTCATTTTCACTGTAGAGCGATTCATTAGTATTGTATATGCGGCGCATTTTCACTGTATGAGATATATTTTTTTTTATCTATTACAGCGTATTTTTTTAAGCATGTAAAGCAAGACTTTAGTTAGGGTGCTTGCTTTGTTTTTTTTTGTACAATCATTATGATAACACCCAATTTAATTCAAATATAATAATTATATAAATACAGGTTAAACTATGGCGATACATATTGTTTAAAGATGTCAATCTTATTTACAAAGTTTGTATAAACAATTATACAAACTAAGCAATCAAGTCAACCAAAGTTTTGCTTTACATGCATTAGGAAATTAGCTGTAAAGCCTTAATTTAGCCGACTTGCTCAAACAATAGATAAAGTAAGAGACGGATTTGATAAAATTTAACTTACGGAGGAAAGTGTGGTTTTAAAACACTCTAAATAAATTCATTAGAAATAACATTTATTTCAAATGTATTCCATTTTATGAATCGTATAGGGATCTTTATCCTTGGTTTTTTTTATCCATTTCCATGACACTTCACCACTAATTACGTACATCTTGATAAAGATTGAAGCGTTGATTTTCCCGTTTAAAAGGTTTTACACTGGGGCCCTGTATAACTTGCTGTTCGGTGTGAGCCAAGCCTCCATGTTGAAGACCGTATTTTGACGTATAAAGGTATACTTTTATAAATTGTGACTCGTTTTGAGAGTTGTCTCATTGTCACATATGACATTTTATCTATCTGTGGCTCAACCCGAAACGAGACGGGATAAAAGGGATAAAAAACACAGTTTTTTAATATATTTATAATGGGCTTAATATGAGTCAGAAAAGAGTAGAATAGTGGGTCGCGTTGGGGTATAAGCGTGACGCGGAATTGCCGATTTTTTTGTAAGCGTGACACGTGATAGTCAAATGATTGTGTCGTGAAAACAAGAAATAAAGTATAGCGGGACACGGAAAATTAAAAAAAATGAGAACTGCATAGTATAAGCGGGATACGGGAATCTGATAAAGCAGTAAGCGGGATCAGGGATCAGACCGCCCCCCCCCCCCCCCCCCCCCCCAATGAGACCCCAGAATAAGATATTTTTTTATCTTCATCCTATTGTTACAATCATGCCTTCAATAACAAATGTATCCCATGCATGCATTTTTATAGACAAAAGACCCTATGGATATTTGGGGTTCTTTGACATGCTGAATCTAACCTTGTATCCAGTTTGGGGATTTTTACCAAGTTACCGAAATAGCCCACATAGAGGTCCAAAGGGTCTAAGATCATCAAACATGAATTGTAGCATGCATGTTGTGTACAATTATCCAAATGTGCATTGTTTGACCTCTGTGGTAGTATCCACTCGCGGATCTAGAAATTTTTATAAGTAGGGGTCCAATGACTACCTAAGAGGGGGCCCGCTCCAGTGATTCCATATAAAAGTAACCAAATGTTTTCCCAAAAAGGGGGCAACCTCCTGTCCCCCTAAATCCTCCTCTGGTATCGAGCTGTTCATTACGGATAATTTTCTTTTGTATCAAGGGTGCTCTACTTCACGTACCAATGCAAACAAAAAAGTTCGCCCACACCTTACATTTCATGTTTTAATGACTGGATAATTTATGTCACATACCGTTTCACCTTATACAGTTAAAATCATGCAAGCAACAATCGAGTCAAGAACATTTGTTCTACCAAAACTGTCTTTTTCAGAATATGGAAATTGAAGCAGTTGAGGGTACAACTGGGGAAAGATAATCTTTTATAAGTTTTTCTGTCACCATTGCGTTTCAAGATGCATATTTCTCTGTTAGCAAGTGTTTTTATTGCGTGGAAGATAACGTCCTCAAATGTACTCGTCTCTATTTTACACAGACTGCACTTAAACTCCGCAATATCAATCTTTGACTTAAAAAAAATACAGAAATATCTTTTAATTTTATTTATTTTAAATCAATAAAAAACGTAATTTAAAGAATACAATATGACATTTTGAGAAGCGTTTTTGTTACAAGTTTTAAAAGCTATATATTTGGTAAAGAATGAATGAGGAGTTTGTATTTCAATTTGAAAATACATTTATCACAAATTCTAAAGTCATCAACTAAGTTTTTTCATTTGTTTCAAGTGCATTTATCACATAATTCTACAATAAAAATTCCTCGCATCTTCGAAAATTCCACATCAGAAATGACTGCACTAACAGTGATAACTCATCGCATCTATAGTTAAAATGGATCTCTTTCAAAAATCGATATGCTATATTATGTTGCTTTTATAACACTTATTTGAACTTTAATGCTATGTTTGTACATAATAAAGACATACCACAATGAAAATATGTAAAAACTTTCCTTCAAATCAATTAATTTGGTATTTTCAAAACGTAAACAAATACTGTTTTCCCATGTTCCTTTATTCTACAATAGACATAAACCGCATATGACAGTGAAAATGAACTAGCTAGATTCGCACTTTATATAAACTGATAGTTGCTAATAAAGAATTACAAAAACAAATATAAAAAATAACACACAAGAATTAACAAGTCAAACAAACACCAAACTTGCAATTATTAAAAATGGCAGATTTAAAAGTAAGTTTAAAAAACACAAACTGAGAAATCTCATGATTATATTAAGTTTGATTTCTTTCCTACTGTTAATTTATTAAATGATTATTATTAATACTTCGTTGTCTCACCTTCTAAATCAAGTCCATCTTTATAATATTAATAATAAAAGTACAGATTTTCTTTCTCAATGACCTGTTTTTCCTAACTGTCAAACTAGATATTATCATCAGATACTGTTTGCCAAAAAAAAACCTCAAGTCATGTATCCCATGTACAAATGTACGTGTCTTGGATGAATATCATGTAAACAATGTCTATAACATTGATTCGTATCAACAACTGTTTATAACGTATTATTTGTTTTAATGGAATATCGTGTTACTGACAATCCCACTGGTTATTTGTCTGAACAGAAATACAATTTGTCAGAATTTTGGGTGACACATTTTTTTATTCCAAGCTACGAAGTGAGACACATGTTTATCCCCGGATAAGTAATGTGTGGCATTTTGTTCCGTGGCGTAGTTCATGAGTAACATTATTTAACCCCCGGCTGTGTGATAATGATAAACGGGAGAATACTGAGTTTTGTTTTATGATTAACAGTAATCAAACGGACTAATTAGATTGGAGTCAGAACGACATGTCCGGAATTCGATAACTTCTTCGTTCTATACATACGATATGTATACGTGTGAAATAGAAATTAGTGATACAATTCGGTCAAGCAAAGTCTTGTGTAATTAAAATATTTTTGCAAAAAGGGAAGAACATTCGGATATATGGACGAACTTATAAGTGCTCAACTTATCTGATTATCTTCTCTTCTTCTGGAAAATAAAAAAAAATATATGTATTACATGTTTGTCAAGATCAACCTATAACTACACATATTCAGTAACAATTAATTTCAGGAATCGCCAAATCTAAGAAAAAGCATCATCACAAAAATATTGAACTCAGAGGAAATTTAAGAACAGAAAGTCTCTGACCAAATGTCAAAATCTTAAGCTCAAACACACCAAACGATAGCTGCGGAACCGTAGCTCTTAGGTCCGTATGTTTTGACTATTTATCCTTATTTTTTACTATTTGCGGACCATAGAGCTACTCATTTTTCCTATTTCAAAACGTTCGGAATTACGACCCAGGTTCAGGACACACTTATTTTCCCCAAAAATATTGTTTGAAACCGATGGAAAGCTTGTCGATATATATAGTTCGTTTCGTCAGATATTTTGCTAGGATATGACGTACCTTTTTATGTTTGAATATTCATTTCCTTAACACTATTATCTAATTAATCCCATTTGTATACATTCTCTGCATATTTTTCTTAGCCATATTGAATTTCGTGTGACGTCACGAAAAATTAAAAAAATATTAAGCGTATCAAAATAGATGCTTTAATTGTTTAAGTTTACGGTTGATTGCAATTGTAATACACATGACAGAAATTCAACGGCGGCTAAACGATCTTGGTCAAGCCTATGTGCCCTATGTGTACATTTACCGTTAATAAATCAATTGAACATACATTTAGTTTTACATTACATTTGTAGAAATACAATCATCCGTTATCGTGTTTGTAAGAGACCTCGATTATCTCTCTTTAAGGATGTTCGCATCTTTATTTATATTTTGTCCAATAGAATGGAACTCCATAATTTCAATTATAAAAGAAACTTGCCTGCATTCCATTACTTTTTTAGATATTTTAATAATACATCGTTTAAAAGATCATTTAAAAAAAACATTTTTAATCAGATAAAATCGCATCTATTAATGGCATTATAGTTTATAATCTGTTTATAAGTGTAACTGAAGATTGCACTGTTAAACGTTGAAATCAGATCTTTCTCATAACTACACGAGACTGTTTTATTTCACCAGATGCTGGATAAATAATATCTATTCTGACAAGAAAAGGCATGATAAAGTATGTGTATATAACTGTTTCAAAATTTTCACTTTTTAAGGAGATACACGGTTTGTTGACACCTCTACTCAATCTTGGTCTGATCATTTCGAGAACCGACAATTCCAAAATGAACTTTAGATAACGAAATCAGGCTGTATTAACAATGTTTTAGATTTTAACGAGAGAAATTTATGTATTACTGAAAAATTATTACACCAGGGTTTCGATATCACAAGCTAGTCAAAACATTTACTAAATTTTCTCATCGGTATAAGGACATCATTCGTAAATATATTTCAACATGCAGACTTCTTATACGTTCAGGTATTTCAAATCCAATTTTTTATGGAAATACTCTTTATAAAGCACAAAGGTGTCAGTATTCACCTCAAAAACTAACAAAACATTTGAATAGACTTATTAAGAAGGGATATAGTTACGATACTGTTGTCAGGTCATTAAAAATTGCATATTTTGGCGTTAATATTGATTCACTTATAGGGTCTTTGCATCGGAACTAAACACATTTATTCAAAAACCAGTTGTTGGCATGACACGGGTTATGTTCTTCTCATATATGTTACGATGGTATGATACTAAACCCCTAACGAGAAGGATTGTGCCTGATGTTCATATGATGAAATCATAATCTTTCAGTCAGTTTAATTGAAATCTGAAGCTGGCATGTCAGTTAACTGCTAGTAGTCTGTTGTTATTTATGTATTATTGTCATTTTGTTTATTTTCTTTGGTTACATCTTCTGACATCAGACTCGAACTTCTCTTGGACTGAATTTTAATGTGCGTATTGTTATGCGTTTACTTTTCTACATTGGCTAGAGGTATAGGGGGAGGGTTGAGATCTCACAAACATGTTTAACCCCGCCGCATTTTTGCGCCTGTCCCAAGTCAGGAGCCTCTGGTCTTTGTTAGTCTTGTATTATTTTAATTTTAGTTTCTTGTGTACAATTTGGAAATTAGTATGGCGTTCATTATCACTGAACTAGTATATAATTGTTTAGGGGCCAGCTGAAGGACGCTACCGGGTGCGGGAATTTCTCGCTACATTGAAGACCTGTTGGTGACCTTCTGCTGTTGTTTTTCCAATAGTCGGGTTGTTGTCTCTTTGGCACATTCCCCATTTCCATTCTCAATTTTAGTTTTTAAAATTCATTTTTTTTGTTATAACACGAAGACTTTATAATCATGGAAAATCACTAGACACCCGGCTTTGGTTGCATTCTGTCTTTGGTGTCCTCCTGAAAAGTAGTCAACCTCCAGCACGTACAGCATTATAGTATATACTACGTGTACAGTATTTGCATCCTGCTTTCTTTAGAAATGACATTCTATTACAAACGTTCAGCATGTCTTGCGTGAAGATTTGTCACAGTACAATCTATTTTTACTGAATGTTGATGCCTGCAAATATATCATACAAGACTAATAAAGGCCATAGTCTCCTGTCTTGGGACAGACGCAAAAATTCTTCAGGGTTATACATGTTTTCAGATTGTATTGCGATCTCAACCCTCCTCCTAAACATCTTTAGTTAGTCTGTATGGAACGCCGGAACTGTTTTATAGTGTAAATATATGATGTGTTCTGTTGCTTTGCCTTTACGTCCTGTCGTTTCATCTTTATGTTATGTGCAAATGTCTGGATTTCATGACACGGCATCTATGTGTTATGTCGAATTAGTCATTTGTTTGGTCAAACAGTAATATGATTTGTCATTGCTAAAGCTTGTTGTGTACAATAGGCATTACATCATGCTTTAACTACTACATATCCTGTGAATACTTCCAAACTTTACGATCAACCACCTTTACATTCTCTTATATTTTATCTATGTTGTGTCTATTCTTCTTTTACGTAAGTCAGTTAAAAATTGCGTCCTGTCTCAAATGTGATTGTTATGCCGAATGTTCTAAAGGTTTGGTTTTGTTACACCTTCATTCTATGTAAACCTCATGATATTATAGTCTTTTGTCGTGATGTTGTGTTTATACATATGTATCTCCAGTGAAAAACACAACACATAACGTTATAGATCCTATGCGTTTTGCCGAACAATTGATACTCTGTGTGAGCATTCAATACGTCATGTGCAAATGCCTTTTACATTATGTGAAAATAACGTATACGCTTTATAAAAACCTCGTTCATCTTATGTGCAAATATCGTTCCCCCTATGTACAAACATCGTTTACTCAATGTGCAAACATGGTTTACCTTATGTGCAAACACTATTACGTTATGTGCAAATACCGCTTACATTATGTGCAAACACGAATTACGCTATGTGCAAAAACCTATTACGTTCTGGTAAACGCTTTTTTGACACAGATTAAAACAAAACGCATCAGTGATATACACTTTGAAAATTAGACAAGTTTTAGCTTTCTAAAAAGAACTGAACTACTTCGCTGTATTCTTTTTCAAGGTAATATCCATTGGATGCTGAATGTGAACTGAAGGTTATATGTGTGCATCGGGTTGTTGATTTAGTATTGGAAATCTTTTTATATATTGATTAACGTAAAATGTTATATAAATATTTAGTTTTTTTGTTCTACTTAAAGAGTGTGGGTTATACATCTATTTTTATATTTTGTTCACTTTACTTGTTGAAAATTAAAATATTTACAAATATATAAACACGGTCTTCGAGGTGTGTCTCTCTTGAGTTGTGCATAGATTGACAAAAGTCAAAAAATACATTTAATTTATATTTGTAAACATTGTACAGGAACATTGTTTAGCAAACAAATCGTGCATATTGCAGATTATCAATGCAAATAAAGACGTATTAATGATTGATATTTCAATTTTCAATTTCAGTGTGATTATATGCATAATACATGTAATAAACTCACCATGAATTAATAACATTTGATCTGAAATGTAATACACATAGTAAATTTTCCGGCATTTGATGGCTTAATATCCACAGAAGATTAGTCTGTAATTATATATCTCATTTAAGAATTTATATGTGACAAGTAATTACTTCAAGATGGCGTGTATATCGACTGAAACTAAAAGCTCTGCTCCGTTATTCGAAGCAAAAAAACAAAGCTACATGTAAAAAAAAAAAAACTCATTTCCTTACGGAAAATGTGAAAGGAAAATGAGTTGATATAAAAAAAGAACACGTGATATGTTTACCAGTAAGACAAGTCTCCACAAGAGACCAAAATGACACAGAAATTAACAATATCATGTGTAATAAATAGTTGTCTTATACGTATGTCTATTTCAGAACCAGCTATGTTGACTAAGTGTGCATGAAGGCCGTACGGTGACCTATAGTTGTTAATGTATGTGTCATTTTGGTCTTTTGTGGATAGTTGTCTCATTGGCAATCATACCACATCTTTTTTTTTATATATAAGTATCTTTCCTTCAAATTATTTCTGGACCAGGTCACATAATCTATAAAATATATATTTATATAACTATGTTTCTAAAATGTTAAAACAATTTTAAACGCCTGGTAAATATTCCGCATGTAGATTCCGTAAAGTGAGTACCCCAGATAAGGAGAGTCGTTACTATAAAAACATATAATGCAGAAGGTACTATAATATCTCTTTTATGAGCCATCTTCTTTAACATTACCTCTTTATTATGTATAATATTTTTTTTTTAATAAACTCATTTTATAATTACGTTATGACTAAATGTGCTTGTTATGCTGAATGTTCTCAACGTTTTGTTTTGACGCAATAATCGTTAGTCATTAACGTAATCCATTTAGTGTTTGCACGTAACTTGATTAATGTTAACACTATAACTTCATAGTTAGTTTTCTAACAATGTTATAGGCATTGGTACATCCCGTTATATGTGTTTGCATAAAATGTAACAGTACATTTAAACGACGTCTTGAAAAGTAACAGAGAGTGCCTATTGTTCGGCAAAACGCTTATAAGCTATACTATGATAAATTGTTTTTTTTCACAGACGATACACATGTATAAACACAACATCAAGTTATTTAAATATATTATCTTGAGGTTTTTATAGAACTGAGATGTATCAAAACAAAACGATTAAAAATTCAACATAACAGTCACAGTATAGACAGGACGCAATCACTATTGGACTAACTTACAGGCAATTAAAAGAACTTAAAGATGTTTGATCATACAGTTAACATGTATTCAAAGAATATACAGTAGATACTATAGTGTTATTAACTGGTTGTTTCTGTATTGGCACTGTTATATATTCGAGGTTAGCTTTATTGGACCTGTTATAGATTCGATGTTAGCTGTATTGGCCCTGTTATAGATTCTAGGTTAAGTGTATTGTCCCTCTAATAGATTCGAGGTTAGCTGTAATGGCCCTGTTATAGATTCGAGGCTAGCTGTTTTGGCCCTGTTATAGATTGGAGGCTAGCTGTATTGGTCCTGTCATACATTCCAGGCTAGCTGTATTGGACCTGTTATAGATTTGAGGTTAGCTGTAATGACCTTGTTATAGATTCGAGGTTAGCTGTATTGGACCTGTTATAAATTTGAGCTTAGATGTATTGGCCCTGTTATAGATTCGAGGCTAGCTGTATTGGCCCTGTTAAAGATACAAGGCTAGCTGTATTGGACCCGAGACTCGAAGAGCCAATACAGCTGATCAAGAATCTATAATAGGGCCAATACAGAAACAGCCAGTTCATAACACTTTTAATAAATGATTTTAAAAAATCGATAACCGGAAGTGAACGTCCAGTATTACGGCTTTTTTCCATATCGGTCCTGCATTTTTTAGTTTCAAGACTTTAAGAGGTTACAAAACATTGCATATCATTCAACCTTTAATTTTATGATTTTAATTTAAAACAATATCATACAAATGATTTTGTGCAAATTTAAGTAATGGCGTAAGAAAATTGAAACCGGAAGTGAACGTCCCGTTTTAGCACATGGGCAAATACGGCTTTTCTCCTTATCTAACAGAATTAACCGATGGGTATCAATGACCCAAGAACTTCGTGTTTTATCTAAACTAACAGGTACAGAAACTTTAATGTTCATCATCAATTTTCTATGGTTATTGTTGCGAATCAATTCAAACTTTTCCACAAATTTACTCAACAGTTACCTGTCGTTTGAACTTATGCAAGTCCTTTTGTTTCTTGAAAAAATACAATAGCTAATGTTCTTATGAAGTGTACTCATTTGGACCTTTACAATTCTTCATAGAAAAACATTTTATTCATTGATTCACTAACCTGAATAAAACAAATATCTTATTTTTTTTTATCTAAAATATTTGTTGCATGTAAACAATGGTTTGATACGCTACAATTCATTTGTTTAGGGGATATAATTCTATATGTCTTTTTTTTCTTTTTGGAATATTATCAACCGAGGAACAAGAGAATGCTAGAGTTTCAAATGGACATTTTTTGTCGAATTTAATGCAATTGTGTTCAGTGGTTAAACAGCATTCCTATGGGAAACAACTGTGCATGTATTTTTGCGACACATGATAACATTTGAATTGTTGATTTAAAATTCATGTTAGCAGCAGTATACCATCTTAAACAAATAAAAGCAGCAGTAGTATATTGCTGTTCGAAAATGTCACAAATCGATTATGCGAAACAGTTCCGGCTTACAACTAGAACCGAGAAAACATATCAACTATAAGAGGGAGCAACGAAACAACAGAAACACTAAAGTTCAACAAAAAAAATGACAATGCAGCACTCCCAGAATCGAATTTTAAGGTGAAAAATGCCATTTTCCTGACTGGGTACTGGAAATTTTCACAAACAAATGGTACGATGTTCAAAGGCTAGCATTTTCTACTCAGAATTTGTAAAACGTCGACAAGAAAAAACTGAAATACAATTGAAAGGTGTAATACATCCAGGATCACAACACCATTTTTGTCGAACATTTCTGTTTAAGACCTACATGTTTACTGATGACCAGTTCTCAGACCAATCGACTAGTATTAACTGAAGAATTTAATATGTATTTGTAGTTAATATAACTTTGTATTATCATGTAAGTATTCAAGATATTCGTCTGAGGTTTTGTCAGGATATCTTATATTTAGTATGTTCATGTGTTTTCCTTCAGTTTAAACAAGCTTTATAGATTCGTTCAAACTTTCTGACTGCCTGCCCAAAACCACTATTACTGATGACTATATCCCCGTTTGAAGTTTGATATGCAAATGGTGAGTATCTGCGCCTCCAACTGTAAGGAAACCCTATGACTCAGTACTTTTCCCAGAAGTGCACTTTCCATAATCCATACTTGTTATGATTTGTATTCTTTCCAATGTTTCTTGAGTTTCGGTTCATGCTAACTGTAAGGTATAAATTGAATATATTATGCAATATTGTGAAACTCTATAATTATAAGTACAATGTAGTATATATGAGTTTTGAAAATTTGATATATCTGTTTAAAATATAACATTCACGTTTGAATGATTGTACACTAGTAATTTTCAGGGCACTTAATAGTTTTCTGTTTGGTGTGAGACAAGGCTCTGTGTTGAAGACCGTACCTTGATCGATACTTGTTATAATTAGATGGAGAGGTGTCTCACTGGCACTCATACCACATCTTTCTAAATCTATATAGGTAATTCCATTCCTGCTATAACTATTTCAACACAAACAGCTTGCCATAGATTCATTTAATTTTTCTAGCCTTTTTATATACATTTAACCACTAAGAATACGCTTTAAATCCCACTTAACAAAATATAGCCCAGTCACTAATTTATTAATGACTTCGTTGTAGTTTACGTCTTTTCTTATTGCTCTGTTAAACTTCAATATTAAGATATTTAATAATAACAACAAAATACTGTAGTTTAGAAATGATACAGTACACAACATTGGTAATTTTGTTTGCCCTATTTCATTTAACTACATTCAAACAAAAACTTACTAGAATTATCAACAATCGTCTTATTCTTAATACAAAATTGACCGTGATATCATATCCAACATGTCAGAATTTGTTTTGCCTTCGATATCCCAATAAACTAACTCATTCTGTCATTTATTTTAAACTTCGACGCAATTTATATTCTTTCAGCTATATTTAACTACTATATCTAAATAGTTGATCATAACAACTTACTATTGAAAAGATATGACACACTATATAACTATGGTCATTTGGCATATTATGAAACTACACAAAACAAGTTATTGAAGTAACAAATAATATCACAGGTCTTTTTTTTAAATGAACGCCTACGTAGAACTTCCAATTTTATTTTTGCTATTAATATCACAATTATCTAAATTACTCTGTCATTACTATTTAATTCTGGTATGATTTAAACTTATTTGTATCGCTTGTTAAACTTCAATGTGTAGGCACTTGATCATAATTACCACATATTGTATGGCTATGACACCCTTTGTGTGTTACTTGTCAACATATATACTAAGGCCTTTTAAATGAAAAGTAATAATGAATACTCTCCAAAACATAAATCATGGCACATCTGTGTAACTTAAACTTGAATTTTTAAAAGTTTAATTTGAAAATCAAATAAAAACGACAACTTCAGCATTGTTACAAACCGTTATATAATCAAAAAAGGTAAAGTATGTTAAGAATGTTTTCTTCTGAACAAATTACAATTTCATAATTATTCTTTAGATATGTTTAAGTCATCGTATGATAATAATGCAAATACCGTTTGCTCCATCCTTATAGTTTTGTCATTTGTTTTTCATTTTCGTCATCTTTTATTCATTCATAATTGAATCATAACCGGCTTTGAATTATCTTTTGCTCTAAATAGCAAACAACCGATCATATTATTGGATAAACAATGGTGAACGTTTAATTATTGTCAACCTTTTTTTCTTACAAAATACATAAACAAATACAAACAGACTACGATAGATTTTTTTCTAATGTAAAAACATATAGATAACAATTCAGATGATGTCAACAGACACTGCATGTCTGATAATACAGTTAAAGTCTCATCTCTTTTAAATTTGTAAGAACGTCATCAATACATTTTCATTTATCAACACATTCTACATATGTTAAGTGCAGCAGCTTGTAAGCCCGAGCCCCACTAGACCACGATCGCACTGACGCTAAGCACGTTATTGCGTCAATGCCGTGAAATACAACAGAGCAATTTGATAAATAGCTCTTCTATGAAATCTAAATAATTCAGCTTTATAAAATTTATATCCATAGATTAAGCAGGTAAAACTGTTTCTAAAAATATAAAAAAAATATTCTTTAACTTTTCATAATAGTTTCCAATAATGATACAAATATTGCCAAAACGTCATAAATATGCGTGTCAGACGTAACAAATTATTCGCAAAATAACTTTTGCGGGAATTTTTGTGGTCTAAAAAAGAGTTTAAAATCCGCGAAAATTCGCATGAATGATAAACGTTATATATAATTTATGAAGTCATTGCTGTTTTTTGTGTTGATGGAACGGTCAAAACTGATTTTTTCAAAATTGAATAATCCTCGCCATGGTCAGGTTTCGGAAAATGGTAAGTTATCAAAAGTTACCGCTTTTTAAAATATCAGAAGATATAAAATTTGGTTTTCATAAATTATTCCTACTAAAGTGCTTAGATAGACCATTTCAAATCCGGAATTTTACAGCACTCGCACCACAAATAAAAACGCATTAGCTTCGGGAAAATGTCTTGCAAGATTGTCCAATGTCGAATTTCGACGCTTTTTACCAAAACATTGTCAGTTTCAACGTCATTATATTAAATAAAAATTTCAATTTGTAGCATAAAAAAGAGTGCTTTTGCGTAATTGTGCTTTCACCCCACAATACGATAACATACTTTTTGATAAGCTGTGAAGTCGAAATGACTTCGTTTTTTAACAAATCAAATGTCTTGCAAGTTTGTCCACTGAACAATATTCTTACGTTTTGAACGTTTTCGATTCGGGACGCTATATGTGTTTTCAAATTATTTCTAAAAGTTTGTTCTTTTTTTTTTGGTGTTGAACACCGCTACATGTATAAGCGACATTTGTTGTATTTTATTGACCTGTCATCATAGGTAGGAGAAGCCGGACATCAGGCGAACTTAAGTTAAAATATTTGCAATAACTTTCGATTAAGATCGGACTCGAACAAATCTCGCCACGAGCGTATCTTAAAATCGCCGCAGGCTTTTTATCACTTTATATTAACTCATTAGGCCAATCACCCTCCTTGGCGATCGAAATTGAAAGCAGTTCGTATTATCATGATATGTGAACGACATTTCATTGTTTTTAAATAACAAGTACGGTTCGATTTCATGTTTTTAGATCAGAGGACAAAACAAAATAACAAAATTACAAATTTCGAAAATAGATAGAATCATAGAATATAATCAAATAGAAAATGAATAATTATCTTAAATGAAAAGAAAAAAAAACATATGGTAATTTGTCAATAAATAGGTAAAATATTTCAGATGACTGGGGTTGTACATTTAATTCATTTGCGCTGAAATTGAAGGAGGCAGTACAATTGTTGTACCTGAGGAGTTACACCTCGATATTATACAAAGCTTGTAAACATATCAGATGAATATAATTATTTTTCACGCAACCATTCTCTTTCTTGATTTAATTACTCCGTTGTAACAGCAGAAGTCTTTTTCATTAAAATCTTTTCACTAATCATCACACACACCCCTCCCCCTCCCCCCCAAAAAAACACAACAAAAAAACAAACAACATTTTAAAAAAGATAAAAGATAAAAGCACAAAACACAAAAACTATATTAATTAAGCAACATGAATTGCTTCCTCCCGTCCCTCTTTTCTTAAATTTAAACGGGTGACCAGCGCAATATATAATATACTATAGGCACTATTTTCTCAACCAAATACCTATTTTGTATTGTTTATTTTTGCTTGCGTAACTACCAAGTAGGACATATTTCATACATATTCAAGACTTTGAAGTATCCATATCGATCAAAAATGATTACAAACAAAACGAACAAAGTAAACTCGATTACCGTCGTAAAACGTCAAATTTTGACGTTACCAATTGGGACGCAATATCGTGCGTAACGTCACTACGCTCACCACGATCTAAAATAAATGTAGATCATGGTGAGGTCGCGGTATAAGGGGCATGAAAATGTATATTGTCGTTGCCTCCATGATGCTACTATACGTCCTCATTACGCTTCTACAACGACCCCGCTACGCTACCACGTTCTCACCGCGCTTATTCTGCGACCTCACTACGCTTATCAAGATCTTTCTACGCTCATCACGTTTTCACTACGACCATACCACGAGCTATCCGATTGCAAAACGATCTTACCACGCTTCCACTGCGATTATAGCACGTTCTTTCAACGATTATACTACGTTCATACCGCAATCTTACTACGTTCACAGCAATAGCGTCAACATCGTGTTCCATATCAATACGATTCCATTCTTTCTATTTCTGATTAATACGTAGATTTCTCGGAAACGGCATGTCTTGCCACCAAAATATAAAAGAACACGTGATAGTGGTGGTAGAGTGATAGAGGCATAGGCAGATTTGATAGTAATGAATCTTGATCCAGCAGAGATGTCGGACCGACCAATCCAACCTGAATTGCAAACCTATTGCTGGTCCATACATGCTCAAATGACGATGTATAAGTGAACGATATCAGGGATGACATAGATGTGTCAATATAAAAAAGAAGATGTGATATGATTGCCAATGAGACAAGAGACCAAAATGACACAGAAATTAACAACTATAGGTCACCGTATGGCCTTCAACAATGAGCATAGCCCATATCGCATAGTCAGCAATAAGAGGCCCCGAAATAACAATGTGAAACAATTCAAACGAGAAAAAAACTAACGGCCTTAGGTCGAGCCGTTAGAGAAAAAGGGCAAGAGGTTCAAATTACATACAGACACACAAAACCTTGAGAGTTTTTATATATTTTATGTGACAATGATTAAGAGCATGATGGTCGTAGTATGAACGTAGTCCGGTCGTAAGAAGAGCGTGACGAGGACGGCATGGGCGTGCTAAAATCGTACTGTGATCTTAAACAGCGTGGTGCAAACGTGGTATAGTCGTAGTAAAAGCGTAGTTTGGTCCTAGTGAGTACGTGATGGTCGTAGTGAGGTCGTAATAACATCGCTGTGAGATCGTAACGCAGTGTCTCCGAATAGAATCACGCTTTTACTACGCTCTCGCTACGATGGTACAGCGACCTTTGCAATCTTAGCACGACCTTAGTGTGCTCTCACTACGCTTCTACTACGACCTGATTTCGCAACGACCGCACCACGATTGTTTTGAACATGTTCAAAGTTTGCCACGCTCATCACGATCTAGAAGACCTCACCATGATACGACCTTACTGCGATCTACACGATCTCACTACGATTGTTAAAATTTACATTTTTTTCACAGATCGTAGTGCGATCGTGGCCTGGTGGGACTGCGGTATTAGAAAGGGGAGATATATTTAAAAAAAACAATATTGATGCAGTAGGAAAGTTGACAAAATTACTCTTTTCAATTGTATTTCTATAAAGTTAAATTCATTTTAACATTTGTTTTTCTTTTCAAGGTATGTTTTGTCTCTCTCGCCATATTGGTTCTTGCATATTAATGATCAAGAACATTTCTGATAAACCAAATTTATGAAATGCGACATTTAATGCCACGTTTTCAGTTTTATTCTATTTAGACCTTGGCAAAACAATGCACAGTTACTGCTAGTAACAAATTACTGGTATCGTTTTATAGATATAAGAAGATATGATATGAGTGCCAATGAGAGAACTCTCCATCCAAATTGATTAAAGTAAACCATTCTATATGTTATAGGTCAAGGTACAGCCTTCAACACAGAGCCTTGGCTCACACCAAACAGCAAGCTACAAAAAGCCCCAAAAATTTCTAAGATACAACCATTCAAACTGGAAAACCAACTCTCTAATCTATATAAAAATGATTTAATGTTTTGAATTTAAATATTAGATGATTGAAAAATAAAAATCGTACTCACCTTCACGTTTTTCACAAAACATGCAAAAGGGTGAAACGTTTTACGAATTTCCACTGTCTGATAAAATTTGCAAGCTTTCAATATTTTATATTATACATTGGAAAATTGAAATTAACATGACCCTTAAAGGCTTCCGTAACTTTTTGTATCGTATGTTAAATTTAATAAACAATCAACACAATTTCGCTGATAATTTCAGTTTTGATATATTAATTTGCTTTAACAATTGAAAGCGTGTCTTTTACTTTAAATTTAAATGTTCTTTTTTTATAACTTTTTTTTTATCAATGTCTTTTTTTTTCGAGGAATGATGGTTATTTTGTTTTGCATATACGATACTATCATATGTGCGTGTGTTTATATTCATTATCATTTCGTTTGTAATATTTATACATATAGGTTGGATACGTCAATGAAACAGCAACCTACGACAGAAACGATAAAAAAAATAAATGTTGTTTTTAAGACAACATGCAGTCTTTAACAATAGTCTATTTCGCACAATTTGCCCAACTCTTAAAAGCCTAAGACAAAGTCTTGGATTAAAGTTTCAAAAGAAATTAGTAAGAACGAATCAATAACCTACCATAAAACAAATATCATAGATATAGGAAGATGTGGTATGAGTGCCAATGAGACAACTCTGCATCCAAATAATAATTATTAAAGTTAACCATTAGAGGTCAAGGTACATCCTTCAACACGAACCTTTGGCTTATGACCGCTAAAGATAAAAAACAAACAAAAACAAAACAGAAAACATTGACACATGCCATACGAAATCCCACTTACGGGAAGAAAATGATAATTTCATTAAAATAAACTGAACACAAATAAATAACATAAAAGCAATAACTGTCTTGTTTTCGTGAGTAGTTATGTATAATGCAGAGAAGCCCCAATAGCCGGACACCGGACGCGACACCATGCCTCATTGTTGGATCAGTGTACCCTCCAAGGTGGACGCCAAATATGACGCCATACCCTACAGCTGGACAAAAAAAGGTAATAAATAAACAGAAATATACCACAGTTCAAAAGTCATGAATAGATTGAGAGAAAACAAATCCGAGTTAACAAATGAAACCAAGGAAAACTCATCAACTATATGACGAAAACTAAGGATTAACAGGAACACCGAAGTGCAAAAAAAAACCACTGACATATCCCTGACTTGGCACAGGGTATTTAAAAAGAATATGGTTGGTTGAATCTGGTTTTATGGCTAGCAAAACTTTCTGCTTACATGGGAATGATAAAACAAATTACAATACTGAGTACCGGATATGCAGCACAAACACACATAAGAACACTCATCACAGAAAAAGGATCAAACAAATAATATAATAGTCGACACAACATTCAAACCTCAGAACAATAGCTAAAATCTTCCACCAACGACAGCTGGCACAGGACAACATATGGAGCTTACTTGTCGTGACCACGTAATAAAAAATAAAATACACACTGTAGGGAACTCACACTATTCATTTATAAAAGAGGGAAGATAGATACCAGAGGGACAGTCAAACTCATAAATCGAAAATAAACTGACAACGCCATGGCTAAAAATGAAAAAAAGACAAACAGACAAACAATAGTACACATGAGATAACATAGAAAACTGAAGAAAAAAAAAAACAACACGCACGCCCTATAACATATGCAATTATGTTTTTATTGTTATTTAATTAGCATCTTTGTTACTGCATTTGCTGCTGTTTAAGGGAAGCAGCCGCGTATCCACGTTTGCTTACATTGCTTCTTCGAAAAGAGCTCGTAACTATAAAAACCACCAATGCGAACAGCTCTGTAATACATCAGTGGGAAGTATCTACAGGTTCCTCTCTGATACCATTTCATTTTTTTTACAAATTTTCCTCATATCTTTCAAAAATAGATCGTCGCAGTATTTCCGGCTTTTGTTTAATTCTGAACCCTTAAAAAGAATTTGAAACAGATCAACATTATTTTAACTAAACAACAACATATTCTGTTCCAACCTATAATTTGTCATTGCATATTTATAGATTAGCAAGTTTTGATGCTCGTTCAAAGAAACCAAATTTTCAAGTTATGTGATGTTAAATAGAAACATTTCATTAGAATGAACGAGTACACAAATGATCACAAATACCGCTATATGTATACAGCAGGGTTACATTTTATTGGTGATGAATCGAATCGTTCCATTGGACAGGTCGAGTACACATTGGTCGCTATGGCACGTCAATATCATCACGGTGACGAATTAAGTAATTTAATTGAAATACGCAAGGCTCTGATAACTTACACAGTTGTAGCAGATATCATGACGCTGACAGGCTAGAGTGAAATTCTTTTTGAACGGAAACTTTTTAAATAATGGGATACTGAAGCCATTGGTTAATCCTTGATTGGGCTTCTAACTGCAGTAGCTCACTGCTGCTATCATTGGCCACACACAGCAAATGAAGACGATTGTTACAACACCTACTCTGGAATGTAATATGTCATGTATCAGATAAATATGTTGATTGAAATTACAACATGCGACATAATGTTACCAAACACTTATCACTGATCTAGTAAAAAAATTTGTTTAAGGGCCAGCTTAAGCTTTCACACGCCTTAAGGGGTAGATTTTGCCGTCTTTGGTGAAGACCGATTGATGACATTCGGGTCTTATTTGCTCTTAGGTTGGGTTGTTGTCTCCTTGACATTTTACCTTTTTCCATTCTTTATTTCAATGATAATTGAAAGATGTCAGATTTATATGTAGGCGTATTTATTCTACATAAAAATTGCGAATACACAATAACAGAAAAAAATATAAAATTAATTTGAAAACACAACATTACATGAAAGAAATAACCATCAGTTAAAGATTGAAACTAGGCAAAATCCTAAGCCATGCTTATGGGTATTTACTACGGAAGCTAGACAATTTGTTCTTAAAATAAGCAACATCATTTTATTAAACGTTTCAATCTTATCTTCTGCTAGTATTTACTTGGTAACATTTCAAGTTACGCATCATACAATATATCTTTGCTTTCTTATAGAATAATTCGTGCACTATTAATTGATCTTTTATAGTTTGTTATGTTATATTTAGAGTTTACGGAAGGAAACACAATCAAGGTCGTTCATGACCCTGTTTTATAACAGAAAATACACGTTGTAAGAAACACTATATATTATTTATTCAAAACAAACAAATATATACTTCGTAGAATATTTTATTGTAATATAATTTTTTCTTCTGACACACGAGCCATGATTTTCTTGCAGCATTCGCTACTGTTTATGGAAAGCACCTGCGTACCCATGTTTGATTACATTCCGTCTTTGGAAAAAGATCGTAACCATAAAAACCACCAATGCGAACAGCCCTGTAATAAACAAGTGTGAAGTATCTACAGGTTCCTCTCTGATACCATTTCATCTTCCCATAAATTTTCCTCATATCTTTTAAGAACAGATCGTCGCAGTATTTTCTGCTTTTGTTGAATTTTATGCCCTAAAGAGAATTCAAAACAGATTAACATTATTTCAACTTAATAAAATTTTACATATTTTGTTCCGAGCTATAAATTTTTAATTGAGAAACTTTTTTTATAAGGAATCGCAATTATCTGATTATAAAGTGGTGGTGTTGAATCGAAACATTTCGTTAGAAAAGACGAGTACACAACTATCGCTAAAGCAAGGTTACATTATCATGGTAAAAAATTCGCTATATTACGACAATGTTTTCATGGCGATGAACTGATTCATTTCGTTGCATACGACTAATTTCGAATTCTCTGTTAACAGGAAAACTTGATGAAATGCTGTACACCAAATTTAATTGTTAAACAGCAATATGTGCAATAAAGAATCAATTAGAGTGTTAAAAAAAATTCTCTGTATACTTACACAGTGGTAGCAGATATCATGACGCTGACAGGCTGGTGTGAAATTCTTTTTAAACGGAAACTTTTTAAATAATGGAATACTGCAGCCATTGGTTAATCCTTGATTGGGCTTGAAACAGCGGTAGCTCACTCCTGCTATCATTGGCCAAACACAGCAAATGAAGACAAGTGTTATCGCACTTAATCTGCAATGTAATATGTCCAGTATCAGATTATTGAGTTTTGTTAAATTAAATTATTGGAAACATTATGTAAATTATATGACATCTGTATGAACGTAGCTCTTATCATCAAGTTTCTAAATTCAAAACAGTCAAAGTCTGCAAAATGACAAATGTTATATAATATAATTGCAAAAAGTAACGGCATAATGTATGTACTTACCAATAAACAAAATAAAAATAGTAAATAGTATAGAGTTGACATTTAGAATTACCAATACATAACAAAACATCTATAAACACAAACAAAGACTTCTCACTGAACTAGTACGCAATTATGTTAAAGGGCCAGCTGAAGCACGACTTTGGGTGCAGAATTTTCCCGCTGTGTTAAAGATCTATTTGTGGCATTCGGGTCCTTTTTGCTCTTGGTCGGATTGTTATCTCCTTGACAAATTCCATATTCCCATTCCAAATCTTAATAGTCATGATAGTCATCGAAAAATGGCTGATATACTTGTTGGCGAGTTTATTCCACAAAAAATTGCTATTTAGCAATAACAAAAACAAACAAAAAATGAAAAAAAAAAATATAAAACCAACAAACATCAAACTTACAATTATTATCTTTGTGGCAGATTTAAATGTTAGGTAAAATAACACGAATTGAGAAAGGTTTAAAATTCTCAATGAGTATATTAAGTTATATTTTTTTCATACTGTAATCTCGTTTAGTGATTATCAATAATTCGTGGTTAAACAATTTCATTTAAAAAAAATTTTCTCACCTTCTAAAAAGTAATTCCATCTTTATAACATTGACAAGACAAGTACGGATTTTCTTGTTAAATGACCTGTTTTTCTTGACTGTTAAACTAGATGTTATCATCAGATACTGTTTGCCAAAAAAAAAACTCATATCATGTATCCTATGTACTTGTACTATGTCTTGGATGAATGTCAAGTAAACAATGTCTTTATCGTTTATCAACAACAGTTAGTAATGTATCTGTTTTACCAGAATATGGTGTTACTGACAATTCCGCTGTTCACATGTCTGATGTGCAAGTATACTTGTCCGAAGTTGGAGGGGTCACAATTAAGATTTGAAGCTACGTAATGATTTGCATTTTGTATCATCTAAGTAATGTGTCACATTGGTTATCTCCAGCTAAGTAATTAGTGGCATGTTTGTTTCTTGGCTAAGTAGTGAGTCGCAGTTTTTAATCCCCGGGTAAGTCATAATGATCAACTTGAAAATGTTCTGCGCGGCTTTTTGACCAAGCGTTTGGTGATTGAGAGTTATAAAATTAACTGATCGGAACGGAGTCAGAACAACCGGGATTTCTATTAGGTCGGCGAAATGTAAAATTAAAGATTCTTATCAGTTCAACAAAGTCTTGTGTAAACAAAAGACTTCTGAAAAGTTGGAAGAATATCCAGATATATAGACGACACGTAAGAAGTGTTTGGCTTATCTTATCCTCTTCTCTACTACTAGAAACTAACAAATATATCACGATTAACCGAGAGTTACACATATTAAGTGATAAATGATGTCAGATAGCATAACATCTAATAAAAAGTAAATCACAAAAATACTAAGCCCAAAGGAAAATTTAAAAAGAAAAGTCTCTAAACAAATGGCAAAATCTAATGCTCAAACACATCACACGAATGTATAACAACTGTCATGCTTCTAAGTTGGTACAGGCATTTCCTTATAAGGTAAATGGTAGATAAAACCTTGTGTCGGCACATTTTGTTAACTGCTTTTGTATCGAAATACGGATTTTATAATTTATAGTTTTTGGCAATAACCAAATATTTGTGTTACCTTTCTTGTATCAAGTATACTGAAATACAGATAGACAATTAAGAGATGAAGTGTGATTGTCAACGAAACAAATATCTATCAAAATATAAAAGAATTGTATTTAAGCAATTAAAGGCAGCATTACATCCTTCAAAAACGGACGGCAAATATATACCAGACTGTTAACTGCTGATACATTTGAATAAATAAATCAACAGTGTTTATGAAAGTGTATATTTTTATACTTTTTATACAATACAGTAGTGTTTTAAAAAAATGTTATAATAGTTTAAGTTAATCCCGTTTGTAATACATCCGATAGAAATGCCACAGTGGCTAAAAATTCATGTCCGAGCCTTCTGTGCCCTGTTGGTACAATAAACGATAATGCAATAACTGAACATACATTTATGTTAGTCTGACATTGAATTTTAAGAAATACAATCATCCGCCAATCAAATGTTTAAGAGGCACACAATTATCTCCCTTTAAGGATGTTCGCAAATCTGTTTATACTTTTTTCCGATAAACGGAACACACTAGTTTAATTCATGAAGGAAAAAATGCTGGCTTACTCCTACCTTTGTTATTTTATTTTTCTATTTTATATTTTTTATATATTGTTTAAAAGGTCACTTTAAAAAAAAGATTTTAAATTTACTTATAATAAGTCACATTAATAGTCAAAATCTGCATTTGGTGCTTTACAACATGTATAATTGGTACTATTACTGTCATAACAGTATGTATAACCCACCAAAAAAATACGGTAATAGAGGAGACTTACTGTGTTCACAACTCTATGGTGTCTTTGAACACAAAGAGCATAAGGTTCAATAAACGACATATACCAGTCAGAAAGGCATGTTGTATTATAAACATAATTATGATATTAAGAAATGCTTTTTGAGGTTAACACGTACTCTACATTTGCTGGAATTCAGTCGATATTAATTATCTTTATTTTAACAAAAAGTTATTAAATCAGTTTTGTGTTTTTATTGGTTGTTGTCAGCTGTATTAAAAAAAAATGTGTTTTTTATCTATAATACACATCTTATTATAAAGTTCATAAGAGCAAACAAAGACAAAATAGGTGATAAATGTGGAATGTGCCAATGAATAGGATGGAGCCCCCGATTTCATATAAAGGGGCATATCTGAAGCTACACAAATTCATACTTCAAATGAGTATCTTTTTATAATAAGCATTTACATTTAGTTATGGCAAACTCAAATTAAAGAACAGGAACGACAATTAAAAAGTTTTTCATTTGCTAAGGAGCGTAACTTGCGAACGTTATGTCTTCTTGGTTTTCTTTCAAATATTCTTTTCTATTGACTCTTTTATTTTATCATAATAATTACTGTGATTCTAATATTTGCGTTTCTTTTTATTTACTATCACAAGACGGTGTTGACAGAACGTACTTTTATATCACATATTCACATCTTGAATATACATAACACGCAAAACAATAAAAATTCCGGACGTGTTGTTCCTACTTGTTTTTTATCAGGTTTTATTATATTACTCTCAATAGCAGACCGTTTTGTCGAAACTTGAAAACATTGAAGGTGGCAACATAAAATCAAATGTTCTCGGATACAAAAAAAGTCTTGAAAAATTTCTCTCTGTTGTGTTTTACATTAAGGTCTGTACAATTTTTTTAACTGCCTATTTCTAATCAAAAATTTAAACTATGCATAAAACGGTACATGTCCAGTAATCTTAACTAGCTTTTAACTGTGCAGTTGTTTATGTCTAATGTGGAATTGTTTATAAATGAATAACATATGCCAACAATGAAAACATTAGATAAAAGCTTAAAAGAGGGACAAAAGATATCAGAGGGACAGTCAAATTCCTAAATGGATAATAAACTGACAACTTCATGGCTAAAAACGAAAAATACAAACAGACAAACAGTAGTACGCATGACACAACATAGAAACTAAAGAATAAACAACACGAACCCCACCAAAAACTAGGAGGGATCTCTTGTGCTCCGGAAGGGTAATCAGATCCTGCTCCACATGTGACACCCGTCGTGTTGCTATGTGATAACATATCCGGTAAATAGTATAATTCGGAAGGTCACATTCATGAAAAGGAAGAGGATGGTAGTCAAGACGTAAGGAACATATCCGGTATCATTTGTGAAACAGTTATTCCATAACGGTCAACCAACTCGTAGTAGCGTCCTTAAATTTACGAAGTGAGGATTTCAACTTTACCATTTGGAACTCTTGGTTTAATTGCTTTCTTGTGAGCAGCAACCCCCTAACAAGAAAATCATGATAGGAAATGCAAACATGGGAATATTGTATCTATTGGGAGATATATACACCGTATGCAGATGCTGCTGGAGTGTTTCTACTTAGAATTGGAAAGCTGAAATCATCTCTTTTGTCGTAAAAATTTGTTTTCAACCGCCTTAATTGTCAATTTCTAGATATTAGTCAAGATATAAGGCCGTCTTAACTGTATCTGTTGTATCCTTTATCTCTAGTTCGATGGGATAGATGCTTTCAACATAGTCACCAACTTTTGAAATTTTTAGAGGAAAAGATCATCTATATAAAGATAAGATAAAATGTATTTGCATTAGTATCTCAAGATGACTAGAAAAAAATAGAATTTTCAGTACTGAACACATATTTAACAGTAATTATGAAATCTTAATTTATTTAGAAGAAACAATACTTAAAAATCTTTAATTTGTTTAATTACATGATGGTCTGCTAGAATGCTGACGATATCGTTTTTATTTGAGTTTCCAGTTAAATTTTTGTTAATTTAAATTTTATTTACATATTTGTGCCATGTTTTTTTTTTTTTTTATTTGTAGGGTATTCATTAATATTGTTTTTCATTTACAAGGCGGTAGTATGTATTTTGACAAGTAACACACAAAAGGTGTTATAACCATACAGTATTTTAATGTTATGATTTAATATTGACACATTAAAGTTAAACAAGCGATACGAATCAGTTTAAATTAGATCAGAATTAAAGATTAATTACAAAGTGACTTGATTAATTGTGATATTGATGGCAAAAATCCAATTGGAAATTCCATGTTAGCGTCCATTTTCTAAAAAGGCTAAAATGTTATTTGTAACTTGAGTAACTTGTGTCGTGTAGTTTAATGATATGCCAAATGACTAATATTGTGTACTGTGTCATACCAAAACAGTACTAATACAGTATTATGTTGTAATGATCAACTATTTAAACAATATTAATTTAGAATAGATGTAAGAAGATTTGGATTACATCAGAGTTATAAATAAATGACAGATTGATTTGGTTAAATGGGATATCAAAAACAACAATCGGACATGTTGGATTATACGTAACCGTTCATTTTGTATAAAGAATAACAAGATCATTTTAGTTCTAGTAAGTATTTTTGGTGTATAATTTTATGAAATGCAAAATGACCATTGTTGTGTTGTGTTTCAAAGCAGTAATTTGTTATAATTATCAAATATCTGACATAGAAGTTTAACCTAGCTATAAGAATAGATTTAAATTACATCGAAGTTATAAATAAATGAGTGATTGGGCTAAGTGGAATCTAAGGCGGTAATTCCTATTGGTTTTAATGTGTATATGAAAAAGTTAGCAATAACAATTGTATTTATGGCAAGCTGTTTGTATTGAAATAGTTCTAGCAGGAATAGATTTAACTATACCTGTTATATCTTAAACAGATATATCAAATTATCAAAACTTTTATATACTTCATTTGTACTTATGAAATAATATAAACCTTTCAAAATATTGCATAATATATTCAATTTATAGCCAGAATGAACCGAAACCCAAAGAAACAAAGGAAAGGATACGGAACATAATATGTATGGATTGAGGAAAGTAAGTTTCTGGGAAAAGTACGGCGTTCAACGATTTCCTTACCGTGGAAGGCGTAGATACTCACCATTTGCTTACCGATCTGAAGACGGGAGAATTATCATTTCAAATGACGTTTTCGGCCTGACAATCAGACAGTTTGACCGAATGTATAAAGCTTGTTTAGACAGAAGGAAAACAAGAGAACAGCATATAATTAATATTAGGTATCCTGATAAAACCTCAGATGAATATCTTGAATACTTACAAGATAGTACAGATCACAATCAAGGTAGTTACATAGTTGTATTATCGAATGACTTAACATACATAATAAATTGTCCAGTTAATACTATTCAATGTGTAAGAGAACTGGTCATTAGGACATGTCTAAAACAGAAATTTTCAGACAAAAATTTGTGGGATCCCAGCTGTATAGCTAACTAAACCCTACAGCTGTATTAGAGTTCTGTATCACTCTCTTAATTTTGTTTTTTTTTTCGTGGGTACTAATTTTCATGGATTGAGAATTTGCATTGTCGTGTATATTTTATTTCGAGGTTTTGTCATAATATGTGCACACAAAGCCATAGCAACTTTTCAGTTCGTTGAACATTTGAATTCATGGTTTACTTAAACCAACGAAAACCATGAAAATTGGTATCCAACGAAAAATAATGAATCCACAATATATTCACAGAATTGGGTCAGAGACCTTAACACTCATTAGATGTTTATGTGACAAATGTTTGGATCATAAAGCAACAACGGTCAAGAAATTTCAACACAACTGACCATAGAATGCAAACAAACCCCGATGCGGGTGTTTCTCGTGCATTGCAGACCTATTGGTGACCTTGTACTGGTGTCTGTTCTAATGTCGGGTTGTTGTCTCTTTGACACATTCTCCATTTCCATTCTCAATTTTATACACAATAACTTACAAGGACGGCAATCTAAATAATGGAATAGATATTTTATTTAGTCTTTGAAAATGACGTCAATGTTGTCGCTGATAGCACATACCGCATATAGTATATTTATAAACACAATATCAATAAACACAAAAGTTAACAAAAAAGACAAACTGTAAATCCATGCGTTCGATACGAACTTCAGGAACCTTCTTACCAAAAAAAGAAGGTAATTAGTTTGATGAAGGCATGTATAGATTACGAGTCATGTCAAAGTTCATGCAAACAAAGAAAGACATGCAAAAACGGGGAATTTAATGAAATAAAAAGATACACAATTTAATCAGGTCCACCTGTATATTTTGTCCATTTGATGAGTTAAGCCTTTTTCAACTGATTTTTATAGTTCGTTCTGATGTTGTGCTGTTATACCACTGTCCCAGGTTAGGGGGAGGGTTTAGGTGTTACAGATTTGTTTTTCGTTCATTTTTTATTTTAATGAGGCCATTAATTTTCTCGTTTGAATTGTTTTACATTGTCATTTTGGGGCTATTTATAGATGACTTTGCGGTATGGGCTTTGCTTATTGTTGAAGATCGTACGGTTACCTATAGTTTTTAATCAATTTTGTGTCATTTTGGTCTCTTGTGGAGAGTTGTCTCATTGGCAATCATACCACATCTTCTCTTTTTATAATTAATCACCAAAATCCCTAAATGCATAAAGACCACATTGTACTAATTGTAAATTAGTCACTTAAATTTTTTTTTTAGGTTTCGGTACTTTACCATGTTTACGATGAACTTGATGTTAAAGGACGGAACAGTCTTTTACATGTTTCTGCAACACAGTTAATCGACATGTTTTATGTATTTCAACGGGCCTTTATCGTCTCCTTTTAATAGCAGCCTTTTTTTGTAATTGTTATGATTCACAGTTTATGACCAAAGACACGTCTTAATTCCATTGAATTAATAAATTCAACAACACTTGCCATTTATTTGTTAATAATCAAAAAGATTCTCAATATACTGCCGAAATTTACCCAAAGGAACTTACTTTTAATAAATCAAATTTAAAAATCAATAATAACAGTCTTATCCTATATTTAGATATTTCAGTTTTCCATGGGAAACTCCACAATAAAATATTTACCACAAAAGGGACGTTTTCTTTTTCTGGATGGGTATATTCCTTAGGCACATTCTTACAGGGTCAATAGTCCACAACGCGTTCGCTATGCCCGTGTATGTTGTGACGTTTTAGATATTAACGAACGTATTCTACAATAATTATGTATCACTGGTATTTTATAAAGCCAGAGATTTCGTTTCCACAAATAACTTAAAATTTTTACTCAATTCTTCCATAGATATGAAGATTTGGTTTGAGATCTAGTTGCACCTGTAAAAAAACTTATTTCAAACAGGATAACACATCCTTATTTTTACGGAAATGGTGTTTATCGTGACCGGAAATTAGGAAAGAATCCTGGTAAATTTATAGACCATTTAAGAATATTGAAAAATTATTGTCATAATGAAAAATAAAAGATAACTCAAATGGTACGTATGCTAAGTATGGGAAGCGTGTTTTTATTTCGATCTTATCATGCTTATGTCAGTAAAAAGAAAGTCGGAAATCTAGAAATACATGTTATAAGTCAAAATGCTAAATTTCTATCATTTTATGTCACTACAAAATTACTTTCAAAGACGAAACGCCCAGTTTAAAATTTTGAACGTCATCTATTGTTTGAACCTAAGCATTTGAAGCAACGTATTAAATTAAATAAAATGTTTGGCAATAACCAATAAGGTCGCCTTACGTTCGAATGTCACTTTATATAAAATCTCTAATTGAGGGGATATGTTTTGACATTCTAATTGTTTGAAAAGAGGTTGATGTATGTATAACAGAAGACGCTTAGTTTGTCGAGGTTCCTATTGTTTTTTTTTCTTTTTTTGAGTTTTTACGATCCCTTCCGTTTTTTGGTTGTTACTTTTTTTTCTCTATTTTCCCTGTCGTGTAATGTTGTCATTTTAATGTTATAATTGGCACTGCCATTAAAGTCGGAGGTTTGGCATGCCACAAAACCAGGTTCAACTCACCATTCTTTTATAAAATGTCCTGTACCAAATCAGGAAAAATGGCCATTGTTACATACTAGTTCGTTTCTATGTGTGATACATTTCGGTGTTGTGTCTCTGTAGTGTCGTAGTTCTCTAATATTTGATACGTTTCCCTCCAATTTTAGTTTGTAACCCGGATTTGTTTTTTTTCTATCGATTTATGAATTTGAACCGCGGTATACTTCTGTTGTCTTTATTTTTCGATTTTTGAAAATTTATCAGTGTATCGTCATAGTTTTCGATTCACGACAATAGTTACACTGTATGTTTACATTTAACTCAATGTTGATGGTTAAATAAGAATGTACGTTTGTTAAAATGACCAAGAAAAATGTATGTATACAAAAATCATGAAACTTTGAAGATACTTTGTTGAACAAATATATGTTTTATAGATAACGTGACCTGGACGGGAAATAATTTGAAGGAAAGAAACTTATACGAACACTTAGTCAACACAGCTGGTACCGAAATAGACGTGCGTAAAAGACAACAACTATTTTTGACACATGATATGATACAAAATGAAATTAGGCTAAAAATAGGTTCAAAATATACAGAAATAACGGCTGGAAGTTTAGCAGAGGGACTGGATATACAAGGTAGTGACATAGATATAATGTACGTCATCAAGGACGTAGACGTAATACGGGATGTACAGAATAATATACACCTAGTACAACGGCAAACACTGGTTATGGAGACTGACAATGAATATCCTGGATTTACTAGACTCCGATTACTAGTAGGAGGGGAAAGAGAGTCTTACTTTACACCACTCGAATGCTTTGAAGATACTAGTCAAGGCTCATATTTATCAGTGAATAAATTTGTAAGTAACATAAAGAAGAATCATAACGATCATTTTATTTTATCATCTCAAGGCCCCTGTTTAACAGATCACTCTCAAAACGTGGATTATGCATTTTGTCTTCGAAGTAAATATTTACCGTACACTGCTATACCATGGGCTTTGCGTCATCGAAGGCAATGGCCGCCCAGTACTGTAATTGACAAGATTCAAAAATATGGATGTTTGTTAGTGCCTATTGGGCCAAGGGCTTTGCCAGATTGTAGTGTATTATGGAGATTATCTTTCTCTGTGGCAGAAAAACAACTTGTACATTCGTTTAATTACACTCAACTGTTGTGTTACTGTCTTCTCAAACTGACATTAAAACATATCGTTAACACAAACACATGTGCAAAAGGTTTATTGTGCTCTTACTATCTGAAAACAGTTTTATTCTGGGTTTCTGAAGAAATCGATATTGACACATTCCAATTATCTAAATTACATTCTTGTTTTTCTCACTGCTTACATAAATTAATATTATGGGTAAATAATTGTTATTGTCCGAATTATTTTATACCTGCACAGAATATGTTCCTAGGAAAAATCAGAACCGATAATAATGAAATTCTAAAAAATGTATTGGATAGCATAAAGTGTGACGGCATTGATGGATTGATACAGAATGTTCGACAATTCGACAACGTAAACCCTCATTTATTAATTTCTCAGCCTAGACCTTCTTTTGTTATGTTAGACTTACTTTTTTACAGGATATCTCATTTAGTATTAGCTCGTATGTCTGACATATCACAATGTTTAGAATTACTGAATACTATTGAATGTGTAGTTCAGTCGAAATCGATTGCATTTATTGTTGATGTATGTAGATATCATCGTACTGAAATAAGTCAGTATGCAGCACAACTATTTCCACCGCAAACAGTAACAACTGAAAGGTACAACATGCACAAAGATTGTCATAAACATTTACAGAACGGTATTGAAGCAGATGCTGTCTCGGGCTGGTTGTTATACGCGTCGTTTTATTATGTCACAGGGCAGTTCAGTGTTACTTTAAGACTTACGGATTATGTTCTGTCAAGATATTCACCTGATATGATACTAATTGGCGGTCAACATTTCCATGAAAGACATGTCAATTATTACAGAAATCATGTACATTCAACAATGACACTTCGTGACAAGATGAGATTGGCAGTATTGAATAATGTAAGATACGTACAGCATTCATCGTTAATACCCCAGGAACTACAACTGGAGGTGTGTGACCATTACATAGTTGTACCGCCCATAGTTATGTCCCACTGTCTAAGATTTCTCTGTTATCATCATACAGGCGATCTTTGTAACAGACAACAGGCTTTATGTGATTTACGTTCAACAGTGGAAGGAAGACATTTAATTGATGTAAATACCTTATCTATATCAATGACAATACTTGGAGTATGCTGTGAAATATCAAATGATACGTATGCAGCCTATCAGTGTTATGATGAAGCTTTACAATGTGAGTGTTATATATGTGCTACAGCAAGACCAAGGAGGTCATATCTTGAAACAAATTTAGCACAATCATTAAGCATCAGCAGTAATCTTAGTATGTGAATTAAATCAGTCAGTTAATATACTGTCTATCTGTGTGACCATTGTGTGTCTCTTCATTCTGATGCATGCATGCCACAAAAAAGATAACAGCAACAATGAGCAACCGTAGTTAGATACTTAAGACATGGATCATTAGTGCCAAAAGAATTACGGTTTAAGGTAGACTTAACAACCAGTACTGTACCAGTTTCATTTTTCACTGCTGTAGTATTACATGTCCTCACTATCCTAGTGGCATGTTCCACAAACATCAAGCTTTGTGTGGTTACATTCTTAAATGAAACTAAAATATCTTATTATATCAGAAACATTACCAAATACATTGAATATCGTATCACTATATTTTTAGGCATTACCTGAGTATATTTGAAGAGAAATACAAATAAAGTATGTCAACTGATAAATTAACAGGTATATTAATAATACGAATGAAATATCAGTTGATAAAAAACAGAGTTTCAGTGTTATGACAGTCTTGCAACAAAATTATGACATTTGAAGTAAGGACCACTTTTCGTTTTCAATTTTTGCTACATTGTTTAAACAAACTCTTGTAAAGCGTCACTATCAAAATTTTGATACTTTCATATAATTATAAATCTTTAGAATAAAATATTATGCATTAATTAAACAATTATAAAAGGTATGTACATAAGTGTTATTTAACTTGACTGCAATGAAGGTATTTTGGTATAAACAGTTCAAAGGCACATGTAGTTCCAGAGTTATTCATATTGACATGTTGTTTGAATATTTCATCAATGATGCTCATACATGTAAAAGTTTTAAGAACATCAGTTGTTCGACATGCTAGTCAAATGTGCAATGCTAAAATATACTTTTTTACTTATTTTGTTCATAGGAAAATGTTGTTTGTGCTGTAGTTAGACCCCTCTACAACAAAATTTGTTTTACACGCGCAGTATAGAAATAGCGGTTGTTATTCAACGCAATCATAGGTTTGGATGTTGTTTTCAACTAAGACTTGTTTATAGTTTTCGTTTGGGCTTGTATTATATTTGGTTGTCATATTGATGTAACTATGATATTTATAACGCTTCTAAAATATGAATAAAAATATATGTCTACATAGAGGTCTTTTATAAGCCACTTAGTATAAATACTAAGATCTATCATATTTATGAATTGTGTTGTGATTTAGAATTAAATAACTATACGTACAGATATAACTTTGAACCTGTTCAAGGGAGACAGTTCACGCATTGATTCTATTTTTTATGGCACATAGTACAAAGGGATTTCGCAGTTGCATAGAAATTACACATCAACCTAATAAATTAAAACAACTTTAGTGCTCCACCTTCTATAGAATGGTTGCAGCTTATGAATGCTAAACCCCAGTAAAATGGAAACTAGTAATTTATTAGCTCGTAAGAATTTTGTTTGATAAAACATTTAAATCACATTTAGCATAACTCAGATGGCCTCTAGTATATACATGATGTTAACTGTATTCCTATTTATTTGCTGAGTAATATAACTGATAGGAACGGCGACAAAATCGGGAGGGCTTGGGCAGCGCATGCTCATCATATAGTAGGTTAAAAATCTTATATACAAAAAAGAAACCAAGGTCTATTAAACTGTTCTAATCCTTTGTTGTAAGTCAATTTTCAAATAACAACCTTCACCAGAGATCGAAAAAATGCTGTGATTGATTTTTTTTAGCTTTTGATTTAGCTATTTGATGAAGAACTTCTTAGTATAAATTATCAACTGAGTTCGGTATAGTTTTTCCTTTTTGTTTTTTTTTTTATAATTGCAAAAGAACAAGATTTGTTTTTGTAACAACATATTTGACAAAAATAAGTTTTTGTGAAGTAATATCATAGTAATATAGGGAAATAGTATAAATTGGAGTGATGAATTTGTTCTTATTTACATAAGACTTTAGTACACACTTTTAAACGATGAATGAAAACATAAAAGAATTCATTACACAAATTGCAATACAGGATTTGTTTTGATTTATTGTTAACAGTTAAATCATTAACTCACGCGAAAAACGTTAAAACAAATCGAAAAACTTCTCCGCTCCCTTGTCTCAATATAATACCTACATCAAAAGGAATCAAATAGTCGTAATGTGAATAAAACAAATCTAAAGAACAGATATAAAAATAATAGTTCTAAGAGTTATACCCATGTTTAGTGAATATTTAATTGTACTGTGTTTACCCCAACTAGCCCGAAGGACAAATTGAGCTTTTCTCATCACTTGGTGCCGTCGTCCGTCGTCGTTAACTTTTATAAAAATCTTCTCCACTGCAATTTCTGGGCCATATTTAACCAAACTTTAAATCATCATTGTGGTATTTAGTCTTAAAAATGTGTCAGTGAACCGGCCAACCAACCAAGAAGGCTGACATGGCAAAAAAAAAGAACATAGGGGTAAAATGTAGATTTTAGCTTATATCTCTGAAATCAAAACAATTAGAGCAAATCTGACATAATAAAACTGTTCATTAGGTCAAGATCTATCTTCCCTGAAATTTTCAGACCATACAATTCTGCGTAAATCTTTGTCATTTTTAAAAATTTTCAATTTTACATATTGTGTCTGTTTGTTTTGTTCACATATCGCTGTAAATATAATAGAATTCAATGTAACTGCCATACAAGCGAGAGGTTAAGCTACTTAAAAATCAGGAAAATGCCTGTACCAAGTCAGGAATATGACAGTTGTTTTCCATTTATTTGATGTGTCACAAATTTTGATAATTTTAGAAGCCAGTATGGTTAAGTTTTGTCGAAATAAGCTAAGAAACATTATTGATGAATTATTCACTAACAAATGTATAATTCGACCTCATTGTATCTGAATTCATGTGAACTTCAGTTTAAACTTTTGCTAGACATGTATGACGCAGGAATTGTCTGTGTAAGTTTATTTAAAGGAAAAGAAGGTCAACAATGAAATTAAAACGAAGGTTAATCATTAGATTAAGAGTCGATCCACACAAATATAGAAGCTGCATATATTTTGGTATATGATCTTTCATGAGCTATTGAAGGCTTGTATGAAAAGAAAACGACTGTTATGGGGCAAAATAGTTTACACCGTATCGTAGGAAAAAAACAAGGAATCCGAAAATCTGATACAAATTCCAAAACCTTACCTTCGTACATCCTTAAATGATATAAATGATGAATGGAGATATCAATATTACATATTTACTAAAAACAATTTCCACAACGGGTGACACATGTGGAGCAGAATCTTCTACTAACCCTTCCAGAACATCTTAGATCAACCCTGGTCTTTGTTGGGGTTCGTGTTTCTTAGTCTTTAGTTTTGTATGTTGTGTCTTGTGTGATATTATTATTTTTTTATTGTTTTTTTTATTTTTTACGATGGCGTTGTCAGTCGGTCTATGAGTTTGACTGTCCCTCTGGTATTTTTTATCCCTCTTGTCCAACGACTAATAATACGTTCTTACATGTAATAAATAAAACAATGAAGAAATAATTATTTACATTAATTTAAATCCGTCGTCTATAGCCTCATTAAAATGTATATAATAATCTTGAATTCTGTTATCGCATTTGTCGAAATAATACTGAACGTTTTTGTAAAATATTATTATCTAAGATGATTAACGATTATGTTTATTTTTAAAAACAAAAAAATGTATTTTACCGAATTCTATTTCCGTGTCACCTATTTTGCTTGTGAACTTAGTTTTTCAGTTCAGCGAATTTTGTTTAAGTAATTTATATTTACAAAGCTTGCCAAGTTTTTCCTACATTGCGCACACTAAAAAAGTGCAGTCTGAATTTGCTCATGCGTATTTTCAGTTTCTTATGTTAAGTAAAAGGACTTAAAAAAACTAAAAAAATATTGTTTACTTCAAGTTTGTGTCTTCAGATTAAATTACTGTTCAACTGTACAAAGTCAACAAAAACATGTAATTTATTATCAACAAAGTTCATATTATTAAGCAATGTTAGACGAAATGAAAATCTGGCCTACCAAATTATCTGTCCGAAATCTTTTATAATTAATTTCCATTGACCTTAAACGCTATGCAGATTTGTTCATCTAGAAAAAATTATATTTCAGAACTCATTGCACAAGTTGGGTGTGACTTTTATATATAGATTCAAGGTATACATATCACCTTAAAACAAAGACACTAATTTGTAATTCCACTGATTTTTTATACTTTAAAAAGTGGGGTTTTAAGGGACAAGCATATTGAGTGTAGTATTCCAAAGTATTGAAAGGAACGGATATGATATCTGCGCCGGAGATTGTCAATTTAAAATAGTGTTTTTAAAAGCTTATCATTTTGAAACATAGTAGCGGATATCTTCATAGAAGATATTGACAATGATTTTATTTAAAGCTGATCAAATCTACGTAGTTTAGACACAAGGTGAGATTTAAATATGATGTGAGCAAGGAATATGATGTTTTATTTCAATGTCACGTGAAATCATCTTAACCAATCAAACGTTCATTTTACTATCATCATGTATGCAAACAGTTGAATGATAACCTTTGATGTGTTTCCTCGAAGTAAACCAGAGTGTCTTAAGATACCAGAGGGACATTCAAACCCATAAGTCGAGCATAAACTGGCAACGCCATGGATAAAAAGAAAAGACCAACAGACAATCAAAAGAACACAAAACACAACATAGAAAACTAAAGAGTAAGCAACACTAACACAACGAAAACAAGGGGTGATCTTTAGTGCTCTTTAAAGATAAGAAGATCCTTCTTCACATGTTGAGCGTCGTGTTGTTCATATTTGTAGAATTCATGAAATCACATTCCTGTGTCTTTTTGAAAAATAAAATCGATAGATCATCTTTATATCTATCATGCTTTTTTTAGGATAAGACATAAACATTGTAATTAATTGTAAACACTTTTTTGGCAAATATACAGTTTTCAATTTAACTGGTTTCGACCTCAAAATTATTATTTTAAAACTAGTTTTGTTAATTTTATGAGTATACTTATTACATGAAATCACGTTTGATATATTGATATTTGAAAATTTTCAAATATCATAAATACATGTTTGTAAATTTATGGAACGCCGAAACTGTCTTGTTATGACCATTTTCATTATATGATGTGGATTTACCTTTATATGATGTGCACTTGTCATTATATGATGTGCATTTACCTTTACATGATGTGCACTTGTCATTATATAATGTGCAAACACCTTTATATGACGTGCAAATATGCTTATATTATGTGCAAGTATCTATGTATGATGTCCAAACATCTCTTTATGATGTGCAAATATACTTATATGATGTGCATATATACTTATATGATGTACATACATTATTATATGATGTGCAAATGTTCTTATACGATGTGCAAACATACTTATATGATGTGCAAACATTCTTATATGATGTGCAAATATCCTTATATGATGTCCACATATACTTATATGATGTGCAAATGTACTTATATGATGTGCAAATATACTTATATGATGTTCACACATCCTTATATGATGTGCAAATATACTTATATGATGTTCACACATCCTTATATGATGTGCATTTTCCCTTATATTATGTGCAAACATCTTTATATGATGTGGTTGTGTCATTATAGTATGTGCTTATGATCTTGTTTCATGTGGTTCGGTTAACTTCCTTAGATGATGTCGAAACGTCATTATATGATGTGCTTTCGTCGTCGTTATGGTCAATGAACATGATTACGATTAAAATGATTACTGTCTACGTCATAACTGATTCCGATCTGCTTTTGCAGAATTAATATAAACCCGGATCAAATCTGTAGCTATCGTTTGGAAAATAGTTGAGATACAAACCAAAAAAAACCTTGAAATGTTTGTTCCTCGATTTAAGATGAATAAATCACACCAGATATTATTGGAAGTTGTCAAATTGTGAATTGCAAAGTTTAGTTTTAATCAATGGGTCTACAATAATGAACATACGTGGTCTGCAATAATGGACATACAGTTAAAGTTATTAAATTAAAGAAATTATTCTTTTATGACATGCTCTATGCTTATTGTACTAGGCTTATATTAAACAATATCTTTATACCTAGCGTTAGAGGCTTTTTTTTTAAAAGAAGTAAATACATGAACTTCCAGTATGTTCATTGTTTTGTAAAGTTTGCTTTGCTGATCATTTTAGCTGTGGACGTTTGTCTTTATATATCACTTTTCTGAAGATAAACACACAAATGGACAAAAACTGGACATTGATAGGGTAATGACTAATATAATAGACCGGTCATTTGCAACCCCAATAAAGAGGGGACAGGAAGAAATCAAGGGAGCCTTTGGTGGTATTCAATTGTTTATATTTATATATTTGACGCAGTATAATGTTTTTGCGAGGTGTTCGTTGTCCGTAAATACTTTGTTGCCAGACAAAAACTTTTTAGAAATAAGGGGCCAAAACGGCACTTAAAACAAGCAATTCTTAGGGTTCTTTGATATGTTGAATCTAGTAATATATTTAGATTTTGAATAATGGACAATATAATAGGTAATTGCCGAATTTCAACTTTTGAAAATCTTAGACCACATTTATTATGTGTCACAAACCTATGGTGTGTCAGATATTGAATAATAAATTAATTCAAATAATTCAGACCTGTATAAAGCTTGAATGGTTATGTCCATACTTGCCCTAACTGTTTATATAAGTACATTTGCACATCATATAAGTACATTTGCACATCAGATAAGTATGTATGCACATCATATAAGTATGTATGCACATCATATAAGTATGTATGCACATCATATAAGTATGTATGCACATCATATAAGTGTAGTTGCACATCATATACAGATGTTTGAACATCATATAAACATGTTTGGACATCATATTAAGATACTTGCACATAATATAAGCATATTTGCACGTCATATAAAGTGTTTGCACATCATATAATGACAAGTGCACATCATTTAAAGGTAAATGCACATCATATAAAGGTAAATGCACATCATATAATAACAAGTGCACATCATATAAAGGTAAATGCACATCATATAATGAAAAATGGTCATAAGAAGACAGTTTTGGCGTTCCATATAAATTTAAATGTATATATATATATTTCGGTGGGCATGTGTTACCTTTCCACGTCAGTTTTAATCTAGCGGCGTACTACAGTACATGATATATAAGGCATGACGATGTTATTGTTACAGATCAGCTAAATTATCTATAGTAAAGGATCCTACAAATTAATGTAAGATACAGTCACAGAAAATAATTATATTCATAAGTACGTCTGAGTCAGTGACAACCCTACAACAGATGTATCCATCGGATCGCCATCAATGATGGTGATACATGGCTGTGTACATAATGTATATACAACTCGTCTAAACATCAACCCAACAATGTTAGATCTGTAAATTTGCTTTCGCAAATTTTTGGTACTTCCCTCGCCGGGATTCGAACCCATGCTACTGTGATATCGTGACACCAAATCGCCTGCACTGCAGCCGTCCCGCTAGACCACACGACCACCTGGGCTCTCATTAAAAGAGCTTTCGGTGGGCATGTGTTACCTTTCCACGTCAGTTTTAATCTAGCGGCGTACTACAGTACATGATATATAAGGCATGAAGATGTTATTGTTACAGATCAGCTAAATATATATATATATATATATATAACTCGTCTAAACATCAACCCAACAATGTTAGATCTGTAAATTTGCTTTCGCAAATTTTTGGTTCTTCCCTCGCCGGGATTCGAACCCATGCTACTGTGATATCGTGACACCAAATCGCCTGCACTGCAGCCGTCCCGCTAGACCACACGACCACCTGGGCTCTCAAAAAAAGAGCTTTCGGTGGGCATGTGTTACCTTTCCACATCAGTTTTAATCTAGCGGCGTACTACAGTACATGATATATAAGGCATGAAGATGTTATTGTTACAGATCAGCTAAATTATCTATAGTAAAGGATCCTACAAATGAATGTAAGATACAGTCACAGAAAATAATTATATTCATAAGTACGTCTGAGTCAGTGACAACCCTACAACAGATGTATCCATCGGATCGCCATCAATGATGGTGATACATGGCTGTGTACATAATGTATATACAACTCGTCTAAACATCAACCCAACAATGTTAGATCTGTAAATTTGCTTTCGCAAATTTTTGGTTCTTCCCTCGCCGGGATTCGAACCCATGCTACTGTGATATCGTGACACCAAATCGCCTGCACTGCAGCCGTCCCGCTAGACCACACGACCACCTGGGCTCTTCAAAAAAGAGCTTTCGGTGGGCATGTGTTACCTTTCCACGTCAGTTTTAATCTAGCGGCGTACTACAGTACATGATATATAAGGCATGAAGCTGTTATTGTTACAGATCAGCTAAATTATCTATAGTAAAGGATCCTACAAATTAATGTAAGATACAGTCACAGAAAATAATTATATTCATAAGTACGTCTGAGTCAGTGACAACCCTACAACAGATGTATCCATCGGATCGCCATCAATGATGGTGATACATGGCTGTGTACATAATGTATATACAACTCGTCTAAACATCAACCCAACAATGTTAGATCTGTAAATTTTCTTTCGCAAATTTTTGGTTCTTCCCTCGCCGGGAATCGAACCCATGCTACTGTGATATCGTGACACCAAATCGCCTGCACTGCAGCCGTCCCGCTAGACATATATATATATTTAAGTCTGAAAATTACTCCAAACAGTGTTAGAGTTAGATTTTCTACTGACAATTTTTTGTTCGTCCCTCAGTGGGATTCGAACTCACACCTTTGATACACTACAGCACCAATCGCTTAGCCTCATGTCCAGCGCTCTAGACCACTCGACCACATCCGCTATATAAAAATATAACTTCAATAGTCGTAGTGTTACCTTGTCACGGAAGGCTAATCTAGAGATAGACATGAGACACGTGCTTTTTTAAGCGTGTGTAGATGTTATATTATTATTTTTATACACAATGTATTTTTCATTTGTCAGTAATCTAACACAACAATTTTTATATATTATATGGGATCATGATGCATTTCATTATACAGTCACTAGAAATAAGTATATCATACCAACAAGTCTAAACAAGTGACAAACCATACAATATATATGCCCACTGGATCTCAGAGTGATAGAGATACATGGTTTATATATATATATATATAACATCTTAATGAATTTCTACAACACTGTAACTCTTTCCCCCATTCAATTAAATTTACATATGAATCATCTATGGAGAAAATAAACTTCCTCGATACTACGACTTACATCAAGAACGGAACCATTATAACGGACCTCCATACCAAACAAACGGACAAACATCAATTCCTTTCTCCTAAAAGTTGCCATCCTAAACACTGCTCCCGTGGTATCCCATTCAGCCAAGCATTGCGAATCAAGAGAATATGCTCTACTGAAAATACGAAAAATGCTAGACTTGGACAACTTCGTAAACATCTAGTTGTTCGAGGATACAATTACAACATCATTGATAGCGCTTTCGAAAGAGCAGACAAAACTAGTCGCCAAGAACTTCTTGAGTACAAAGATAAGAATAAAGCAGCTAACAGAACACCCCTTGTACTCACTTACCATCCTGATTTTATGAAAATGTGTCATCCATTGTTCAGAAGCATTGGAAAATTATAGAAAATGATGTAAATCTAAAAAAAGTATTTTCATCACCACCAGTCATGGCCTTCAGAAGACCTAAAAACATCCGTGACAAATTAGTGACATCTGTATTAGCAAAGCAGCCTAATCCATCTCCCGGTTGCTACAAACAATGTGGTCGAAGGAATTGTTTGTGTTGTAAAGCTGCCAATACAAGCAGTTCTTTCATCAGCTCCGTTACTAAACAAAATTATACCATCTACTCTAATTCCAACTGTAAAACGGAGAACTCAATTTATATATTAACATGTGACACTTGTGGCATTCAATATGTGGGAGAAACAATGGACAAATTTAATATTCGGCTCAATAACCATCGTTCATCGTATAAAACCAACAAAAACTGTCCTCTCACAAGACATCTTCGTTCAACGAAACATCCTTTTGATAATGTTACTTTCCAAATTATAGAAGTCAACACCGAGTGGGACACCACGGCGAGAAGGAGAAGAGAGAACTTTTGGATTCACCAACTCCACACTTTAGAACCTGATGGTCTTAACGAAAAAGACGAAAAAAGATACAGGAAAGATAAAGAATAATTTAAAACAAAGCATCGTCCTTTTTATCCCGTAATATTGGCCAATGAACGTTGCTAACTTCAACTACCAATTATGTATTTTTAAGGTAGCTAAATCCAATACAACATATACATTGAGCTGCAAAATTTTCTTATTTTCAAAGCAGCTAAATTCAATTGCTCATAGACATTGAGCTGCAAAGATTTTCTTATTTTAAAGGCAGTTAAGTGCAACACAGACGTTGAGCTTCAAAAGTTTCTTATCATCTACATTTCACCTGGATAGATGCACGCTTGATAAAGCTAGTTGGTCTAGCGAAATATTGCGTGAAGTTATTTTCGGTTGCCTTACTGTGAAATGTTGAATGCTGCATATTAAAATAATAAAAGGACTCCATGTGTTCTTACTTATCACCCATCTCTCAAAAACAGCTTTGGTGTCATTCGTGAGCATTGGAAATCAGTTGAAAAGAATTCCAAACTGTCCAAGATTGTCCCTGAGCCTCCAATGATAGCTTTTAGGCAACCTAGTAGTCTGCGGAACCTACTAGTGCGGGCTGAAGTGTCTGATAATAGAAGTACTCCTGGAGAATGTCGTTCGTGTGGATAAAAACGCTGCAAATGCTGTTTACAGATGCAGCATTCGTCAACATTTCACAGTAAGGCAACCGAAAATAACTATAAGATATTTTGCAATGTTACCTGCAAAAGTATGAATGTTATTTACATACTAGAATGTTCGGTTTGTGGCCTCCAATATGTTGGTGAGTCAAAGCAGCCTTTCCACAAACGCCTCAATGGCCATAGGAGTGATATCTCGAAGAAGCCACTTCTTCCAGTCTCTCAGCACTTCAGACAGTCGGATCACAAACTTGATGACTTTAACCGCATGAAAATTCTAGTGATTGAACAGAACATTCACTGGAGTAATACACAGCGACAGGTTCGGGAAAGCTTTTGGATAAAGGAACTTAATGTACATCACCCAAACGGCATCAATAAGAAATACTAACAGTCTTGTTTTTCACTTATTTTTATTGTTAATATACACAGTCACGTATATTGATTTATAGTGTTTTGTTTAAATTATGATATTCAGGATTAAAATCAATCGACCAAAACTTACCTGTATTATTACTGATCTATTTTCACACCTTGTACATTATGTATCAGTATTGTTAAAACTTGTGACACAAGAAGAAGGCCATTTGTTGAGCCGAAATATTTGTCAACACGATTTTATAACAACATTTTCGTTTAATAACACCTTATATCAGTACCGTTGTGCAAATCTTTAGACTGATATATATATATATATATATATATATATATATATATATATATATATATATATATATATATATATATATATATATATATATATACATTGTATATATAATACTACATAAATTCATCAAAAGTTGTCGTAAAAAACTGATTCCAGCCACGACATAGTATATTTTAGTAAAATTGTTACAGTTAAATGATTTTAAGGGGAACAACCAAAATCCATGCCATACTATTATCAACATACTTGCACATTAAACCTTTCTAGAAAGTTGAAATATGTTTCTTCCAACAGAAATTACTTTGAAGACTATCTTAATACACATTATGTCAAAAACTACGCCTTTATGTGAATGACACGTCGGAAAAGCGTTATTTTTTTTTATTTAATCCTTTTAAGATGAATAAAATAAAATAAATATTTGTTGGCAAATGCCAAACTGAAAGTTGACCATTTCTCTTTTAAAACAGCTACTTGAGGTCAATAAAAAATGGAAAACAACACGTTTAATAATTTATTGCGTCCGAAGCGCTTTCTGGATTTACCTTCATCAGGAACGCTCAAAGCCAAACATTTGAAATCCGAAGATGGATAAGTACCGACAATCGTTGAAGAGCTATATGTCAAAAATACCTAATATAAATAGCCAAATTCATCTAAAGCCAACTTTGCCTGAGGGAGTTACAACCTTAGTTTTATAATAATTTCAAAATTTATAAACGGACAATTTCAGTAAAGTTTGTTAAATCATGTCAGTACCGAAGCACTGACTACTGAGCTGATGATACCCTCGGGGACTGATAGTCCACCAGCAGAGGTATCGACCCAGTGATGTAAAAAATGGAAAACAACACGTTTAATAATTTATTGCGTCCGAAGCGCTTTTCTAGATTTACCTTCATCAGGAACGCTCAAAGCCAAACATTTGAAATCCGAAAATGGATAAGTACCGAAAATCGTTGAAGAGCTATATGTCAAAAATACCTAAAATAAATAGCCAAATTCATCTAAAGCCAACTTTGCCTGAGGGAGTTGAAACCTTAGTTTTATAATAATTTCAAAATTTATAAACGGACAATTTTAGTAAAGTTTGTTAAATCATGTCAGTACCGAAGCACTGACTACTGAGCTGATGATACCCTCGGGGACTGATAGTCCACCAGCAGAGGTACAATAACAGTGATGTCGAAATTTACTAATATGGTCGACATAACTTATATAACTTATATTCGAAATTTAGCAAAACTATATTACATCTTTTCGTAATATTGAGTATAAACTTTTTGTAATATAGACTTAGTATTACGCAAAGCCTTGATAATACTTTATTGTCGTATGTCATAGGTTTAAGTAATGTGACTGTTTTACAATAATCGCCTGATCTGTATACATCAGACGGACTATCTACTACTTATTGCCATATTCCTGACTTGGGACTTCAGATAAAAAAGAGGGTTGAACCTGATTTTATGGCATGTCCAATCATCTGCGTATATAGCAATATAAAAAAATACCGCCAAATCAAAATTAAGTGATAGTAATAAAATACAAATGATGCTAAACAAAATAGGACAAAGGTATACATAAATAGTAGATTAATATTTTAATTTTATTTTGAATAATCTTTCAAACGTTTTGTGGGTTTGCACAAATTAGCTTACTGTCATACATGACATTGTCATAATTGGTGTTATTTGAAGGAGTTTGAGTTTTGGAGTTCCTGTATCTGACACTGGTTAACTTTTGTCAACAACGAAGTAGGGAATAGTTGAATTATATAAAACCCGACCATCCGCACTCAATAGAATAGTTGCTGCTGTTTTGTTAGTGCTTGTTTTTAGACACTATTTTACTGTATGTCGTTGCAATATTGTGTTAACCAGTATTCCAGCAGTTGCTCTATTGCATTGGACCAAAACATGATAGTTTGGAGTATGTTTGAGTTTCTATGATTTGAACAATTCCTTCAAAACATAAAGCAGGTTTTTTTAAGGTGATTTAAGCATCTAGAAATAATTTTAGTTTATTCAAATTACCGGTTTTATTATCCAAGAAAAAGATTTAGACATTTTAACATGTTTAAAGAAATAAGCGTTAATCTACAATTTTTACGTGCACGGTCACTTGGTAGTGATAGAGGGATTATTCTACCTAGTCCTTGCTTTAGGCCTGAATAGTTCTACAATCGCAAGTTTTTAAAATGTGGTTAAAAGTAACCATGGGGTCTACAAAATTGGTTACTCTTGGACCTCCTCCACATCTTCTTTCAGAGTGGAGGCCTACACCTGCAAACAGCTGGGGCTCTAATAATTAGAGCATTGGTAATACAAATGTTTTCCCCAGCCACTCACCATGGTTGGTGTGATTTACTATAGCAACGGTTTTAGTTTTTTTTTGACTACAAGGGTTTTTTAGTGTTTTACTACACTAAAAAGGGTTTTATTACATTATGTCAACATAGGTCAGCTGCTAGTCATTGCGATTGGTTATTTATAATTACTCTGGCGCCTCAACAAAACATTTTAGAACACTCTGCAGCCAAAGTAATGCAACAAAGTAAACAATGTATATTATAGGCATGAAAACGTATATCTAATATAAGATGGTGTAATAAAATGTAAGTTTAATTTGAATGAACGTTTTTTCGTATAAGTGGTAAACGTTCGCAATATATAACAGAGGATGGAACATCTACACAATTAAGTAAAGTACACAGAAAGTTTGCAGTATCTTAATTTTGATATCCGTGAATTTCAATAACAACAGGCTTAGAGAGACAACTCTATTAAAATTGTAATCACTTGAAATATATTGACAGTAAAATGTAAGAAAACCATACATATAACCCCTAACGGGAGGGATTGTACCTGATATTCATATGATGAAGACATAATCTTCCAATCAGTTTAATTGAGGTCTGGAGCTGGCATGTCAGTTAACTGCTAGTAGTCTGTTGTTATTTATGTATTATTGTCATTTTATTTATTTTCTTTTGTTACATCTTTTGACATTAGACTCGGACTTCTCTTGAACTGAATTTTAATGTGCGTATTGTTATTGTTTTACTTTTCTACATTGGCTAGAGGTATAGGGGGAGGGTTGAGATCTCATAAACATGTTTAACCCCGCCGCAATTTTGCGCCTGTCCCAAGTCAGGAGCCTCTGGCCTTTGTTAGTCTTGTACTATTTTAAATTTTAGTTTCTTGTGTATAATTCGGAGTTTAGTATGACGTCCATTATCACTGTACTATTATGCATATTTTAGGGGCCAGCTGAAGGACACCTACGGGTGCGGGAATTCTCGCTACATTGAAGACCCATTGGTTGCCTTCGGCTGTTGTTTGCTCTATGGTCGGGTGGTTGTCGCTTTGACATATTCACCATTTCCTTTCTCAATTTTATATACCATAGGCAAACATATAAAAAATTGGGGTGCTGCAATCGATATTGTGTTATAATCCTATTCACTATAACAATAATCAACTGCAAACGCCATACAATGTTTGATAAAAACGATATGTATGCACCGACTCTCTGACAACAAGTTTAGACAGTTTAAGATCATTTCATACGGGATAGTAGTCTGATCTAAAATTTAACATGTGTTTTCTTATTCCCGATTGTGATATTTTGACTGATTGTGGATTCGTATGGCCAAAAACTTGTGATTTAGCAGACGGACACGCTCACACAGTTTTGCTCCTTTATACGTTTGTTTTAAATTAACAAATCAGTAACAAATTGTAACGAATTATAGCCAATTTGGTGTATAATTTGTTATTTGTTGTATTATATCTACTATAAATTGGAACCAATCTAAAATATTTATCAGACATTAAAAAATGGTTCGTCACGTACAACAGTAAGAAGTAATAACATTAACGGTACCAATTTTTCTGCACCAGATGCGCATTTCGACAATACATGTCTTTTCAGTGATGATCGTGGCCAAAGTATGTAAAATCCAAAGCTTATATAAAAGATGAAGAGCTATAATACAAAAGTTCCACAAAGAATAGCCAAATTCCTGAAAGGAATCAGAGCTTTGCATGAGGGAGATACATTCCTTAATTTATAATATTTTTTAGCATTTTGTAACAGTAAATTTAATAACACAAAAACAATCCGTATTTTCATGTCAGTACCGGAGTACTGGCTACTAGGCTGGTGATACCCTCGGGGACTAACAGTAAGTTATGTTTCCTCTTGTTAATTTATCTGATTTAAAGAATTTATCTAGCAACAACATAACACATATTTACAAATATTAGTTATTGAGGATGTGGGTCAGCAGTCTTTAGTGCTTATTTTGGAGGAAAGACACGTGTGCATGTTTATTTATTGCGTACATTTTTTTAGACAATTTAACAGATAACATACATTTAAAAATCGAAATTTACACTAAATATTTACCCCATATGTTATTTTGCTGATTTCAAGTTTATATTTGTTTTGTATAATTCTAAAGTTTTTATGTAATATTGTCATTATTTGTTTTCTTATCCTAATACATGTTAAACTTGATAAAAAGAATCATCTTATCCGTCAAAAAAGTAAAATCACAAAAATATTGAACTTAGAGTAAAATCAATTCGGAAAGTCCATAATCACATGGCAAAATCAAATAACAAGAACTGTCATCTTCCTGACTTGGTACAGGCATTTTCAAATGTAGAAAATGGTCGATTAATTTATCTCAAAGATTATGCAAAAGTACAGTTATCAATCTTATCGTATTGAGAATTTTGTCCCTTTTCTATATAAAGTAAAAAAAGCATTTGATTGTTGACCGTTATTTGTAGATAATAACGCAATACTTCAGCATTGAGAGGTTATTACCGACTCTAACCGACTCTATAAATAAGAACAATATGATTAGAATAGAATAGTCAGCTAATTCCTCAAGTCGTAAACTTTTAGAACAGTTATAGTACAAATTGCGCCGACAGACCTTTCATATACTCATCAAGCATCAAGCCTTATTAATTGATTGAAGTGAGATTGGCAAACCTTTTCATTTTTTCGGCAGTAAAAAAAAAGCATTATCAACCCTATATCACAACTAGATGTTGATATACAAAATATTGGTCGTATACATGAAATCATAACAGTTACATGTATTGTGTCTCCGTGACCATAACGCTGTTCTAAATTTCAGAACGGAACGAATTAAAAAAACTGTCTCAAAGACAAAAATGCTGAATTCTAAATAACATTCGTAAGCACCGTCTTTTTGCTCTTTGAATTGATTAGCGTTTTTTTTTTCTTTTTATCTAGACGTGTTCATTGTGTTGTTATACTTTTTCTTATAGTACATGTGTAGGATGAAGTATAAGCTTTATGATTTTTGACGTGATACTCTGTCCGAATAATGTAATCAGAAAGACGCTCTTTTCTTACAAAAGAAAGGTACTAAAACGTCAATCTTTAGAATTTTTATTATCATGAAAAGTTTTGATATTTAAATATTTCTTTATTGTTAGTTTGAAAAGGATGAAAGTGTCTCATATGTCTTAAAGGCAGGGATTTAATATGGGTTTAAAGATTTTTATATTGTATATGATGATGTATATTGGATCGTCACACTATAATAAACTATGTATTACTTACTTATACTTACTTTGTAACACATTTTATATTTCTGACAATGTACATATATTGTTGACAATTTATTTGTAATTTGAGCATACGTTGTTTAAATCTCAACCATTGTCTCTGATTTTTACAATTATTGAAACGAGGACTCGAAGAAAACCCCAAAATGAACTATTACCCAGAAAGAAATATCCATATTACCGATTGATCAACATGGAAGCGGGTAGCAGGAAAATTTATTTGTACATGTACAAACAAAGCAAAAAAAATGTTGTTTACCTGTTATTTGTATACAATAACTAGCTTATTGCAGGATTAAATCTAATTACCTAAATACGTAACTGTAACCATTTTTTTTTAAACTGGTGAAAAAATTAAATGGGGTAAAAAAATGAATAGATTAATTGACTATGCGGTATGGTTTTTTTGTTAAAGACCATTAGGGGATCTGTTGTTATTTATTTCTTTGCCATTTGGTCTCTCGTGGACAATTGTCTCATTGGCAGTCATACCATATTTCTTTTATAGATAGTCAGTATTTTCTAAAATTCAAAGGGAAAATTATGTTATGAAGAACATTTTAGCAACAATTTCTAGCACACGTTTCTTGTTAGATGAAAACCCTACTGGGAGAGTAATAACAAATAATCCCGGTCTCTTGAGTTGTATTCGTACCACATCTTCCTTTTTACTTGTCATTGTTCCTTTCCATTTAACCTCTTGGAATTTAGAGTCGTGTCTGTATATTTGTTAAAATTTTCAACAAGTAAAGTGAACAAACTTTCAAAGCATGGATGCATAACGCACACTCTTAAATTAGAGCAAAATAATTTCCCATAAACTAAATACATTGTATGTATATAGCATTTTTACACCAATCAATATAATTATAAAAATCCACAGTTTGTTAGAAAGGTCAAACATTTAATTTTCTTCATTTTCAAAATGCATATCATTGATGCGCTTTTTTAAATCTCTGTCAAAAAAGCGTTTACCAGAACGTAATAGGTGTTTGCACATGACTTAATAGGTGTTTGGACGTAACGTAATAGGCATTTGCACATACCTTACATGGTGTTTGCACATACTGTAAGCGGTATTTGCACATAACGTAATAGTGTTTGCACATAATGATGTAGTTTTTATACATAACTTAATAGGTATTTGTACATAACGTAATAGGTGGTTGCACATAAGTTAAACGATGATTGCACATAGGGTGAACGATGTTTTCACTTAAGGTAAACGATGTTTGCACATAGGGTGAACGATGTTTGAACTTAAGGTAAACGAGGTTTACACAAAACGTATTAGTTGTTTGCACATAATGTAAAAGGCATTTGTGTATGACGTAATGAATGCTCACACGCATATGATGTATTGTGTTTTTCACTGGAGATACATATGTATAAACACAACATAACACCAATAGACTATAATATCATGAGATTTACACGCTCTGATTCCTTCCACGGATTTGGCTATACTTTTGAACCTTTTGAATTATAGCTCTTCATCTTTTATATAAGCTTTGGATTTCAAATATTTTGGCCACGAGCATCACTGACGAGACATGTATTGTCGAAATGCGCATCTGGTGCAAGAAAATTGGTACCGTTAACTTTATTACATAGAACAAAGGTGTATCAAAATAAAACGTTTAGAACATTTGACATAACAATAACACTTGAGACAGAACGCAATTATTAACTGACTTACGTAAAGGAAGATTAGACACAACATAGATAAAATATGAGAGAATGTAAAGGTGATTGATCATAAAGTTTCAAAGTATAATATATAGTAGTGAAAGCATGATGTAAAGCATATTTTACACAACAAAGTTTAGCAATGACATATCATACAATTGTTTGACCAAACAAATAACTAATTTGATATTATATAATAATAATACTTTATTCCGAAAGCAATACAGCTTATAGGATACATATACACAATTTTACACCAATATAAGAATTTTACAAGAGATATATAATATATATAAATATAAGGTGTGCATGAAAGAACATATAATACATAATACATAATACATAATACAAAATACGAAATACGAGCGGAGAATGATATAATGATATAACACTTAAATAAAGTGAGAACAAAAATATTATTTACTGCAATTAAATTCTAAGTTTTTCTGCACATTTAAAAAATATACCTAAGTTATTCAATTCTTTAATATTTCTGACAGATAACAACTGGATAAGTTTGTATGTAGAAGGATTTCTCCAATAATACTTTTTTATATACTTTTCTCGAATTTGACTATATTTTTTACATTCAAGTATAAAATGGTATTCATCTTCAATAGCGCTAGTATTACAATTTGTACATAGTCTATTATTTTTATCAACATTATAATATCTACCTGTTTCTATACTTAATATATGAGCTGATATACGATATTTACAAATGTATGGTTTGTATATATAATTTACAGGTCTATCTAAATAAAATTGCAATGTGTGTGTACTATACATGTATCTATACAAATGACATATATTTGAATTCTCAAAAAACATAGTTACTTCACTAATGAATACACCAAGCATTCTTTCTTTTAATTGCGATAGAAAAATGTCTTTACAAACTACACTTTGGTTTCACCAAACATAATTAAATCCATATCTAAACAAAATATCTCTAAGTTCTGTCATACATCTCATCATAGCAATTCTTTAATATACAATTTTCTGTACTCAAAATTTTTAATCAGTATTTGACCATTCTATACTGCCTTTCAATGTACATTGGCAATCTACCTAATTCACAATAAATCATATTAGTTTCAGCACTCATTTTGACTTTAAGAACACGTTTTAAAAAATACAAATGAACTTTTTCGATATTAGGTGCCATATGAAATCCCCATATTTCCGAGCAATAATTCAGTATACTTGCTACATAAGTTTCAAATAATGACAACAAAGTTTCAGGATTATAATAATCATCATGTATTTTATTGAATATACTACCGTTTTTTTTTACTTTGCACAAACCCAAATACGCACCCATCAACGAGGTGTCAAAGTATCATACTTCTGACTATTATTTTATCAACAACTGTAAAAACGTTTTGTGCAAAGTCTGATTTCTGTATTTCATTTTTCGGTGGTATTCTTAAACGGTCAACCCCTATTAGTGGATCTACCTATTATAATGATTATAATTGTTAGCCTGCTATCGTCCTCAAAAGAAGGATGAAAGATACTAGAGAGATAAACAAACTCATAGATTCAAAATAAACTGACAACGCCATGGTTAAAAATAACAAGACAAAAACAGTATAGAACAAAGTCTATCAGTGTTATGATGAAATTAGATGTGATGGTTTTATATGTTCTACAGCAGAAGCAAGGAAATAAAAACTTTTAACATAGTTCGTATAATAATTTTGCATCAACATTAATAGGATTATGCAAATTAAATCAATCAATTAAGATACATCCTATCTGTTTATTATCTGTATGCATCTTAATTGTGCTGCCTGTATGCCACTCGATGACAATATGCAATTAGTTTGGACCCTTTTGGCCCCTAATTCCTAAACTTTTTGGATGTTGAATATGTCATAATTGTAACTTATTTTTAAATGCAGTCAAACTTTTACTATAAATAAAGGACTGGTATGTTTCAATCAATTTCATATCATTTAAAAACAAATAATATGACACTCAGCTAATTAATGATTTGTCAGTAATTATTTAGTAAATAATTTGAGAATCTGGTTGATATTTTTATCATATTTCTTTGTGCATACCAAAATATAAGAAATTGCTGTATTCGTGTATACGAAATATAAAAAATAAAGATGTGGTAGGACTACCAATGAGACAACTCTCCTCAAGAGACAGACTGACACCAAAATTTACAACTGTATCATGCGTATGTCACTGTACGTCCTTCAACAGTGAGGCTGTTTTTAAACTTTCAGTATCGTACTGCTTTACTATCTTTAAAAGTATAGCTTACAGTATATTTTTTGTTTTTCAGTTACATGTTAGTTGAACTCAAAAGTTCCTGATCATTGTGGCAGATTTGGCCTGTCATCTGAAGAAAACAGTTTCTGTAGTAAATGTACTCATACCCATCATCTTTCTTGTAATGACTGTGAAGCTCTGACCACTACTTTGAAATTGATAGAGGATACTGCAGATAGCATAACATATACAAACCAAGAACAACAAGATGACACAAAATACATTATTGTACAGGTATTTATTCAACATTATATAGGGCACTATTTGGTGTTTTTTTTTATTGGACAATATCTACACACTACGTGCACTAAGAGACACTTTAAAATGCAGCGAAAAAACATGATAAATGTTCAAAATTATTTAGCCCTAACTACTAAAGCCTTTTGCACATGCCCGTATCATGTACACAATTTTAATCATAATCCCAATCCCATACAATATCGAATAGCAGCATTAAATGATTTTTCATTCATTAAGAGTTTGGAACTTTGTTCAGCAAAATTTGTGAAAGAGAGTACACATTTTGTGTAGCCAACTACTAGAGTTTTCTACCTAGATCCTTTAAACTTAAAAGGAAGATTGCACTTATGATGAAATTGTTTGCCTGATATTAAGGAATTGTTTGAGGATTTTTTTCTTATTTGTCCAGATTTGAGAGGTAACTTTTCAGTAAAATGTAAAACTTATAGCTGACTATGCGGTATGGGCTTTGCTCATTGTTGAAGGCCATACGGTGACCTATAGTTGTTAATGTTTGTGTCATTTTGATCTGTTGTGGTTAGTTGTTGTCTTATTGGCAATCATACCACATCTTCTTTTTTATATTTGATGTAATTGCAGTTACATAGTAAAAATTCTACATTGATAAGTCACATATTTTGCAACCTGGCTATTTTGAGACTGTGACACATTTTTATTTATTTAATTACAGGGTATTAAAACTATTATAGAGTGGAAGAAACACATTGTGAGATCTGTAAACCAAGACAGGGCAAGAGGGAAAGTTTTAGACACATTGCAACCAAATGAAACTTTAATTGAAAGAGACTGGGCAATGAAATGTCTTCCATTACAGTATAGGTATATACATGGTTTATATAAAAAAATCTATTTTTTCGGTAATTTCACAAATTGATCAGGAAATGTTTGGATACAATGTGATGACCAACAATATTTTTTTTGTCATTTTAGTACATATTTTAAATGGAAAACATAACAGGGTCAAAGAAAAATATGATAACAGTCATTTTCACAAGTAAAAAAGCCCATAGCAACCGAATTTACACCATAGCAACATTAAAAACTACCTTTGAACCAGGCCTATGTTGCTTAAATTTTAATTTCTGGTCATGTTCAAATGTTTTATCATGTATCTAGAAAATATTTACAAGCAACACTGAATTACAACAATAATATAAAAAAAATGACCCAACAGCCCTATTAGCCACAACAAATATTCCATAGCAACATAATTGGTGTTCAGTAAAAGAAGTTTTTTAGTAAACATCACATTTTTTTTTACATAGCAAGGTATGATAATTGTTTTAAAAAAAATATATACAGGCAATGTCAGAATTTAACATCTGCATTGACAGCAGCAAAATGAAATACTAAGCAACATTTAAATTACCTTAACAACAGGGTGAAGTTTTTGCTGAAATTTTCAATCTTTTAATGACACTTTGGAATTGCACCATTTTTTTTATAATATTATTAAACAAGGTGTTTACATTTAATCCTGTATTCCATTAACAGTAAACACAATCAATAACAACCTGCACATCTTTCTTCAACATGTTTAGCTGCGAAAGTCCATACTTTATCAAGCACTGTCAGCACAGAAGGTCAAAATGATCTCAATTAACTTTTTTGATATTCACAAAACCATGTTAAAAGTTACATACACGAGATTGTACCACTTTCTTTAAAAATCAAGACAAAATAAGCCATGGCATGTGTTCACTGCACGAAAATGTATTTGTTTGACCAAAACCAGCTTGCTTGATCACACATCGAATTGCATAAAAACCTTAAAATTGCATCATCAGATGATACTATATAACATGTATAATAGCATCAGTTTAACATCAATTTAGGACTTTTAAAATGTTGTTTCTGCTTAGTTCATTCACAATTTATGTAAATGGTTTAGATCTTCAAACTCATGTCTATTGTTGAAGGCTGTATGTTTCAGTTTTTGTATTAGTGGGAGTGAATTAGCTTTGTATTAAATATATTTAAGGGCAGGAATTTGTTTTACAGGTAGTTGATCAGGTTTTTGGTCAAATCATCATCTACTAATTATTCAACTGAATATGTTTTATATATATATGTGTTTTATTAAATTAAATGTATTTTAAATGACTTCATATTTGGTCTGCAACTTGACAATGAAGAGTTGTAAATGTGGAACTGTCATATAACTACTTCCTGTTTGCAAATACTTTTTTAGCCACATGAAATAGACTATATTTTCACATTTTTTCAATATTTAGATAATCAGTCCAACAAGTTATAGATGCATATAAAGTTTCATTATACAATCTACAATCTGACCAAAAAATGTGAGTTGGTTATAAAGATTTTATAGTGTTCTGTCTAGATAGAAAATGACTAGCCTTTGTGTACGTCTATATTTTTAGTTTCTGCATTTGAACATCAATACTTTTCACACATTTTGTTTAAAAAAAAGGAGATGTGATTAAATACTATCCAAATTAGATTAAAAGGACAAAGATGCAAACAGATACAGGTTACAGCCTTCAACAGTTACAGCCGTCAACAATGGACAAAATCTATAATGTATTGTAAGCTAGAAAAGGGCTGGTATGACAATATGCAAAACAATGCAAAAGAGAAAACTAACATGTACACATAATAAAAGAGAAAAAATAGCAGACAGCAACCCAATCTTAGTTCACTGGATTACAGGTTCTCATTCTTGGACAGGCACATAAACATGTGACAGGACATGCGGTTTACAGTTTTTTGTGTGCTCAACCCCACCTATAAATATGCAAGCACAATCCTTTTTAAAAATTGTTAAAGGCAACTTAACATACATATTTTACTTGAACACCTGTGTTTGTGCTATTTTTTTGTTTTTCAAAGTAAATTTATTTTTCAGAGAATCTCAGTCGAACTGGTTTGCCAAACGTGGTCTTTCCAGGCATGTTAGTGTTATAAAATTCCAGGAAAAAGAAGGAAAAAATAGTTTGACAGTTCTTCACATCTTTGATACTGCTATGCAAGATGCTGTCACTTCCAATGCTATATTGAAAGATCTACTACACCATGTCAATTCCACTAACAACATGTTGACACTCTGTATTTAAGATCGGACAATGCTGGGTGTTACCATTCATCATATGGCATATTGTCAGTCTCTGCTCTGAATGACAATCCATACAATATACAGTGAAACCTGTCCAAACCGAACACCCACGGGACTTTGCGTTTTGTTCGGTTTTCACAGGTGTTCGGATTGTAGAGGTAAATGGAAGTCGACACCAAAATATTTTTGGCATTTACTGACAAGGGATAGTAGGTGACACAAAAGACGACAGTTTATTTTTGTGTTGATTAAGATGTAAATGTAAAAATAAAAGAAAATGAAGATAGCCGTTTTGCTACATGTTTGTTTATAAATCAAACGCCACTCCGTCAATCACGCTCGTCGTTTGGAGATGTCCGACGTGGAGCGATTTTGCTTTTCATAATTATTTTCTCATCCGTTAATTCACTGACCAATTCAGATTCACAGTCAGTGTCAAATGACGATTCCGTAGTTGAATCGGGAACGTCATTGTACACACGAGTTCTCGGACTAAACTGGTTACCCGCTGATTGATTCTTCGGCACACGATAACAGTGAAACAACAGCAGGGGTCCAGTTTATTCTCGAACTTTATCGTTGCTTAATAGCTAACGGAAGTCTTCGGGAGCATTCGAATCAAATAATATAGGGCCTCTAAAGGGAATCCAGCAATCGAAATCCATTGACCTTGTTGTGTTGCACGACTTCTTAATCCAGTGAAAGGCTTAAAAACTATTATTTAATTAAACAGTTTAGCTACAGAATGGCAGTTACGATTTTGTGGCCGTAATTATTTGAGGAAGGTGCATTTAATTGATCTGTGGGAAAGTTCCTTTCTTGTCATTATCGGCGATGGGGGTAGCTGACCAGTTTAACGTTGTTTTTTTATAAATCACTTTATACATGACAAAGACATGCTAATTAGTTTGTAATAACAACTCACACGTTCATTAAACCTCAAATACCCTCGGGGATACTCTGCCATCCTGTATTTGTTTAATTAAATCATGCAAATCACTAATAATATTTTATTGTTTTGATTGGTATTGATCGATTTTGACAGGTAATTTTTAAATACAAATACTAACGAGCCTTCAAAAAGCGTTCGGAATTCGGTGTTGACAGGGTTCGGTTTTTTCAGGTAAGATTAATGTTAAATGATAGAGAAATTTTGAGGGGACTTTGAAAATTGTTCGGTTTAAACTAAAATTCGGTTTTATCAGGGTTCGGTTTACCCAGATTTCACTGTAACAGTAAATAGGATGGACTTTTCTGATCCACAAGGTGGAAAGTCAATTTGTGACAGAAAGGCTGCCCATGTCAAAGCATGCATAAGAAGATATGTAAATGGAGACAATAATGTAATAACAGCTATAGAATTCAAGTCAGCTGTAGAAAAAACAATGAAAAATGTTAAAGTAGTTGTTGCATTGCCACCTAGTCCCATCAAAAGTTCAAAAACATCCAAGATTGAAAATAAAAGTTTTATGTACAATTTTTTCTTCTCAAACAATGAAATTACAGCTTGGAAGCAATTCGAAATTGGCATTGATAAAGTTTTCTCTTCCAAATCCTTAAATAAAATTCCATCTCTTGTTAAAAATGTGAAAGTACTGTAATATGGGGAACCATTGCTCAATCATCATTGAATAAAAGCATTCCAGTACCCGTAACTAGAAATGAAGAGCTCGAAGAAGAAGACAACATTTGTAGCAATGTATTTACATGTCCTGAAGACGGTTGAATTTCAACATTTTTAAAATATGGACAATTATGTAACCACCTCGACAGAGGTAAACATATCTACCCTAAGAATAATTTGAATATAAAGGAGCATACACAAATCATGCATGCTTCTTTAATGGAAAGCAACAGTTCTGCTGAAAAAGTACTTCATTCTGGTACAGCACATGCAATTCAAACAGAATCTACATTAAAGAAAGGATGTGCATTAAAGAATAAGCGAGAGATAAAGAGATTTTCAAAAGAGCAAATAGAATACATAACAGAGAAATTTCAGTTTGGTGAATCTACTGGATATAAGTGTGACCCAGATGATGTGGCAAAAGAGATGAGACATGTAAAGAACAGTAAGGGCATCCAGAAATTTCAACTTGAACACTTTCTTTCTCCTTCTCAAATTGATAGATTTTTTAGCAGGCTTTCACTAAAAAAAACCAAGCATCAAATACTGTTTATGACGATTGTGATATGATAGCAGAAGAATCAAGAATGGAGATGTCTTGGCTAACTGTATTAGCAAATACTGTACAGTAAACATTTAACATTTTTGTTCTTTTTTCAATACCTCTGATCTGATTGATGTAGTTTAAATTAAAACAATTCTTCTCTATAAATGCTTAAAAAATGGTACTGTAGTTTGTTTGATGTTTGTTTAACATTAAGTAGCAAATATCTGATTTGAAACTTTCATCTTTTTTGTGAAAAGCTCTAGATCTGACATCAAAATATCCAGTACCACAGCCTTTTCCTATACATGTATTTTGAATATTAAAAAATCATACCCTTATATATATATTTAACCAACAATAGACCTATATAGCATTATTTCACTACTTCATGGAGAGATATTTAACAAATATCTGATGTAATTATCACTGAGGTTAAAATTGCAATTTTAGAAAATATTCAGTTGAATAATTAGTAGATGATGATTTGACCAAAAACCTGATTAACTACCTGTAAAACAAATTCCTGCCCTTAAATATATTTAATACAAAGCTAATTCACTCCCACTAATACAAAAACGGAAACATACAGCCTTCAACAATAGATATGAGTTTGAAGATCTAAACCATTTACATAAATTGTGAATGAACTAAGCAGAAACAACATTCAGTCCTAATTGATGTAAAACTGATGCTATTATACATGTTATATAGTATCATCTGATGATGCAATTTTAAGGTTTTTATGCAATTTGATGTGTGATCAAGCTGGTTTTGATCAAACAAATACATTTTTGTGCAGTGAACACATGCCATGGCTTATTTTGTCTTGATTTTTAAAGAAAGTGGTACAATCTCGTGTATGTAACTTTTAACATGGTTTTGTGAATATCAAAAAAGTTAATTGAGATCATTCTGACCTTCTGTGCTGACAATGATTGATAAAGTATGGACTTTCGCAGCTAAACATATTGAAGAAAGATGTGCAGGTTGTTATTGATTGTGTTTACTGTTAATGGAATACAGGATTTAATGTAAACACCTTGTTTATTAATATTATAAAAAAATGGTGCAATTCCAAAGTGTCATTAAAAGAGTGAAAATTTTAGCAAAAACTTCACCCTGTTGTTAAGGTAATTTAAATGTTGCTTAGTATTTCATTTTGCTGCTTTCAATGCAGATGTTAAATTCTGACATTGCCTGTATATATTTTTTTTAAAACAATTATCATACCTTGCTATGTAAAAAAAAATGTGATTTTTTACTAAAAAACTTCTTTTACTGAACACCAATTATGTTGCTATGGAATATTTATGATGGCTAATAGGGCTGTTGGGTCATTTTTCTATAGTATTGTTGTAATTCAGTGTTGCTTGTAAATATTTTCTAGATAGATGATAAAACATTTGAACATGACCAGAAATTAAAATTTAATTCTAACATGACGTCCTTCAAACGCTTTGAGTACACACCCGTGGTAAAATATTAATATATTGGTTGGGCTGTTCTGATTGTACTCCCACGTCATATGATTGTTTATGGATGGAGTACACGACGTCATAGAATGATAACGTAATAGTTTAAGCATTTTTCGGGAAAATACACGCTTCTGATACCGAAAATCATCACCAGAATGAAACGTAAACAAACAATACTAAAATGTGGTATAAGCCCTTTTTTATATACATAGAAGATATATAAGTAAATTATCATTAAAATTCATCCAAATCTATCTAAATCTATTATTGTAAATAGTTTGAGCATGTCACTAAATCTGTTTGCTCCGTTCTTTACCGCCAATCTTAAAGTGGGTTAATTTATGGGAACGGCAAATATTTGCCTCCATCTAGTGCGCTTTGAACCAAAACAATTGCTATATTTGTCTTATCAGAATCGAAATAATTCATGGGGGTTTGACTATATCTAAATTTTACCACGGGTTGTCCCTTTATGCCGATATTTTACCCCTCGCTATCGCTCAGGGTAAAATATTTGTCATAAAGGGCCAACCCGTGGTAAAATAACGATATACTTAAGCCCCCATGAATTATTTCTTAAGCAACATAGGCCTGGTTCAAAGGTAGTTTTTAATGTTGCTATGGTGTTAATTCGGTTGCTATGGGCTTTTTTACTTGTGAAAATGACTGTTATCATATTGTTCTTTGACCCTGTTATGTTTTCCATTTAAAATGTTTACTAAAATGACAAAAAAAATATTGTTGGTTACACATTGTATCCAAACATTTCCTGATCAATTTGTGAAATTACTGAAAAAATTGAAATTTTTTGTTAAATTTTTTTTTTTTTTCAGATCATGGGCTACCAAATTTTATTCGATAAGTTGATAGTACAGTTAATTTGCTTCAAGAAAATGTGATTTAGAAAAGTCAGCTCTGTTGTGTTTTTAAGCAGGGGACTTGAACAATTGTAACGCATTTTTCTTGATTTTTAACCGAAACAAATGTTTTTTTCAAGTTACCATAGCAACTACAAAATAATATATAAAGTTACAACTGACATATGGTTATTTGTTATAATTGATCATATCCTTATGGAAATTATTGAAAATAAATATTATCTACAGTTTCTTTGTTGTTTTGACATGCTAAAATGCCATATTTTTGATGATTTTCCCAAAATTATAGACTATATAGCATGCTATATGAGCTTCGTTACTATGGAAACAGTTTAAGTCCGATATTTGCACAAATATGGTAAAAAATGTTTTTTAGGTTATATTTCCTATGATTTAGCATAGTTTTTATGTGAATTAAAAAAAATCACATTCCTTATGAAGCTAAGTGCTTACTGACTTGGCCTCTTTTAAAAACACTATTTTTTCAGTTTATACCTGTTATTTAATGAATGAAAATAGTATTTGTTCTCAATAAATCATAAAAACATACGTCATTGATCAAAACTAACCTTTTTGAATTAAATGCAAGTTTTCTGTTCAGAAATCGTTCTACCACAACTTTTCAGTATTAAATTAGAAATTATTAGATCCTTGATAAAAGGTATTTAGAACAAAGTGCAAGAGAATGATATACTTTTTTTACTGCATTTAATTGTACTATTGTTAGTTTACACATAATTATTAATAGTTATTACAACTGTATTAATCCCTTTCTACTTTGATACTGTTGTTGTCAAAGTAAATACAAATTTCGTGGTTAACCTTTCAGTTTGTATACGGGACGTATAATGGTACCCAGTTGTCCATTCGTCCATCGTCAGCATTTCGGACAAAAACTCAAAAACGCTGCAACCAATTTACATCAGACTTCGGTGAATTGTCTATTTAGGTATCATCCCTTTCGAATTTTTAGACATTATTGATTCTACGTTTCCGAGTTATATTTATAGGTTTTATAACGAGTGATTATAGATATCGCTGTTTTATTAACTCGAGTTATTTAATTTCATTTAAATAATAAACGAGCCTTCGGCGAGTTTACTATTACTATTTGAATTTAATAACGAGATTTGATAATAAGTGATATCCCATTCTCACAAGTTATTTATTAATAACCTAATTGTCTTAATACGGCCAACACTCTCATTGCGTTAAACTAAAAATTTCGAGAATCGTTGTTCTTGCATTTTAGACACGACATTTACATCGTCGTCACCTTTGAAGGGCATCATTGGCCTAAGGAAGAGCTAGTGAAAATACAATTATATAGTCTTATAATGATGTAAAAGGTGTCAGACCACCAATTTAAATACCCTATCTGTTCTACCAAATCTACCAATTTTCACAGCTTTTTAAATACCTTACCCAAAGTTTAACTTCTTATAAACCAGTTATATCCTGGTATGTACATGTATCATCTTTCTCCATGTCAATTTCTTTAAAGCCTTCGAAGATAGACACTGACGTTCGAAAGAGGTACCCCAAATATAACCCCTGGTTTTTTTTAAATCTATAGTTAGTATACCGTAGAGCGCAATAATCCCCAATTTTTTATTATAACTCACAGACAAATAAATGTTGGCTCAGAAGGGTCTTAATGTATTTCTCTTTCACCAAAAGTTTGATTTTTGAAAACTTGTTGGTTGGTTTTAGTAAAGTAGGACAACGAAAGCACTATTGTGTGTCAGATTAGGGCTACTTTTACATACGTTCTTCATTGAAGGGAGTAATTGGTGGTGGACACCAGAAAAATTCAAATTAACACAGATTTTCGTATTTTCGTATCACACTATGTGTAGTGAGTATAAGAGAAATTTCTATTCATGTAAGAAATAGAAAACAAGACACAACCATGCATAAGAGAAATGAACTTTGAAAACGTTACAGGTGTAGCATGCGACCATGGCACAGCTGTTTATTAAAAAACGGAATAAGAAACCTCAGTACTGGACAGCAAAGAAGAATCAGATAAATGCTATCTAACAATACACATTCCAATTGACAAAAAGATTGAAACTAGATTTTATACATAATAATCAATCTAATGAATAGCTCACAAATATCTGTATGTACTTCTCAATACCAATTATTTATGAGTACATTATATTGTTGACATCAGGAGTATGTGCTGTACATGAAAGTTATAAAATATGACAAACAACAAAATATATAAACAAATGAACGAGTGTTTATAACATATAAGTGTTAGAATACCATTATCAAACTGACAATTGATTTGGGTCATGACTGGACAAGTACTAAATTTGAAACTTTGTCTATTATTTGTATTCATAAATACACTGACAAATATCCTTTTAAACTATATGTAATTTGTATAATCACTTGACAAAAATAGGACACACTCGTGAAAGACCGGACTGCTTTCCATGTATGCATTATATTCAATATTGTTAATTAACTACTCTCTTATTGGACTTGATATGATGATAACTGTCTATGAAATACAAAAGTAGCAACTCGGCCAATACAGAATAAGTCGGCCAATATAGATTTTTTCTGTATTGGCCGAGTTCCGATCCGGCCAATACAGGATTTTCGGAACTTCTCTGGTTTTTAGTTAGAAATTCACGATAGAGGCAAAGATATGGAAACAGTCGTCTGCAAACATTCATTCTACACAGTTACACACAAAAACAAAATGCCTAAACGCAAAAAAAATAACAAACGGAGAAGAAATGATGGACGCACTGGTGGAAGATGTCTTCCGCTATGGAGAATTAGCCGAACTTGAGGCGGAGGCAATCAGACACAATGTGACAGGCGTCGCAAACTCTGTACGTTATGAGGAACTAGAAGTAGAAGTTGAAGGTGAACAACCAACTATGCCACAGACTGAAATGACTGCCCAATTATTACGGGATGATGACCAAGACGACGATAACAAAGAAAATGACGAGGAGGGTGTAAGTAGATTCAAAATATACACTGATGAATAGACTGATCAATTTCTTGACATTAATAAGAACAAAAACACAGGATCCAAGACTAAAAGTGATGTGAAAATTGTTAGAGACTTCTTCGTATCAGTTGGTGAAATGAGGGACCCAACAGAAATTCTCCCTAAAGAACTAGACAGTCTGTTAGCAAGATATATTTTGGGAGTCAGAAAGAGAGACTTGACAGAATATGAACCAGACAGTCTACATGGGATTCATAATAGCTTGGATAGATATTTCAGGGATATGAAACTAACTATAAGGTACATTTTTTTTTTAATTCTAACATTTGAAACTTATATATCTACAGAAGCTGCCAATCCTGAGCTACTAAGTTTTTTTTTATGAACTTAACTTTAATAATGGCATTGATGCAGAGTCAGAATACCTCCCCCTTTTTGTCATTTAAGCCCTGTAAAAGTCTATTTTGACATAAAAAGAAAAGAAAAAAAGGTTAAAATATCCCACATTATGTATAAAACAAAGTTTTTTTGTTTTTTTTAGTGGAAACACATGACTTGTCTAAATGGATTTTTTATTTGCCTTAAATTAAAGCTGAATTTTGAAATTTACTACTGTTTTTACATAACCTTATGTTACACACTTTTTACTTCAGTATAAAAAAAGATTCAGAGTTTGCTCACTCAAGACGAGTACTGGAGACAACAAATAAATCCCTGAAATCCATGGGAAAAGGCAACAAACCAAATAAAGCTGATTCCGTGACAGGAGATGAAATTGCCATCCTCAGGGGGAAAAACATTATTGGTACACGTACGTATTATCTTTTTTTAATAAAGTTATCGCATGTATATACGGTAAATTGTATAAAGTTCTTTACAAATATCATGTAAAATGAATATAGTTTAATGTTGCTGTTGTTACAAAATAAAAATAAATGAAATTTACAAGGAATAAAATAAAATTGAGAAAGGCAATGGTGAATATGTCAAGGAAGTATACTTATTATATACTATTTCATATTGTGCATTTAAATTGATATAAAATAATGTTATAAATATTTCAAAAATTGAAGTTATGTTCTACTTTTTTTATCTAGAAAATCCAGAAGCTCTTCTAAATGCAATTTGGTTGAACAATGGTGCATATTTTGGTCTGAGAGGTAGACAGGATCATGTCAATATCTTATGGGGAGATGTCCTACTTAAAAAAATATTCAATGGCAAGGCATATGTAAAATTCAATGGTATGTATCAAATGCTACTGACATTTTTGGTGATATTTGTGTTTGCTACATGAAGTTCTTATTCGAAAATAAAATATATTCCGACGAAAAAGCCAATTTGCATGCACTTTGATATATTGGGCTGTTACAAACATGACCGAAAAATGCTGACAAACTCTATCTGACTCAGTTAGTATCAGTAGTTACAAAGATGTATTAGTATGAATGTGTTCCAGGTCTTATGTACAAAAACTACAATCATGAACCAATATCAGCTGTTTTTTAAGAACCACAATTGTATCAACCTGAAGAAATGACAAGTTTAATATTTTTTTTAATAGAAAAGGACCAATATTGACCGAGGTCAATATTGATTGATTTGTCCATAAAACCTAACGCAAAAATACAAACAGTTTTATTTTATTTCAGAACGTAGCACTAAAACAAGAAGTGGGGAAAAAGTTGGAGACTACAGACCTGTCCAGCCAAAAGACTTTGAAGAACCAAAAGCAGGAGAAAAATGTCCCATACATATTTACAAAGAATACAGTCGATATAGGCCTACTGTAGACCATGACTCTAGATTTTACTTACGGCCATTAGTGGACCCCAAAACACATGTCTGGTTTTCCAAACAATGTGTAGGAAAGGATAAACGTATCATGAAAAACATGGCTGAAAAAGGGGAACTGCAAGGACGTTAGGTCAATCACTCAGGTCGTAAAACTTTTGCCACTGCTTTACTGCAGAGTGGTAAGCCAGTTACAGAGATTGCACAGCTGGGAGGTTGGAAAAACATTGGGTCCTTAAATCATTATTCTGTTCCGTCAGTTAAACAACAAGAATAAGCTTCCCATACTATTTCAAGCGTTATGATACCGGAATCACCTGAAAACATGTACCATGACAGTTCTGATATAGCTAATGGACAAATTGGTGAAATTGTACATCAACCTTGCAATATACATGTAGTTCCCATAGTTGGGTCAGGTTCATCTGTAGCACAAATAACCAATCTATCTAGTAATGAAATGCAGTCTCAGTCTGAGTAAAAAAAAAACAAGACAATCCGTTGTCACTGTTTTATGGGGCCGTTATTAGTGGTGGTACCATTATATCAATATTGTCTCTAGCAGCAAGGAAAACAAGAAAACACATACCAGCACAGTATCTAATGAAATTGTTTCATCTCAAGAATATTGTTAACTGCATACAAATTATAGACTAGTAGTTTTATTATTTCTTGGGGGAAAAAGTTCTTACTATTCAAATGATAATTTTTATTATTATTAAATGTTGAACAATTAAAATATTTCTGTATTACTATTTGTCCCATTACTAGTAGTAAATTAATAAAGATTCCATTACGTGGTAATTTCTGTATTGGCCTTGTTATTGGTCCTCGGCCAACTGTATTGGCCTTCGGCTTCACCTCAGGCCAATACAGCAAGTCTCGAACCAATAACAAGGCCAATACAGAAATAACCACGTAATAATATCATTTTATCAGTGTTATGTGTATACAAATAGCTGTATTCTGTATTTTGGAATTAAAGCATTATCAGGGTTATTTCAACTTTTTTATCGAAAAATAATGTGGGGTTAGTAATGTCTTTCTATATCAAATACTATCATACGTAATATAACTTTGTATATTAAGCACAAGCGTCTATATCACGTTTTGTTGAAGATAACGTCTGTTTATTTACATTTTGTTCATATTCACTCGAAAAAACTCGATCAAATCACTCAAAAAAACCACGATTCTAATCAGAAACTATACCTACCGTGCTTTATATTTTTTTTATATGAGCGTCACTGATGAGTCTTATGTAGACGGAACGCGCGTTTGGGGTACTTATTTTTAATCCTGATGCCTTTGATAACTACCTACATTAACACATTATGAGTTTTAATCTTCCTTACTTCTTTTGTTTGAAATTTCATAATCACGTTGAACAATATTTTACTGAAACACTTTTCGTTATTACTAAGTTTCTAAGAAATACTGTTAGTGCACCAAACTATTTATCTGAAGGAACCGAATATTTTTATTTTTATCTAGAGTATAATGAAGTACTGCCTGTTGTTTGTTGAACAATTTACCGAGATAAAGATTGTATACAATTTACAGCAGTGAGCATTAATTGTAGAGGTACACAAATGTAGCTTTACTAGTTTTAAATTCTACATAGAATGTAATTCGTTTTATATTATTATTAGTGATGTAAGTAAGTCCATAGGTATTCGGTAATTTAGTATTGACATTTAGATTCATACAAACAGCAAAATGATTCCAATTAATACACAGATATGATGTCTCTTAATTGACTGATATTTGTTTACATTCTCCAATTACTGTTGATGCTTCATGTTTATACTAAATCTCTTAAAAGTTTTGATCTCCTTGCCTCTGCTGAAAGACATATACAAAAATTACAATGTAAAGCGCCATCATAACACTGATATGCTGTATCCTTATCACCGGATATCTCATAGCATACTCCAAGTATAGTTAATGAAGTAGATAAGGTATTTCCACAAATTAAATTCCTTTCTTTAACTGTCGAGAATAAATCATGTAAAGCCTTTTGTCTGTTTAAAATATCGTCAACATGATGATAGCAGAGAAATCTAAGGCAGTGGGACATAAAAATAGAAGGTATAAATATGTTACAATATTTCACCTCCTCCTGCAGTTCATTTGGTATCAGTGATGAGTGTTGTACGTACTCAACATGGTTTACAACTGCCATTCTCGTCTTGTCCTGAAGTGTCATTGTGGAATGTACATGCTTTCTGTAATAATTTATATGTACGTCATCGTAATTTTGACCTCTTGTCAGTACCATATCAGGTGAACATCTTGAAAGAACATACTCCGTTAGTCTTAGTGTAACATTGAACTGGCCTGTTACATAATAAAATGATGCGTATAACAACCAGCCCGTGGCAGAATCTGCCTTAATACCGTCTTGTAAATGTTTGTGATAACGTTTGTGTATGTTGTACCTTTCAGTCGTTACTGTTGGTGATGGTAGTCGTTGCGCTGCACATTGACTTATTTTGGCATGATGCAATTTACATACATCAAAAATAAATGTACACGATTTCGACTTAAGTAAATATTCAATAAATTCAAGTGTTTTTAAACAGCTAGAAATGTTATACAGAATACCATAATTGTCATTAGATATCCTGTAAAATAGTAGGTCTAATTTTATAAATAAAGATTCAGGCTGTGTACTGAATAAACGATGATGTCCATTTTCGTATTGAAATAAACTATGTATCAATCCATGAATTCCGTCACACTTTATTTTATACAACACATTAATTAGTATTTTATTGTTATCTGCATTGATCTTTCCCAGAAACATATTATGCTCAGGTATAAAATAGTTCGGACAATAGCATTTATTTACCCATGATATCATTTTACTAAGACAGTGACAAAAACAAGAATATAATTTAGACGAATGAAATGTGTCAATATCAACTTCTTCTGAGACCCAGAATAAAGCTGTCTTCAGAAAGTAAGAACACAACAAACCGTCGGCATCTTTGTTTGCGTTAACAATATGTGTTAATGTTAGTTTGAGGAGACAGTAACATAACAGTTGAGTGAAGTTAAACGAATGTACAAGTTGTTTTTCTGCCACAGAGAAAGATAATCTCCATAATATATTACAATCTGGGATAGTTCGTGGTCCAATAGGTACTAACACACATCCGTAATTTTTTATCTTATCAATTACGGAATTAGGCGGCCATTGCAATCGGTGACGCGATACCCAGGGTAGTGCATTGTAAGGTAAATATTTACTTCGTAGACAGAATGCAAAATCCACGTATTGATCGTTATCTGATAAACAGGGGCCGTGAGATGAGAGCTTCAAGTTGGGGATTGTCTTATTTATATTATTAACAAATGAGTTGACTGACAAAAATAAACCTTGTTTAGTACTTTCAATACATTGGGGTTGTATAAAGAAAGATTCCCAATTCCCTCCTGCTATTAATCGGAGTTTAGTAAATCCAGGATGATCATTCTCATTCTCCATAACCAATGTTGTCCGATGTACTGAATGTTTGATATTCCTTACATCCTGTATTAAGTCTACGTCTTTGATGACGTACATTATATCTATATCACTACCTGGTAAATCTATCCCTTCTGCTAAACTCCCACTCGATATTTCTGTTATCTTTTTACCTATGTTTATCATAATTTCATTATTTATCATATCTTTTGTGATAAATAAATGTTGCCTTTTACGTATCTGTACTTCTGTACCAGCTGTTTTCACTAAGTGCTCGTATAAGTATACGTCCTTCAAATCTTTTCCCGTCCAGGACACGTCATCTATAAAGAAAAAACACAAAAATACTAAACTCCGAGGAAAATTCAAAAAGGAAAATCAAAAATCAAAAGGCAAAATCAAAAGTCCAAACACATCAAACGAATGGATAAAAACTGTCATATTCCTGACTTGGTACAGGCATTTTCTAATGTAGAAAATGGTGGATTGAACCTGGTTTTATAGCTAGCTAAATCTCTCACTTTTATGACAGTCGCATCAAATTCCATTACATTGTCAACGATGAATGAACAAAACAAACATACTCAAAGAGTAAAAATGTCAAAAATAGAGGTACAGCGGTCAATAATGTGTTATCATCTTAAAATCACTGTAAAACAACAAATGTAACGAAGAAGAAAAAAAGGCATACATCAAATTTAACATACTAATTTTGATTTTCTTATACGACTTAATTTATGTATATAAAGTCTACCCGTAAAGGATAGAAGGTTTTAAGTACTGGTGTAAAATTGCGCGTTTGAAATTCGCACAGGTAGACATAAAAATAATTTTGTCGTTCAAAGTATGACGTACGGCATGCATACATGCAGAGTCACGTAAAGTAGATATAACAAAAACAGATTTAACAGTAAAAGTAATAATAATAAATAAAATAATTGTGTGGTTCAAAGTATGACGGGATACATAAGTACAGTTTCACGTCAAATGTATATCATAAAAAAAAAAGACTTAACAGAAAAAGTAGTATTATTGAATAAAATAGTTTTGTCATTCATAGTATGTCAAGATCCATACGTAAAAGTAATATTAGTAAATGAAATAATTTTGTCGTTCAAAGTATGATGTTTTACATAATCACAGAGTCACTTCCAAGAATATCTAAAAAAACTAACTTAACAGTACAAGTAATATTAATAAAGACAAATAAAATGATACTATAACATGTTATTAAGATGATAACCAACGTCAGTACGCAAAATCTAAAACACATTCGTATTCAATTATTTATCTAAAAATTGCTATGGCATTTACATACATATACTTTTGTTCACTGCTGATTATTTCAAACGAACTTTTATATTACACCATCAATAGCGAGTTAATTGTAGACATAGTCGGTATCTAGTATCGTGAATCGTATGCGATGACGATATTTAATCACCAATAATTACTTTTCTTAAATCGAAAAGAGATAAGTAAAGTTAACAAAGTTAAACTTAAGGAATGGAAGGAACTGCAAACCAAACATGACCGTTTGTATCGAAAGTGAAAGCGTTTCTTCTTATGCATGCACCAACTGCCTTGCGCATTTACAGTCCATCAAAATGACACAATCGTGAAAAGATCATTTCGATGACATTATAATGTGTACGACGATACTTGTATCTTAAAATCTAAGACCACGAAAACATGTTACTTCTGTAAATGACTCTAGTTTAATGCCGTCCATTGTTGTCGATAGCGAGAAAATCTTAAGATATGCAACAAATCATTGCTTTACATCGTATCCTTTATATGTAGCATGTCTAGTTCAAAATAATATATGAGGTGTAAGTAATGATTTTATTGCATTTTTAATCTCTTTAATTTTTTTTATTTTTTCTGCCTAATATTAGAAAAACAAATGCATGAAGTTAAATTTGACAATTTGTGCTCATAGGATTAGCAACATTCTCTGAATTATAATCAATCAAACTTAACACATATTTTGTCTATACCAAAAGTTCAACATTTTGATGATATTATGTTGATGATATTTGTCTAAGGAACCAACAATATGTTTAAAAAATAAAAAATAAAAACTTAATTCATTTGTAATATGACCAAACTTAAGGTATTTGTATTTGCATTTCCCCAGTTTGTACGATCAAACTCTTCATAGCACGAACCCACTTACCTTAGAATTATGCAGTTGTAAATATATGACAAACACAGACCTACTCAACTAGACATGAATGTATGTTTGAACGTTATATTACACAGATCTTTCCTACCATCAAATGGTAATTTACACTATAATTGTATTGATTTGGAATATGATTTTGCACATGTTTTTTTTTTAAATCACTCCGAAAATGAAACATACTTTACAAAAGAAAAGGTAATCGATATACAGGATTATCTCATTCACAACATATTTGTTGATTACGGAGACCGGTTATCGGTATTCCTATCGGAACCAACTGTGCAAGTTTCCTGGACGATATCTTAATATGTGTATACTCTTGTAACACAAGTTGACCGGATGAGTTTTTTTCCATTACCAATCCAAATCTGTCTGACTGGGTCCCCTAAATATATTTCCCTGAACTATAGATTAAAGAAATCACAGAGATAGCTACCTTTGCTTGATTTGTTTACATATATCATAAGTTGACCATCGCGCTAATTTGAGCACTTGCATATTTTACAAATGAAACCATTTCAATTTTAAAATTGTAACGTATCCTTAACTGAGAACCAATAAACCCATTTTCACTGCAGTCTGGAATATATATTTATCAACTTCTATAATGTTCAAGAGTTGTCATCTGGTACCTACACTTTTAAAACGTCATCGATGTCTTATGAAACGCGCATGGCGTATTAAATTATAATCTTGGTACCTTTGATAACTATTTACACCACTAGGTCGATGCCACTGCTGGTGGACGTTTCGTACCCGGGGGTATCACCTGCCCAATATCCAGCACTTCGGTGTTGACATGTATATCAATTATATGGTGATTTTAATATATTTCCTGTTTACCAAACTTAGAATTTTTCGAAAAACTAGGGAATTTTAAAGTGTTGTTTTTAATTTGTTAACCGTTACAATTATTTTTTTCTTATACTTACTTACTCGAGGAATTGTAATTATTATTTACGAGATTTACTAACAATGATAATTGCGTTTGATTTTGATGTCAATTACAATTATCAAATTCACAATCTACAATCTACAACATTTTGTTTAGCTAGCGTTCTTGTTTGGTCTATTTGTTTTTTTTTCCTTGAATTTTTCAATCGGTTGATTTTTATGTCTTTGATAAAATTGAGAATGGAAATGGGGAATGTGTCAAAGAGACAACAACCCGCCCAAATAAAAAACAACAGCAGAGGGTCACCAACAGGTCTTCAATGTAGCGAGAAATTCCCGCACCCGGAGGCGTCCTTCAGCTGGCCCCTAAACAAATATATACTAGTCCAGTGATAATGAACGCCATACTAATTTCCAAATTGTACACAAGAAACTTAAATTAAAATAATACAAGATGTATGGTTTTATAGTGTTGGCTGCTGTGTCCCAATTACTGACATATTAACATGTCGACCGTATGCAAGTGTACGTGTGTAATAGTAGACTGTCTGCCAACAGACATTATCGATTTGGGTTAACGGATAACACACGGCTGTATTTGACATCATTAAAAAAAGGATAACAAACGGATAAAAAGGAAATTGATGTCGTCGTTGCCTAAAGTGGTCACGATTTTCTTAAACTTGGGTCAAAGGTCAAGGCTAAAATTTCAAGGAAAACGCAGCTTCGCGTTAAGACAACTGGTCGCTCCTACATATACGCATGTATAGAAAAACAAAACAAAAAGGATTAAAACTAAAGATTCTATATTTAGGAATTATTTGATATTGATGTTGCCAAATACAGTTCGAGATTGACATTTGTACTAATACTTATACACATTTTGCACATTTACAAATTGCATTCCCCTCTTAAATAAAGTCATCTATACTTATTAAAATGTCAAACTTCTGAATTTTTTCATAGCATTCGATATAAGTGATCTCTCGAGATATTCTTTAGTTATTCACATTCATAAGTTCTCTTTCCAAAATGTAATCTTTCTGTCTTTTGATGAAAAGTGTTCGTAGTGGGTTTTTTTAACACAATCCAGTTTTCTTTTGGCAAGTGTGGAAGAACACAGAATTGTAATTAGTTCCAAAACCTTTGTAATTTTAACGTGTTATGGATTAAATGAACAGGTACGAGTATATTTTTACTCTATATAAATAAAAAAGACATGAAACGGTGAAAAGGTAGAGTCCATCAAAGATATGAAAACAAAAGACAATAAGAAACAAGTTAATCATTTAATCTCACAAAATGATATGCCTTATAGCATACATTGTTCTACAAATAACCTGAAGAATATCCACAAAAAGAGGTTTGTTACAACATTAATTTAAAATATAGATCTGGGATTACGTTATCCGCATCTGAGCTTATCAATACGAGTACGCGAGTTAACATATACCAGAGTTTTATCAAATTGAAATAACATAAAATAATCGCATAAACTTGAAGTAGCTATAAGTTTCATTGTCTTCTGTTAAGTTAAAAGGTAACCGACCGGGATTTTGTTAAAAAGCTAATTTTATTTGTTCTGTTTTAAATCGCATTCGAAGCAAGTCTCCGATGCGAGGTATACTGCATACATTTTTGTACATTCTGATATTGGAGGCGGCAACACCGTAAACTGTTTGTATATCTTTATATATCCGAGGATAGAGGAATCGTATAATAAATGTTTGGTTATATATTCATTGTGATAAGAAGTTCCCGTCTGTCAAAATTATTTTCCTTCACTTCATGCTCGTTGTTTAGTGACTGCTTAAATACTGTATAAGGTTTTTTTCGTTATGTGAATGTTTCACCTTGGAGTTTGAATGCCCTTTTGATATTCTTTGCATCTCTTTTATCATGAGTTCTAGGATAGATATATTTGGGTAGTGGTATATAGTAGCCGTGCAAGATCAACATGTCGGCCATACGTGGTTCACTTGACATCAACCTCATTTCATTGATCAGTGACCAAGGTAACGTCTTAGTGATCAAGTCCTTATCTTATTTACTCTAAGTAGTGGGTCAATTATATTTTGTCTATGGGATGAAAGCAAAGTGTGCATGTCTTTGCGGCCGAGTTCATCTGACCTTACTTTATTTTCATGGAACTTTAATACTGTTAATATCAGGTAATACCTGTAAATTAATATCAGAAGATGCGAAAGTAAGCAGTTTTGGCAATTGTTCGGTCTTCAACAATGAAACAATTCATATCGTATGGTCGGCTATGAAAGGTCCGGATATACAAACATTGAAATAATTCATTTGAGATGAATAACGGTTTAATGTATAACACAATAATTTGCTGAAACACATTGACCGACTTGAAACAACCATAACCACTTAAATACCGTTTCGATTCTTATTTGGAACAGGCCAGGCATATACAGAATTTATTCATTGATTGATCGTTGATAGCTTTACGCCACATCATCAAACAATTGCAAAGGCTACATCGCGGAGAGACTTAAGTACATATGATCCTTTCCCCTAAGAATTTCAACATAATTCGGTTAGTTAGTTAAACTTGTTGTACCAGTCTTATCTTAGTTATTAAGGTAATAATGGTTATAATCGTAAATGTCTAAGACAGACTTTAACCCCGCCACATTATTTATGTATGTGCCTGTCCCAAGTCAGGAGCCTGTAATTCAGTGGCTGTCGTTTGTTTATGTGTTACATATTTGTGTTTCGTTCATTTTTTTACATAAATAAGGCCGTTAGTTTTCTCGTTTGAATTGTTTTACATTGTCTTATCGGGCCTATTATAGCTGACTATGCGGCATGGGTTTTGCTCATTGTTGAAGGCCGTACGGTGACCTATAGTTGTTAATGTCTGTGTCATTTTGGTCTTTTGTGGATAGTTGTCTTATTGGCAATCATACCACATCTTCCTTTTTATCATTAATTTTAACTCCCTTCAGCAAGCTTACGGTAAGGGAACGACCATTTGATTTCGCGAGGAGGGAGGAGAGGATGATTTTGAAAGTAAATAACTTGACCTGGTATGAACTGAAAATCACTGACAATGAATGATATTTAATAATATAGATGTGTACAAAAGTGAAAATAAACGTTTGCTCAGGAAAGTCGTGGAATAAGAATAGAACTTGTACCAACAAACGAAGAAAAATGTCCTGCTGTTATATTGCAGTTGTTTCTGTTGTTCTATAATTTATAGAAAAACGATGCTTAATTTGTGTTGTCTTTCACAATGAGAGGGGATTTAGTTAGAAACCATCATGCAAAACCATAACATAGACTTGATGTGCTACATTCTGGTTGTTGCACCAAAATTACCGATTTGGTTATTAAACTACCATTATAACAGAATATATATTCTATAAACAGCTTTGACAAAAAGACAATAAACATATTCATTCGAAGATAATAATAATATACAAAGCTAGCTAATTATTGAAAACAAATAAATCAACCACACATTAGGCAACCATGAGAAATGCAATGCGTGTTCACTGTCCTTGTTAGTGACCGTGTAAGCAACAAAATAATTATTTCACAAGATAATCAGTGTTTTATCATGCCAAAATGTTGACATAATTTATGCTTCTAATAGCCAAAAAAACGTTCATTTCACACATGGAAGTTGGCACACACATGCACTGCGTCTTATTGTTTTATTCAGAGCAAACATTATCATGAAGATACACGTAATAATTATAATAACTGTTTTAACCACGAAAAAAGAGCGTAATAATTTTATTTTTTATGTTAAAGATATCCCGTTCAATACGGGATCTTGCGGTACCCTGTAAAACACAACATTTAGAAAATCGTGACCATGAGAACTTACGTCGACAATCGTGATTTTGAAATATAATGATTTCCTATAATTTGCAAAAAAATAAATAACCGTGTGATATCAGTTTAAATTAAACTCGTTAAATAGACAACTTTCTGGACGATGAACACCTTACTATAACTTAAATTTGGAACCTTCAAAGAAAGAAAAGATAGTAGGTTGTATTTGTGTCGGCTTTGTACGTTTTAAATCTCAACTTTATTGTCGAACAAAATTTTGTAAATTCAAAAAAAATGATTAGGTGTATTAATATTCATTTGAATAAGGTCGAATTTTATCCAATGAAGCGTATATTATGTCTACTTGGATTTATCAACCACTTTTGTCAATATAAAAGAACAATGAACAACTGCCATACAAGTGGGATCTTTCTTTCGCTATCAAAACCAGGTTTAACACGCCATTTTTTTTCGGGAAATACTAGTAGAAAGTCAGGCATACAGAAGTTGTGTTTCACTTATCGGACTGATTGTTAGTGTTTGATTTTTAGTCAGTTTTTTATGGACCTCCCCTTTTTGAATTTGCCTTGAAGTTATATTATTCGTGATACGTATCCCTCTCAATCAAAATAACAATATCAAGGTTTTGATTCAAGTGATAAATTATAACGCAGTGTGGCCTGCCACGAGTTTTTTTATAGGTTAAATGTAATTCTGTTGAAAATATCATTTTTTATTGAATCTCGGAATTTAACGTTTAATTTTGTGTTCATCTCATGAAAAAATATCTTACGTTAAATTTAAAATGTGCATGCTCAGATAAAAATAAAGGTAAAAACATAACAGCTGCAGCATTCGAGTTCTTCAAACAACTACTAGTCAAAACAGTTGAATCGAATAGATCACATGACACTATTTGGTCTTTGAATGTTCCTATCGTGTATTTGGATGTCTCTTAAACAAATATTTTCTTTTATAAAATACAGACACAGAAATCCTACCTGATATTGAAATAAAATGTACATGCAACACAACAGGCCAAATACCACAATTAATGACCCCGCTTTTCGTTGTCCACGAATATAGCTCCTTTTAATTAGAGTATATTTTTCCTTAATTTTTTTCTTTCCCTTCCTCATTCATTTCTTTGATTTTTGGGTGTAAATGAAAGAAGAGAGATGAAATAAATTTTGGGATGTTGTATTTACTGATTTTGATATGGAATGAATGATTAGGCCAAGTGCAAAAAGGTAATATTTACAGTTTTCGGAACATCTCTTGACTTGACAATAGGGGTATGGATGTGTTTTTGCTAAATTTGTAAAAGTGATTGCTTCAATATTTCTGAATCTTGGATATATATTTAGGCTAGTATTATACACTTCACATACAAAAACTTTGACAAAAATGCATGGTGCAATTTTTTTAATGATACTAAACGTTATAAAGAACTGATAGAGGAATTAATTGTGATCTGTGGCCAGCACTGCGTGTTTACAAACAAAGACACGATTTAGCAGCACTAATTTAGGTACATCTTTTTTACAGGATGAACAAATGAATGAATTAATTAAGTTTTCCACTTTGTTTTGACTTATGATTTTCAATTTTAAACTAAGTATATTACTCTTTGGTTAAAATATATTCTTAATTTGTAAAATATCTTCCGTTGTGATTTTCTATGTATTTTTCAATATGAATATGTAAATACCTTTATTGTTATCTGTACTATCCTGTAAGTATTCCATATATTCATCCGAAGTTTTGTCCGGATATCTTAGATTCATTATATATTGTTCTCGCGATTTCCTTCTGTCTAAACAAGCTTTATACATTCGTTCGAACTGACTGATTGTTAGCCCGAAAACGTCATTTGAGATTGCGATTCCTACGTCTTCAGACTGGTAAAGTGATGGTGTAAATCTGCGCCTTCCTGGATAAGGAAAACGTTTGACGCCGTATTTTTCCCAGTAACTTATTTTCCTCAATCCTCGAACATTTTGCTCGTCATCCTTTTCATCATTTTTTGAGTTCCGATTCATGTTGACTGTTAACTATAAATTGAATATATTGCGCAATATTGCTAAAGTTTTATACTACTTGAATAATGAAATACAAACAACGTGTATATATATATATATATGATATATTTTAAACAAATCTGAACAAGTAACATATCTACCACAGATCCAGCCATTGGATCATCAATGAAGGCGATACACTGCTGAACAAGCATATTATATTTATAATTATTCTAAATATCAGCACAACGATGATAAATCTGCTTTTTTGCGTAAGCAAAATTTGATTCTTCCCTTGCCTGTCTTCGAACTCATGCTATATTTTATGGTAATGAGGTCGCATACAGGGTCTATATTGTGACAATCCCAGTTTAGCGTTTATATTCTGTAAGCTGAAGGCGAATTGGATATGAGCCGTAACCCTGGAATGTCACAGTATATACCCTGTCTGAGACCTGATTTACCCGTATATCATGGATTAACCATGTCTTAATTAATGGGTATTTGTTAAACATTCACAATGCATGATATGTATTCATTACATGTTTATTGTTTCTAAATCTTTTGAGAAAATCCATTTAAATACAGCTTTTTGTCTTGACAATTTTCTCCCGTTAATAATTTTTTTTCAACAGGTTTTAGATTTCATGTGTTGTCTTTGTATGTGTGTTTATGGCTATGATTTTAACAACTCAAATATTTAAAAACCCAACCTGATATGATCCGCATTTTATTTTCTAATTTGTTGTGAAAATAGTTTTATCGAGTATGTTATAATATGTAATAACATTTTGATTACAATGATAAATATCTCAAGTGAAAATTGCGTGATTTTGTATTAACGATGTATTATTGACAAATTCACGTCAATAATTCCCCACTGTGAGCCCTTGACATTCCTAAGTGTTCTGTTTAGGTATCGAATACGTCACATCGTTACAGGTGTAATGAGGAAGTTTGTCTGATTAAAATTGTAGATGTATATTCCCATGCAGATTCCTGAATAAAAACTGTCATCTCTCTGTTGTTATTCACAAAAAATAGACAACTTTGTAATCCAAAATATATAATATATGTTTGACTGTATTGAATTTGTTTGTGTATGTGTCAACTTATCAACATGCCCGCCATAAATCTTTCATGAATAAAAACTTACCCTTGCTACAAATGTTTTTTTTTTTTATAAAACGGACGCTTACATTAAATCCAACAAGAGTTTCCACTTCTAATATCCCAATGAACCTGTCCCTATATGCATATGCATATGTACTGTTTTATCTGTGTTGTTTTAAACAGATTACAAAACTCGACATTTTTGTAATCCGTTATATGTATTGATTAATTTTAAAGATGTGTTTACGATATCAAATATTAACATTCAAGCATCAATATTTTCGGAATAAAAGTTTGTCCTAGCTACAAATATATACTACATATAATGGACGTTAACTAACACTTCCGCAGGAATTTCCACTTTCGATATCACAATTTACTAAGTCATGATATCATTTATTTATAACTTAGATGTAATCTAAATCTGTTCGTTAGGTAAACGTCTATATTTAGATGTTTTATCATAAAATCAACACACTTTATTAATATAAAAGACTTGACACAAACGTCAACAAATATATTACACTAGGTTTTCAAATGGAGAATTTTAACACATATCTTCAAATACAATTGTTTAGAAAAAGAACTGAATAAATATATGTTAATAATCAAAAATAGAACATGCTTGAAAAAGATCTGAGTGCACTCTTCCTTAATAATGCTGACTAATTTTTAAATAAAAAGTAAATATTACAGAAGTTGATTTCAAACACATTTTAACCACCAACAACGGACATGAGAAAGGCATGACGGAAGGACAAATCGCAGTCCATATGAATATAATAACATAGGAAGCTGTATGGGTTGCGAACACACATATTTTTATTTTATTCCGTTAGTTTTTTATATATATTGTATTCAAAGATAGTACTCATATTTACCTTTTTTTATCCTCTTTTTTCTCAATAGCATATTGTCAAACCAAACAGAATTTCATACTGCAGGTGTCTAAAAGAAGAAGCAGTTCTTCGTGTTCTTTATTAAGGGTTATTATTTATCCCAGTTGTGATTGTGACACCTTTAGGAAATGAAAATTAATTACGTAGTACCTTCTTAATTAAAAATTATTAATATCAGATTTCCACAATAAAACGTTTTTCCTACTTTCAAAAAAGATGATGGGGAACAATCTGATTAAAATTTGAACTAAAAATGTGTTGATAAAAGAAAGTTTTATCATATGTTGATGCTTTTTTGTATCAAAGTAATCCTAGTACCTTTGATAACTATTTACACCACTGGGTCGATGCCACTGCTGGTGGACGTTTAGCCCCGAGGGTATCACCAGCCCAGTAGTGAACATTTCGGTGTTGACATGAATATCAATAATGTGGTCATTTTTATAAATTTCCTGTTTACAAAACTTTGAATTTTCGAAAAATTAAGTATTTTCTTATCCCAGGCATTGATTACCTTAGCCGTATTTGGCACAACTTTTTTGAATTTTAGATCATCAATGCTCTTCAACTTTGTACTTGTTTGGCTTTATAAATATTTTGATGTGAGCGTCACTAATAAGTCTTATGTAGACAAAATGCGCGTGTGGCGTACTAAATTATAATCCTGGTACCTGACAATTTTGTAAATTTGTGATTTTTCTCCGTTTGAAGTACAGTTTTCATATTTTTTCAACTTCTTTGTTATAAATGATTGAAAAAAACATATTTGAGAAAAATGAAAACAAAAAAGGAAGGTTGGATTTACATGTTTCTGAAGAAATCATTTTTTGTATCCCTCACCCATTTTCTCAAAATTTTCATCAAAAGATTGACTTGATTGGTAAAAAAAATTGAATACTTAAAAACAACTAATTGGAAAAGTTAAGATTGATTATAACATTTTTAAATTTCATTGATATTTTCCACTTGTATCACATATTTTAGAAAACTCCCGAACAAGATTTCAACGAGACTGAAACGTCAGAAGAATACTTCCTTAACTAAAACAATATTTAGTTCAGCGTCCACAGATCGCTGATTACTGCTTCTGAAAGAAATCAGACAGCGCTTGGACTCGAAAAGTTAAAATAAAAGTTGAACTACTTTGCTGAATGGTTTGTAATGTCTTATAACATATTCCTAATGATCATGAATGGTCTGGAAAGGTCGAATAAGAACCCTGACAGTTAGGTACATCTGGAAGTATTCAGGGAAACTCTTTTGATTTTGTCTAGTCGAATTAAAGTCACGAATATGTCGTGACAGATTCTTCTACGACTGATCAAAATTTTACCAATGTGTGTCCTGAACGGGCATGATCTAGAGAATTTAGTCATAGCTGTTGCGCGTTTTTTTTTTTGTTTTGTTGGTTTGTGTTAACAATATGCTTTAATGTTAGTTTTAAGAGACGGTAACAAAAAAAAATAGAATAATTAAATGAATGCACAAGATTTTTTTCTGCCACAGAGAAAGATTATCTCCATAACACATTACAATCTGGCAACGTCCTTGGCAAATTAGGTACTCACAATCATCCGTGGTTTGTAATTTTGACGTTACGAAACTCTCTAACAGCTACAAGAACACACTATTGTTCATGTGCAACCATGTGTGTAGAACTTGCATCTACCAGAACAAGTTGCATGAACACCCTGATACGCAGATCGTTAATTGTGAAGGGCGAACTTGTGTCATACTAGTTTTGCTTGCTAACAAACAATTCTAGCCTAGATTCATTGATGTCAAATGTTGTTGATGTTCTGTCGTACATAACTATAACAAATGCCTCTATTAACTCCTAATCAGCTACACTGATCAATGCAGTTTTTTTACTCAACCATCGAAACATCTCGGCTACATCAAATATTTCCCACGTCCTTTCCGTTTCTATGAAAAATGGAAACAGTGTCATATCTAGTTTATGCGTGAAAGAAAAATTGCAAAAACATATGATTAAGAAACAAGAGCATGATCAATTTCGGAAACTCTTTACCGTACTTGCATTCACTCGAACTTCCAGATAACATTGATGAACAATGGCAATTTTTTTAATTGTTACACGTTATTCAGCACAAATTATGATACTTGTGATTTTTCTTTTTCATCGTGCTTTCAACTTTTGTCGCAGTCGTTTAATCGCCGAGTATCTTGAAGGATAGTGTGCATTTACCTCAAGAAAAAGATATATATTATTCGTGTGTTTCTCTGTCCTTCCTTTTATTTGTATTGTAGTCTTGTCATGTTATGTTGTTTTTATAATGTTATATTTAACATTGCGATTAAAGCGGGAGGTTGGGCATGCCACAAAACCAGGTTCAACCCACCATTTTTTTCTGTATAAAATGTCCTGTACCAAGTCAGGAAAATGGCCCATGCTATATATTATAGTTCGTTTCTGTGTGTGTTACATTTTATCATTGTGTTTCTGTAGTGTCGTTTGTCTCTGCTTTTATTTGAGTGCGAATTCGTATTGCTACAAGACGTGTCATGGTACTTTTCTATCCAACATTCATGTATTTAGTTTTGACGATATATTTGTTATTCTCATCGGATTTTGTCTAATGCTTGATTCGTTTCTGTGTGTGTAACGTGTTAATGTTGTGTTTATGTTGTGTCATTGTTCTCCTCTTATTTTTGATGCTTTTTCCTCGTTTGAGTTTATTACCCCGATTTGTTTTTTTTTCTATCGATTTATGCGTTTCGAACAGCGATATACTACTAATGCCATTATTTGCCAATTATTGTATATCATTCACCAAACAATTTCAGGGGGTCAGTTGTGTCTTACTAACATATTATAAAACAACGTTTTGTCCAACAGGTTTCCTAGCTATCTGCTGTTGAAGCTGACCAGCGAGTTCTTTTCGCCATTTAAAAAAAATCAACTATTATATATATAAAGAACTAAAGAAATCAACAATATATCGATAGACCAATAGCTCTAATATTGTCAAATTAAAGTATCTTAACATCTGGGGTATGCATGTCGAGGGATTATTGTTTGCCATGTGTATAGCACATTTTTTTATGGAATTTGACTGAAATCGGTTAATCCAATTTAAATTGTGCCTTAGTTCGACCCAATTGTTCATCTTGTACCATTTAACTCCCGTGCGACAAGTCGATTAAGGTACAACACCATGACTTAATAATTGGGTTACTTTAATCTCTTAAAGCTGACACTGGACCCCATGTCAAGATTATCGGCAGTGATTTATACCAGTGTGCTCTGGAAGTGCAAATTTATCACTCTCCGAAAGACTTCTAGTGGTAAGTGTTAAACATAAAGTAATGACTGGTCTGGTAATGTATGTCATTTTTAAAGTTAAGCAACATCACAATGGAGCTGTAACACAACTGTCAAAGATTAGGAAAGGGTTGGGAGCTCGCAAAAATGTTAAAGCCAGTCACATAAGTGGTGTGAGTGCCAATGCGACAACTCTCCATTCAAATAACAATTAATAAAAGTAAACCATTATAGATCAATGTACGGCCTTTAAAACGGAGCCTAGGCTCACACCGAACAATAAGTAATAATACTTTGTAACTCGGATTTGTTTTCCCTCAAACGATTAATGACTTTTGAACAGGCTATACTACTGCTGCCTTTTTTTCGTGATTGTTTTTGATAACTAATTTGTTCAACCTTTAACTGTTAGTGTTCTCAGTTGGATTGTTTTCTATTTATTTTTGTAATGATGGGGCATTGATTAGCCAATTACTATCATATGGTATTATTTTTTTTTAACATCGAATGTCGTATTCTTTCCAATAGCTGCTTATATCCATTTCATTCGATTTTCGGGTGATAATTGTAATTGATCACAACTCATTATCTAAAGAGAGCATAAAACAAGTATACGTAATAAGAACTTGCTATTTCAACTTAAAGTCACTTTATATTAACCATTGAAACATTTCCATTTTTGTGTTGAGTTCTATTAATGGCGATCAATAAGGGGAATTCATATTCTTTTGACGCATGTATTATTCATGTTATTGCTCCATTTGTAACCTATGCAATTATCCCCATTTTCTTTTAATTCATTTTCACATTTATAGAAGACAAAAAAATTAGTTACGAGAAGTTGTGAGAATACGAACGTAGCGTTTTTTTTTCGTCCGTTTACATAATCCCAGATAACAAATGGAATCGTCCAAATACTAAAAGAGGGACGAAAGATACCAAAGGGACAGTCAAACACATAAATCGAAAACAAACTGACAACGCCATGGCCAAAAATGAAAAAGACAAACAGAAAAACAATAGTACACATGACACAACATAGAAAACCAAAGAATAAACAACACGAACCCCACCAAAAAACTAGGGGTGATCTCAGGTGCTCCGGAAGGGTAAGCAGATCCTGCTCCACATGTGGCACCCGTCGTGTTCCTTATGTGATTACAAATCCGGTAAATAGTCTAATTCGGTAGGTCACATTCATGAAAGGGAAGGGGATTGTAGTTACAACGTAAGGAACATATCCGATATCTTTTGTGAAACGGTTATTCCATAACGGTCAACCAACTCGTGATGGCGTCCGTAAAATTTACGAAGGGATGACTTCAACTTCACCATTTGGAACTCTTGGTTTAATAGCGTGAGCAGCAACCCTCTATCAAGAAAATCATGATAGGAAATGCAAGCACGGAAATATCGTATCAATTGGGAGGTATATACCCCGTATGCAGGTGCTGCTGGAATGTTGCTACTTAGAAATGGAAAGTTCACAGTTGGAAAGCTGAAATCATCTCTTTTGTCGTAAAGTTTTGTTTTCAGCCGACCCTCATTGTCAAGTTTTAGATGTAAGACAAGATATGAGGCCGACTTAACTGTATCTGTAGTATCCTTTATCTCTAGCTCGATGGGATAGATGCGTTCCACATAGTCACCAAATTTTGAATTATTTAGTGAAAAAACATCATCTATATAGCGGAAAGTAGAGTTAAAGGATATATCTTTCTTCCTAAGAAGTTCCTGCATGAAGTCAGCTTCATCATAATAAAGAAACAAGTCGGCAAGTAGAGGGGCACAGTTTGTTCCCATTGGAATGCCGACAGTCTGCTGAAAAACAAGTCCTCCGAACGTAATACATATGTTGTCAATCAAGAAATTAAGCATCTTGATACGGTACTACCGTACCGTACAACAGAACACTCACAACGGTTTAATAGAAAAAAAGGAATAAACTAAAACAACACCAAACAACGCATTGATTCCATTGCGTGCCATGGTTTGGACAATAAATGTATTAACATTTTCCAAGCAATCCCCCTTTTTGTTTGTAATACCAACGTCGAAAATAAAAACAAAAAATAAAAAGCCTACATACTGTAGTGTATGTTTCATGTATAGCGCTTTATTCTTCACATTTCAAATATGACGTCTCATTCATTTTGATGAATTAAGGCAATAGTAAACAGTAGTATACAAATATTCAATTGTCATTATTCGATTAAACTGAACCCTGTCTGGTTCCCAAACCAAAACTGAGGGAAACGCATCAATTATAAGAGGAAATAAAACGGAACAACTAAAACTGACAGGTTACAACAACACATGCCAAGTATAGCTAACTTGTGACAGAGGAACAGTATTGTACCGGTTCCTAAAAGACTATTGCACGCATGCTATTTGTGTATTTACTCGTGATGTTGCTTTCCGTTGTGTTCTCAGTTACAAAAAAACAACACATAAATGGAAAACGGAAATGAAAGAAAATAAAATCCATAACGGTTGCTCAAAACATGATTGCTCATTACACGTTAGAAGGGGACAACGTTAGGTTTTTATTAAGTCCAATGCTATCGATATTTACCACTCCTTATTTTTTTCTAAATTAGGATATTGACCTTGGAATCCGATTTACTAGCAAATTACACTGTTCAAGCTATTACACAGAATCTTTCAAACCAGTCTTCATGAATCATTTGTCTCACGAAAGAGTGATTTAACATCGAAATGTATTGTGATTGTCCTATTCCAATATAAAATTTGTAATCACATCGTTTTATGTTTCAATTTTTGTATGATACATCTGTGTTTCGTGTTAAAAAAAATTGCCAAGAAAAACCTTGTCATTCGTGCACAGTGACCTATGAATGGGTCTTCGTTTGCTGTTGTTGTTTGTCTTTTGTTGTTTTACTTTCAACAAATCTAAGATATATAGGTGCATTTAACATTTGGTTCAAATAAATCATCACAATACAGATTTAGTATATAAATAAACTGGCATAGTATCATTTATTTAAATTGTTCATATGTCGTCCTAGTCTAATCCACGGGAACTTCACTAAGGCACTACTGAATTCTATGGAAAACAGGATTTAACCCAACTCTGTTTGCACTCATTTCTTGGCTTCAGTTTGTAACTAGGAAAACCAAACTTTCGAACAGCTTTATAGTACACATTACGTGCAGCTAATCTGCAAGCTATCCTTTGTAGAAATTTATATTTATCTTTACATCTTTTTCTCATATCTTCAAGGAAAAGGTTGTCGCAATAAAATCTACTTTTCTTGAATTTTATACCCTGTAAACAAAAAGGTTAAGTATAAATATCAGCTTGCATTTAACAAGATTTTTGAATTTATAGCAAACAAAATTATCAGATTGTATTCGTTTGTTTCATTTTGTTTAATCAATAACGGACATAAACTCTTGGACAACAAATGTTAAAATTGGCAATATCAAACTTGACCTCAGTTTTGTCCATTAATAACAACCAATTAAAATTTAAGAAGCACTTATTTGAACGGTCCATTTATAATAACAAAGATTCACATCAAGTAATAAAGAAATATGGAACAAGAAACAAAACTCCTGAACCTCAAAGTTGTCAATATCCAACTTGACCACACTTTCTCTAACATTACTATTATAGATATCATTAAACCTTGGTTAAACTATGTTTAATTATTTAACGGAATTAACTTAGCTAAGTTTAACCGAACCGCAATATAATACTTTACAATTAATAGTTGGAAAATCCAGTTGTATTTTATATTTAGAGTCGATGGCGTAGTTATTACATTATTCATCCAGTATCTTTCGTGTTACGACAAATATCAAATGTCATTATAGGTCAAGCCTTTTTTCTATTTGGGTGCCATTTTTGGGTCATGTGTAGACGAAACAGATGTTTTATATGGTCATTCATCAATTTGGTATCTCTGGGACATTTTGCCTGCCTTACCAGTTTCCTAACGATGTATATTACTTACACAGCTATAGCAAATATCATGACGGTTACATGCTGGTTCAAAAACCGTTTTATATGGAAACTTTTTAAAGATCGGTATGGAACAGCCATCAGTTGATATTCCTGGATTACGCTTGAAGCATTTTGAATCTTGACCTGTTGACAATTGCAGACATGCAAAGATGGTAATAATTGCCAAAGGGAATCTGTAAATAAATAAAGAAAAACTTAAATCTGTTTAAAAACAGATCCCGTGTCCACTCTTTGTTCACAAGGTTATGGAAAAGGTTCCTTTTTGTTTATGCTTGCAAAATCTCCAGATCAGTTTATCCAATGTATTTGTTAAGAGAGAACACGTGCTTTCTCTTTAATCGATTGCTTGATTGTTGATGTTTGAGCGACACCTTTTAGTAGGTCCTTTAGGAAAACTGACAATCCAAGTCAATTAAGATTGAAGTCAAGAGCACCGCATAAGCTGGGTTTGGTTTCACAACCTCATTGTTGACCGAATAGTTATAACAGTAGTAGTAGTAGTAGAGCTATTTAGACCACGTGGCCACCGAGACCCCATCTTAAAAACAGAGTCATTGCAAAAGATGCCAAAATACTGTGACATTCCAAAACATACTGATCCCTTGTGTTTCCTCTACAAACAGCATTACGGATGTCACTGGTCGGCAGAATATGTTTACCCGTACGGCACCAGGTTTTAGTTGCTTAGTCTTGTTTTTCTATTTATTATTTCATCTTCTGTTATTTGTCTGTCTGTCTGTAAATCTTTTGCATTCTTAGCCATGGTGTTGTAAGTGTTTCCAACTTATGAATTTGAATGTCATTTTTGTAATTTTCTAATCTCTTTTATAACGAGTTAACTTTAACCGAAACATTTTCTGAAATAGTAATACATAGTAAGATATATTCATGTGACCAGAAAATTAGCCAAATCGATTAATGAATAATCTTTGTATGTAATATCTGTTTTAAAAACTTTAGCTCGATGTAGCAGAAGTTTAACGCGGAATTAAGGTTTTATTTCGATCAGCCGACATGCATTAAGTTTTAATGATATTCAATATTAAATTGTGCAAAATGAGGAAATACATTTTCTGCACGATTAGATAGTGATCTTTCAAAGAGTAAAGATAAAAAGTAATATTTGCTGTTTAGCATACTTAACCGACATATTTAGCTTGTTTATTGAACTATACAAATGTATTTTGTGGATAAACAAAGATTTAGTCATTTTGTTTGATCAGATTGTTTGTGTTTTGATTATTTTATATAACACTAAGGATTTTCGGAGGTTGAGTTCTGAGAAAAAAAAACAGAAAATTTAGTCTTTGAGCTTGATAAACTTTTCCATTTGGGTTTTTGGAGCAAACTTTGAAAAAAACAGCCCGGATAACTGATATTTAATCTGTTTTGAACATGAGGCATCCGTTAGTAGTTAGTAGTTAATAGGTTAACACTTTGTGGATGGCTATATAAAAAAAAAGACGAGACTGCCAATGAGACACTCTCAAAAAGTAACCAAATGACATAAAAATTAACAACTATAGGTCACAGTACGGTCTTCAACAATTGTGTTGAGTTGTCAAGTGTTCAGACATGTATGTAATCTGATTGAACACAAAACTATGTCGTTTTATGCAACAACATATTGCTCATGGAGGTAGGATACATGTTTTGCAATATGTGTGTCTGTAAATACTGTATCAACGACTTTACAGAAGTATCCCTCAAATATACCATCTGAGTCTGTCTGAATTTATCAGCTTAAATATTGAAAAAAAGCAAGCCATAATGTGAACTTGTTGATGATTGAAATAGAAGTGTATCTTACTATTTCTGGAACCGTTGATAATAAAAACACTACTCAGTACTGGGAGAACACCAAATCCAGTCTTCTTGTGAGTTAAAATCATTGACTGATTTTTATCGAAATTTTTATGAAGGCAAGATAGTTTTATATTTTCATAAAATAGGTTTGAGAAGATTACTCAAGCATTATGACGTCACTGATCATCAGAACAGAGCTTACAATTTTGCTTCGGTCTCAAGTTGTGATACCGAGATATAAAAGTACAGGGCAACAGAGCAGTATTATAAAGTTTAAGCGAACTACGGGAATCCTTTCAAAAGAGGATACAGAAAAACTCGTCGGATTTATTCATAATTGTTATGCAAATGCATCTTACAAGTGCTTCTATGTCTATTATTTTTTTATAATTGAAAACCCCTTTTATGTTAAACGTGATTTACTTTTTCATTAGTTTTTAATATTTTGTAAGCATTTGACGAACCCGATTAAGGGAATTAAAAAAAATATTCAACAGTATTATGACTTTTGACAAATCGGCACAACTCAGATCTGTTTATATTTTGAGTACTATGGTTGTTGATCTAAATATATTTTTTATTTGTATCATTTTTCTTATTGCTATTAAAATTCAATTTTCAATACTTCTAACGCAAAAATGTACCTTTTTTATGTCTAATAGTTGGCGGAGGTAAACAAAAATGTTAATCGAATAAATTGATATCTTGACTATTCCCATTCGCATTAATGAAAAAGATAGACAGGGAAAATGTGTCATTCTATAATGACCACCTATTATCGTCAACCAATATAATCGCAATATATCTACCTTTAGCGCAAACGCAGTAATACACAAAAACGGCTTTTCCGCGTTCAAATCAACTAAGTTATATTAGCAGATATTCTCAATTTTCGACATCAAAACGTAAGTTTACGTAGGCCAAGATTCAGATACAATATATTCATCTCTATTATACAGCAAAATAAGCAAGCACAACGTGTAGAACGCAAAATGTAGGGTGCTGGCTAAAACGACTCGATGCCATCACCTTAATTCAAACATATACTAGTCAACAAAAGAAACGATACATGACTTTTTTCAAATTAAAGATGAAGTTTTCCGTTTATTGGACCAATATTGAAGGTAGTAATATTTAATGACAATGGAAAAATTAATCCGTTTAATTTTTTTTTTAAAATATTTTTTTGCTTTCATGACGTCGTTTGGCGAATTTTAACGTTTTTGAAAAAAAACTAACATAAAGCGACAATTTTAAAAACAAAAGTTCCAACGAATGATGTCAATCTCTCATTTAAAGGTAAAGATAATGTTTGCAATCAATTTTTTTTTTAAATCATACAGTTTATTTGTTTATTTGTAAATCAAAGTTATGCCCCACGTAAAATCGTTTAAATGACTTATTGTATACATTATCAATTAATTAACCATAGACAGTATGTGTAAATTGAATTTAAAAAAACGGTAACAATCTTAACACTTATCAGAAAGGTTTTAAATTAACAGTGTGTTGTTTCCATATTTAAAATATGGATTTGAGAGGAAAAATTTTTTTTGTTGCATTTTTTGAGATTTCAAAAAAACACTTTTTACCAAAAAATTAAAAAAACAATTATGCTTCAACCCATTAGCATGATTAGTTAAATCATGAACTTAACTTGATTAGCATTTTGGATAATTTTAAACAATTTTCAAAATTCATTTAGTACAATTGTGTGTCGATTTTATATCCAACTGTCTGCAAAAATAATTTGCACCCTATGATCGTTTACATAGAATTAAGTTACTTTTCGACAAGTTTGTGAATTTCATAATCATATGTGCATACATTGCAAATGAAAACTTTTTAAAATGATGTAACTTATTTTGTTTCATATTAAATGCTTTTTGATAAATTTATTTCAAAGTCGTGTATCGTTTCTTTTTTTGACTAGTATATATAGTATGTGGGTGCTACACTGTGTCCAAATATGATAAGATTATGTTTGCAGCAGAAAATCAAAAGTTAACCAAAGGTCAAGAAACGATCAGATTGATGTTAGATAACTAACATGTCGTCATCAATTTAAGAAATCAGTTTGATCATCAAAAAATATTGAAATTAAAACTCTCTAAACTTAAACATGATAAAAATGCAATTGAAGGCAATAAAGGAAGCCCTAAAAATGTCTTTACCTGATCAAAATTGAGTTCATGCTGATTCCTTCAATATTTGTTCAAAACTGTGAATTGGATCATATTCCTTCCTTTTTAAATGCTATAAGTACGCAGAACAGCTATATGTCTTTAGCGTTAAGATTGTTTTTATTAAATCATCTGCAATCTTTTATAATCATGTGAATTCACAATCTTGTAAGGTGCTTAGCCAATATCAATAAATCTAAGATGCATTTGTAAATATTAAAGCAAAAGCGATAACATGCTTAATCAAGTGGTTTTCTCCACAACCTTAACGTGAACATATGCTTGACATTCATTCGAAAGATTTACGTAAATGTTTTTACAAAAGTACGAATTTATAAGTGGAAATCAATTGCTCAAACTTGTAAGCAGTCAAAACTTCAAGGTTTAAATAACACATTTTTTACCTTATAGAAGGTGAATATTTACTGACTCTGACCTCATAGCAAATGAATCAGAATCTGTCCACGAATTCACACACGTTACCTTAATCACTTCGTCTTCAAAATAGATAATGTATGTCACTACTATCTAAAAGAAATTATTCATGTATCCGTTCAATATCAAAGTTTTGCAGAAATCAAAATAAAAATATGTCAAGCTTCAGTCAAGTTGCACGCAAAGCAAAATATGATATTTCTCTTGTGTCTGATGGAATATCGTTTTATGTTGGGTTTTTTTCCTAATTACTTTCCTTTTTTTTTCTATTAATGGTTCTTTTGTTGGGAGTCTCTTGTCCTGTAGCATTTAATGTTTTTTGTCTCATATCCCTAAATAAAAAGTATATATAGCTCAAATAAGTGTCCGGTGACATTATGAAATTAAAACATATTACCCTTAGCAATTAAAATTCTTTAACTTTTAATTACGTATATATTTTTTAGTTATGTACATGTGTTATGTAACTTCGAACAGGAGTATGCATAGCATGATGAAGGGTTACACACCATAAGACGAACTTTGAAAGTCAAATGGAAAGTAATCACCCACAAAAATTAAACAAATAGGACGCAAAGTACTGTTTTAAAGAACACCATTGATGATTTGAAGCTCCGTTACTAACTTATCAACCTGCTGTGACTTACTTGGATGATTTTGTTTGTATATATCTTGAGTAATTAAGTTTAATTTTGTTATTACTTTTTATACTTCCATATTTTTGAATGAAAATCACAATCTTTGTAAGCTGATTACCAAATATATATAAATATATGGTACACTTATGAAAATATGTTAAAATGCTTACCCTAATAACTCTGTCCATAATCTTAACGTAAACAGATGCATGATATATAAAGATTTACATATATTTATTTTTAAAAGTACACATGTATAAATGTAATGCAATATTTCATAATGCTACATGTAGTCTAACGTGCGTGGTTATTTTTAACGAGTTTTTTTTCTTCTAATTGATTCATATGTATATAGTAAATCGAAGCATGTTTTTCATGAATGGTTTCACACTAGTAAGTGGTGGGGTCCTTTATAGCTTTTTCGATGTGTGACTATGCTCTTTGTAAAGACCGTACTTTGACATATAATGCTTTACTTTTAGAAATTGTGACATGGATGGAGAGTTGTCTCATTGGCACTCATCTCACATCTTTTCATATCTATTCATAGGTATATTAGCACGAAATATATTTTCTGTTGACGGAACAACAATTTGGTTCTAGAATATGGTTACCCGTATGTCAATCCCTTTTGCCTAGAGAAAACTTACTGACGAAAGCTTAACATCATAAAAATTTTGTATTCAAAGTGAATAAATACCTACCAAAAATGTAAGTTGATAGAAAAGTTAAACTAGACATAAATGTATATTGAAAATTCAGTTTGCATTTGAATGTAAGAAAGCTTGTATTCAAGTTTTAAACCAAGGAAAAAAGTTTTGAATAACAGATGGTTGACCGTTATGCAATATAAGTTGTAAAGTCTGATGATAGCAGATATGTTAATGTCGTAACTACATTCCAGTCCGATAATCATGTGACCTACATAATCGGTCTTATTACCAAGTGTGTACCTAAATGATTTATACAATGGATGTCACATGTAAAGCAGGGTATGTTAGTATTTTTGTCCATCTGATGAGTTAAGCCTTTTTCAACTGATTTGCATAGTTCGTTCTTATGTTGTACTGTCTCAGGTTAGAGGAGGGTTAGGATCCCGATAACATGTTTAACCCCGCCACATTATTTGTGTATGTGCCTGTCCCAAGTCAGGAGCCTGTACTTGAGTGGTTGCAGTTTGTTTATGTGTTACATATTTGTTTCTCGTTCATTTTTTTTACATAAATTAGGCCGTTAGTTTTCTCGTTTGAATTGTTTTATATTGTTATATTGGGGCCTTTGATAGCTGACTATGAGGTATGGGCTTTGCTCAATGTTGAAGGCCGTATGGTGACCTATAGTTGTTAATGTCTGTGTCATTTTTAGTTTCTTGTGGACAGTTGTTTCATTGGCAGTCATATCACATCTCCTTCTGATTATGTGCACCCTTCCGGAGTACCTGAGACTACCCTAGTTTTTTTGTCAGAGTTCGAGTTGCTTAGTCTCTATATTTCTCTTTTGTTTGTTTCTAATTTTGTTTGTCTTTTTCCTTTTAGTCATGGCGTTGTCAGTTCATTTTCGACTGATGAGTTTGAATGTTTCTCTAGTACTTTTCGCCCTAAATTTATAAAAAAGTAACTATAGCCTGGTAATGTTTTCCTTTTTAATATAGTTGCTATGCCTCTACGGGTTTTGGTTTGTGATATTGTACTATTTTACTTACATTATGTCTCACTGAATCGCAAGACCAAACAGACATGATATTGATAGCTAGTGTGTGTTTTTGTTGGTTTGTTCAGTCGATTTCTCACGAAAACAGGACGTTATCGTAATAACTATTTAATGTTTTGCTTCATGACTCCAAAATCAATCAACCGGTGAAACATCATTTATACGTGACTTGACTCTTGTACACCAGTATGTATATAATACATGTACAAAAGGTTACAACGAGAGTCAATTGAAAGTTACGTTGACTAGTAAACATGGTGAACGTTCTCTATCAGTGTCTGGCTTTTTCCTGTGCATACCTTCATATCGATCGTAGGTGCATCAACAGTAAAGCAGATTTATATATTCACTAAGATTAACTTCTACATAATGATTAGCAATACTATTCAGTATTTCTTCTATACTTCATACTGTTAAACTTGTCCCTAAACAAGTCTCTAAACGAGTCAAGTTATCGATTTATTAGTAATCTGAAATAGAACTTGAAACAAAATTTTCCTCAAATTGCTTCACAATTTTTCCACAAAATTAGAAATTTGAAATTAATAGATTATGTTGATGACACTAGCTTGCAATCTATCAGGAAAAAGTAAAATCACAAAAAATACCGAACTCCGAGAAAAATTCAAATTGGAAAGCACACTTAAAAAAAAATTACTTAGTAACTTTTCTTTACTCATTTTGAGTAATTATATTACTTACATATTTACTTACTATTACTTACAATTACTTATTTTTACTTAGTTTTACTAAATATTCTGAAGGAATTACTTGAAATTACTTAATTTATTGTGTTACTTGATCTAAGTAATCCAAATAGTTTTAAGTAAAAAATTATTACTTGAATTTAGTAAAACTATTTCAAAAATTACTTAGTTATTCATTTTTACTTAAATGCAGTAAATGATTTACTAAAATTACTTCTGATTACTCGAAAAAAAATACTTCTCATTACTAGGTAGGATTAGATTAATTACTTAGAATGATTACTATATAATTTTACTCTATATATTTACAACTTCTGAAATATATATTGCGTCTAGATAAGATTTCAATTTGATTGATATCAATTTGGTGTTTGGTATCTATTAAATTGATTTCTTAATACAAATTGCTTATTATTATTTGTGTTGTACAAATTCAAGAATTACAATGTATTTGACGTGTATACATCTGTATATATATGAATTACTTCTGATAACATGGATATAAAACTTGTTATTACTAAGTAGGTTAAGGCACTATATCATGTTGTTTTCTTGCATAAGGCTTGATATATATAATAATAAATGCTTCCTATGAAATTTGACTCCATAATTTAACAATTTCAACAATATGTAGGTTTAAGTCTGAAAATTGCATAATTTTGGATAACAATTTTCTTTAAACAGGCAATAATTCCAACATGGAAATATTTTTAATTATTTGGTATTTGCATAATTTCCTGTGCCTGAAAATGTTTATAAATTTCATGTATATTCTGTATTTTAATGTTCAGTGTGGCGCCCAACACTTTCTATTCCAAAGACGATCACACATTTTCAATAGAATGTACTGTGCTGCGCACAACACTATTTATACAAAATACATTGTATGGAAAGTATTATGCAATGCTTAAAAATAATAATGCAGAATAAACATGGAATTTCAGCACAAGAAATCATGCAAATTACATAATTAAAAATAATTCCAAATTGAAAAAATAGCCTGTTTTTAGATAATACTTTGAAATGCTTAAAAAATTTGATCGGAATTACTTAGTAAAAGAATTACTAATCATTACTTAACCTATTTGCATATCAAAATATCTTCAAATTATTATTATCTATTTTTAATATAATTTTTATAATGTAAAATAACATGACTTAGTTTTACTAAAATTAGAAATTAACTATTTATTATAAATGTACAAAATTGTATAATATTTCCTGTATTTTTAAAAAGTAGTTTTTGATTTGAGACTGAAAAAATATTCGGCCAATCAGAATTAAGGTTTCATTTGACTTTGGTAAGCTATTTTTGAAAATTGGCTGGAGCTCATACAGTTTTGAATTTGAACAAAAGTTTACAGAGTTTGTTGAAATACTTACACGAGTTACACACATGAAAGGAAAGGAGAACCTTACAAAAAGGACACTTTGTGGGTTTTCATGTTTCTGGCTACTCTTTTTGTACTAATTCAATTAAATGAAAATGTAACACAAAGAGTTGCTGGGGAGGTAGCCCATGTTAACTTACAACAAACAAGAGAAATGGATTATAACAAAGGATATAGTATATGATCATTCTTTAAAAAGGTATGTTACTATTTCAAATTACCGGTATATGCATTTATAATAAAACAGTGTAGAATTTTTATTTTAATCTATAAATATATTATAAATATATATTATATAATTTATGTGTAAATGAATTACTCAATAAATATTAAAAGAATTACTTACTTTTATTAATACAAATAATCAATATGTATTAAAAGAATTACTTACTAACATTAAAAGAAATACTAAATGTGTATTAAAAAATTACTTACTTTAATTTTGACTTTGAATTACTAAGATTTTTAATAAGAATTACTTAAAATTATTACTAAGGATTACTAACAATTATTACTTAGGATTACTAAAAGTTATTACTTAAGATTACTAGAAACTATTACTTAGGATTACTTGAAATTATTACTTAGGATTACTTGTAATTACTTATTATTTTACTGAGAATTACTTAAGATTATTACTAAGGATTACTTGAAATTGCTTGGATTATTACTGTGAATTACTTGACGTTTTACTGTGAATTACTTACAATTACTTGTTATATTACTAGTATTTACTTGTAATAAATACTTTATATTACTTAAGATATTACTTAGAATTACTTATGTTGATTATTTTGTTTACTGAATTGGATTACTTAGAATTACTGAAAAATTAAATTACTTGTATTTACTTGAAATTACTTAAAATCACCAATAATTACTATCAATGATCAATAATTTTGACAAATTCAATTACTTGAATCAAGTAATTGAATTACTTTTTTTTTTGGTAATTCCAAGTAATTTTTTTTTTTAGAGTGTATGTTACTTGCAAGTTACATCTCGGTTCTCGGTGGCCAAGTGTGCTACATGTAAGTAGTCAAACTATTGTATAACTAGCGAAACGCAAGGTAGATGGATAAATAAAGGCAATCATTTAGATAAGATACTTTCTTCCACCACAATGGGTTATTTTCATCTCAAATTGATGATATTCTGACTCAGGATTTGGATATCGTAGAACACCTTGTAATAGAAAAAACTTGTGGAAACAATCTATCATCTCATTTTCCAGTTTTCGGCGTTCTTGCAGCACAAATACAATCTAATAACATTCGAAAAAGTTCAATCTCAGGGAAAAAGTTTGAAATTGAATGGGATAGGGCAGACTGAAATAAGTATCCAGAAAAATTAAAAGAAACTCTTCAAGAAAACCAATCACCGTATTTGACCTCTACCGAACTAGTTGGAAATTTAATACAATGTCTAAAAAAAAGCAGAAAAATTTGCTATACCGTCAAGGATAATTAAGATGAATCGCCCCTAACTGAAGGTCTCAGCCGACACCAAAAGTTTGCTAAACATCATTAAACAAAAACATAGGATATGGGATATTGGTGGTCGAATAAGAGGCTAAGATGACCCCTTTAAACAACTTGAGGAAGCTAAATATAATGCCAGTAAAATGATACAGAAGGAAAGAGCCATGGTAAGGGACATTTTTTACAGTCGATTAGAACAGAAACCCTCATTAAACACCTTCTTCCAACTTATAAAAAGAAATTTAGTCGATTACAAAAATTCTGTAACTCATGTTATTCGTCTTGAAGAAAAAGACATTACTTGCCCAGATGAACAAAGAGAAGTACTGGCCAAATATTATACAAATATAGCCACGCCAATAAATGAAACAAATTTTAATGAGGAATATCTCCATATGTGCCAGCTCCGCTGTAATATAATTAAGCAACTCTCAGAAAATAAGATCAAAACTAAGATTAATTTTACAGAGGAAGAAATAATCAGTTTATTAAAAATCTAAATTCGGGAAAAATTAGAGATGAATATGGCCTTTTTGTAGCGCATTTAAAATTAGCTGGTAAAGTAATTATCCCATATATACAGACTCTTCTTAATCAAATATTAGCTAAAAAAAACAAGAACATTTTAAATCTGGCATAATAACACCAGTTTGTAAAAAAGAAAAAGACGGCAAAATAATGGATAGCTATCGTGGTATAACGGTTTCTTCTGTTCTAGGAAAACTATTTGAACATGCACGTCTGGAAAAAAAAATATAGATCCAATCTCGAATGTATCTTCACAACAATTTGGTTTTTCCTCTGGTATCTCCCCCAACATGGGTGCTCTGCTGATATCTGAGGCACACATGAATGCAAAAAGAATGATGGAAAATTTCTTTTTAACAGCATTGGATACTCAAAAAGCTTTCGACGAAGTCAACCACAGAATCCTTCTTGAAAAACTCGTTCAAAAAGACATTCCTCCTGAAATAGGGAAACTATATACGACATGTACAACAACCTTACTTCAAGGGTTAATTGGAGAGGCCAACATAACAATAGCTTTCCAGTTCAACAGGGAGTCCGTCGAAGTGGTATGCTGTCCACGAATCTTTATAAAATTTATATTGAAGACCTTTTAAGACAGTTAGAAGATTCAAATATTGGTTTATATCTAGGCACTAATTATGCAGGATGTCCTACATGTGCAGACGATATCCTACTCTTATCTAACTCGGATGAAGAAATGCAAGTCATGCTCAATGTAATAGACTCATATTCGAAAAAAAAAATCAATATAATATACATACACCCTGAACAGAGCGTTCTCATTAAACAGAATGAAAATTTCACACACTCTAGAAAATCATCCATATGCTCCTGGTCTCTCGGGAATAGGTCCGTTTCAGAGACAGATAAGGCCTTACATCTAGGTATTATAAGATCATAAAAAAATGAAAATATAATAAATGTGAAAGACCGCATTATACTTTATCCCGTAGAACAACCTATTTACTTATGTCAACAGGTGTACATGGCACAAATGGTTTGAATCCCAGGATTTCCTATAGTTTTTATATAATCTACATATTAACCCGTCTGCTCTACAGTCTTGAAGTTTAACCTCTTACGAACAGACAAATCAACGACTTGGGTGACTTCCATTTATCCTTCTTAAAAAATATTCAGGCTCTACCAACAAGAACAGCTTTTGTTGCGGTATTCTAACTACTGGGTGACCTCCCTATAGAGGCCGAGCTTCACAAAAGACAATTAAGCCTTCTGCATTCAGTCCTAGCGTATGAAAATCAAAATCTAAAGGATATCTTGTTGCGCCAGTACCGGCTAGAAATTTGCAATGGAACTTTTCTACACAGAACAGAAAATGTCATGCTTCAATATAGCCTACCAAGCTTTAATGGGCTTCTAACAACTTTTCCTAAAAATGAATGAATGGAAACAATCCGTCAGACATGCTATTAATACATTTTGCAGTAAAAAAATTTATATCTTTAAGTAGAGAAAAATCAACCCTGATTAGGCTCTGTACTGACACTATCAATATAGGAGAAATACATCCAGCAACAGAAATTCCGGGAGAATAAACTTTGATATTGATCTTGATAAAATTTTAACATTAAATTATAGTGATAGGTATCTTCAGATAAAACATTTGATTAATACATGGTCTAAAAGAAACTTAACAGTTATTGGTAAAATATCTGTGGTTAAAACTCTTATTCTTCCAATACTTAATCATCTCTTTATAACATTACCAAACCCAAATGCTGAGATTATTAAGAAAATTAATGATGCTATTTATTATTTTTTATGGAACACACCAGTTCATAGAGTTAAAAAAGAAGTGTTACACATGGATTATAAGAATGGTGGTTTAAAGATGATAAATATTCATCTATTTATGATAGCTTTAAAATGTACATGGATAAGAAAACTGTTTAGTTTTAACTGTAAATGGTTAAATATTTTATTTACAAATATAGATAAAGAAAAATTGTTCAAACTAGGAAATAGTTACACAACAAATACTATTTCAAATGTCAAAAACAAATTTTGGATTGATGAATTTAAAGCATTGCACTATCTTGTAGATAAAGATATACATTCTACATGGGAATATTTTCTTGATAGTCCATTATGGATGAATAAGAATATAAATATCATCAACAAACATGTATTGTATAGAAGTTGGTATAATAAAGGTATTGTTTTTGTAAATGATGTGATTAGTAATAGTGGAAAGTTTATCTCCTATGTGGAAATAAAAGAAAAATTTGATATTTCTGGGAATATAATGATTTATAATAGTATCATTTCAGCATTAAATAAGACAAAGAAGCTGTATTCAAGGGGAAATAATAAGCTCACAGAACCTTTTATTCCCTCTTTTGTTCAAACCATTTTAAAAAGAAAAAAGGGAACTAAAGATATATGTTGTATGTTAATACCTAAAGTAGTTCCTAATGGGGAGAAAAAGTGGAATGAAATTTTGGAACTTAATGACTTGGAATGGAGAGAATGGAGTAGGTTCAGTAAGACCCCTTTTTGGCCCCAAAATATAGCAGATTTACTTAAAATGTTAAAATGTAAACCTTTAGTTATTTATTGGACAGTAGAATGCTTCTGCTACATAAATATGGGCTGTTTTTGGCAATACAATGCACAAATATCCGGTACTAGCACCATTATGTCATGCTAAATTACTGAAATCCTCATTATTCTAGCATTTTAGTTAAATTTTAGACGGTTTTCGTGTAAAACGAAAGTGGCCGCATCCGTGTTCATGCTTAATATTGAAATGTAAGTTGTATTTTATGATAATACATAACATAATATATAAAGGTTGAGGATGAACACGGATGCGGCCACTTTCATTTTTACCAAAAACCATCTGAAAAGTGACATTTTCCGGCATATTAGGTAGATTTTTCATATTTGAGCTTGAATCGGATCGTTTTTAATGACTAAATCTGTTAAAATCTTTCACATAGACTAATTAATTCAAATAAAATAGACACTTAAGTGTTTAAAAAGTGGTCAAAATCTTGCGTCAGATGAACCTGAAATTTGAGGCCAAAATCGGTCCTTACCGGACCTACTCCTTTTCAAACTTTCTGTTGCAGTTACTTATAACACAAAATTACAATGGTTACAGTTCAGAGAAAATCATAGAATATAGAACTATAGAACATGTACTATGGAATTGTGAAAATGTCCAGAATTTATTAGAAGAAATAGATATATGGTTTTTATCTAATGATATAAGTATTTCATTCACCAAAAATAATTTTTTGTTTGGTGATGTCTCACATGTATACAAGGGTGAAATTTCAAACCAGATTTTTCTGTGCCTTAAACAATATATTTATAACACAAGATATTTCCAGAAAGGTTTATCAATTCATGCTGTGAAGAAAGTACTAAAAGGTCTTTATAATTTAGAGAAGTGTATAACAGTAAGAAACAATAAACTTGAAAGTTACAATAAATTGTGGATTCAATTTACTCATTTGCTCGATTGTTATTAAAGTCCTATTATAATCCATATGTGAAAAACATGATAGAATGTTAATTTGTGAACTAACAAAAAAGTTACATCAAAAAAATTCATCAGAACATTATATTTATATTTATTTTCTTTTTTTTTCCGTGTTAATTTTTTCTTTTTTTTTTATTATTTTAAATTTATTTAATTTAACTTATTTTTCCTCAAAATTTCCATTCTAAAAAAAACTATAAAACTTAGAATATCTGTATGGTTTTTAAAACAATTATTCTAATATGATGAATACATTTATTTGTGGTCCTTATTTTTGAACTTTTATTATGTCATTTTTTAATGCAAATGAAAAATGCGGTATTATATTGTAACTACAGCTGATATATTTTTTTTGTATAATGAACTAAAAAATACTAACACATATATATTAGCATGATCTATTACTAACATTAACGAGGCCGGAATAAGGTACCGGTATTCGATGTTTTCATTACTAACAAATGTACAGATTTCAATAAAAAATGAAAATTAAAAAAAAAAAAAAAAAAAGAAATTCCGGGGGATACAAAGAAAGCCATAACAAAAGCAAGAATACTTACTGGGACCTACCTTTTACTAGCAACCGAAGCTTAATTCAATATAGGAAGTACAGACTTAATTTGCTCGCTTTGTAAACTTGAGGATTAAAACCTTCAACGTTTTCTAACAAGATGTTAGGAAGGACTTTTTCATGCCAATTATAACAGGCTGTTATATTTGGGATTGATCAGTGGAAAACTAATTTTCAAAATAGGGAAACATTAAGCCAATTGATTTTTGACTGAAAAACTAGTGGGTTCTATACTTCCACACGACAACAATTTCTTAAATATGGTTAAAACAATTTCTAAGAATCTGTGTGATAAATAACATCAACAGAGGTTAACTTCGATCAATGCCCTATCATCATATACATATTTGTTACTCATCACATGGAATTGAGCTTTCTTTCAATATTAAGCCAATTGATTTTTGACTGAAAAACTAGTGGGTTCTATACTTCCACACGACAACAATTTCTTAAATATGGTTAAAACAATTTCTAAGAATCTGTGTGATAAATAACATCAACAGAGGTTAACTTCGATCAATGCCCTATCATCATATACATATTTGTTACTCATCACATGGAATTGAGCTTTCTTTCAATACTTTTCAGAGCAAACAAATAGTGGTGTACATAAAGATCAGTCAGAAGTGAGAAGTATATAGAGGACAGTTGATATATAGATGTACTTAGGAATACGTTGATGTTAATGTACGTAATATACAGACTATATGCTGTATCAGAGTGGTAGCTTACATTTTGAATATAGAGACATGCAGATATTTAATAGTGTCAGACCACGGTTTTACTATTGCCATACAGTGAATCAGTGATATTTAAGATTTTATACCATTTTTAACGAAGTATTAAAGTGAATAACTTTTGATATTGTCCGTGTAATATAACCCTATCGTTTTTTAATATATGCAATTGCGTTTTATAGCCAAAGTCATTTTAGCTATTTACGACCGTGTAATATAAGCCCACTGTGAATAATCAATACATTGCTGTGCTCCTAACCACAGGAGAAAGTTACTTAAAAAAGAAGAAGCCAACATTGAGGATGTAAGTTCGAATGCATTTTCTATCGATGCTCGGTGGTTTTCTCCAGCTTAGTCCACCAAAAAAACATTATTGACACGAAATACCATATATGTGATGAAAGTAGCGTTCAATCACGCAAACTATCATATTACGTATCGATATTGGCCCAATCTTGTTATTTATAGCAAGTAGAAATCAGTAAAGCATATTTTGAAAATAAAAGGTATATGGCTTTTAAAAAACCAATTGAGCCATGATGGCTACATTAGGTAAACGTTTTGTTTAATGCAATTGTTTTGAAAAGGGTGCAGTATGACGTTTTTCTGTGCGGTATGGTTCATCCCTCGTTTAGATATCAGTTTATTTTATGAATTCGGTTCGTTAACCTTTGAATCAGTATTTCTCATAAAAAAACACTGTTCGAGTGTATAAATTGAGAAAAGTGAAGTATATAAACCCAGAAAACCAGTTATGAAATAATGTTTATGTATTATAGTCATTGAATCTTAATATTTTTTTTATTTATTTTTAATTTGCGTTTTTGATTAAGTTCTGCCTTCCAATTGATATTATATAGTGTGTCTTTGTATGTTGTAATATTATATTATTATATCAAAAAAGGGAGAAGTTTTGATACCATTAAAGCATTTAATCCCGCTGCATATGTTTGCACCTGTCCTAAGTCAGGAATCTGATGTACAGTAGTTGTCTGATTATGTAGTTCATACGTGTTTCTCGTTTCTCGTTTTTATATAGATTATACCGATGGTTTTCCCGTTTGAATGGTTTAACACTACTTTTTTTTTTTGGGGGGGGGGGCTTTATAGCTTGCTTTTCTGTGTGAACGAAGGAACCGTGTTGAAGGGCGTACCTTGACCTATAATGGTTAACTTTTATAAATTGTTACTTTAATGGGGAGTTGTCTCATTCGTACTCCTACCACATCTTTCTATATCTATTAGGCACTGCTATTTGTAACATTTTGATAATTGTTATGTACCTAACAATGGAGTATGCCCTTAGTTTTGTGTGACATATTCATATAGCTATATATAGAGATCAGAATTTTTGCATTGCAAACATTCACTTGCACGAATAATAACAGCGATTTATAACTTTAAGAATTACTGAGGTAAAAGAGTCTACTATTTTCTCGTATCGTTTGTGTTGTTGTGATTGATGCGTATCCTACATCTCCTTTTATTTACATGGATGTCGTTTGTTATACATGTTTGGTTTACGGTTGTTATTAGTGTTTTCTGTTTGCACCATCAGCAAATATAACACATTTATCTTATCTGCAATCAATTACATCTTCATGCCTTATATATCATGTACTGTGTTACAACTTTAGATTATACTGACGAGGAAAGGTAAGACTAAGCCATTGCAAGCTGAAATATTTAAATTCAGTCAAGATGGCCGAGTGGTGAAGGTCAATGGACAAAGTACAAGCGGTGTTGTCTCTATATACCAATAGAATGAGTTCAAATCCCGGCAAGACAAACCAAAATTTGTTTTAGCGATTTATAGATTCAACATTGTTCTGTTCATATTCTTAGAATTTTTGATTTTTTTTTCAGCCGAGTATCACCTTCACTGGATCCGAATCTATCGTAGAGTTGTCACTTATTCAAAATAAATATTTCTGTGACTATATCTTACGACCCCTTACGATATATCTTTAGCTGATTTGAAATAAATAACAAGTCAGGAATATGACAGTTGTTATCCATTCCTTTGATTTGCTTGAGCTTTTGATGTTAGCATTTGCATTGATCTCTTTATATAGCTATATAAATAATGTTGCCATTTGAATTTTCTCGGAGTTCTAGATTTTATACTCTAGACTATACTGACGAAGAAAGGTATTACTAGGTCACCGAAAGCTGAATTAGTTTAGTTCAATCAAGGGGGCCCAGTGGTATAGACCGATGGACACAGTGCACGCGGTGTTGTCTCAATATCCAAATCTACACGAGGAAAAATAAAAAAAGGACCTCCGAACATACAGAGATTAAATAAAGGGAATTTAGATAAATACAAATTCGTAATACAGGTACGTTATAAATCAGCAGGTATAGTAACAGCTTTTTTTTTTAGCAATTTATCATATCATCCTCTAGTGTTACTGTTATTATATATCATGATTACTTCATTTAGGCACTGCTGACTTCTATGGTAAACAGGATTGTACCCAACTCTGCTTACACTCATCCCTTGGCTTGCGTTTAAAACCAGTCCATCCGAATGCCCGAACAGCTTTATAATACACTCTACGTGCAGCTATTCTGCAAGCTACCCTCTTAAGTCGTCTATATCGTTCTTTACATCTTTTTCTCATATCATGAAGGAAAAGTAGGTCACAGTAAAGTCTATTTCTCAGAAATTTTATAGCCTGACAAAATATACAAATCATATTTAAATTATCAGTTTAAAGTCATATGAAACTTTGAATTAAGAACAAATGATGAATGTGGGTTTTATCTTAATGGTTAGTTTTTATCATAAAACTTATGAACATATACTTTGTCGGAAGAAATCTCTTTAATTTGTACAAACCTAAAAGAAATTTCCTTTTTTTAAATTGTTGGCCTCCAGACAACAATTTGCCGTTATATTTCTCGTATGCAGGTACCTCGGCGTGACATATCCAGTCTAGATCAAGTGATCGCAATAACGCAACTTCAAGGGGGAAACCAAATTGTCAGACAGAGTCAATAAACGTAGACATCGCTCAGTCGACGAAATAAACTATTTATTTTTGTACATGTAATATATGTGCCGCAATATCCATGCTTTCTTTTCTATTGTTTACAAAATCGACAATTGGAAAATTCCGGCGTCAGAACACGACCATTAATATACTTTATATCAATTAATTACAATATATAAAATAGTTTTTCAGGTAAAGGTATCCCTGTATGTTTACCTTTCACAGTTGTCCCTATGAAGCTAGAAATTAATACCTGTAACTCGACCAAATGAACTTCATGATAGTAGAAAGTAGTTCATGTTCTGACATGGAATACAATTGCCGCTGTCATATTTAAGTAATTGTAGTGCTCATAAAATCATAAATTCATTCTTTGCACTATCTCTTCTCTTTATCCATCTTTGCCATTTGTTTTTCTTCACCTTTGAAACTGAATAATCCTATCTTACACTATGATTCGAGCACTTTTGATGGATTTGTTCATTTACGCAACATATGTCTGATCTACTAAATGGTTAATTTGGAATCGTTGAAGAATTTTAAAATGTTTACTTACACAGATGTAACAGATATCGTGACGGTTACAAGCTGGTTCAAAAACCTTTTTATAGGGAAACTTTTTAAATATTGGAACGGAACAACCATCAGTGGACAATCGTGGATTACGCTTGAAGCATCGAGCATTTTGAGCTGTTGACAGTTGCAGCCATGAAAGTATGGTAATTACTGCACAAGTGAGTCTGTGGATGCAAAATAAATTACTTTTTAGTTTTGTGATTAATATAATATAGTATATGCCCATATGTACTCGGTTTTTTTTATATCTGTTATTAAGTTATTCAATCTAAGAATATTCGTCATCTGTCAATATAATCTGAACTAATCAATATATAACGTACTGATCTAGTCAAAAGTTCATAATTGATTAGTATTTTAACATTCGCTCAATCCGCTGATCACCTGATGAAAATGAGACATTGAGCCCATGTCCAATTTCTGCTACATAGAGCTCAAGTTCGTTAAATGGATGTAACTTAAACCGAATATCCATTTGTGGACTAAGCTATTTTTCTGATCACGTGGGTAGTGGACGATGAATGACTAATCTAGGAAATGTGTTGTCTTTAGTGAAATCGGTATATAAATATAGATTATTTGGAGTTCAACACATTTATATTTTATGTAATCAAATGGGTGTTATAATGTGAAATTTGGACGACTTAGCTACATATTTAATCACCTGTAAGGGCATCGACCAGTGATGTAAATAGTTATCGGAGTTTAGTATGACGTCAATTGTCACTGAACGTGGTGGGGCTAGAACCTGGTAGAATTTGATTGTCTCCTCTTTGGTACCAGGCTTATATCTTGATACCCAAGACGCCAAAAAAAGGGACACAGCAGACGACATTGTTTTGAAATCCTAATCACTATGAAAGCAAATAAATATGTAACAAAATAGCACAAAAAGGCATTTGCGAGTAATAATTCTACACAAAACCAGTCGCAATATATCGTCAACTACGCCTTAGTTTACTGTAATATACTCGGTCCGTATAGCCAATTTTGGTTTATTTTATTATTAATCATTTCATCATCTTTCAGCAAAGATATTTTGCCATGTATATCACAAAATCGGCCAGAGTTTTCCACGGTGTGAGTTGTCCTGCATTTGCGTTAATATAATTTGGTCTCAAATTCCTGCCATCACACTTATATTGTCTAAGAAAAATATGACAAAATATACTAGTTTGAAATAATTATTTTTCAGACTGAAAACATCTTTCTAAAGGGCCTCAGATTGCAGGATTTTGCATTTAGGTTTAAAGATAAAAATCGAAAGGTATGTCCCAGTACCCCACAGCAAATTTACGGGCAGGTAGCCTAGCCATCAGACCAGCCGAATCATAACACCTTATTAAGATGATACACATAGTCAATTGAAACTATTTTTTGTCTTAAATTACATATCAGTTTATTTATGTCACCAATTGTTACATAGATGAAATGATTTGTGTATGAATATTGAAAAAAAATTAATGAAAATTGAATTTAAAAGGAAGAAATGCATTAGTTTTAGACTTAATCAGTTAGTTTATCAATCTGATTGAGATCGAAGCATACAATGTATATGATAACCTTGTCATTTCGGCAAATTTATTAAAATTTGATTGGAAGATGATTCAATAAAACATAAGTGAATTTAGATGATGAAAGAACGCATGTAGAACATCACGTTTGCGGGAAAAGTCCCAAAGCTATTACCCTCTTTAAAAAATCCTTTACCTGATCAAATTTGATTGCATGCTGATTCCTCTAGTAACTCTGCAAATCTGCAAAATTGTTGATAATTGTATCCTATTAACTATAAAAAGTGCAATAACTTTCTGCTTACAGCATGTAAAACCAAATTATCAATAATCGTGTATACTTTCCAACATTTGTATGCACAATCTTGTAAGGTGATTAGGCAATATACATATGAAAAGGATCGTATTAGAAAAACTAAAATCACAATGAAAAATGCAGTCAAATGACTTCCTGCACAACCTTTACGTGAACAGATGTTTGATATTTATTAAAGATTTACATACATTTATATATAAGAGTAATAATTTACAAATGTAAAGTAAATTAGATATTTTAGCAACCAATCTAACTTCCGTGTTTTTATATTAATAATTGTTACTTTCAATTTTTGAAGAACGGTTTATTTCGGTACAGTTATCGTTTTGCAAATTATATGGCGATATCAAATAACTTACCTTTGACATCACAAGAGCAAATGTGTGTCACCGCTAAGCAAACTGGAATTATTTTTGACCATAAGTTATCTCTGATGAACTCGTCCGTACTTACATATATATCTTTCATCCCGTTTCGGCATGTATTTATAGAATATACTCATTATCATAAACACTTTTGGTTCATTTATATTTGTGAATATCAATTTTTTGTAGCATTGTGGAAATTCATATTTTCTTCGATATTTCCTTTCGTGGATTTGACAAAGTCGGCATACAAGCTTATGGGAAATTTGTATTTCGATGAACATTTGTGGTCTACCTGTTCCCAAGAAATCAAGGAAAATTAGTATCCAACGATTAGTTATGAATTCACAGTAATTTGTGATACAGAGCTGTAACATGCCACTTAACACACGTTGATAAAAAAAAAAGGTTTAACTACTGTTGTATTTAAAATCGAAATAGCTATTTGAGCGTGAAAACCATCTGGGTTAAGCATGTTCAATGCAAATTTTCACCAAAAAAAGGGGAGAATAAAAAAATAGAACCTAGGTGATATAATTAACCCATGTGTGTCCTTTAAAGACGGAATATGTGAGTGATGTGTGTTTGAAATGATATTAAGTATGTAACAAATCTTGTAATCAATGTTTTCTTTAATCGGCAAAGATTTTTTTTTTTATTTTACCAAAGAATGGTCATTGTTTTCAGGAATATATATTGCCTTAGACGTATTTGGCACTACTTTTTTTTGGAATAATGGGTCCTCAATGCTCTTCAAATTTGTATTTGTTTGGCTTTTTAACTATTTTGATCTGAGCATCACTGATGAGTCTTATGTAGACTAAACGTGCGTCTGGCGTATTAAATTATTATTCTGGTACCTTTAGATAACTATTTCCAGATTGTTATGGTTAATATAAATGAGACATTAAATTTATTATACTGAAAAATAAGCGAATTATCTCATAAAAAATACCATTTCTAAATGTTATGCTTATAGTTACTAACGGGAAGGATTGTGCCTGATGTTCATATGATGAAATCATAATCTTTCAGTCAGTTTAATTGAAGTCTGGAGCTGGCATGTCAGTTAACTGCTAGTAGTCTGTTGTTATTTATGTATTATTGTCATTTTGTTTATTTTTTTGGTTACATCTTCTGACATCAGACTCGGACTTCTCTTGAACTGAATTTTAATGTGCGTATTGTTATGCGTTTACTTTTCTACATTGGTTAGAGGTATAGGGGGAGGGTTGAGATCTCACAAACATGTTTAACCCCGCCGCATTTTTGCGCCTGTCCCAAGTCAGGAGCCTCTGGCCTTTGTTAGTCTTGTATTATTTTAATTTTAGTTTCTTGTGTACAATTTGGAAATTAGTATGGCGTTCATTATCACTGGACTAGTATATATTTGTTTAGGGGCCAGCTGAGGGACGCCTCCGGGTGCGGGAATTTCTCGCTACATTGAAGACCTGTTGGTGACCCTCTGCTGTTGTTTTTTATTTGGTCGGGTTGTTGTCTCTTTGACACATTCTCCATTTCCATTCTCAATTTTACTATATCATCTTCCATAATGATATTATACAATACATTGTTTGTCTCTAATTTGTACATTTGTACAGTTATTTGATCAAATAAAAGAAGCTTTAATAACTGGTATGCTATTAACAATGATTAACACATTAATTTGTAACATATCTAATACACCAAAAACAACCAATAGACGTATGCATAGCTGTATGTGCAAGTCCGGTGCTTTGAAAAGTCACGGTTGCATATTGGTGGTGGGTTTTTTTTGTTTTTTTTTGCTCAAGATAGTCCATTGTTTAACACGCTGTATAGGGCCTTATATTGTCCTGCTTAAATAACGCATCAAATTATACTTGCCTAAGCGGGAAATTATATGGTAATTTCTTAATGTCCCTGTGTGCATAAAGCGAATAAAAACTAATGCTGACTAGGTTTCACAAAGTTTATTTACAAGATTATTATTCATTAAAATACTGGTTTTTTTTATTTTTAATCAAACCTCTGCGGGTTTTTTTCTGCTCAATGTGTCTATGTTCTGAATGGTTTGTATTTTACTGTACACTTAAAAAATGTTCATATTATCATCTAACAAGGGAGCAATTGGAAAATGTTCTCGCATTATGTTTTACGGTATGCAACCAATCATTGACATGCACGAATCAGAACGGGCGCATACAACTTTAAAAGTTCAACTACTTAATTTAGATCAGTAAATTATAGATATTTTGTGATTGTGCTCAATTCCAAAACACTTTTGCGTTTGCAATGTATCATAATTCAGTTATTTGGTCTAATGCATAATATGAATGAAACGGAAATCGAAAATCGATGATTAGAATAACGCGATTTTCATTACAGTTAAAACAACACTAAAATGATCCTAACGTTGAGTAATTAGCTGGTTGCAGACTGATACTACTTCATTAAGAGCTATAAGTACAAGTATTTGAGACACACGTGTAAATCATGTTCGAAACTCATTTAGACTGTCCAAAGTTGGTCAGTTTAAATAAAATGTCTATACATTCTCTACCTGTGTAGCACATATAGGACCATTTAATCTGCTGAATTTGTTACAGCCATGGCCATGTTCAAAAATCATCCAGACTTTACTCTAAATAAACTCACAGTTCAATGTTAAGTTATTGGGTGTTCAAGCATTGTTATTATTTATTTCTTTAGAAATTAACTGGTTATTGCAAAAGTATCATTTAGAATCAAAACATTGTCAATGATGAGGATAACAACTATCAGAAGATAACAGATGCCGCAAGTCAGAAATTTTAAAAGAAATAAATCTGGAAAATCACATCAAAATCTGAACATGCACAAATTGAAGAATATAAGGATGACGTAGATACTAGTACTGAATAACTTTATACACGAATGGCAATATAGCAGATTGTATACAAATAATGCCCATTAATCTAAATAGCAGATGCAGCATGTGAATGACAAAATATTATTGAAGGGTTAAGCCAACTGTTCTGACCAACCGTCACTGTTGATATGAACAAAAATAAACAAATGCAAAAAGTTTTAAATTAGAAGCTGCCTGTACCAAGCCAGGAATATAACAGTTGTTGTCCATTCGTTTGATGTGTTTTTGCGTTTGATTTTGACATTTGATCAGGAACTTTCCGTTTTGAATTTTCCTCGGAGTTCAGTATTTTTGTGATTTTACTTTCTACACACAGAAATGAAACAGCATTAATAAATGACTCTGACAAACACATGAAACATAACAATTTCAAACTTTAAACGCCAAAGCTTGAAACAAAAAACAATAGTAATGTAATAAATATGTGTATTGAAAGGATCATTAATTGATTAAACATAAAAGATGGTCGAAAACTTACGTGTATGACTTATTCCTTTCATTAAAATAAGAAATTCTAAAATAAATCGTGAACAATGGGAATATTATTTGTTTTCATGTTCAGTTTGAATATCAACATTAGAATTATCATTGGTAATGCATTTCTCAAGTAAAATGCACTACTTTTTCTCAATTGAGTAAGAATGATATTGAAATATCTCAAATTAATGACTTTTCAACTTTTTATTACAAATTTGTAAAGACAAATGTTATTATTTATAAAATTTGTCTAATATCATATACGAATTTGAGTTTCCTGTAGATATAGATTTTGGAATTATAAGTTTGTAATCCTTATGTGTACGGCTTTTTTCTTATTATTTCATTATCTTTATTGAGATGCGACACAATTTTGGTATCTTCTTTTTCTCCGTTTTTATATTTGTTTTAATCAACGGTTCATACTAATAGAAAGTTGTTACAGAAAGTCAAGAGTCTGGTAAATCGACCATTTATGGTATTTTTACCATAACTAATGCAGGTAAGCCGTTAAGAAGGTTGATTTACTGTCAAGTAACTTTTCAAGGACATCAGCTTTTAAAAAAAAGTTTTGATTTAATGTTTAGGAACAAGCACCATCTATGGTCGTACAGATTGATCGATGAATATGTTGTTTCTTATGTCCAACCCTCAATAGCAAAATCACTATTTTTTGCAATAATAATTGTATCTTTTGAAAAAAATGCATTCGTTGTTTCATTTTGCGTATCTAAGGATATAAAAATTGAGGATGGAAATAAAGAATGTGTCAAAGAATTAACAATCCAACTTAAGAACAGAAAACAGCCGAAGTCCAGAAATTGGTCTTCCACACAGCGAGAAAATTCCTCACCGGAGGTGTGCTTAAGCTTGCCCCTAAGCAAAAATATGTACTTGTTCAGTGATAACTAAACTCCGTAAAATACAAAAAGCCTAAAATTGAAGAAAAACAAATCATGCAAGACTAACAAAGGCTGGGGGCTCCTAAAAATGCGGCGGAGTTAAACATGTTTTTACAGATCAATTAAGAACAAACCAAAAATTAGCAATCCACACAGTGAAACTCAGTTTCAAAGTAGTCCGATGTCAGAATAGGTAAGCAAAGAAACTAAATAAAATGACTATGGTACATAAATTTACAAAGGACTACTAGCAGTAACTGTTTAAAAAAACCTGTTATAGTATCCAATTTGACAAAACAGTCCAATGTAGTTTTGTTGTAGAAATGTCCATATCAGTTTTACTTTTTCTAAGACAAAACTGACTAATAGTACTCTAAAATAATATATTTATGGCAAATCTGCTCTATAATAAAATGTTCCAAGCTGTTCTTAAAATCTGCTTTTAAACTTGAATTGTAAAATTTCATAAGTTTTGAGTATTTATGTATAAAACAATACAAGTACTGCAACTTCTTTACATTTTGTACCTATATGTATTTACTTCATAAATGAAAGGAAATTGACTTTAAAAAGTGTCCATCTGGAATATTGATTTCAGGGCGAAACATGATGTATAAAAGGTGTCATATCCGGGGCATGATGAAATATTCAAAATGGACGTACAGGCTTATAGGTAAGAAAACATTAATGAATTTGTCATAGTAAGAAATTTGTATTGAAAATAAATGCTACTTTTAATTTTACATGATTAGAATTTGATTTTAATGGAGTTAACTTGTAAACTTATACAGTTACATTTAGTTAGGTTAAGATATGCTTTTCAATCACTGACATTTTCGATAATATTTTATAGGGTACTATATGTTTGTTTTGTTAAAGTCAGAAGAGGAAGAATGATTGCCAATGAAATAACTATTCATCAAAGTTCAAATCGAAGTGGATGTAAACAATTATAGGCAACTGTACGTCTTTCAACAATGAGAAACATTATCATACCGTATAGTTTACTACCATTACTCTGATATGAACAATTTTAATATATTCAATTTAGAAAACTAAAGGCCTAATTTATAAGATTTTGGGACATGTTTTTGGAATTTTGGGTCATCAATGCTTTCCAATTTTGTACTTTTTTGGCTTTCTAATTATATTGATCTTAGCGGCACTGATGATTTTTATGTAGACGAGCGCACGTCTAGAGTATTGAATTAAAACCTTTGATAACTAATTATAACAAAAGTTCGAAATGGATACATTTTGTTTTCTCATATTAATATCACAACAAACGTTGGCTCTGCTTGTTTGCCAAAACTAATTGACGACATCACTATATAACAGAGTATATGCTGTTTCAATTGTCATCATAACAAGTATACACTTAGCGTTTACACCAGAAAGTGACCGCTGTTTCCTGGCAAATACAGGGTTATCCAATGGCTGCAGTATCCCTTTGTTTAAAAAGTTTCCCAATAAGAGATCGTTCACGCCACCATGCCAGCGTCATGATATTTGTTACAGTTGTGTAAGTATGAACTGAACAACGGCAAAATTTAATTCTTCTAAATTTTGGTTAATCTCCATAATGTAACATTTGTATAATGCTAATGCCAGTGTACAAGACACGTAACTGTTATATGGTCTTCAGTATGAGCACTCAAAACTACTAGTTTTGGAAAAACAAGTAATAATGTTTGGAAATAGAACGAAATGCGAACCTTTATTTAAATGATTTTATGTCAAATGTTTTGTCAAGTGAATGTGTAGTTACTTTTAAGGAAGTTCGCTTGTCATGTTTAGGAATTTTTGTCAGATTTTTGGAAACCTCTGGTTTTATCCATTTGAATGCCTTAAAAAAGTTTGCCCATGGCCCTCCATATTCTTTTATAAATCTTTTACATGTATCATTATAAGCCATCAGTAAAAGTCTTATAAACTCGTTTTTATTTTTTGATAATTTTTGAGAACTTAAACTTGTTAATGTTTAAGCTATGAAAAATCAGAAGAGAACATTTTCCCGCAAAAATGTAATGGCTTATATCTCTTTAACATGCACATTCACTAATATTTTATTTTTGCTGTGTTGGTTCCTTTATTGATATCCTATTAATATATACTAGTATTCTGAAAAAATTGTTATTATGAAACTGAGTAGCGAACTTCCTTGATTAATCCATATAATGTCATATACTTTCTTACATTGAAACATAGTCTGAAAAAAATGTAAGTTAGAAGTGGAAAATAATAAATCCCCCAAGAAACCTACGCCGAACATACATCTACTTTGACAAGGATAATGTCAGTTACAATTATTGAATAATTTGTTAAATTTAGTTTAAACAATATTTATTCAGAAAATTCATAGATTTAGAAATAATAATTTTAAAAATCGTACATTACCTTGAACTTTCAAAGTTTTTTTTAGCGTTGTTGATCAAAATAATAATGTGTTTCCATTTCTTCAGTAACACGTTCATATTTTGTACTGAATTTTGAAGAAGAAAAAACGAAGTCATTGACTTATACCTTTTTTACCTGTTTTCGTAACCCGATACATTTGAAACATGGCACAAGGTTAGCCAAAGATTTTTTCAGGTAACATCCGGGATATTAAACTGTGGTGGCAACACCATGCTTGAAAAAAGGAGTTACAGATGTTTAATATTTCACATTCATTTTCCGGCTACAAAGTTCAGTAAAACGAGATTTTACTTTGACAATCTTTTCTTAAAAGACATGCTGAAAGTTTGTAATATGAAAAAATCATTTTAGAAGAGAGTAGGATGCTAATACTTTGCACGTCGTGTGTATTATAGATCTGTCCGTACTGCAGGATCACTATTCTTCAAGACGACACCAAAGGCAGAATGTCACCAAACATTGGTGTCCAGTTGTGTTCCGTGATTTTAAAATCATCATGTTATACAATAAATCAATAAACATTGCTTGATCTTGATATTTAGATATAAAGTATACTATTATCGCAGTGATATTGATCACAAACTCCATAATTCCAAACATGGATATATTTGCGGTTTAAACGAAATTGTGTGCATTTTATCAGAAATTTTTCAGAATTATAGATTACCTAATACCTGTTCTCCCTGAAACAAATATTCCATATCCTTTATTCCGTTTGAAACCAATAATGATTTCGAATTGTCGAAAATTTAACAATAGGTGGCTTGATAAGGTCACCGCAGTCAGAAAAGATGTATTGGTAGTCAATATTGCAAGAGTCGTACATTTCAAGAGATATAGATAAAATAAAAGATATCCCTTTCAACGAATCGATGCACATTTGCTATATCTATAATACTAAAATTACGAGGTCCAATTTGTCAGCCGTCATCACGTAAAAACGATGAATCAAAGAATTCAAGTTTATATATAACTAATATTGTACAATGGTGTTGATTAAAAATTACACCACTCCAGGCCCATTTGTTTTCCACGTAATTAATATTGCCAATAATTAAGAAGTTCCGGGTCGAGTCCGATACCGATACCAATAGTATATTCACCTGTTACCTTAACCTTATCTGTACGTTCCGCATCTGACAGGCGCACCAACAAACGGTGTATTCAGGATTAATATGCTATATAGACGGGTCATAATCACAGGGTTGGCACTACTTAATTGTCAAATTGTTACCTATTGTAGTATTTTTATCAAAAAGACTTTCTAAGATAACTACCAAAAATCTAGACTAAAACAAGGCGTATAGGTACAGTTTTCAATTTGTTAGCGGGTATGACGTAAAACAGCGAATCAAAGAATTCAACTTTATTTATAACTAATATAGGACGATGCTGTTGATTAAAAAATACTCCATTCCAGTACCTTTTGTTTTCCAAATAATTAATATTATCAATAATTGATAAATTCCAGTTCGACGGGTTCAAACAGAAAGATTTGAAAGCAGAGAAAACTGTGTATCTTATAATCGGCATGACTTTGTCAGATGACAATACAAATACTAAAATAAAGCTTGCGCATAGTTATATACTTTAATTCAGTCACGAACCCGCGATATCACGGGTGTGTTCTAGTATATAATAAAAAATAGTCATTCAAGTAGAAAAATCAATCTCTAAATTTATTTTAATGTGAAGTAGCACGTGACTTTCTCTGACTGTACAAATTTCAAGCATTTTAATCTCTCACTTAACAATTCAAAGTTTTGTGACTTTGTTGAAAGCATCTTTTTCAATGAATTTCAGATAAAATATACAACACTGCCTCACATCTTGACGTTCGTCTAGATATTGACAATGAGGGTCGGTTTAAAATCAAATGTTACAACAAAATAGATTTTTTCAGCTTTCCAATTGTGTACTTTCAATTATATGTAGCAACATTTCAGCAGCGGTTGTAAATGGAGTATACAACTCCCATTTGGCACGATATTTCACAGCATGATTTTTTTTAAATGATATCCTTAATAGAGGAGTGCTGCTCATAAAGAAACTATTAACCCAAGAGTTACAAGTGGTGACGTGAAAATCATTCCTTTGTACATTTTATTGACGACATTACAAGTTGATTGACGCTTATGAAACATCCGTTTAACAGAGGATCGTAATTACAATCCACTCCATTTACAACAAATATGACCTACCTAGTTAGATTATTACTAGTTTTGTACTTACATGAGGTGCACGACATATGGAGCAGGATCTACGTAACGTTTTGAAGCACATAAGATCTCCCCTAGTTTTTGTTGGGGTCCGCACAGTTTTTTTGGTTTCTTTATCGTGTTTTGTATAATGTTGTTTGTCTGCTGGTCTTTTTATTGTATATCTATAAAATTGTTGAATATAAAGTGCGCAGCTGTTTACATATGGAACATTATATATTTGTTCATTTGGTGGACAATAGAAAAAAAGCACCCTTAATTGACAAAAAAAGACGTGAGTACTATCAAATTGATTATATGGTTTAGTTAACTGTAGTTTGCATTTTAAGGAGGTACTGAGTCGAGGTTTCGAAATGTTTGTCAGTTTTTCGGACTCCTTGGTGTTTTTCAATACAGTACTAGGTAAATATTTTGCCCTATAACACCGATATATCTTTTAATTTAAAAAATAACTTATTAGCTAATAAAAGGTCATTTGACAAAATTTAAGCAAATTTTCTTTCTTTTCATTTGAGACCAAAATACATACAAATGCAAATATAAGGTAAAGGTTCATGTAAGCCTTTTTTTGTCATACTTTATAAATCAAGTATCTCGAAAAGGAGCTCCATGTATAGATATGTTTTAGCTTATTTTGATTCTAAACTAATACTCTTCCAGTTTATAGTATCAATTTTAAAATTCTTGATTTATTCAATTTTACCTAAGATCACCTAGGACATCCTTAATCAAGGAAAATAATAATCATACACCGGACTAGAAGAACATCAACATTAAACGTAAAACTGATAAATTTACATTTGATAATTCATCAATTTTTCGGTTTTACAATTTCCTCTCCTCTCTCTCTCTCTCTTTCCTTCACATTATTAATCTATCATACAGGAGCCAATACTGTAAACCAACTTATTTTCGCGAGCGATTTTTTTTGACAACTTCCGCGAGTAGAAAAATATCGCAAATATTAATCGTCGCGAATATGTAAAACTTTGATGTTTTCTTACACAACTACATCAAGTAAATTTGAGAATCGCGAAATTAAATCGCCGCGAAATGGACTAGATAGGGCTAAACGCGAAATAAAGTATCTGCAAAAATAAGTTGGTTTACAGTAAATCGACATTATTCATGATAAAAGGTATCTAGACTTCATACGTTTTACCGGTACTCTGTGTCTAATGCTTTTATCATTCGCTCTGACGTATTGTTCTTTATGAAATTTAAAAAAGATGAATGGATTGCATGAGCTATGATTCAGGACTTCACTAAGAATTACGAAGCTGTTTTAAATATATTCCTAGAATAATAAGAAGTACATTTCCATGTATTCCCTAAAAAAATTAATAAAACAAAACCCAGCATCTGCTGTTTTGTATATTTTAAAATTACAAGTATACATGTACTTCCCCAATGGAAAGTTATTGATTCTACAACCATATAAAATATATCTAGAAAAACAATGTTTACAGCTATATAATCTCAACATAAAGTTATCGAAAACATTCATACTTGGTACTTTAATATACTACTCAGGCATTTTATTTCATTGTTGATGATGAGTTACTTTCTATCAATTTCAATCGGGAGGAGATATCCAATACAAGAATGAGTGTAAATGATTTTTTTTATACGACAAACATAATAAACATGTCTATAGATATAGGAAGATGTGGTGTGAGTGCCAATGAGACAACTCTTCATCCAAATAATAATTTATAAATTAAAGTAAACCATTATAGGTCAATAAACGGCCTTCAACATGGAGCCTTGGCTCACACCGAACAAAAAGCTTTAAAGGCTATGTACATTTCCATTAATTGACACTCTCTGACATTTAAGACTGAAGTACAGTTCATGTCAGAAATCTAGCTTTAATAGAACATGTATTGTTGTTAATTTTTGTTCTGTGTGTTATTTCAATTTATATTTTATAGCTTTACCCGAACATAAAAAAATCGTAAATTTAGGGCAAAAACTCCTTTAAAACCACAACTGACAAATTCAACTAAACATTAATGCATCAGTCACGTCTCAGTCATTACAATTTGAAGGCCGTGCAGGGTGAGTTTCTTTTTATCTGCTTTCTATGATGTTGGTAACTGATAGATGGATCACAGACTTACTAATTTCGATGACAGCAACCCATCCAATGCTGAAAAATCTACATTGTATTCTTATAAATACCCGCGTCGGCATACACTTCAAAAGCCATTATGGATGGGGGAGTGTTATGTGTCCGAGGATCTGTATCCTAGATGTTAGATAATTGACCGTCGTTTCACTGTCCTGATAATGCTTCCTGTCACCGATATTACTACGTCCGAGACTTATCGACCAGTACATCATCGTGCAGGCAGTAAACAATAACAAAGTAGTCAACATATCCGAAATGGTAAAAAATCTTTCTGACTTTTCATCGTAACACAAAAAGTATTCAATAGACCACCAAACGTCTTCGAGCAACGAGCCGGTCGTGCGAGGGTTGTATAGCCAGTCAATGACGTTAAATATCATCATCATCATCATCATCATCATCATCATCATCATCATCATCATCATCATCATCATCATCATCATCATCATCATCATCATCATCATCATCATCATCATCATCATCTTGTTCATTTTCTTTCAACATACTGTTTATGATTATTTGTCCTTATTTAAAAACAAAAATTACAAAATGATAAACATAACAAATTTCATTATCCAAGGACAATAACTCCTACAGGTAGTCATCTGACATTTTTAATAATAATATCGTGAATAAACTCGCAGATTGTTTGGATATGACCCATTACACTTAATCATCATTGATCTCTGAATTATTTTTACTTCAATTAAATAAAGGTTTATAAAGAGTTTGGTGTTTGTCATCAAACCTCTCCATGTATCATGTGTATTTCAAGGTTCAGTTTCTGGAAGTTAAAATATGGATGAAATAAAATTACCAATTCAAAACTTTGTAAAATGTTACTAGAATTGTTTTATCAAATTGTTAACAGAATATAAGTACCAAAACTCATTGCATTTTACATGTCCAGTCCAAAAACATACACAAATTTGTTTTAATTTGAACTACATATTTGTCTCCTTTCAATTAGTTTGTGCTAATTAGATAAATGTTCACATGTCTGATTTATCATTTATCATATATATTACCATGATTTCCCTACAGCTATACATAATTGGTAATTGCAATAGAAACAAACCTTAATTGGTCACCTACCTGTCAATTCAAAGAGGACAAAGATCACAATATTAACAAAAGATTATAAGATAATGATTACTTGAAAAATTGTAATCAATTACAGCTGATTAACGATAACAATTACAATTACCCCATGTCTGATATTAATATGGTTGTATAGAGAAAAAATATCTTAATCCTATCGCCTAGTCGATTAACATACAGATTTCACAATATCTTTTCTGTAATTTGGTCAATGACTTGCTTACATGATGTTTCACTGTGAATAAATCCGTTATTAATGCATATATGTTTTATTATGTTGTACATGGACACACACATATACAATTGAGTCTGTCATGTGCGGTAAAATGTTATCACTTTCAATATTTAATATAGATAAATAATCCTTGTGTATGTGTGTTTAGTCTAGGGGTTCGGATTCATCCCCTCCCATCAAAAAAGTACAATTAGCCCCTTTAAATTTTTGTCGCATTTACAGAATAATATTTTTGGAATAAATCATTACATATCAGACAGCTGGCTTCTATGTGTTCTTCATAAAGTCAATACAACTTTTAACTACTAATTCTTTTAGTGATGTATTATTTGTAATGTTTTAATGATTAACATTATTTGTCTATTTGCAACTTAAAATGGGATTTGTGTGAAGTCTAGCTTTATACTGAACAGGAACATAAATTTAATATCGTATTCTAAAAGCAGTTGTTAAAATGATCCGCATTTTGTTCTCATATCTTTTATGATTGTATGATTCTAAACCCCCTAACGGGAGGGGCTGCGCTTAATTTTTATATGACGAAGCCATCATCGCTTTATCAGTGTAATTAAGGTCTGGAGCTGACATGTCCATTACTGCTAGTAGTCCTTTGTTAATTACTGTATCATTGTCTGACATGGAACTTAGACTTCTTCTAAACTGAATTTTACTGAACGTATTTCTGTGTATCTGTTTTTCTACATTGCTAGAGGTAAAGGGAGAGGGGTGAAATCTCACAATTCGTGTTTGAAACCGCTTCATGGTTGCGCTTTTCACAAGTCAAAGACACTGTTTTTGTTTTTAGTATTTTATGATTTTGAATTTTAGTTCAACGATATGTTAGGGAGTTTATTATGACGTCAATTTTCCCTTGTTTATATTGCATCCACTTTTTAAAACATTTGTTTTTTATAAATATTATCTTAAATTGTTTTGTAAAAGGGTCAAAGGAACCCAAAGGAACCCCGTTAAAATCATTTAAGCAAAACATACAAATAACAAGGGAGTTATATTCCTTCGTTATATATAAAAAGTACAACAAGATGTTCATGATTTTATTTGTATTGTATATTCATAAACCTTCGATTGAGGTAGCATATGTAAACTTCTAAACACACTACCATTAAAATCTGTTGTCAGCTGGCAGTAATGTTGTATTACCAAAAAAAAAAACCATAGTAAATTGAAAAGTATGCGATTTTTTTCTTCCTATGATTCTACGTCTAAATCATATACCATGATATAGCATATTAGCGGTAGTACCTTTGTTGTCCTGTTGTCATATTTAAGGACGGTGTAATTTTCGTCAAATTACGATGACAAGTTTGGACCAATTATAATCTTACAGCAGTTTTATATACTCTGTCTTTTGTATAATAAGAGTATGCGAGTAAATAGCTCATGCGAGTTAATAGATTATGCGAGTAAATATGAAAAACTTATAGAACGAATATTGATAGTCACGTATCAAACACTATATATAATTATAATGACATACTTTTGATAAATAGCGCCATTTTCCAAAAATTTCAGTGAAAACGATTAAATGTGTGCGAAAACCCAAACGGGTGTCTGTGATTCAGTGGTCAATCACCATCTGTACTAATTAAACGAGAAGACCTCACTTTGTGTATCGCTTCTTTTCATTCCACAATAAAATAATCATCATGCCTCCGTATATCATGCAAATTAGCATTTGTTATTCATTCTGATGACTATTCAGTTAGAGTTATTTAGGGAGAAAAAAAAAGAAAAAAGCGTCCGGATAATGTGTCCGTCATCAGACCAACTTTTAAGTCATATCCAAGACTTCCGATTTTAAACCATAGGCGACAATATTAACATTTTCTAAATTTACCACTTTTTATAATAAAAACCTGGATAAAATAGTTATGTGTGGTGTTAGTACTTTATTCTATTTAAAAAAAAATTGCGGCCAAATAGTATGTTGACCAATTACCAACGGAGCTTGCTTATGCTATTCACCATTTTTCGTGCAATTGATAAAAAGAACGTACATGACATTTTCAATTGTTCATTCATCGTGAAATGGCAATTGTTTTCACGTTCTACCGTGCAGAAACTCCACTTTAATGCCTCTTTAAATAACATTTTCATAATTATTGGCGACAGGACAATAATTTTCGCGTTATTCTGCATGTATACTATGCTTATAATCCTATAATATATATAGCAGTGATCGCCGTGGAGAGGAATCTTGGAATTGATAGTAAATATCAAAAACATTTTATTTATATTATATGTATGTTCATAGTATACAGAAACGCGAAAATCATAGAATTTAACGGAAAGCAAAAACATAACAGACTTTAGAAAAAAGGGAGAGGGCTTAAAATACTTATCCCGTCTCCAAGTGCCTATGACTCAGTTTGAACCCTTTTCCGAAATTCTCCAGACATAAAATCTTTTACAAAAATTCATCCAACGACAGTTTACATTTTTTTAAACCATGCTCTAAAAAACCGCGGGTGTGTTCTAGTAAGCATATAAAACTAGAGAATACATTTAATGAATTGCTAAAAAAATATGTTTGAAATAATCAAACCTATGTCTTGACTATTAAACAGTCAGTTATAACAACTTATACAGTTGTCTAAAACATCACTGTCTGAAATAAGATATATGGTTTTAAAAATGTTAAAGAAATGTATGTAGTAAATACAATAGTCTTAGATTGTAAAAACAGTTTATGGACAACAAGGATTCTTATTTTTATTTAACAGATTTAATATAGATATAAACTTAACTTAAATTGTTTTTCAAAAAGTTCAAAGACACCCAACTCCCCCCGTAGAAATTCTTTAAACAAAGGAATATCAATTACTAAGAAACAACATTCCTCAGTTATATATAAAAAGTACAACACGATGTTCAGGCTTATTAAATCAAAACGAGCATGTTCAGTTTTTTTAATAGTTTTTATCATACAATTGCAAATGAATTAACTTGATATTGACTAAGTGTGTGTATACTTTTACAGAAAAATCATTAGAATAAACAGAACATCTCTCGACAGCTGGGAGTTATGTTGTATTACACTATTAAACTTAGCAGAATGAAACAGTGCTTTTGATTTATTTTTCCTATGTTTCAGGTTAATACTTAAAATATATTTTTTTGAATATTTGAAGCTCTATATCAAACTATTTTTTTTTTTTTACTTTTAACAACAATAAATACTATCAGACTACTGACATTGATCATAAAATTTCATTTTAATGCACCTACCTGCTCAATCTTATTGCATGCGATAGCATATCAACGTTCCTACCTTTTTCCCCAGTAGTCAAATATTAGTATAGTGCAATTTCCATCAAATCACAATGCAAGGGCAAGTTCGGACCAACTCTTACTTTACAAGATGTCAGCAATGTCGTACATCAAGAGTATGCGAGGAAACATGAACAACTTTTATAACATACTGTGGATTCATTATTATTCGTTAGATACCAATTTCCGTAGATTTCGTGGGTTCAGGGGAACCACGAATTTAAATGTCTAACGAAGTACACATTTTCTAAAGGAATGTATGCAGAATTTGCCAAATCAACGAATTTAAATATCCATGAACATGCAAGTTATCATCAATCTACGAAAATGTGTACCCACGACAATAAATAAATCAACAGTACATTAAAAGTCACGCACCCAATAGTTGAAAAAATAGATAAATTACAAAAATACTGAACTCCTAGGAAAAAAGATGGAAAGTCCCTAATCAAATGACAAAATCAAAAGCTCAAACACATCAAACGAAGTGACAGCAACTGCCATATCCTTGACTTGGTACAGGTATTTTCTTATGTCGAAAATGTCGTATCGGAAATAAAAGATATGGCTTTAAACAAAATGTAATACTGTGAATTCATTATTATTCGTTGTATACCAATTTTCGCTGTTTTCGTGGGAACCGGTGAACCACGAAAATGAATGTTCAACGAATACCAAATGTTCTAAAGGCTTGTATGCAGATTTCGGCAAAACCACGAAATTAAATATCCACGAACTTGTAAGTTTTCTTTCACCCACGAAAATTGGCACCCACGAAAATAAATGAATCCACAGTAAATAATAGGCATAAGAAACAAAAGTCTCTGATCGCAAAAACAGTTTATAGAAGGGGGACCAGATTTAAGAGGGAGAGTCAAACTCATAGATAGAAAATAAACTGACAACACATTGGCTAAAAATTAAAAAAAACATACAGACAAATAGAAGTCCAGAAGACACAACATAATGAACTAAAGACTAAGCAACACTAACCCTTCTAAAAACTTGGGGTTATATCAGGTGTTCCGGAAGGTTAAGCAGATCCTGTTCCACATATGGTACCAGTCATGTTGCTTATGTTATTACAAATCCGGTGAATAGTCTAATTCGATAGGTCACATTCGTCAAAAAGGGAAAGAGTATTGTATTTACGACATAAGGAACATTTCCGATATCATCTGTGAAACAGTTATTCCATAACGGTCGGCCATATATTATAAGACACAAGGGATTTTAATTTTATAGGGAAGTTAGAGAGCTAACCTTGATATTTCAATATGTATTTTATTTTATATACAAGATAATCAATTTACAAGCTCTTGTATTGTTACTTGATAAAAAAAATGAATTAATTGAAATTTACATTGTTTAATGTCATTGACACCTGATAAGTACATTTTATAATTGATGCAAGGTTGGCCAAAAATAACTGGAAGTAACATATGGAATGTTAAATTGAAGGACAAAGATGCTGTATAAAAAGGAAATCACTACCCAGTCATGATAACAAATTAAAGATGGACTTTTACGCTAGCAGGTAAGAAAGCATAACATAATGATAAAGTTGTCAACAATAAACTTTAATGAAATAGAAACGGAATTTTAACTTTAATAAGATATAGAAATAAAATTTAAAAAATGGTGTAATCGAACCAGGCTTTAAAACAATAGTTCATGGTAAATTTATTCTGACAAAAAATATGAATCATTAACATTTTTTGGTAATATTTCATAGATTAAATAATGTCTGTTTGTTTGGTGTATGTTTTTTTTTATTTTATTCTAATTGTTTAATTATAGTTTAATTTTTTGTGTTTTTTTATGAATCTATGTCATGTATGTCGTATGGCAACTCCATGTTTAATAAGGATGGTGTACGTGAGAAAATTGTATTGTTTTGTTCAAAGAGTACGATTTTTGTAATATAAAAGCAATATAAAACACATTGATTATATTGTATATATATAGATTATAATTAAATACATGACAAAGAGTATATATGTGTTTGTGATTAAATGATTGATTATTGCTCATAGCGGAATAAATGAAATACTTAACATAAGGCGATGATATAGGGGTTTCTCAAAGCACACCATGACAGATAATTATGCTATTTTTAGAACAAATGTGTTTGATTACAGATTAGGTTTTGAAAATTTTGGTGGTTTTTAAAAAAGACTTTTTTCGAAACTTAGCGTCGAAACTGATGGACGACATATCTATCTTACAGATTCTGTGCTGTTTTACTTGTCACCATAGTATGTCTACAGCCAATACTAACAGCAGAGAACTATCGTTGTTTCCAGGCGAATACAGGGTTATCTAGTGGTTGTAGTATCCCTATATTTAAAAATTTCCCTTACAAAGATTATTTCACGCCATCGTGCCAACGTCACGACATTTGTTATGGTTGTGTACGTAGTAATAGAGACATCGACAAGATATTTTAATCATTTCCAAATTTTAGTTCATCTCTGGCGTACCATCCAAGTATGCCTCCGATGTCAGTGTTAATTACACATTTCTTGTGATGTAATCATCAGGAACAAATATGACTACCAGCTTTTTAAATACAATTGCATGAAATAATAATAAATATATATATATCAAATGGACAACACTTTATAGAAGCTCTATACAGGAGAACTTTAATCAACTATAGACAAAGAGGTTACATTCTTCTATACAAAATCTATATTGGACCGATTATCAGTGTATTCGGTGTTTCATCATTAAAACCGTATTTATTAGATAATACACTGTACATTTTGTATTCTAAAATGACACGGGTAAACGCTCCAAACATAAAAAAATAAATCAACATATACAAATAAAAGTTTCTGAATTGCAAATAAAACATGGAACACATGTTTTATATCTTATTTCTTTTTGCAGGCTACAAAGTTCAGTAAAACCAGATTTTACTGTGACGATCTTTTCTTAAAAGATATGTTGAAAGTTTGTGACGGGATGTCATTTTAGAAGAAAGCAGGATGCAAATACACTGCACGTTTTGTGTATTATAAGGCTGTTCGTATTGCAGGTTCACTATTTTTCAAGAGAACACCAAAGTCTGAATGCAACCAATTCTGGGTGCACACTTGTTTTCCATGAATTTAATAATGTACATGCATAATAATAAATCATAACTCATCAAAATTGCATATTTTTTTTGGGTTATGTTAAGTATACGTAAAGTGATACACCAACTCCAACAAGTAAACATTGATAGAGTAAAAATTTGTCCATCCTTACATTATTAACTGAGTAGAAAGTTCATAAACCAGGGTTATGTCTAAGAACGTCTGTTCCTTTTTCTTTAATGAAATCATCGGATCATATCGTGCCCTGGTTGATAAATATTCCGTATCAACTTCACACATACTAATTGATTTCGTGATACATAAATTATAGGTCCTGATGTTGTTAAATAAAGGCAACAGTAGTATACCGCTGTTCAAAATTCATAAATCGATAGAGAAAAAACAAATCCGGGTTACAAACTTAAACTGAGAGAAACGTATCAAATATAAGAGAACTACGACACAACAGCAACACAACACTGAAACGTAACACACAGAGAAACGAACTATAATGTAACAATTGCCATTTTCCTTACTTGCTTCAGGGCATTTTATGAAAAAATGGTGGGTTGAACCTGTTTTTTTGGCATGTCAAACCTCCCGCTTTAATGGCAGTGTTAATTATAACATTAAAATTAAAACATTACACGACAGGGTTACAATAAAAAAACAGATAAATGGGAGAAAATATAGGACAGAGAAACAAACGAATAATAGCCATCCAAAGTTAACAGGTTAAAAATATTTTATACACCAGACGCGCGCTACGTCCACACAAAACTATGCTCAGATGTAAAACGTTTGAACGCCATAACAACTACCGAGTTGAAGATCGCCGAGGACCAAAAGTTCCCAAAAGTTGTGAGGTCAGGGTTATCCGCTTGGGACAAAACATCATTATTATCAAGAATAATACATAGTTTTGCAAACAGTAAATTTTATAAAATGACTATATAATAGATATACATGATTTAACTGAAGTGATGACTAGCTATAGAATGAAAAACGAATAAATTACAAAATCACAGCCCTGTTAGCCATAGTCAATGCAACGCCCAAAGTGACGTCACATATAAATTTCTAAAACGTGTTCCGAAAATTAAGAAAATTTGGATGAAATTCAAGATTAGATTTGTATGACTCATCTAACTTATATTAATAACAGTGAAAATTATAATACCAATTAATATTTAATTGAACAAGTAATTAGATAATTAATTGTATTATCTAGCTTTGTGGTTGTTTCTTCTGATCAAACTGCAAACCAAATATATAGTGTAAATTTCGTTGATCCAAAATTAAATCTACCAAATGAACTGGATGAGTAGTTATCCCCCAATACAACACAATAATACAACAGAACGTTAAAACATTTGAAAAACTCCGATGACAACAAAAAACACAACATCAAAACCCAACAAACTAGTTTGGGATGGATAAGTACCGTGTCACGTCTTAAAGCACGACGAATTCACACACAGAAAAACAGTCACATTCGGGATTAAGTCACGTTCGGTAATAAAAAGATCATACGACGTAATAACAAACCACAATCTAACACGTGGTAAAAATGTCCATAGTAAGTTTGGACAAAGATACATCGTAATAATGTGTTAAAGTTTCCTTTATTTAGTTTTGCACTGTTAGATCCATTGTTTGGTACTTATACATCCTGCCATTGTGTGATTGTGTTGTAGACATTTTGTCTACACTTGATTTTCTGTTGTGCACATGTGCATTGTGTACATGCCCTTTTGATTTTCTTTGCTTAAATATTCGTTTGTTTTTTAAAACAAACTTTACTGCTATACTTTTACTGTTGACATTTTGACCTATGCTATGAATTAAAAAGATGTGGTTTGATTGACAGTGAGACTGTTTCCTGTGATTTCGGTATTTTTTGCTGTTTTCCGTTTACCTCGGCGATGAGTTTTACACAAATAAATCATCATATAATATATATTTCTAGTTGGAAGACATAGTATATACCCTTTATCTCTTTACAAAAAGTAAAATAAAAACACAACAGAATGAAAACTCATAACTGAAAGTCCCTAATCAAATGGCAAAATCAAAAGCTCTCTAATTTCTAACTTGGTTCTAGTATTTCCTTTTTGAGAAAGTTGTAAATGTAACCTGATGTTATTGCTAACTAAACCTTTCACGTGCATGATAATCGCAAAATAAATCGTGTTTGAAGTCATATGAAACCTAAAATAATAAAAAACGAAATATGCATATGTTTTTATAACTAAATGAATAGTGTTCATTATAAAACTTCTGTACATATACTTTTATTAAGAAAAGTATTTAATTTATCCACATTCAAAAGAAGTTTATATCTCTTGCACGTTAAATACACCCTTGTAGATTTCGAAAAAGAGCAGGCTAATGCCGCTACAAGGCAGCACTCGCACCCGCAAAGTGGAAAGGGATTAATATAAGTTGCAAAACTTGTTTCCCAATCCACTATAAATAAATATGTTTAAACTAAAAGAAGTTTACCTTTTTGTAATTGCTTGATTCCAGGAAGCAATTCACAGAAATATTTTCCGTACCCTTCTTGTAAAAATCCGGTGATCGCAATACGCATGGATCTGTCATTGAAATAAACTATTACCTGATTGTACATCTTATACACGTGCTTAATATCCATGCTTCTTTGTTGATTGTTTACTATAAGGTGACAATCGGTAAACTACGGCTTCAAAACACGGCAATTAATTAGCTGCCATATTTGTTAAATCATATCAGACAGAGACATAAACAAATGACATGTATGCGATATTTTTTACGTTTTTTGTGCACAGAAGACTAATTTTCTGATATATACATGAATTGGTTTAAGAATTGGATAAACATTGTTTTTCACCAGTCATACACTCGTTTCAAATGACTTTATTTTATGACTTAAGCAAATAATCATTAAACGTTAGACAATTAATTTGAATCTGATAACAAATGAATTTTAATTTTCACAATTTTCCTCCTTTCTCTTCTTTATTCCTAAGGGATTGATAAGTGTAGTGCGTACTACCGTTTTAAACTGATATTCTCTCCAAATAATCAATAAATCGATTATGGCAGTATCCAGTTTATTATCATTATTAATATGAATTTGATAGGTTTATTCAAACAATCAGGTAAAAAATCTCAAACAATGCAGATGTTGTTTTATAGCATACTCTGCGTCTAATGTTTTCACCGTTCTCTCAAATGTTCTTAATGGACCTTAATACAGAAATGTGGATTGTATAAACTTTGATTAAGTGTTTCACTTCAATTAATGAAGACTTTCTTTATTTTTTTTCTCAATTATATTAAGATTATAGTAAAATACATTTTCATGTAGTTTAATATTTAAGAAATAATTAAAACAACAATAGTCTGACAGCTGTTGTTCTGTATGGGTAATAATTGTTAAAAGTTAAAAGTATATACAGGTACTAATGAAGTATGTACTTTCTCAATGCAAATTTGTTGAACCTATCAATATACTGAACATACATGTATATGATAAGGATATTTATAAGGCTAGATAATTTCAATCAACAGAGAGTTATCATGAAAATCTCTATGTTGCACATTTTCTATGTAACTAACGATGTTTTTAGTTACTGATATATTTTTCGTAAAACAATTTCAAATAATGGAAATAAACTCCAAAATTAGGCCAAATAAAGTACAAAGTTGAAGAGCATTGAAGACAGAAAATTCCTAAAAGTTTTGCCAAATACAGTTAACTAAAGGTAATCTATTCCTGAGGAAGAAAAGCCTTAGTACTTCAAAAATTCAAAGTTTTGTTAACAATTAATTTATTATTATAAATATATCAATGATAACTCAGAAGTCCTAACTACTGGGCTAGTGACACTCCCTGGGAAATAAGTATCCGCCAGCAGTCGCATCGACCCAGTGGTTGTAAATAAACTCATCATAGAAACCAGGATTAAAATTTTAACAAGTGCAGTCATTTGTAACAAATACTAGAACGATTGTTGACGATTCATTACAAGAAACATATTTAACTAAATGCTCTTGTGAGTATGAATCGTCCATCAAGGTCCATATTTAATACTGAACACTTTCAACATTCAAGACTAGAATATTATTTATGACAAAAGTTTGGGGGTTTTTTTCGAACCTGTATTGTTGGTATTTTTCTGTTTACAGTTTCACTTTATCTTCTATAGCTTAGCTCAGAAACTCCTGGAAGTAGACAATTTATAAATTCATCTACAAGTAAAGTAATCTATATGTACATCTTGCTTCGTTGATAATTTTTTAAACATATGGCTTATGTGTTTATTCATTAAGTTTAGGAAAAATTCATACATTAGTATAACATGTATAAAAAGAGGCAGAATATATCATCCGGACATTCAAAGCTCATTAGACGATGGTAAGCTGATAACAGCATTTCAAAAAACAAAAAACAATTGATTCACGCTAACATGCATTTAGTATACTGCTGTTCGAAATTAATAAATCGGTTGAGAAAAAAACACAAATCCAAGATACAAACTAAAATTGAGAGAACACATCAAATATAAGAGGAGAACTGGGACATAATAGAAACACAACACTGAAATGCAACACACACACAGGAACGAACTAAACTATGATAATGGCATTTTCCTGACTCTGTACTGGACATTTTTAATAAAAATGGTGGGTTGAATCAGTTTTTTTGGCTAGCCAACCTCCCGCTTGTATGGCAATGTTGAATATAACACAAAAACGGCAACATCATTTAACATGACTATAATACAAACAAATAGGAGAAAATATAGGACAGAGAAACAAGCACAGAATAGCAATCGAAATGTTATCTATTTCTTAAAAAAAAATAATAACTTTATTTAATTTAATGCGAATTTTAAACAAAATAAATAGTACTTCATTTTGGATTGATATATGAAATTGATTAGCAGTAGTTTATCGATTTTTTCCACTTGGACATGTCTCATATGTTTTTTTTTTTCTTCTGTTACAACCACCGATTTGTCATCGAAGAAATCCTCATTCCTACAGTTGCGGACAAATTGATTTGTTTAATGGTCAAACAGAATGATCTCTTTCGGAAAATAGTTAAAAAAAACTACTTTTTTTCTTGAAAGCAATATTCAATACTTTCTCTGGTTTAAAATCATCTTTGTATTAAAAATGCACATACTATTTAATTTAAAAGATATTGCAGATATTTGTTTGCGTATAATTGTATTGTCAACTTGCAATGAACATGATGAAGCAAATGCATGCATATATAGATATAGGAAGATGTGGTGTGAGTGCCAATGAGACAACTCTCCATCCAAATAAAAATTTAGAAAAAGTAAACCATTATAGGTCAATGTACGGCCCTCAACACGGAGCACCGAACAACAAGCTATAAAGGTATATAAATGTAAAACCATTCAAACGGGAAGAAAAACAACGGTCTAATCTATATAAAAAACGAGAAACGAGAAACATTATATGTATATTTGAATACAAACATATTACAAGATTCAGACCAGCTGTCGTCAAGTGGATGTATATTAAAAAATAAAATACATGCAAAATATTCAAAATATGCATAACATGTAAAACATGTATTACAAGCAAAAGGACTTTTGATTTATTCTTCCTATATTTAGAGAAATATTGAAAATACTTTTATAAATTGAAGTAAAGCTTTTAATAATCCATAATTATTTACCTTCATCAAAGATTAGAGCTAAAAAATAAAATAGTCAACCAAAGAGGACTGCAATGAGAGATGACATTGATTTTACTTGTCACTTGTTATCCAATCCTAAACTGTCTTACTTGCAATATTTATGTCATTGTTTCATAATAAAAACCTTTTTTTTTTTTATCTAAGAGAAGAGATGTTCGGCTTACTTAGTTTTATTTATATAATTATATGAATTAACACTAAAACGGCCGTCCAAGAATTAAAAAGAAATGAATTTGATTTATGACATGGATTTAAAAAGGAATGTTCGGGAATTGTTATTATTTTTTTTTAATCAATTCTTCAATCTTTTTTTTAAATTACTTTCATCACTTCAAAGGTTAAATAAGGCTTGCTTTGAAACAGCTCTTTGATATTGCTGTTTTTAATTTCTTAAATAATCTTTCAATTTTCCTAAATGCATAAAATTTGTACAATCAGTTAAAGACATATCCATATAAAACTTCAAATTAAAATCAATGCAGAATTGTTTTGGATACTAAACATATGTCAATAAACTTTCTTTTCAAAGTCAATAATTCATTTTATTAGTATCATCAGAAGTGTAACGCTATTGAATTATTGTTTTCCAGTACACCTTTTTCCGAATACAGTGACCTCACCTAGTCGTTAGATATTCGACAATTCAAATGTAAAAATATGTGTTTCTAACAAAATGAAAATCATAGAATGTTTGTTCAAAAAAGAAAGATGTAATAGCATTTCACATTATACACGCAAAAACTGCCGTGAAATTTCATTTCATAGGAACAAATGTTTGCTAACACCGCAAATCTTAGTATTTTTATCAACACGATGATGCTATTTTTCATTCATTTTTATGATTTATTGTTATAGCAGGATGACTTTTAAATCATCCAAAAACATCTGCGCGCCTAACGTTGGCTGCATTCGTACTTTGGAGTCTTTCTAAAGAAGAATAAACCTCCAACACGAACAGCTATATATCATATGGTACTTTCATAGGCTATGCATATTGCTATCTTTATAAATGGCATCCTTTTACATACTTCCAGCATGTCATGTTAGAAAATATGGTCACAGTATAATCTGGTTTACCGAATTTCGAACCCTGAAAATGTATATGAAATATTGAAATATCTTCAATATTTGTTGTTTGTTGTTTCGAAACGTCTTAGTTTTAAGTGCGTTGAACAGATCTTGTTTTCGATTTTAAAATAACGGCAAAAATAAAGCATCTTATTTCAAATAAATGGTATGTATAATTAAAGAAAACAATTATACGTACGAATACATCTCCAAAAAGCATTATACTTCTATAGTTGAACAAGTTGGGCTTATACGTGTTAAGAATGCCGCGTGCATAGTTGGTCATGGACCATTTAGGCTGTCTGTTCATATTTCCTTTGAAATATTTGAGCTATATTCTTTTATAACATCATACAGGTATATAACCGTGCAGGCAACAATATCTGTTCAAATGAGAAAATCATAAAACAAGGAAAAACGGACCATACCATAATAAAAAAAAAAGTCTACGACACATAATGTAGATATGATATGGTTACATTAAACCTAAATGCTATTTAAAATATTGATTGAAAACAATAGATGTGCTAACAGTAACTTATACACAAAAAATAAACCTATATCACTACTAATAATTCATGCCGATCTTCCAGTCACTAGCTCAAGCATTCAAATTTTCATTCTTTCTCATTTATCTACTCACTCATTTATTCATCCAGTCTTTCATTTGTTTATTCACTCACTGATATTCTTCCAATCACTTTTTCAATCATTTAACCATTTACTCATCAAACCCTCTATCACTCTCACTCATCCATCCTGTATCTCACTCATACATCCTCACTCTCACTCATCCATCCTGTCTCTCACTCATCCATCCTGTCTCTCCGTATCTTTTATTTTTCTCTCAATCATCCATCCCCTGTCTCACTCATCCATCCTCTTTCTCTCACTCATCCATCCTCCCTCTCTCTCACTTACTCATTCATTCTCTTTTCCACACACTCATTTATTCTGTCTTCCATTCATTCATCTTCCCTCTACCTCAGTCATCCATCATCTCTCCCTCAGTCATCCATTCTCTCTCTCATTCATCCATCCTTTCTCTCTCACTATCCATTCTCTCTCTCTTACTCCTCCATTCTGTCTTTCATTCATTCATCTTCCATCTATACCTCATTCATCCTCGCTCTCACTCATCCATCACTCACTCATCCATCCTATATCTCTCACTCGAGTATCCATCATGTCTCTCACATACTTCCTCTCCCTCTTTCTATCTATCTCTCTCACCCATCCTGTCTCTCACTTACTCATCCTTCCTCTCTCACTTACTCATCCTTCCTCTCTCTCACACATCCATCCACTCTCTCTCTCACACTCATTCATCCTATTTCTCACTCGTCCATCCTCTCTTTCACTCATCATCCTCTCTCTGAATCATCCATCCTCTCTCTCATTCATCCCATTCATCTCTCTCATTCCTCCATTCTCTCTATCTCACTGATCCATCCATCTCTCTCGCTCATCTTTTTCTCTCTCACACACACAAGCACTGTCGCTCTCACATACACCATCTCACGTTCGTTCTTATCTCCCTTTTACTTACCTTACTTAGAACACAAATATTACCCTTTCCGTTCACATCCTCTTCGGTAATGTTAAACCCAATAGGACTACCACTTCTGGTGTAGTGTCTGGCTCAGACAGTGAATGTTCTACTCCGCTATGAATAAACACAGTATTTCCAGGAGAACACCACTGTCTTCCAGTTTCGTGGAAAGGTCTGCACCCTGGCCTTCAGTTCAACTTCATTAGGAGAGGAGCAAAACAAGTATAAAGTAGTGAAACATTTTATGTCAACAAATATTGTATCTGCTGTGGTATTTTAACAATTGATTTCTTTCAATTTTATCTTCCTGAAGTAATTTCAAGTTAGTTTGCAATCATTTGCATGATGATTGTTTGTCATTCTAGTTACTTTTTGAATATAATTGGATAAAGATATTTTATTATTGAATAATTCAGAAAATTACAAATAGCCATATCAAAGGATGCTAACTGCGGTTGGTTTTTTTTATTGCAAATTAATTAAGATAACAAATGTCTAGCGTGAAATAAATATTGGTGTAACAAGTGTGCAAAGATTATCTCTATTTTAATTAAATGAATACTTTCATGACTAGTGATGTCCATTACTGCAAAGTAATTAAAACAACAGATGTCGGGGAAAGGAAGTACATATTTAATTATATAGTCTATTCCATTGTTTTAACCAAGATACTTGACACTTCAAAGAAAATAAACCTATAAATGCAAGTGGTGGTCTGTTGTTACAAAAATGCTTACTCACTAGTTTTTTTCTCATCAGCAAAATCTTCACAAACCTCACAATGGTATAGAGATAACGGGGTTTTCTATAGCAATTTTTCTTAAGTGAGATTAATCTTAGATTCTATTTCGCATATTGTCTTTACTTACATTTATACATTGTGCCTAAAACAGTGAAAATAGTCAAAATGGATATTCTATGGTATAAACCCTTTGTTCTGCGTAGATAGTATTACGATCTTTATTAATACAAAAAAAAACATTTTGGTAGCAATGAAGAAGACGGTAACAGATAGAATTACCTGCTTATAAAGGAAAATAGTATAGATAGGAGTGATGAATTTATTCTCATTTACATAAGACTTTAGTACACACTTTCAAACCATGAATCGAGACATAAAAAGATTATCCAATCAAATGAATGATACAAATTACAATTCAGGATTTGTTTTGATTTATTGTTTAATTAACTCAAGCAAAAAAGATTAAAACAAATCGAAAAACTGCTCCGATCCCTTGTCTCAATATAACAGTCGAGGCAAATAGGAAATTCCATAATATTATGAAATAGCATAAATATACTTACATCTTTTGACAAATTTGAGATATCTTTCGTAGACTCGTCTTGACAATTTAGACATGGGAGATAACAACTGGTGTCTTAAAGAAATTGTAAGAGAGACAACTCAATATTGTCATAAGTATAATTAGGATATAGCAGAAATTTGATAATCTGTTTTACATTGATTTATTTTTGTACCAATTCATGCATTAATAAGACCTTATCGTATTATCATAATTATTATAACTTAAATCGTTGCATGAGTTATAATTCAAAATGTTTAATCTAGCTGTGCAAATCAAGTAACGTTTCCATTTTTATTCACAATTGCATGATTTTGTTGTGTTATTCTTTGACGCTATCGGCAAATCTTATCAGTGGTAAAACGGAAAAACCCTTGTGTTTTTATTATTATCATTATTATCATTATATGCATAACAAATGTTTCTGTCTGTTTTTCGCGTACAATAACATTTGAGGAATTGATTGTTTTTTTCTACTAGTATTTTGAGAGAATATTTTTTTCTCGATATTTGTTTACATAATTATAAATCAAGTTCGGCTTTTATAATTAAGGTTTCCGAAATTACGAACACCTTGGAATTATGAACACCTTTCATCGTTCTGGTATCCTCTCTGATCTTTCTAAAGCTAACCAATTGTTATTGTTGGCGTTTGTTTTTTTTATAGAAAAATTGGTAGGTTCCTAATACTTAGTATGGAAGACTTAATATATACTTCACTTAAATATTGTCAGTAAGATAAGTTCGTAACACAGTGAGCTAGTGACCTAATACGATATATATATATATGGGGTCAGTAAATTCCATAGGGGATTCGAGCTACGCTCTCACTCCATATGGAATTTACTGACCCCGTTTATATCGTATATCAGGTCAATAACACACCATGTAACTAATGATATACATGTATATATCATTTACTGTGTTTCGACGCTAGACAAAAACTGACGAGGAAATGTAGCATCTGGCCACAAAAAACGTGTTTAATGTCGAGGCTAGGTGGTCGAGTGGTATAGAGCGTCGAGCAAATTGCAATTCGATTTGGTGTCACAATATCTCAGTAGCATGAGTTAAAATCCCGGCCAAGGAAGAACAAAAATGTGTGACTGCAATTTCTCAATAATATTTATGAAATCTAGAGTCCTTTAGATGTGTTTCTTGTTGTACTACTGCTGGAGGCATGAATTTCTCCAAATACTTCCCTATTTTCTCTAAGAGAGTATCAGTTAATGGAACAATTGGCCCCCTCGAATTCTGACATTTTTATACCTCGTAGTTTTCTGTTGTACCCTTTCCATTAGCTCAGGATCCAGTTTGTACAATTCAGGCAAAAGGATACCCCTTTTCTATGCATTTCAAAGATAATATAATTGAATTCTGGTTTATCTCTAATATATTAGTTTGTAATTTCTATGAGGAAAGAATAACTACTCAGTTGCCTCAGTCTTTCATTTATATATTCTGTTTTAACCACTGTGGTATTATTTAATCTGCTTTTCGAATAACTTTTTTTTTTGTTTCGTTTTAGGGAATACATTCCTTTTCTTTCCAGCGTAGTGAGATAATCGTATGCTTTAATACCTGCATCAAAAGGAATTCAAATAGTCGTAAATATGAATAAAAAAATTAAAAAGAAAAGGTATACAAATAATAATTTTGAGGAGTTATACCCATGTGTAGTTAATATTCAATTCTACTTGGTTTACCTCACCTAGGTCGTAGGGCAAAGTGAGCTTTTCTCATCATTTGGCGTCCGTCGTCCATCGTCGTCAACTTTTACAAAAAACCTTTCCTCTAAAACAACTGAACCATATTTAACCAAACTTAGCCACAATCATCATTAGGTCCTTTAGTCTTTAAAATGTGTCCGGTGACCTGGCATACCAACCAAGATGGCCGACATGGCTAAAAAAGAACATATGGGTAAAATATAGTTTTTGGCCTTTATCTCTGAAAAAAGTAAAATCACAAAAATACTGAACTTAGAGAAAAATAAATTTGGAAAGTCCATAATCACATGGCAAAATCAAATAACAAAATGCATCAAAAACAAATGGACAACAACTGTCATATTCAGGCATTTTCAAATGTATAAAATGGTGGATTAAATCTGGTTTTATAGCGCTAACCCTCTCCCTTTGATGACAGTCTCATCAAATTCCGTTATAATTACAATGATGCGTTAACTAAACGGACACAATAAATAAAATAGTCAAAATATGAAACCAAAGCATTCAGAGAAAATCTGACATAATAAAATTGTGCATTCGGTCAAGATCCATCTGCTGTTCGTCATTTATATTAAAAATACTGTATTTACATGGATGTTTTTTACCAACGTGGGGCACACTATATATGAAGCGTGAATTTGCGCATGCGTGTTTATTAGATACATTTTATTGATTTAACGTATACGTATCTCCTTTTAACAAATGAAAGATTTGTTATACTTTCAAAAGTGGGATATTAAGTTACAAGCAATTAATTTTGTGTCAAGTGCGGAAAATAATTAATCCATCATTAATTATTAATATCAGGCCATATTGTTTTTTTCAAATACACGATGCAAATAAGCTTTGCGCTAATAAAAATATTTGCCCCCTAATCCTTACTTTTCTTTTTCATAATGTGATTAAATATATTTGAAATTGCCATCTTTGAAAAGATGGAAATCTTATTAAATTTTTACTTTTAGACAGTACATATGTGCCAATGTTGAATGAATGAAAAATCTAGAGAGAAGCATTTCCTGCAAGATTTTAAAAAACTTATATCTCGAGAACAAGCACACTACTATCAATTTATAGCAGTGTTTTTAAAAGCTTATCATTTTGAAACATAGTAGCGGACATCTTCAAACTAGATATTGACAATGATTTTCTTAAAGCTAATCAAATCTACGTAAGTTAGATTGAAGGTGACAATATGTTTTATTTCAATGTCACATGAAATCATCTTAACCAATCAAAAGTGTATTTAACTATCAATATGTATGCAAACAGTTGAATACTAACCTTTAATTTTTACTAAAGAAGGATTATTGACGATGACTTTCGTAATCGATAGTAAATGTTCAATGTTAGGGATTAAATGTCTTTTGATTGAATGGATACAATAAAAGTATTAGCAAACTGATTGATTACTTCAAAGTGGAACAGAGTGCATAGAGATACCAAAGGAACATTTAAACTCAAAAGTCGAACATAAACTGACAACGCCATGGCTACTCGTTCCCTTTTAAGCAGTTAAATACTGACACAAAATATGTCTAGAATAAATAAGAAAGTACAAGTAGCAACCCAAGTGACATTCGTTATCATCCAGCTCATATATGAAGTCTACAATACAACTATGAAATTCATCTTCTCTTTCAGAAAGATTTTTGTTTTTGTTATAAAACTTATATTTTGCCATTTTAAATTGATGGATGATGTCCGTTGTTTTTCTATGCTGTACATGTTTAAATGTACTATTATATTACTTAACTTTGTATTTCTAAGTCCTGCGTTTTCTTACATTGACTTGTTCTGTACTCCTGTCACGCATTTTATAATATGACGTGCTTCTTTCGCTTTGTAAACAAATCCATGCTCGAAATCCAATAAAACTAGTTTGTACATGCGTATATTGACTACTGCAGAAAAATGAATATCATTAAATTTGCATGCATTTAATGTACTTCATTAATTTAAAACACTTTCAAACTCTTAAATGAATCGAAATTCCTGCTGTTACTGATTACATTTTGTTACAATTTGTAATTGACATATTTGACCTAGATACGACAACGTTCATGTTTCCTGTGCAAAACCCCTCCCTCTAAAAATAACACATTGCCTGATTAAAAACACGAAAGGGATGATCATGGAAGAGTCTACACAAATGCTCTATACCTATACACATCGAACATAGAAATTTACGTAATTGTGCATTTTAGAATCGAAGTAATTGATGCAAGCTATACTTTATTGTACTTTTAACATGGTTAGGTATAATATTCGTGTTATTTCAGCCCTCACTATCGCTCGGGATAAAATTACCACGAATATAATGCCTACCCATGTTAAAACTACAATAAGGTATTGCTTGCATGAATTATTTCTTAAATCGTGTCATTTTAACGACATTTTTAACATTGTCGTATAAGAGGGACGCTTGTCTACCGAAAAAACCAGATTCAACCATTAATTTTTTTCTGAAAATGTTCTGTACCAAATCAGGAATATATCAACTGGTATCAAATAGTCTCTTTCTTTGTATGCTGGCGGGTGTTTTTTTTTTTTGCAGGTCAGTTTTTCTGTTTTTCTGTTGTCCTCTTATAGTTGATGTGTTTCCCGCGGTAGTTATTTTTAGCCCGGATTTTTTTTCTCTTGCATAATCTATTGCCTTTATTCTGACTGTATATAAAACAAAATAAACAGTATTGTTTTAAGGTAGTAGTAACAGGAATAAATGAGTATAGTCTAAAAATAAATAATAAATTATCCTAATTGGTCCAAATAATAAGATTGTGTATATGTGTATATTAAGAAATGGAAATTAAAAATAACAGTTGTTATGAAAATTTTAAATCCACGAAGAGCCTGTGTCTTTTTGAAAAGTATCACCATAATATTTTTCATACTTTTTTATGATAAGTCATAAAAATGATATTCAATTGTAAACATTTCTTTGGAAGATATACAGTTTTTAAGTTAACTGGTTTCGATCTGTAAAATCATAAAATTAAAAGTAGTTTTGTAGATATTATAGTAAATTAAACGAACAAACTGCAAGTTTGTAATAATTTATTCAGATAAAAATAATAATGATATGCTGACTGCCGTATATATAATTTAAAACAACTGGGCATCCATATGTGGCTGCATTGAGACTTTGCTGTCTCTCTAAAGAACTTTTTAACTCCGAAACGAACAGAACTGTGGTATATACGCGCAATTCCTTTGCAAGCAATTCCTTGAAAAGTTTTATCCTATTACAAACTTTCTTCGTGTCATTTAAGAAAAGACTGTCACAGTATTTTCTACTTTTGGAGAATTTTGAAGCCTGAAAATAGATGATGTATACGTTGTGATATTTTTTGACCTGGAATATTTTCAAATAATAGTGTACGAGTGTCATTGCCCTAAATTATTGAACTTCCAAATAAAATTCAGATTGGATATGAGGAATAAACTAAGAGACAACAACCCGACCAAAAAGCAGATAACAGCCGTAGGCCACCAATAGTTCATACACGCAGAGAGAAAATCCTGTTAAGTTAGACATTTTAGTCTCATTGATTCCCTAACAAAGAGCGATAGTGAAGAGACATTGAAAAGGCAAAATTGCATATTTCAACTTTGTTCGCAGATTCAATATATCTTTTTGGTTTTTAATAAGTTTTCGTAGTGTGACCATGCTAACCTCGAGAGTCACTGATGATATCTTTATTGTTCAATCACATTTTATACTAAAATTTGGTATCGCTTAAGTTATTCACCTGTTGGTCGATAACACTGCTGGTTGACTGTAAGCCAATAGCCAGTACTCAAGTTCAGTCATGAATATTGACACACAAAATTCAAAGTGCGTAAATCAATCGCAGTCATTATATTGCAAAGAAAAATGTTTTGAGCTTTTAGAATTAAATACTCTCTGATTCCCAAACAAATAGCGATATCGCAGTATGTTAATTTTGTTCACAGGTTCGAAACCCCTTTTTTTTTTTTTTTTTTTTTAAGTTTTCGCTTTTGAAAATATTTTCCTCGAGCATAAATGAAGAGACATTAATTGTTCAATCACACCTCTGTTGGTGCTCTGTTAGCTAATAGGTAGTACTCAAGCTCTGTCATGAATATCGAGGCATGAAATTCAAAGTGTTTAATGCATTGAAGTCATAAAATTCCAAATAAAAATGTTTTACAAGATGAGGTCGGAATATCGCCATTGGTAATTTCTGAAAAGCAAGGAATATGCAATTCTAAGAAAGAAACTATCATTCGTTCAAACAGAAATATTTTAAAGAGAAAACAAATTGAATATCATTAACTTCACCAAAGGAACATAGAATTGAATAAAAATAATAAGGATTTTTATTTGGATTAAACATTCCTGATGATTGGTACTTTTCATAAGGAAACAACATTTATTTTAGGATGTTGAAGAAACATTGCATTTCATTGGTTAATGCGAAATTTTCAGTTGTTAATGCACAACATTTCAGCGGAGAATTTTCGTTATGACAATCAGAACATATATCAGTTTTATTGTACTTACACAGCTGTAGGTAATATACGCTGACATGATGGCCCTAAATTTAATTTGAACGGAAACTTTATAAATAACGGAATACTTTATAACCCTGCATTGGTCTGAAAACAGGACTTGCTCTCTGCAGTTATTATTGGTCGAATTATTTAACATAGGAATCCGAATTTTAACGTATTGTTGTATTGTTAATATGCTAGACGCGCATTGAGTAATCATTGATATGTTCATAATTATAAATTAACTGTTAACAAAACTTTGCGTTTTTGAAAAGGTAAGGCTTTCTTACTCAGGAATAGATTACCTTAGCTGTATTTTGCAAAACGTTAACTAATTTATGGTCCTCAATGCTCTTCTACTTTGTACTCTATTTGGCCTTTTAAACATTTTTTTATTCTAGCGTAGCTGATGAGACTTTTTTAAGACGAAAAGCGCGTCTGGCGTAAATATAAAATTTTGATCCTGATATATATGATGAGTTTATTCGTTTACATTAGACTCAAACTATATCTGCCTTGAATTTTTACTAGATAACTTTTTTGTTCGCTTTGGAGATCCCGTAAATCGTCAGGTTATCGGAATTCCAATGGGGACTAACTACGCACCACTTATTGCGGACCTGTTTTTGTATTGCTATGAGTTACAATTTATGACAATGATAAGCAAAGACCCATCAAAACAACATCTGATACACACATTTAATAATACTTTTAGATATTTGGATGATATTTTGGCTCTCAATAATGACGACTTCAGTATGTATACTAAAGATATTTATCCTATTGAACTTACTTTAAATAAAGCTAATACTAACAATGACCACTGCCCTTTCCTCGATTTTGATGTCTATATCATTAACGGAAAGCTTAATACTAAAATGTATGATAAAAAAGATGATTTTTCATTTCCTATCGTTAATTATCCATTTTTAGATGGTGACGTTCCCTTGGCACCATCTAACGGTGTTTATATATCTCAACTTGTACGATTCGCTCGTGTATGCAACAATGTTTTAGATTTTAACGAGAGAAATTTATGTTTTACTGAAAAATTAATACACCAGGGTTTTCGACATGTTCTATATCACAAACTAGTCAAAACATTTACTAAATTTTATCATCGGTATAAGGACATCATTTATAAATATAACTCAACATGCAGACTTCTTATACGTTCAGGTATTTCACATCCAATATTTTATGGAAATATTCTTTATAAAGTACAAAAATGGTCAGTATTTACCTCAGAAGCTAACAAAACCTTTAAATAGACTTATTAAGAAGGGATATAGTTACGATACTGTTGTCAGGCCATTAAAGATTGCATATTTTGGGGTTAATATTGATTCACTTATAGGGTATTTGCATCGGAACTAAACACATTTATTTAAAAACCAGTTGTTGGCATGACACGGGTTATGTTTTTCTCATATATGTTATGATGGTATGATACTAAACCCCTCACGGGGAGGATAGTGCCTGATATTCATATGATGAAGACATAATTTTTCAATCAGTTTAATTGAAGTCTGGAGCTGGCATGTCAGTAAACTGCCAGTAGTCTGATGTTATTTATGTATTATTGTCATTTTGTTTATTTTCTTTGGTTAAATCTTCTGACATCAGACTCGGACTTCTCTTGAACTGAATTTTAATGTGCGTATTATTATGCGTTTACTTTTCTGCATTAGCTAGAGGTATAGTGGGAGGGTTGAGATTTTTGCTCCAGTCCCACGTCAGGAGCCTCAGGCCTTTGTTAGTAGTCTTGTATTATTTTCACTTTTAGTTTCTTATATACAATTTGGAATTTAGTATGGCGTTCATTATCACTGAAATATTATATATTTATTTAGGGGACAGCTGAAGGACACCTCCGGGTGCGGGAATTTCTCGTTGCATTGAAGACCTGTTGGTGACCTTCTACTGTTGTCTGCTCTATGGTCGGGTTGTTGTCTCTTTGGCACATTACCCATTTCCATTCTTAATTTTATTATCATCAGGGACGACAGACAAGATCAAATATATGATATGATGATAAGTATCACCTCGCATTATCTGTCATAAATTTATATCAACTGGATAACATATGCAAGGCTAAAGGGGAAACGATGAATGTGTTATTCTCGGAATAATTTTCAAGTCATTTCCCGTATCGTCATTTCAATAAAAGAATATGCAGATGTGGAATGATTGCTTAAATAATCAACTAATAATGAAGGATAACAATTTGAACACGTATAAGTCACCGTACGGACATACATTGATTAAAAGCAAACCTATGAAGTAAAACTATAAGACCCCAGAGTATGACGACATTTGACCAAGTCATAAAGTGAAAACAGACAGTATAGGTAATACAACAATGTAAGAAAAACAATATGGTTTAACAGTAACCAACAACATCCAACATGTCGTTAACACCAAAATAACCAAATATATTTTATGAACGATTTGTTGTTGTTCATGTATTGTGCGTGTAAAATACATATGAATTGTTTTCAATAAACATTCATATACTTAGATGTCACATAATGTGTATGAAATACATATGTGGACGGGATGAATAGTTCGTTATTGTCGATCAGACCTGACATAATTGATCGTAAACTATGCACAAAGATTTTTAATGGTGAAGATTTCATAACTCATGATAGTAATTGAATTTTGATCAGCTGTAAACATGCATTAGATGAAACGAGAACTGCTATTAATAAAGTAGCACCATTTATGTCAATGATTTCAAGGGATTATATTGATGAACACAAACCTATAGTTGAAGGACACCCGAGTATGGCTATTGCATAATATTCAAAAACTCTTCATTGACGATACTAGGTTTTCAAAATACAGAATTTTCATTTCATATAAGGATTTCATGACACTTTGTTCTTCTTTCAATTATTAGCACGACAACTTTGGTATTTGAGAAACAAGTTTTTTAAGATGTTGCACATATATGTTGATGCAAGAAGTCATTATTGACATGTTCATCAGACCGTTTTTTCTTTTTCTTTTAAGCGTTTTGATTTACAGTGTTTGATTCAGTTTATATACTGATCATAATAGAAGACGGTGTGTTGCCATCTTTAGACAAATGTATTTAATAATTTTGTTTGTTGTGTATTCTTCCCGTTTAATTCGTGTTGTTGAATAGTTTACACGAAAATATTTCAAATTGTAGGAAACTAGACATTACGATCTATAATGAAATCTTCTAAATTTGTTGTAGTTACTTCCCCTTGGTCGCACATTAAATATCCATACCTATGGATTTGGTTTTTAGGTGAATTGTTCTCCTCTGTGTTACGTTAGAATCCTAAAGAGTAACTAGACTGGAATATTTTGAAGTAAATGTTTTTGGGCTAGACAATTCCCAACAGACCGCTTCAAAATGCCCTAAATTAAATTAAAATATTAGGCCGAAAATGTGTCCCAAGTCTTTTAGGCTGAATCTACAGATGAGATGAAAGTTGAAATACTCAATGCATATAAAAAAGATTGAAAAAACACAAAGTTTACATTATGAAAGAAGACGTTGAAGAAAGAACTTAAACAAAACCACTAGCATTAGATTAAGTATTTTTCAAAATCAAAGCGACTACAAAATATTGATCTAAAGATAATTGTTCGATTGTGACCGAAAAAAACATAAAAGATCCTGCATCAAATGAGCGTTGACCATTATTAGAACACTTGGACAAACTAATTAAAAGAAATTTGTTGATTATCATCATCTTCTTCGTCGTCTTTAAGGTCTAGGACGAAACGAGAGCGGATTGTTTTAATCATTCTGATAATTCTGATTAAGAGTCAGATAGTAACGAAAGGAACAGAAGACACTCACTCATCCATCTTCTCTCTCCCTAATTCATCTTTTCTCTCACTCATTCATCTTCTTTCTCACTCATTCATCCTCTCATACACTTATCCATCTTCTCAGTCATCCATCTTCTCCCTCACTCATCCATCTTTTCTCACAATTATCCATCTTCACTCTCACTTATAAATCTTCTCTTTCATCCATACATCTTGTCCTTCACTCATTTATCCTCTTACACACTCATCCATCCTCTCTTTAACTCATCCATCTTTTTTCTCACTCATCCACCCTCTCTCACACATCCATCTTCTTTCTCACTCATCCATATTCTCACTCACCCAATATCTTCTCTCTCACTCTTCCACCCTCTACCTCACTCATCTATCTTCTCTCTCACTCACCCACTGCCCAAAACGTTGATTAAATAGGCAGTCATCAGTCAACATCTTGTCTCTCAATCATCCATATGGTCTCTCGCTAATCAATCCCCTCTCTCTCAAACATCCATCCTCTATCTCATACATTCATCTTCTCTCTCACTCATCCATCTTCTCTCTCCCTAATTCATCTTCTCTCTCACTCATCCATCTTCTCTCTCCCTAATTCATCTTCTCTCTCACTCATTCATCTTCTTTCTCACTTATTCATCCTCTCACATACTCATCCATCTTGTCTCTCAGTCATCCATCTTCTCTCTCACTCATCTATCCTCTCTCTCAATTATCAATCTTCTCTCTCACTCATCCGCCCTCTCTCACAGATCCATCTTCTTATCACTAATCCACACTCTCCCTATAACATCCATCTTCTCTCTCTCACACATCCATTTTCTCTCTCACACATCCATCTTCTCCCTCACACATTCATCTTCTCTCCCACTCATCAATATTCTCACTCACTAATCCATCCTCTCTCTCACACATGCATCTTCTCTCTCATTCATCTATTCTGTCTATCACTCATCCATCTTCTCTCTCATTCATCGATCTTCTCTCATTCATCGATCTTCTCTCTCACTCATCTATCTTTTATCGCACTCATCCACCCTCTCTCACACACATCCATATTCTCTCTCACTCATCCATATTCTCACTCACCCATCCATCTTCTCTCTCACTTATCCACCCTCTCTCACACATCCATCTTCACTCTCATTTATCCATATTCTCACTCACACATCTATCTTCTCTCTCATTCATTCACTATCTCCTTCACACATCCATCTTCTCTCTCATTCATCCACTGCCCGAAACAATGAAAAAAGCTGTCGTCAGTCAACATTTTGTCTCTCAATCATCCATCTTGTCTCTCGCTAATCAATCCTCTCTCTCTAACACATCCATCCTCTATCTCATATTTTCATCTTCTCTATCACTCATACATCCTGTCTACGACTCATCCATCTTCTCTCTCCCTAATTCATCTTCTCTTTCACTCATTCATCTTCTCTCTCACTCATTCATCCTCTCACACACTTATCCATCTTCTCTCTAAGTCATCCATCTTCTCTCTCACTCATCCATCCTCTCTCTCAATTATCCATCTTCTCTCTCTCTCATCCGCCCTTTTACAGATCCATCCATATTCTTACGCACAAATCCACCCTCTCTCTCTCACACATCCATTTTCTCTCTCACACATCCATCTTCTCTCTCACACATCCATTTTCTCTCTCACACATCCATCTCTCTCTCACACATCCATTTTCTCTCTCACACATCCATTTTCTCTCTCACACATCCATCTTCTCCCTCACACATCCATCTTCTCCCCCACTCATCCATGTTCTCACTCACACATTTATTTTCTCTCTCACACATCCATCTTCTCTCTCATTCATCTATCCTGTCTATCACTCATCCATCTTCTCTCTCATTCATCGATCTTCTCTCTCACTCATCCATCCTCTCTCGCTCATCAATTTTGTTTTTGAATCATCCATCCTCCATCTTGTCATTCAATTGTCCATCCTCCATCTTCTCTCTCACTCATCCATCTTCTCTCTCACTCATTCATCTTCTCTCTCACTCATCCATCTTCTCATTCATCCATCTTTTATCTCACTCATCCATCTTCTCTCACACATCCATTCTCTTAGCTGCACTCAACCTATCTGTCTCTCTCAATCTCCTCTCACTCGTGTTCCATCTTGCAAATCATGTCCCTCACTCATTCATCCTGTCTCTTATCCGTTGATCCTGTCTCTGGTCCATTACTCACAAGTTATGCTTACCTCACTAAACTCAAATATTACAAATATACAGTTCAGTTCATAGTTATAAGTGACGGGGTCGACCTTTGCACAAATCTGGTAGACAATGGTGTTCCCCTGGCAATACTGTTTTTTTTCACAGCGGAGTAGAACATTCACTGTCTGAGCCAAACACTACAGCAGTAGTGGTAGTCCTATTGAGTTGAACATGACCCAAGAAGATGTGAACGGAAAGATAATATTTGTGTTCTATAAGTAAGGTAAGTGAAAGAGAGGTAACCATGACCGAGAGATGGTGTATGTGAGAGCGAAACTGCCTGAGAGAGGATAAATGAGTAAGACAGACCAGTGAGAGAGGAGACGGATGAGTGAGAGAGGGGACGCATGAGTAAGAGACGGGATTGATGAGTGAGAGACAGGATGAATGAGTGAGACAGGACGAATGAGTGTGAGACAGGATAATTGAGTGAAAGACAGGATGATTGAGTGAGAGAGAGAGAGAGACATTGGATACTCGTGTGAGAGACAGGAGGGATAAGTGAATGAGAGGATGAATGAGGGATGAATGATTGAGAGAGAGGATGTATGAGTGAGTTAGAGAGAGCATGCTTAAATGAGAGAGACGAAAGACAGAATTGATGCGTGTGGGAAAGAGAGGAAGAATAATTGAGAGAGACATGCTGGATGAGTGAGAGAGAGAGGATGAATGAGTGAGAGAGACAGGATGGATGAGTGAGAGAGTTTATGGTTGAATGAGAGAGGGGACGGAGGAGTGGGAGACAGGATGGAAGAGTGAGAGACAGGAAGGAAGAGTGAGAGACAGGAAGGATGATTGAGGATGAGAGAGGATGTATGAGTGACAGAGAAAGAATGGATGATAGAGAGAGAGGATGGATACATGAGAGATGGGACGGGTGAGTGGTAGACAGAATGGATGAGTGAGTGAGAGCGGGCATGCTTGAGTTAGAGGGAAGATGAATGAATGGAAGACAAAATTGATGCGTATAAGAAGAAGAGAAAGGGTGACAGAGAGGATGGATGAGTGAGATAGAGGATGGATGAATGTGTAAGAGAGAGGAATGTGTGTGTAGGAGAGAGGATGGATGTGAGGGACAGTATGAATAAGTTAGGAGTGAGTGAGAGGACGAATGAGTGAGAGACAGGATTGATGAGTGAGAGTGAGGATGGATGAGTGACAGACATAATGAATGAATGAGAGTGATGGAGAGTTTAATGAGTAAATGGTTGAATTAATGAAACAGTGAATGGAAGAATGCATCAGTGAGTGGATGGACACATGAGAGACTGGATGAATAAATGAGTGAGTAGACGAATGAGAAAGAATGGAAAATTGAATGATTGAGCTAGTGACTGGAAGATCCTTATGAACTATAAGTAGTGAGAGCTCGTGCGATTGTGGTATAGGTTTACTATTAGTTTATAAGTTATTGTTGGTACATCTATTGTTGTCAATTACTTGTTTAGATAATATTTAGTTTTTGTTTAATTCAACCATATCAAATCTACATTATGCGTTGTTGACTTTTTTTTTTGGTAAGGTCAGTTTTTCCTTGTTTTATGATTTTCTCATTTGAACATATATTGTTGCCTGCACGGTTATATACCTGTATGATGTTATAAAAGAATTTAGCTTTATAAGGAAAATAAGGAATATCATTACTTTGAAATATTAACAGACAGCCTAAATGGTCCATGACCAACTATTCACGTAGAAGCCCAACTTGTTGACCTATTGAAGTATAATGCTTTATGGAGATGTAATCGTACGTATAATTGTTTTCCTTAATTATACATACCATTTATTTGTAATAAGATACTTTATTTTTGTCGGGTTTTTTTAATCGAATAAAAGAACTGTCCATCGCACTTAAAACAAAGACGTTCCGAAACAACAAACAACAAATATTGAAGATATTCTAATATTTCATATACATTTGCAGGGTTAAAAATTCGGTAAAACCAGTTTATACTGAGACCATATTTTCTTACATGACATGCTGGAAGTATGTACCAGGATGACATTTCTAAGGATAACATGATGCAAATCCTATGCAGGTCGTGTCTACTATGCTTTCCACAGATACCAAAGTATGAATGCAGCCAACGCTAATTGCGTAGTTGTTTTGCATGACTTTTTATGTATTTTGTAAAATCCACTACAAGAACTTTTCAACGCACTTAAACCAAAGTTTTTTTTTAAACAACACACAACAAATATTGAAGACATTTTATTATCTTACCTCTTATACATTTCTAGGAATATGATTGGTTGAAAACGACCTTGTGGAAACTATGTATATTTGATATTAGGTAAGTAGGGAGGCGGGGCTTATTTCATACACGGTTAGTAGTGGTGTGACGTCCCTTTATATTCAATATTAGGTAAACGGTAGGCGGGGCTTATTTCATACACGGTTAGTAGTGGTATTTCTTCCTTTTATAAAAACAAAACGGTACTGAGAAAAAATCTTGAAGGTTTCAACAGACGAAGAAATTGATGATTAAGATGGAAATAAATTCTTCGATCTCAACCCCATATGGAATTTACTGACCCCATATATACCGTAAAACCAGATTGTACTGTGACCATATTTTCTTACATGACATGCCGGAAGTTTGTAAAATGATGCCATATCTGAGGATAGCAAGATGCAAATCCTATGCAGGCCGTGTATACTATGCTTTCGACAGACACCAAAGTACGAATGCAGCCAACGCTGGGTGCGCAGTAGTTTTGCATGATTTAAAAGTCATCATGTTCTAACAAGAAATAATAAAAAGGAATTTGTCACAAACTCCAAATTCTCAAACGGGGAAAGATTTACTGTGTCAGCAAATCTCTTTCTATGAGAAAAAACTTCACGGGATTTTTTGCATTTTTATTTACTGCTATATTATATTTCTTGTTTAAACAATCATTCTATTCTTTTCATTCCGTAATAGGGTAATAATCACATATTGTCGAATATCTAACGATATGGTGAGGTCATTGTATTGGTGAACTGGAAGACAATAATACAATAGCCATACAAGTGTGAAGATACGAATAAATTAATTATTGATTTTGAAAAGAAAGTGTATGTATATGTGTTTATTGTAACATTTATAGCCATACAAGTATTTGAATCATATTCAACATTGATTTAGATTTCAAATATCATTTGACTTTTACTAATTGTACAAATCTCATGCATTTGAGAAGAAGAATATTAAAAGATTATTTAAAGAAATTAAAACAATAATGTCTAAAATATGTTGCAAAGCGACCTACATTTAAACTTTGAAGTGACAAAAGTAATTCAAAAAGAGATTGAATGAATGATTAAAAAATATATATTAATACACGAACATTCATTTTTTAGTTCCATTGCATAAAATCAAACTTTTGAATTTTCACAATTCACTTTGTTTTTAAATTCAGGAAGGGCCATTGAGCTATTATTTCATATACATACCACAAAATGAGCCTTTCTTTTTTCTTTCATTTGTTCTCTTAGCTAAACAATGGTTTTATTATGAAAACAATAGCATAAAAATTACAATTAAGACAGTTTAAGATCGGGTAACATGGATAACAAGTGAATTTTCACTTCGGAATTTCCTCTCCCTGCGTTATCAAATTCGAACTGATACTGGTCACATTACGTATTATAGTCAATAGTCAATGAACATAAACAGCGGTATACAGTTGTTTTAATAATCAGGTGTTTCCACTTTTCTAGAGGAAGACCTATTGTGTATTTTTTTCTTATTATGAGGTCTTTCCACAGAAATGTTTTAGTAGTTCTCTTTGTTTGACTATTTTATTTCTAGCTCTAATCGTTGATGAAGGTAGATAATTATGGAGTATTAGAGTATTACTTCAATTTATAAAATTTTTCAATATTTTCTCTGAAAGTAGGAAGAATAATTCAAAAGTACTTTTGCATGTTTTACATGTTATGAATATTTTATTATTTAATAAACACCACTTGACAACAGCTGGTCTGAATCTCGTAATTGTTTGTATTTAAACATACATATCTGCATGTATTTGCTTAATCATGTTCATTAAAAGTTGTTGACGATGCAATTGTACGATAAGAAATATCTACAATGTTCTTTTAAATCAAACATGTTGAATAGTATGTGCCTGTTTTTGATAAAAAGGTTATCATAAGGGCATACCCAACAGTTTATTTCTGACGATGAGAATTTTTTCCCTTTAAGATATTTCATTCTTCAATTGACAGAAAATCAAATTTTGCCCAAACAAATATATGTTGTCGATTTCGGTTTTGCAAAACATGCTGCAGAAATTGAACATTTTTGCAAGTTTGGAGTAAAAAACGTATTTTATTTAAAAAATATTAATATGATTTTTTAATTAACATATACATATTTATATTAATAGGGCTCAAATTGAAGCAAAACAATTCAAGATGGTTAGAAAAATCTAACTTTACCATTTAAAGCATTAATTCTTACTCAAATAAAGCCAAAAACGTTATGGTTTCCTAAAAAAAACGACAAGAAATGAACATTTGAAATGCACATTTTTTTATTTTCTGTATTATTTTCAACGGTGTCGATTTGGCCAAAGTAAGATAGGTTATTCTTTTAAAAAATATAGAACGTCATAACGTTTTAAAAAATATTTTGTAAGTATCAAAAATTCCAAATTATAAATATATTGCCAACATATTTATTATTTTATTTGATATTTCGTATTTATATCAATCATTCCGGATCAACATGAGTTAGAACCACCTTTCGTGTCTTATTTAATTTTCACACCTGCATGGCATTCAATCGGAACTACTCGGCCTATTTCTAGTTGTGCGAAGAAAAAAGAATGATCAAGTAGTTACGAATGACCTTGCATTAAATGCGTGTACTTTAAGGGAGCTTCTTTTGTAAGATTTATGAAACTACTTTAGAAACCGAGTATAAAAGTGTTTAAAGTACAAAAAAATCATTAGATGTTGTAGATTACTTAAGAATTAAATGCTTCTTTTTGTAACGTCATCGGGATGTAAAAGCGTTGACCGAAGTACATTTTGTTCCGCGCTTCATTCTTAAAATGTGCGCACTGTCAATGCTTATACAACGCAAGAAGTCGACACTAGTGGCCGTTTTGATTCGTTCTAGAGTATCAATGTATTGCTCATTGTTGAAGACTGTAAACTATGAAGATGAAGAACAATAAAAAGACCTGTACATTAATAATCTGTATTTTTTCTATTTATTTTGCGCTATTTATATATATATAATTAGCCCATGTACATTAACTCCATATCCCTTTATGTTCTACCGTATACATGAGTTTTTTTTTTTAATGTACGTATCTATAAATACTAAAATAACGAGGTCCAATTTGTCAGCCGTCATCGGGTAAAAACGACAAATCAAAGAATTCAACTCTATATGTAGCTAATACAGGACAATGGTGTAGATTAAAAATTACACCACTCCAGACCCTTTTGTTTTCCACATAATTATTATTGCCAATATTTAACAAGTTCCGGGTCGAATCCGACACCGATACCAAAAGTATATTCACCTGTTACCTATTACCTTACCTGTACGTTCCGCATTTCGCAGGCGCACCACCAAACGGTGTATTAAGGATTTTGCTGTATACACGGGTCATAATCAAAGGGCTGACACTACTAAATTCCATCATTGTCAAATTGTTCCCTATTGTAGTATTTTAATCAGCACTCAGCAAGACTTTCTAAGATAAATATACGAATACAAAACATCTGGACTTAAAATAAGGCGTATAGGTACAGTTTTCAATTTGTTATCGGGCATGACGTAAAACAGCGAATCAAAGAATTCAACTTTATTTATAACTAATATAGGACAATGCTGTTGATAAAGAAATACTCCATTCCAGGACCTTTTGTTTTCCAAATAATTAATATTACCAATAATTGATAAGTTCAGGTCGACGGGTTCAAACAGAAAGATTTGAAAGCAGAGAAAACTGTGTATCTTAATATAATCGGCATGACATACCAATACTAAATAGCTTAGGCATAGGTTTATACTTTAATGCATTCACAGACCCGCGATATCACGGGTGTGTTCTAGTTGTATGTATATTTTAAACTATAACTTTTTTTTTCGGAAGTATTAGGTTTTTCAATTATTTGTTTCTTTCTTGAGTACTTTAACTTACCAAGTTAAAATTTCTTCGATGAAACTAAATATGCTTCTTCATAATTATATATTCCGCTTACATCATGAACACGCAAAGAATATTCAGAAAAATCATATTCCTCGTTTCAAGTGGAATAATGATTAGTGACGTCAAAATGTAAAAGAAAGTGACATTCCTTTATTGAATTAATGAATGAAATATATTTTAGGGGAACACTGTACAATAAAATCTCGAATCTTAAATCTGCAAAAAATAGTGTCTACTGGCTAATGCAAAGTTCACAATGTCTTTACAAAAGTATATGTTAAAGAAGAATAAAATAGAAAAATGTGTCCACAAGTTTGAAACTCTGACTTGGCATGCACATTAGAAAGAACTCATCACTAATCTATAGGAATATATGTTATAAGTTTCTTGTCGATCGGACATGACGTCCTCTGACCACTTTCACAAAAAAAAATAACCTGAATCGGGACTAACGGATGGACAAACTGGTGGGTATACAGACAAATACACACGTAGGAACAGACACACGGAAACACGGGACTAAACAAATACTATCGTGGGCGGGCATTAAAAAATCATGCGTTTATAGAAGTGTCGTTTTAAACAATGGCAAAGTATCCACAAAAGCACTAACTTTTTGTCTAAACACTCCGAAGCAGGTACATTTTGACAGACTGTACAGTAAACGGCGAGCAGCAAATGTTTTACAATTATGAGCTGCTCAGACACATGGTTTATGCTGTTCTAGCCAAGAGGTAAAGTTTAAATGCAGCTTCTTGTGAAAGTACTTGAACAGGGTCTCCATTATAAAAATGCAATCCTCCTTTACTAGTTAAACCAGTAACAGCTGATGCCTGTGATGAAATAATTTTTCAGTGAGGAGGGGGGTAAATTAAGTAATGATTAAATATGGGATCACGTTAATATAATTTAGAGATACCTAGTTCCATTTTGGTATTCATGTCGAATGCACAAGGTCCTCGTTGTCCTGTGAAATGTCTTTTGTCGGTTGGTATTGAATTCAAGTATCCACATTGTTCACAAGGAGTATTCAAAATACTGGCAAATCCAAATCTTTGTTCTTTCATTGTATTGTACAATTATAAGTTTGAGCCACAACTCTCACAAGCTTTCAAAGCTTCAACAAGTGAAGAAAGGTCAACTAGGCGCCGACCATCTTTCCATGCAATGAATTTGTCCTTTTGGTCTATATGAATAACAGGTTTATCAGCGATGTGTTTATCAACTTTTAAGATTTCAGCACTATTTATGTTAATATTCTACATGAGTTGTTTTTTTTTGCCGATTCCCGCCGTGTCCTTTCCTTTGAGGAAAGAAATCGCCTTTTCCTGACGGCCATTGCAATTCCGTTATGACGTCGTTTAAACAACGTTAAATTACAGGAATTTATAGACGATGCTTACGTTTGTTATTAACTCCCCTGAAACTGTTGGATATGTCCATAAACAAGACAAAGTCTTAAATAGGGCTAACACGAAAAAGGTAGTGTTCAATCATTTTGAGGAAGAGTTCATTCTTTTGGACTGTTTGCTAATAAAAAAAACAACTGCTGGAACATGTGGAAATGAGCATAAAAAGAAGAACTTGTGAAAAAATATACTAATAACTATTATACATATCTATTTAGGGGCCAGTTGAAGGACATCTCCATGTGACGAGTTTTTCAATGCATTGAAGACACAAGCCTCAGACTACTATTGTTTTAATTATTTCTAAAACGGGCTACATACACATGTACTGTTACAATAATATTCATATATTTCTGGAAAAAATAAAGAAAATCTTCATTAATTGAAACGAAACACTAAATCAAAGTTTATACAATCCACTCTTCTGTGTTTAGCTCCATTAAGAACACTTGAGAGAACGGGGGAACAATCAGACGAAGAGTTTGCTATAAAACAACATCTAGAATTGAGAACGGAAATGGGGAATCTGTCAAAGAGACAACAACCCGACAATAGAACAGACAACAGCAGAAGGTCACTAAAACATTTTCAATGCAGCAAGAAACTCCCGCACCTTGAGGCGCCCCTCAGCTGGCCAAACATATACTAGTATATATACTAGTTCAGTGATAATTGACGTCATATTAAAACTCCAAATTTTACACAAATTATACACAAGTGACTAAAATTAATAATATAACAGTACTACTAACAAAGGTCAGAGACTCCTGACTTAGGACAGGCGCAAAAATGTGGCGAGGTAAAACATGTCTATCAGATCTCCACCATCCCCTATACATCTAGCCTTTTTAACTGTGGACAAGTAAATGCATAACAGTACGCATTATTCGGGATTTTAGACCTTGATATTTGATTAAACCTATGAAATATGTATTCAGATAATGATAATGAACTGGATAACCACTATTAACATCGATTGATTGATTATTTGAAGAGAATACCTAACTAACTCAAAAGTACGCACTCCATGTTTCATTGATTCATTCTCTTGGCAATAAAGGGGAAAGAGAAGTAATAATTGAGGAAGTGAAAATTCATCTTATCGGATTCAAATTAACTGTCTTACGTGAAATGTGCTTCATAAATCTCATTCCTGCGTAAGGTTTATATTTTCCCTGATTACATTTATAACGCAAACTACAGTTTAGTCAATCATTTTATTGATTTAAAAGTTTACCATTTTTTTTCTCCAGTTTCCATCAAATTATCATATATTATAACTGGCTACAGGGGCACAACCACGAACTTTATAATTGGGATTAGTCATAATATTTTGTCCTTATTCTTAAACTTTGAAGAACACATATTTGAGAACCTATTCAAAAATCAATGATTCACTTCATGGTCTAAATAGAGATCGTTTTGCAACCAGTGTTGTGTTGTTTTTTTGTTTTTTTTTTCGAAAAAAACTCTTAAAATTTATCAATCTTATCCATGCGGTGTGTACAATCAGTTGCAGTCCTTTGCTACTTCAAATGATAATGTTGAACATGTGTTATAGATATGAGAAGGTATGGTATGAGTGCTTTTGAGAAAATTCTACATCTAAGTCACAATTTGTAAAAGTAAACCATGAAAAGTCAACGTATTGATTTCAACACGGAGCCGTAGCTTAGACCGAACTGCAGGATATAAAATGTCCTAAATGACTAGTGTAAAAACATTCAATCAGGAAAACCATGTAAAGAATTAGTCTATATATAATAAAAAAAAACCAGGACAGGCGTATTAACCAAACCAAAACACGACGACTACCGAACATCAAATCTTAATTGGCTAGCATTAAATATAAAACCCTTTTTAATACAGAAAATTGATTATCTTTTCTTTATCCATATCGTAAGACATGAATTGCTAGTTCCAAATAGAGGCAAAAGATAAAAGAGAAACTTACAAACCTATTAACCCGTATATCTTTTTCGTATGTGATGACCCTATTATGAAACCTGTCGTAAGATATCATTATTTTCTGTTTACTTATTATTCTATTTTCGATAATAGCCTTTGATGTGACTCGGTACTTGTGTTATTGTGCTTATGTCATTTTTTGTATTCTTGTGTTTCATTTTTGCTCATGTATTTTATCTTAATATCATCTATGTTTTCTTTGTTGGCATATTTGTTTGATGAAGTGATTACGAATTTAGGAACAACTTAGGATTTTCTTATTCAAGGCCTAGATTACTTTAGCCGTATTTGGTACAATGTTTTAGAATTTTGGATCCTTAATGCTCTTCAACTTTGTTATTGTTTGGCTTTTAATAAATTTTTAGATGAGCGTCACTGAAGAGTCTTATGTAGACGAAACGCGCGTCTGGCGTACTAAATTATAATCCTGGTACTTTTGATAACTTATTGTCGTTTGATGAGGGATTTTTAGTTAGTTTTCATTCGATAGTTTTTAAATTTATTTTTCAAAGGGAAAAGGGTAAAGAATATTTGTCCCAACTGGAAACGATACCTATACATGTATATGATGATTTATATGTGTAATACACATCGCCGAGGTAAAAGTTAACAGCAAAAACTACGGAAATCCAAGTGAAAAGTCTTATTAACAATCATACCACATCTTATTATTTTATAGCATAGGTCAAAATTTCATCACTGTAAGTACAGTCGTTAACTCTGTGATATTAGACCGTTGGTTTTCCCGTTTGGATGGTTTTACACTAGTAACTTTGGGGCTCTTTATAGCTTGTTGTTCGGTGTGAGTCAATGCTCCGTGTTGAAGGCCGTACATTGACCTATAATGGTTTACTTTTATAAATTGGTATTTAGATGGAGAGCTGTCTCATTTGCACTCACACCACATCTTCCTATACCTATAAACGAATATGTTAACAAAGAAAAACAAAATGCCATATACACAAAACACATGCGCAAAATGACAAACAAGCGTATAAAAGGGACCACATCACATCAACACAATGGCTGGGTGAGGCTGTATCAGTACCAAAAATGGACCAAACAGTACAAACACAAAACAAACGAACACTTTAATACATTATTAGGATGATAAACAATGCCAGGACCTAGAACTTATACATCAAGATATCATGTAGTATATGTGAAGTTGATGTTGAATATTTATCAACCGGGCTATGAATGTTCAGATGATTCTGTTTTAAAAGAAAACAAAAACAGACGTTCTTAGACAACTTTCTACTCAAATAGTAATGTTTTTATCTGTACTTTATCGACGTTTTAATTGTAAGAGTTGGTGTCCTTTTTCAAGTATACATTTACTTAATATATAACAAGACGATACAATTGTTCATGGTAATTAATTTATATTTTACTAGTATAGCATGAAGACTTTAAATTCATGGAAGACAACTGCGCACCCAGCTTTGGTTGCATTCGGTCTTTGGAGTTCTTCTGTAGAATAGAAAACCAAACTGCCTAACATTTTTATAATATACGCTGGATGCAAAATGTATGCATCCTACTTTCTTCCACAATGGCATCCTTCTACAAACTTTCAGCATGTCTCGTAAGAAAAGACTGTCACAGTATAATCTGCTTTTACTAAATTTTGAACCCTGAAAAGAAATATAAAATATAAAACATCTACCTCTTCCAAGTGAGGAATATGACAGTTGTCATCCATTCGTTTGATGTGTTGGCGCTTTTAACTTTGCTTGATAAGGGACTTTGCGTTTTGAATTTCCATCGGAGTTCAGTATTTTTGTGTTGTTTCTATTTTTCCAGACTATAAGTTAATCGTCATATAAAAATGTATTTGTTTGTTTCTTATTTTTGTGGCGTTGATAATTCCTTTGTTTAGGATAACAAAACGAATAGTTTTATTCTATAAATACATTACGCATGATAAAAAAAATACATCAAATGATCGGAAACGATATAGATTTCGAAAAATAGAATGTGACCTCTCCAATGATATGTTGTTTTAGTGAAGGACTTCTGTTTGGTGTTGTGTGTTAAGTTTTTGATGTATTCCCATACATCAAACAATATATTTCTACAGGTAGTAGCTTGCGTGTTCTTGATTCAGACCATTCTTAAGTCATGAACACTATCATGCTAGACATGAACCACCATGTAAAAGTATTTGATGTTCTATTTGTACTTACACAACGGTAACAAATATCGTGACGCTGGCATGGGGGCGTGAAAGAGGTCTTGTAAGGAAACTTTTTCAAGAATGGGATACTACAGCCTTCGGATAACCCTTTATTGGCCTGGAAACACCGGTTGCTTTCTGTCGAAAGCGCTAGACATGATATGATGACAAGTATTACAGCACATACTCTATAATATAAATATGTCGTGTTTATTGTTGAGGCGAAAGGTTAAGAAAATGATTGCTGTAATAAACATATGGGAAATAAAAAACGCTATCTGTATCATTTTCATTTTTCTAGATACTTATGTCAGTAGTATCTATATTGTCAACATAATCCAGACCTTTCATTACTGTCTTGTGTTCTTGTTTAAGGGCTGTTGTTTACAAAGCCTCCGATCTATAAAGTTAAAGTTACACAGTCAAAATTTTACCTAGTAAAACTAGGTAATACATCAAATGTTAATCTATTCCTAAAATGAACAAGAAAAAAATCATTTAATCAATTTGTACTCTTGTTTACATTTCCTTGCCATGTATTTCATTTATCATCGTACAAAATCAGCCGTATTAAGTATTTTTCTATTGTAGATAACATACTCTTTGTTTAAAAAAAATACATATTCATCACGCTCATCGCTTTTATTAAATATGGACTTGCCACATATCATAAAGAAAGATAAACTAAAACAAAAATATAAAAAAATGAAAAAAATAGTTGGTTAATGTTTGTCATATTTGTTTATCGTCGATTGTTTTGTTATAAAAAGACCGTTATCATGTTTTCTCGATTGAATTATATTACGTTTTTCATTTCAATGATTTTACAGCCGACTATACGGTATGGTTTTTTATCATCATTCAAAGCGTCCAGTTGCCTTTAATTCATTTCAATAATTCGTTTATACCTAGGATAAATATCTCATTGGCAATCATTTCACATCTTCTAATTTTTATAAAACAAAAAATACTTAATCTATGAAATAGTATCCAAATTATCAATGATTCAAATGTTTCTTTAACCCTAATATGGACATTTCAATTAACCATGCAGTGCCGCAGACAGGGTACATAAAAGTCTTTATCTATTAAATCAAATTAAACTGAAGTTTAATTCAAAATGAAAAAAATTCAATCATAACATTTTATTGATGTCAAATTTATTTATTTCATTTGTTCTTACCTACTATTAGCGTTGTCCATCTTGAAATGTTTTAGCCTGCCCCGGAGTGACTCCTTTTTATACAGTCTGTTACAGCCTCAATTTGATATTCAAAATGTTTCGTGGCTAACATTGCGTCATGCATTACATATACGTGTCTTGTATCGATCACATGTAAAAAAAAAAAAATATTAATGACTTCATATTTTGTTTTCATCAAGCATTAGCACAAAATGTATTAGTTTCCAGATTGATTATCATGTAACTTATAAAATAAAGAAGAAAAAAATCATAAGTTTGAAAAGCCCAAAAAATCTTCCAAAAGCTAAGGGCAACAAATTATTTAAACATTATGACTGACATTGTCGTTGTTACAGTAGATGTATGTTCGACTTAGGTTCTCAGAGAATCTATTTCCTTCTAATTCTCATCTCAGGCTTTGTTTCATTGTGAGCAACTGTATTATATCATATCAGTTAGAATAAACAACCAAACTCACTTAACATTCATTTAATAGTCGAAAGAATTGATAAAAAGCTAATTCAGGTTTTTCAATTTGATATTAAGAATGTTAAGTATCAACATACATTTAAATGGGTATATATTTTAACAGAAAAAGAAATCCTGATATTTTAAGTTCAGCCAAATAGCTTCCGTGCGTACAGCATAAACTATTGAATTTCTGTAAAATGTATAACTGATAAAACTTCCATATGTGTACTTTAATCCCAATTTTCTTCGTAATTATATATAAAGACATTCCTGTACCAAATCGGATGACAGTTGTTTTCCAGTCGTTTGCTGTGTTTAAAATTTCCATTACAGGGACCTTTTGTTTTGAATATTTCTTAGAGTTCGGTATTTCTTCGTAATTATATATAAAGACATTCCTGTACCAAATCGGATGAGAGTTGTTTTCCAGTCGTTTGCTGTGTTTAAACTTTCCATTACAGGGACCTTTTGTTTTGAATATTTCTTAGAGTTTGGTATTTCTTCGTAATTATATATAAAGACATTCCTGTACCAAATCGGATGAGAGTTGTTTTCCAGTCGTTTGCTGTGTTTAAACTTTCCATTACAGGGACCTTTTGTTTTGAATATTTCTTAGAGTTCGGTATTTCTTCGTAATTATATATAAAGACATTCCTGTACCAAATCGGATGAGAGTTGTTTTCCAGTCGTTTGCTGTGTTTAAACTTTCCATTACAGGGACCTTTTGTTTTGAATATTTCTTAGAGTTCGGTATTTTTGTTGATTTACTTTTAACTACAACCAAGTCTATATCAAAAGATTTCTGTAAAAAGATTTATTCAGATCTATTCTCTCAAACTGCGTAATGTTCAACCAGATATCCCAACAGATTTTACTTTCAATGTCTGTAATTACTTGACAAGCTTTGATATGAAAATAGGAATGGACATTAAAATTGTATGATGGTCTTATGGTCTTTACTACATTGAAGTCAAAATCTGGTTTGTAATTAAATTCCTAGATATATGAAAAGAAATCACCTGAGTTTAAGCTTATCATAGATGAACCTTCATTATAATGATATCAAAATTAATAAAGGATACAATATCCTATTGATTATGAACCTACGAAATGCAATTATTGTTAAGATATAGATACATGTAGACTATTTTGACACCACAAATATAATTTGTTATAATTTGGAATAGAGAATTGACAATTGCATTGTTATCTTTACTAGTCAGATGATCAAAAACTTCTATTTCAGTAGATGCAGACTTTGTTTTGACTTCAATTACATGAAGTCGTGTGAGATGACCATTTTATATTGCTTTGGGTTATAAATTTACCATTGACAGTGAGTTAACCTGTATTAAGGAAGATTATCCAAACAAAAGGATAAATTCATGCATGTAATTATAAATTTGAAATTTCAACATTTAAGATTAACTGAATTGATTAAAATATCCATAACGATCAACTAACTCGTGATGGCGTCCGTGAAATTTACGAAGGTATGATTTAAACTTCACCAGTTCGAACTCTTGGTTTAATAGCTTCCTTAAGAGTAGCAACCTTCTATCAAGGAACTCATGAGAGGAAATAAAGGCGCTGGAATATCGTTTCAATTGGGAGATATATACTCCGTATGCAGGCGCAGCTGGAATGAAGCTACATAGAAATGGAATGTTCACAAGTGGGAAGCTGAAACCATTTTAGATATCATTTAAGATATCAGTTAAGTTATTTGTTGTATCCACTAGATAAAAAGGGAATACAATGTTGTTCATTATGATAATAGATATGAAGACTTCAAACTTTGTTCCCTAAGAAAACGGTCGCATAGTTTACCGATTTTTTTAGCTATTGTCTTAAATGTACTCTCTGTCTTATGTTTTTATCATTCGCTGTAAGCGTTTTGCATGAAGGTAAATAAAGATGCATGGATTGCATGAACTTTGATTTAGGACTTCACTAGAATTTATGAAGGTGTTTACAATTTTTTCCTAGTATAATAAGAAAATATTTTTCTAGTATAATAAGAAGATTGAATAAAAGGAAAAGTACATTACCATGTAAATTTCTGACGAAATGAATAAATTATAAGCCCGACATCTGCTGTTTTGCATATTTCAAAATTACAAGTATACATGTACTTCTTTAATTGAAATTATTATTGACATATAGCTTTTCAACGGTTTCGGTACTTATACATCCTCGGATTTCAAATGTTTTGCTTTGAGCGTTCCTAATGAAGGTAAATCCAGAAATCCGCTTCGGACGTAAAAAATGATTTAACGTGTCTTTTTTTTATTATTGACCCTTCAACTTCACTACAAATATATAGAAACAAATTGTTTTTAAAAAGCTATATATACTCAACATAAAGTAATAAAAACAAACATATTTGGTACTTTTTCACAATTACTTACTACAGACATGTTTGTTTTTTAACCATATAAAAAGGGAAAGGGGGCTTCTAATATTCAATACAAACACGAGTGTAAATGATGTTTATATATAATAAACATACTTAACTAGAGTATCTTAAGACCCTTGTGTCGTTTACAACGACGTCTATGTACATTTTCATCAATTGACACTATCCAACATTTTAGTCTTAAGTATAGTTTATCATGTTTATGACAGAAATCTAGTTTAAGTCGAACCTGTATTATTGATATTTTTTTCTGTTTACAGTTTCACTTTATATTCTTAAGTTTTTGAAAAAAAACATTAAACAAATTGTCATTTTAGGGCAAAAACTTCTTTAAAAACACAATGGAAAAATGTATTTTCACATTGATTAGTCAGTCAGGTCTAAGTCATTATAACTGAAAAGTTCAGGTCCCGACCAGCTGTGCATCGTTACTCAACAAAATAGTTAATCCCTTAGAGAATGCATTCGAGCAACACGCCGACGGTCCGAGTGCTGTATCGCCAGTGAAAGTCGTTTAATACAACCAACATCATCATTCACCTACAAGCTGTTTGATTTTGTTGTTATGCTTACATTGTCTTAACTTTTGAAAAAATGTCAAAATAACCAATTTAATTATCTAAAGACAATAACTCCCATAGGAAGTAATCGGATAATTTTGATACTAAAAACAAAAGGAAGAAATTATCATTGTGCATAGTTTCGCTACTCTCAATTTTATTTTTGTCTGTGATCGTTTTCAACAAAATAGACAATGATGGCATACTGACTAAGCATGTAAACATTATATATCAGTAATTATCGCTGATCATCTCAACGAGATTGATTTTCTCGCTTGAGCCGGTATCTGTTTATTGCTATTTTAGCTATGATGACGTTGACACTTTCATGTCTATTTCATTAGCAACGCCACGTGCCTCCCTAGTTTCTATCGAACATTTTCCATCCCTAGCGAGTAGCATGATATGAAAAATTATCACACATATAGATCAAAGGAAAAATGCACAAAATAGCGATAAAACAAGATATAAAATTGAGAATGGAAATGGGGAATGTGTCAAAGAGACAACAACCCGACCATATAACAGACAACAGCAGAACGTCACCAATAGATTTTCAATGCAGCGAGAAATTCCCGCACCCGGAGTTGCTGAATTTCTGTCATAAACTTTACTGGAGAGTGTCAATTGATGACAATTTACATATACGTCGTTGTGGTCCACACAAGCTCTTAGGAGACTCTAGTTTAATATTTTTGTCGTATATAAAAATCATTTACACTGTTGTCTGTATTGGATGTTAAGGACCCCCTTTCAACATTTGAAATTGGTAAAAATTTAACTGATCAACAACAGTGAAATAACGTGCCTAAGTAGTATAAAAAAGTACTAAGTATGAATGTTTTCGATAATTTTATGATGAGTTTATAGAGCTTAAAAAAAATAAGATTTGTTTCGTATAGTTGTAGGGCCAATAAATACCCGTTAAGGAAGTACATGCATACTTGTAATTTTAAAATATAAAGAACAGCAGATGTTGGGCTTGTATTTTATTCATTTCTTATAGTACATAGAAATGTACTTTTCTTTTAATTCAATCTTCCAATTATAATAGGAAAATATTTTAAAACTCCTTCATATATAATTTCATGAAGTACTAAATTAAAGTCCATGCAATCTATTTATCTCTATTTACCTTTATGAAGAACACTAATGGGCGAATAATGAAAACATTTGACACAGAGTAGCATTAAAACAATAAATTGATGTGTAAATGAATTTGTCAGTTGTGTTATTTAATGATTTCTGAAATGACGATTCTTTTTAAGGCTTGGGCAAAAGGTATAGAAAAATTAAGTGAAACTGTAAACAGAAAATATTTTCGACTAAAACAAGATTTCTGTCATAAACTGTACTACAAATGTATGTAAGAGGGTGTCCATTGATAAAAATGTACAAAGTCATCGGTGGTGTGAGCGACAAAAGCTATGAAGAGCTCCCAAATTAATATGTTTATTGTATATAAATATCATTTACACTCGTACCTCTATAAGATATAAAGGACCCCCTTTCTAGTTTGAAATTGTAAAAGAAACAACTGATAAACAACAATAACACAACATGCCTGAGTAATGTAGAAAAAGTCCAAATATAACTGTTCTTATAACTTTTTGTTGAGTAAATATAGCTTTAACACAAATTGTCTAGATGTGTTTTGTATAGTTGTAGGGTCAATAACTTTCCATTGAGGAAGTACATGTATGCTTGTAATTTTAAAACATACAACACAGCAGATGTTTGGATTGTTTTTTATTCATTTCTTAAGAGAATACATGGAAATGTATTTCTTATTATTCTAGGAACATATTTCAAAACACCTTCTTAAATTTTAGTGAAGTACTAAATCAAAGCTCATGCAATCCATTCAATGTATTTACAGCCATGAAGAACAATTAGTCAGAGTGAATGATACAAGCATTAGACACATAGTACCGGTAAAACGTATGAAGTCAGGATACCAATTATCTAAATGAATAATACCAATTTACTGACTCCTGAATGAGTAATAAATAATGTGACCGGTAGTACTATCGATTCATTGGAAATAAAGGAGAGAGAGAGAAGAGAGGAAATTGTAAAAGAGAAAAATTAATTCATTATCAAATTTAAATCTATCTGTGTTATATGTTTATGTTTATGTTATTGTAGTCCTGTGTCAGATTATTATGTTTCCTGATTCAAATACAAACTACAGTTAACAAAATGATGTAATCAATTTAACAGTACTCACTTTTTATTGTCAATTTTGGTGTTGTGTTAATTAATCGTCCACCACATGAACAAATATAATAATTTGCTATAGATGAACAGGTATGCCCTTTATATCGAGATGGGTTGAAATAGCTTGTTTTTATTCTAAATTAATGAAGATAAAATCGTATTTCAAGACGAAAGAGAAAAAAAATAGTATTAAAAGAGAGGCTAAAAAAATCAGGAATATTCCAACTGATTGGTCGAAAATAAATGGACAAAAAAAAAGATCAACATACAAACAACATAATACAAATCACAAAATAGAATACCAAAGACTGTAGAAACCCCAAAAAAAAACCAGTGATGATCGCATGTTCTTCGTTAGGATAAACAGATCTGTCTGCATCGGTTGAACCCGCCGTGTTGCGCATATTGGTACAACCTGGTTATTGATATAAATCGGTAGGTCAAATTGTTTGTAAAGGGAGTGAATTGTAGTTACGACAGTAAACACATATCCGCTATCATCTGCGAAACAAATGTTGTATGAGGGTCAACCAACTCGTGATGCCATCCCTAAAATGATTAAAGAAATGTTTTTTACTTCACAATTTATAACGCTTAAATATAGCTCAACATGCAGACTTATTATACGTCAAAGTATTTCCCATCCAATGTGCTGTGGAAATATTCTTTATAAAGCACAAACATGTCATTATTCACCTCAGAAGCTAACAAAACCTTTAAATAGACTTAATATGAAGGGATATAGTTACGATACCGTTGTCAGGTCATTAAAGATTGCATATTTTTGCGTTACTTTTGAATCACTTATATGGTCTTTTCATCGGAACTAACATTGACCTATAATGGTTTACTTTTTTAAATCGTTATTTGGATGGAGAGTTGTCTCATTGGGACTCACACCACATCTTTCTACGTCTATAAACACATTTATTTAAAAACAGGTTGTTGACATGACACGGGTTATATATAAAAAAAAGAAGATGTGGTATGATTGCCAATGAAACAACTGTTCACAAGAGACCAAAAGACCCAGACATTAACAACTATAGGTCACCGTACAGCCTTTAACAATGAGCAAAGTCTATACCGCATAGTCAGCTATAAAAGGCCCGATAAGACAATGTAAAACAATTCAAAAATGTTCTTTTCATATATGTCATTATGGTATGATACTAAAACCCTAACGATTGTGCCTGATATTCATATTATGAAGACATAATCTTTCAGTCAGTGTAATTGAAGTCTGGAGCTGGCATGTCAGTTGGTCCGAGACCACAATTATTTCGTAGTGCATATCTTTTTGAACGTAAATGAAAATATAAAAAATCCAACCGGCGCTTTCTCAATCAAACTTTTACAGTGTGTTGTACTACTTTTGGGACAAATTATATCAAAATTATAGAAAAAAGCATCGGCTCTAACTCAAAATATGGACAATTTTATGTTTAGGGCGTCTTGAAATCTTTTGACAGCTTCCGAAGTGCTAATTTTTAACCTTTTTCAGCTGGACCAATCACTACTTTCCTTTTTAATTCTGGACCCAATTTTTTTTACAGTGTAATTTCATCCCCCTAATTGCAATTTGTGGCATTTAACATGGAGAAATAAATTTGGAGGGGGTATAAAAAAAAATGGCAAGTAACCCACTGTCAACACTAGGGACTATATTCGTGAACAACGAAAATCAAGGGACGACAATTGTGGTCTCGGACCAGTTAACTGCTAGTAGTCTGTTGTTATGTTTGTATTATTGTCATTTTAATTTTCTACATTGGCTAGAGGTATAGGGGAGGGTTGAGATCTCATAAACATGTTTAACCCACCGCATGTTTGTGCCTGTCTCAAGTTAGGAGCCTCTAGCCGTTGCTACCCTTGTATTATTTTTAATTTTAGTTTCTTTTCGTGTACAATTTGGAGTTTAGTATGGCGTTCATTATCACTGAACTAGTATATATATTTGTTTAGGGGCCAGCTAAAGGACGCCGGGTGTGGGAATTTCTTGCTGCAGTGAAGACCTGTTAGTGACCTTCTGCTGTTGTCTGTTCTATGGTCGGGTTGGTGTCTCTTTGACACATTCCCCATTTCCATTCTCAATTTTAATGAAATAGCAAGAGATATCAAAACCTTATATGTCATATTTCAAGTTTCGGTACATGTATCCCCCATAACTAGACATTAAAGCAACAGCAAACACGGCTTTCTACTTCTTCATTTCAGACTTATATTTCGAATTTGACATACGCGGTAATCTCAGTAACAGCATATATGAATAACGAGACGATTTTCATTTTGAAATTATCGATTTCCCCGACCTTATCAGCATTATATTAACTTCACCTGCATATTGGTATACACTTTTTCCTCATTCGATTTTTAAAAGAATGTCGCTGCTGCTCATACTTTAGTGTCTAACACAAAGTTGGTGTATCAGGGTTATGCCAAAACACGTCTCGTTCCTAAAAAGTTCATCGGAAGATATAAAGCCCAAGCTGGTTGTTAAATGTATCAACTTCACAAAAAAGCAATTATGGTATTGTACAATATATGTACTAACGTCGGTTATAAAACTTGTACTACTGTTCAGATCGTTATTTTTTTTCTTTTGGCAGGTCTCGGAACTTATACATCCCCCATTGTGTTATTGTGCAACGGTCAATTTCTCATGTGTCTGTTGTCTTTCATTGTTGTCAATATCATGTAATTTTATGCGACTGTCATACAAGTACGAGGTTTAGCCAGCTATAAGCTATATCTTAACCTACAATAACTGTTTAACGTCAGGAATGTGACGGTTTTCATACCTTCGTTTGACATTTTGGAACTTTTGATTTTTCTATTTAGTAAGCGACTTTAGTGTAATGCCAGAAAATGACAAACCTGTTCTAGATTATCTTCTGATAATACTATAAGGTCAACAGTGAACGGGAGAGCTTTTTCGCTTTCCTTTTCATGTGACATAACATGAAAAAACCAAAGCCTCATTTATCAGTTGGTTACATGAAGAAAGCCCAAGTGTGGTATACAATATGTAGGACAAACAAGAATGAAATTTTAAATTCATCTACATTCAAGTCCATCCGCTCCACAGAGAGTCATATAGTAAACAAGTCTGTACACCAGCTTGGATTATTTGTAATATCTTCAATTTTTCACTTATTCTTACAACATTTGTATAAACTTCAAGATTATAAAAAAAAACGTTTTTTTTCTAAAGTGAACATTGATTGGTTAAATATTTCTCAGTCATGTCCTGTGTTTGAATTTGTTTGTTAGCTTTTTGGTCATGAATGTTTGTCTCTAATATTTAATTAACTGTGCATTTGTATTCAGATATCGCAGATCAAATTTATTCGTTCATTGTTTAATCATACGTTTTTTGATTGAGTTAAGTCTGCCAATTGATATTTTATCGTATGTTTTTCTTTGTTGTGATGTTATGCTATTGTTTCAGAAAAAGGGAGAAGGTTTGGATCCATTAAAACGTTTAATCCCGCTGCAAATGTTTGCACCTGTCCTAAGTCAGGAATCTGATGTACAGTAGTTGTCGTTTGTTTATGTAATATATACGTGTTTCTCGTTTCTCGTTTTGTTTATATAGATTAGACCGTTGGTTTTCCTGTTTGAATGGTTTTACACTAGTAATTTTGGGGCCCTTTATAACTTGTTGTTCGGTGTGAGCCAAGGCTCCGTGATGAAGGCCGTACTTTAACCTATAATGGTTTACTTTTTAAATTGTTATTTGTATGGAGAGTTGTCTCATTGGCACTCACACCACATCTTCCTATATCTATATATCACAACCACATCAAAGCTTAAGGCTGCTTCTGAACATTTGAAGGTCCCTACTATTGTTGGCTACCTAAACTACACACAAAGACATTTAAATATCGTTTCATCTCGGCCTCTAGTAAGTGTTCTACAACTAATCTTTCAGTGCTCTTAACTAAAATGGAGAAAGGAAATGGGGAATCTTACTAGTTCATTAACTACTATTAAAGAGATTATCATAAACTATTGTAATAAAATATATGAACATAGTAGTATAAACCATTTTTGGAGTGTAAAATGTTCTTTGGATGTTTTAGATAAATTATGTGCTTTTGATGGTCCTTTTGAGTCTGTTGATAGTTTTGATTTTTCTACTCTTTACACTACAATTCCACACTATCTTATTCAACAAAAGTTTTCCTATCTAATTAAATGGTCGTTTGGTAAAGCTGAATGTAAATATATTTGCTGCAACTCATGTTAAGCCTTCTTCTCTAATGAGAAAGGTAAATATGCTAGATATACTTACTGGGGGTGTGATGAGATGATTGAAGCTGTTAATTTTCTCCTTGTTAATATTTATTTAAGTTTCGGCAGTATTTAAATATTTCGGTTTTAAACGGAAAAACTCCACACTAAACTTTGCCACAAAAGCGACGATTTTTCGTTCCCTATTGTTAATTTTCCATTTTTAGATGGTGATGTTCCTTTGGCACCATCTTACGGTCTTTATATTTCACAACTTGTTCGCTATGCCCGTGTCTGCTGTGACGTATTTTTATTTTAACGAACGCAATCTATGTATTACTGGTAAATTATTTAACCTGGGATATCGTTAGCATAAATTACTTCCAACCTTTATTAAATTTTTCCATAGATATAAAGATTTGGTTTTGAAGTTTGGTTGTACCTGTAAAAAACTTATTTCAAACGGGATAGCACATCCTCATTTTTACGGAAATGTTGTTAACCGTGCCCGAAATTTAGAAATGATCCATGTAAAATTGTCGCTCCTTTCAATAAACTTATTCTAAAAGGTTACCTATTCAACACTGTAATAAGATCATTGAATATTGTTTTTATTGGTATAAATATTGATTTTGTTATCAGTGAATTAAAAGCTAACTAAATATTACTAGTATGTTATATACATATACATATTCATGGATCTACAATATGTCGATACATGAAACTTGGCATTGTACAAGGTCATGTTTTTCATGGCTGTTTATGACGTCTTAACACTAAATCCATTGGATGTTATATGTGTACGGATTGATAGTTTAGTCTTAGATGTATGATTGTTTTATTCGTTCTTAGTGGCTTTGAACTAGCTGTCAGATAACTGCGAGTACTCTCAGATCTGTTCATTGTGTCTTTTTGTGTCGGGATGTATAAGTACCCGGCCACGTTCACTTGTATGTTTGTCCATCTGATGAGTTAAGCCTTTTTCAACTGATTTTTATAGTTCGTTCTTATGTTGTACTGTTATACAAATGTCCCAGGTTAGGGAGAGGGTTGGGATCCCGCTAACATGTTTAACCCCGCCAAATTATTTATGTATGTGCCTGTCCCAAGCCAGGAGCCTGTTAATCAGTGGTTGTCGTTTGTTTATGTGTGACATGTTTGTTTTTCGTTCATTTTTTTATATAGATAAGGCCGTTAGTTTTCTCGTTTGAATTGTTTTACATTGTCTTATCGGGGCCTTTTAAAGCTGACTATGCGATATGGACTTTGCTCATTATTGAAGGCCTGACGGTGACCTATAGTTGTTAATGTGTGTGTCATTTTGGTCTTTTGTGGATAGTTGTCTCATTGGCAATCATACCACATCTTCTTTTTTATATTTAAGGTTTGAATTTTTTCTTGGTTCTCGTTTTTGTTATTTTTATTGTTATCTATGTCTCAAGTTTTGTAATGCAGGTATTATTACTAAAACTCGGATGATATTTCTAAGTGTGTTAAAGGACAATTCAAATATGAAGAACCACTTTCAATCTGTCTTTGTGGTTAGTTTCAGGGTCAAAGACCCGCATTACTGATATTGGTCGTTTCAATGGACAAACAACTTTAAAGCAAGACTTTTTGTACTGCAGGTATTATAACTAAAACTCGGATGATATTTCTAAGTGTGTTAAAGGACAATTCAAATATGAAGAACCACTTTCAATCTGTCTTTGCAGTTAGTTTCAGGGTCAAAGACCCGCATTACTGATATTGGTCGTTTCAATGGACAAACAACTTTCAAGCAAGTCTATTCAAAGTTATCCTGTACAACACCAGTAAAATAGTCTGAAAACCCAGTGTCCAAATAAAGCTGAATGAAAAAAGAGGAGAAAGATGCCAAACGAGCATTTAACCTCAAAGTCGAAAATACACTGTCAACGCCATGGCTGAAAAAGAGTATTGATGAACGACAAACAACAGTTTACAAAACACAAAATAGAAAACTTAAGACTATTTGGATGTAAGTCAATGCAAATCTGTCTTTATTACGCTTACACAAAAACACACAAAAAAAGCTGGTTGTTAAATGTATCAACTTCACAAAAAAGCAATTATGGTATTGTACAATATATGTACTAACGTCGGTTATAAAACTTGTACTACTGTTCAGATCGTTATTTTTTTTCTTTTGGCAGGTCTCGGAACTTATACATCCCCCATTGTGTTATTGTGCAACGGTCAATTTCTCATGTGTCTGTTGTCTTTCATTGTTGTCAATATCCTGTTATTTTATGCGACTGTCATACAAGTACGAGGTTTAGCCAGCTATAAGCTATATCTTAACCTACAATAACTGTTTAACGTCAGGAATGTGACGGTTTTCATACCTTCGTTTGACATTTTGGAACTTTTGATTTTTCTATTTAGTAAGCGACTTTAGTGTAATGCCAGAAAATGACAAACGTGTTCTAGATTATCTTCTGATAATACTATAAGGTCAACAGTGAACGGGAGAGCTTTTTCGCTTTCCTTTTCCTGTGACATAACATGAAAATCCCAAAGCCTCATTTATCTGGTTACATGAACAAAGCCCAAGTGTGGTATACAATATGTAGGACGAACAAGAATGAAATTTTAAATTCATCTACATTCAAGTCCATCCGCTCCACAGAGAGTCATATAGTAAACAAGTATATCACAACCACATCAAAGCTTAAGGCTGCTTCTTAACATTTGAAGGTCCCTACTATGTCTTGGCTACCTAAACTACACAAAAAACATTTAAATATTGTTTCATCTCGGCCTCTAGTAAGTGTTCTACAACTAATCTTTCAGTACTCTTAACTAAAATTGAGAAAGGAAATGGGGAATCTTACTAGTTCATTAACTACTATTAAAGAGATTATCATAAACTATTGTAATAAAATATATGAACATAGTAGTATAAACCATTTTTGGAGTGTAAAATGTTCTTTGGATGTTTGAGATAAATTACGTGCTTTTGATGGTCTTTTTGAGTCTGTTGATAGTTTTGATTTTTCTACTCTTTACACTACACTTCCACACTATCTTATTAAACAAAAGTTTTCCTATCTAATTAAATGGTCGTTTGGTAAAGCTGAATGTAAACATATTTGCTGCAACTCATATGGAACGCGTAAAGCACATTAATAGATAATCACAGTTTATCGGCGACAATGATAGATTATCGGTCGACCATTATATATGTACGGCGTAAAGTATACTTTACGGTCGACCATCATAGATGGTCTAATTAATGTGACTCGCGCGCAGACAATGATAGTTACTTCTTTGATAATGCATTTACAGTCGACAAGGTGAATTGTTTCGACAATGATAGTTAACCTCGACCAAGTGAATTAAAACACAAGTCGTAAATTCGATAATTTTAGATAAAACCGGAAATGCTAGCCAATTGTAAAATCGATTTTGATTGGCGGTCAACTTTTTTCTTTGGAAGTTAATTCCTTGAAGTTTATTCCTTAAAGCAAAAGTTACCCTTTCTAAAACATGTTCAACAGGTGTTTTAAAAAATAAATTTCGGACTTCACATCCTTGTATTAACTATGATGGTAAAGTGCATCGGACTATTCGTGCAACAGAATGGACACAAGAGGAACATAGTTTCCAATTTTCAATCCTCGAATATTGAAGCTTCTTGTAAAATTTAAAAGTTCCACACATAAATAAAGTTTTGTTTTCTCTATCGTTTACAAAGTAAAATACCTTTTATTATCATATACATGTATATTTGTATTTTTTCTCTAAAAGGTTTGATTTTTACAGGTAAATGCATATTACAGGTGGCTAGATGATCACATGTATATTTGTATTTTTTCTCTAAAAGGTTTGATTTTTACAGGTAAATGCATATTACAGGTGGCTAGATGATCACGTGTTTACCTGTAATATTGCTAAGAGGTGTCAGAAGTTAAATTTCTATAACAACTGGCCCAAATAAACGTTGACATAACAGGGAAAAGGTGTTTTTTTAAGAATTTTATAATCAATAAATTAATTCGAGACTGTTTAACAGTAAGAAACAAATTTGCAACATTCATAAACAAGAAATCTTTAAAGATTTATGCTCTATGGTTCTTTTTTTGTGTGTAATTATTTGGGTTGTTCTTTTGTTCAGAAATCTATATATCATTTCATATAATAATATTTTATGAAGTTAGTGTGTCTTAACACTGATTAGGACTCCTAAGTGCACTAAAAACTTATAATATGACACTCTTGACAAGAAGGAGTACTATTAAATGTAAAAAAAAATCATGTTATGTTAGAAATTGATATTTAATGCATAAACTCAAAATAATAAAATAAACAGAATAACAAATAAATGAAGTATTTAACAATGTTAATCTTGCCGGTTTTTCTTTGATTTTACCGAAAATCGATGAACCGCAAGATATGGGTCAAATTACATATCTGATTACTCTATTATCTTAAAAAAAAATGAAAATTTTAAACTTATTTGCATAAGAAAATATCTCAGACATTTTATATGTTTAACATAGAAAATACTTTAAGATTCCGTGATTATTATTTTTAATAAGACATCTATAGATAAAAGCTTAAGTGTACCTTGGTGAATTCAATGTTGTGATGTCATAGCAGATCTTAGAATACAGAAAGTTGTTACTTATAACGATATTTTTATGAATTGACAAAAAAAAAATTGTCCCGGGTAACCGCCCTCCCCCTCTATGATTTGTTATTGCCGAAGTGGGAGGCTAAAGTTTAAAAAAAAAACGCGACCTAACAGACTACAGAACAGCAGACAGTGGATACAACATTTGATATGTTTTAAAGACACAGTTGGACACAAAATGATTGCACTGGGTAATTTCAACTATCACATGATGCCCTATGAATTAATTGACATACTTGAGCTCGTCTTAGGAATATATTCTCAGTGAACAAAAACGAATTTAGTAAATGTTTACTATAAAAACAGACAACAGACTTGCTGTCTTGAATACAATTGTGGCTTGTATTGTTTAATTCATTTTTAAAGCAACATTTGATCGATTGTTGGTATGTGTTTTCTCATTTTTACGGTTGTAATTTGTTTTCAGCTTTGCCAAATTAGTGGAGATAACTCAGATAAAGTATTTTTACAATTATAGAAATGACCTATTTTAATATGTAGCATTTGATTTTTTTTTGGGGGGGTGGGGGGTGCTATGGATTTTTTTGGGAAAAAAGTTTGTTTCCAGGTTTTGGAGAAAAAAAATATTTGTTTTTGACCCTGAGAAAAAAAAGTGTTTGTTTCATCCTCAGCTGCCACTATATGTAATTCTAAAATTGAAAGAAAAAAATTGTTTTCGTCTTTTCGCCAAAAAAAAGTTTGTCCAGAAAAAAAAATCTTTGCCCCTCCCCCGAAATTCAAATCTGCCTAAGAGCTAGATACCGTAATTTTGATTACTTTTTTCTCAGTAAATTTTTAAATAGATATAGAATTAATGAGTGCAATTTAGAAAAAAGGAAAATTCATTTACATTCTTCAAAAATGAATAAAAAAAAAATAAGTATTAAAGGTTATTTTCCAATATTCCCGTTGTTTGTGCATGACTCTTCGATAACTAAAAAGAAGAACCAGACTTTCATAAAAAAAATTAAGACGATGTAGTATGATCGCCAATGATTCAACTCCGAAATAGACCAAATGACACAGATATTAACAACTGTATGTTACCATATGGCCTTCAATAAGGAGCAAAGTCCATACCGCATAGCTATAAAAGGCCCCAAAATGACAAATGTAAAAACAATTTATGCACGGAATCATGAAAACAAATATGTTTTACAGCAACAAACGACAACCACTGAATGGATCCTGACTTGGGACAGGCACATATAGAATGTGGTGGGTTAAAACTTATTCGAAGACACTAACCCTCCTAATATCCTGTGACAGTGATAAAACAGTACAACATAAGAATAAACTATTAAATTTAGTGGAAAAAAGCTTATATCATCAGTTGGGTACAAACAAAAATACATCTAACAAACCAAAAAACACAGAGTGCTATGACTATAGGATATTAATCAAGTGACTGCTATGATTGTAGGTTATTCTTCACGTAACTGCTTTGACTAAAGAATATTCATGATATTCATCAAGTAACTGTTTCTACTATATGATTTAAATCAAAGTAATTGTTATGATTAAAGGTTACTTATTAAGTACATGCTATGACTATAGGTTATTCATCAAGTGTCTGCTATTACTATAGGTTACTATAGAATATTCGTCATTAAACTGCTATGACACTACGATATTCATCAAGTACCTACTTTGACAATAGGATATTCATAAAGTACCTGCTATGACAATATTATATTTCTTGTGAAACTGCTATCACAATAGGATATTCATTAAGTAACTGCAATGATTGCAGGATATTCATCAAGTAATTGCTATGACGATAGAACATTCAAAAAGAACCTGTTATGACTATATGATAATCAACAAGTAACTGCTTTGCCTATATGATATTCGTCAAGTAACTCCTATGACAATTTGATATTCAACAAGTACCTGCTTTGAATTAGTATATGATATTTATCAAGTACATGATATAGCAATAGGATATTCATCATGAACTGCTTTGACTATAGGATATTCATCAAGTAACTGCTTTGACAATATAATATTCATCAAGTACATGCTTTGCCAATATGATATCCATCAAGTAACTGCTACGACTATAGGATATTCATCAAGTACATGCTTTGGCAATAGGATATCTTTCAAGTAACTGCTATGACTATATGATAAACTTCAAGTACCTGCTATGACAATAGGATATTCATCAAGGAACTATTATGACGATCGGATATTTACCAAGTCCCTGCTTTGACTATAGAATATTTATTAATTCCCTTATTTGAATATAGAATATTCAACACGTAACTGCTATGACAATAGAATATTCTATCAAGTACATGCTATGACAATAGGATATCCATCAAATAACTTCTATGACTATAGCATATTCATCAAGTACCTGCTATGACAAAAGAATATTCATCAATTCCCTTATTTAAAATATAGGATATTCAACAAGTAACTGCTATGACAATATGATATTCATCAAGTACATGCTATGACAATAGGATATCCATCAAATAACTGCTATGACTATAGCATATTCATCAAGTACCTGATATGACAATATTATATTCATCAAGTAACTGCTCTGAAACTGAATGTAAAGTTATAGCAAAAGGCTTAAAATTTGTTCCTACAAACAAATGTAACCACAGACAATTGATAAAAGATTTTCAATCATTTGAGAGGTCGTTGCGACTGAAATATTATTTCGGTACTAATGTACGCACAGCAACCAAAAACCACCCTTTCAAAATTAAATCTAATTTCCAAGTTCCAATCATTGGCGATAATTCAATAGAAAAATACATCTTCTACACAAAATACGAATTATCAAAATATATGCCGACGATTAAATACAATATGTCTAAATCGGAACGTGAATGCATAAAGAAATTAAAAAACGACAATACTATATGTATTCATAAAACCGATAAAAATAACACGACTGTAATACAGAATAAACGTGATTATCTTACTGAAGGCGAATTTTAATTAAATGACGGTATTCACTATACTAAAATAATAAATATTGACATAGAAAATACCAGAAAAATAGTCAATAAATTGGTATACCGTATGAAAGAAAATGATGAAATAGACGAAATGTCTTTCAAATTCTTACGAGAAGAAGGTAAAACATTTAAAACTCCAAAAGCCTACTTCCTTACTAAGATTCACAAACTTAGTACGGAAAAATTAGAAATGTACCAAAATGAATGTATGAATAAAGAAAAAGTACATGTACCAGGTCGACCGATTATTAGCCAATGCTCGGGACCATTACTAAATATTGGAAAATACCTAGATTATTTTCTTCTTCCATTGATAAAGACACAAGCTACATATCTATCAGATACTAGCGATTTTATCAGATACATAGAAAGCACTCACACGAAACAGAGTGATTAACTTGTTTCCTATGATATAACATCGCTATATACTAATCTTAATTTCAATGAAATTAATACGGCTATAGAAAATACGCTGAAAGACCATGTAAATCAAGAATATGAAATTAAAAGACCATCTACAGAAAGTCTTCTTGATATTCTGAGTATTTTACTGACAAAAAATGAATTTACTTTTAATGAAAACGCATATAAACAAATCGTTGGCGTTTCAATGGGCGGAGTTGCTTCCCCGGAAATATCTGATATTGCTATATTTGACCATATAAATAATATTATAGAACAATATCCATACAAAGACAATATCAAATTTCATAAACGAATGAGAGATGATGGTTTCATTATATTTAATGGAAGCAGCGAGCAAATTAAACAACTATTTGAAATAGCAAATAAGAAACATAACTTGCTGAAATTTACTTTTGAAATAAATACTCATACTATGAAATTCTTAGATGTGGTATTGTACAAAGGTAAACGGTTTAGTACATCTGGAATACTAGATGTAAACTGTTACACCAAACCTACTGAGAAATATCCGTATTTACATAGAAGCTCAAATCATGCTTCTACCTGTTTCTCTTCTTTATTAAAGGAGAAGGGACTAGAATTTTAAGAAACTCTAGCAATAAGGACGAATTTAATAAACGTATCAAACTGTTTATAGATAAATTATCTAGACGAGGATATACGAAAGAAATCGTCAGTCAAATATTGCACAAAATTCGCCACGAAGACAGACAGTTAAAACTTCGGAAGAAACAAAATAAGAATAAAATAACAGGCAGAAATATGTTCATTACAACATATCATTATAATGCTGAATATCTTAAAAAGATTATAACAAAATTCTGGTATATAATTCGGAAAGATCCGATTGCCAAACAAATATTTAAATCTAAACCAGACATGGGTTTCAAAAACAATAAGAATATTAGCGACATGATAATTAATCATTAGTCGAACAGCCCCTCCACGGGAAGCGTATGGTAAGCGGAAGAAGGTGTCATACCACCAATTACTCCCTCAAATTTAGAACGTATGTGAAAGTAGGCCTACTCGGACAAAAAAAAGTGCATTTGATGTCATTGTTCACCTAAACTAACTAACAAATTTGCATAAATGAAAGTTTTGTTGAAAGAGAAATATATTAAGACCATTTTGAGCCAAAATTTACCTGTCTAAGAGTTTGCATTAAAAATTGAGGATTAATGCGCTCCATAGTATACTAATTTAAGATTTCCAGAAAACCAGGGGTTATTTTTAGTGGTACCTCCTTTCGGAAGCTCTCTGCTTTCTTATATGATTTTGAATGTATGTTGAAAATTGGCATGCAGAAAGGTGACACCTGTACAATTCAGGATATACCTAGTTTCTATGAAGTTAAACTTAAGGTAAAATATTTAGAAAGCTGTGAAAATTGCAAAATTTGGTTGAACAGATAGGGACTTTTAATTGGTGGTATGACGCCAGAAGGGATCCCGTAGACCGCCCTACGTCACGATTCATGAATTATGCATATTCTATTTATAGGCTATTTTTAAACGATTCGGAAAATACTAATGCTAAAAATAGAATTTTCTTAACATGTAAAACTATCTTTAAAAAAACGATGCAAAATCATTAACTTTCATGGAGAGTGGTAAAGCGTTATTTTCGTGGAACGTGATCGCGTTTTTTTATTTCACGTTCAACGTGTTTTTACTTTTTTATTACACGTTCAGTCGTGCAAAACAGCTAGGTGTTCAAAATGTTCTGCTTATGTAATTTTTGTACGTGCTTCGTGATTCAAATGCTTATTTTGCGTGCTCAGTATTTTTCAAAAAAAAAAATCAAACACCAGACAGGGATCGTCAACATGGTCAAGAACGAAATTGATTTAGGCAAATTAAAATTAATTCATAGATTTTCATCCCCGCCCGCCCCTCTGAAATCGCCCCGCCCGAATTTTTTTATTTTATAAAATTTACGATATCCGGATTTTGTTCATTCCCGTTACCGGTAACCGTTAAAATTTCGTTTCATTCAATGCTTCCTGTTTCAAATTTCGGTTTTGTACCTCGAGTAAATCTAACCAAAATGATTAAGTCGACCTTTCCGCTGCTCTATGATGACAACTTCATCTTCTGAGAGTAAAGATTGATAACGAGAATGACATGAAATATTGGTGTTACGAGAAAAACGCTGTTTCCAAGACTGCAAATCGCGGTATGTCACAAATTTCTGTGATTAGAAAACTGCGGACTTTTTATTTATGCAATGACTTTGTCTCAGGGAATTTAAACTGTAAATGATACCCAAAGCACAAGATTCGTGGAAACCATTGATACAGAAAACATGACTGGATTATAGATATTGAAACACAAGCACGAACTTGTCAGATTTATGACCGTTTATTGAATTTAAAAAGTCGACTAACATACGCATTTTATTTATGCAAGCCCTTTGATTGTACCCATTGCTGTCTTTTTATGTTGACAAACAGCAAATGTCCCAATACACCCAAACAGACTCATTAAACAACAACTTTTTTTTTATTATTAAGTTCATGTTTTACATGATAATTATATTTTCATCTTGCATATAAAGTACCAACCCTATTATTTTCAACAGTGAACACTCTCTGAGTTTTCATTTTATTCTGTACTCATAATAATTGTGTTGCATACCAATGCATTTGCTTCATTTTACGGTAATACAAACCATTGTTTAGAAACCCAAATACATTTTGTGTAGGTAGTCTAACCGAAGAGAGTATTTCTCACACGTTTTTGTTGTTAAGTTTTTAAAGCCGCAATTAGATATATTTATTTAAGGATTTGAAATATTATGTAAGATTCCTCATACTTGTGTATGCATGATATAGAATGAAATTCAAAACAGTGTGGCTGTGGCCATTGATTGACACATTAAATTCATCCATTGACTGGGACAATTTAGGTGAACGTTTGTATGTAACGACCATTGCTCACTATGTACTTTTTAAAGACACTTAAACTATAGGGTCACCAAAGGTTCTCAACACCTTAATAAAGTAATTCGAAAAACTAATCAGAAATAACATGAACTTTTGATTTATATCAATTATATAAATCAAAACATAAAGGTTATTCCTGATTAATTTTTTGAATTATTTTATAATTAAAGGCGTTAAGAAACCTTTGGTGACCTCACAGTTTAAATGTCTATCGTAGGTACGTCGTGAACAGCGGTCGTTACAGACAAACGTTCATGTAAATTGTCCCAGTCTATGGATGAATTTAATGTGTCAATCAATGACCACAGCCACACTGTTTTGAATTTCATTCTAAGCTTATTATTACAGTAAGTCTTGCATATATGAAGAACTCATCACAAAAGGGTTTCATATGAAAAAAAATTTAAAAAATAAAATCCTCCCACCCGCCCCATTATTTTCAAAAATTTGGATGAAAATCTACTAATTAATTTTAGTTGGCCTTATGTTTAAACATATTTATTTATAGTGGATTGGGAAACAAGTTTTGCAACTTATATTAATCCCTTTCCACGTTGCGGGTGCGAGTTCTGCCTTGAAGCGGCATAAGCCTACTCTTTTTCGAAATCTACAAGGGTGTCTTTAACGTGCAAGAGATATGGCTCTCTCTTAACACGGGTCAGCCATTTATCGTCCCCTTCCGACGGACTATCATCGTTTCCTCAAGACCATACTCGCAAATGGTGTCGAGGGAGAGCCGAAAATTGCATGAGTTCCTGAAATTTTCATCTCAAACGGGAATCGAACCAGGAACCTTAGTGTTAGTAGTCCGATGCACTAACCAAAACACCACGGCTCTCTACAAATTGATTTAATTTTGTTTCCGTGATAAGAAATGATAAGGCGGTAAGGCCAATGATGTTGTTCCTTTATTTGCATAAAGTTCAGAATATCTTTATATACTTTTTTAAAAGCTGTAAATTATTTATATCATAAATGTGTACACACTAAATAGGGAATATTAAGTAAAACAGAGAGTTCATATATACAAGAGGACAGTGACACAGTCACAAAAGGTTCACCTTAAAGTCTTTATTTTTCGTGCAACGTTCATGACAGAAATTATTTCACGTTCAACGTGAAATGGTGTCTTAAATAGGAAAATGTTCCGCATTACAGTAGCATATATCATTGTGCCCTCATTAAGCAAATACATATTCCTTTTTAAGATATATATGATATTTCACATATATATGACACACAGTAGTGGTGCCTTAATTATGTTGTAAAGACTTGCAAATGTCCCATGCACGTGATCCCATGGCTTTGAATATACTATGGAGTTGATATTTTTATTATCTGCTTAATAGAGTACTTTGATGTAGGCAAATTGAAAAAAAACATGTAGCTTACACGTTCTTAGGCACGAGACATTTCCTTTACGGGGTGTGAGGGGGTAGTGGTAGTGGTGGTGGGGTGGGGGTGCTAGTCTTCGTTTCCCCTGTTATTGTTTATAATGAAGCTACATGTTCTATTAGGGCGTTCTACAGGATCTTCTGGGCGGTCTACATGATCCCCTGTTGTCTGAACCTTATATTTCTACTATAGAACGTTCTTTAGGATCTCCTATATTGTTTGTTTATCATGTATATACTAAAGGACGTTCTACAGGATCACCTGGGCAGTCTATAGGATCCCCTTTTGTCTGAACATTATATATAAACTATAGAACGTTCTATATGACACCCTATTGTTTGTTTTTAATGTATCTACTAGAGGACTTTCTACGTGATCCCTTGGTCGGTCTGTGTGATCCCCTGCTTTCTCAACATTATATATCTACTACAAGACGTTCTACAGGATCCCCTGTTGTTTGTTTTTCAAGTATATACTATAGGGCGTTCTACAGGATCCCCTGGGCGGTCTACAGGATCCCCTGTTGTCTTTACATTATATATCTACTATAGGACGTTCTACAGGATCCCCTGGGCGGTCTACAGGATCCCCTGTTGTCGTTACATTATATATCTGCTATAGGACGTTCTACAGGATCCCCTGTTGTCTTTACATTATTTATCTACTATAGGACGTTCTACAGGATCCCCTGGGCGGTCTACAGGATCCCCTGTTGTCTTTACATTATATATCTGCTATAGGACGTTCTACAGGATCCCCTGTTGTCTTTACATTATTTATCTACTATAGGACGTTCTATAGGATCCCCTATATTGTTTGTTTATTATTTATATAGTAAAGGGTGTTATACCGGATCTACTATAGGACGTTCTATAGGATCCCCTATATTGTTTGTTTATTATTTATATACTAAAGGGCGTTCTACCGGATCCCCTGGGCGGTCTACAGGATCCCCGTTTGTTTAAAAATATATATCTACTATAAGACGTTCTAAAGTATCCCCTGTTGTTTGTTTTTCATTTATATACTATAAGACGTTCTATATGATCCCCTATTGTTTTTTAATCATGTATATACTAAAGGGCGATCTACAGAATCCCTTGGGCGGTCTACGGGATACCTGTTTTCTTTACATTATATATGTACTAAATGGCGTTGTATAAGACCCCCTGTTGATTGTTTTTCATGTTTATACTAAAGGGCGTTCTACAGGATCCCCTGGGCGGTCTACAGGATCCCCTGTTGTCTTTACATTATATATCTACTATAGGACGTTCTACAAGATCCCCTGGGCGGTCTACAGGATCCCCTGTTGTCTTTACATTATATATCTGCTATAGGACGTTCTACAGGATCCCCTGTTGTCTTTACATTATTTATCTACTATAGGACGTTCTATAGGATCCCCTATATTGTTTGTTTATTATTTATATACTAAAGGGTGTTATACCGGATCTACTATAGGACGTTCTATAGGATCCCCTATATTGTTTGTTTATTATTTATATACTAAAGGGCGTTCTACCGGATCCCCTGGGCGGTCTACAGGATCCCCGTTTGTTTAAAAATATATATCTACTATAAGACGTTCTAAAGTATCCCCTGTTGTTTGTTTTTCATTTATATACTATAAGACGTTCTATAGGATCCCCTATTGTTTGTTAATCATGTATATACTAAAGGGCGATCTACAGGATCCCTTGGGCGGTCTACGGGATACCTGTTGTCTTTACATTATATATGTACTAAATGGCGTTGTATAAGACCCCCTGTTGATTGTTTTTCATGTTTATACTATAGGGCGTTCTACAGGATCCCCTGGGCGGTCTACAGGATCCCCTGTTGTCTTTACATTATATATCTACTATAGGACGTTCTACAGGATCCCCTGGGCGGTCTACAGAATCCCCTGTTGTCTTTACATTATATATCTACTATATGACGTTCTACAGGATCCCCTGGGCGGTCTACAGGATCCCCTGTTGTCTTTACATTATTTATCTACTATAAGACGTTCTATATGATTCCATGTTGTTTGTTTATCATGTATATTCTAAAGGACGTTCAATAGGATCCCTAGGCAGTCTACAGGATCCCCTTTTGTCTGAACATTATATATAAACTACAGAACGTTCTATAGGTTACCCTATTGTTTGTTTTTGATGTATCTACTAGAGGACTTTTTAGCGGATCCCTTGGTCGGTCTGTGTAATCCCCTGCTTTCTAAACATTATGTATCTACTACAAGACGTTCTACAGGATCCCCTGTTGTTTGTTTTTCAAGTATATACTATAGGGCGTTCTACAGGATCCCCTGGTCGGTCTACGGAATCCCCTGTTTTCTCAACATAATATATCTACTATAAGACGTTCTATAGGATCCCCTATTGTTTGTTAATCAAGTATATATTAAAGGGCGTTATACAGGATCCCCTGGACGGTCTTTATGATCCCCTGTTGTCTTTACATTATATATGTACTAAATGGCGTTGTATGTATAAGACCCCCTGTTGATTGTTTTTCATGTTTATACAATAGGGCTTTCTATATGATCCCTTGGGCGGTCTGTAGGAAACATTGGGCGGTCTGCAGGAATCTTTGTTTTTCAACATAATATATGTACTATAGGACGTTCTGTTGATTGTTTTTCATGTTTATACTAAAGGGCGTTCTACAGGATACCATGGGCGGTCTACAGGATCCCCTGTTGTTTCTAAATTATATATCTACTATAGGACGTTCTATAGGATCCCTATATTGTTTGTTTATTATTTATATACTGAAAGGCGTTCTACCGGATCCTCTGGGCGGTCTACAGAACGCCCTATAGTATATAAATTAAAAACAAACAACAGGGGATACTTGAGAACGTCTTATAGTAGATATATATTTTTAAACAAATGGGGATCCTGTAGACCGCCTAGTGGATCCTTAGAACGCCCTATAGTATAAACATAAAAAAACAATCAATAGGGCATTCTGTAGGATCCCCTGGGCGGTCTACAGGATCCCCTGTTTTCGCAACATAACATATCTACTATAAGACGTTCTATAGAATCCCCTATTGTTTGTTAATCAAGTATATACTAAAGGGCGTTCTACAGGATCCCCTGGGCGGTCTTCAGGATCCCGTGTTGTCTTTACATTATATATTTACTAAAAGGCGTTGTATATATCAGACCCCTTGTTGATTGTTTTTCATGTTTATACAATAGGGATTTCAATATGATCCCTTGGGTGGTCTGCAGGAATCTTTGTTTTTCAACATAATATATGTACTATAGGACGTTCTGTTGATTGTTTTTCATGTTTATACTAAAGAGGGGAGGTTTACAGGATCCCCTGTTGTATTTACATTATATATCTACTATAGGACGTTCTATAGGATCCCTATATTGTTTGTTTATTATTTATATACTAAAGGGCGTTCTACCGGATCCCCTGGGCGGTCTACACTGTTGATTGTTTTTTATGTTTATACTATAGGGCGTTCTACAGGATCCACTAGGCGGTCTACAGGATCCCCATTTGTTTAAAAATATATATCTACTGTAAGACGTTCTTAAGTATCTCCTGTTGTTTGTTTTTCATTTATATACTACAGTGGAGATCACTTCTAACCTCTCATTCGAACTGTCAGAATATTCTGTCATAGAACTGTTCTAACCTGTCCTAGAACAGTTCTACCTAGAACAGTTCTACCCTAGAACTGTTCTAAGTAGAACTGTCAGAATCAGTTCTAGGTAGAACTGACTAAATCAGTTCTAGGTAGAACTGTCAGGATCAGTTCTAGGGTAGAACTGTCAGGATCAGTTCTATGTAGAACTGTCCAAATCACTTCTAACCGTAAAACTGTCAGCAGAACTGACTAAATCAGTCAGGACTGTAGAACAGTTCTAAATGACGTCACTGCAATAAGGGCACTTTAGAATTTAGAAGAAATAAATCACTTCCAATTACTTTGCTATATATTAAAAAGCAGATTTTCTATATTTTTTACTGATCAAACGACTTTTATTACGTTACATGTAAAAATATCGAAGTGAATAGATGGTTACATGTACCCAACTCATCGGAGAAATATTTTTATAAGATTGCATACGGAAACATCATTGTTTACGTTTCTTCGTTGACTTCCCCGTTTAAGACAGTCTCTTCCTAATTAAAACTCTGCATTTAATTCATGGAATTTTAATCGTAATTTACCTTGTTTGCCTTAGATTTACATTCATTTAAGATTCTGTTTTGACAAATGTTCAAACGAAAATTGTACAGGGGATGAACTATGGGATATTAATGAAAAAAGTGTTGTACAACGTAAAAAAACTATATTATATATATATATATATATATACATTTGCACCATCTCGTCAATTTAGCCAGACTTATCCATAACGATTATAAATGATATCTGGGAGTCTGCAACTTAGAAAAATATACTGGATCTGAACATGAATGAAACATTTGCCCCTGGAAGTTCGGCTACAAATTAAATCATGCATGTTTCTTTGCCCTCTTCAAATTATATAACAGTATACTATTCCAAGAAGAGAACTTCCCATACATGTACTTTTTATTTTATTTTTAAAGTAAAGTATATGAATCAGTCATGTGAGTGTTGGATGATGCCATTAAATAGTTTTGTATAAAAAAAACCATCACAAACTACTGACTTAAACATGTTCAAAAGTCACCCTAGCATGTTTAATGACAGTTCATTATTATGGATACAGAGAGGAAATAATGGCACGCTAAATTCTTAGATATGGTATAAATACACCTTGTCGCTATTTGTCTGCCATTACTGGATATCACACAGGTTCCCGTAAAATTTTGACGTCATAAAACAAAATATCTGACGCCACAATGGAAAAGTCATTGTTGTATGCTTCAAAAGTTCAAGAGGCCGGGTCAGCCAGGATTAGCGATAAGGTGTATTGTGTTTCAAAGTTGGTGTCATTTTTATCATACGATCCGTCCTCACATAGAAATAATATTGGTTTACCATGTTTACACATGTTACAATGAGGCCATATACATGTATTACATGATTAAGTGTAAATAAGTTCAGTTTTGGTTGATGCGGTCAAATAATTTTGTTAAAACAACTCTCACTCAGTCTGATATATCGAAACCACTGAAATTTGTTTACAATTCAATATTTGGAATAAAAAGAGGACTTGTTGATATTCTAAATTGATGTGGAAATTTTTTTGTAGCCAATGTGTTCCAATATTCATTGATATTGCTGTCATTTGAATTATACAATCCATCGTAATATGTATTATTATAAGTGATTTAGTATGCGGCTATATATATATTAAGATTTACATAACAAAGTGTAATTATGGTCAGTTTTAATTGATGCTGTCACATATGGTCAGTTTTGGTTGATGCTGTCATATATTGTCAGTTTTGGTTGATGTGGACAAATAATTTTGTTATATTCATGAGTCAGTCTGAGATATCAAAACTACTGAAATTAGTTTACGATTCAAAATTTTGATGAAAAAGAGGACATGCTGGCACTATAAACTGATGTGAGCATAATTTCATTTTCCAATATTGCTTTTATTTATATTAAACAATCCATCCTGATATAAAAATATACTTTGCGGCTATTAAGATTGACATCATATACATAATAAAGTGCAAATATGGTCAGTTTTGGTTGATGCGGACAAATTATTTTGTTAAACCAGTCAGTCTGAGGTATGAAAACTACTGATATTTGTTTATGATGCAATATTTTGAATAAAAAGAGGACATGCTGGCATTCTAAATTGATGCAAATGAAATGAGGTAGCATTGTGCTCCAATATTTCTATCATTTGTATTTTCATGATTTTACAATCCATCCTTACATAAAAATATTACAGATTTACTATGCGACTGTAAGAGTTACATAAAAAAAAGCAAATATGGTCAGTTTTGGTTGATGCGGTCAAATATGGTCAGTTTTGGTTGATGCGGTCAAATATGGTCAGTTTTGGTTGAGGCGGTCAAATATGGTCAGTTTTGGTTGATGCTGTCAAGTATGGTCAGTTTTGATTGATGCAGAAAAATAATTTTGTTACATGATTACATGTTACTGTCAGTCTGAGGTATGAAAACTACTGATATTTGTTTCTGATGCGATATTTTGAATAAAAATAGGAAATGCTGGCACTCTCAATTAATGCGAGAAAAAAAAAGATTTACATAAAAAAAAAGCAAATATGGTAAGTTTTGGTTGAAACGGTCAACAGATTTTATTATACGACTCAGTCTGAAGTATGAAAGCTACTGATATTTGTTTACGATTCAATATTTTGAATAAAAAGAGGACATGCTCATTGGCAGATCAAGGGGGGGGTACAGGAGTTGAAACCCCCTTTTTTTTTGACGATCAATGCATTTGAATGGGAACATATAGTTGGAACCCCCCCCCCCGCCCCCCGCCCCTCTTTTTAAAATGACTGGATCTGTTTCTGATGCGATATTTTGAATAAAAATAGGAAATGCTGGCACTCTCAATTGACGCGAGAAAAAAAAGATTTACATAAAAAAAAAGCAAATATGGTAAGTTTTGGTTGAAACGGTCAAAAGATTTTATTATACGACTCAGTCTGAAGTATGAAAATTACTGATATTTGTTTACGATTCAATATTTTGAATAAAAAGAGGACATGCTCATTGGCAGATCAAGGGGGGGGGGGGGGGGTTCAGGAGTTGGAACCCCTTTTTTTTGACGATCAATGCATTTGAATGGGAACATATAGTTGGACCCCCCGCCCCCCCCCCTTTTTTTAAATGGCTGGATCTGCCACTGCCTGCTGGCACTATAAATTGATGCGAACAAAATTGTTTTCCAATATTGCTGTAACTTGTATAGTACAGTCCCTCTTGACCTAAAATTAAAACTGAAGTACTGTGCAGCTATATAGATTTGCAGAAAGAAAGAGCAAATAATGTCAGTTTATTATAGTTTTGTGGTCAAAAGATTTTTGTTAAACAGGTCCGTCCGAGGTATGAAAACTACTCGTAAACAAATATTACATAGTTTTGATTTTTCTACTCTTTACACTACACTTCCACACTATCTTATTCAACAAAAGTTTTCCTATCTAATTAAATGGTCGTTTGGTAAAGCTGAATGTAAATATATTTGCTGCAACTCATGTTAAGCCTTCTTCTCTAATGAGAAAGGTAAATATGCTAGATATACTTACTGGGGGTGTGATGAGATGATTGAAGCTGTTAATTTTCTCCTTGTTAATATTTATTTAAGTTTCGGCAACATTCAAAATATTTCGGTCTTAAACGGAAAAACTCCACACTAAATTTACGACAAAAGAGACGATTTTTCGTTCCCTATTGTTAATTTTCCATTTTTAGATGGTGATGTTTCTTTGGCACCATATTACGGTCTTTATATTTCACAACTTGTTCGCTATGCCAGTGTCTGTTGTGACGTATTTTTATTTTAACGAACGCAATCTATGTATTACTGGTAAATTATTAAACCAGGGATATCGTTACCATAAATTACTTCCAACCTTTATTAATTTTTTCCATAGATATAAAGATTTGGTTTTGAAGTTTAGTTGTACCTGTACAAAACTTATTTCAAATGGGATAGCACATCCTCATTTTTACGGAAATGTTGTTAACCGTGCCCGGAAATTTAGAAATGATCCATGTAAAATTGTCGCTCGTTTCAATAAACTTATTCTAAAAGGTTACCTATTCAACACTGTAATAATATCATTGAATATTGTTTTTATTGTTATAAATATTGATTTTGTTATCAGTGAATTAAAAGCTAACTTAATATTACTAGTATGTTATATACATATACATATTCATGGATCTACAATCTGTCGATACCTGTAACTTGGCATTGCACAAGGTCATGTTTTTCTCTGGCTGTTTGTGACGTCTTTACACCAAATCCATTGGATGTTGGATGTGTACGGATTGATAGTTTAGTCTTAAATGTATGATTTTTTTATTTAGTTCTTAGTGGCTTTGAACTAGCTGTCAGATAACTGCAAGTACTCTCAGATCTGTTCATTGTGTCTTATTCGGGATGTACAAGTACCCGGCCACGTCCACTTGTATTTGTGTCCATCTGATGAGTTAAGCCTTTTTCAACTGATTTTTATAATTCGTTCTTATGTTGTACTGTTATACAAATGTCACAGGTTAGGGAGAGGGTTGGGATCCCGCTAACATGTTTAACCCCGCCACATTATTTATGTATGTGCCTGTCCCAAGCCAGGAGCCTGTTATTCCGTGGTTGTCGTTTGTTTATGTGTGACATGTTTGTTTTCGTTCATGTTTTTATATAAATAAGGCCGTTAGTTTTCTCGTTTGAATTGTTTTACATTGTCTTATCGGGGCCTTTTATAGCTGATTATGCGGTATGGGCTTTGCTCATTGTTGAAGGCCTTACGATGACCTATAGTTGTTAATGTGTGTGTCATTTTGGTCTTTTGTGGATAGTTGTCTCATTGGCAATCATACCACATCTTCTTTTTTATATTTAAGTTTTGAATTTTTTCTTGGTTCTCGTTTTTGTTATTTTAATTGTTATCTATGTCTCAAGTTTTGTACTGCAGGTATTATTACTAAAACTCGGATGATATTTCTAAGTGTGTTAAAGGACAATTCAAATATGAAGAACCACTTTCAATCTGTCTTTGTAGTTAGTTTCAGGGTTAAAGACCCGCATTACTGATATTGTTCGTTTCAATGGACAAACAACTTTAAAGCAAGTCTATTCAAAGTTGTACAACACCAGTAAAATAGTCTGAAAACCCAGTGTCCAAATAAAGCTGAATGAAAAAAGAGGAGAAAGATGCCAAACGAGCATTTAACCTCAAAGTCGAAAATACACTGTCAACGCCATGGCTGAAAAAGAGTAATGATGAAAGACAAACAACAGTATACAAAACACAAAATTGAAAACTTAAGACTATTTGGATGTAAGTCAATGGAAATCTGTCTTTATTACGCTTACACAAAAATATTCTGTGAACAAGTAAAACAAATATATATTGGGGCTCATATTTATAGGGTCAAATGTTAGAATATTCAAGTGTAAGATGTCACACTTTGACGAGACTGTTCCCATTGACCTGGGTAAAATCTTTAAAATTCCTGTAAAAAAGGGAACAAACAGAGATAACTTTCATCTCAAAAATTAACTCATTTTAGGAATAACGGTTTAATAAGTATTCAAGCAATTCAGAAATAACATTTTGTTATTAAACAACACAGTATCGAAACAGAAAGTACAATATCTTTTCAGCTTCATTATTTCAAGCAGATGTCTCAATTCGGGATTATAAGTTTCAGTATTAAACATCTGTAACGTTCTCTAAAGACTGATTTTATGTTTACTTAGAATGATTCATATCAAAATTGCATTAAATACTTTAATGTTTCGGTCTACATAAATTCTAGACATGAACAGACAATTATCAACAAATAGTGACCCCCGATCTTAACAGTTTTTACGTGAACATTGAAAGCTTTAGATTCAATGCAAACCTTGACCAACCAATTACCAGAATTATTAAAAAAACATATACATCAAATTGGAAGAGGGAGTTCTCATTTTGTTATTTCTTAAATACATTGAATTTAATACACACATTGCGCTTGCTTCCTCACTGCGACTATTTTTTAAAAAATCCACATTTGAATGACAAATTCCCTTTATATTTACATTCGTCTATAGATGTAAGACTAAGAGCTAATGGTGATATACAAATTATGATTACTGTATGATATATCTTTTTGTAACATAATCGAGCGCGACCTTTGATTGACATATTTTAAATGATGATTTTTTTTTATTGAAAAAATACTCAAAACGATAAAACGAAAATAACCTTTTTTGATTACTAATCATGAAATGAATGAATGTGACCAACCAACTTTACAATACCTGATAAACAATTATAAGCATAGTGATATGATTAAGAAATATATATTTTTAAAATCTTTTTCGAAATCACCTGTTTAATTGTAAAAATGAATAGCTATGATATAAAAATACGAATATGACATGGATGGTGCTATATATAAGAATGCGGATGGTTGTAAGATGTTTGATGTTTTAAGGCCCCTAAATCATAATTTTGTGAAGAGTTTATGTTTTTATTTTATACATAAATTATACTTTGGAACAGTTAATATTCTATCAATTGAACTACAAATGATGTTCTCAAAAAGTATTATCAGAAATTAAAGGAAAAGTAATTTTGTCGATTCCAACAGTATAGATATCCAAAGGATGACGTATCGTACGAAATAATACCTCAATAACCATGCATATGTCAGAATATAAAGACAATAATAAAAGATCAACCTTCAATGTGAAATAGGTAATTCAAAAGATAATACAAATCATATATTCATTTATCGGCCATATACAAGATATCTACGGACAAAAATAGGAAAGAATATCCCATTAATAATAAAACTTATATATGTTGCGCCAAATTTCAACACCGACTGTATGTGTTTATGAAAGAATGTTTATAATTTTCATTTAATAATATTGAATCAAATATCCCTGACTTCATAGTTTTTCAATTATATACTAGTAGATTTCATTAAAATACACATACATCATACGTAAACTTCATATTCATCAAGTTTTTTTTAACTATATTTTATTATCTTCTGGAAAACACATTCATTTTAAATCATTACATATCGTTTACGTCATCGTGCTTTTCATCTGTTACGTTTGTGATCCCATAGAAAACGGTCCCATCAAGAACGAAGGTTCTCTGTTCAGGTGGTCTTTGATAATTGAATATATGAGAATCGTCACACCATTTGTTCTTAAATCGATCCCATTTGCTCACGTTACACCAGGTATTGATAAATCGGAATACTTTGAAATATACTTTAATATTTTCTGCTTCAATTGGTATTTCAATAGCATATCCACTTTGTGCGTTCTTTTCTTTGATTTCGCCCTGATATTTATATTCAACGATCATTTTCGATATCAATAATCCTTTTGATACATGTCGAAATCGACCGTAACTTATTGCCCTTTTTACGGAATGTTCTGAATTATCGTTGTTGTGAACATTGTTCTGTTCTTTTGATAGTGCCGGTGGAATATAGGATGCCCGTACTCTATATTCCTGCCAGTTAGGTGGTTTTGTGTTGTTTACCTGATCTAAATCATCTCCGACCGGTTGTTCGACTCCTTGCATTGCATATGAACCATTAGTTACGGGCTTTCCTACGATCGTTTCTTTCACGATGGCAGGAACCTTTTTGCCGACATATGCACAGGTACAAATTGCGCTATCGATTGTGACATTGGTCAAAACCTTAATGCCTGCATTCTTCAAATGTGCACCAACTGGACGATTTTCCCGCTGGTCGTCCAATCTTTCTTCTGTGTAAGCTGTTATTGACCCTAGTGTAGTCTCTGTTGCCTTTTCTGTAACGGTTCTGCTAAGTTTTTTTCCGATGGATGTTCCAGCTTTTTTGAATTTCCCCTTTATATTTGTTGAAGAAACCTCAGTTGAAATACCACCAATGACACCAGAAACTGCCCCAACAGCGGTCCCAGTCAAGCCACCTATAAAACCTCCTGCTACAGCATGACCTACAACCTGTTTTAATGACAAGTCAACACCATCGACAATTTTTTTCTCTGCATCTGCAGCAAGAGAAGATACAGTTCCTTCTGTAGCTCCTGACGCAACACCGATGGTCATTATTTGCCTAGATGTTAAACTCGATGCATGTTAAGCACTGCTACCTATTCCAGCAATTTTTGCCGTTATACCAAGAGAGGCTCCACCTGTTACTAGGCCAGCAAGAAATCCATGAATCACGTTTTCAAAATGCTTTTCTTTGTCGCATCCTTCTTCAATACTCTCTAGAGTGAACACTTTTGAAAGACCTTGTACACCACCTCCAACATAAGCTGCTCCATAAATTCCACTGACAGCAGCTACAGCGGGTGATGCGGCACCAGCACTTAGCACACCCAACGATAATCCTAATAAACTAAAAACTGATGACACTAACGTAATCTCTAATCTGTTGTCGTACATACGTTGTTGGTGTTCGTTTTCACATTCTGTTAAAACACTGATTTCCATTTAGACTTTGAAAGCCATCCGTTGCTATATTCAGCCCTGTTGTGATATTTAGCTCTCTTAGCTCGATCTCCTAGAATGTCATATGCGACCATCACTTCATGTGCCATTTCGTTATCACCATGTTCACCTGCGATGTCTGTGTGCCAACGACAGATTTCTCGTAGGTAAGCATTTTTAATAATCTCATCTTGATTGTCTTTTTCTAAATTTCTGACATCTGTAAAGTTTAGCTTCAGTATTTCATAGAGATCCCTTCCTTCGTCTAGTGATGCTTCATTACTTAAGTTGAGTTTCCTGATACATTTAAGTCTTTCATATTCATATTTCCCTAGATCACTCCCAGTCACATGTTCTCTTCTGTCAATCTCTATGTACAAATCGTTTGTCCATTCTGTAACGCACATTACTGTCTTTTTACTTTTTTTACAGTTTGTATTGATTTTATATTTGAAACCCTTATTAGAGCGATGCAAGTGGGATGATCCTGGTGTCAAGATTACTGATGAATACGATAACCAACAAAACCTATCATTTAGTTTATAAATGAATAATGTCACTTGTTTGTCTGTGGTATTGTTTTTAACAACAATGGATTTATAGTCTGCCATTATTTGTTAGTTCTAAGCCGCAAAGAGACAATATTTTTGTATTCCTATAGAGATAGTAGTTTGCGTATGTAAGTTTAGTCTTTCATGTATAATCGGCCCCACTTCATGATTATAAAACGTGAAGTCTTACAGACCTGAAATAATATGAAAGTGTTTATTGATTTAAAAACCATTATGATGATATAAGAATACTCTTATAGAACATTAAAAAACAATGCAGTTTGTATGACATGCTGGTCCATTAATCAGCGAGATTCAAATTTTCTGGCAATATCAATTTCAATCTAAAAAGTTTAATCTTATTGGAGATAAATCTAAGAGTGCTTTTAAATGTTAAAACTACAATTTTGACATACATTCAAATACATCGACATCATTTTTCTGTTTCCTTTAAATCGGATGAAAGCGACAAAGGGTGTTTTACGGACATTTCACCTATATTCATATAATTTGTAAAATAAAAGAGTAACTAAATTTTACTGCTATAACCCAAACTATATTTAAATCATCTCAAATATACGCCTCCATCTATAACATCGATGATATCCGTTCCTTATTTTTTTACATATGATTGTAACTTAATATGTAATATATAAAAACTTTTGGTTCATGCAAAATGGTGTGTGAATGTGGAATTCACGTCGTGAATTCACATGAAATCACATGGCTCTAGACTTATCAGTTTGCAATTTAGTGTAGCGTAGGTTTCTTTGGCAATCTTGGATTGTAAATAACAGGGAACCTTATGACCAGATTTTCAATAAAATGAATAAAATATTGATATGAATGAACATAATTAAAAAGAACTTTCAATAATAAAGAACAACTTTACAAGATTTTAATTTATAAATATAAATATTTTTATCACAGTAGCTTATTTTGCTTGCTTTTTAATGTTTTTGATATGTCATTAGAAGGGCGTGAAAGAGGTGACTCAAAGCATGTTTAATGGAATCTACATAACCTTTTGCTATTGTATATTTTAGCCGGGAAAAAACGTACGGTGATCCTATCTTTTCTTTTGATATTCTGAAATCATTTTCTAAAATCTATCTTCTCGTATTTTTTTTTTGTACTGAAGTTTAGCTTCTAATCAAATTATGATGTTCCTTCTGTATAATCCACACAAAAAGCTACATTTTGTCTCAATTATCAGCTTGAGAAAAGACCGGTGACCTTTCATTTTATCATTTTATTGAACATATCACAAATAATAATAGTCATTTCATACTCTGACCATGTCATTCCCCCAACGAATATTAACAATATCATGACTATTTCCTACTTCATGGAATATAAATGTTTATATGTATAACATTTCGTATGGAAATTTGTATGAAAGCCATTCTGAACAAGATTTGTATAAATACAATTTCGTACCTCATGGAAGGTTTGTATGTATGTAACTCCTTACCCGGTGCAAGATGTTTATGTGTTACATTTCTTGGTTATAGCCGTCTCAGTGAATTTTTAGAGTAAGGCAGTAGAGGACACGCGAAATGTCTTGTTGTAATTAAAGCACCTATGCGATATAATGTATGAAACAAGTCAATACCCTTTTTTTATCAGTAAAACTTTTAATCTAAGATTTTTATTTCAGATATAATCTGGCGCTTTAGTAACAGTTCGCATTTCTGCCGATTACATTGATTTTTTTTTTTTACTTTGGTATAAACTTTTAACTAAAGACACGTGCCATACTCACCTGTTGTTTTAAAAAAAAGTTGCATTCTATGTTAGTGGATTAAAACTGTTTTTAAATACACGTGTTATTTGAAATTGCAACATGTCCCTCAATATTGAGAATTAATTGTGACTATCGCAATGTGTAGTTGTATTTAAATGTATATATCATATGCATGCAAGAAAATATGCAGTACACATTAAACACTGCATCTTCCGAATGTTTTTGAATTGTAAATGGTTAGTTATAAGAATACCAAATAAATTAACTTCTCCAGTTCTTTCTTGCGTGAATATGAGCGTATGTCCCTTCTTACTGACAATAGCACCTGTTAATAACTATAAAAACCGTTGCAGATAAGTGTTCCTTTGTTTGTTTATTATCCTCATATTTTAAGAGTTGACAAAAATATTTGAGAACAAATCCTTCAAAGCAAAGTGTACTTATATTTGTTTTGTTTCACTCATCAGCTAGATGAATTTCACTTGTGTTTTATAAGCATGATTAAAAAAATTAAAATCATCTCAAAATGTTAGGCTTTTAACAAATATATGATAAGAAATGATAAACTTGTATTTAGTCTATAAGGAACGAAATGGTAGATGCATTAGGACCATATGGTACAAAATGGTTTTAATCGTGGTTACAAAATAGTAAAAAAATTGTACAAAATGGTAATTTTGAGTACGAAATGACAGAGATGTGAAATGGTCGGTACAAATGACTTGCTACGTATATACCATCATAATATACTACGTTTTGACAAATTCTATCATTTTCAATACATACTCCCATACCAACTTAACGACACTATATGGTTTGAAGACATGTGTGATTTTGAGTACTATCAGATGAACCTTGTATATCAATGATACGAAACAAAACAGATTATAGCGTTAGACATTACTGCCAATACTTGCAAGCCGTTATAAATTTTTATCTTCATTCAAATCTGTATAAAAACTTGATAAGAATATCCTGTTACGCCAAACAGCGTCTAAAATTGTAAGTACTTTTAATGTTTTGTCATTTAGTCTGCATTGTATGAACATGAATGTACACTTTGCCAACATTCAATTGAATAGTCTTTCGACAGGCGATATTGTGGCAGGCATTACTAGGTCATAAGATATGTTGACAGAAGAGGGCATTTGTTCTTTTGAACTTGCTGTTACATTAAAGGGTATTAAGACATCTCAGAAATGAAGTTTTATAATAATAAAAATAACACAAATGAATCAAAAATGTCTTCATTTATTTGTACTTTATAAATATAAAAAAGTAAATTTGTCACTGCATTGAAAATACAAACAAAGTATAATGTTTGAATATTAGGAATATTTTTTTTATAAGATAAAAAAAAACTTGAAATAGTCATGATAGTGGCACTGACCCTATGTGTTATATTTTACATTTTAATCTGGTTAATTGCTGTTTGATTTTTATTGCAGTTAGCTTTTATTTCTTTAATCCTTTGGCGTATGATAATTTAACAAATCCTAAATGAAGGAAGGGAAAGATTATTCAACAATGTTTACACATTTATTTTACCATGTATACATGCATTGATGGTATTTATATAAATGTTTAGTGGTTTCGTCTAAGATTTTTGTTGTAACAAGGTGGTGTTACTTATCAATAAATCTATATAAAGATCTTTCTTATAAAACAGAACAACACTAATTAATGTATGATTCTCACATTATTTTTTTTAAAACAACAAAACAAATAAATATCATCACAAAAAGACAACATAGACAACCAATAACTGATCAACACAACGCCAACTGAACATTTGGGTGGTCTCAGGTGCCCCGGAACGACAAGCAGGTTCTCCTCTACATGTGGCACCTATTTCTGATGTCATTATAAGTACAAAGCTGTTGATGCAGTATAATGCAGTAACTAATATTCGGGAAATATGTGACGGGATTGTATGTACAGCAGTTGGAAAAGAGGGACGAAAGATACCAAAGGGACAGTCAAACTCATAAATCCAAAACAAACTGACAACGCCATGGCTAAAAATGAAAGACAAACAAACAACAGCACACATGACACAACATAGAAAACTAAAGAATAAACAAAACGAACACCACGAAAAAACTAGGGGTGATTTCAGGTGCTCCGGACGGATAAGCAGATCCTGCCCCACATGTGGCACCCGTCGTGTTCCTTATGTGAAAACAAATCCGGTAAATAGTCTAATTCGGTAGGTCACATTCATAAAAGGGAAGGGGATTGTAGTTACGACGTAAGGAACATATCCGATATCATTTGTGAAACGGTTATTCCATAACGGTCAGCCAACTCGTGATGGTGTCCGTAAAATTTACGAAGGGATGATTTCAACTTCACCATTTGGAACTCTTGGTTTAACAGCTTCCTTGTGAGCAGCAACCCTCTATCAAGAAAATTATGATAGGAAATGCAAGCACAGGAATATCGTATCAATTGGGAAATATATACCCCGTATGCAGGTGCTGCTGGAATGTTGCTACTTAGAAATGGAAAGCTCACAATTGGAAATCTGACATCTCTTTTGTCGTAAAGTTTTGTTTTCAACCGACCCTCATTGTCAATTCCTCACTGGAATATATCTGTTGCATTGTCATTTACAAAACTAAGGCTTGTCTACCTCAGGAATCGATTACTTTAGCTCTATTTAGCAAAATTGTTAGGAATTGTGGTTCTCAATGCACTTCAACTTCGTACTTTATTTGGCCTCTTTGACTGTTGTGATTGGAGCGTATTTCCAATGCAGCATCTTTGTCCCTTATTATTACATGCACATGATGGCAATAAAAAAGGTATTTGAATCGAGTTGTTTGTCCTATTAAGAAGTTTTGCGTGCTGAAATCAACTCTTTTTTTGTTATTCTTTTTTAAATTAACGTTACCGCTTTGAAGCTTCTCCTTGGCAGTAAAACATTAACATTTTAAAATCAGGACGTAGATGCACGTTCAACTTCAATAAATAAAATTATATCTTAATGATGTCGTCATTATTATCTATATAGGCGAGCGCCGATTTGAGAAAAAGCCTCTCGTTAAGGTTTTTAATGCACCTATCTAACACACAGCTAATTTTGGTATCAATTGAAAGAAAAACTTCTAAAGCATACTATTTGGGTGGTCGTCAAAGTTCCCTATGGTCACGTTTCTTGCAAATCTCACGAGAACACAGACATGTAGAAACACTTTGGACTATACGGTGACATTTAACATTGATTTTATCGGCATTGTTGTAAATATATTATTCATTTCTATCTAAGATAGCTTTGACTACATTCTAAAAAGACATCGAATCCCAAAAAAAAAGAAGATTTTATGAAAAATTAGTTAATTCAGAGGCATCTGTCAGACCAACCCTAAAATTTAAAAAAAAAAACAACATAATTTTTAAGATTGTCAGTGTCAATGACTTATTAAAACTCTCATATGTTTTGTTTTTAGAAATTTCATATACCTTGAAAAGATTGCGACACGCATCGAAGCTCAATGATGGATAATAAATGTTTGACGACTTCTTTAAAATCTGCATTATTAAACGGTATTCCGGATCTGTATCGTGTTTATCCCAGACGCTCAAAATTTATATATTAAATTTAGTATCTAATATGCACAGGTAACATTTGAGTTGCCAAAATACAAGTCGTGTTTTAACATATTACTAAATAAATATTCGTATATGTGTTACCAAAAGACCATTTTAAGCATTACTAACGATATTGGCATGTGATATGTAAGCAGCAGACTGCATTTTGTAGAATAGTTTATTCTTGAATATTATCATAATTACTCATCATGGATTAGTGTCCAAGTCCTGTGAAATGTGCGCCACCTCCAATGGAGCGCGGTCGCATGCCCATACATTGGCAACGCTGTATAATATATCAAAATATTACACAAGACACTCTCAGTATGACAACTGATAGAGGTATTACAACCTTAATGAATGCTGTAAGGCAAAGACAAGATGATGTGTTTATGTTGTTTTTGAGTGAGGTTGATACATTATACATGCATTGTTGTTTTAACAAGGAAGAAGGCTTCATTGATAAGATGAAATCTTACAAGGCATGTGCTTAGTCAGATAACATCGGCAATGAGAGCACGTGCGTGGCTTGTCCAGGTTGATGACCAATGTCACGATGAAGCAAAACCAGCTGCAATGAAAAGGGATGAAAAACATGTACAAGATATAATTGTTTATATAACAGAAAATATGACGAATCCATGTGACGTTGATAATCACCTCCGTCAGCTTATTAACATTTCAACTGGTCTCCATGCAAGTCACGACATTGAAGATTCACTGTTAAAATCAGTTGAAACCGGAAGAACTAAAATAAAGATATTTGTTGAGTCATCTCTACCAACAGACAAGGCAGGTAGCTTTTACCATCCCATCCAAAGATCAGGACTGAAGACCTTTGAAGATATGAACCCCAAAGTACAACTAAAATGCAAATCTGGGCAAGTTGTAAAAGGTCGTTTGAATAGCTTGTGTTAAGACGTGCACTATCTATTACTAAATGTAAAGATGACGTATCTGTGGAAACTGTTTTTTCCTATTCAATTTGTCCCATTCCCACTGCATTATTTCATGACGATGGAACTATGAGGAAGACAAATAAATCTGATCTTGCCCATGCATTTTTAGTAGGATCAGTCCTTAACGTTCCTCCATTCGACCACAGTGCTACCGTACTAATAAGAGATGGCATGAGCTTAGTTCAGTCATTTTAGGTTAAAAGGATGTACACATTTGGAGACTTGGCCAAATCTTACATTATGCAGGTGCAATCATGCTTCCGATTCATAGACAAGGTTGTTGGTGTCTTCGATCGCTATGACACTGAACATTCCATAAAATAAACAGAGCGACATAAACAATCGGCAACAACAACTACGCAAAACGTTTATTATATCGCTGAAGGCCGAACTGTTCCAGACTGGACAAAATTTCTATCAAGCAACAAAAACAATCAAGCTCTGATTACTTTCCTTGGTGATTATCTGAGCAGCAATTTGTCTGATATGTTCCAGGAGGAAAATAATTGTTAAGTTCTTACCGGTGCATTTTCCAATCCAGAAATAGTGCGACAACTCTCTAACGAGCATGTAATCGATCTCCCATGAGTTAAGTAAATCTCTTTCACCTTAACTAGCTAACATTCTCCCTGCAGTTCATGCTTTAACTGGTTGTGATACCACTTCCGCTATATTTGGTTTCTGCAAAAAGACTGTATTCAAGGTGATAAGAAAATTTCCGAGTAAGTGTACAAATCTCCAATACTTTGACACGATTGATTTTTACACATGATTGTCAGCATCCAGAGAGCTTATTTCAAGCTTGTATGACCCAAAAGACAAATTCGCTTCATCACATGTTGACTTAAACAAGTTACGTGTTAAACTTGCAACATGCAAAGACACAAGTTTGTTGCGATTACCACCAAGCGAACCTGCATTCAAAGAACATGTTTTGTGGTCATGTCTATAAACGTAATTGGATTTCCTCACATTGATTAATTGTTGGTTGTTTAACGTCCAGTGGCAAATATTTCATGCATGTTCAGGACGAGAACAAGTTCACAATAAATACAATAGGTAGGTTGATACAATAGAGGCCATCTAGGATGATGGTCGGGGAAATTTGGACTGCCACTGGAAAATGAGGGTATATTGAATAAAGACAGAAATTTTGCCTCGCAACAGCCCACCTACGGACCCCTCAAAGAGTTGTTGCAAGGGTTCAGAACGTGCAAAGAGCGTGGCAATCTCTTTACACGAGGCATCGGATTTAACGTCCCCCTTCTGACCAGACGTGACTGCGAACTTAATACATCCCGCACAGCCAAACGGACGCTCCACTTCGGCAAGCGTTTTACTGCCGGTCGGGAGAAGACCAAGTGACCATATTTCTATACCCCAGTCACCCTTGGGGTTGGATGTCCTCACATCTCGATCACCCAAATCCTTTGTCTCCTAATGAATACGGATGGAAAAAGAGTTCACATGTATTTGCCGAGAGCAGCAGATTTCTTGCACTGAGCTTTGTCCATGTCAGGGTAGTGATACCTGCCAAAATATATATTGTAAAGAGGACATCGACCTCGAAGATCAAATGAATGACGCTGATGAAGATGAAAACGATACCATTGAGTAATAGCGAATGAGCATTTGAGCAAAGGGGCAACATAAAGTTTAATTTGCCTCACTGTTATTCAATGTAAATATGTATATTATTATTAATCTTGTGTTTTTGTAAAAACTCTACCAGGTGAAATAAATGGTTGTGTACTTGAATTCCGTATGCGATGATAGTGGTAGTTTAAAAAAGAAAAGAAAAAAAGAAAAAAAAAACCTTGCTAGTGATCTTCGACCTTGACGTGGTTGGCAAGCTTAAGACAATTAAATCATATTGTATTTATAACTGTCGAACTAACAGGAGACCAAAATAACATAGATTTTTAACTGTGCTGGAAACATGGTAAATTTGCACTTTAAAGCAGTTTTACGATATGTTTTAATATAGTTTTATCAATATTTTGTCGGTATAAAAACATGCTAGGCGAGACATTAGAACTTAAAAAAACTAGTTATATGTGTTATTAATATAAAACCAATAGAATTTGTGTGTTTTCGATGCAAAATTTAATATTACCGAGCGTTTTTGCGTCAATACCTGTAAAAATTATGATTTTCACAAAAATACGAGATTTTTTCGTTTTTAACACTTTTTTTAATTTTTTTATTTCAGAAACAAAAATTAGATAGACTATAGTTTATTAAATGATTTATTTCATCTTGTATTGCAGATGAATTTGTTTTTAAAACTGCATTTTTCGAACAATATCGTCAAATTATGACTTATATTTTTTTTTTCCTTTTTGCCGTTTTTAGAAAAATGTGACCATTTCCCAATCTGACGACCAGGCAATTCTGAATGTACGATAAAATACCTTTTAAATGATACATCATATAGCCGTGTGTTAGGTAGGTGCATTAAAAACCTCAGAATCCTTGTTTTGGCGCTCGCCTAATATACTTTACGTTTGTATCAAAGATATATGTTTTACTCGATTGGGACAAAAGGATTTAAGAACAGCTATTTGTAAGATCCAGTTATAAAATCCAATTTGTAATTAATCAAACTATCTATTGAAGGAATAGTGATTTTTAAAAGTGTGAATTAGGAGGAATACAACATTTAGACACGTGCCCGTTTTTCTTTGATATGCCGAAAAAATCAATGAACCGATTGACATGTGCCAAATAACATAACAACAGTTACTGATTAAACAATCATGATCTATTTATTTTAAGTAAAAAAAATTTCAACTAGTTTGATATCTGTTTACCAAGCCTTCATAAGGTACTATGTGCTTTACTTATTGTTGAAGGCCGTAGGATGACTTATGGTTATTTATTTCTGTTTCAATTCGTTTCTTGTGAAGATTTGTCTCATATCATAAGTTTCACCCATGTCCGTCAGTACTTTAGTCGTCACGAAGTTGGTTTCCATTTTCTAATTTTAGTTTGCCTCAACCAAATGTTATGAAACATATACATAATGCTTATTACCACAAAACAGATTGATTTATTGTTGGTTGCTTAACGTCAAGTGGCAAATATGTCATGCATATTCAGGACGGGAACAAGTTCACAATAAATACAATAGGTAGGTTGATACAATAGAGGCCATATAGGATGATGGTCTGGGAAATTTGAACTGCCACTGGAAAATGAGGGTATATTGGATAGGGACAGAAATGTTGCCTTGCAACAGGCCACCTACGGACCCCTCAAAGAGTTGTTGCAAGGGTTCTTAACGTGCAAAGAGCGTGGCACTTTCTTTACACGAGGCATCGGATTTAACGTCCCCCTTCTGACCGGACGTGACTATGAACTTGATACATCCCGCACAGCCAAACGGACGCCCCACTTCGGCAAGCGTTTTACTGCCGGTCGGGAGAAGACCAAGTGACCATATTTCTATGCCCCAGTCACCCTTGGGGGGACCACAAAACAGAGATCAATTTGAATGTAGTTGGCGTCACTTTAACTGTTCCCGAGTTATGCCCGTTTTGCGTTACTTTTCTTTGTTTCATACTTTAGTACTTTAGTCGTCACAAAGTTGGTTTCCATTTTCTAATTTTAGTTTGCCTCAACCAAATGTTATGAAACATATACACAATGCTTATTACCACAAAACAGAGATCAAGTTTGAATTTAGTTGGCGTCAATTTAACTGTTAACACGTTATGCCCGTTTTGCGTTACTTTTCTTTGTTTGATACTTTAAATAATTGTTAAAACCGAACCCAGATCAGTTTCACAGGTGGATCCTGGGGGGACCCCCCCCCCTTTTTCGTGGGAAAAATTGGTTGATTATATCGGGAATCACTGAAGTGTGATTGGAGCCCCCTCCCTTTACGCAGAGTTCTGGATCTGCCACTGAATTTAAAACTATATAGTTTACCTTAAATGACCTGGTTAAGTGAAGAAATATCTAAAAGTGACCAGTTGATATTGAAGGAAACCTTTCTGAAGCCCTTTTTTCTGTCATACATACCATATAATATTTTTTCGACTTTCATGTATTTATTTTTTTATCATTTGTGTTAAAATAAAAATAAAGAGATGTGGTATAATTGCCAAATTGAAACAATTCTTCACAAGAGACCAAAATGACACAGAAATTAACAACTATAGGTTATCATACGGCCTTCAACATTGGGCAAAGCCCATGCCACATAGTCCGCTATGAAGGGTCCCGAAATGACAATGTAAATCAATTCAAACAAGAAAACCTCTTTATTTACAAAAAGTGAACGAAAAACAAATATGTAACACATAAACAGACGACAACCGCTGAATTACAGGCTCCTGACTTGGGACAGGCACATATATAGAGAATGTGGCGGGGGTAAACATGTTAGCAGGATTCCAACTATAAATAAATTAATCCTAGTACGTTGAAATCTTTATATTGCCTGCTAAATGTCATTAGTTGGTTTTTTTCATTTGATTGCTGTGTTATTGACGTATAACCTACATCTCCTACAGTTTTAGTTCCATTTTGGTGTACTTTCAAAAAGGTGTATGCAAAATCATAACTAAATATAGATGCATTTCTTTTCTTCCTAGGTTATATGTTTAGAGAAAGATGAACCAACAAGAAATGTACCTCAATTTAGAAAGTGAAATAAACTGAAAAAAGTTTAACTTTCCAATCTTAAACTCTCCCCATTTTTTTCCATTTTTCATTCAATAAATTGTTTATATTTATTGACGGGAGTTCACTTTCAATTTGTATACGTTTTAGGTCACGGATAAATGTGATTTTAATCATAAAAAGGGGGAATATTCCAATTTTCAGACTGCTTTGAGCAGTTATGACACTTTGGTGACGCCAGGTTTATATCTATTAACATAACCTCCCATTAGTTTTTCATGAATTTGTGAAATGACATTGAGAAGTTATTAAACTTTTTTTATTCTTTGAAAAAACGACGGGCGTAACATGCGCTCATAGTGCAGCTGTTTATTTTTATTTTATGGAATTACACCCCTTTCAAAGTCTAGGATCAGTTAAGAGTACATTTGAACTTTGCAGTATATCTGAGGTAGTTAATGCACACCTTAGCTGTGCATGATCCTGATCAATGAAAGATTCAAACAAAAACTACCCAACCTCTACTCCTCCCCAAAAGTGCAACAGTGTATATATTTAAATTTGTTAAGTCTTTTTAATGTGCAAAGACAGTCATGACAGTACTGAGAGTGAAACAAAGCAAAGCATGCAGTTATATTCCCATTAGAAAAATGAACATTATAAACATAATTATATGTAATTTTTTACATAAACTATATTATATATCATTTGATTGACTGTTATGGGTGATATTTGTCACCATGGCAACTGTTGTAACAATACTAAACGATTGTAGTTTAGAGCTTATATATGCTTCAATGCATGTCTTTTCATAAAGGTTTGGAAACAATTGAGAACATTGAATTCCCCCATACCGCAGAATTCAATAAATAATAACTCTGTTTCCAAGGGGAAAATACGTTAACATGGTGATAAAATTCAAGAGAGCCCCACGCAATGTTTTATTTATTTTGGTCAGGTAGTATTCAAACTTTGTTATTACAATGCTTTACATATTTTACATATTTTCAATTTTTGGAAAAACACACGAGGAAATTTGATAATTTCACAATACTTCATGATTTCGAAAAAAATGAATGTTTTTTAGTATTTTTTAACAAAAAATCTAAAAGTCGGGGTTGAACTGCAATACTAACTAAGCTCTGAAGCTAAAACCAAGTTATATCGATGTTATACATGCATATGAAATTTCTGAAAATAAAATTGATTCTAATTATTATCATTATTCTATTCATAATCAGGCTCTCCGACAAAACGTTATCTTTTCAAGAATCTACATGTATGATTTTTTTTAAATAAACCTACCCCCTTTTTCCCCTTAACTTCGGTTCTAACCTCAATGTTTCATTATATATTATATACAGACAAGACTGTGAGTGAAGCAAAGCATGCAGTCATATTCCAATATGAATATAAACACCGTCTATATATAATATATGTATTGTTTTACATAAATTTCTATTGATACATTTTAAAATAGATGCTACTATGGGTAATATGTATTTCCATGGTAACTATTGAAGTCCGCAACTATTAACGATGGTAATTTAGAGTAAGCTTATGCTTAAATATATTTTTTTTTTATCAGTTATGGAACAATTCAGTACATTTAAGCTCTAAAACTGCAATATTCTGCAAATAATAACTCCGTTTCCAAGGAAAAAATCGGTTGCTATGGTGAATTTCCCAAGCTTCTATTTAATTTGTTAAAGTAGTATCCAAACTTCATAACTAAAGTGCTAACTATGCTATACACACTTGCTCTTTTCTGAAAAACACCACAGAAAATTTGAAAATTTCGCAAAAATCCCAAATTCAGAAAAATTGAAAATATGCATTTTTGGGCAAAATTTTTTAAATTTTTTACAAATTTTGTTTACATGCAATCTGAACTAAAATGATGCTAAAACCAAGTTGTATCAATGTTACATATGAAAATTAATGAAAAATGCTTGATTCTATTCCTAATCAGGCTCTGAATTGTAGTGATTTAGCAGATTTTTGGAAGATTTTACTATGCTTCACAACCAAAAAATAGAGTGTCCCTTACCATGGCAACCACTCGTATTTTCCCACTCATATTTATTTTTTTTAGCAGTATTCAGTTACTGCTTCTTCTAGGCCATTTATAGATAAAATCTGAAACCCTCATAAATCACATGTATATGGCACCCTGCCTGGTTCTTACAAAGAGCTGTACTAAAAACATACTGATAAGATGAAAAATGGAGTATGTCTAAGTATAAGAGCATGTAAAGGTCGCGATGTTAAAACTAGTTTCATAAAGTTTTCAATACGTCTGCTTGAATTTGATCTTATTTGAATACAGATTACAAAGATGAATTTTGCAAATTATTAAATCTGCATCGACAATAAATCCAAAAAAATTTAAATTTCGAATGCATAAAAATTATTGACTGTTAAATATCAATCATTCACTTAGGTTCGAATATGATAAAACGTGTGGTCATAAAATAGCACAACAGTGATTTGACAAATATGAAACCTCTCGACTTGTATTTATCTGCTAGGCACTATCAATCTGAAAATTTTTAGATCTTCCCTGACACGATATGATGTACAGAAAGTGTTTACAATAATATTGAGCGCCAATGTATGTCAAAAGGGGGGTTAATAAAACCTGAGAGAAAATACTTCAGAACATTAAACAACGCTACGACTATAACAACTACAGTATTCCTGAACCAAAGAAAAAAGAAAACAAGGAAAATGTTCATACGAAAGATGCAACATAAAGAACCAAGGTCATTTACTTTCGGATATGTAAAGTTTCAAACAAAAAGTTAACCCCGCCACTGCCACTTCCTGTGGCTTTCGTGGTAAACAAAACAATAATTATAACGATGTCTGCTTCAAATCATAGGTGTTATCAGAATGCCATACATTAACAAGTTTCTTAAAAAGTTTTCTTAAAAATAACCTTTATCTTTCCGTCACGAATATGTTATCTGGTAATAGATTTGAAACGAACACATTTCTTTTAAGTTCTTTACATTGCAGATAGACCTAACACACTACATCTCATTCAAATAATCTTAATGGATACCATATGTTAGATTTATCAAACTGATGAGTTTGGAAATAGCAAAAGGAATGCTGACATATAACTTTAAACACTTTAATATTCAATTGATGTGGTCTTAAAATTACAAAACTTAGAAACCCACTGAAAACATCTAAATGCAAAAAGGATTAACCTTTATTATAAATAATCTAGTTCAAAGTCACCAGGTCTATGAATAATAGATAAATCTATAAATGCAAAAATGTGGTCGCATAGATAAATATATCATTTATTTACTTCATGCTTTATAACTATAGATATAACATTGTTTGATATAGGACATATTTTGTCAGATAACACTGATAACATTCAATTTTGAAAAACAAATCTAACAATAGAACTTTTGTAATGATTAAAGATTAATTTGTAAAGGGATTAGATTCAAATTTTGCAAGTTTGTATAGACCTATAAAATGAAAATAAGTTTTAAAGTATCATAACCAATTATGCGTCTTAAAATCAACACATACAAGATATAAAGATTTGATCGTATTCAAATTATCTCGAAGTTGGATTCACATCTGGCCTCACGGTCATAAAACTTTCGAGCATGATTTTTGTACTCAGACTCGAAAATCAACCAATCAAATTGCTGGATTTCATGTTTCGAGCATGATTTTTGTGCTCCGAGTACTGAGCAAAGTTTTATGCCTTCAAGGCAAGATTACGAGTTTGACTGCAATAAGCACAATTTTTGAATTTATGATAATCTTTTTTTTTCATCCTTTCTTTCCAGATAAAATGTCTTTTCAAGTGAATTCCGGATGAAGTAAAATCAAAACTGATTATACACTTGAGGGCCACACAAAATTTAATAAATAGAGATTTTCATTATCAGAGCCAATTGCTCATAATGTTTACATTGAGTCATATTCTTCATGTTTTTTCCTTTGTAAAGCTTACAAAAACAAGGATTTCCACAATCTATAACATCTATAGCTTGTAGACAAGCTATGTAGATCATATGTTTTATTACAAACTGTATATGCACAAAATATAATTCTTTTCACAAATCATTAGTAACGTCTTTGACTATTTTTAAAAACTTTTTAAGTTACTACCTTTATGTCTTATATCAGTTCTGCTTGTCTTAGTCTGAAATATAAGATGATATATATGAGTTTTAAGATAAAAATTCAAATCTGTGTTGCTGTTTAATTGTGTTTTAAGCACTAGAAGTGAAGGTTTTCACCATCTGAATTCCATATTTCAATTTTTTTTGTGAAAGATAAAGTGTCATATTCCTGACTTGGTACAGACATTTTATTAGTTGGATAATGGTGATCATGAATTAAAACTTATGTTAACGCTACATAAACTTCTCACTTGTATGACAGTCGCATCAAAATCTATTATATTGAGAACTATGGGTAAACAAAACAATACTATATTGACAACAAAACAAACAGACATGATAATAACAACGAGCATATGCATCTGGTCTACCATATTATCAGTACTGATTTTATGAAGTCTGAATTTCAATTAACAGAAAACGCTGTACAGATTCATTCATCAAGGTCATTCGACGCGGGAAATGTGATTCTTCATATCTCCGTAAATCAAAGGAAATAATATTTTATTCCACTGATTTCTTGTGCTTTCAAAAATGGGACATTCAGGTACAAGCAATTTATATATTCTTATTTTTTATAATTAAGTAGAACATATCAAATCCATCATTAATTACCATCACAGGATATGTTTTTTCTCTCAATTGTTGGCCTAAAATAGATATTTACAATGATTTTGTTAAAAAGCTTTTAAACGTCAACGGGTCTTCAATGTAGCTACTATACTTAGCTAGCTAAGGAATACTATCCTTCTGAACTTTGTTGTCAGTTTCACTATCGAAAGTCGTTTCTTTTCTCCGAGCATTCCGGTTTCCTCTACCAATATAAACTAGCCGCCACGAAATAGCCCAAAAGTGGCACTTAAAAGTGGCGTGAAAACACCAACAATCAATCAATCAATCTCTAAAGTTCTAGATTTTAGATCTTATATATGTTAGCGGCAATAAGTGAAATTAGGCAATAAGCTTACGCCTAGGCATTAAGTTATTGCCTGAAATTTTCAGGCATTAAGCTTATTTCCTGAAATCTGATGATGATTATTCATTCTATTGCCGAACATAATTTTAGGCAATAAGTAAACTCTGTAATTTATGCATATTTGGTGATTTATTCTTGATTTAAAGTCGTTTCTTTATTATATTTCTAATCAGGCATGTATAAATATACATCCATTTGACAGATCTTCAAAAGAAAGTTTATATAGTAATTTTTTAAGTTTAAACAGAATTAACTCATACTTTTTTCATGTTTTTGAAAAATAAAATGGGGGGAGGGGGAGATTTTACAGAATAATTAAAATATTTATTTGAAAATTTGTACATTTCACTGTCGAGCTGGTATGAACTGGTCAAAAGTAGACAAAATTAAGATATGAATTTTGCTCACACCATTTTACATTTTTTTTAATGGATAAGTAAATTTTCTTTGATAACAGTTCCAAAACTTGTTTTAACAAAATGATTTTAACACAATTTCTATCAAGTTTTCATATTTTAAAATTATTAATTGATGCGATTTAATATAAATAACATATTTTGTAAGTGATTTTATTTCCGGTCTTTTGTGGACAATTGTCTCATTGGCAATCATACCACATCTTCTTTTTTATATTTAGGATGAAAATGGGCCCTGTAGTTTTGCATCAGTAAAATTAGATTGTTTTCTTTTGCTCATATTCAAACGTATGTTAATTGCAGTGACAAAATAAAATATTTGAAGTACTCGGTATTTATATGAAAGATGCACGATTATATATTAAATTTTAACTATTGACGATAAGTTTGTTCAATTCTAATATAAAAAAAAATAATTGATTATTTTTTGTTTCAAAGAGTTTAAATGTACAGATATAAATATATCAAAATTATTCATTATTTTTGAATTTAAGTTGTTGGTTAAAATGGATACAATATTTCAATTTTTCTTTTGCTATTTTCTTTTACGTCAATAGTTTGGACATCCTAGCTAAAATAATCCTCAGATAGCTTCGATGTGCCTGGTTAGACATATCGTAAGTCGGTTCCAATTTTATCATAATTTCTGTCCTAAGAATATATTGTAGGACCGATCTAAGGATAGTTTCGATAAACAGACCCCAGTTCTCATAATTTTATTATGTAACAAATATGTTTTTATTTAAATAAATAAATGTCTTTTATGTACTCGCATGTATATGTTAGGCATTAAGCTTAATGCCAGCACACATTTTCAGAATATAAGCTTAAATCCTAAGGTTTAAGACTAATGCCTAACATCATTTAGGCAATTGACTTACTGCCTAGGCGTTAGCTTATTGCCTAGTCGTTCGATTATTGTCTAGGATTTAAGCTTAATGCCTAAAATCACTAATTGCCGCTTACATATATACATGATAAAGCCATGTGACTTTTTGCAAAAGGTTGCAAGCAATGTGACCTTGAAAAAACCAACCGGAAGTGACCTTTTGTAAACCGAAAGTAGCCATTTTTTTGTACTTATTTAATGTAAAAGCATATAGAACCATATATTTTTGGAATCAGTGTCAAGTAAACTATCAAAACATACAAAAAAAGTTACATTTTTGAAACCGGAAGTAAAAAATGATCTCCCTTATTTATATCTTTTTGTATAGAAACCATATATATTTTGGAATCAGCGTTCAATAAGCTGACATTTGACGCTAAAATTGACATTTAAAACCGAATCTGAATATTTTCATATAAAAAAAATCCTTACTGGTAGAAAGACCATCAATGGTTCTCTGAACAATCGGTTTTTAATTCTATTTGTATTCATTGGATGAGTTCAGCCTTTTTCAACTGATTTTTGTTTTATTATTATACAACTGTCCAAGGTAAGGAGAGGGTTGAGATACCGCTAACATATTTAAGCCTGTCACATTATGTATGTATCAGCCGATCCGAAGTCACGACCCTATAATCCAGTGGTTGTCGTTTGTATTTTTATTTTTGTATGTTTTATATTTGTTTATCGTTTATATTTTTGGTACATTAATACGACCGTCAGTTTTCTCGTTTTTGTTTTACATTTGTGTTTTCGGGGCCTTTTATTGCCGACTATGCGGTAAAGGCTTTCTCATTGTTGAAGACCGTACCGTTAACTATAAATGTTAACTGTTGTGTCGTTTTGTCTCTTGTGAAGAGTTTTCTCATTGGCAATCCTACCCCATCTTCTTTTTTTTATAGTGACAATGTCGTGGGTTAAAAAAAAACATTACAAAAAACACAACATAAAAAATAAATACTGATCAACACAAACCCAACGAAAACCTTGGGTGCTCTCAGGTGCTCCGGAAGGGTAAGCAGATCCTGTTCATATAGAAAAGAATAGGTTCGGTGTTCTTATTCTATAACTAGAAATAAAAAAGAAAACTAGTTTTTAAAAACATGAAATCCCTTTTTTTTCTTTTGTTGTAGTCAAATGAAATCTAAGTATAATACCAATGTTCTTTATTACATGTATATTACATTACTGTGATAGATAGTAAAAACATTGCATTTAACATTTTTAAATCGAGATGTTTGTTCTATTAACACATTTTGCGTGCTAAAATAAACTCGTTTATTAATTATTGTATTGTATCTTACAAAAATATAAAAATAGATAAAAAGGAAAAGCTGACGAGACAGACACAAACTTCACGCCTCTTATACGTTTAACGATTGACGGTATAGGGATTTTTAACGTGTGTTCTGTTGTTTTTATAGATCTACACAATTAATATATTTGAGTTTTTCTTGACGGTAAAAAAATAATACTTAAAAATCAGGACGTAGTTGCACGCTCCACCTTAATATGTATAATTATTTCTAAATGATATTGTCACAATTATCAAAATATATTTTACGTTTGTACCACAGATAGATATTTTACTCGATTTGGACAAAAGGATTTTAAAAGACATACTGGTGAGACAAAACAATGGATTATGTCTTAGGATAAGAGAATGTACATGAAGCGCTGTTACAACTATTTTCATAAAGTTTTCAATATTTCTACATGTATTTGATTTCGGTTGAATAAAGATCATAAATAAAAAAAAATGCAAATTATTAAATCTGCTTCGACAATGAATCCAACAAATAGTCGCAATTAAAACTGATTGACTATTGAACATCAATTACTTACTTAGGTTCGAAGATGATAAAACGTGTTGTCCTTAAAAGGCCCAACAGTGATATGCAAAATATAAAACCTCTCGACCTGTATTTATTCTGATAGGGGCTATCAATTGGAGCAATTTTAGATAATCGCTGACACGATATGATGTACAGAAAGTGTTTACAAAAATATTGACCGCCAATGTATGTCAAAAGGTGGGTTAATAAAACCTGAGAAAAAATACTTCAAAACAGCAAACAACGCTACGACTCTAACAACCAAAAAACGGAAATAAGGAAAATGTTCATACGAAAGATGCAACATAAAGATCAAAGGTCATCTACTTTCTGATATGTAAAGTTTCAAACAAAAAGTTTGCCCAGCTAGGGCCACTCCCTGCGGCTTTCATGGTAAACGAAACAAAATATAATAACGATATCTGCTTTTTAAAACTCATAAGTTTTGGTAATCAAAATGTCAGTAATTTAACAAAACTTTTAAAATCAAAGTTTTTTTTTAAAAATTGTCACAAATTTGTAATCTTGTAATGTAATTGAAATTAAACTAATTTTAAGTTCATTACCTTGTATACAGACCAAACAAACTACATGACATTTAAATGATCTTAATGGATATCATATGTTCGATTTGAAAAACTGATGAGTTTGGAAATAGCAAAATAATGCTGACAGATAACTGTAAACAGTTAAAGGATCAGTTTATGTGGTGTAAGAAGGGGCACAACTAAGTAACCCACCAAAAACATTTAAATGCAAAGATGATTTATCTATATGTATCTATTAGTAATCAAGTTCAAAGTCACAAGGTCTATGAATAATAGATAAATATTCTATAAATGCACAATTATGGTCGCATAAATAAATATGTCATGTATTTACTTCATGCATTATAACTATCAATAAAACATTGTTTAATATAGGACATTTTTTGACAGATAACACTGAGAACATTGAAATACCAAAAACAAATCTAACAATAGAATAGTTGTAATAATTAAAGATTTATTTGTAAAGGGATTGGATTCAATTTAGCAAGTTTGTATAGAAACATAAAATGAAAACAAGTTTTAAGTAGTCATAGCCAATTATGCGTATTGTTTTGAAATCAACACATAAAAGATATGAAAAAAATAAAAATATACATTATGTCTATTATGTATAAAATGCTTAAATTCATAAATATCTAAGTTTTATTCTGCTAGATAACAGATCCCTATCGATTTTAAATTTAGAGTATCAATTCTCTGTGTGCGGCCATTTTGACATCTTTTCCGTTTAGAAACCACGATATGTCTATAAACCACAAAGAATCAAAACTACAGTATGTTTACTTTTAAAGAAAAAATGGTGGGTTGAACCTGGTTTTGTGGCATGCCAAACCTCGCACTTTGATGGCATTGTTAAATATAACATTAAAATGACAACATTATAATACAGGACTACAATACAAATAAATAGGAGAACGCATTAAGCAAAGAAACACATAATTAATAGATAACAAAAGGCATCAGGTTTAAAATTCAACACGTCAAAATGCGTGTCGATATCTTGTCAATCGTGCGATTGTTTTATCCAACTAACTAACTTGATACGGAAAATGTAATTATTTTTATAGATAATCATCGTCTGTCGTTCCAAAACTGTTTATATGGGAATTAGTTAAAAAGCTAAAATTTAAAGTCATAAATGATCATAAATAAGAGTTCCGTGAAAATTGTTTCGAAAATCTAAGTTGTTCATAATTCTTTTATGTAATAAACTTATTTAAATAGATTCGGGCCTTCCCTTATCTGATCACCAGCATGGCTAAAGGTATTACTCCCAAAGGTATTGTGAGGTGACACATCCATGTATTCAAGCGATTTTTCTGTCGAGCTTGCAAGATCATGCATCTTTTCACTTCTGAGGGTATTGACCAGTGAACACCGCCGATAACTTGTAACTTTCCATTTTGAACTACCAGGACTGGGTTGCACAAAGGTCTTTTAAATTTAAACATGGTTTAAAGTTAAACAGTACTTAAAATTAGAATTCCCAATTAGTTAAAGAAGACTTTAAAAACCGTTGCATAAAGCGTAATTAGTCCCACGTTTAACTAAATGTAAATTAAAATGATAATTCGTACTTAAACCATGTTTTTAATTTCCAATTTCCCAATATTCATTCCTTCACGTGCATTTTCGCGATTTTCGCGATTTTTATCAAGAACAAAATGGCCGAGTTTCCAGACGACGCTGATAAGAAAAACAGATCTTCAAACTGGGATTCAGCGGAGATGACCATGCTGCAACAGTTGGTCAATGACAATATTACTGTTATACGGAGCAAATTGGCTAATTCAATTACAAATTCCAAGAAAAACGGCATTTGGAAAGACATTTCGTCCAAAATTAATGCTCTTGGTTTGCATTCTCGTTCAGATAAAGAAGTCAAAACAAAATGTCAAAACTTACAAACAAAAGCAAAAAAGGAGTATGCGGAAAGTATGAAATACAGAGCTCAAACTGGCGGTGGCCCTGCTCCCAAAGCCTTGACAAGGGAGACCGAGAATATTGTGGAAATGATGAAGGATTGTTCAAGTTTTGTTGGTTTAAAAGGAAGCGAGTCTTCCATGGTCACAGTAAACCTTGAAGGTAAACCGTGTATGCCCTAAAGAGTATATGAAAAGGAATCGTATTTGAATAAAACATAAATGCCTACCTTGATCATGTTTATGCATAATGATATCCGTGCTCTGACAAGGTTGCATAATTTCCTAAGCGAACCCAAAGCTACTTTCAGATTTAACAAAATTGTGAAATCAAAGCTAAAAGTATCTAGGATATGGTTAGATTAAAGAAAACTCCCCTGAAACTCCTTGAAATGTATTCTTTTCGACAGTTTCCCACCACCTCCAATCATGCAGACAAAGTTCGGCCTTCCTGTGTAATAAGCACACAGTACACACTATTGCACGCCAGCACAGTGCGCGTCATGATGCAGCGGCCCCATAAAGGGGTTTTCAAAGAGACAATTACTCCCACATTATAACATTACTAAAACACGGACCTTTTGATTGGGGGTTAGGGTTATAAATTTCCGAACTTAAATTTCTAGCAATCGAATAATCATGCATAATGCTAAGGAACCGACTACCAAAGTTCCAAGAAAGGAAAAAAAGGGGGGTATATGTTCTCGGGTATGATGTTTTTTTTATAACCTTTACGACCCTTACAGTACCAGTAAATTATGTGGCCAAGCAAGTGAACAAAAACGAATAATCTTATTCTAAATTATCCCCGTACGCTTCAGAGTTATTTAACAGTTTTTTTTTTGTTGTTTTTTTTAAATGATTGGACTTCCGTTGAAAATGAAAAACGAATTCGTGTGACAAAGAAAAACATACATCCTCACCCCCAAAACACACACACTATAAGTTTTGTCTTTGACATTTTTTTTAACCTTAGACCTATATATATAAGCATGTAATAGTGCGGTGACAGAAGTGTAAAAAGTCGTCTAGATAGCGAGTTTAATCTCCCCGAATAACACACGGCTAAAAATGGTCTTAACTTGAAGACAAATGTATCTTCTTTATGTTTTGCCCTGTCGTCAGAAGTTCGTATGGTCACATTTTTCTAAAAAGTCGTTTGAATGACTAGTAGTATATTGAAATGTTTCAACCCCCCTTTTTCAAAATGAAAATTTGAACATATTTGTTTACATTTAATTGATATATTTTTTTCTTAAGTTATTATCATATGTCGAACTATTATGTTCAGTATTTTATTTTCTTTTAATTTAATAAGTTTACCTAATTTTGACTGTTGAAAATTAAGGTAATTTTATTTGCAAATTCAGACCCAAACTTTAGTTTCTTCTTTATAGTAGTATTGAAAACTATCCAATAATATTTTAACCATAAAGTACTTTATAAAACAAGTTACTGATAAAAATTTCGGAGCCTAAATATGAAAAGGCCTTTAGATATCGAAGGAAAAAGAATAGACTAAAAAACTGAAATTTCAACACGGAACTTGATCAAATCTCTTCCATCACGTTTTTTGTATTATTAAACCTTATGGTCAATAATTACTCTCAACTGATATATGAAATTGCTACATTTTTCGCTATAAGATACACATATTTTCAATTAAGTGCACTAGTATATAGTACATAGTTTGTTTGTATATGTTTATATTCTAATTCTTTGTTGTAAAACATCAAAAATATATTTTGTTAGAAAATTGTTACTGTAAAAAACTAAATCATTGACGGATAGTTTCAGTTAAAATTCCGCGACATGTACGATTCGTCAAGTCCGTTGAAACTTGCCCATTCTAGTCCTAAGAAAAGACGAAAGTCGTTAAATTTTATGCATTGTTTAATATGCCAAAAACCATCGACTGAACGTTTGAGTATAGTATTCACAAGTATAGGTAAGTCGACTTTTGTTTCTGCAATGAATAAAAGATTGGATGAGGTGTACAGCAGGGTTCTAGATGAATTTTGTTCATTTGATACTTGTGCATTTGAAGAAATGCAGGCAGTTTACCATCGGTCCTGCTACAAAAGTTACACAAGTAAACATAATTGTTCCCCCTTTAAGAGTGATGAAGCTGCTTGTCTGACATATAATGACGACAGACAATTGTCGGACTGTTGCCCCTCAGTTTCCGGGGTTTGTACGCGTTCGAGAATTCAATCATTCGACTGGAACTCTTGTATGTTTTGTTGCAAGAAAACCTTTAAGAAAGATCGAAAACTACGCAAGTTTCAATCAGATGAGCGTATTAAGAATGTTTTATCCGTGGCGCAAAGCAATGACGATGATTCAAAAGTTGAAATTATTTCCCATCAATCTTTTAAAATTCAAGCACTTTATCATTCTGGTTGCATTACAAAATATTTGCTAAACACGAAAATACAAAAATCTGAACCCGTTGAAGCAGAAATCTCACATCACGATACTGCTTTTACTAATTTTATATTGGCTATTGACAATGATTTAATGGTGGAGAAAAAAGCATTCCTCATGACAACGTTACTTGAAAAATACAGATCTTTCCTTCCTCCTGATTCTAATCTAAAATATTCTACTTGGAAGTTGCAGTCTAAACTCATTGATTTTTATAGGAACTCAGTTGTCATACAAACACAACAGGGTCAGGGTAAGTCTAACATCATATTCAGTAGCAACATAACTATTGGAGATGCCATATCAGCTGCTAATCAATTAAAAACTGACCTCAAAATCTCAGAAATGCAGGCATCAATGTCAACTTCGATAGACACAAATAACGAACAGATATTGCATTCCGCCGCAAGTATATTAAGGAAAGACATCGAAAGTCTACAGATTTCCACAGACGAGTACCCAACATCGGATGAATTGTCTCTTCCTTCTTCAATCCAGTCAATGCCTTCGTCTTTATTGAAATTTATTTCATGGTTACTTGATGATATTGCATACAACCAAGCATATTCACAAGAAGTGGCACCCGATAAATTGCGTAAATGCTTGGCAATTGTTGAGTCTATTGTTTCTGTGGCTAAAAACAGTTTTACTCCTTTTCATTTAGGATTGGCCTTACAAGTGTATCATGAGTTTGGTTCGAAACACCTTGTTGAAACATTGAACGCCAATGGATTTTGTGCTTCGTATAGTGAAGTTCGACGGTATCTAACAAGTGTTGCCAATCATGAAATTGAGCGAATCCAAGATGGTGTGTACGTTCCTTATAATGTTTCTCATGTTGCCAATGGCGGGGGTCTTGTTCAAGAAGGTGCCGATAACATTGATTTAAATACAGAAACAATAGATGAAAAAAATACATTTCATTCAATGGCACGGGCCGTTTTCCAAGTCAGTAATTCCAAAGAATCGTCCATTGAACCAGTTAAGATAAAACGTGGTAATGAGAGATCGTTGACACTGACCGAAGATGCCATGTCCATGATGAATTGTGCTATTTTCCATAAACCAAACAATAGAACAGAACCACCCCGAGTTCCTAATGGATATGTAAACATTTCCCTTTGCGCCACAGATAGAACAAATTCACATGATAAGTTATGGGTGCTATTGAGATCTTTGTCTATAGGTGTACTTGAATTACCTTTTGCATTGCCTTCTGACACTCCCCAGCTTCCTTTCTGGAGTGGGTACAATAGCACTCTTTCAGAAGTTAGGACAGAATATTCAGTTGTTTCATACCCACGCATAATTGACTCAAAGCCAAGTGATATGTCTACAGTATTTACTACCATGAAAAAATGCTTGGACATGACCAAGTCTATAGGACAAGATCATGCTATCCAGACATTTGACCAACAACTGTATGCAATTGCTCAGCAAGTAAAGTGGGCTTTGCCAACAACATTTGACTGCCATGTCTTACGAATGGGTGGATTTCACACATTATCGTGTTTTATTGCTGCAGTTGGTAAATTATGGGGCGATGGTGGTCTTGGTGATTTGTTAGTTGATTCATCTGTGTATGATGCTGCAACTGTGGATCAGATGTTATGCGGGAAACAGTTTAACCGTGCAGTAAGAGGCCTTACATTAGTTTACGAGGCACTTTGCTCTTTGTGGTTTGGCGCATTCTTTCGTTGGCTTAATAATAAGATTGAAAAATTTCCAGAAAATACATTGACCCTTTTTCCACGTTTATGTCAATGTTTCAGGCAGGGACAACTGTAGAAGCCAAACACTTTGCTGAAGTGAAAGTTTTTTTTGAAACAAACATTTTGCCTTTGACTGAAGTTTTCCGGATTTGGGGTTGTGAAAATTCCCCCACATTTATGTTCTGGGACATGTTTTTGGAAGCCATTGAAATACTTCTACAGAATGTAAGATCAGAAAGAGAGGGAAATTGGTCCCTTCACTTAAGCTCTACTGCTGCAATGTTGCCCTATATATATGTTACAAATAGGATCAACTACTCAAGATGGCTACCTGTCTACCTGCTAGATATGCTATCATTACCACCAGATGTAGAATTAGCATTTCAACGAGGTGAGTTTTCGATACGCCAGAAGCCTGGAAAGTTCAACGGAGTATGGAGTGACATGGCAACTGAAAAGTCTGTCATAAAAGATTCTAAAGGTTGTGGTGGCATCAGTGGCATAACACGACAAAAGCCAGCACTGATGAGATGGTCATTGACTCGACATGTGCTTGCAGACTTTACGTCAGAAATGAAAACTCGGTATGGTTGCATCAATGACAAAAGCGTTGAGCATGATGAGGTTAAGCCAACAGCTTTGATTCGAGATGAAGAACAAGTTCAGAAAATTTTAGACCATGTTCTAGAAAAAATTACTGACCCGTTTGCCACAGAACTCCATCCACCATCACTAATAAACATTTCTACTGGAATGCACGCTTCAAAAGACATACAGGCCTCTTTGACGTCAGCTGTTGATGATGGTAACACAATGGCAAAATCATTTATTGACGGGGCTTTTTGTGAAGGCAAGGTTCGTAGTTTCTTTGGTTCTATCCCTCGGTCAAAGTTAAAATCATTTGAGGACCTAACGAAAAAAACAAAATTGAAATGTAGAACAGGTGAAATTTTGAATCTTCATATCAATCCTGAACTCGTGTTCCGTCGAGCTTTGGTATTAGCAAATAGTCGAGATGACGTCACTGTTGAAAAGGTGTTGTCATTTCCGATTGGACCAATCCCTACAGCCCTTTTTCATGATGATGGAACCATGAGAAAATCATGTAAAGCCGATCTTTGTCATCAACTCGAAAACGAGACAACATATTGTCACTCTCTCCCTGACTTCGATAAATCGCTTACAGTTTTGATAAGGGATGATATGGCTCTTATCCAGTGTATCAATGCAAAAAAATTGAAAACTTTTGGTGACACTGGGACAGAGATCGTTCAATCTCAGCTCCGCGGCTTTTCAAAAGCATCTTCCGTTGTTGATGTCTTTGACAGATATGACGTCAAACTTTCTATCAAAGCCGCGGAACGTGATCGTAGATCACACTTTACAGCAAAGGTTTTCCAAATAATCGAAGGTCGATCCCTTCCAGACTGGAAAAAGTTTTTATCTTCTAACGAAAATAAGCAAGCATTGCTCAAGTTTCTTGGTAGTTTTATAGTTGGTTACCACACAAAGAATCCTAATGCACTAGTAAATAATAATGAACTTACGTTAGCTGGAACTTTTTCCGATCCTCAAATCGTAAAACGCATTTGTGATCAAACTGTCAAAGACTGCATTGATCTTTACAGTACGCATGAAGAAGCTGATACTCGTATGATTTTGCACGCAATCTATGCTGATAAGCCGTTTGGTAGTGGTAACTTGAAAGGCAGGATCATAGTGAAATCCCCTGACACGGATGTTATAGTTCTTTGTGTCCACTACTTTTCTTCTATGAAAAACACAACAGAACTATGGTTTGAAACAGGAACTGTAACGAGCACCAAAGATGCAAGACGTTTTATACCTATACATGAACTATGCAATTCTTTGAATTCCATCGTAAGTCAATGCTTACCTGCAGTGCATGCAATTTCAGGATGTGACACCACATCGGCAATGTTTGGTATAGGTAAAAAAACGGTTTTCAAAGTTCTGAAGCAGGTGTGTTGTGATGTGTCCGATTTAGTAAACCTGGCAAACTGTGATGTTGAGGAATCTGTTTCAGTTGCAAGAAAGTTTGTTGCTATGCTGTATGATGAAAAGGGTAAATTCAAAAACCTTCACAGTGACCTCAATAAAATGCGTGTAAAACTAGCGACAACGAAAGATGCGTCTCTGGCCAAGCTTCCCCCATGCGAATCAACATTTACACAACATTTGCTTCGAGCATCCTTGCAGACAAGCATATGGATGTCATCGCACCTCCCAAAACCACCTATTAGATCTCCGTTAAATTTTGGATGGATTGATAAGGACGGTTTGAAGCCTGTGTTTTTCGAGGGACAAATGTCCTCGGACTTCCTACAAGACCTTGTTTGTACTTGTAATGGAAAATCTGTATGCTCAAAAGAATGTGTTTGCTTTGAGCAGAACCTTTCATGTACAGACCTGTGTCCATGCCAGGCAAGTGAAATGTGTAAAAATATTAATACACGTCTTGTGATTCTTGCTGAAAATGAAGATGACGGAGATAACGCGTAAATGTGTTGCTTGTTGCCCTAGCTGGTACACAATGTTTCAAGTTCTGGGAGGGTTTGCGTACCTCCAAAATAATTAATCCCCGCCACATTCTGTATGTGTCTGTCCCAAGTCCTGAGCTTGTTATGCAGTGGTTGTTGTTTCTTTCTATATGCTATATTTGTGTGTGTGTTTTCTTAATCTATTTTGTTCATTTATAAGGATGTTACATCATTCGTATACATTTGTTATTTTGGGAATTGAAGCCCAAGCAGTATAGGTTTTAATCATTGTTGAAGGCAGTACGGTGACACATAAGTATTAACTAATGTGTCAGATGGTAATTTTTGGAGAAAAGTCTCGTTAACAATCATACCAAATCTTATTTTTTATATAGAATACCTTTGAAGATTGTTGTACGTTGCCCAGGAAAAAAGGGGGGTTACAGATACCAGAACGATCATGTAATAGACAAGAACAAGAGAATAATACACAACAGCAGATAATACTATGAAAGCCGCAATAATTGTGGAAGAACAGAAGCAACATTACAAGTATTCTTTTGAAAAAACAGAACCATCCGCAAAAATCAATTTGAGGTCATATTTGACTGTAGTGTATTATTGCTTCGTTTTGATACCACACCCAATATGATAGTTTTAAAAATAATTTGGAAGTACTGTCCTTCATGACTCTTAATTTTAATCTGAAATTGAGAATATTTATAAAGCTACGGTGCTCTAAACATTTTATGGGTTGAAAACTGGACTTTTGCAGTTTTGTTTATAAAACGTCGTTTACGGACATTTTTTATAAAAAAAATTGTTATAATTAATGTTTGTGTATAATAACAAACATTTCTAAAGCTAAAACAGTATCGTTTGTATTAAGGTAGAGATTAGAAATAGAAATAAATGTCAAAATTGAAACCCTTCAAAATTTTCACAGATTGGTACATATGACCTTTGACCTCAATTAAAAAAAAATGTGACCATATGAAGTATTGACGACAGGCATAATGTTATAGCACAAGGTTTCCTCTTTCGAATGATATATTATATAGGTGTGTGTTTGGTGGGGAGATTAAAGTAAAAAAAATCTTCCTTCAGTCACCGCACTATAAGTACAGTACTTCCAAACTATGGATACACAGTACTTACATGATATAATTAATAACTTTGATCTCAGTAGCGCTGGTTTAATTCAGATTTATACTCGTACTAGGTGTGGGTTTTTCATGATTGTTTTGGGGGGTGAAGTGTGCGGCCGACCAATTAATTTGCATATGGGCGGGCTAGTTTAGGTTTTTGCTACAGAGTGTGTTTATCCCAAATATGGTTAAAAAAATAAGGAAAAGCATGCAGGTACATACAAAAAAAATTGAGTCAAATTTTATCAAATGATTATATTATTATCAAATGCATAGAAATGTTAAGTTAGGGAAAAAATATTTGAATGATCGAGCTGAACAATCTCGGACAAAAAACCGTAACGCCCCACCATTTTAACAAGTAAATGATCGGTCCCGGCCTTAAATTTTTACCCACAAAACATATGTACTCAGTGGCGGATCCAGAGGGGGAGGTGTTCCGGGGGTTGGAACCGCCCCTTTTGTTGGGCCGATCAATGCATTTGAATGGGGACATATGGTAGGAACCCCCCCCCCCCTCTTTCTTCTGGGTTGGGACCCTCTTTTAAAATGGCTGGATCCCGCCTTTTTAAAAATGGCTGGATCCACCCCCGCCTGGTACTTTTGTTTTAAACCCTATGATAAACGGGTAGTTTTATACAATATGAAAAAGAACAGATAAGAATCAACTCATTAAATGTAATATTACAAAAAGAAATCGAGCGCTAACTACATGAACTTATAATGCAGGAGTACCCACTTACAGGCAGCTAACGTGAGGGTACCCAAATTGCACATGTTTTTCACCTACATTTATTTATTATCCAGACAAAAAGTTCCCATTCAGTGTTTATTTTGTAGATGTATCATTATTCAATATATGGTTCAACCAATTTAATAATTTTTAATCTATAATGAATCATAAAAAATGGGTTCGAATAGACCTAAAACGGTCCACGATTCTGAAATAAGGAGTGCCCAAATTACCCCCATGCTTAAATTCGCAGCCTTAAGATTCGAATAACGGATAATTTGTTCTATTTCTTCGAATAATTAGAACAAGTGGACATTAATCTTTGCTTACTATTCATTTCTTAAGAAATGGAGGCTTGTAACATATTTTATTTGCTTATTTTTAAAAGATGACCTGTTGGTGGACGTTTCTGTACATTTTACATTTTGCAGTTCTATACTTCATCTGTTGATGTATACTGTGAACGTTTTGTGCATATTTAAATATATTTACTTATGTTTAAAGAGGAGCATAATGTCAAATAAAAAAAATACAAATTGTTTTACATCTAAGAAAACATGTAAGATTTCTGCTGCTACATTTACTAAATAGGTGCAATTAGGGTACTCAGTGCAATTTGGGTCTAGTACTTATTAAATACCTGTAATCGCACATTACCAAAGAATAAAAAAAGATTCAGTAATTTCTCATGATTTCTCGAACTAATCTGTTTCCATCTTTGTTTTTTCAGATGTGTCTAATTCTAGCATTGAAGATTCAGCCCAATCTACTATAATAACAGAAGCTATTGTCCATAGAAATGACAACTCAGGGAATGAAAGCGTGTTATTCTTTCAAGAACAACAACCATCTGAATGTAGAACCGGGAATGAAAGCGTGTTGTCATTTCATCAGCCACCACCTGCATGCAGTACACCACACGCTCCCAAGAAAAGAAAAACGGAGACTGTTACACCACAAATGCTCATGCAAAAGCAGTACGACGTTTTGCCTGTGCAAGAAGAGACATTTGTGCTTGAAAAAACTAAAATTAAACTGGAAAATATTAAATTAGAGTTGGAAATTAGAAGACTTCAGCAGTGGGCAAATCAGGAAGAGGACGCATATCTCACCTTGCAAGCTTTAAATGATAATTAGTCAATGAACGCAATCGTTTTGTTTGATTTATTTTTATATGTACAGAAGATATTTTTATATGCTAGTATTTCATCAACTTTTTAATTGTTGCACTAATAAATCTATGAGAAAAATCCCCTGGCTATATGATCTCGTACAATGCGTCCTTCGTCGGGTCCACGGAAAGCAATGTTTAAGTCATCATTATTTACAATCTCGTTGTCATACTCGTCCATTGGTTCTTTCATCTCAATGGCTAAGTTATGCAAGACTGCACATGCCATTATAATCTTACAAACTTTTTCTGGGTGCATTCTGATTCCCTGATGTAGACAATTGAACCTCTTCTTCCACCAACCAAATGTCCGTTCAATGCAGCATCTTGTCTTCATATGAGCTTTATTGAATTTCTCATGGCATGGCTCTGTTGGCCTCAGATATGGTGTCATAAGAAAACTCCAACACGCATATCCACTGTCACCTAGGATCAACCCATCTTGCACCGACAGGTGGGATTCCTCTAAATGAGTGCACACTTGCGAACATCTCATAATGTGACTGTCGTGTACGCTTCCTGGCCACCTAGCTACAACGTTTGTAAATTTACCTGAAAAACAAAAGTTGATTTACACGTAGTTCAAGCATAAAAAGTCAGTCCCATTAAATGTATACGATTCCGCAGCTTCCAAACGGGTAACGTTAATTACATAATAGTTATTGAAAAACACAGTCTTACGGGCAGTTCATATATCACGATAATGACCAGTTTTTCAATAACTATTATGTTTATTTCATCGAGGAACCATGTTCAGGGCCTTAACTACCTATGAGGCAGGGGAGGCAACTGAATTTTCTACACCAAATTTTTTTTTTGAAGTAATAAAATGAAATATTGACAATATATAGAAGAACTTGAATTTATATTATAAACAACCATAGTTTACAGTTTTAACATTGTTATCATGATACGTGCTATGTCTGTCATTTTCCGGATTTTTGATCGAAAGTGAACCGTTTCAGTATTTATTTATTTTTTTCGTGTGGCCGTCCGTCTGTTATTCAGTATTCGTACGAGAACACATATGAAACTTTGCTTTCGACAATTTTGAATAAAACATAACTATTCAAATTTATTTAGGGGCTCAATTAAGCAGAGGAAGTTACCTTTGTATTGTGAATCTTTTATTGCGAACCCTATGATAGTTTTCCATAGATTCACCTGCAAGTTACCTGTCGATTTAAACTTTTGTAAGTTCTATTGTCCCATTTAACAAATACAACAGGTATTGTTCTCTGTATAGTTCATTCACCAGGACCTTTAAATTTCTTCTAGGAGAAATATATCACTCATTGATTAATTTACCTGACCAAAAAAATTATCTGTTTTTTTATTGAAATACTTCTATAAACTCACATAAACTGTATGCAATATTGTATTTATTCAATATATCATTAATATATTTTCAATCTGTTCAATATAAAATCTGATTTAATAATAAAAAGTTTATTTTAGACACATTTTTTAGTATTTTCCAATGAACTTGCATGTTTTTTTTGTTGTTAATTTATAGACTATGTTTATGAAGACCTTAATTTAAAAATAATAATATTCAAATTTTTATTTATCATGTTTATCAAACACACAAAAATATTTATTGAATATTTGATCAGAAATCAACTTTTAATTTTTCAATCATTATTAATATTGAACACATTAAAAACAAGTTTTTGGTATTGAATAAATACAACACCACATGCAGTTTTGTGAGTCCTTTCTTAGTATTGGTATATGTATTTTTTCATCATTGACAGTTCAATTTTTTCTTCAGGTATATTAATCAATGAGTGATATATTTCTCCTAGAAGAAATTTAAAGGTCCTGGTGAATAAACTATACAGAGAACAATACCTGTTGTATTTGTTAGATGGGACAATTGAACTGCCAAAAGTTTAAATCGACAGGTAACTTGCAGGTGAATCTATGGAAAACTATCATAGGGTTCGCTATAAGATATCGGAAATTCATTACCGACTGAATCAGCTGTTGGGTCGTTTTTTTAACGTCTCCCGATCGCACGAGAACATTATGGTCAATGCCTCCCATTTGTTGTAGCAGGGACTTTCTATGATAAGTACATACTCGCATAGAAAGTACCTGGTTGTAGTTAACATGTCCAGCTTTCAACAATATTGAAATTCAAGGTCCTCGATAAAAAAAAAAGCTTGCGTTCTTTAATCTTGCTTTATATGTTTTTTTTAACTTACCAGTTTGATTTCTAACAAAAATATCTTTAAATACAGATAATAATTGTTTGCATAAAAATTGCTCCCCTTACAGTCACGGTCAGGAAATCGAAGGAAAACGTTTTTTTTTTAGCCATTTTACTAAGAGAAAAAAATCGGCGACCACGATGAATTTTAATGTTAATAATTTAGGTCAAAGTACGGCCTTCAAGACGGAGCCTTGGCTCACCCCGAACAGCAATCTCAGCTTGTTTTTGCATAAAAATTGCTTCCAAGTTCAAGCAAAACTGACGTTTCTTAAAGTAAGGAAATCGAAGGGAAACGGGTCATTTTTAGCCATGGACTGAGAGAAAAAAAATCGTCGGGGGGCTGCGCCCCCCAACCCCCTATCTTGGTGGACTCAATCGGCGGCCCCCAAACCCCTGCCTCCCCTGAATTAGAACCCCAGTTACGGCCCTGATGTTTTTAAAAATTCTCATAAATTCAAATTGTTCAAAACAAACTCGAGTTATTGTACGATTTCTATAGGAAAAAATGAAAAACAGTCATAGTGATAACTATAAGTCACTACCATTCATGTAAGTACAATTTTTCAGTTTATGAAAACAAAATTAAGTTTTCTATCATTTCATAATTAACGAAAACATATGTAAATAATTCAACAACTTCAATATGAAATTGAAATCAGGAAAATGTGGGACATCTCTCCAAATAGAGAAACCGCGCCCAACCGGTCTTTAACGGTCCGTTTTTTTTTCTGTTAAAGATCGATAGAAATTATCAATGAAGAATTAAGAATGTCATGTGGCCCCTTGTTATTCAATAGGAGAAGCTAATTCTGAACCGATATAAAATAATAGTGTTTATGGTATGTATGTATGTAGAGGCGTTTATTGAATTAGATAAAAAAAAAAAAAAAACATTTTACATCGCAGGAAACAGGCATATTACTGTTAGTATATATTTCCTGGCCCAACACAATATGCTCAAAATGCAAATGCTACAGGGAAGATGCAAATGCTGTTTGTTGAAGCGGGTCGTCTCGTATAATTCATGATATCATAAAGATTCTTTATTAGCCTTATGTTGTATAAAATGTGAATGATGAGAATACTTTAATGTCAAAAGAGGGGAAATTCATGGACAAAAAACAATGATCGAAAACACAAACACAAACAAAAACGACAAACAAAAAGAGCATCATTCAAAATTAATATGGAAAAAAGACATATTGAAAAACTTATGAGTCGATCGTTTTTAGTAGAAAAAAGGGGGAGAGTATTTTTTTTCTGGCAAGATTTTCCCCTTAAAATTCAGGATTATTTATTTACGTAATGACGCTCCAACTTGCTGTCAGTGGACTGCATCCTTACTGTTTCAAGTCGTATAGATATATTCAAAAGACTAAGTATAAGCACTGTGCATTTTGGGTGGCTGAAGTTATTTAAGAAATTGTAAACGTTTGTGTACCTTCATGATCACACATTGCTTGTGTGTTAATCCTATGGTAGCCTTTTCTGTTGACGAAAGATGGTTCGTCGTGACTAGGAGCAGAAATCCTCACATGAGTTCCATCAATGCAACCTACAACTCCTGGAAAGCCTCCATTGTCAAAGAACCCTTGTTTAATATCCCCTTTCCTCTGGACTGACGGCCACTTGATAAACTGGTCAGCCTTGGCATTAAGAGCATCCGAAACCTTCTGCACGCACCTGCTAACAGTTGATTTATCTATACCTAAGGTATCACCTACAACTTGCAGGAAACCTCCACAAGCAAAAAACCTCAAGGCAACAAGCACCTGTTGAAACGAAAAAAAAAAAAGATTATGCAATTTACATCCCAAACAAAGCATTGGCATATAACATGTGTTAATACTCGCCATAAAAAAATAGGGGAAAGCTCGAACAACAACCCCTTTCTCTCGCATTTAAATTAAAGCTTGTACAAATAAATTTTATTTATTCCGACAATAATGGAATTTTGCATTTGCAACTGGCAACTTTAAAGAGATGTGTTTACATTAATAGGCTTTGTAAACGGCAAGCTACATCCAATACGCCCCTCGTCCTCAATATGCAAGAAATATTTGCCACTGAACGACATCCAACAATCAATCCAATATGCCCGAATTGTTAAAAATTTCATTTGCAAAAAGACTTGTGTTTAACATTAGTGACCTTGAACCTGTCTCTTTTGTTCCATCGATGATCGCACTTTCATAGTGTATTAATTTGCGTTTTTTGATTGAGTTAAGCCTTCCAATTGATAATTTATCGTGTGTTTTTCTATGTTGTGATGATAAGCTATTGTTTCAGAAAAAGGGAGAAGGTTTGGATACCATTAAAACGTTTTATCTCGCTGCAAATGTTTGCACTTGTCTTAAGTCAGGAATATGATGTACAGTAGTTGTCGTTTGTTTATGTAATTTATACGTGTTTCTCGTTTCTCGTTTTTTATATAAATTAGTCCGTTGGTTTTCCCGTTTGAATGGTTTTACACTAGTAATTTTGGGGCCCTTTATAGCTTTTTGTTCGGTGTGAGCAAAGGCTCCGTGTTGAAGGCCTTACATTGACCACTAATGGTGTACTTTTATAAATTGTTATTTGGATGGAGAGTTGTCTCATTGGCACTCACACCACATCTTCCTATATCTATATGCCATCGCACTTTAGCAAACAAACAACCATCGTACTTTAGCGTGAGACACCATCGTACTTTAGCGTAGACCGTCGCACTTTAGCGTGACTATCGCACTTTAGAGTACCATCGCACTTTAGAGTCCTACACATGGTACCCATCGGTTATTGTATTTGGATTTGAACCCCCACCCACATTTTACAAAAAAGGGAAATATTTAGCGGACTTCCTTTGAAGTTATATTTATAATAAATATTTTACATAATTAATTTCTCCTGTGTTGTTTTTTTTTTATTTCATCATCAAGAGTGAAGACAGTAATTAAAGAATGAATTCTTCATGTTAATTTTTTAACTCCCAAACGGAGGAGAGGGTGTATGGGTGGCCCTCATATCTTTTTTGTATGGTAGGCAAGGGAGGATCATGTAAAATTATCATAAAACTATACAGGAGAAACAAATCTAATCTACTACCAAACGAGCGATCAAGGCAACATTTCAATAGTCAATTCAGATAGTCAGATATTTTGGGGCTGATAAATAATAATTGTCTGAGATAGGATGCGTTGGACAGGGAGGGCGATGGTACGGGGGTAGAGGTAGTAGGTGGAGAGGTCGAGAAGCGGGGTAAAGGGGCGGGATTGGTGCATGGAGAATTAGCGAAATGTTCAACGGGCAAATTGAAAAAGGGGGAGGTCCGAGGAAACGGGGTTTGAGGTGCCCGGAGTAATGATGGAAGGGATGGGAATCGGGGTTAAGGAACGTCCCTGCCGCCGACAGTTCAATTAAACTATACAAGTAGATTGACGGTATTTGTTTTTAAAAATCCCAAAAGGAACCTCATTTACCATACCATAGGAGTTATTTCCCTTTATACATTCATTTGTGTGTGGAAAAAAGAAAAACAAACAAAGATTTGGGTGAAACGATACGACTTTTTGAAATATCCTTGGATTGTCATGTGTTTATCAACCAAGAACATTACATTTGTGTTACAATAATCTGTAAAATGTGTATAGGTATGGCAAGCCGTTCTCGTCAAAACTATGTTTAAACCCTTTTTTCGAAAAAAAATGCACACTGAGATTTTAAAACCTAAAATACCACACTGAGAAATCAAAATTACACACTGAGATTTAAAAAAATAAAAAACACACACTGAGAATTCAAAATTACACACTGAGATTTTTAAAAGACACACTGAGATGAAATAAATTGAAAAACACACACTGAGAATTGTTAATTACACACTGAGATTTAAAAAATACACACTGAGATTAATATGTAAATTACTAATGAATATTCATGAGATGAATAATTCAACAGATTAATATCTTGATCTCAAGAACTCTTGTCATTATATTGTAATACGATTCCTTCAACCAACATTCCTAATAAATCCAGATGGCCTCTATTGTGACAAGACCAAACTATTGTATTTATTGTGAACTTCTTCTCGTCCTGAATATGCCTGAAATATTTGCCATTGGACGTTAAGCAACCAACAATCAATCAATCTAATAAATTTCAAGACCTAACATCGCTCATATTCATAAGTTTGTTGCCTATAATTCAGATCATTACTACCAGTGTATCGGGATTTTTTTTACTTAAAACTTTTTAAGCATGGGTCCCTTTTCAAAAGTCTTCCAACTGTTACCCTGATTTCGCAAGGTAATCTTTTATATTTTTGTTACGTTTATATGCTATAATTAGACACTTGAGTAAAAATTTCACGGCATTCTTTGTTTTTTTACAGATTGTTCCAATGTTTTCTTATAATTTTAATAAAGTTTTTCACCATTTGGTTATATTTTGTAATAAGTGTAAGTGGGTATTTTTCTTGTTCTTGTATTTCTAAAGTTTTTTTTTATAAATAATCTGGAACCAAATCGAAGGACTAACGAGTTCTGTCCCCTAGTTGTTTTAAGCTTGTAATAGATTCAGATTAAGTATGCTAATTAGATATGTGCGCATAAAAAAGTGCGCACAAATCTCAGTGTGTAATTTCAAATTGTCAGTGTGTGTTTTCAGTTTATTTATTCTAAGTGTGTCTTTTTGAAATCTATCTCAGTGTGTAATTTTCAATTCTCAGTGTGTAATTTTCAATTCTCAGTGTGTAATTTTCAATTCTCAGTGTTTGTTTTTCATTTTTGTAATCTCAGTGCGTCTTTATGAAATCTCAGTGTGTAATTTTTAATTCTCAGTGTGTAATTTTTTATTCTCAGTTTGTAATTTTTTATTCTCAGTGTGTGTTTTGAAGTTTTTAAATCTCAGTGTGCTTTGTTGTAATTCTCAGTGTGTAAATTTTTCGAAAAATGGTTTAAACATAGTTTTGACGAGAACGGCTTGCCATATATAGGATACTTCTTTACGTAGTGAAATGTGTTAAAACTTTGAGAAATATCACACTGCATGCAAAGTTATTTTGTTTTCGGTTACCTGCATCTCTGCACTAAGAGACTGACTTCTCTGGGTAGGATGTTCGATGTCCTTCCGCACTATGTCGGTGATCCTTATGATCGAATTTCTCCCGAATCTGTACCTTGCTCGGAGCTCCTTGTTTGTGAGGTCATCTAATGTAAGTAGCCTTTTTCTATATTTTCTGGGTGGCTTTGGATCGTGCAATATCTTCTTCTTCTTCCGAATACGGGAGTAGACTCCTAGGTAGGAGTGTAAAACTTCCCGGAACTTGTGTGCTATGTACATATGGACTTAATTTAAAAATAATATGACAAGAAAAATCGTTATCAATAACATATATACATTATGTACAGTGGCTTTAAAGTTTAATAAGTTGCTGTGGATCCTTCAAATGTTAGAGTGGATATGCCACTTTTGAAGGATTCCAGGGTGTCTGACATACCTATTGCTTCAGGTAGTGAGTTCCAGTCCGAAATAGTTCGAGGATAAAATGAAAATTTATAGAAATCTTTATTTGTTGATATTTGCCTAAATTTATGTTTCCCCCTAGTGCGTCTATCAGATATTGTTAAGTTGTCCTTAGGAACTTCAACTAACCCCCAATTTATTTTATACAGCATAGTTAATCTTGCCTTTTTCCTTCTTAATTCTAAATTTTCCCATTCCAACGATTTTATTAAATTTGAAACTGCTCCAGGTGATCTGTCTTTATAATCATTGAAGACAAACCTGGCTGCCTTACGCTGTACCTGCTCAACCTGAGTGATGTGTTGTTTTTTGTACGGATCCCAGACAGGAGAAGAGTATTCGACGACCGGACGGACAAGTGATGTGTACGTAAGGTTTTTAACCTTACATGTGCAGTTTTTTAAGTTCCTACGAAGAAAACCTAAGGTTTTATTTGCCTTACAAGTAATATTGTTTATATGTGTTCCCCAATCAAGATCATGGCTTATATTTCCAAACAACAGCATTTCCTCCATTTTAAACTCCCTATTTAAAATTTAAAAGTGCCCCCTTACCACTTTTAACTTTACGCAACGTTAATTCACATTTAAACGTTATTTAACTCTAATAAACCTTTGTGCAACAGAAATAACGGTCATTTAATTTTAATTGAGGTTTAAAATATATTTAACTAGTACTTAAAGTTAAATGACGTTTGTGCAACCCAGTCCAGGTGTATAATATACATTTCCGTCTTGCGTGTCCGATAGTGATACGATTTTGCCATGTGATTATGGACTTTCCGAATTGAATTCCTCCAAGTTCAGTATTTTTGTGATTTTACTTTATACTAGTCATTACTCATAAGTTTGTTTATCAATTACATCTCTGGTGTAAAGAATATTTTTATAAAAATCTAAATATTTTTTTTTTTAAAAGATGGACAGTTTTAAACATACAATAAATATTGATTAAACAAAAATGTACGCATTTGTCGATCACTTGTTTAGGCCAATTAAAATTAATTGATAGATTTTCATCCCCGCCCGCCCCTCTGAAATCGTCCCGCCCCGATTTTTGTTATTTTATAAAATTTACGATTTCCGGATTTTGTTCGTTTCCTTAACCGATAACCGTTAAAATTTCGTTTAATTTATGACTTCCTGTTTCAAGTTTCGGTTTTGTACCTCTAGTTAATCTAACCAAAATGAGTGTCGACATATTCTGCTGCACTATGATGACAACATCATCTTCCGAGAGTAAAAACTGATAACGATAATGACGTGAAATATTCGTGTTACGAGAAAAACGCTGTGTCCTAGACCACAAATCGTGGTACGTCACAAATTTTTGTGGTTTGAAAACTGGGTTTTTATGCAACGATTTTGTGTCAGGAAGTTTAAATGTGAAAAATATCTTACGCTCAAAACTTGTGGAACCCATTGATACAGAAAACATGACTGAATTAAATATATTGAAACACAAACACGAACTTGTATATTAAGTTTAAAAAGTCGACTAAAATACGCTTTTATTTACACAAGTCCTTAGATTTCTAAGAATTTACCCATGATAGTCTTTTCTTGTTGATTAACAGAAAATGTCCCAATACCCCAAAACGGTCATTAAACACTTCTTTTTTTTATCAAGTTTTACATGAAAATAATATTTTCATCTTGCATAAATGCATAAGTACCAACCCTATTACTTCAAACACTGTTTAAGTTTTCATTTTATTCTGTACTCATAATAATTGTGTTGCATTTGCTTCATTTTATGGGGACTAAAAACCATAGTTTAGGAACCCAAATACATTTGGTGTAGAAAGTCCAACCGAAGAGAGTATTTCTACATGTTTTTGTTGTTTAGTTTCTAAAGCCGCAATTAGAGACATTTATTTTGGGATTTGAAAAATAATGTAAGATTCCTCATACCTGTGTATACATGATATAAGCTTATTATTACACTTGAATATATGAAGAACTCGTCACAAAATGGTTTCATATGAAATAAAATTTAAAAAATAAAATCCTCCAACCCGCCCCATTTTTTTCAAAAATTTGGATGAAAATCTAGTAATTAATTTTATTTGGCCTTATACGCCTGGATAGAAAGTTACGGTACTATGTAGATAGTCGCAATTTAAAATATAAACATGTACATACATTGAACATAAGAAAGAAACATACACTTTGTTTAATTTGGGCTAAAAGTTTTGTATATGAGCGTCACTGATGAGTCTTGTGTAGACGATACGCGCGTCTGGCGTACTAAATTATAATCCTGGTACCTTTGATAACTATTGTAAATAAACTAATTCACGTATGCCAATAGTATGTAATCATCGGATTTCGATGGACTTGTAACGTTTTTCATTTATTACATGCATCAGTGGGTTTTATGATCATGATTTAATTATATTACTTAGCCGCATTAATTGTTATAAAGTGTAAATCGGTGCACCCTTTGCTTAGTTTATACAGGTGTCTCGGTTGACCTTAGCTTCGATTGACCTTAGCTCCGGGCTCCAGGCTCCTGTAACATAGCTTCTGATGAATATGTCTTTGTTCAGAATCACAATGAATCATTTAACCATATTGTAATCAGGTTATTAGAGTGGTATAAAAGAGAGATATAGTTGTAGATACGATATACGATATATGAGAGGAGAGACGATTTTGTGTACGAGAGATGTGTACTTACGATTGATGATTATACCACCGTATTGTTGAGCCTGCAGTTTAGATGTTGTAAACTTATACTAGTACAATGGTCACATGCAGTTTGGATTTTTGAATAATACAGTATTGAACATTTAATCGACTTTGTGTTTATGTTAACTTGCAAGACTTCGTTCAGACCAGGATCCATTTATTTATTTATGTGACCAGGATTCCCTTAATCACGCTACCAGTAGAATAAAAGGGTAACCCTGTCAAAGAGAATACTTGGCATTTGTCGTTCCGTGTACGAGTGAAACTTAGACACCCAACAACACAACACAACCACAAGATACACGCTTGAGCTCGAGTTGCATCACGGCAAACTAACCAACCAAACACTTTTTTCTAGGTGGATGCAAAAGAGGGACGAAAGATACCAAAGGGACAGTTAAATAAAGGCAACAGTAGTATACCGCTGTTCAAAACTCATAAATCTATGGACAAAAAACAAAATCAGGGTAACAAACTAAAACTGAGGGAAACGCATTAAATATAAGAGGAGAACAACGACACAACGTTAAAATGTAACACACACAGCAATGGACTAAGCATTAGACAAAATCCGATGAGAATAACCAATATAACATCAAAACCAAATACATGAATTCGGGATAGAAATATACCGCGACACGTCTTATAGTAATGTGAATTCAAATTCAAATATAGGAGAAAACAAACGACACAACGGAAACACAACGTAAAAATGTTACACATACTGAAACGAACTATGATATAACAATGGCCATTTTCCTGACTTGGTACAGGACATTTTTAAAGAAAAAATGGTGGGTTGAACCTGGTTTTGTGGCATGCCAAACCTCGCACTTTGATGGCATTGTTAAATATAACATTAAAATGACAGTATAATAATACAGGACTACAATACAAATAAATAGGAGAACTATTAAGCAAAGAAACACATAATTAATAAATAACAAAAGGCATCAGGTTTAAAATTCAATACGTCAAAAACGCGCCTCGTCCACACAAGACTTACCAGTGACGTCCAGATATAAAAGTACGAAAGTAAAAAAAGGTACAAAGTTGTACAGCTCTGAGGATCAAAAGTTGAAAAAGGTTGTGTCAAATACGGCTAGGGTTTTCTGCTTGTGATAAGAACATCTTTATTATTTAGAACAATTTATGCTATTGCAAACAGTAAATTTTATCAAATGAATATAAAAGATTTACATGATAAAACTGACGTCTTAACTATTTACAGAAAACAAAACCCGAATACATAATACATTGAAGACCAACACAGAAAATAGACACACCCGACTCAGTCCAGGCCTCAACGCAAAAAGTCATAAAAATGACGTCACATACGAAATGGTGAAAAGCACACAAATTACGTCACGCAGACATTTGAATTTCTGAAACATCACAAAATGACGTCGCATTTGAAAAATTATATCTTAAACATAAGATAGAAATAGGATTGATTTAAGATTATAATAGAACTACATATTGCTATTACATTTAAACACAATGCACATTGCAATACTAATTAATAACAATTAACTATATTATATATATGTCCGGTTTGTTTTGAATCTAACTTCAAATATAAAATATCGTACAGATTACGTTGAACAAAATCAAAACTAATAAATGAAGGCGGTGATTAATTTTCTTTACCATAACACATGAATATAATAGAAAAGACGTCTACCAATTTGACAAAATCCGATGAACATTACAAATATAACATCAAACTAAATACATGAATTTGGAATAAGTACCGTAACACGTCTTATAGTAATGCGAATTCACACTCAGTAAAACAAACACAATCGGGAATAAGTCACGTTCGGTAATTAAAAGATTAAAAGACATAATGACAAACCACAATCTACCATGTGGTAAAAATGTCCTTAGCTAGTTTGACCAAAGACACATCGTATGGATCAACTAATTCGTGATGGTGTCCATAAAATTTACGGAGTGTCAATTTTAATCTGTCCTCCTCATAACTTTGTTGAATCAGTTTCTATGTATGGAGCACACTTCTGTATATGAAGTCCGTATAGTGTGAACATGCACGAGGATAACGTATCAATTGTGATATGTAAACACCAAACTCATAAATGCAACTAACCAAATAATATATACCCGATTGTACAACCCTGGACCAGTAGAAGTTAGAGTTTATAAGCATATCCATATGGCTTTATTTACTCCAGTTAGTAGAATCTGTCCTTCTATTTATCTATGTCAGCAGAATCCGGCCCAGCATGTTAATCATGGTTAATCAAATAGATACAGATACCAGCATAGTACCAGAACACTTACAATTAGTGTTTGAAAGAGGTTTTAAACACTTAAAAGTTGAAAAAAAAATGTAATTTATTTTAAAGAACCAAGGCGAAAATGGGCGAACACACCTAGGGATTTACAAAATTAAGCTGAAAGACGAAAACCAGTTAAAGAACCACCTAGGCGGATTCCAATGTTTAAAAGACAAGCAGTAGAAGAAGAAGGAAAAAAGTAAAAAAAACGGGGTCTTATAGGTTAGCCCTTGGTCTTCACAGGTGGTAATGTTCCAGAAGAAAGATGGCAGTTGGCGCATGTGGTTGATTACCGGAAGTTAAATGAGAAGACGGTCAAAGATGCGTATCCTCTGACGAGAATAGATGAAAATCTTGATGCCTTAGATGGAGCAGATTGGTATACTTCACTTAACCTTGACATGGCATATCATCATGTCCCAATGATCTGTTTAATTTTCTACCCCTCTTTTTTTTTAGGTTTCTCCCGAAACACTATCGTCTTGCCCGATCAAAACCCGCTAAAAGAAGTGGAATTGTGTTGTGGGCTAGAGCGACAATAATCATTTACTTCCTAATCGCTATTTTCAAATTCTCCTGAATTTGTAATATCGTCCACTGCAATTATATTCATGAATTATAAAGAAGACGAAGAAAAAGAAGAAGACGAAAAAGAAGAGGAAGGAGAAGAAGAAGAGGAAGAAGAGAACCAATTTAATTTAAATACAGGTCGATATCTAAATTGCTTTGTTTCGTCGAAGTTATTGACATAGTAAAATAACAGATTGATAAATATTCAATTAGATTGTTTTCGAACAGTTGAAGAAATTCGTCATCAACACAACTGTTGGGTAAAATGTATAATAATGTGAATATGGTTCTGAAAGTACTTTATGCCAAATTTCCTGTTCCGACATGCATGTTATATATATGCCACTGGACTTACACTAATTTTCCCAAGGGATGTGAATATTTTCCAGGAAAAATATTGAGTATCAAAGTTTCAAATTAATTTCGGGATTTATTTTCTTTCTTGGTATTCAATAACAGAAATTTAAAGAATAAACTGCTTGAATATCTGCTTTAGGGGTATGCTTGCCAGTTTAAACAGACTTATAATTATATTCAAAAATAGGGAAAGATGACATAAAATTGGTTCTGTCTTTTTTTTTAAACATCTTTGTTCAAAAAGCGATTAATTGATTGATTGTTGGTTGCTTTACGCCGCATTAGCACAAAAAGGCTATATCGCGGCGAGTTCAAAAAGCGAAAGTATTATACGTTGTGAGACTAAGACTATTTTAATAAGGGCATTTCCCGATTATGTACAAATTTTGTTTATGTTTTTCACACCTGAAAAGTATATTTGTTCGTAATTTTTCGATTCCATTCCTAGAAGATCCTTAAATTTCCTGTCAAATTTAAATTTTTTTCTTTTCAAATAGCTGAAGTATTTTTGCGTTGTAAAATTTAAAATTTTTTTTATTAGAACATCAATTCCTGAATGAATATGTAATTGGCAATGGCCATTAGAAATATTCAAGATGACCGATTCATGTATAAATAGTACATTTTTAAGTTCATACACTCGTGTTTAGAAGCCTATTATTATTTATAAATTAATTCAATAACATTACTTCAGTTTTTCATCGTGGTTGGTTCAAATTTTTTTTTATTTTTTTTTTTGTCAAAGGGTCAACGTTTATATTTTGTAAATTAATTAGTCAAATATAAAAAAAAAATAGAAGAGTAGGACACATCATTCACCTTCTTACCCTTAATTCTTTATAAAAAAAATCCTTGAAAGATCTTTAAAATGCATAACTTTAAAAATCTTATTTTTATGTGTGTTATCTAGGTTATTTAGTGTATATTCTCTGCCCTTCCATGAAATATTTTTAAGAAATAAAATTTTAGTGTTTTATTCGACTTTCGATTTATTTGTTTAAAAAGTATCTTCAGTATTTAACAAATTTCAGAGAAATAACATCCAGTATGCTTAGGTTACACTGACTTTATTATCTGAACTCCCATGATAGTTTGCCGTGACCAATTAAGGCTGTTCTAGTTTTTCATAGGATGAAGACATAACCTTTCAATCAGTTTAAGTTAGGTCTAGAGCTGGCATGTGAGTAACTGCCAGCAGTCCCTTGTTGATGTATGTATCATCTTCATGTTGCCGAGTTTCGTAAGTTGCATATTCTGACACGGACTAGGACCTCTTTTAAAATCTTTTACTGTGTGTATTTCTGTGGGTTTTTTTTATTTTACATTGGCTAGAGGTATAGGGGAGGTTAAGACCTTACAAAACATTTTTAAACCCGACGCATGTTTGCACCTGTCTAAAGATAGGCGCCTGTTGCCTTTTTTTAGTCTTGTATTTTATTTTTATTTTTAATTTTAGATTATATGTTATGGGTCGTGTTTAGTGGTGTTATACCCCCAAATCCACACGCGTCTGTGGAGTGAACCCGCCTTTTTGTAATATAAAAAATATTTTCAGATCAAATGTAATAAACAAAAATAAAAAAGGAGGGTACACTCAACAAATGCCTGTGACCAAATCATAGTACGTCACATCCAGTTGCATACGAAACAATATTCTCTTGCATTTGACAGTTGTAGGTAATTCACCCTTCGTTTAATTGCAGAAGAACGTCTCTAGGTATATCAAAGCACCGTTATTATTTTATTTGGGGTTTCTATAAAATAGTTTGGACACTTTAGGTTACATGGTTAATAATGCTTATGCACAGGTTACAAGGAGGTGAACATTTGATTGGTTAACTTTTAGTGATGTTTTTTTTCGTATATCATGGCAATGAAATGTTACTAATATGCGAAATGTTTTTCTATAGTACTGGACAGGATAAAACTTTATTCATGCCAAATATTTCTTTATTTGACACAAAGATAAATTCTGCAAAATTCTAAACATACAACAACCATTTTTTAGCTAATAAAACAAATTGTTCGGCTCATTTAGTGGTATGTATATGAAGTTAAAAGGCCTTCCAAAAATATGAACTAGAACGCACCCGCGAAATCGCGGTCATTCAGAGCGTAGTTTAAAGTATGTTAAGTGTTGTTGGAAGAATTTTGTAAAATATTGAATGACTGGAGAATTTCAGCAAAAGTATCATAAGTCATAGGTCATCATATTTCCAAAATTCCCAATTTTTGGTTTTCTATCAATTTCAATATGAACATACATTTAGTATGTTATGAACATTTAAGTAAGGAGCCTGTAATTCAGTGGTTGTCGTTTGTTTATGTGTTACATATTCGTTTTTCGTTCATTTTTGTGCATAAATAAGGCCGCTAGTTTTCTGGTTTGAATTGTTTTACATTGTCAGTTCGGGGCCTTTTAAAGCTAAGTATGGGGTATGGGCTTTGCTCCTTGTTGAAGGTCGTACGGTGACCTATAGTTGTTAATTTCTGTGTCATATGGGTCTCTTGTGGAGACTTGTCTCAACATGGCAATCATACCACATCTTCTTTTTTTTTTTGGTAATCAATGAATTTTGTTAAAGATTTAATGACTGGAGAATTTTAGAAAAGGTATCAAAAGTTCACATGAATATTTTTAGCGCTTATCTAGAGTTGTCTCAACATGGCAATCATACCACATCTTCTTTTTTTTTTTGTAATCAATGAATTTTGTAAAAGATTTAATGACTGGAGAATTTAAGAAAAGGTATCAAAAGTTCACATGAATATTTTTAGCGCTTATCTGTATATTATGAACATTCATTACAGTAACTATATAAATATAGTGTATTTACTTTCAATTCTAAGTTTACAAATCGATTCATGGTGGTCATTGGTATAGTATACACACGTGAGTATACAGACTCTCTCTATTTAATAAACTCTGTGACCGCCGTAGATAGTAAATTGTAAGTTTACTAATCGATCCATGGTGGTCATTGGTATAGTATACACACGTGAGTATACAGACTCTCTTTATTTAATAAACTCTGTGACCGCCGTAGATAGTAAACTTGAAAATGATAGCAGATAGAATTCTGAAAATACACTTTGTTCTTTGTATATGTATGTTCAAAGTATACAGAAAAACGCAAACCGGAAGTCTAATCTGACTTAAAATTTCGTCCAATGACGGGACAATATCCGGATGCCTTTTTTCTCGTTTTTCGCCTAAAATATCTCAATCTGAATAATGATATGAATGGATGACAAATGCGACTATGCATTGTACATATAGGACACAGAGGCGTGTTGATTAATTTATTGTGGAAAGAAGAGAAGCGACACCCAAAATGAGGTCTTCTCGTTTAATAGTATAGAAGATGTTCGGGAATTGTTATCATATATTTTTTTAATCATTCATTTAATTTCTTTTTTAAATTACGTTCATCACTTCAAAGTTTTGGTGTAGATCGCTTTGTAACAATTTTAGATATTGTTGTTTTAATTTCTTCAAACAATCTTTTTATTTTCTTATTCATTAATGCATGAGATGTTTTACAATCAGTTAATGTCATATGATACTTCAAATTCAAATCAATGTGGAATATGATTCAAATACTTGTATGGCTATAAGTATTACCATATACACATTTACATAAACTTTCTTGTCAAAGTAAATTTTTCATTTTATTCGTATCTTCACACACATTATTGAATTATTGTCTTCCAGTACTGCTTTTCCGTATACAGTGACCTCACCATATCGTTAGATATTCGACAATTCGAAATGTAACAATATGTGTTTCTAACTAAATGATGATCATAGAATGTGTGTTCAAACAAGAAAGATGTAATAGCATTGTTTATACATGCAAACATAAATTCCCATGAAATTTCATTTCATAGGAACTATTTCTTTCTGACACAGCAAATCATTGCTCATTTGAGAATTTGAAGTGTATGGCCTATTTTATCAGCGACATTACCATATTCAGTATTTTAATAATAAGATAACGATGCTATTTTTCATTTATTTTTATTATGACTTTTAAATCATGCAAAACAACTGCGCATCCAACGTTGGTTGCATTCTTCCTTTAGTGTTTTTCTAAAGAAGTATAAAACACCGACACTGACAGCTTTATAGTATACACGACCCGCATAGAATTTGCATCTTGCTAGCCTTAGATATGGCATCCTTTTACATGCTTCTAGAAAATATGGTCACAGTATAATCTGGATTTACCGAATTGTGAACCGTCAAAAAATATATAGAAAATTTAAAAATATCTTCAAAATTTGTTGTTTGTTGTTTCAAAACGTCTTTGTTTTAAGTGCGTTAGACAATTCTTGTATTCGATATTAAAATAACGGCAAACATAAAGTATCTTATTACAAATAAATGGTATGTATAATTACAGAAAACGATTATACGTACAAATACATCTCCATAAAGCATTATACTTCTATAGTTGAACAAGTTTGGCTTCTACGTGTTGAGAATGCCGCGTGTATAGTTGTTTATGGACCATTTAGGTTGATTTATGAAATGGAACTTAAAATGAACTAGAACACACCCACGAAATCGCGGTCATTCAGAGCGTAGTTTAAAGTATGTAAAGTGTTGTTGGAAGAATTTTGTAAAATATTGAATGACTGGAGAATTTCAGCAAAAGTATCATAAGTCATAGGTCATCATATTTCCAAAATTCCCAATTTTTGGTTTTCTATCAATTTCAATATGAACATACATTTAGTATGTTATGAACATTTAAGTAAGGAGCCTGTAATTCAGTGGTTGTCGTTTGTTTATGTGATACATATTCGTTTTTCGTTCATTTTTTGTGCATAAATAAGGCCGCTAGTTTTCTGGTTTGAATTGTTTTACATTGTCAGTTCGGGGCCTTTTAAAGCTGAGTATAGGGTATGGGCTTTGCTTGTTGTTGGAGGTCGTACGGTGACCTATATTTGTTAATTTCTGTGTCATATGGGTCTCTTGTGGAGACTTTTCTCAACATGGCAATCATACCACATCTTCTTTTTTTTGGTAATCAATGAATTTTGTAAAAGATTTAATGACTGGAGAATTTAAGAAAAGGTATCAAAAGTTCACATGAATATTTTAAGCGCTTATCTGTATATTATGAACATTCATTGCAGTAACTATATCAATATAGTGTATTTACTTTCAATTCTAAGTTTACTAATCGATTCATGGTGGTCATTGGTATAGTATACACACGTGAGTATACAGACTCTTGGTATACAGACTCTCTCTATTTAATAAACTCTGTGACCGCCGTAGATAGTAAACTTGAAAATGATTGCAGATACAATTCTGAAATTACACTTTGTTCTTTGTATATGTATGTTCAAAGTATACAGAAAAACGCAAACCGGAAGTCTAATCTGACTTAAAATTTCGTCCAATGACGGGACAATATCCCGATGCCTTTTTCTCGTTTTTCTCCCAAAATAACTCAATCTGAATAATCATATGAATGGATGACAAATGCGACTATAAACTGTACCTATAGGACACAGAGGCGTGTTGATTAATTTATTGTAGAAAGAAGAGAAGCGACACCCAAAATGAGGTCTTCTCGTTTAATAGTATAGAAGATGTTCGGGAATTGTTATCATATATTTTTTTAATCATTCATTTAATTTCTTTTTTAAATTACGTTCATCACTTCAAAGTTTTGGTGTAGGTCGCTTTGTAACAATTTTAGATATTGCTGTTTTAATTTCTTCAAACAATGTTTTTATTTTCTTATTCTTTAATGCATGAGATGTTTTACAATCAGTTAATGTCATATGATACTTCAAATTCAAATCAATGTTGAATATGATTCAAATACTTGTATGGCTATAAGTATTACCATATACACATTTACATAAACTTTCTTGTCAAAGTAAATTTTTCATTTTATTCGTATCTTCACACACATTATTGAATTATTGTCTTCCAGTACTGCTTTTCCGTATACAGTGACCTCACCATATCGTTAGATATTCGACAATTCGAAATGTAACAATATGTGTTTCTAACTAAATGATGATCATAGAATGTGTGTTCAAACAAGAAAGATGTAATAGCATTGTTTATACATGCAAACATAAATTCCCATGAAATTTCATTTCATAGGAACTATTTCTTTCTGACACAGCAAATCATTGCTCATTTGAGAATTTGAAGTGTATGGCCTATTTTATCAGCGACATTACCATATTCAGTATTTTAGTAATAAGATAACGATGCTATTTTTCATTTATTTTATTATGACTTTTAAATCATGCAAAACAACTGCGCATCCAACGTTGGCTGCATTCTTCCTTTAGTGTTTTTCTAAAGAAGTATAAAACACTGACACTGACAGCTTTATAGTATACACGACCCGCATAGAATTTGCATCTTGCTAGCCTTAGATATGGCATCCTTTTACATGCTTCTAGAAAATATGGTCACAGTATAATCTGGATTTACCGAATTGTGAACCGTCAAAACATATATAGAAAATTTAAAAATATCTTCAAAATTTGTTGTTTGTTGTTTCAAAACGTCTTTGTTTTAAGTGCGTTAGACAATTCTTGTATTCGATATTAAAATAACGGCAAACATAAAGTATCTTATTACAAATAAATGGTATGTATAATTACAGAAAACGATTATACGTACAAATACATCTCCATAAAGCATTATACTTCTATAGTTGAACAAGTTTGGCTTCTACGTGTTGAGAATGCCGCGTGTATAGTTGTTTATGGACCATTTAGGTTGTCTCTTAATATTTTTCAAAGTAATTATATTCCTTTGAAATATTTCAGCTATTTTCTTTTATAACACGAAACATGTATATAACCGTACAGTCAATAATATCTGTTCAAATTAGAAAATCATAAAACAAGGAAAAACTGACCATACCATAATATAAAAGTCTACAACACATACTGTAGATATATGGTTAAATCAAACTTAAATGTTATTTAAACAAATAATTCACATCAATAGATGTGCCAATTATAACTTATAAACAAATAATAAACTTATACCACAATTCACACACGCTCTCACTACTTATAATTCATTCGGATCTTCCAGTCACAAGCTGAAGCATTCAACTGTCCATTCTTTCTCATTCATCTACTCACTCATTTATTCATCCAGTCTCTCATTCTCCATCTACTCAATGATGCATTCTTCCATTCACTGTTTCAACCATCAAACCATAAATTATTCATCAAACCCTCTATAACTCTCACTCATCCATCCTTTTTCTCACTCATCCATCCTGTTTTTCACTCATCCATCCTGTCTCTTACCCATCCGTCCTCTCACACACTCCTCATTCATCCATCCTTTATCCTACACACTAATCCCTCTTTCCTACGAATCTATCCTCTCTCTCTGATTAATCATCCTTCCCCTTTTTCTCAAACTCATCTATTCTGTCGTCTATTCATTCATCTTCCCTCTCAGTCAAGCATACTCTCGCTCCCTGACTCACTCACCCATCCATCCCTCACTCTTCCCTCCTGTCTCTCACATCCATCCTCTTCCTCATTTATTCTCTCTATCACTTACTCATCCTTCCTTTCTCTTTCTCTTCCTTACATCCACCCTCTCTCTCACACCCATTACCTCTCTCTCTAAATCATCCCCTCTCTCACTCATCCATCCTCTCTCTTACTCATCCAGTCTATCTCTCTTACTCAACCAGTCTATCTCTCTTAATCATCCAGTAAATCTCTGATCCATCTTATCTCTCATCCTTCCTGTCTCTCGCTCGTCCTTTTCTCTCTCTCGCAAGCACTTGCAAACGCTCACTCAGACAGACAAACACCACAGGCACTTTCTCCCTCACATACGCCATCTCTCAGTCATTCTTTTCTCTCTTTTACTTACCTTACTTACGGAACACAAATATTACCTTTCCCTTTACATCCTTTATGGGAATGTTCAACCTAATAGGACTACCACTACTGATGGGTAATGTCTGGCTCAGACAGTGAATGCTCTACTCCGCTATTAATAAACACAGTATTTCCAGGAGAACACCATTGTCCTCCAGTTTCGTGGAAAGGTCTGCACCCTCACCTTCTGTTTTTTTTAATTTTTTTTTAATCTTTATTAACCTCACCTTCAGTTAAATTTCATTAGAAGAGGAGCAAAATTCATGACACAAATTGCAATACAGGATTTGTTTTGATTTATTGTTAACAATTAAATCATTAACTCACGCGAAAAACGTTAACACAAATCGAAAAACTGCTCCGCTCCCTTGTCTCAAAATAATACCTACATCAAAAGGAATCAAATAGTCGTAATATGAATAAAAAAAATCTAAAGAACAGATATAAAAATAATAGTTCTAAGGAGTTATACCCATTTTTAGTGAATATTTAATTGCACTTTGGTTACCTCATATAGCCCGAAGGACTAGTTGAGCTTTTCTCATCACTTGGTGCCGTCGTCCGTCGTCGTTAACTTTTACAAAAATCTTCTACACTGCAACTACTGGGCCATATTCAACCAAACTTGGCCCCAATCATCATTGGGGTATTTAGTCTTTTAAATGTGTCCGATGACCCGGCCAACCAACCAAGATTGCTGACATGGCAAAAACAGAACAGAGGGGTAAAATGTAGAATGGCTTATATCTCTAAAACCGAAATAATTAGAGCAAATCTGACAAAATAAAATTGTTCATTAGGTCAAGATCTATCTGCCCTGAAATTTTCAGACCATACAATTTTGCGTAAATCTTTGTCACTTTTTAACAATTTTCATAAATTTTGATAATATTTAGAAGCCAGTATGGTTAAGTTTTGTCGAAATAAGCATAGAAACATTCTTGATGAATTATTCGCTTGCAAGTGTATAATTCGACCTCATTGTATCCTTATTCATGTGAACTTCAACTAAATCCCTTAGCTAGACATGTATAGCGCATGAATTGTACGTGTAAGTTTTTTTAAAGGAAAAGAATGTCAACATTGAAATTAAAACAAAGGTAATTTATTAGATTAACTGATTCGATCCACAAAAATATAGAATCTGCATACATTTTGGTACATGATCGTTCATGAGCTATTGAAGGTTTGCATGAAAAGAAAACGAGTGTTATGGGGCAAAATGGTTTACACTGTATCGTATGAAAAATAACAAGGAATCCGAAAATGTGATATAAATTCCAAAACCTCACCTACGTACATCCTTAAATGAGATAAATGGAGAATGACGATATATTAAATATTTACTAAAAACAATTTCCACAACGGTGACACATGTGGAGCAGAATCTGGATGATGAGCGCCTTAGATCAACCTCGGTTATTGTTGGGGTTCGTGTTTCTTAGTCTTTAATTTTCTATGTTGTGTCTTGTTTAATATATTATTTTTTTATTGTTTTTTTTTTTTTATTTTTTAGCCATGGCGTTGTCAGTCGATCTATGAGTTTGACTGTCCCTCTGGTATCTTTCGTCCCTCTTTTCCAACGACTTTTAATAATACGTTGTTACATATAATAAATAAAACAATGAATAAATAATTATTTACATAAATCCGTCGTTTATAGCCTCATTAAAATGTATATAATTATGTTGAATTCTGTTATCGCATTTGTCGAAATAATACTGAATGTTTTTTGTAAAAAGGTATTATCTAAGATGATTCACGATTATGTTTATTTTAAAAAACAAAAAATATATTTGACCGAATTCTATTTCCGTGTCACCTATTTTGTTTGTGAACTTAGTGTTTCAGTTCAGCGAATTTTGTTTAAGTAATTTATATTTAAAATACTGAATTTACAAAGGTTGCCAAGTTTTTACCAATATGTAATTTATTATCAACAAAGTTCATATTATTAAGCAATGTTAGACGAAATGAAAATCTGGTCTACCAAATTATCTGTCCGAAATTTTTTTGTCATATATTCGGGATCCTCTGCTTGTATCAATGCAGTGCTATTAAAAAAATATTTGCCCACTAACCCCTACTTTCCTTCTCATGATGTGAGTAAATTTAGTTGAAATTGCCATCTTTGAAAATCTTATTAAATTATACTTTTAGACAGAAAATAGGTGCCAATGAATGAAAATTTTAGAGAGAAGCATTTCCTGCCAGATTTTCAAATACATATCTCGAAAGCAAGCACACTGATATCAGTTTATAACAGTGTTTTAAAAAGCTTACCATTTTGAAACATAGTAGAGAACATATTCCTACAATGTATTGACAATAAACTTCGTAAAGCTGATTAAATCTACAGAAGGTGATATTTACATATGATGTGCGCAAGGAATATGATGTTTTATTTCAATGTCACGTGAAATAATCTTATCCGATCAAATGTTATTTGACTATCAATATATATGCAGTTCAATAATAACCTTTGGTTGGTTTCTTCGAAGTAAAATAGAGGATCTAAAGATACCAGAGGGACATTCAAATGCATAAGTCGAACATAAACTGACAACGCCATGGCTAAAATAGAAAGAAAAAACAAACAAACAAAAGAACACAAAACACAACATAGAAAACTAAGGAGTAAGCAACACAACCCAACCAAACAAGGGGTGATCTTCAGTACTCTTAAAGGATATGAAGATCCTAGTCCAAATGGTGACCGTCGTGTTGATCGTTTAGTACGAACCCGATAATTTCAACTTCGCCATTAGAAACTCTTGGTTTAATAGCTTCTTTGTGAGCAGTTAAATAATGGCACATGAAATGTATAATATAAAAAAGGATAGCAAAAGTAGCAAAGCAAATGACATTTGTTATTATCCAGCTCATATACCATGTATAAGTAGTCTTCACTTTGAAATCAATCTTCACCTTTAGAATGAATTTGTTTTGCTATAACAACTTATATTTTGCCATGCCAACAAGTGAAACATCGTTTGTATCAATTGTAGTCAACAGCTGTTTAGATATGAGTTCCAGAGAATCCCCGTTTCTTGATACTTGCATACTTATTGCGTTCAAGCTTTTATATTTTATTTGATTTGTCCTCGGGAACTGTCGTAAATTGATGGTAGGTGTCCGTTTTCCTTCTGTGCTGTACATGTTTTAACGTACTATTATATCAATTATTTGTGTGTTCCTCAGTCCTAAGTAATTTTACATTATTTTGTACTGTATTCCTGTCACGTAATGTTATCATTATAACGGTATTTTCAACATTGCCGTATAAGTGGGAGGTTTCAATGGCGATACAATCAGGTTCAACATTCCATTTTTGCTGAATATGTCCTGTATCAAATCAGGAGTATGTCAGTTGTTATAAAATAGTTTCTTTCTCTATATGCTGGCGTTTGTTTTGTTTTGTTGCAGTTTTTCTGTTGTTCTGTTGTTGTCCAGGTTGATGTGTTACCCTCGGTTTTAGTTTATAACCCGGCTTTGTTTTCGCTCAATCGGTTGATGACTATTGAACAACAGTAGTCTACTGAAAACAGTTGCCTTTATTCAAACTCTTTTTGTCATGTTGTTTGTATTATCAAGGTAAGAATGAGATCTATATAAAATAAATCGATATTGTTTAAAGGTATAAGTAACAGGAATAGATAAGTCTAGAAATGAATTATCTTCATCGGTCGAAATGATAAGACTGTGTATATGTGTATATTAAATGATCGAAATTAATGATAACAGTGTTTATGTAATTTTAAATTCATGAAGGCCGTATACATTACGAAAAAACAACTAAACACCAAGGTTTGATAGCATTGAGACTTTGCTGTCTTGCTAAATTACGGTTTACCCCCGATACGAACAGCACTGTGGTATATATGTGCAAATCCTTTGCATGCAAGTATCTGGAGAAAAGTCATCCTATAAAAAACTTTCTTCATTAATAATTTCTTCGTTTGCAATATGAGTGCATTGTGGATGGAGTGTTATCAAGGGGTCGCTATCGTGGTAAATGCTGTCCCATATTTCATTGTTTACTTTACGATGTATGGATATCAGGATATGGTAACCAATTTTAGTTTTGTTAAAAAAAAGTATACATTTTCCAACAAAATACTTTAAAGCATAGAGAAAAAAATCATTTTTAATCATAGATTATGTTGAGCTGCTGACCAAATATGAAGATTTACTGTTAGGAACGTTGTATCTAAAATAAGAAACACAGTATTATTGGAACCCCTGACGGACGGAACACGATGTTGCAGCATGCATCCCATCCTAGATTGGAAGGATAGTACGAACAGGTAGGTCCATAACTAAATGTACTGTAATAAAAAAATGCCATGAAGACAAGATATATTTATAGGGAATCATGCAATTTTATGCTCTTATATATATTTTTATGTATATAAAGCCTTTCGAGTAGACCGTTAGATTTCTTGTTTGAATTTTTTAATGTGTTTCACGTGTTCATGTCGGGGCTTTTTAAACAAACAATGTTAAAGCTGACTTTAAACGGTGTGTTCTGTATGCGGTGAAGACCGTACTGTAAGATGTTACTTTAAACATTCTGATGCTATGGAGCATGGACATATTATACGAAAATACGACTAGGTTATGACTGTTTGTTCAAAAGTACTGTCACTTTTCTTTCAAAGCAAAATTTTTTAAATCAGGGTTTTTATTTCAAATATGCAAATTTCAAACCAGATTAACTCTAAAAGTAAGTCATGAAGGTTCTTTTGTATTTTTCAAAAGTACACATTGAAATTTACCATGTACCAAAAATTCAATATAAAAAAAACGTCTAAACGCAAAATTTAAACATTTAAAACTAATAAAATTCTTAGACACGCTTAATAAGAAGGGATATAGTTACGACACTGATGTCAAATCATTAAAGTTTTCACATGCTGGCTTTAAAATTGATTCCTTATAGGGTCTTTATATCGGAATTAGAGACATTTATTCTAAAACCATTTGTTGGTTTGATACGGGTTATGTTCTACTCATATATTTTATGACTGTATAATACTAAACCTATAATGGAAGTGATTGTGCTTGGTATTCATATGATGAAGTCATAAGCTTTCAATTAGTGAAATTGAGGAAAATAGCGGGCTTGTCCGTAACTGGTTGTAGTCCTGAACTAGTACCGACTGCTGTAACTTGTATAAAATAGATAGTTGTATGTATATAAAGCCTTTCGAGTAGACCGTTAGATTTTACTGTTTGAGTTTTTTCACGTGTTTAACGTGTTCATGTCGGGGCTCTTTAAAGCTGACTTTTAACGGTGGAGACTGTATTGTAACATTTTATTCAAACATTCTGATGCCATGGAGCAAGGGAAAAATTATACAAAAAATACGTCTAGGTTATGACTGTATGTTCAAAATTACTGTCACTTTTTTTTAAATCAAAAATTTTAAACATTTCAGGGTTTTTACTTCAAAGGAGTAGGTTCAGTAAGACCCCCTTTTGGCCCCAATATATAGCAGTTTTACAAAATTGTTAAAATGTATACTTTAAGTTATTCATTGGAAAGTAAAATGCTTCTGCTACATAAATATGGGCTGTTTTTTACAATACAATGCACATATATATCATGTATATCGGCTACTAGCATCATTAAGTCATGCTAAATTACTGAAATCTTCACAATTTTAGCATTCTGATTAAGTTTTAGACGGTTTCCGTCTTAAATGAAAGTGGTCGCATTCGTGTTCATTTTTAATATTAAAATGTAAGTTGTATTTGATGATAATAAATAACATATATAAAGATTGAGGATGAACATGGATACGGCTACTTTCATTTTTGACAAAACCATCTGAAAAGTGACATTTATGGGCATATTTGATAGATTTTTCATATTAAAGCTAGAATCGGAGCGTTTTTAGTGAGTAAATCAGTTAAAATATTCAATATAAACTTATTGAATCAACTGATACAGACACTTAAGTGTTTAAAAAATGTCTAAAATATTTCGTCAGATGAACATGAAATTTGAGGCCAAAATCGGCCCTTACCGAACCTACTCCTTTCAAACCAGATTAACTCTAAAAGTAAGTCCGGAAGATTTTTTTGCATATTTCAAAAGTACAGAATGAAATTGACCATGTATTAAAACTTCAATAAAAAACATCTAAATGCTGACATTAAACATTCAAAACTAATAAAACTTTTAAACACGCGTAATAAGAAGGGATATAGTTACGATACTGATGTCAAGTCATTTAAGTTTGCACATGTTGGCTTTAAAAATGATTCACTTATAGGGTCTTTGCATCGGAATTAGACACATTTATTATTCTAAAACCATTTGTTGGCATGATACGGGTTATGTTCTCCTGAGTCTCATTTATTTTATTATCATGATTGTATAATACTACACTTATAATGGGAGGGATTGTTCTTGATATTTATATGACGAAGTCGTAATCTTTCAATTAGTTAAATTGAGGACTATATCTGGCTTGTCCGTAACTGCTTGAACTAGTACACATTTTTGTTTAGGGGCTTTCAAAAGCACATCTCTGGGTGGTGGATTTTCTCGCTTTATTGAAGACCTACTGGTTGCATTCGGCTGTTTTCTGCTCTTTGGTCGGGTAGTTGGTTTTTTTTACAAATTCCGAATTTTCATTCTTAATTTTTTAAGGGAATCGCCTGCTAAACAAACGTTATTTTTTGTTTACTTTTGAAAGTTATGAGCGTCTAATTTTTACTCACGGAATTTTATAAGCATCTGGTAGCACAGCCGCAATTTTAAGAAAACAATTGCTGGTTAACATTCTATTCTTTTATATTGGCCATTATTTAGACATTGTAGATGAATGCAATTCTAATGGCTGGTTGATATAAATCTGTCTTGTCATAATAGATCCATGACAAATTGCAAAATTTAAACTATACTTTATGTTGTTTGTTTATAATTAGAATTGTAGGTTGTCTTTCAATTTGTCTATAATACAGGTATTCTAGAATAGATAGAGTCATTATAAGTATTTCAATGGACTTGGGTTATCTTGTAGATATGTATATCGAATAGTCAAATTTACATCTGTTACTTTTCTTTCAAATACGTAAAAAAACGATAAGCTTCAGCTGTTCTCTTTGACCTTATTGTGTGTTGTAAAATTGATGAAATTAAAATTTTTTTTTTTTTTTGTTATTTTTTTTGTTAAAGTTACTTCTACTTTTATAAGGAATTGATTTTCAGAAATAAATTTTCTTTGTTTAGTTTGTTGTCCTGTTAAGAATACATGTCTGAGTTAATCTGCCCTCAGACGTTTTTATCATATAATCCTTTCCAATAAAATATGTAGCATCAGCAGTAACTAAGCAAATGATGTAATCTTCACTCAGTTGGCTATTTTTGGCCATGAATTGGTAATGAACATTGCTTTGATAAAAGATTTATATACGAAAATTGTATCCAGTCCTCAAATATAACATGCTGTTGTTAAATTGCAGTAATGGAGGGAAATACCTTTGATTAGTAAAATAGTTTTGAACACCATTTATATTGTTCTCACGCTAAATATCTCAAATACCTTATACATATTATACTCAATTTTTAACATAACAGTACTGTAAAAATTTATCGCTATCGAAAAATAGATCAAAGTGAGAGAACAAATTATGTTTGACTTTGGTTCATAACGCTTACTTAAACGAAGTTTGGAACTGTCTCTAGAGGCCTTCAATAGGATTGGGTATACACATATCTAACATGTCTAAGATGCAAAGATCCAACAATTTGTTTTGTCATTCTATAGATCTTATTGGTAGGTCCTTTACTATTGCTCTAGGCCTTCAATATTTCGTGTATTCCTATATCTCAGATAGTTTAAAGTCGCTATGGATATATTATTATCGAGTTTAGTCCGTGTTTTTTTTTTGTGGTTTTTTTTTCCATTACAAATCTTCGCTGGATCTAATACTTTACGTATTCACTATTTAATCAACAGCTGTGTTGAAGAGTACTCCTATAATTACTAGTAGATAATTATGTCTGACCTTACCTGTAGCCTGATTTATAAAATTCTAGATTATCTATAATAATATATAATGACAAATAGTCATTTCTAATTCAGGGACACTGTAAGATTTGTCTATCAAAAAAAATGTCGAAAGTTTTCAATGAAATAGAAAGACATGTGAAAAACTTCTATGTTATATTTCAAGTTTCGGTACATGTATCCCCTAGAACTAGACATTTAAGCAAACACGGCTTTCTCTGCCTTCATTTAAGACTTATACCTCGAATTAGACATACGCGGTCATCTCAGTACCGGTAGTTATGACTAACGAGACGATTTTCATTTTTAAATTATCGATTTCATCATCCTTATTTGCATCACACCAACTTCAACTGCATATGGAAGATATCAAGACCTGGTTGTTTTATATCAAATACATCAATTTCACAAAAGACCAATTATGGTATTGCACAATGTATAATATGTACTAACGTCGGTTATAAATCTTTTCTGTTCAGTTTGTTTGGTTTTTTTTATTATTTTGGCAGGTCAGAGAACTTTTACATCACTACATTGTTATTGTGCAAGGGTCAATTTCTGTTGTCAATAAAATGCAATTTTATGCGACTGTCATACAACTGAGAGGTTTTACCAGCTATAAACTATATTTAAGCCTTCAATTTAATCTACATTCATGTACTGGAATGTCTGTAAAACGTCAGCAATGTGACGGTTGTTATTGTTATACATTCGTTTCACGTGTTTATTTTGCCATTTAGTAAGGGACTTTAAGTTTTGAATTTTTTTCTTGGAGTTCGTTTTTGTTATTTTTATTATTATCTTTGTCTTCAGTTTCGTGCTGCAGGTATTCTTACTTAAACTCGGATGTGGTAAGTATGTTAAAGGCCAATTCAAAAATGAAGAACCACTTTCAATCTGTCTTTGAAGTTTGTTTCAGAGTCAAAGATGTGTCTGGTCGATTTAATGGAAAAACAACTTTAAAGCACGACTATTCAAAATTATCATGTACAACCAGTTAAATAGTCTGAAAACCCAATTTCCAAATAAAGCAGAATAAAAATATAGGAGAACGGTACTTTAAAGCTCTTGAACTGTTTAACTTTATAAATATTTTGATATGAGCGTCACTGATGAGTCTTATGTAGACGAAACGCGCGTGTGGCGTACTAAATTATAATCCTGGTACCTTTAATAACTATTTACACCATTGGGTCGATACCACTGCTGGTGGATGTTTCGTTACCGAGGGTATTACCAGCCCAGTAGTCAACACTTTGATGTTGACATGAATAACAATAATATGTTGGTTTTTTTTATAAATTTCCTGTTTACAAAACTATGATTTGAAAAACTCAGAATTTTCTTATCCCAAGCATAGATTACCTCAGCCGTATTTGGCACAGCCTTTTTGAATTATGGATTCTCAATGCTCTTTAATTTTCTATTTGTTTTGCTCTATAGATATTTTGATATGAGCGTTCCTGATGAGTCTTATGTAGACGAAATGCGCGTCTAACGTACTAAATTATAATCCTGGTACCTTTAATAACTATTTACACCATTGGGTCAATGTCACTGCTGGTGGACGTTTCGTCACCGAGGGTATCACCAGCCCAGTAGTCAACACTTCGGTGTTGTCATGAATAACAATAATGTGGTCATTTTTAAAAATTTCCTGTTTACAAAACTTTAAATTTTTCGAAAACTACGGATTTTCTTATCCCAAGCATAGATTACCTTAGCCGTATTAGTAACAACCTTTTGGAATTTTGGATCCTCAATGCTCTTCAACTTTCTATTTGTTTGGCTCTATAGATATTTTGATCTGATCGTCACTGATGAGTCTTATAGGCGAGTGTAATATTTGAAAAAGACGTCTAGTTAAGGACTTTAATGCACCCACCTAACACACGGCTAATTTCATTTTTAAATGAAAGAATAATGATTTAACTTTGATTTTTGCCCGATCGTCACAAAATCGTACGGTGCAGTTTTTGTAAAATTGACGTTTATTTCAGAAATAAGTTGAAAATTATAAAATTACGACATTTTTTTCAAGCAAAAGAAATTAGTCGTATCTCTTCTTTTAGACAGAATAATTAAGTGAATTAGATTCTTAAAATAATGAAAAACAAATATTTACAACTAAAACTCCATATGCTTTTGCATTCCTTCTAAATATTTGACATTTTGTACGAAAATTTTCATAATCCTGACCTTTTCGGATCTACAATTAAATTTTTTATTAAATGCTTTTGCACTCTATCCATTTTAGAACACACCAAATCACTCATCAGTTATCGTTTTTTCATTCAAGATCAAGACTTTATCTCAACATTTCTTAAAATCACGAATTTCTGTAATTTTATGATGTTGGGTAAAATCACTATAGTTTCCGGAATCCTTTATCTATTTCGTTATCGTTTTTTTACTGAATATATTAGTCGATTTCCGTGTACTTAATAGTGGTATTAGAGGACGATAAATCATATTTAAACGGTTCTATTTCTATCTTGAACTTCAGTGTAGCTTAAATAGATATAAAATCGTCCGAAATTAAGATCAAATCAAAGTAAAACATAGTTTTTGAGTTCTGTAGAATTCACCCATTTCTAAATAAGGAATCGTATCGGAAAATTGTAGAAAATCTTCCGAGTCGTGTCAAATTTTCACAGTCCAGTTCACAATGAAACCCTTCCTATGCTAAAGAGCAAAAACTATCTATTGATTGACACAGATGCATAGTCTGTCATGTATTTACTACATAGAAACTATGTAATTAAACACATAAATGAAGATACAGTTGTATTGCCGCAGTGGGGAAACGAAAAGATGAAGTTTACAGAAGACCGGTCGATGAATATGAAAAAAATGAAAACAACCCATTTGAAAATACAAAATATCATAAAAGTTGCTATGAATTTTTCAAAAGTAAGCACAACCTATCATCTTTTGTTTTGTCTGTACAAAGACTTTGTACTACATGTACAAATTCTACCGACCAGTCTCTTCTCATATATCAACGAGGGCAATAGATCTACAACTCATTCTGATTTGTCTGTTTGTATATAAATATATATAAAGCCTATAAGCAAGTTACACAACTTCATAAGGTATCCTCTGAGTAGCAAACTCAAGCTGTATTGAGTGTTAAAATACATATATCTCCTACAATACATAAAAAAGAAGATGTGGTATGATTACCAATGAGACAACTATCCACAAAAGACCAAAATGACACAAACATAAACAACTATAGGTCACCGTACGGCCTTCAACAATGAGCAAAGCCCATACCGCATAGTCAGCTATAAAAGGCCCCGATAAGACAATGTAAAACAATTCAAACGAGAAAACTAACGGCCCAAGTCAGGAGCCTGTAATTCATTGGTTGTCGTTTGTTTATGTGTTACATATTTGTTTTTCGTTCCTTTTTTTTACATAAATAGAACGAAAAACAAACATGTAACACATAAACAAACGACAACCAATGAATTACAGGCTCCTGACTTGGGACAGGCACATACATAAATAATGTGGAGGGGTTAAACATGTTAGCGGGATCCAACCCTCCCCCTAACCTGGGACAGTGGTATAACTGTAAAGCATAAGAACGAACTATAAAAATCAGTTGAAAAAGGCTTAACTCATCAGATGGACAAAAATACAAGTGGACGTAATGATCTGATTTACAAAATAACTCATGATAATTTTACTATTAAATCTTTATACTATCGAGCTTGCATTGCTAAATATATGTTACGAAGTCAGAAAGTAAAGAGCTATTTTATTCTGAACATAAAACAGCTTTTACTAACATTTCGACGATTAAAGATGACGTGCCTGTACACAAGGAAGTATTCTGGTTAACAACTTTAATTACTTGATCAGTTAAGCGGGCTTAATTTATGCCCGAGGATCGCCGCCGAGAAAACTACATAACATATTATCAGCTTCAACAAATACTAAAAATACATGTATATGGTCAATTTATAGTTACAATGTACATGTATACAGCCTCAACAAGGCCAAGGTACATCCAATATTGTATACAGCAGCTCTATAATTTTGTCTTATTCTTTTTAACTCTTTTTCATTTAGATTATCATTACAAATGCATCATATTTATGGACACACCTTTGATAACAATTAACAAGTTTGACTGATCAACAGATTAGAAAAATTGAAAATGGGGCATACATTCTACATGGCATTATTTTTCTTCTTGGGGTAAAAATGTTATCCAAGACAATGTCGACCTAACTACAGAAACAATAAAAGTTCTCCGTATGACTTTGGTTGGTTAAAAGGCAACATCGGTCCGGTATGATGTTATCCAACTTTCTAAAAGATTTGATCTGTTCACGCAGGGGGAGGGTTTAGATTGCAAAAACATGTTTAACCCCGCCGCAATTTTGCGCCTGTCCCAAGTCAGGAGCCTCTGGCCTTTCTTATTTTTGTATGATTTTTTGTTTTAATTTCTTGAGTACGTTTCGAAGCTTAGTTTGACGTCCTTTATCATTTCAAACTAGTACATTTTTGTTTAGGGGCCAGATGAAGAACGCCTCCGGGTTTGGGAATTTCTTGCTGCATTGATGACCCATTGGTGGTCTTCGGCCGTGCCTGCTTTTTGAACGGGTTGGTGTCTCTCTGACAAATCCCTCATGTCCATTTCCAATTTTTAATTCAATCTGTATATAGTAGATCTTGTGTCCGCTTTGAGCAAAACCTCTGCTGTACTGGTATATGCCCATGCAAAGGAAGTTGTCTTTGTATGGATATTTTGACCGATATGAATGATTAGATTACAAGTTAAAATGAAGCTATAATATTCCGATATCGCAATATTCCGACACCTAAATGGTCCTACATCCCATTGGTCCGACGTTGCGATGATTTAGGTTATACGCTAACGGGATTTTAACATAAGAAAGCCAAATAAAAGGTTCAATATTAGGATAACCTTGTCCTCCGTTTGAAGCGGTGAAACAAGATATAAAAAAGTATTACGTAGTGCCAAAGTAGCCGAAGGTCATCACTAGCGTAATTTAAAAGTACAAACTTCTTTGTCAAGTGTTGTTTGATTATTAAGATATCTCAAGATACACGGCGGCCGTCTAAAGTAAAATCAAACACAGTTTGACGTACAATGAGTGGTCATTTTTTCCTTGTGATGTTTTATATTAAAATTATCAATTTGTTGATATAAATATACTAGTAGCACTTTACTGATTTTAGCAATTTTAATGTACAACTCATCATGGGACTTTCTAAACAATTAAAAATACGTCATATGTTAAATTTCCCCCTGCTTCAAATATTTTGTTTCGGATTATTTATATCAAATTTGCAGATATATGTTTGTAAATACGTGCAATCAAATGATACGGAGGTATAATAAGATTTAGATAATACAAGGGCGACTACAGATACAGTTGTGTGACTTCATGGTTGATTTTCAAAGACTCCGAGAGAAAACGCTACGTAACATGCATTACCGTTATAATCAACCAAAACTAATTAACCCTATGATAGAAATATATTTTCCCAACAGTAATACAGCATACCTATAAAATTGTTTCATTTTTGTTTGTTTTGACTCGATTTTTCTACTGGAAGTATCCGTGAATTGAAATTGCACACATGACCTTTGATCTCGATTTAAAAAAAAATGCACCATAATTTCTTTTGACGACCGGGATATTTAGAAAGTACACATTCTTAGCTTTCCAGTGATATATAATTTAGCCGTGTGTTAGGTAGGTGCATTAAAAATGTAAATTTGGCTCTCATATCACTCGCCTATTATGTAGACGAAACGCGCGTCTGGCGTACTAAATTATGATCGTGGTACCTTTAATTACTATTTCAACCTCAAAGCCGAAAATACACTCAAAACGCCATGGCTAAACAGAATAATGATAAAAGACAAACAAAATTACACAAAACACAGATAGAAAACTTAAGACTATTAAGGGTGTAAGTCAATGCACATCTGTATTGAATATGCTTACACAAAAATATTCTGTAGACCAATATTAATAAGACGAATATACATTTTGGCGATCAAATTAACAGGTCAAATATCAGAATATTCAAGTATAAAATGTAACACTTTGACCAAAAAAAATCCCATTTAACTGGGTTAAATCTTTCAAATTCGTGTAATAATAGGCAATAAACAGAAATAACTTTTATCACAAAAATGAACTTATTTTAGGAATAACGGTTTAATACGTATTCAAGCAATTAAGAAATAATATTTTTTTTATTAAAAACGCAGTATCGATACAGAAAGTATAATATATTTTTAGCTTCATTATTTCTAGCAAATGTCTCAATTCGGGACCATAAGTTTCAGTATTAAACTTCTGTAACGTTCTCTAAAGTCTAATCTTATAAGTTTACTTAGGATGGTTAAATTCAAAATTGCTTTCAATATTTTAATGTTTCGGTCTACGTGAATTTTAGACACGAACAGGCAATCATCAACAAATAGTATCCCCGATCTTTAATACATTTTATCAACAAATAGTAACCCCGATCTTCAATACATTTTAAGCCCCAGTCCTACTAGACCACGATCGCACCACGCTCACCGCGATTTTAAAACAAATCTAGATCGTGGTGAGGTCGCGGTATGAGCGGAATAAAAATGTAAATTTTTGTTTCTTTCACGATGCTACTACGTCCTCATAACGCTTCTACAACGATCCCGCTACATTTATATCAAGTTCTCACCGTGCTTATTCTGCGACCTCACTACGCTTATCAAGATCTTTCTACGCTCTTCACGTTCTCACTACGACCATACCACGAGTTATTCGATTGCAACACGATCTTAACACGCTTCTACTGCGCTTATAGCACGTTCTTACAACGATTATACTACGTTCATACCGCGATCTTACTACGTTCTCAGAAATAACGTCAACATAGTGGCCAATATCAATACAGTTCCATTCCTTCTATTTCTAATTAATACGTAGATTTCTCGGAAACAATACAGGCATGCCACAAAAATCTACTAGTACACGTGGGCGTGGTGGTAGGGTTTGATGTAGAGGCAGAGGGAGCACAGTAACGAATCATGATCAAGCAGAGATGTCGGACCGACCAATCCAACCTAAAGTACAACCTATTGCTGGTCCATAAAGCTAAAATGACGATATTTTAGTGAACGATAGCAGAGATGACACGGATGTGTCAATAGATATAGGAAGATGTGGTATGAGTGCCAATGAGACAACTCTCCATCCAAGTAACAATTTATAAAAGTAAACTATTATGAAAATAAACTTTTTTGATTACTGATTATAAAATGAATGAATGAACTAAGTGACCAACAAACTTTACAATTCCTGATAAAAGATTATAAGCAAAGTGATACGATTAAGAAATATCTATTCGAACTCTTTTTCTAAATCACTTATTAAATTGTAAAGATGAATAGATATTATGTAAAAGCACAATAATGATATGGATGGCGATATTTATAAGAAAAGCGGGTGGTTGTAAGATAATTGAGGTTTTAATTCCCCTAAATTATAAACTTTTGATGAGTGTATCTTTTTATCAATTGAACTACAATGAATGTTCTCTTAAGGTTTTATCAGAAATTAAGGGAAAAGTAATTTTGTCGTTACCAACAGTACAAATATCCAAAGCATGAAGTATCTTACGTAATGATAATACATCGATAACCATTCTTATGTCAGAATATAAAGACAATAGTTAAAAATCATTAAAAAAAGGTAACTTCAAAAGATAATACGGATTGTATATTCATTTATCGGCCATATACAAGATATCTACGGACAAAAATAGGAAGGAATATCTCATTAATAGTAAAACTTACACATGTTTTGCCAAATTTCATTACCGACTATATGTGTTTATGAAAGAGTGTTTGTAATTTTCATTTAATAATATTTGATCAAATGTCCCTGACTTCATAGTTTTTCAATTGTTTACTAGTAGATATCATTGAAATAAACATACATCATACGTACACTTCATATTCATCAAGGTTTTTGAAAAGTATATATATTCTGGAAAAAAACACATATATTTTAAATCATTACATATCATTTACGTCATCGTGATTTTCATCTGTTACGTTTGTAATGCCATAGGAAACTGTCCCATCAAGAACAAATGTTCTCTCTTTAGGTGTTTTTTTATATTCAAATATATGAGAATCGTCACACCATTTCTTCGTAAATCGATTCCACTTTCTTACGTTACACCAAATATAGATAAATCGGAATACTTTGAAAAAGACTTTAATATGTTCTGCTTCAATTGGTATTTCAATAGCATGTCCACTTTGTGCGTTCTCTTCTTTGATTTCGCCCTGATATTTATATTCAACGATCATTTTCGATATCAATAATCCTTTTGAAACATGTCGAAATCGACTGTTACTTATTGTCCCTTCTACGGAATGATCTGAATTATCGTTGTTGTGAACATGGTTCTGTTCTTTTGATAGTGCCGGTGGAAGATATGATGCCCGTGCTCTACTTTCCTGCCAATTGAATGGTTTTGCGTTGTTTGCCTGGTCTGAATCATTCCCGACCTTTATTTCCAATGCTTGTGTTGCATATGAATCATTTGTTACAGTCTTTACCTCGATCTTTTGTTTCAAGAAGACCTTCTTCATGTTCTTGCCAACAAATGAACATGTACAAATCGCGCTATCAACTGCGACATTTTTCAAAACCTGAATTCCGGCATTTTTCAAATGTGCACAAACGGGTCGATTTTCCTGTTCGTCGTCCAATCTTTCTTCTGTGTAAGCTGTAACTGACCCTAAGGTAGCCTCTGTTGTCTTTTCAGTAATAGTCTTGCTTAAAGATTGTCCGATTGCTGTTCCAACGTTTCCCCATCTTCCCATCGTACTTTTTGAAGATAACTCAGATGTAATACCACCAATGGAACCAGACACTGCACCAACAGCAGTACCAGTAACGCCACCTATGAGGCACCCTGCTACAGCATGCCCTACAACTTGGTTCAATGACAAGTCTTCGCCATCGACAATTATTTTCTCGGCGTCTGTAGCAAGAGAACATACAGTTCCTCCTGTAGCGGCTGATGCCACACCCATTGCAATTAATTGTCTATATGTTACACTAGATGCATGAATAGCAGCTCTCCCTATTCCAGCAATCATCGCCGTCGTACCAATAGATACTCCTCCCGTCACTGCTCCAGCTAAACATCCAAAAACGTGGCTGGTGAGTTGCCTTCCGATATCACATCCTTCTTCAATGCTCTCTCGATGAAAGACCTTCGATAGACCTTGAATACCACCTCCAACATACATTGCTCCAAAAGTTCCACTAACAGCCACTACTACGGGGGATGCTGCACCAGCGCTGAGAAATCCTAACGATAATCCCAATAAACCAGACATCGCTGAACATGACGTCATACATAATCTTTCATGGTACTTAAATGTTTGTTCTTCGTTTTCACATTCTGTATAAAACACTGCATCCCATCTAGACTTTGAAAACCATCCGTTGCTATAATCAGCTCTGTTGTGATATTTAGCTCTCTTCGCTCGATCGCCAAGAATGCCATATGCTATCATCACTTCATGTGCCATTTCGTTATCACCAAGTTCGTTCCAACGACATTTTTCTCGCAGGTAAGCATTTTTAATAATCTCATCTTGATCGTCTTTTTTTAATTTTCTGACATCTGTAAAGTTTAGTTTTAGTATTTCATAGAGATTCCGTCCCTCGCCTAGTGATGCTTCATTACTTAAGTTTAGTTTCCTGATACATCTTATTCTTTCATATTCATAGTTCCCTAGATCACTCGCGGTCACTACTTCTCTGTTGTCAATTTCTATGTACATGTCATTCGTCCATTCCCTAACACAAAGAACTGTCTTCTTACTTTTTTCATAACGTGTATTGATTTTAAATTTGAATCCCTCATCAGAGCGATGTAAATGGGATGATCCTGGCGTCAAGATTACAGATGAACACGATAGCCAACATAATCGATCATTCAGTTTATAAATGAATAATGTCACTTGTTTGTCTGTGGTATTGTTCTTAACTAGAACGGATTTATAGTTTGCCATCGTAACAATCTAAGCCTCGTAGAGACTATATTTCTTGTACATTTAATTCTTTGGAAACATAGTAGTTTGTGTATGGAAATAAAGTCTTTTATACCAATTAGGTCCAATTACATGTACATTAAAACGTGTAGTCTTACAGATCTGAAAAAAAAGTGTTACATAATTTATAAACCATTAGGTGATGATATCAGAATAATGGTATAAAACATTCAGTACACCGCTATGCATATAATGTGCTGATCCTTTAATCAGTGAGATTTAATATTGACATACGAATTTCCTTGGAATTTCAATTTCTAACTGCAATATTTACCCAACATCGATGATGAACATGACGACAATTGCGGTGTTTGGGTTATTTTTATTTCGAGTAAAAGTACAAGTGTTAAATACTCATATTCTTTTTTTGACAAAAATCAAATACATCGAAATCGTGTTCCTGTTTCATGAAAATACGATTAAAGCGGCAGACATTTCACTGATTTAACTGTCATCTCACCATAAACAAAAAGAACAGGAGATACTAAACTCTTAATTACTTTGAATTCAAATAGTATTTTAAACATTTCAATACTGCAGCCCTTGGATTGTGTAAAATTCTCCAAACAACGTGAAAGGTTTAATGGTGTATGTCATATGGTGATATTGTAAAAGTGGATGGTGCTAGGGTGTATGGTGTATGGTGTAAGGGGAATAGTGTTTACACAAGGTCACTTCCGGTTGGCTTTTCTATGGTTTAATGGATTGAAACCTAATGCAAAAAGTCACATGCCTTTATCATGCGTAAATATGAGGTAAAAACTAAAATTTGTAATAATCTTTTACGGTTGCAAAGGAGAAACGTACACAAAAGAAAATAGTGTTTTCGGAGATAATTCTTTAAATAAAAAGGGTTCGGTAAAACAGGGTCAGTTTAGTCGCAATAACTGTTCTATTTCATATGCAAAAAAATCTAAGCGACATCTTGCGAAACGCAAAAGCAACGTCAAAAAAAGTCTTTCTGTTTGACAGTCCGTAGTTTCACATCCAGAAATTATTGTTGTGTTTTTGACCCTCGTTCTTTTTAATTTAATGTTTTGTGGAAAAACAAGCAGACATTTGCAAACACTTTTCTTTACTTTTCATCCCCCTTTTTGCAATATTTAGTATCAAATAAATGCAAATTGTTGCCATGGTTACACCAACAAAAATAGTTTTCGCCTTTTGTTAAATCAAACCTATAGCAAGATGATATGTCCATAAATATACACATGCAAAACCAATACATTAAACCTTCTTTATTAGAAAGGAAGTACAAAATGGTAGTTCATGATGATGATAATTAATTTTAAGGTGGGTTTTTTTCCTAACTGTGCACTGCTACCTTAGTCTACTGTGGTAATTCACATTAGGGATAAAGGTGAAGAGATTGTATGTACTACATTGGAACATATCCGTTGCATTGTCACAATCAACGATCATGACTAACGCGAAATATCAGTTGAAATTTGCATGTTTAATGTCAAAACACAAAAGTGATTTTACAAAAATCTATGAATCATAACTCAGCTTTCAAACGAGAAAAAAAAGTATAACTTTTTCCAAGTAAATTTCGGAAATGAATCTGAAATTCTGAATGCAATTTTAAATTATTTGGGGGATTGTTGGGAGGAAACCAGTATGCAATTTCTTGAAAAATCAAACACATACATAATAATAATCTACAGTTAATATTTATTTGCAATTTTGATATTTCATAACATGTTACAAAAGAAAAGAATGTGTTTGATGTGATTTTTCTATAACTATAAATAGATTTTTTTTTTTAGCTAGGGATCATTTCTTTTTTCTTTTGTTGGGGCATAATGAAATCGCTATGTATGCCTAATGGAAACTCTTTGTGAAGTTATCGGTATTCATTTCGTGCAAACAATAAACAAATTTGATTCAAATTTTTGTATCCAATTAATAAATTTTGCATGCTTAAATTAGTACTTTTTTCAAATTAATTTTTAAATTCAAAAGGTACTTTTTTCAAATTAATTTTTGAATTCAAAAGGTACTTTTTTCAATTTTTTTTTTAAATATATAAAGTTTTTTTTAAATTATTCTTTAAATTAACGTTACCGCTTTGAAGCAAATTTGAGAAGTTAATTATAATCAAGCTGCAGAAATAAAGCGTAAATAGTTGTCGTGCCAGACACCAGACACTTCACGCATACTATAGTTTAACGATTGAAGGTTTAAGTATTTTTGAAATTGTATGGTCTATTGTATATATACAATTGTGAACAATTTATATATTTTACTTCTTCTTGACAGTTAAAAAAGAGATACTGCTGTTTTTTAACATTTCACAATTAGAATGTAGTCGCTCGCTCAGCTTCAATATGTAAAATCATTTCTCAATAATGACCCAATTGTATTGTCACAATTATCAATATGTTTTACGTTTGCATCGAGGATTTATGTTTTACGCGATATGGACGAAATGAGCAAAGACATAAAGATGTGACAAAAAAATATTAGAATACGAGCAGTTTTATGAAGTTTTAAGAATTCCGGCTTTCATTTGATCTCGGTCGAATAAAAATCGTAAATTAGCGAATATTATTTCGATAATAAATCCAACAAATAGTCGTAAATGATTTCCAATGTATAACAATTATTGACTATTAAATATCAATGACTTACTTAGATTCGAAAATGATAAAGTGTGTTGTCCTAAAACTGCATAACAGTGCTATGCCGAAGATTAAACCTCTCGACTTGTATTTATTCTGGCGGGCACTATCAATTGGAGCTATTTTAAGTAATCGGTGACACGATACGATTTACAGAAAGTTACAAAATCAGTGAGCTCCAATTTACAATCAAAAGGGTGAAGGGGGTTGTTTAAAACCTGGAAAATTCTCCAAAACAGCAGCCAACGGAACGACTAAAACAATTATAGAATTCCTGAACCATGAAATAGAGAACAAGATCAATTAACATATGCCACCATCTCCGGACTGTTACCTATATCTCGCCAACTGTGGCATTCATAGTAAAGGAGGAAAAAATATAACGATATCTGCAATAAATCAGTGTTACTAAAATGCCCGAAATTTAAAAAAAACATTCAAAATGTAAGACAGGTGTTGATTAAAAAAAACCTTAATATTGCCCACACAAATTTGAACTCGAAATTGAACTAACTATAAGATCTCTACCTTGCAGAGAGACCATACACACATTATATTTCATTAAATTATCTGAATAGATGCCATATGTTAGATTTTTTAAACTTGTTAGTTTTGAAATTGGAAAGAAATGCTGACAGTTAACTGTATACTTTTTCAGATTTAATTTATCGGGAGTGAGAAGGATAATACTGAGAATCCCACCGACAAAAACAAGATGCAAACGGTATTACAAGAACATTATAATTAATCTAATTAAAATTCACAAGGTCTTTGAATAATAGATAGTGTTCTAAAAGTGAACAAGTTTGGCCGCATAGACATGTTAGATAAAGATGTCATGTATTCACAACATGCATCAAAACTATAAATAAAACATTGTTTTACATAGGCCATTTTCTGAAAATGGTAAGAAATGAGAAATGTAACACTAAGAACATAGAAATTTGAAAAATGAAATATATTTCTATATCTAAAGAATAGTTTTAGTTGAGGGTTAAAATAAACGTTATATCATTGGTTAACACTTATTATTTGTAAAGCTTTACTCGACTAAGTCAATTTTCCATAGGAACATTGTAAATTAAAACATAAATATTACATTGTATTTTAAAATAAAATAAACTAAATATGAACAAATTATTTCTTTAGTTTTACTCGAACATTTCATACTTTACTCTACTTTAATGAGTTGTAAAATAAACTTACGATTTATGTATGTTCCCGTTAAAGATCAAATTGTAATAGGTTCCTAAATGGTGTTATGGTATACCAAGTTAAAATACCATCAAATATTTACCTCAAAAGGAAAGTATTATATTAAATATTGCATACATGTAAATGTAGATATTGATAACAAAATATGTGACTTATGATGATAATCCATATTAATGGAAAAGGACCTTATAGCCTTATAGATTTTGAGGAAATAGAACATAAATATACGACTTTCAACGTTCATAATGAAGGTAAATCCATAAAAGCGATTCGGACACATGCAATTGATAACTAGTTATTTTCTTGTTTTACTTTATGTGTGTCTCTTTTTAAAAGTTGAACACCTTTAACGTGAAATAAAACATGCTACAGTCGAAATATGATATATCAGAATAACATTATAAGATTTTAACGACTATGCGCAACTTAAGATCAATCATGTATTAGTAATAGGCATAGTCTCCGACAATTCCGTTTAAAAGGATATTCTACACAACATGCCAAAAATTTTAGCATCGACTATTTATCAACAACAAAATAAAGAAAGTTAAAGTTATATAATATTTGGGATACTTATTCCTGTTTAACCGTTCAACCATGCATTGCATGGCATTGCACAAGGTCATGTTTTTACGAGTACTCTCAGATCTGTTCATTTTGTCTCTTTGTGTCGGGATGTATAAGTACCCGGCCACGTTCACTTGTATTTTTGTCCATCTGATGAGTTAAGCCTTTTTCAACTGATTTTTATAGTTCGTTCTTATGTTGTACTGTTATACCATTGTCCCAGGTTAGGGGTAGGGTTGGGATCCCGCTAACATGTTTAACCCCACCACATTATTTATGTGCCTGTCCCAAATCAGGAGCCTATAATTCAGTGGTTATGACCTACCGAATTAGACTATTTACTGGATTTGTTATCTCATAAGCAACACGACGGGTGTCATATGTGGAGCAGGATCTGCTTATCCTTCTGGAGCACCTGAGATCATCCCTAGTTTTTGGTGGGGTTCGTGTTGTTTATTCTTTAGTTTTCTATGTTGTGTCTTGTGTACTTTTGTTTGTCTGTTTGTCCTTTTCATTTTTAGCCATAGCGCTATCAGTTTATTTTCCGATTTATGAGTTTGGCTGTCCCTTTGGTATCTTTCGTCCCTCTTTTGATTAGAGGCCAGCTGAAGGACGCATCCGGATGCCGAAGTTTCTCGCTACATTGAAAACCAATTGGTGGCTGCCGGTAGTATGCTCTATGGTAGGGCAAGTAAATAATTTAACTTCGTTGAATTCTCAATTATGTGTAATTCGACATACGTTCTTAGCTAGGGATGGATAACGCATTACTTGTCCGTGTGTTTCAAGGAGGAAAGTCAACATTGAAAGTGAAACTAAGGTAAATCATTTTATTGACTGGTTAGAAATCATTATTATACAGGTAAATACGATTATAAACATCTATTTTTAATCCATAATATGAAATTAAAATTACCAAAAATAAAGGTAATTGCACGAGTTGCTTAATCTATTTATATTTATATTTATGTTCATATCGCTCATATTGTCATCGGAGGTGTTCAAAGGTCAACTCAAAAGTTAATTAGATGGCGTCTTGTCTAAAATAAACCAAACGACGCTTCATATTATCGAGCGCATTACCTGTAAACTGTTCTTCGACTTTCAATAGTTTAGTTAAATGTTTTACATTATAATAAATCAAATAATAGGATTTGAGTCAAATCTATGAACATGAATTTTAGCTAGTACCCCTGCAAGGATGAACATAGATGAAATTTTAAAAATCAACAGTAAGAATTGATAGCATAAGTGGAAAGAGCATTAGTTAAGAAACAAAATAAGCTTAAAATATTGTTAGTGTTTGGGGGGTCTCAAAAAGAAGACAAACATCTAGAATCTGCTTAAATTATGATAAATGAACTTTTAGAAGCTATGAAAAACTCATTTTACGCTGAATCGTAGGATATCAAAACGATGAATCCGAACAACCGGTACAAATTCCGTAACTTCACCTAAGTATATCCTTAAATGATATAAATGGAGAATAACGATATTAATATTAAATAGTTTACTAATAACAAGTTCCTTGACGGGTGTCTCATGTGAAGCAGGATCTGCTTACCCTTCCGGAGCATCTCAGATCAGCCCCTGTTAGAGTTCGTGTTACTGAGTGTTTAGTTTTCTATGGTGTGTCTTGTGGGCATTTATTTGTCTGTTTGTCTTTTTATTTTTTAGTCATGGTGTTGTCAGTTTATTTCGATCAATGAGTTCGACTGTCCCGCTGGTATCTTTCGTTCCTCTTTTCAAAGGACTTTTAATAATACTTTATTACATATAATAAATACAACAATAGATAAATAATTATTTACATAAGTGCTACGTCTAGAACCTCCTATAATTGTATATAATCATGTTAAATTCTGTTATTGCATTTGTCGAAATAATACTGAGTGTTTTTTTTTTTTTTTTGTAAAATGTTATTATCTAAGATGATTAACAATTATGTTTATTTTTGGAAACAAAAAATATGTTTGACCGAATTCCATTTCCGTGTCACCTATTTTTGGACTTAGTTTGTGTACGTTATTTATATTTAAAATACTGTATTTACAAGGGTTTCCAAGTCTACCCATATTGGGCACTCTATAGATCATTATACATGCAGTCTAAATTTGCGCATGAGTATTTACAGTTTCTTATGTTAAATAAAAGGACTTAACGTTACTCAGAAGATATTGTTTTCTTCAGGTTTGTGTCTTTAGATTAAAGTACTGTTCAACTGTACAAAGTCAAGAAGAAAACATACAGTTTATTTTCAGTAAAGTTCATAAGCAATGTTAGACTAAACTAAACTCTGGCCTACCAAATTACCTGTCCGAATTTTTTTATAATTAATTTCCATTCTTCAAACGCTATGCAAATTTGAAACTAGAAAAATATGTTGCACGAGTTGGGGTGACTTTTATGTATTGATTCAAGGTATACATATCTCCTTAAAACAGGGAAAATAATTTGTTATTCCACTGACATTTTATACTTTAAAAAGTGGGGTTTTATAGTCAAGTTGAAAAAGAAATTATTCCATCAATAATCATTCTTATTGGGACATGTTTTTTTTTTTTCAATTGCACGATTCCAATAAGTTTTGGGATTTTCGCTTCCCTTGATTTTAATTTTTTGTCATGTATTCGGGATCCTCTGATTGTATCAATGTAGTGCTTTTAAAATATTTGCCTACTAACCCTTATTTTTCTTCTCATAATGTGATTAGATATAAAAAAAAAAAAATGTAATTGAAATTGTCATCTTTGAAAATCTTACTAAATTTATACTTTTAGACAGAAAACATGTGCCAATGTTGAATGAATGAAAAATCTTGAGAGAAGCTTCCCACGCCAGATTTTTAAATACTCATATCTCGAGAACAAGCACACTACTAACAATTTATAAGAGTGTTTTAAAAAGTTTATCATTTTAAAACATAGAAGCGAACATCTTCAAACAAGATATTGACAAGGCCTTTTTTTAAAGCTGATCAAATCTACGTCAGAAGTTAGACAGAAGTTGAGATTTAAATATGATGTGAGCAAGGAACATAATGTTTTATTTCAATGTCACGTGAAATCATCTTACCCAATCAAATGTTTATTTTTAACTATCAATATGTATGCAGTTGAATACTAACCTTTGGTCTTCGAAGTGAAATAGAGTGTCAAAAGATACCAGAGGCACATTCAAACTCATAAAAGGAACATAAACTGACAACGCTATGGATAAAATTGAAAAGACCAACAGACAAACAAAAGAACACAAAACACACAACCAAAAAAAACTAAAGAGTAAGCAACACGAACCAAACCAAAACTTAGGGTGACCTCAGTACTCTTAAGGGATAAGAAGATCCTGCTCCACCTGTTGATAGTCGTGTTGCTCATGTAGGTACGAAAGGAATGATTTCAACTTCACCATTAGAAACCCTTGGTTTACTAGCTTCTTCGTAAGCAATTAAATTATGGCACATAAAATATCTAATATAAATAAGATAGCAAAAGTAGAAAAGCAAATGACATGTGTTATTTATAGCATGCACACGTAGTCTTTGAAATCAATCTTCTTCTTCAGAATGATTTGTTTTGCTATAAAAACTTATATTGGGCCATGCCAATAAGTGCAACATCTTTTGTATCAATTGTAGTCAACAGCTGTTTATGAGTTCCAGAGAATCCCAGCTTCTTGATACTTGCATACTTATTGAGTTCAAGCTTTTATATTTTGTTTGTTGTGTACTGTCGTACATTGTCGTAAATTGATGGGAAGTGTCCGTTGTCCTTCTGTGCTGTACATGTTTTAATGTACTATTATATTAATTATGTGTGTGTCCCTTAGTCCTAAGTGTTCTTGCATTATTTTGTACTATATTCCTGTCACGTAATGTTGTCATTATAACGGTATTTTTAACATTGCCGTATAAACGGGAGGTTTGTCTGGCGACAAATCAGGTTCAACCTTACATTTCTTTTTTGCAAATGTCATGTACCAAGTCAGTAATATGTCAGTTATCAAATAATCTCTTTCTATTTGTGCTGGCATTTGCTTTGTTGCAGGTCAGTATCTCTGTTGTTCTGTTGTTATCCCCATATAGTTGATGTGTTTCCCTCGGTTTTAGTGTATAACCCGGCTTTGTTTTCGCTTAATTGATAAGTGACTTTCGAACAACAGTATTCTACTTTTGACTTTATTCAAACTCTTTTTGTCATGTTGTTTGTATTATCAAGGTAAGCATGATATTTAAAGAAAAAGCGATATATTGTTTACAGGTATTAGTATCAGAAATATATAACTATAGTCTAGAAATAAGTTATCTTCATCGGTTGAAATGATAAGATTGTGTATATGTGTATATTAAATGATGGAAATTGATGATAATAGAAGTAATGCAATTTTCAAAGTCAGGAAGGTCACATTCCAGAGTCTTTTTGAAAAGTAAAATAGAAAAAAAACATAACATTTTTCATGCTTTATTTATGATACGAAGATTGACTTTATTAATAAAATTATATGCAATTGTAAATATTTTCTAGGCAGATACACAGCTTTAAAGTTAACTTCTCTCGATTATTGTAAATTATATAAACCAACTGCAAGTTTGTTATGATTTATTTAGATAAAGACAAATATGATATGCTGACTGCCGGATATATCATGGAAAACAACTGGGCACCCATGTTTGGCTGCATTGAGACTTTGTTGTCTCCCTAAAGAACTTTTTACCTCCGACACTGACTGCCGGATATATCATGGAAGACAACTGGGCACCCATGTTTGGCTGCATTGAGACTTTGCTGTCTCCCTAAAGAACTTTTTACCTCCGACACGCACAGCACTATGGTATATACGTGCAAATCCTCTGCAGGCAACTTTCTTAAGAAGTTTCATCTTATTACAAACTTTCTTCATGTCAGTTAAGAAAAGACTGTCACAGTCTTTTCTACTTTTGGAGAATTTTGCAGCCTGAAAATAGATATTTCTCTAAAATGAACCCTTTCATAACCATTTGATATAGTAATTATAAAAACAGGTGTTAATGAAATTGTGCAAAATCAAGAGGCACTATAAGGGAATTTTCGTTTCACAAAAGAATGAAACTTTTATATTCAATCATTAGAGAATTTTTTTTATTACATAGTAACTCGTGGATTGTCAGATTTATCCAATCCACATACTTAAAGCCAAGGCTTGGACTCTAAAGTGATAATTGAACTATCTGAATAGGATAAATCCGATAATCAATTGGTATCAATATCAGAATTATATGTATACGCCGTGATATTTTGTTGTTTAGAAATAATGTTAATTGATATTTCTGGAGTGTCATCGCCCTAATGCATTACACTTACAAACGTGAGTGAGACTTTACATCTATGTCTTTATTTTAAAACAAAGTTTAGAGCTTTTAATTGTTTCATCTTTCAGATTCCAAAAAAATAACGAGCGACATGGGTAATACACAACTATACTAGTATATTTTATTCATTTCAAAGATTTGAGAGCTCTGTTCGTGAGTTGCTCTTCCCCACAAGAAGGTTTACGCAGACTCCGTATGATTGGTTTTTGTTACAAATGTGAATACAGAATTTTGCAGTGGCAGTGATAGATAAAATGGGGATATGCGTCCCCTTTCATAGCTGTGATTCTGAAGCTTAAGTTATGATGTAAATATTTTGCAATAAAAGCTTTTTCAACTTTAAATATAAAACGCTTGCTTCAGATGATTGAATCTTATTGTTATTTGAGCGTCACTGACCAGTTTTATGTAGACGAAACGCGCGTGTGGCGTAATAAATCATAATCCTTGTGCCTTTGATAAATATAAAATGGAATGGTATGGAATATTATTGAATGAAATGGGTATTCTTCAAACAGGAAATCAGGAAGAAACATTTTTATTATAATGTCAATGAAACGTGGCATTTTCTTTGTTTTAAGTAATTATATTTTTTTTTAGATATCAGTACAATTTCGTCTAAGATGGATATTTACTCATTGGCAAACATAACACATATTTCAATTTGTATATTTGTACTTACACAGTTGTAGCAAATATCGTGACGTTGACAGGATGGTGTGAAGTTTTTTTTGTATGGAAACTTTTTAAATAATGGGATACTGCAGCCACTAGATAATCCAGCATTGCTTTGGAAACACCGCTTGCTCTCTGCAGTAATTATTGGTCGAAGAAATGATATGATAATAAGTATCACTGCGCTTAATCTGTAATTATTATATAATTCTAACAACTTATAGACGAAAAATACATATTAAGGAGACTCGAGGGTACAAAAATTTAAGCAAAAATTTAAGCATTTTTTTTTTTTTCATTACAAATATTATTTATTACTCTATTGGTTGATCCTTTATAATATGGGACAAAAATCAACCAAAGATATCGATTTGTTTTGGCCCCAGATGACTTTGAAAATGTTTGTATCATTGAAAAAACTCTAAATTATCTCCCTTTGGTGTGAAAATTCCGTTTTCTTGCATTAAAATGGAGATATCTTTTTTTACTCATCGTCGTCCTATATTTTTTATTATGTTATTCACATAATCTATACTCAAACTAAACAATTGTAAAATTTATGCGATTTCTGTACTTAAGTGTTTTTTTCTCAATATAATGTCTATTAGATCAATAGAAAAAAATGCACCTCAACAAAAATGCATGCTCCTTTAGCAGGTAGAATGTGAGGTTAAATGATCACTGACCCCATTATCTAGATTTATTTTTCTATTTAGTATATGATAAAGTTCATTTAGAGAGAAAAAAAAGCGAAATTATATATTGTCAAAAAAATCGATTTATACCGCGAGCCTCTTTCACTAAATGAAATATAAAAGTGACAAGATACGACAGAATGACACGTTTCATCTTACAGCAATTAGATGTTAAACTCAACAAAACAAGATTTAAAGAAAAACCAACACAAAAGTTAGTATGCAGTGTATGACATTTGAACCAAAATTTCGAAAAAGGCAGTTTTAACTGAAAAACATAAAGTCTTGACTGTTGATGAGATTAGATCAAATTTAAACTGTTTTCGCGCGTCTGGCGTATATACAAAATTTAGTCCTGGTATCTATGATGAGTTTATTTATTATTAGTATTGAATTGCAATCAAGTTATATTTAATTAAAACCCCATTTTTCAAAAAAGCGTAGTCTTACCTAACAAAATGCATGTTCATCGTTATCATTAGTACCACAATAGAATTTCTGTGTCTGTTATTAATTACATCCTTTTATATGCTAATGTATATCCTGTTTATTATTATTTTTTATGTCATTGATCATACAAGACGTAAACATCAACAAATAATTTAATGTTTTAACAAATAAAGTAGGTAATGAACCCTACATTATGTTTTATTTGTTTCACATGTACTTTTTATGCATGGATGCAGTCTTGTTTTAAATGCATTAATATTTATTTGTGAAAATAATTGTTTTTATGAAGTTCTCTGTCCTGAGTGACTTTGCATTTATTTGTAATATATTCTTGTCACGTGATGTAGTCATGTAACGATATTTTTAGCATTGCCATATAAGCGAGTGGTTTGACTAGCCATCGAACAGGGTTCAACACGCCATTTTTCTTATAATTTCCTGTAACAAGCAGACTTGATGTCAATTACATGGGAATGTAATTAATTACATTACTCATTACATTGCAAAAATGATCAATTACACTAATTACACATTACACTTTTTTATTGTAATTAATTAAATTAACATTACATGTAATTTAAGAAATGGTCAATTACACATTACATTCAATTACATGGAAAATTGCAATGCATTACACCTAATTACCATTACATTTTCAATTACCCAATCCCTGGTATTAAGTGAGAATATGACAGTTTTTTTTATCACATATCCCGTTTCTATGTAAGTAAGCGTTTGGTTTTTTTTTTTTGGTACCAGTTCAGTTGATCTGTTGTTTCTGGTGTTTTTTGTTTTTGTTTTTTTAGGTTTATTTTTTTATTTTTCCTCTTATATTTACTGTGTGACTTGAATTTGTTCCAGCTAAATCGATTTATGACTCTTGATCAGCGGTATACTACTAGCGCCTTTATTTAAGTAATAACTCCTTGTTTTCAAAATTCCAATAGGGAACATACTATATATAATTGTATTAATAAACCAATTTTTTGAGACGTTTCGGCCATTGGCCTTCTTCAGTTCTTTATTTTTCCTCTCATTTACATGGCTGACACTACATTTGTATTTCCTTTTCAATCATTGCGAAACGTCACAAAAAAATTGGTTTGTTGATACAATTATATTAAGTAATAACTCATAAATTGTCTGAACAAATACAATTACAAAATTATCAAATATGTACACCTGTTACCTTGTGCTTATAGGTAAGTCTAGTCTGCATTTTAATAGATGTTCCCACTTAAGAGGAAGAAATTGCCCTTGATAGATACAAACCCCTCCACAAAATGGGGGGTTGATCTCAAGTGTTCTATAAAGCTACGATGATCTTGCACAACTTGTGATACCCGTCCGGCTGCTCATGTAAAAATAAACCCGGTAAAAAGTGTTATTCGGTAGGTAACATTTGTGAAAACCTCATCATTTTGAACTATTAGCATAATAGCTTCCTTGTGAGTAGTAATTTGTCCCTTTGGTATCTTTCGTCCCTCTTTTAAGTCTACACGATTTAATAATATTCAAACAATAAAGAAGTTGGATTCAAAGTTGATTGAAAGTTTAACTGCAATAAGCATAATCTTTCTATTATAATAGTCTTTTTATCATCCTTTCTTTCTAGACATAAAGGCTTTTTGAAGTAAAAGTCAGTACATGAGGAAAAAGGGAAAAAATAGCAGTAAAAAGTTATATAACAAAAAAATAACAAACACTAAGAAAATTCAAAACAGATAATGAATATAAAATTTTATTCATTAAAAATAAATATAAATAGACATATGGAGTATAAAAAACTTTCACAAAATTGTTAAAAATGTGGCTAAACATATATTTTCAATAGAAATAAATATAAAGTAAAGATATCACAAGATAAACTAGATGATCAATATAAAAATCTATCAATTGAAGACTTTGTCATTTGAACAACAAAATATATACTGATATGTGAATATTTCAATAAAGAAAAAAACATTAAATATTCATCTTAATATCTCTTTGTTTTTCAGTTAATTTTGATTCTTTTCTGAAGTGTACATTTACACACAACATATTTTTTTTTCACATCAACGTTTTTAGTCTGAAGCATACATTAGATATCAAATGTTGAGCTACAAAAGAGGATAAATCTTTCTTTTTAAAAATTATACACAAAATGATGACAAAGTAGTAAGATTAAATTACTTTGCATTCGAAAAGAGATAACTGTATGAAATCTAAAACTTGGCCTGCATAACACTTAAATTTACTGTCAAAAATATGTGTTTATCTAGCTCTGCTATGCATCACTATATAAACTTAATTTGAATAGTAAAATCTACACTTTATGCAGACCAACCTTAAACTACAATAAAATTGAGAATGGATATTATATATTAACACGCTTCAATTGTTTTCACATTTTCATATTCAGTTCTAATGATTATCAAAAACTTTACTTCTAATTTTCATGAAAATAAATTGTAAAAATATCTTGTATAGGGCAAGAATTAAGAGTAAAGACAAACAAAAAAATCCTAATAAAATTAAATCACATGGATTAGAGTTAATACAGGCACTAGCAACTCGTAATACCCTTCACCAAAAATATTCTCAGGTACTATCTATTCATTATTTTTTCGTGGGATACCAATTTTTGTTGATTTTGTTGGTAAAGGCGAACAACAAATTCAAATGTTCAAAGCAGTACCTATTTCATTTTGCATTTATACAGATTTTGGTAAACCCAGAAATAAAAATATTGACAAAAATAAAAATTTCCTTAAAATCTATGAAAATTGGTTGCAACGAACATAAAAGAATCCACAGAATCAGCTACTCCAGATTTTTATATCCCTCTTAAGGTGGTACCTAACACTACAGGGAGATAACTCTGTAAAGTCATCTAAACGTTTTAATTACGTTGTGTTTTTAAGGGAATCTTAAGCTTCTTAATGATCAAAATAAGTGTTTGTCAAACTACTATATAACCAGTGTAATTTTTTTTGATTAAATGGTTGGTTCAAAACTTTTGAAATTTTTATATTTTTGTTAAAGGGTCAAAGTAAATATTTGTCAAAATTTTATGAAAATTAAACGAGCCAAATTAATTTTTACGAATGTGTTGGTGACCACCTTAAATATTTACATCAAATTCTAAATTGTTTTAATCTTTTATCATTTTTCCAAAATCTTTCATGTGTATTATCCTATATATTAACATCCAGTGCCTCCAAAGCAAATCTGAGCTTGGCCATTGTTAAAATGTCTTTTACACTTAATTGATCTGCAATGGTCTTGTAAAACACATCAGGTGACTGAAAGAGATAAATAGTATGTAGTGCGTGTTATTTATCTAGATGTCAATCAAAATTATAATATATATCTTGTGAGGAAAACAAAAACAGGCAAAAAGCATTTACAAGATATTTTTGTTTTTACTAGGGAGGGCTTACATAAGCCATCTCCTGTTCTTGTTACCCAGAATTCTCTTAATATTAACTGTTACCCAAAATCAAATCAAATGCTGTATCAGTGAGAAATAAAAATTATAATCAGCCTCTTTTATTTTTAAAATTTTATAACCTCCTCATATCTGATTTTTGAAAATAAGTAATCATGCAAAATAAAGAAAATTAAAAAAAAATCATGACAGAAAAAAATGGGATGAAAATAGAAACTATAAGGTAATTCTAAATTTTAAACTGTTATTGGTAATGATATTACTTACTTCTTGAACTAAAACATGTAAGAATGCTATTTCTAATCCACTCAATCTTCCCAGTAAATTCCTGTCAAAAAGTGATAAAATATTATGATAATTCTATGTTTAACATGTGCATTTTTTGTTATTTATTCAATATACAAAATTTTTATAACAATTGTACCACCATTAAATGTGACCTCATTCTAATATAATAATACATTGCCTGTGTTCAATTATGCTTGAATGTTATAAATTACATAATGATGTATACATTCTATATTCATATCATTCATCAAAGAAGTATTTTTTTTCCAAATTTTGAAATAAGACTTGAGGTCTCATAATTTGGGTCTTCACCAGAAGATGCTCGCTAAATTGCAGTAAAATTGGGCAAGTGTTAAAACAAAGAGAATTTAGATTTCGTGGGCACTATGTCATCAACTGAGGATGCACAAAAGCATATAAGACACAGATCGATAACGGTATTCGAATGGGGTTATTTTCTTAAAAAAATTGCGTTTACGTGAAAAAAATTGTTTCAAAGACAAATTTTGGAAGTACAAAACACATACATTTATATGTCATATCACAAATATTTCCGACTGTGTATGGTTTTAGAGGAGTTGGGACTTAATGAAATCAATGTCTTCCTTTAGTAGTATAGATATGTAAACTTATTTAGAAGGAAAAGAATAAATATAGAATTAGAGTTACCTCCCCTATGACCAAGGGGATATTCTCCATTTTAATATTTCATAGATCTAAAGTTAGAATTATACATCAATACTTATTTCAAAATCTTTTCTTGACATTAAAGCTTTATTCATCCTGAAAAGCTAATAAAACATGAAATACCTTGGTAACTGATTTTTGTCCAGCCATTTTCCTACATGCTGAGGTGACCATTTTTTCACTTTCTCAACATCTGCTGACTTTGTCACAGGAACAGGTACAGATGTTGCTGATGTTGATGATGCTGATTGTTGTGGCTAAAAAAAATACCAGGATACATTGAATAAAACAAAATTGAATTAAAAAAAGATCTGCCAAGCCTCATGGTCCACATGACATTTCCAGGGATTCTCCGTGCAAAACTTACACACAAATGGCCATCAGAATTCAAACATCAAACATTGTTATTAAACCAAACATTGGCATCATGAATGGTAAAGAAACCTTTTACACAAGGAATGACTACCTATACATGAAACAATAAGTAATACCATGAAATTCATATAATTTAAATAAAATAGTATAATTTTGAGAGATTTTTTCAGTAATCTGACATGAATATCTGGTAAGCCCTATAAGAGGGTCTGGATGCGATTTACAGAGTAGAGAATACTGGGCCAGATGTGTATGATAAAGGGGCGGGGAATACCAAAATGGGGAGAAAAATGAAAAAAAAGAGAATAGAGAATAATATAGTCCTTAAATATAAAGAATTGAGAACAATGGGCAAAATAAATAAAGAATACAGAAAAATGATATAAAAAATTAAGGAAAAAAGAATTGATGAACCCTTCATCCAGACTCTCCTAAAAGAAAACAGACTTACTATAACTTGAACTTGGACCTCTGCATTTGGCACTTGGATTTTGACACCCTTCATGGTTTGTAATGAACTCTGAACTTCATTTATCAGCTCTGTCATTTTCTTTTCAAATGGATATTTTCCACTGAAGTCATAAAATAATTTGGCACCAATAATAAACCCAAGCCATCCATCAGCTTTGTAGGCTTTTTCCATCTTTAATGGGATTACTTTCTTTTTCAGTTGGAAAGCATACTCTGCCTCTGTATACAAAAATAAAGTACAGTGAAATCTGTATAAACTTAACTTCTTTGAATATATACAATTTTTAAATTGGCAATAATTGCTTTTGGGTTAGTAAACATGCAATGCTAAATATTATAGATGGAAGCTAGATGATTGATAAATGTCCTGCTTACAGAATGCACGGTTCTTTTGTCTGAAATTAACATATATTATACACATTGTAAGATTAATACTTATCTTCTTTTTATTAATATTCTAATGTAGGTTAGAAAAAAATAAAGAGAATCATAAAAAATTACTACTTAGGAGACCTTTTACAACTGACTTTGTGGTATGGGTTTTACTCATTGATGAAGGCCATACAGTGAGTTGCCTATAGTTGTTAAATTTTCCTTGTGGGGAGTTGACTCATTGGCAATTATACCACATCTTCTCATTTTATATATGCAAATTATATTATAATGTGATTGAAATAATTAGATCAGTATTATAATTGTTCATAAAACTGCTGTGAGGCATATATATATCACCTGAAGTTGTTCCATTCAAAAATGCATGAACAAACTTCTTAAATTTCAACTATTGGTAGGTGAGATAATTTTAAAAAGTGATTTAAATGTGAACAAAATTCTAAAATTGGCTTCATAAGTTCATAGCTGCATAGGCTACCCCATTAGAAGCATGTCTTACCTTGGAACCAAGTACTGTGGATTCATTATTATTGGTTGGACACCAATTTTTTTTAAATTCGTGAAAACAGGTGAACCAAGAATTTCAATGCTCAATGAAATATAAATTTTTCTACAAGCTTGTATTCAAATTTGTCCAAACCACAAAATTTAATATCTATGAAAATGCAATTTTTCCTCAATCCACAAAAATTCATACCCTTAAAAAATAAATGATTCCACAGATGATTTAAGGTGGTATCTAACACTACAGGGAGATAACTCTGTAAAGTCAGCTAAACGTTTTAATTACGTTGTGTTGTAAAAGGAATATTAAGCTTCTCAATGATCAAAATAGGTGTTTGTCAAACTGCTATATAACCAGTGTAATTTTTCTGACAAAACGGTTGGTTAAAAATTTTTGAAATTTTTATATATTTTTGTTAAAGGGTAAAAGTAAATACTTTGACAAAATTTTATGAAAATTAAACTGGCCAAATTAATTTTACTGAAAGTGTTGGGTACCACCTTAATTGAACAGACCTAAAAAGACCTATTTTTAGATAATCTCTTAATCTTACCTGCCCTGCAGTTATCACTGTTTTTATAATTCTGTGAGTAGCATACTAATACAATGTCTGCCTTCTCTACCGCATGAGCCATGGCCTGGAGTGTAGAACCATGCATATCATCAATATCCATCCAGACCTTGATTCCATTATTACGTAACTGACCACAAATCTCCTTCACTATACTTTGATGACCCCAGTTATAACTGACCATGACATGGGTGTCACGTTGTTCTGATTCCCTTGGTGTTACTGGTAAAAAGCTGAATTCCTCTCCTGGTTAACAAAAAAAAAGAGTTTAAAAGATTTGTTTCTTCAGTATCACAATCGGATATAAAATATGTATCATAATATGCTTAATAATACTACATCAAGAATATAACACCATCACCAAATCAGATATATTTTATAACACTATTATGTGGTTATTTACGTGCAAGCAAATTAAATCCCTTATTTTGGACTAAAATAAAAACTCTTCTTCTATCTTTTTATTCATAAAGAGTAAATTCTACTATCTATTCACTAACATTTAACAGTTAATTCTCCCATCATTTCATTCACAAAGAATAAATTCTCCTATCTTTTCACTCACAATGAGTAAACTATCCTATCTTTTCATTCACAAAGAGCAAATTATTCTATCTTTTCACTAACATAGAGTAAATTCTGCTATCTTTTCACTCACAAAGAGTTAATTCTTATATCTTTTTATTCACAAAGAGTAAACTATCCTATTGTTTCACTAACAAATACATTTTTTGAAGTAAATTATCCAATCTTTTTATTTTCACATAGTAAAATTATCCTATCTTTACATTCATACAGAGTGTTTTCTCCTATCTTTTCATTCATAAAGTGTAAATTCTCCTAACCTAGACTTACCAATTTTTTTATAATGTTGACAATTTTTCAAGCTACTTTTCATTGTCCAGAGAGCTTTTCCACAGATTCTCCTAACCCCCTTATCCTCTGCTGACTTGTAAAGTTTGACAAACGTATCAATGACTCCACATTCTTGGTCATTTATAATCTCAGTCTGAATCTGTTGGTCAAAAGATAAACTCCACAAAGCTTCAACAGCCTCTGAAAAATGAACAAAATAACTTACATCATATTTTCTTATTAGATATTAGTATATAGTTGTCTGGTCTGCAATTTTACAGATTGTGACAGTAGGACTGAGTGTTGATTCTCATGGCGGGTGATTTCAAAGTGTATGCTATTGCCTCAGTTTTGTTTTTTACCTATATGTATCTCTTCTTCATCAATTTTTCATTGATTTGAAAATCATCTTTTATGGGTTTAAATTTATGTAAGTGCCAATAATCTTTCTTTAGTTGAAGTAAACCAGAATTTGTATGTTAAAAGGAATACTGAATACATTTTCTAAAGGCCTGATTTCAGAATTTGGCAAAACAACAAAAGAAAAACAATGAAGATGCTATTTGTTGCTCTATCCACCAAAATTAGTATCCGTGGAAATAAATGAATCCACATTATAAGGCCAAATAAAAATATATGTGTGGTTCCAGTAACCCTACCTTCCCTACTTTTTCTTCTTGAAATTAGCCTTAAGATTTTATTGTCATTTTTCATTAAGCACTGTTAAAGTCAGAATGATGCTCCCATAGACTCAATGTAAAAAAGAACCATAAAATAAAAAAAATCCCTACCTACCTACCTACCCTAACTTTTTTTCAGATGTAACTGGAACCACACATACTATTTTATTTGGCCTAAGGTGGTGTTACAGTAACCAAACACCTTGACTGAAATTAATTTGGCTGGTTCAATTTGCCTATTTACTTTGACATAAATATAAAAAATTTCAAAAAACTTAAACCCTACTTTATTGTAAAAATTTCATTGGATATATAGCAGTTTGACAAACTCTAATTTTGATTAGTGAAAAGCTTAATATAAAAACTTGACAAAAATATTTAGCTGATGTTTACAGAGTTATCTCCCTGTAGTGTTATGTACCACCTTATAAGGCATCCTACCTCTTTGCTCCTCTGCATTTCCAGGTTGGTTAGCTAGCTCAACTAATAATGGAACTGCTCCACATGTATACACTGTTCTTTTGTTATTGTCATTCTTTGCCACCATTCTGATTGCTAGAAAATTAAAACTTCTATTTATATTCTTTACTTATTATGTGGAAATAAGACTAAATTTTCAAAATTAGCAAAAAATTTAATTCCTGTACAAGGCTAAAGTGACCAAACCTTGTTTATTTCGGTTTCATTTAGTCACGTTTTGGTGTTTTGTCTCGTTGGCAATCATACCCCATCTTCTTATTTTTATATTTTAGTAGTGCAATTTTTAAATGATGAATCAATTCTGAGTAGAGTCACATGGGCGACATGGCATCATTTTTTTTTTCTTTCATTTTCTGTGTACAAAGTAACATGACATTATCACATTACCTTCTTTTTTTTTAATCTGTTTACAAAGTACCATGCCATCATCATTTTTTTTTCTGTGTACATTGTAAAATTACATCATTTTTTTTTTCTGTGTACAAAGTCACATGACATCATCTTTTTTTATGCATTTTCTGTGTACAAAGTCACATGACATCATCTTTTTTCTACTTACTCCTAACAGTTTCCCGAACTGACCAACCAAATCCAGTTCTCCTCATTTTGTTATTCATTGCTTGTTTAAGGCTCTTTATGGTATATTCTATCAAACCTTCGTTGCTTTTTAAAATTTCACTCTCTTCTTCGTTAATGACATTTGCTAGAACTGCCAAGCTCGTCAGTTGTTTTCTTTCTTGGTATGAGTTCAAATAGGGTTTGACTGCTTCAACAATACCAACTTCTCTAAATTCGCCAGTTAATTCCTCCTTTTGTGCAATATTGTGACAAATTCCCATGTAAAGGCCAAGTAAAATGGTATCATTTTCCTAGAAAAAAAAACAATCAGAACAGTAAAGCAAAATAAAAATAGAGGATTAGAACAGGAATACATAATGCACTAAAACTGAAAAACATAGTGTATTAAAATTGCAAAATAAAAATGGCTGAAGAGGTTATACAGTGTAAAATCTTGATTTTCATACATTGTGTACCTAGAAAATGAAATTATTTTTGAAAATATTTGTTCCATGTCCATGAAATTAATTATTAACAGACAACTAAATAAAATAAAAATAAATAAATGCGTTAATTTAAACAAAAAATATAGAGGCTGATGGCCAACTGAAGTACTGAAAATATTTGACAGACAATATTTGTTGAATTTGTGGATTTTAAAATTTTTTTTATGTATCTCCCCTTAAAAAGATCAGTCTGTGGCATAGGATACATTTATAAAAATAATTTCGATTACCGGTACTTGTACAACCCAATTAAGAGTGTCTGGTTTAATAACATAATACAAAAAACAAACGTAGTTACATTAATTACCTTCAACTCTTTATTCAAATGGGGTGTTGCCAGCTCATTCAGTTTTTGTATCAAAGAATTCATAAACTCTGTCTGATCCAGAATCGTCTTGCAGACTATTGGGTTAGATAAGTCAGATAAATTCATTAAAAATCCTAACATATTCCTTAATGGTTTGAATAATCCTGCGATGGAATTTCCTTCTGAGTTTCGGTAACCATTTTTCATTATTTCCCGACTTAACCTACAAAATATAATGAGTATATTGTCCTCTGCCTTCATGATGTCTTCCAAAACTTCATGACGGAATCGGACACGTCTTTCCAAAGAATGATTTTTGAACGAAAAATAAAATTGGTACATCTCATAAATATCTGCCCTTAGAGACTCTGTATAATATCCGTCTGTTGTTCTTTCATGTTGGCATGTTGAAATATCTTTTACAGCTTTTATAATTTTTTCCCTTTTTTCCCTTTTTTGCTCTTCAAATACATCTTCTGGTACACTATCAATAACAACAATTTCTTCATTGATATTTCCATCCTCTTCTTTTACCTCCTGTTTGGTATCCATTTTGTTTAGCTTGGCATCCATTTTGTTTTCCCCACTTTTTGTAGCAGATTCATGTTGATTTGATGTTGTATGATGATGTATATCAGATTTCTCTATGTAAGGGTCATTTTTATGGACCCAATGATCCAAATGGTTAAATTCTGTGGTTTGCTCCATATTTTTTCCGTTGTTCCTACTTATATAAGATGACTTATTTGGAGCATCTTTTGAATGTTTATCTTTTCCCTGGACAGTTACTATTTTGGGCAGTGGACAGATTTGGCTTGTTCCATTTTCTTTTAAGATACTTGCTTTCTTAGTTGCATTCGGTTTTGAAACTGCTGTTGGAAATGTTCTCAATTTTTTTGGATGGTTGTCTTCAGATTCTGTCAAATCGGTGATTTCACTTAAACTTATAATTTTCTCAGAATGAGGTCTTTTTAGTTTGTCTTTTGCATAAACACTTTTATCTAAGAAATCACGAGCATCATATTCAACAAGAGTTAAAATTTCTGAATATGAAAGTTTCTTTGACAGAGTTGAGGAATTTATTTTACGACGAGCGCTGAGTTGTTTTGTTACTACAAATCCTTTGAGATGCCTATTTGATGGCAAACTAGATGGTTGGGAACCCATTCAATCATTTCCTGAAAGAAAGAAAAAATCATATTATAATTTATTGCTATGTCTAGTATAATGTCCATGCATGTGTTTGCCAATTTTTACTCCACTTTTTTCTTTCTTGAAAATATAAATATTTGCTGTTGTTATGCAAATAATCCAGCCTAAAAATTATCACTTTGATATTTTACAGACTAAGGTTTGATTTGTACTTGAGGCGTGCAATGTGCAACGAAACAGAGGTGCCTTATGAAGAGGATATATGCATACTCTTCCACAGCACCTCATATCAAACTTTGGTTGTTTTGTTGTTGTTTTTTTTTTTTTTTTTTTTTTGGGGGGGGGGGGGGGGGGGGGGGGGTGCTGCTCCGTCCTTGTTTTTGTTTTGTTTTGTGTGATGTATTGTAAACTGAAGTTTGCCTATAAAAAATGAAAAAAAAACCAAAGAAATGAGGTATCCATCTATGAAACAAGATCAGTACATGCACCGCAAAAAAGATTTATTGTTTGCCATGACTTTGATGGTCTCTCTTTTGACTAATATATGAGATTTGATTCTCCCTTTGTTATCTTCCACTTCTTTTCTTTTTCACATGTGCATAACCCTCTGCAACCTTTACATCATGAGCCAGAAAACATACAATTTTTACAACACATAAATAGTGTAATTTTATCTCTCCAGAGTCCAATGTCTACATTAATTTGTAGCTATGTCATTGAAAAATTTTTATTGGCATTATTAAATAAGGAAAAGAAAAGAAGATTTTAGTAAAGGAAAAGATATATTTCATACAAATTATACAATTCTACAGTAGATTTTTAACTTGCTCATTAAAAAATTTCAACCTAATTTGCAAACATGCCTGAGGGTATAGATGTGAGATCCTTCATTTCTGTATTCTTAAATTTTCACCTCACTATTCTTTATCTTTAAAAATAATGGCTATTCTGTTATTACTTTATACTGTATCAAGTGTATTATTTTATATTCTGGGCATTATTCTTTTCTGTGATCAGTATATTTATTCCAATTTCTTTAATTTTTGCAGTTATTCTTTATACTTTAGCACTCTATTATTCTTTATTCTTTGTTTCTCGCCCATTATTCTTTATTCTTTGTTTCTCGCCCATTATTCTTTATTCTTTGTTTCTCGCCCATTATTCTCTATTCTGTAAACCCCATTCACAGCCTCATGAATCACAAGCAAGTAAACATTCAGACTGTTTGAACAATAACCAGTAGGAGAAAACAAGCAAAAGGGAGATAACTCTATCTAATAAATCCTGGGTCAGGATTTTCCAGCTTGTGTTGAAGATCCATTGGTAGTCTTTAGCAGTTTGATGACCTTTGGTCAGGTTTTTGTTATAATATTGTTGATGTTATTGAAATGATTCCAATACTATGAATTTCACTATTTTTACAAGTTAACAGGCTATTATTTGAACTTGGAATTATTTTTAATTATGGAATTTGCATAATTTCTTGTTCTTGAAATTTTTAATAAATTCCATGTTTATTCTGTACTTTAATGTTCTGTGCTGCGCACAATAATTTTTATTTCAAAGAAGATAGTACAATTACAATAGAATGAACTGTGCCGCGCACAACACTATCTATACAAAATACATTGTATAGAAAGTGTTATGAACCGCCTAAAACAAGTTAATACCAAATAAACATGGAATTTATTAAAGATTTCAAGCACAAGCAATTATGCAAATTCCACAATTAAAAATAATTCCAAATTCAAATAACAGCCTGTTAACTTGTAAAAATAGTGAAATTTGTTAGTTTTAAAATTGTATAGTTCATTAGAATTTTCATAAATTAGAGTGTTTGTTTTATTATTTTGTAAAACACTGTTAGTTATATTTCAATGTATTTCAAGAAACCAGGTCTGATCACCCAAAAAAATGTTTATGCTCATTCATGTTTGTCCCTTTTCACTTTCTCACCCTATATACATGTTGGCACCATTTTTATTGGTTTTGTTTTTCACTGATTTTGTAAGCATGTAATTGAGTTTTTGTATGTGTACTGCTATAAATATTTGTTTTCATTGTTTAAAAATTAAGTGAGATTCTGACAACGTTTTTTTTTGGGATATATAAATCTTAAATCAAGTTTTGGTTTGTCATTGTTAGTGTATAGCTTTAAATTCCTTTTTTTTCAATGTTTAAAAATAAAGAGAGAATTTGAATTAAAATTGGGTGCAAACATGTAGGGTCCGAACAGATCTATACTTGTAGGGGAGAGGTGTGAGGTGCGAACATCATTACATGAAGGGTATGAAAGTGTAAAATTTGGGCGTGAAAGGACCTGGAGTCAGTTTCACAAAAAAACTTACGACTAAGATTGGTCTTAAGTCATGAACAAATCAGTATACTTGTGACCACTCTTAGTCGTTAGTGTTTTTGTGAAATGGACTCCTGATACATTATGTACCTTGTTTCACGAGGGCCTCAGCCAGGAAAGATAAGTTCTTATATGTAACCATCTTTAAATAATAAGGGATTTGTCCCCTTATACAGTACAAAAAAATAAAAAAAACAAAAAACAAAAATCATACTTAAAATCGCGGAGAACTCTACTTCCTTCTTCTGGTCTAGTTTGTCACGAGACTTTGAGTGAAATATATATTTATCAGTCCAGTAAAATATAGGAAGGAACACAATAACAATTTCATTTCTAATTATTCTTTGATATGAAAAAAACATTACCTGATGATGGTTTCTTTGTTTACATTGAATTTGAGGTCATAACTAAAATAATGTCACAACTAAAATCCCTAACAACAGAACCAAAATCGTAAAGGTTACAGTATTTCCTTTTTTTTAACAGATTTAGAACTTAAAACATTAATTTTTTTGGATTTAAAAAAAATATATACAGACTTCGTCCACTTTCACAGGTAATGCCTAATCAAATCAAATCAAAGTTTTTTTATCGATACCTAGTAAATGCCTGCTCCATATTAATTTTTATTATTTTTAGTATTATTATTTTTTTTATCATGTTTATTAATATTATTTTTATTATTATTATTATTATTACAATTGTACTTGCTGAAAGGTACAAAACATCTTTTAAATATATCAAATATTATTTTCCTTATTCTAAGATCAAGAAAATCTCTATTTTATATAAAAAGTCGACCTTCCAGTGACTGTGCCTGAGTCTGTGGTGCTTTCACTTTCTCATTGACCGGCTCAATCATTATATTTTGTGTGATCACAGTGTTCCCTTTCTGATGTCAGCTAATCTAATAAAAATATTTTTTGCTTACATTACATGCATAATACATGTCCTTTACTGAATGCAGATTTAATCTTGTTAGTTAAGAATGTTAATTAATAAACAACTTGGAAACTTGTAAACAAACAGGTGGCAACGGAAGCTCTGAAAATATAATTAACCTTTCCCACTATGAAACGTTTGAATGACTAAGAGTTGATTTAGCGAAATAGAGTTGTCGCCCTTTCCGCGCGAAATGTGGACTCGCTGCAGAATAGCTATCATAATAATATAAGACCATTATAAGTCCCAACCACTCTTTCAGTAAGCTGTAATTATTTCATTCTATGGAGGTGATGAGCTGTTAAAATATATTTATACAGAAAATTCACTGACATAATCCAAGAAGAAAAAAAATCATCAGAAAAAATACCAACACAAAATTCATGATTTGCTGGGAAAGTTCATGTGGACCCATACCTTTAAACCTTTATCCTCGGGTTAATAAATAAGCTTTATTTAGAGTCGGCAAGGTATACAAACATAGACAAACATAAGCTCTAATGAGCTTTTAACCGACATATGAGACATTTTTTAACAATACAACATTTATCATGTTTATAACAATGCAACACATAATACACATGCAATAAATTTCACAGCACAAAAATGAAGCACTAAAAGCAGGATATAAGCATAAGCTAGGTATTAAAGCTAAAAGCATACAAGTGTAAACTAGACATAAAAAGCTGGCAAAATGCATAGCATAAAAATTTGAAAAATGGGGTATGATCTAGATGGTAAATAAATTTGCATAATATATAAACTAAAAGTCTGCACAAACTGTGCACTTACAGTCATTTCCATTCCATGACTTTAAAATATTTTTGAACTGACTAAAATTAGCAATTTTTCTAAAATCATCAGGTAGATTATTCCATAAAACAGCATGCAGCTGTGTATTTAAAAGAGTTCTTTACCATAGGTTGATGTTCGGACCCTAGGTATATCTACAATATTAGAATATCTAAAATTATATTTACAATCTTTCAATACAACTAAATCATATAAGCATGGTGGTGACAATTTATATAAAATTTTAAAACACTCAATATCCATGTTACGCATACGTCTTATTTTCAGTGATGGAACCTTTGCTCGTAAAAGTAGTTCATCATATGAACTAACATATAAAGCCAACGGCTTCTTCCAACCCCTCATCTTAGATTGTCGAATGCGATTTCTCGTCTTATAATAATATATTCATATATTTTAGACTTATTGATATAAGCTTATTTAGGTGTGCGCAGCTGAAAACTAACACGAACTTACATCTACATAATACTTCTTAACTTCAATATGTCGAAGATTACGAGAAGGCACATACTAGGGAAACAAATTAAAAACTAAACAATTTACAATAATTGCAAAAAACATTTTTTTTGATTTTTTTTTTAATTTTTTTTTGTGTATAGATAAAAACATGATTTGATTTAGCAATACATATGTGGTTTTGCACCAGACTTAAAAGCTTCTAAGTCCCCCCCCCCCCCCCCCCCCACTTTCATTACATTGAATGTTTTGCATGTTATTATAAATTATTTTACAATGATTGATTTACATTCAAGTATCAGCGTGGAAGTTTAAACCTTTTTTGTTTTCTATGGTAGACTCACAAATGTAATACTAATTATATTTTTACTTCGTTTGAATGTCAGTGTACTGATGGTGCCTGCATTATGGTAGGAGTATTAGGTATTGAATCTACCAGAAGTCAGAGGGTTCTCCCAGTCAGGAGCAGATAACCAACCCAGTGGGCCTCGTGAAGGCTGAAGTTGAAGACAGAGTCTGCGCATTCCTTATAGACCCTCTTGTGAATAGTGATAGACCTATATATGAAGAGACAAATAATACAACAAAATTTAGAGGTATTATAATAGTCTAGAGAGCCTAACTCCCAACCCACACACTAAGTCCAGTTCAGGTCCGGGATCAGAGAACAATAGTCTTGCCATGAGACGAAAGCCACCTTGCATGTAAATTACTCTCATTTTAATTTTCAAAAACTTTGTTTTGTTTGATCTACGATATGCAGATGTCACTTTTAATGACGCCCTCGGTTTTAGAAAACTAACCATATTCTGATGAAGAAATAAAGTAAAAGCAATGTTCCTTTGAGCATACAATTTCATTCAAAGTAATAAAAAAGTTTTTGTTAATCCAAAAATCAATTAGAAGCATTCCCTTATATATTTATTGTTTTGTATTTTCTCATGTTCATAAATTAATAAAAAAAAATTCAGTTTTTAACAACTATGAAAAATTACATGAAAGTTTAGTTAAATAGATAAAATATTAAAAAAAGTTAACTAATAAAAGGAGAAAAATAAAAATTTGATACCTATGATATCGATACAACTGTAATTTTCAATTTACCAAAACCTCAAGTAACATTGTATCTTTCTTGAAAATTTTGAATTATCTCCCTTTGGCTGTAAAATATTTGTTCTCAAAAATATTTTAAGATTCAATATTATTTGTGGCTCGAAACAGAGTTATAGTTCGGCCACTGTGTTACTCACAAGACCATCATTGAAATCAGAATTTTGAAGGAAATCATTAAATTTGAATAACTTTAATTTTTGTCAAACAAGAGAATGTTTTAGACTCTTTGGTGCTAAAAACTGAAAACATTAACTTTAGATGCCTAACATTATACCGTTAATGCTTAAAACTATCATTCCTTTTGCCTGACATTAGTCAAAAATGTTAATTTATTTCCAATTGATTAATGATCTTTTATTTATTTATATTCAAACAGTTAATGTCTCATTAAAATATAACAAGAAAAGAAATGCTTCATTTTAAGATTGTTAAAATTTTAACATTGTTTAGAAGTTACACACAAATCAATCTTCTCTAAGAAATTTATATATATAAAATATTTTATAATATACCGCGGTAGTGCATTTTCTAATTACAAATTACTTTAACTGCTATACACATTATAAAAATAATCATATCAATTAGCCAAACTAAAATATGGTATAAAAAAGTGATATTAAAAGTGGTGAAAAAAAATCAAACTAGTTTTTTTTTTATAACTGAAATATACAATACAAACAAAAACAAAGATTTGCACTTATTTAGCATATATATTCAGTTTTTGTTTGTATAGTTCAATGTGTTGTAAAGATAAAACTGTTCAAGGTACATGTATGTGATAAAAAGTTATTAAAGTTATAAACATTTAAAATTAATATATGTAATATTCTGAAAAAAGATACCAGATTTATTCTCCTGACAGTAATTTCTAAACAATATTTGACCAAGGTTGTCCTTTGCATTTGACCCAATACGCCACTTTTGAGTTCTTTGAATTTTCATCAAAAACTTTGGTTTTGTGAACATCATTCGGGAGTTTAGAGGTAATGTCACTTCCTTTTGATTTTGTACGAGCCATTGAAACAATACGGTGCACGAGTTTCAACAAATTAGATTCAAGTTTTACATGAGAAATGAGTTTGAACTCATTAGATACTAGAGAATACTACTCAAACTTTCATATTTGGTATAAAAACTTGCAGTGAAACCTAGATTGTCTTTTCTGATACCTGATAAATGGAGCAAAATAAATATTAATTTGTTGGTGACACAACTAAATTATATATTGTAGATTAATTTATTTTTGTGGGTACCAATTTTCGTGGATTAAGGAAAACTTGGATGTTTGTGGATGTTTAATTTTGTGGTTTTGCCGAAGTCTGCATACAAGCCTATTCAAAGTTTGTCATTCATTGAACAGCTATCTTCTTGGTTCATTTGTGCCCTGGAAATCCATGAAAATTGGTATCTAACAAATAATAATGAATTTACAGTATTCTTGTGGCACAAATAAAATACTGTAATTAAAAAAAATATGGTAAAGTATTGTGCCCATTTCACTTTCAGTAGAATAACTTTTTGATTTAAAAATAAAAAACATTAGATTACAAAAAATCATAGATATACTATTTTAATTTTAGAAGATAAAAAATGGAAAACTCAAACTGAAACAATTTGGGTTTTTATTTTTATTTTTTCATCTAAAGAAAATGATAGCATTCTAATAGTCTTTGTTTAAGTTATAATTTTCATAATGGTCTGTGCATCCTTTGTCAAAAATATGAAATATTTAATAGGTTTTCATTATTTATGGCCAGACAAGAGCCCTTATGATAGCAGTTCAAAAATTCTAATTTTGCTCTGTAAATAACACGGTTACACTTTAGAAAACAATGGTTTTTATCTCTTCTCTGATGATGACCACTGGTCAGTGTTGACCATTGTCCATCTTCAGCCATCTGTTTGTATAATGACCACTCCAACAAGAGGATGACCTGCTCCATTGGTCATCCTCGTGGACAGGTCAGAAATATCAATAACATCACGCCTGTAGGGGTCAAAAAGCTGTGTTCAATAGCCGAATTTATTATCGTGGATGCTTTTTGGTATTGGAGGTAGAAATCTTACTTTGACAGATCAATGAATAAGACGATTTTCCGAAAAAGACTTTCGGTGTCTTCTTTATGCAAAACACCTTTAATTGAAGCAGCTGTTTTGGGTTATCGTCACAAAACATTTAAGGGATGAATCGCCACGGAAGGTGAAATAATGTCAGACTTGATAAAAATTAAATGCTAATTTACAAATCATTGAAATTTTTTAATTCATTGCTTTTGTTGGTTTTTAAAAGGATGAGACATTTTAAATCCAATTGGCCACAAGTCTTCTTGACTTTTCACCTGACATCTTTTTAGTGTGAATCTCGTCTTTTTAATTGTATGTTCGATTTCTGATCTCGGATTGGTGATGGGAGAGAATTGCATTTTAAGGTTAAAATGCTGATTATGTTTTGACCTATTTAAACAATTGGATGTTAGCTTTAATCTTTATTCTGCATCTGTGAGATAAAAATCACATCTGCCAAAATGTAATAATCACAAATATAAATTAATATGGAGTTTTTAAAGATTATATTCAAATCCCAATTTCTATATCAATTTGGTGGAAATTTTAGTATCTTCTATAATTTGATTTACCATACTTTTTAAATATATATTCTTAGATACAGAATATCACTCTTAAATAACTTGTTGTTTTAATTATATTTGGGGAAACAGTTAGAGGGTAACTTTTCGGTACACACCAATTAAATTCTTGACTTTGTAAAGCAAATAGTGCTAGCGCTGTAGAAACATAAAGTGTTCAAATTGACATACCTGTAGTTTAATTAGAAACAGCTAGATTTATTAAGATTTTAATACTTAATTTCATTTAGAAAAAGTTGCTAGATAATTTCAGGTTGGATTTGTAGTTCTTTTGGGTAAAATGACACAGATTTAAGTGTCAAATCAATATAATTTTGGGGTAAATTTATTACAGAATTTTTTTACCTGTAAGTCAGTAAAAAATTCAGGAGCAAAAAAATCAGAACTTGGTAAAATTTTGGGGTTAAGATAATATTACAAATTGTTTGTGTAAAGACAAAGTTGTTATAGAATTTTTGAAGAAAATCATTATTGATTTTGAAAATAAAGATAAAAAAGAAAAGTTTTTACTCAAAATATTGCATTATATTGGGTTTTGTAAGTTTCCTGTCATACAAAATTTTACTTTTATTCAGACTATTAAGAGGTTGGTAAAGGGTTAATTTCCTGCGACGTGATCACCGTTTTTTATTTCACGTATAACGTGTTTTTACTTTTTTATTTGACGTTCAGTCGTGCAAGACGGATGCCTCGTTCAACGTGTTCTGTTTATTTAATTTTATGTGCATCATGATTTTCAAAGACTTATTTTGCGTGCTCGTTTTTTTTCAAATAAAATCAAACACTTAATTGGCAGGGATCGTCAAGAAATATTTTGTTAAAAGCCATAAACCAATTATATCTTAAATGTGTATACTAACTTGGGAATATCAAGTGAAACAAAGAGTTAATATATACAAGAAGACAGTGACTCAGTCACAAAAGGTTCACATAAAAGTATTTATTTTTCGTGCAACGTATGTTCATTACAGAATTTCATGTTCAATGTAAAATTATGTCTTATTTCACGTTTTTTTCATGCAAGCACCCCCCCCCCCCCCCCCCCCCCAACCCCTTTACCACCCTCTATTAAGGTTCTATATTGTATTACATTTAATACTGTGGAATCATTATTATTCCTTTGATACCAATTGTTTTAGATTTCGTAGGTACAGGTTAACCACATAATATAGTGTTCAACGAATGACAAATGTTCTATATGCTAAATTGTATGCAGACTTCAGATAAATGACGAAATTAAACATCCACAAACAAATGTTCATTTTTAAAAGATGACTTTTTGTAAATGTCGCATGGCGGGGTTTACATACATTTTTCTTTTCCAGTGAAAACTTCATCTGTTGATATAAATTGTGAACGTTTAGAATATATTTGAATATATTCACCTATTTTGTAAGATGTGTATTATTTCAAATAATCTAAATTCAAATTGTTTAGTCTCAAAGAAAACTTTAAGAATTTCTCAGTTGTTTATGTTGAGTAGGTGCAATTTGGGTATACTGTGCAATTTGGATACTCGATGCATTAGCTGGGTACCTTGAGGTTACCAATTGTATTTTAGAAAATAAAATGTTGTTTTTTTAAATTTCAGGTTTTGGATGGTAAACTGTTATTGCATTTAGTTATCTGCATTAAAAGGCATTACATTGGCATTAGTGAAAAAGAAGATAGATTGTGTAAGTTAATAGTAGAATTAATTACAGAGGAACAACTGTATACATCCATGAATCAGTGCTATCATTGTTTCTCTTCATCATAAAGGTTATTGAATATCCTTCAGTAGCAAAATAATAACATCTTTTTTTTTTTTCTTCTATGGTTGGGTTGTTGTCTCTCTGACATATTCCCTATTTCCATTCTCAATTTTATCTTCACTGAATATTATGATCAGGGTACACTATTACTTACCCATATGAAAATAAGGGGATGTGGTATAATTGCTCATAAGACAACTGTCCACCAGATTTCAAATTATGAAGATATAAACAATTATAGGGCAATACACTACATCCTTTAACATTGAGCAAAACCTGTGCTGTAAAGTCTAGATATACCAGAGTTTTAAATTTGGGTTAGTCAAATACAAAAAATCCACCAGTTTGCTCTTGAACTTTGCAGCCAAGGGAAATAACTCTCGACACAAATTCGTCCATGCAAAACTTCTCCATGGTAGTTATTGTATGTTACAACTTAAATAAAACAAGATTTATCCTATTTGCAATATAACATACAGTGTTAAGGGAACCATTGAATGGAATAAAACCAAACATGGTATGAATGTACCTTATAAGGTGCTGACCCAGTTTTGTTACTTTGTAGCCAATTCATCATCCAAGATGGCCGCCAGCAGGGGACTTTAGTTTAACATAGGACCCTAATTGGGAAATGCATACAAATGACTTCTTTTAGAGAACCATTGAATGGAATGAAACCAAACATGGCATGAATGTTCCTTATGAGGTGCTGACCAAGTGTTGTTACTTTGTAGCCAATCCATCATCCAAGATGGCCACCAACAGAGGACTTAGTTTAACATAGGACCCTAATTGGGAAATGCATACAAATGACTTCTTTTAGAGAACCATTGAAGGGAATGAAACCAAACATGGCATGAATGTTCCTTATAAGGTGCTGACCAAGTGTTGTTACTTCGTTGACAATCCATCATCCAAGATGGCCGCCAGCGGGGGACTTAGTTTAACATAGGACCATAATTGGGGAATGCATACAAATGACTTCTTTTAGAGAACCATTGAAGGGAATGAAACCAAACATGGCATGAATGTTCCTTATAAGGTGCTGACCAAGTGTTGTTACTTTGTTGCCGATCCATCATCCAAGATGGCCGCCAGCGGGGGACTTAGTTTTACACAGGACCCTATGGGAAATGCATACAAATGACTTCTTTTAGAGAACCATTGAATGGAATGAAACCAAACATGGCATGAATGTTCCTTATAAGGTGCTGACCAAGTGTTGTTACTTTGTTGCCGATCCATCATCCAAGATGGCCTCCAGCCTGGGACTTAGTTTAACACAAGACCCTATGGGAAATGCATACAAATGACTTCTTTTAGAGAACCATTGAATGGAATGAAACCAAACATGGCATGAATGTTCTTTATAAGGTGCTGACCAAGTGTTGTTACTTTGTAGTCAATCCATCATCCAAGATGGCCGCCAGCGGGGGGACTTAGTTTAACATTGGACCCTATGGGAAATGCATACAAATGACTTCTTTTAAAGAACCACTGAATGGAATGAAACCAAACATGGCATGAATGTACCTTATAAGGTGCTGACCCAGTGTTGTTACCTTGTAGCCGATCCATAATCCAAGATGGCCGCCAGCGGGGGACTTTGTTTAACATAGGACCCTATAGGAAATGCATACAAATGACTTCTTTCAGTGAACCACTGTATGGAATGAAACCAAACATGGCATGAATATTCCTTATAAGGTGCTGACCAAGTGTTGTTACTTTGTAGCCGATCCATCATTAAAGATGGCCGCCAGCGGGGGACTTAGTTTAACATAGAACCCTATGGGAAATGCATACAAATGTATTCTTTTAGAGAACCACTGAATGGAATGAAACCAAACATGGCATGAATTTTCCTAGGAGGTGCTGACCAAGTTTTGTTACTTTGTAGCCGATCCATCATCCAAGATGGCTGCCAGCGGGGGACTTAGTTTAACATAGGACCTTAATTGGGAAATGCATACAAATGACTTCTTTTAGAGAACCATTGAAGGGAATGAAACCAAACATGGCATGAATGTTCCTTATAAGGTCCTGACCAAGTGTTGTTACTTTGTTGCCGATCCATCATCCAAGATGGCCGCCAGCGGGGGACTTAGTTTTACACAGGACCCTATGGGAAATGCATACAAATGACTTCTTTTAGAGAACCATTGAATGGAATGAAACCAAACATGGCATGAATGTTCCTTATAAGGTGCTGACCAAGTGTTGTTACTTTTTTGCCGATCCATCATCCAAGATGGCCTCCAGCCTGGGACTTAGTTTAACACAAGACCCTATGGGAAATGCATACAAATGACTTCTTTTAGAGAACCATTGAATGGAATGAAACCAATCATGTCATGAATGTTCCTTATAAGGTGCTCACCAAGTGTTTGTAGTCGATCCATCATCCAAGATGGCCGCCAGGGGGGGGGGGACTTAGTTTAACATTGGACCCTATGGGAAATGCATACACATGACTTCTTTTAAAGAACCACTGAATGGAATGAAGTTATCTCCCATTGTATGTGTTTATTTGAATTACCTGAAATTAAATTTATAGTTTGGTTCTTTTCAGATTGATCCTGCCCTCATACTGGTAAAAAAAATAGATATATAAGAAAAATGCAACAACTGTAAGTGTACTGCATATTAAGTCAGATGATTGATTTAATTATTACATTAAATAAATAAAAATTATATTTTTAAGTTGGCAATAAAATAATAGATATAAGAAGATGTTGTATGAGTGCCAATAAGACAAGTCTTCATCCAAATCACAAATTGTAAAAGTAAACCATTATAGGTCAAAGTACGGTCCAACACAGAGCCTTGGCTCACATGGAACAGCAAGTATAAAGGGTCCCCAAAATAACAAGTGTAAAACCATTCAAACAGGAAAACTGATGGTCTAATATATATAAATAACAAGAAACTAGAAACACTTATGAACCACATCAACAAACGACAACTACTGGAAATGTCTAAATTCTGGAATTTTATCTCAGGGTTAATATAACTACTACTAAACAATAAGGTTTGTTTTTTTTAAATATCGTGTTACTTCTTTTGCAATCTTTCTATTTTTTGGGGAAGAACACTTTACAGATTTGTTTTATTTCAATCCTGTAAACAAATCCTACCAAATTTTAGTTACCAACTTTGAGAAGAATTTGGGAATGAAATGTTGTGAAAAAATTCAAGATTTGTATATTCATTTTTTAAACCTAAATATAAAGTGTTCATTTTAGGTTCTCATTAGAATTGCCTGCAAACTTTTTGTTCTATTATTTGACCTTAAGGATGTTCGCTGCTCAGTTTCAAAATAAATAACTTTTCATAAAACTAGTATTTATTGATAGGGAAAAAATTGAGAAGTCAAAAACGCCAAAAAAATATAGGGGTCAATGTGCTTGTTGTCGAGTTATTAGCCATTGGAATTTTGGACGGGAAAATGTTCTCTCTTGGTTTTTCATAGCTTTATCATTGACCAGTTGAAGTTCTCAAATACTATTGGAAAACAATTAAAATTTTATTAGACTTTTACAAATGACTTATAATTATACATGTAAAAGATTTATAAAAAGAAAAATGGGGGTTCATGGGGACATTTTTTTAAGGTATTCAAATGGATAAAACCAGAGGATTCCGAAAATCTGACAAAAATTCCAAAACATGACAATCAGACATCCTTAAGCTGAGTCTAACATTTTCCTAAATAAAGGAAAAAGTATTCAAAATGGTAGGGTACTTCCCAATTATCTATCCTTTCCTAAGGGGAACAACTCTTACAAATTGACCTGCAATTACAGCATCAATTTTTGAATACTGTAAGTCTGTTGATTCATTACAATTTGTGGGATATCAATTTTCGTGGGTTTCCTGAATACTGGTCACCCACGATTTAAGTGCCCAAGGAATTCCAAATGTTTTATAGGCTTAAATACAGACATTGGTAAAACCAAGCATTCAAATATACATGAAATTGTAACTTTCCTTAATTTATGAAAATTAGTCGCCACGAAAATAAATAGTTCTGAGGTAGACCAAGGAGGTTATATTAGAAGGAGAGAGGACGAAAGACGATAATTACACATAAAATGTTACCGACTTTTCTGTAAGTGGGTGTAAATTACTTGAGATCGACTCTGTCACAGAAGGAGATTTTGTCCTAATTACATACCCGAGTAAGAACGGAAACACCCGAGGTGTCATAAACTGACCGGAAATATAATTATTGACATATTAATACGATTTTTTGTGATATTTTTTATTAAGTGATTAAAAATTAAAATTTTATGTTAAAAGTTAACTTTAACCCCGCCACATTATTTATGTATGTGCCTGTCCCAAGTCAGGAGCCTGTATATTCAGTGGTTGTTGTTTGTTTATGTGTTACATATTTGTTTTTAGTTCATTTTTTTACATAAATAAGGCCGTTAGTTTTCTCGTTTGAATTGTTTTACATTGTCTTATTGGGGCCTTTTATAGCTGACTATGCGGTATGGGCTTTGCTCATTGTTGAAGGCCGTACGGTGATCTATAGTTGTTAATGTCTGTGTTATTTTGGTCTTTTGTGGATAGTTGTCTCATTGGCAATCATACCACATCTTCTTTTTTATATTCTTACCAATAGAAATGAAACGAATATCTGTCTCATTGCCGTCAATGTTAATACCAACAGAAAGCACTTTTACGTTGTTCCCGATAAATTTCTCTATGTTTCAATTGCAAATATTCTTTCCGGTCGTTACCGGTCACCATAACTAAAGTACTTTGCATATTCGTATATTTTCTATGATTATTACCTGCCAATTCTCATCAACAGGAATTGACAGGTGAAGCGAACATCTTTGTTTAAAGCAATGTAGTGTTGAATAAAAATCGCACACTAACTTTCCTTTAAACCCTCATAACTTTGTCATTTCTTTATCTTTTTTCACGGTAGACAGACGATTGATTTTGATATTGCGCGTCCAATCTTTTTCCATATCATAAACACCTATACACTGCATTGTTACCAAAAATACACCTGAATTTTAATGACCCACTCACTGATAACAACCACGTGACATATGCGATTTAGCCCGAACTGCTCGCGGTAACAGCCCGGTACATCAGAGGGCCATGTCAAGTGGGTGATAAACATGTCGGTTTCTTTATATTTTTATCATTTTTCTCTGATCGAACTGCTATCCTCGGGATGTTAATTTTGTATCAAGCAGAGTGTTCACTTTCCTTCTAATATAACCTCCTTGGGTAGACTAAGAAATTTGCACCAAATTCATATTTCAAAAGCTTTCTCAAAATAATCCCACCTATTATTTTGTTTATTTTAAAACCAATTTACAGTACACTGTATCTCTTACTGTTTCATTATATTTAAGGAGCTTTTGTATGTGTATCACTGTGCCTGTATATTTTGTGAATTTAACTTTAAGATATTTTTTATGCCCCACCTACGATAGTAGAGGGGCATTATGTTTTCTGGTCTGTGGCTCTGTCCGTTTGTTTGTTCGTTCGTTCGTTCGTTCGTCTATCCGTTCGTTCGTCCCGCTTCAGGTTAAAATTTTTGGTCAAGGTAGTTTTTGATGAAATTGAAGTCCAATCAACTTGAAACTTAGTACACATGTTCCCTATAGTATAATCTTTCTAATTTTAATGCCAAATTAGATATTTACCCTATTTCAAAGTCCATGGAACATGGAAAATGATAGTGCGAGTGGGGCATCCGTGTACTTTGGACACATTCTTGTTTTTTCAACTGTTTGTTGTTGACTTGATGTGGTCGTCGGTGTAACCTTTAATTTTATTTAACCTTGGTAATATTAACAAAATCATAAACGAAGACAAAGCATGTACTGTTAAATTTTATTATCAAAAAGTAATGCACTATAAATGCAGTATAAATGAAATGATTACAATTAAACATTGGAAGAAATGAAGTAAATGATAATAATCTTCCCAATAAATAATTACCTTTTCCGTTTTCTGTACCTGGCAGTGTTGTTTGGGTCTGTAGGGATTCAGCTATATTGTTTATGTTTTAATCGTATTGTTTAAGGGTTTATATATCTGATTGCAAAGAATCGTTTTAACATCTTTGATTAGGCATATGCATTACAAAAATGATAATAAATGGAATTAAATCCCAGAAGATGCATTTAAGCATTTTTAATTTTGAATTTGTTGTTTCTATTTAGCCTTAAGGTTTTCCTACAAACTTGCATCAAAAGATAACATTTAGAGCCAGGATCAGACAAACACAGAATTATATTTTGGTAATGAGATTTTATTGTTTTTCCTAACCTTTAAGTCTCTAAATGTTCTTAATTGGTTTTAATACACAAAGTGGTATGCATTTGGTTTTCATTTGAAATACTATAGTGAAAAAATAAATGATATGTCTTTTTCCCATAGTCAATAACCTAGGAGCCCCCTCCTCTTCCTGTATCTCACTTTTAAGTCAATTTCTATACAACTGATTGTATATAACGAAATTTAGTAAACTAACATTAAGAAATCATTAAGCCTCTGAGTGTTTCAGTCTTTATTTACTAAAAAAAAAATTTTTTTTAAACATATTGAAAATATATTGTTTAAGAACAATGGACAAAGGTTGTTGTATACATATATATAATATAAGAAATGACAAATATTGATAAATGTAAGAAAAATATACAAGTTCACTGTGATTGACACAATGAATAAAAGATCATTATTTTTTTGGCAAAACAAACATGAAAACAGGACACATATTTCAATTAAAACATTCATATCTGTCAAGTGTACTGTTATATTTTAATTTATTTACCCTAATTGAAATTTATGGATGTCCAAATTTATTAATGGCCATTTTCTACTATATTATTAAATTTAGACATTTTAGCATTGTCCTACTTTGTAAAAAATATTGTTTTATGTGATTAAAAGAATGCGATTCAAGGTTTAAAGAAGATACAAAACTGATGAATTTGTCAAATGTTTGGCGAAAAAAATATCAGATTTAATGAAGTTGTGTCTGGTAAATATAACTGGCATAAACATAACGTACAGCTGTCAAAATCATAATTGTCATAGTACGATCTGAAGAAAGTAAAATGTGTGAAAACAAAAACATAAACAGGAATTTAAAAAATCCAAAAAGATGTGAAGAACAAAAACAAACTTATTTTATTCGAAAAATGAGATTAACATACATTCATGTTTAATATTGAGTACAATCTAGAAAATGAGAAAGCAAAACCAAACAAGATTTCAATTCAAAGATGAATTTAACATGCTAATGTCAAATATTTTAAAATGTCTGTCTGGCAGGTTCAATTTTGGAGAATAAATACAGCTGACTATTCAAACCTTTATTTGGTAATGTTAATTTTACATGAAACTTTTAGAAAGAGTTTCACCTTTCTATAAGAATAAAATTTTGATTAAAGCAAATATGTTTTTGAAAAAATACTTGATGCCCTTTTTGATTAGCATGAATATTAAGTGCTGTTATCAGGAATTATAATGGAATGTTTTGACATTTCTCTTGTTTTTATTATTGAACTCACATTTTAATGTTAGATAAAATAGATTATTATCACCCTCACAGATTTATATTCCTTAAGAGGCAGATTAATTTTCTCGCTTTCAAGATTTTGATAAACTGGAGTTGTTATTTAAAAAGGTACAAGAGACCTTACTTTTGTTAATAAAAGAGAGGAAAAAGACACCAGAGGGATAATCAAACTCACAGATCAAAAATAAACTGACCATGCCATGGTGAAAAAAGAAAAAAACACAACTAATAGTACACAAGATACAACATAGAAAACTAAAGACTAAGCAACATGAAGCCCCCCAAAAAACGGTAAACGGACAGAAAGTCCCAGTACATAAAGTCACAAATTTGATAGGACAAAAAGTCACAAATATTTTTTCGACAATTGTTTGAATATATAAGAGAAATATCTTGAAATATTTACTTTTTAATACTTATATTAATATTAGAGTTAATGAAATTTATCTTTTTACTTGAAAAATGAAGATTTATTTAATTTTAATCATGCAAAGGACATATTTCTTGGCACCATGAAGCCATTTAAGTGCCAATCTACTGTGACATTTTGTTTTCTTAACAATAACTTGATCATCTTTGATATTTTTTTTATAAATTTTGCTTACAAAATTGGTTAATATACAATACTTCAAGAAAAGTCCCAAATATGTTTTTGTAAAAATAAGCATTTTTATTCAAAGAAAATAATCAGAAAAAATAAATTGTGACTTTTTGTCCGTGACTTTTTGTCTGTGACTTTTTGTCCTGTGACTTTCTATCCTACATTAAAAAAAACTAGGGGTGTTTTTCGGTCCCCTTTGAAAATTAAAAATCCAAAACCTTTTGATGGTCTCATTTCAGTTAAAGAAAATGACACTTCATGACAGTTTATGTGGAGAAACAGAAAAGTCAAACACCCCACAAGTTTAGTGTTAATTTAATTTGTTGACAGAAAAGTCCCAAAACTTGCAAGCGGTATGTTTTGTGAAAGAAAAGTCAACCACCTAACAAGTGTGCATGCTGAGTGCAGTAAAAGAAAGCTCTTAATAATCATATACCTTTGTCCCAGATTTAGGGGAGGGTTGGATGCTCATAGATCCTTTTTATGCCCTAGTTAAGGGCTTCGTGGTTTTTTTTCAGTGAAAATACAGCACCTCACATCAGTCAGGTTAGAGATTAGTAAATGTACTGTCAAAATAGTGCAACTTTAATCGATGGAATTGAAATATTTTACAGGATTAACTCAAAAGAAGAAAACAAGAAACTATGTGCTTCTAATGTGAAAGAATCCAGGCAAGGTCAAGGTTATATATTAATTGGAACAGGATTGTTATAGATTTTGGATGAACAAGAGACCGAATTCACATGAAATAGGTAATAAAAAAATAAGGATATTTGGTATGATTGTCAATGAGACAACTATCCACCAGAGTTCAAATGAAATGGATGTATGCAATTAAATTGCAGTTATACTGCCTTCAACAATGAGAAAAACCCCATACTGTAAAGGCCCAGACATGAAAACGTGAAAAAATTGAAACAAGATAACTTATGGCATAATTTATAACAAATCAATTTACAAAAAATTGAAGAACAGACAGGAATGAACCTAACACTGAACTACTAGCAGTCATAAACCTGTTGAGCATGATTGTGGACTCATACTCTGGAATCAACCAATCAAAATACTGGATTTAGAGTTTCGAGCATAAATTTTGTTCTCCAAGTACTAAAGTTTTATGATATATAACCTAGGGTCCTGACTTGGCAGGCTCATCAGATGTGGCTGGGTTAAATATTTAGTCTTTATTTTTTAAAAGTCCAAGACCGCACAATTGTATATAAATTTCAGTGATAATAAAAGTCAAACACATCTTTATGACCTAACTTCAGTATTGGGGAAATATGACATTTAACCCCATATTTTCAACACTTGAACTAATAATGATATACAACAGTCATTTCTGCTTTTTAGCATCAGAATGTTTCTTTTGTGAGGTCAAATTTAACAGAAACATATGTGATAACCATTTATGGCAGACAATAATGAATAGAGAGAAGAACTATATTATGGGCAAAATATCAAGTACCATGCAAGTCAAATCCCAAAAGCATGCCATGTAGAGAATAGTGAAAAAAATACTATTATAAGTGGTGGAACTGTGAGTAAAAAAAACACACAACAAAGTAATTTTAATATATTTACTAATCAAATCAATTTGAAGAAATAAAATTAACAAAAGAACACTCAATACCGTCAGTTGTTTGTTCTATCGATATTCTCTGGCCAGAGTACTATTATATAACTGGTCAGTAGATCATCATTAGAAAATTGAAACCTATAATCAAATACAGGAAATGGTCACTTTGATCTATTCATTAGTTTTTTAATCCAATAAGGACCCAACACCATTTAACTGTCATAAAAAAGACAGATTGACACCTATAGAAAAGTTAATGAGCCATAAAAAAGAGTCCCTCAGTATAATTTAAGTAATTATAGTGTATTTTAAACATGTTTTTGTCATCTCGCTTTTTTCAACTCCCACTGCTATTTTTCACCTGAGATGTTAAATCAGGTATTGATTATTCACCTTTGACCCTAAGGTATAGAATTGCTCACCTACGATCAAAACGCATGTCAGACCAACATGTGCATGTCCAGCAAGGCTATTGTTAAAGGGTCACTTTTTAATGACCCGCAGGTCAAAATGATATTTTCTGCTATTTAAGGCATGTTTTTATGACATTAAATGAAATGAAATTGGAATTTAAGGGTTAATTTGTGACAAGGTCAAATTACCAACAAATTGACCGTGTTTTTATAGTAAATTATAAAAACATGGTAATAGGACAGAGAGATTTACAATTTAATGGATTTAATCATTCAATATTACTTATTTCTTTGAAAAAAGTTTTCAATTTTTATATTCATACATGTACCAATTGAGAAATTGAAAACCATTTCAGTCAATACATATAGATTTAGATATAAGAAGATGAGGTATGTGGTATGAGTGCCAATGAGATGACTCCCAATCCAAGTCACAATTTATATTATAAAAGTAAACCATTATAGGTCATAGTACGGTCTTTAACACAGAGCCTTGGCTCACACCAAAAAATAGTAAACTATAAAGGGCACCTTAAATCACTAGTGTAAAACCATTCAAATGGGAAAACCAACAGTCTAATCTATATAAAAAACTAGAAATGAGAAACACTTATGAACCACAATAACATATGACAACTACTGAACATCAGATTCCTGACTTTTTGTTTGAATTAAATGAAATTAAAAAGATTTAACAAAATATTTTTTCTGGTGCCAAAAACAAAAGTTGTGATATCTTTAATTAAGAGGATTTTTTTCTAAAAAGGGGGGTTCAGGTAGTCTTCCATCAGAACTTGTACTCCGTCTTTCTAGCTGGAAAATTAAAAAAAATATTAATGCCCAAACTGAACAAAAGCAAAGAAAAGACAATGGATTGAAATAGATGAACAAAAAGGGTAACTAAGCATTGATGGAAAAAAAAGCAAAAATAAAGATTTTGTTTATTTATTTTGGAATAAGATACAGGGCTATTCTAATATATATGGAAAATAATAATAATGTTGCCGAGTCCCAAAGCTATTTTATAGGTTACATGTTTTATTTCACATGGAACCTGTTTTATTAAAAGGCATGTGGATTTGATTTGTAAATAAATTATAATCATAAATCTGTTTCATATAGATAAACAAGATATAACAGGTATTTGCATGTTATCAGAAATTGTGAATTTTTAATCTAGTTTTTATCAATTACAAAACTTGACCAAACAAAGACCTAGCTTTTGGTTAAATGATAAAACTTGACAGATTATTTTATCATTAAAGTGATGGTCATGTTGTTGAATTAACTATATTTTTATAGAATACTATTTATTTACATGGTGCATTATTACCTTGTTCCAGTCAAAAGGGCTTCATACTGTTTTTTGAGAAAAAAATATTGAGTTAGTTCCCGTGCAAAATAATATAATCAGAAGTGGCCCACAGAATGTCAGCTGGTACCATTCTCACTCTTTTTAATTGCAACTACTTGGCATCCATCATCTTCCATCTACTGTGGATTCATTATTATTCATTGGATACCAATTTTCGTTGATTTCGTTGGTACATGGAAACCACAAATTTTAATATTCAAAGAATTGCAAATTTTCTAAAGGAATGTTTGCAGACTTTGACAAAACCACAAAATTAAATATCCACGAATATACAAGTTTTCCTTAAACCACGAAAATTGGTTCTCACGAAAATAAATAAATCCACAGTACCACTTTTCGTAGGTTTTGAGGGTCAGGTAAACCAAAAATTTAAATCATCAACAAATTACAAATTTTCTATAGGATTTGTTAGAAGAGATTGACAACACCACAAAAATCAAATAAACACGAAAATGTAATATTTCATGTTTAACTTTCTAAGCAATATTCTTTTGAAATAATTCATCAGTATTATTTACTTTCAGATACGACAGAAACAAACACATATAATTTACAATACGAAAGACCTATCGATCATGAAGAAAATCTAAGCAATATTCTTTTTAAATAATTTCATAGATTACATCAGCATTCTTTAATTTCAGGTATGACAGAAACAAACACATATAATTTACAATACAAAAGACAGATCATGAAGAAAATCTAAGCAATATTCTTTTTAAATAATTCTTAAATTACATCAGCATTCTTTAATTTCAGGTATGACAGAAACATACATATATACATACAAAAGAAAAACCATATACATAATACATACAAAAGACCTGTCGTGTTGAGAAAAGGTAACAATATTCTTTTTCATTACTTCGTAGATTACATCAGCGTTCCTTAATTCCAGGTATGTCAGAAACATACATACGGTAGACCCAATCTGATGAGAAAGGTAAAAATACTTTTTTAAAAATAATTTAAATTTAAAGTTTCTAAGCAATATTATTTTTAAATAATTCTTGAATTACATCATCATTCTTTAATGTCAGGTATGACAGAGACATACATATATACATATGAAAGAAAAACCATATATACATATATTGATACAAAAGACACATCATGAAGAAAATCGAAGCAATAATTCTTTTTAAATAATCCTTAGATTGCATAAGCATTAATTAATTTCAGGTCTGACAGAAACATATGCCTATATACATACAAAACAAAAACCATATACATATATACATACAAAAGACCTGTTGTGTTGAGAAAAGGTAACAAGATTTTTTTTTAATTCTTTAATTACAGGTGTGACAGAAACATACATGTATACATACAAAAGAAAAACCATAAACATATATGCATACAAAGACTGGTCGTGAAGAATTTCTAAGCAATATTCTTTTTAAATATTTTTTAGATTACATCCACATTTTTTTAATTTCAGGTGTGACAGAATCATACTTATATACAAACAAAAGACCTGTCGTGAAGAGAAAACGGTATACAAAAGACCGGTTGTGATGAAAAAGGGTAACAATATTCTTTAATTACATCAGCATTCTTTAATTTCAGGTATGACAAAAACATTTGTCTATGTATATGCAAGATACCCATCGTGATGAGATTCTTTTTAAATAATTCTTAGATTACATCAGCATTGTTTAAATTCAGGTATGACAGAAACATGCATATATACATACAAAAGATCTGTCGTGAAGAGAAAACGGTATACAAAAGATCTCTTGGAAGAGAAAATGGTATACAAAAGATCTCTCGTGAAGATGAAAGGTAACAATAGTTATTTTATTATAGACAATACACCAGTTAACCTTTGTTAACTTTTGTTACCTCTTTCTATAGAAGATAAATGGATGCAATTTACCAATCTTTCTCTAATTAAAATTAATATATATTATAATCACTTCGCTTGTCCAAAAGTAGTACCGAGCTTTCAACATCAATAATTAATGAGGAGTTTTTAATGGAGTATTTTCGATATTAGCAGAAGACAATCTGTTATTGAATCAAAAGCTAAACGAAAAATGACAAGGAATAGTTAATCAATATTGATACATATAAATCCCAATTTAGTACGGGGGTTATGTAATTTTTTTGTCCCGTCCTTGGCTTATCTGTTAGTCATTAATGAAAATAATCATCGTTTTATTGTTCCGTCGTAATGGGAATAAATGAACTAGGAAGGTTGGAGATTGTTTTCTAAAAACGATGTCCTGGAGAACTTTTGACATTGGACGATAACGTAATTGGGGTTTTATAGTGTTCTTTGCTGTAATTGGGTAGATTTTTATCAATTTGAATCTGGATTGCAAGGATTTGTTGATCAAATCAGAAAAAGGTTGAGTTGCATCAGAATTGATTCCTTGAATTATTTTTTTTGCTTTTTTTTATTCTTTTTTTAAGAGTGTATCTTTTAAGAACATCAAAGCCAAAGATAAGAAAGAAAAAAAAATGAACAGCATATTAATTAAAATTTTAGCTTAGGTTTTATTCTCCCTCCACATAGTTTCTTCTCATATGTTGTATAAATTCCTAACAGAGTGTTTGACCTAAAAGATATCTTTTTAACATTTGGAATTAAACCAGTATGAATTAATTAACTAAACAGAGTTAAAGAGGAGAGTTAAACCAGTCCTTATCTCAGATACTATAAGTAATAGGTCATCAATTTTTGGTGTATGAAATTTAATAAGATGTATTCATAAATGTCTGTCTGGTAGATTTATTTCATGATGACCTAATTTTCATGGTTCATTGGTCAATCTTTTAATTTGTTTCTCATACACTATAAGCAATAGGTGAACATATATATATATATATATATATTGGTGTATAGAATTATTTTACGGTGTACAAGTGCATCTGGTAGTGTTCATTTTCTTGGATCATTGGTTAATGCCATGTTTTCATGGTTGAATGAATCTGTTTTTCAGATACCATAAGCAATATATTAAAGAAGTAAGCAAGACATTTCAGCATATGCACACTTGTATGCCTATTTCTAATTGTTTGTCTTGGGCAGATCCGATAAAGCTAATCCAAACAATGAGATTGCTAACAGACTAAAACAAAAACTGTGGAAATCATCAATGGAAAACATAAACACAACCACTTGTTTAATTCTTTTAAACTCCTGAATTGCATTTTGTGTGACCATTGACATTTTCTATATTACATATTGACAAACAAATCACTGTTTACTGTGAAATAATAAGTCTACATGTACCTACCAGTACACATATACCTACCATTACACATGTACGTACCAGTACACATGTACCTACCATTACACATGTGCGTACCAGTACACATGTACATACCAGTACACATGTACCTACCATTACACACGTACGTACCAGTACACATGTACAGATAAATGACATCCAAATATGTAAATTTTTCAATAAATTGTCATTTTAAGATTTTGTGTAGGATGTTTGAAATTTTAACTTTGAATAACCTTTACACATTATCAGAATAAGGTAGATATCTTGCATATAAGCATCTAAATATGTTATTTTTCATTAAATTTCATCATTTGAAGATTCGTGTGTAGGATGATAGAAATTTTAATTATTTAGCACAATTTTGAATTTCTTCCAAATAAAGTAAAATATTTTATTTTTGCCAAGTTTTCCACCAGTTGATAATTTACTTTATTTAACCTAGCCCTTTGTGTCATGTAAGATATTGCTATCTGTTGGCCTCTGTCTTCATCCTTGCTTGTAAACTTCTCTGAAATCTTGTCCTCTAAAACCACTTGACAAATCTCAACCAAACATAAGGAGAATGATTCTAAGGATATCTGTTGTGAATTTTGTATTTATTGTTCCTGCCTATTAATGATGTGACTACCATACCTAAAAATAGAATATAATGTGCACAAATTGTTCAATATTTCAAAAACCATAATGGAAAGAGAACATTCTACGTCAGTATAACGCTCAGAATTTAAAAGTTATACCAACTCCCATTTCTACAGAATTATCAAATGACTCTTCAAAATCCAACTCCATCAAAACCTCTCTGAATTCCAAGTTTTTCATTTCTACAGAATTATCAGATGATCTGTGTATGAGTTATTGTCCATACATGTGAAGGAGCAACTGCCCATACATGTGAAGGAGCAATTGCCCATACATGTGAAGGAGCAATTGTCCATACATGTGAAGGAGCAATTGTCCATACATGTGAAGGAGCAATTGCCCATACATGTGAAGGAGCAATTGCCCATACATGTGAAGGAACAATTGCCCATACATGTGAAGGAGCAATTGCCCATACATGAGAATATTTTGCTAAATTTTGCCCTTTGGTCTATTTTCTAGAATAGATAGAAACTGTAACACTAAAAAAAGAACAGATTTGTGTAATTTCATTATGAAACTTCAACCAATAAAGAACTGAGATCAAGCCACCACAGATTGATTATAAAACAGAAAATTCAACCATTCCCAGAAAGTATCAGTTAGGTAAGAGTTAGAGATAAATAGTTACTGTGGATTGAGGATTGATTCATTTTTGCAGGTACATGTACCAACTTTTGTGGATTCAGTAAAATTTGCAGTCTTGTTGACATTTGATTTTGTGGTTTTGTGGATTGATCTACTTTCGTGGGTACCAATCTTCGTGGATTCAGTAAAATATGCAATTTTGTTGACATTTGATTTTTTGGTTTTGTGGATTGATTTATTTTTGTGGGTACCAATCTTCGTGGATTTAGTAAAATATGCAATTTTGTTGATATTTGATGTCGTGGTTTAGCCAAGTTCTGCATTAAAACCTTTAGAAAATTTGTACTTAGTTGTACGTTTAAATGCACAGTTCACCTTAACCAGGAAATCCACAAAGATTGGTATCCCTCGAATATAAATGAATCCACAAGTATAGGATTCACTGGAGTTGTGGATTTGACTGTAAAATTTAGCCAATGAAAAAAAATGTTTAATATATAAAAATTACTTTAGGATTTCAAAAAGTGCTGAGGCAGCTGATTATTTTCAGCTTATTAATAAGGGCGTTTATCAAAACATAAGTGTGAAATGTTGTTATTGTCATATTTTACACCAAATATATAAAACGTTAAGACACCTGTTTCATTAAATTAAATTTTTATTTTGGACGTTGTCTGTTATTCTGTACTCCAAACACTCCTCTAAAAAATACTCTGTATAACCTTGAGTAGAATTTTTTTTTAAGTTTACTTTGGCTTCTGTGCAAGGGAATGGTATTAAGGATGTTCGCTCCTCTTTTGAATTATTGTCAGATATTCGGAATTCTCTGGTTTTATCTATGTATTGCCATTATTTTATTAAGAACTATAAAACAATTGACTTTATTTTAGCACTTTAAACCAACCTCTTCCCATGGGTTGTATTGTTCCTTCTCTGTAATGCATGATTCTAATTATTTATGTATTGTTTCATCAGTTGATAGATGTTTCATACAAACAGCCAGAATTATGCATTTTGAGAAGGTTGGGTATCAAGTACTGATCCAAAGAAACACTAAGTTCCAGCCAAAATAAAAGGTGAGTAAACAGATGACAATCGACAAAACAATTAACTGTAAACCAGTGATTAAGAAACACAAATTTTGCCCCAAAAAAATAGGTTTACCAATCTCTTGCAAACATATAATTTTGAGTACAATAACTGTACTCAAACGTTAAAATTAACCAATCAAAATACTGGATTTGATGTTTCAATCACAATTTTTTTTACTAGAATACTGAAAAAAGTTTCATGACCGAAAGGTACAGGTGCTGTTGAAAGGCCAGATTTCCCTTTTCCAGTCATATTATTTCTATTTTGCTTGTTATGTTTACAGTGGATTTAATAAACTGTGGCTTCATTTATTTTTGTGGGTATCAATTTTCATGGTTTAAAAAAAACTTGCATTTTTGTCGTATATTTGATTTTGTGGTTTTGCCAACCTGTTTACAAAGCCTGTACAAAATTTGTAATTCATTGAACATTTGAATTCGAGCGTACCTTTTTTTCACGCAACCCACTTAAAATTGGTAGTCAACCATTAGTAGTATTGAATCTACATTATTTGTTTTATATTTAGTTATATTTCATAATTGATATTTGTGTTTGAAATAAATAACTATGATTAACAAAAACAACTCCACACAAGAATAAACTGAAAACCACACAATAATAAATTGATGTTAATAAAATCAATTATCACATATTTAATTACGTGATTTTAGAAATAACTTTTCTGCCTTTAGTATTATTTGAAAATTATATAAATTCTGATGGAACATTTATACAACAGAAAATAGCTGTTGACGAACATTTTACATAAGTTAGTTTGTTTTTAGAATGGATGAAATATCTAATTAACTGATTGTCTGTTTTAGACAGTGGTCAAATTTATTTGTTACTCAAGATAACATCTGCGACGGACATTATGACTTTATCAGCAAATGTCTTTAAGTAACAAGTTATAAGTTATCAAAAGACTGTCTTCAAACTGCATTATTTTGTAATGAAAAGAGTTTAACAGGAAACACCATAGAACAACCTTTCAAACGATGATTAATAGTATCAATATTTTGCGAACATAATTAAGATCATCCGGAATTCATACCACGCGTGTATACCGTATTTAGTATTCATTTGTTTTAATCAAAAATGAAAGTATTGTCAAAGTATTGTCATCAGTTCAATTTCATTATTTGGTATAAAAGACTAATTAGCGTAGAAATGGTCTGATGTTTGTTTCATTGGAATGGACAACACTCGAAAGACAAAATAGATGTCGTGTCTTAACAAGACCTTGTCTCAATAATGTATTTACAAATGAATACAAATTTTATATTTCGTAATTTACTAAAAGGTAAAGGCTGTCTAAAAAGTACATTTATGTTTGAGAATTTTGAAATGAAAACTTAGAAACAAGATGTTAACATAATATTGTAAATTCAGTAATTATTGCAGGCATTTATTATTGCGATTTTGTCATTTTAAATTTATTTTTATTTTTTTAGCAATATTGAGAAAAATGCTGTTTTTAAAATTCATAGAAAAAAAATCAAAATGCGAGTTTGAATTATAGCAATTCAATATACCCTGTTGCATTTTTTGCAATAATTTCTGATCTACAGTAATTTAGAATTGGTTACCAGTGTCTCCATCCTTTTTTTTAATTTTTAAAAAGAAATTTTTTTTTCGTTTTGTCCGATGCATTGAACTGTCATTTCTACAAATACAAAGGAGTAGGGGCATTACTATTTTTGTAATGTCCTCCACCCCCATTAGGAGATGGGAGGCAACACCTGGTATTTAAAATATATTTGGAAAAAATAAGCTTTCGGATAGAAATTGATCTTATACAAGTTACGAATATGTATTAACAATTAGTAATTGATTTTGGAACATTCAAATTAGAAATAAAAGAAGAATTTTGGTGTGTTTTGTATGGTTCTTTTATCAACTCAATTTCAAACAGTTACACATTGCAAAGGAATTTTTCAACCCAACATAAGTAAACGTATGTTCATTCGCATAAAGTCAATTTCTATCGTAGGCAGTTGAATTCATAAATAATATATAAAAAATGAGTTTGTAGCCAGCATAATGAATATATTATTCAATAATAGATTGAACTTGTTGACAATAAGTTTCTGACCACGCTTTGAGGCATATTTTTGCTTTGAAATTGAAAAGCACATTTCAATGATGGCTGATTATTAAAAATCCATTCTTTCTCCTTTTGGTAATACTCATTATAGAAATAAATAAATTATGATTGCTTTTGAAAGTGGACATTACCTCTGGTTGTTTTTCCACTGACCAGCGTCCAGTGGGAATGAGATGACCACTAGATATATAGTTGATTATACATTTTAATAATCGTAATTGTCCTTTATTCCCAAGTATAGATAATTCGTTTGATAAAAAATTTATATTAATGGTATCATATGTAAAGTTTTCTTCCAATAGTTTGTTATAAATATGATTTGGAAAAAGGGGCTCAAAAAAGGAAAATAGATAGCTTTAAAAGTATATTGAAGAAGTAAAAAAAGTCTTTGTAAGAAACATGATTTTTTTTTTAATTATTTATATGGTTCATGGGATTTTCATATTAAATTTCAATTCTTGGTACAGGATGTCTCTTTTTATTATTTTTAGATTAAAAAAAAGTTTGTTAAAAGACTTTTCTCATTTATTGTTTGAATAGAATTAATTTTGAAACATATGTTAGTGCTTATGAAGGGACATGTAGCAAGTCTATGCTTTAGGCAATTTTAAAAGTCTGTAAATTATCAATGTAAAATAGCTATTCAGATTGTTTTGTAAAAACTGATGATTTTATTCTTATTTATTTTATTTCGCTGTATAAATTTTTTTTCAGTGATTATAAAACTACTTTATTTTTGCAAATTGTATTGTACAGCAAAAACATAGCCTTAAAAACAAACTCTTTATACATCAGTATTGGTTATGGTAAATAGAAAAAAATTGCAGGAAAAAAGTCCCATATCTGGTCTATATGTTAGAAAAGTTGTCACAGAAAAAGTTACAAATCAGATAGGAAATAAATTCTAATTTTGAGTAAGTCACAGGAAAAGTCGTTGGAAAATTTCATGATTATGTTTGGCATGTAATACCAATTGGAATTCAAATTTAGAGGTCAAGTGTACAAAACAAAACAAAAGAGAGGTCAGATCGTATGTAGATAATCTAATATGGTAGTCAATTTTCTATTTATCTCTATAATTGAAAGAAAAATTACAAAAATCATAGTTTTATTTATCACAAGGGTATAACCTACATTTATCTCATTACAAAACTATTTTATCAAACTGAAAGAAAATAAAAAAAATTACCCCAAATTTTTTTTTTATCAAATGGAAATAAATAACATATGAAATTACAAAAATTGTACTTTTATTGAATGGAAAGAAATAACCTACATTTGCCTCATTACGACATTCAGCATATCAAGTTTTAATTGACCGTTTGTGTAGACACCAGGGAGAAAAATATGGCGATGATATGTACGCATTTGGGAATGATTATGAAAAAGACAATTATGATATAGTTTATAAAAGGTGTATTGGCAGATGTAGATAACACATTAAATTTCATTATTGGTGTTGTCTACTCAAAACTGGACACTGGTCATCAGCTATTTTTAGTCAAAGCAGCCTTGAAAATTGTTAAGTAACAATTACTTCAGAGGCCTGATAGATACATGTTAAGCATGTTTATAGGATGTAGTACATCTAGTTGTATAGGAGATCTACAATTTGGAACAGAACTATAATATATAAAAAGATAGTTCTGTTTTGAGAGCTGCCAGAAATCCTTAAACAGGATTAATTATGCTAATAGTTTTCTTGTTATACCCCTGCTTTAAAAAAGGGGGATATACTGTTTTACCTCTGTCTGTCCTTCTGTCAGTCAGTCAGTCCGTCCGTCCCATGAATATTTTTCGTCGCATTTTTCTCAGGAACTACAATACAAGGATTTCTGAAATTTGGTTTCAGGGTTTATCTAAGTCAGCTATACCGTGTGATGCGTTTTCAGATTGATCACTTGACAACTTCCTGTTTACCGAACACTTGTATGATTTTACACATGATAGCCAAGTTGAAAATTTTCGTCACATTTTTCTCAGGAACTACAATACAAGGATTTCCGAAATTTGGTTTCAGGATTTATATAAGTCAGCTATATCGTGTGATGCGTTTTCAGATTCATCACTCGACAACTTCCTGTTTACCGAACACTTTCATATTTTTACACTATTAATATTATCCACTTGCGGCGGGGGTATCATCAGTGAGCAGTAGCTCGCAGTTTCACTTGTTTGAATTGTTTTACATTTGTGGCCTAGGCCTGTCAAAGCTGACTATGCAATATGGGCTTGCTCATTGTTGAAGGCTAAACAGTGACCTATAGTTGTGAAAAAAATTCTGTGTCATTTGGTTTCTTGTAGAGAGTTATCTCCTTGGCAATCCTACCACATCTTCTTTTAAATATTACACAATTTTTTGTCAAAAGAATTAAATTTGTTTACACACAATGCAATAAGTTGATAATCATTTTTTTCCCTCTTTGTTGTCCATTCATTGGTTCCAGTGAAGAAGCCTTACATACTGATACATCCATCTTATACTTTGTTTTAATTTTGAAATTGTAATAGTTTTATTATGCATACACCAATGATGTGTGTATTATATGAATTTTGTCTCAAAATTTTCTAAATTGAAGTTGTTCAATGAAGAAAGAAGGTTGAGCACATAACAAGACATCATATAGTTTTTGTTAATTATTATTATCTTGTTTAAAATGTAACGGGAGGTACACCTCAGACTGCAGCTACCCAACTATACATTATTCCAATTTTCAAGATTGGTTTTTGGTGGGTTTCTATGTTGTATTTTGTAAACTTTTGTTTGTCTTGATGTTTTTTTTCTTTTTTTGCGATGGCGTGGTCAGTTTGCCTTTGACTTATGAGTGTAAATATTCTGTTGGTTCTTCCGCCTCTCTTTAACTTTATCATATTTTGTTACATTGTACAAAGTGCTTCATTGCCTTGATAATTGTCCACTTTATTTCATTATTAGACTATTGTTTTGAATGATGTGGAGATATCTTTCTCAATCGGGAATTAGATTTTCACAAAAATATGACCTGGCTGTATCCTAATCTAATCATTTCCTCCAAACACATATCTAATATAGTTTTGTAACCTGTTATTGCTTATTAGTTAGCATCACAAAATGACCAACTGTTCCTTAGAGAGTTGTCTAACTTGATTCTGCTCTCCAGACAATGAGATTAAAAAGTGTCAAGTTGGTTTTCATTACTGTCGCTTCATGTTATTTATTTCAAGCTATTAAAAAAAATGGTAAAGAGAAAATAAAAATGTGAAAAATACTTAGGAGTGGTCATTAAAGGCACATATTTCTAATAGAAAATAACTTATAAATTTTTTTAGTCCAAGTTTGAATAATATTTATGAAAAAAAAAGTTGAAAGTTTCAACCACAAAATTTAGATACTGTGTGAAAAGATTGATTTTTCTCAGTTCAAAAAACGCTTGAAGAAGACTTTTTGAGGTGAAATTGGCCATTATTTTCTGTCTTTCAGCCATATCCTCTTACTTTTTTACAATTTTGTATTTCTTCATTAGGGTCCCGCCAAAGGCGGTCCCCTATAGTGATCAGTCTGTCCGTCCGTCCGTCTGTCCGTCCGCTCCATATCTAGAGAACCATTATGATTTCATACTTTATACTTTACATGTTTATTAACCACCACCAGAGGGCGTGTCATGATGTATGTACAACTTCCTAGGTCAAAGGTCAAGGTAAAAAAACTTTGGTTTCAGTTGACAACCCTGTGTCCTGTGGTGAAGATCGTGTCCGCTCTATATCTTGAGAACCGTTATGATTTCAAAGTTTATACTTGACATGTATATGAACCAACACCAGAGGGTGTGTCATAATTTATGAACGACTGCCTAGGGCATAGTTCAAGGTCAAAAACTTTGGTTTCAGTTGACAACCCCATGTCCTATGGTAAAGATTGTGTCCGCTCTATATCTTGAGAACCGTTATCATTTCAAAGTTTATACTTGACATGTATATAAACCAACACCAAAGGGTGTGTCATAATTTATGTGCAACTTCCTAGGTCAAAGGTCAAGGTCAAAAACTTTGGTTTCAGTTGACAACCCCATGTCCTATGGTAAAGATCGTGTCCGCTCTATATCTTGAGAACCTTTATCATTTCAAAGTTTATACTTGACATGTTTATAAACCAACACCAAAGGGTGTGTCATAATTTATTTACAACTTCATAGGTCAAAGGTCAAGGTCAAAAACTTTGATTTCAGTTGACAAACCCATGTCCTATGGTAAAGATACAATTTTTTAATGCACATTATTCACAGCGGGGCCCACAGAGATGGCTCCCATCTCAATGATATCTAGTTACATCAGTTCTCAGTTCTTTAATGTTTGCACCTAAGACCTGACAACCGTCATACTCTTTGTTCAAAATTGTCTTCTTGATGTTTTGATCTTTAAAGAGTTGTCTTTCTTAGTAGTTGGTGCTCTGTAAATCTATGGGAGACAATTTTGTAAATTTCATTTTTCTTTTATTGAATGAAAATTAATTATTGTAACATTTAAAGAATGTAAAAGATAACAATTAATTCATAATTTTATGTGATTTGTATTTTTATGCCCCACCTACGATAGTAAAGGGGCATTATGTTTTCTGGTCTCTGGCTCCGTTCGTCTGTGCGTCCGTCTGTGCGTCCGTCCGTTCAGGTTAAAGTTTTTGGTCACGGTAGTTTTTGATGAAGCTGAAGTCCAATCAACTTGAAACTTAGTAGACTTGTTGCTTATGATATGATCTTTCTAATTTTAAAGCCAAATTAGACTTTTAACCCCAATTTCACGGTCCACTGAACATAGAAAATGAAAGTGGGAGTTTCAGGTTAAAGTTTTTGGTCAAGGTAGTTTTTGGTGAAGCTGAAGTCCAATCAACTTGAAACTTAGTAAACTTGTTGCTTATGATATAATCTTTTTAATTTTGAAGCCAAATTAGACTTTTGACCCCAATTTCACGGTCCACTAAACATAGAAAATGAAAATGGGAGTTTCAGGTTAAAGTTTTTGGTCAAGGTAGTTTTTGATAAAATTGAAGTCCAATCAACTTGAAACTTAGTACATATGTTCCCTATAGCATAATCTTTCTAATTTTAATACCAAATTAGATTATTACCCAATTTCACGGTCCATGGAACATGGAAAAGGATAGTGCGAGTGGGGCATCCGTGTACTTTGGACACATTCTTGTTTTCAATAAAATACAGCCAAAAATGTAATGATATTTTCATATTTCAGAATTGGATGATGTATCTGGAAGCATAAAAATACTGCTTTTACCAAGAATAAAGAATAAAGATCTGGTAAAAGTAATGCTAATTTATTTAGTTAAAGTTTCAGAAGGCTAATATGACAAGGTGTAAAATCCTGAACATTTTCACATTTTCTTCTGTAAAACAATGAGCCTCTTCCATCAAAAAGAAAGAAAAAAAAACATTTTTTTCAAATTAAGCTGTGTAAATTCAAGATACAAACAAATCAAACAAAGTATACTTAAGTCGTATCTTGCCCTAAGAAAAATTGTCTTAATCTAACAATCAAAGTCTGATTCATTGAAAAGACAACCTAATAATGTTGTTAAATCAAAAGAAAGTATTTTATTTTGGGGTCAAACATTTAAAAAACAGAATATTGAATAAGAATTTTGTTATAAGCAGTCAGTTGGATTCCAAAAAAATCCACATGACAAAGAAATTAACTATTGGTCACTGTAAGGCCTTCAACAATGATCAAAGCCTATAGCACATGTTAATATAATTACAAGAATGTCAACTGAAAACTAATACAAGCAGGCCTATTTCATTGGTTTATTTGACCCATCTAAAAGAATTATTCTTATACAAGTATCTTTGTATCATGGGTTTTCGTGCTAGATGTAATTTGAATGCTTTGTGATGTCACATTTATTTTGAAAAACCATGCATAGTACAAATTCATATGACATACAAAAGCATATGATCTGACCAAGCTATATATAGGTGAAAGATTGATACACATGATGCTATTTTATCTATGATATGAAATCAAACAAAAAATGGACATTATACTATCTCACATGCTTGCTTATATATATTTATCTATAGCCATACCCAGGTCACATGCCTATTGGTAAACTTCTGCAGTGTCATTTTACTGTCTAAATCTAATACATTCTGCAATTGTTAATTTTATTCTTTCAACAATTTCATTGTGCACTAGATGGTTGTTTCAAGCTCTCCTTTTGGCCTGAACATGGATAAAATATTTGCCACTGGACATTAGGCAAACAATCAATCAATCATGGTCTACTGGTGCTACAGCAGTTGATAATCTATTTCAATTGAAGTTACAGTCTCTATTGAGTAGATGCCAAAATATAATTCATGTTTGCAAATATTTAAAATGATACTTCATACTAAAAAATTGAGTTAAAAGCTGTTAAGATTTAAAACTTTCATCTATAAATTTATCAGCTTATATTTGACAAAAAATATTTAGGGGTCAAAATTGAAAAAAGCAAGTAATCTTCTTATAGTCTCTTTTAGTATAATAGAATTAAGTCTGTTGAATTTATCATCATCAGGGTTTGTGTTTTTTTTTTCTTTCCTTTTTTTGCATCTTTTTTCTGCTGCATGTGTTACCTGTATGGGCCTCTAGTTGACCATTGTATGACCAGATGTAACTGATGATGGACATTATCCTGACTTAAAGGGAAATTCCGCGATTTTTTACTTATCATCTAATTATGTTCATCTTAACATAAAAAACACATTTGCAAAGTTTTAAATTTATATTCCTTCTAATAACGGAGAAAATCAAGTATTTGTAACTTTTTTGGTTGAATTCTCGAGTGGGTCGTGACGTAGTAGCCCGATTTATTGAATTCTGGGAAAAAATAAAATCTGTTTAACTCTTAAAGCTTATCGACAATATACGTAATTAAAAGCGCACAGCTGACGAATGGTCGTAGTTATTAACCACAATATAATAATGAACGAAAATGAATATGCATATACCGTTTTGTATTCATTGAATTAAACTCCTATAAAATTATATGTCTCTGTCTCTAGTAAATGTTTTTGAATAAATTTAATTAATTATTGTTGAGATTTTATTCATAAAATATTTATTGAACATTTTTACTATTTACTTGTCTATTTACCGTTATTGTTTTGATAATCATTTCAATGCAACTAATGTGTGAGCAGAGTGTGTATATTATTTTGTAAAGGTCACTGTATATTTCTCGGCTTGAGGTCAATTCGTTTACCTTGTAGCTATTTAGCCGCAGGTGTGAGTTCAAGCGTACACAGGTATAAATGTTGTTATTTGGAAAGGATATACAGAAAGGATTAGAAAGAGTATGATGTCACGATGTTAATACACTAAGATTTAATACACGATGAGAATAAAGATTCAATAATTAAATTGTGTAAATTTATTGAAAATGAAATTCAGATTCGTAAATCCGAAAATGTATAAAAATAAAAGGAAACAATTTTTGATTACTTTCTTAGCCGCGGCAATTGGCGTAAAGATTCAAATATGAAGTAAAAAATAGTAGTTTTAATCTTTAATAAAAACTAAATGCAATATTACCCAATTTGATATACCATTGTACATCTGTTTGATATCATTGACTTTACCGGAATTTCTTAACTTGTATTCAAATCTGGCTGTGTTTAAATGCTAATAAAACTATTGCAATTTTAAAGTTTTTAATTGACAAAAAAATACAACATACATGATTTTTTTTTTAGTTTCTTTTTAACATTTTATTCTTACATAATTAAATTCATTTGACAATCATTTACACGAACTTTTTGTGAAAAAATACCAATTATCTAAGCTAAGGCATTATTTTTTTTTAAGGATTTTTGAGGATTTTTTTTTTAATTCTATGATAATAGTTGTGCAATGTTGAACACGATAGCCGTCATTAATCCAAATAAGTAATACAGTAGTTGTAATAAAAGTTATATTTTAGTCATGCATAACTGATATTGACAAATTTAGAATAGTTCGTCCATACATCGTTGTTCTTGAAACAATCATTATTAGTATACATGTAAGTTTCCTGACGTATAAGAGCCATTGAGGATGAGCTCCAGAGAAAGCAGACTAGTAGCGTTTCGTTCGTTTGTTTGTTGGGAAAGGAGAGGAAATGCAACCGCTTGTACAGATAAACAACAGAATTACCATACAAGCATTTATAGTCAACACAATCAGAAACAGTTCCCATCGTTAGACGGGGAATATGAAGGCTTTCAAGAATGAACAAGTGACATGCCTAACTCGAACAGTTAGAAAACGGACTATCGACATCGACCGCTTGTTCTTGATATTTGAAATTGTATGCATATATACGTATACGTTTATGATAGTGATGAGTTCTTGTGTCTGACAAAAACTAAATTCCTTCATGGTTATATCTTGCCATACGTTTATATTGGTTTGTAAGGTGATTACTCAAAATCGTTATTTGAAAATCCTGTTTGTGAGATGTATATTCATTTCAATACAGAAATTTCGTCTATATATTTCACAAGTGTATAACACGGAGAAGCTCTGAAGGTCCATTACTCCCATTTTGTTTGGGTGTGAACCATCGATGTTGACAGCAATATCAAAGAATAAGATGATGATGGTAGAAAGAACTATGGGCGTCATGTGGCAAATATTACATGCATATCGGACAATGAGTTGTCAATCTGTATGAAAAGATTTCCAATACAACCATATTATTGAGAAGGAATGTTTACATGCTATACTCTCGTACTAGTATTACAGGGTTCTTGTGGCGTTCACCTTAGACACACATCTTTTTAACGATGTTTAAAAAAAAGACAGAACCAATTTAATGTCATATTTCCCTATTTTTTTAAATATAACTAAAAGTCTTTCATCTGACAAGAATACCCCTATTTAGCGGACAAGTAATTTATTCTTTTTTCTGTTATTGAATACCAGGAAAAAAAAAATCCCGAAATTAATTTGAAACTTTGATACTCAAAAGTTTCCCAGCAAAATATTCACATCCCTTCGGGATAATTAGTGTTCGTCCAGTGGCATATATAACAATTGTGATGACGAATTCCTTCCTTTGTTCGAGAACAATCTTATTGAAATATAAATCTGTGATTTTACTATGTCCACAACTTCAATGAACCAAAGCAAAAGTTATTCATCGACCTGTATTTAAATCAAATTGGTTCTCTTCTTCTTCTGGTATACAATAGTCTATCGACATTCGATGATTACATGCTGTTGGCATACGTGGACTAGTCTATTTACAACACTTTTACCCCTATTTATTCAAAATATATGTTTTTTTCTTATGTTCAATGTATACATGTATATATTTTAAATTGCGCTATTATATATATATAATAGTTCCGTAACTTTCTATCCAGTCGTATAAACGAATCGTCGGCAAGTGCGTACATTTTTTTAAATCAATATTTCTGGTATGTTCCAATCTGTCCTTCACTATATATTACATTTTCCCAAATTCACCCTTGGAAAAAATATTTAAATAGATTTTAATTTCATCAAATCTTATTTTTGGGGTATTATTTATATTTTTATGAATAATATTCTTTACACCAGAAATGTTATTTATAAACAAGCGTATGAGTTTGGTAATGACAAGTAAGACAGAGTTGTATATTATACATCTGATAGTTCAAAATGGAAAGTTAAATGTTATCAGCCGTGTACACTGATCAATACCTGCAGAAGTGAAACGATGCGTGAACTTGCAAGCCCGACAGGAAATCGCTTGAATACCTGGACGTGTCACCTCACACCCCTCACAATACCTTTGGAAGTAATACCTTTAGCCATGCTGGTGATCAGAAGAGGGAAGATCAAAATTTATTTGAAAACAGTTTATTACTTTAAAGAATTATGAACAAATTAGATTTTCGAAAACAATTTTCACGGAACACTTATTTATGATTTCAACTTTGACTTTTCACCTAATTCCAATATCAAGTTTAAAAACAACAGACCATGGTTAGTTAGTCGGATAAAACAACCGTACGATTGACAAGATATCGACACGCAATTACGACTACATCGGTTACTGTAGTTTTGTTTCTTTGTGGTTTATAGACATATCGTTTTTATTTATCGGGAAAGAAGACAAGATGGCGGATCGCAAAGAATTGATACTCTAAATTTAAAATCGATGGTGATCGCTTATCTAGCGGAATAAAACTTTAATATCTATGAATTTGAGCATTTTTATACAGAATGAACATAATATCAATTTTTGATTTTTTTGCGAAGTTTCCCTTTAATCATTTTTCTGTGACATATCACTGATATTTCTAGTATCAAAAATCATCACAATCTTAGGGGCTCTCAAAAGGATGCTTATAGGCTACAATTTAAAATAGTAAATTTCACAATTATTTTTTTATATAACATGTTTATTACATATAAATCAGGTCTTTTATTGCATTCATAAAAACTTTTATTTATTTTGAAAAGTTATTTAGAAAAGAACCACCAAATTTCTTTTCATTAACTAGTTCTCCCAATGGTGCCTCTTCTTAACAGATAAGAAGAAATGATGAGTTTCTTGAAAGTTGCATAAGACTGAATGGGCTGACCCAGGAAGATGTTCTTTCCTAGTGGTCAATCCTTAGCACTGGACATCTTGACCACATGTCATTTATTTCAAAGAGAAAAATCATCCTTTGAGAAAAGTCCAATTATTGATTTTTGTCAGGAGATACCAAATTGTCTCTTTTGTTTAAATTAACTTAATCAAGAACGTTGCTAATGGTCTTTTGTTCCAATAATTACTGTTTTTCAGAAAATATTATTTATGAAATTAAGAAAACATACATGTTGACATTTAGGAACAAATATATGATTAGGGTGAATTCATTGATCTGTTTTTGGAAAGTTAGAGTGATTTCTTACGTTTTGACCATTGACCTAGTAGTTAAAACACTTATTGGTGTACTATTAAACTTCGATAAGTGAAAAAGAAAAAGAAGGCTAATACGAAAAAAGTTAAAAAAATACAAAATGATTGTTTTTTCAATCTTAAAAAAAAAAAATTGTTATGTCTTGTCTTTTTGTCTCGGAATTGATAATTGACTATTTCATCAAAGGAAGTGTGAAATTGCTCTTTATTTAAGTTTCAAGAGGAACTTGCATCACAACCTTGGTGCAGTGGTAGTCACACAATTCAACATTGTTTTATTTTATTTTTTATTTATTAAATTGATATATTAGGATATTACATAATTCATCTTTTTTATTTGAAAATTTGTAAATTGAAATATTAAACAATTAAATTGTTTGTTTTATATATTGGTTATTTTTTATACAATTAGACAAAAATCATCTCCTTTTTTATGGTGGGAAAATTTAGCAATTCTACAATTTATTTTGTAAAACAAAGATAATTCAACATTTTATTATTGACCAATAAAGAGTTCATTCCCAAGACTCTTTGTCTCTGGTAAATTTAAAATTACATAATTCAAGTATCTTATATCAAAATTTATCAGAACATTTATTGGTGAAATTATTTATTATCACAGTGAAGACAAATTAGAGACAGACCATTTCATTTATGTTTGACATTCATTGAATTGTATCATTTTACTAATTACATCTCTGATCTGTGCAGATCTATTTTTAGAAATTAGCTGTAGCTTAAAAAAAAGGGGGGGGGTAAAAATCTGAATTTTGTTTCTTTATTTGTAAATTCACTGCATTCTTTTCAATTATCAACAAAGAGATAAATTTTAATTATATGAGTTCAAGAAGAAAATAATTGTTAATCAAATATAAATCAAAGAAGTAACCAATATTTGTTAATCATTATATTTTTGATCTAATAATATTATTGTGAAATTGTTTCTCAAAACATGCACAAAACATGTTTTCGTCAGAATTGTTTTTTTGATATAAGAAATATGAATGAAAAGAGATGTTTATTGGTATATAGTAAATAGAAAACAAGACGATACTAAAGAAAACCAAGGTCATTGGAATGTGTATAGACCAACAAATAAAAAAAAAATAAAAAATAAAAATTGAGAAAAACAATAAAATAAAGGTCTTTCTTGATGTAGTGGAAAGACCTTAAAAAATGAAAAAAGAACAGAACAAACAAAGTTAGCTATGAATAGAATAAATATTCAACAGAGGTCAAAATCAAAATGTAGTTGAAGTGAAATAAATTTTATCAGACATGTGCTAGTTTAACAAGACATAGATTAGGTATGACAGTTCATTAAAGAATCAAATTTTCTACTAATTAGATGCCTAATTAAAAATTCTATCAGAATGACTTTATAAACAAGTCCATTGACAGGTTTATTTTGGAGATAGTTGTTTATTGCTAAACATGTGTTGTATCAGAGGTTGTATGTCATTTGCATGAAATTGACACCTGAAGTGTGTGTACTGTCGTAAATTACATCATTTTAGAATTATTCATTTGATTGGCAGTTAGATTTAATATATGTTCTCTGGATTTTAATACATATCTCAGGATAGATAAAGAATTAATATTAAATAAGTGTCAGGAAATTTATTTTATGGCATGAATACATTATGTAGGTAGATGGATAAAAATGTAATAGATAAATATTTGGACCAATAAATAATTGAATCAGTCCCAGGGATAAAGGAGGTGAAAATCTTAGATTACAATTTCATCTGATGACATTAATTTTTATAAATAAAGTTTTAATTTATTCGCCAGCGAAACTGTAACGAAATAAACCTTTTATCAAGTTGTATCAAATACAGGATTTTTTTAATTTTATATAACACTATTTTTGGGGAACGAAAGACACATTTTTTCAATTTTCAAGCCTTGAAAAATTCCTGAACCAGGGGCGGACCCAGGATTTAAGGTTAGGGGAGATGGGTTTAAAACCTATTTTTTTCCACAGCAGAGCAAGGCAAATAAAATTTAGAGTTAAAATTATTCTTTTTTTAAGCTGAGAACCACCCATGCTTTGTAAAAAAAAATTTTGGGGGGGGCAGCACACCCGCCTGCCTCACTCAATCCTCCCCTGTATGCAGAGATTTTTAAAAGTCATATACATATGAACAATTCCTTTTTAATAAAATAAAATTTATACTGGGTCACAAAATTCTTTAGAAATTAGTCTCAAAATGTCAAGTTAAAAAAAATAAGTAAATGGAAACACAAGTATAGGTTCTAGTGGTGCACAATTGCTGCCAAATCACTTAACCAAATCAAACTGACCAATGTGACTTATAGTATCTTATTGATTGATTGATTGTGTTAAATTGCAATGAAAGTATTATCATGATCACTGATCCCAGAAATGAGGTCAAGGTCAGGTTAAATTTGTCTGTACTCCCACATTCATTGAAAGCTTGTTTAAGTTGTAATGATCCAATAATGACTGAAGTCCTCAATAGTTATCCAATCACCTGTAATAAGTGATATATTCCAAACGGACTAAGTTGTCACTGAACCATGCAAATGAGGTCAAGGACAATGATCTTAGGTCATACAGAAAATTTGGACATTGGCATCTGTATTCAAGGTAACCAGTATCCAGGTTTTCTTCAGATAGTCGAAACTTTTGAAGTACAAACAGATGACACACCAGTAATGCCATTGGTAAGGTGGTGTGGGCGTTTATATAATAAATCTTTTGAAATTTCAAAGGTGACAACAAAAATAAAAATAGTGAAAAATGAAAAATTAATAAACAATCAAATATAGATGTAATGTGTGGACAGTAAAACATGTGTAGGTGCAGATGTTTTGTCATCTTTGAATGAGTACAGTAATATTGAAAAGCTGTAAAAAAATTTAATTATTTATTGGCATTTGTAAATTACACTAAGAAGTATATTTTGTACATCCTTAAGGGGGTAGACCTTGGTGCAGGGAGATAACTCAATAAATCAGTAATGCGTTTGTAAAAGTCAAGTTTCGTCAATGTTTTTTTAAGCATTTACCTGAAACAGAGTGGAAATAATCTATGTTACCTAGAAGCTTAGAATATATTTATGAAAGTGGTTGACACAAACATTACTGATGATTTTATGAGTTATCTCCCTTAACCGAGGTCTACCTCCTTAATAGGTATGAAATTGGTTATGATGTGGGGAGGGGAAACTAAGTAGATGTGGTCTTTTTTATTAATTTTGAAGTTGTTCTTGTCCTGAATATGTCTGTAATATTTGCCACTAGACTTACAGCAAGCAATAAACAACCATTCCATCTGGGGCTGAATTTTGATAGACTTACAAGCATGCTGTTTAAGTCCTGTTGTATTTATACCCCCGCTTTAAAAAAGGGGGGGTATACTGTTTTTATTATACCCCCGCTTTAAAAAAGGGGGGTATACTGTTTTACCTCTGTCTGTCCGTCCGTCAGTCCGTCCCATGAAACTTTCGTCACATTTTTCTCAGGAACTACACATCCACCCTTTCTGTAATTTGGTATCAACATTTATATATGTCAGCCATACCGTGTGATGCGTTTTCAGACTCATCACTTGACAACTTCCTGTTTACCGAACACTTGTATGATTTTACACATGATAGCCAAGTTGAAAATTTTCGTCACATTTTTCTCAGGAACTACAATACAAGGATTTCTGAAATTTGGTTTCAGGATTTATATAAGTCACCTATACCGTGTGATGCGTTTTCAGATTCATCACTCGACAACTTCCTGTTTACCGAACACTTGCATATTTTTACACGTCCGTCAGTCCGTCCCATGAAACTTTCGTCACATTTTTCTCAGCAACTACACATCCACCCTTTCCGTAATTTGGTATCAACATTTATATATGTCAGCCATACCGTGTGATGCGTTTTCAGACTCATCACTTGACAACTTCCTGTTTACCGAACACTTGTATGATTTTACACATGATAGCCAAGTTGAAAATTTTCGTCACATTTTTCTCAGGAACTACAATACAAGGATTTCTGAAATTTGGTTTCAGGATTTATATTAGTCACCTATACCGTGTGATGCGTTTTCAGATTCATCACTCGACAACTTCCTGTTTACCGAACACTTGCATATTTTTACACTATTAATATTATCCACTTGCGGCGGGGGTATCATCAGTGAGCAGTAGCTCGCAGTTTCACTTGTTTGTTATGATTTTGGGAGTTTCCTTGAACAAAACATGAACTGTTATCTGTTATTATACATTGAAAAGTTCGCAAATATATCTTCCAGTTCACATTATGAGATGCGTAAAACTTATAAGAGTTGTTTAGACATAAACTAGACTCTTAGCTTAGAGTATAAAATTTGTGCTTGAAGCACCAAATACAGTACTTTGATTGGTTGATCCCTGGAGCCAAGTACCATAATTTTGATCTAAATTTTTGTGACCAAAAGTTGCAATCATCAAAATTAAGAGCATGATTATATTGTTCAGCCTCTAAATTCATCAAATAAAAATATTGGATTTTTTTGTTTCAAGCACAATTTTTTTGCCAAGAGCCCAGCCCTTGGGTCATTAAAATTTAAAGTAAACTTATTGATCTGAATTCAAACAATCAAAATACTTAAATTGTATTTTGAACACACATTCTGTACTCTGATTACTGAGTACTAAGTCAAGTTTTGACAGGGAGCACAAGTCCTTCCGGTCATAAAACTTGAGTATAATTATTATACGTGGTTATTGCTGTCTTGTTTTTCCAGCTAAAAGTCATTTTTTTCCGATTTCAAATGAAAAAAAATGTCTCTTGAAGTAACTAAGTCCATGAAATAACTTTTCTTTGCATCATTAATTTATGAAAGTGCAATCTCACCTGTTTTCTATTCCTCATTGATTTAAACATATGTTTATGCCATCCAATTTATTGAGTTTTAGTGTGATTTATAAATTGATAACAAAAAGTATGATTGCTCTGCCTTTTGGCTGTTTTAAATATTGTCTTTTAGGATACAGTTATTTTCTATGATCTAATATTTTATCAATACACAAATGTGTTCATGATTCCAAACAGTTAAAAACATGAATCTTTAGAGATTTTTTTCTGCTAAATAATTCATTTTGATGCCTGTGGCCATTTCAACTATTGTTTTAAACATCGGTATTTTCAGAATAAATGTAAAAGATTTTGATCTCTTTTTTTTTAACAGATGTTAGACTTGTGAGAAAAAAAGTTAAAGGCAAGATATAAGGATCCTAGAGTCTGTTGTAGTTAGCATCACCAACTTGTAAGGTATATAATTTTGGTGTTAAATTTGTTAGACACTCCAGCTTGGGCCTTTTCCAACTAATGACACTGAGAGCAATGATTTGATTTTTTTTCTTACTTTTTTCATCATTTTACTAATATAATATATCTAATTTTTTAGATATTACCAGCATTCCCAGGCATGATACAGGTTTCAGGGAAACCCTTTCTAAAATTGATATCTTTCTATCTGTTTACTCTTTACTAGCAATATTGTAGACCAAAGTCTAAAATATGTTATCTAGACTGAATTCACAGTTCTCAAAGTGTTAAAAAAAACTTGATGTACAGCTAGTTCATATGATTTACACATTTAATCTTATTGATCATCCTACTTTTGACAGGTGCAGCTGATCCTAGAATTGGCGCTCAGAAAAAAAGGGAATAAAAAATAACTATGCAATCGGTGCATGTATTTTTTGTCTTCTAAAATTTAAAAACTTCAAAGGATTAAAAAAAAGAGGTTACAAGAAACCAAAAGGACAGTCAAACCCAAGTCAAAAACAAACTGACACGGCCATGAAAGGTCTAAAAAAAATGTGGTCCTGAGGTTTTAACAGCCAAAATTTGCCAAGCACCGGCACAATTTCTGCTTTCCGTTCTGAAGCACCTAGGATCACCCCATGTTTTTTGGTGGGGTTGGTGTTGTTTATTCTTTAGTTTTCTATGATGTGTCGTGTGTGCTGTTGTTTGTTTGTCTTTTTCATTTTTAGCCATGGCGTTGTCAGTTTGTTTTAGATTTATGAGTTTGACTGTCCCTTTGGTATCTTTCGTCCCTCTTTCAGTGTTTTTCAATAGAAAGGACCACGAGGGTTAAAAAGATTTCAAGAACTCTGGCCATGGTTAGAAAACAAAAATACCAAAAGACAACCAACAGTACATGCAACACAACATAGAAACTAAAGACTGACTCTTATTATAGGAGTAAGTAATGGCTTTAATACTCTTTTTCTTCATGCTTCCTCAAGATATAGAAACCATACCTATCAACAAAATTTTAGAATTTCTCTAGTTTTTTTGGGGGGAAAATCAACAAATTTCTTATAAGTTATTAAATCATTTTACAATGTTATAAATAAATTTAACATTTGTTTACTAACATAAAAGTGTACAAATCTATGAAAACCAATATGGAAAAATAAACATTTCCTGTTTGTGTACTTTCCATAAAATTAACCTATAAAAGACCATTTTGCCTATGTAATAAAAGTGTTGTCCTTGGTATTTGAGACATGTTATTATGTGTTTGTATGTTAGAGATTACGCAATCTTTGATTAAACTTTTTATCTAAATAACCCCTTTTATAACTTTAAAGTGAATTTACAATTATTAGTCATTTTTGGACCTGTCCATTATGAATACCTTGAGGGTTATAGGTATAGGCTATGATCTTTAATTTTTTTCACATAAAAATGGATTTTGATGGTTATTTTTAAACTTGAAAGGTTGGGCATCTTGTTTTTCTAAGTTTTATTTGTTCAATGACATTATATTATTCAGTTAATGAAAATGTTTTTCAAAAAGTCTTTGAATGAAGCAAAAGATGCTAATTTATAATTGTGGTTACCTAATAATAGATATTGTTTATTTGTAATATGGAATAAAAACAGCTGATCTTTCATATACAAAAAAGTATGAATGGTGAAACCAAGGATTTGTATAGTAAGAACCTTCTTACTATACAAATCCTTGGTGAAACTTGTTTTTCAGGATATTCTAAATCGCAAAAGGTCATGAAATGTTAACATAAGTATAGATGAAATCTTTTTCAATTTTAAACATCAACATCTATAAAAATTAACTCATTCATTTTTTTTTTAAAGTATAAGAGAAGTGTAAGATACCAAGAGGATTTTTATACTCATAATTTGAAAAACAAACTGCCAAAGCCATGGCAAAAAAACACAAAATTATGAAAAGACTAAAAAACAATACACATAACAGAACATTGACATCTTAAGCTAAGCAATTCTATAGCAGTCAACCAACTCATGATGGTGTCTATCTAAACTGCATTTTGCACTATATGTACATTTATTTTCTTAATATGGCCAACCTCTTTTCTTTCAAAAATATTAAAAATAACAAGGATTTTATAAGATTTTCAAAACTAGCATATTAAACTATAGGTAAAAAAACATGAATTGAAATGTAGAGGTAAAGAGGGCAAAATTTTGATTGGCACTATATTGATAAAACTAGAGGATTCTGAATGTCTGACAAAAAGTCTAATACAAGAGGAGCGAACATCCTTATCACACGGATTTTTGTGAACTCTTCATTTTTGCGACTAATAAGTATATAGTATATTAATCTAACAGTGAAGTTTAAAGTACAGTATCATTCATCAAGGGAGATAATTTGTCAGACTAGATTACTTTCAAGTAATAAAATTGAGAATTGAAATGAGAATGTGTCAAAGAGACAACAACCTGACTAAAAAATAGAAAACAGTCCAAGGCCAGTAATGGGTCTTCAACACAGCAAGAAAATTTAGTGCAATGGATGTCACACAAAACTCTAAAAACATACAGATAAACTAAAATTATAAAAACATATAAGACTTACAAAGGCCAGAGGCTCCTGACTTGGCCTTCTTTTAAAAGAGATGTAAGGTGCAACATGATTGAGATGTCAACCCAATGACTTAAAAAAAACAAAAGAATTATTTAGTTCTTAGTTTTGTATAATCATTTAAACAGTGACTCCAACCATATAAAGTTATATTAGGCTCAATGACTATTGTAATAATTGAGGTAGTGAGATCGGTAGCTTAATTTTTTTGGTTAATTCTGAATTAAAACTTTTGCAATTTGTTAGGGAAACAAACTTAGTGACAAAGAACAGTAGCATCAGTTCTGTTGCATACAAAGTTACTTGAAGGTAACATTGATAAAAATTTTGATTGAAGATATTTGATTTAAATTTAGGTAAATAATTAATAGATTTAAAAATACAAATTTTAAGAAGAAAGAAGCAAGATTAAATTTGCTTTTGTCTTAATAGATAATTTGAATATAAGTTTTATTCTTTTTTGATAAAATTTTAAAAATACTAACAAAAGTGTTTTTCCTATTTAAGCTTTTAAAAAGTTTGAACTTTTAATTCATAAAATGACCAATGGCTATTTCCTAATCCTTACTAAAAACAGTATTATGTGTCTATGGTTAAAATATAAATTATTTATGATTATAGCAAAATCTTCTAAAAGTGAAAAATGAAAAAAAAGTAGATTATTCAATTTAATCAATCAATTTCATTAAAACCTTTTGCTCTATAAAATCAATTTCTAATAATTTCAACAGCAGTATCATCTATGACCAATGGCTATCTATCAATCTATAGTAAAAATTATGAATTACTTCAAATTATAGCAAAAACTTCTAAAAGCAAAAATTGAAAAAAAGATTATTCAATTAAAACAATCAATTTCATTAAAACTTTTACTTTATAAAATCAATTTCTAATAATCCCTGCAGCAGCAGCATCAATTTCTTGTGTCAATCAAGCATTGGCTGCACTATGATTTGACAATACATTTCCTATGTAAATTTCACAATCATTGATTCATTAATTAGAAAACTTTTACCTCCTTCACCCCTCTGGCTATTGGTTAAATGGACCTGTCCATAGTATTATGTAATAGTGTATGGTCAGTTAATTTTTCATTCCAGGGTAGAAAAGCTTTTGTCCATTGATGTTGTTTACATATCTTTATTTAGGACCCGAAAATAAACATAGGCTTAGGATTCCACTTCAGTTTTATTACATGTGTAAAAAATGGGAATGCCTGGTCAGTTTGTTGTGACATTGTACTAGCTTGACCAGTGGTCAGTTGAAAAACAATTTGTTTTTGTGTGACAATTTAGAAAGAAGCAATTAGGACAATTTATTGTGGATGAAAAGTATTTTGCAATGATGGAGGTTGAAGCTACTGGTCAAGTATTTAACCTGCAGAGTAATGGTATGAATTTAGTTTTAAATTAGTTTGTTGTCTGTTTAAATAGACAATCATATATTAGATTGCATGTTGATTTTTCATGAATGAAACTTGTGTATTGGGATGTTAAATTGTTTCTATTAAAGGATGAGAAAATGTGTAGTTTTAAAAAACTTTATTTATTTTTAATCTATTAATTTACCTGTTAAATTATGTAATTTAGTTGTTTTAGTTTTTTGTTTAATTACTTTTACTATTTTTTATTGAACTCTTTTAAATATTTCAAATAAATGCCATAAAAAAAACTGTTATGCAAGTTTTTTCTGTTTATCTTAAATTTGAAATAGTTTGCTCCCTTTAATTAATGTTTGTCTTTTTATTTATTTTGAACTAAAAACACAAAAGTGTTTTATTTTTTATGTTTAGAAAATTCATAAGTCTTTCTTTTTGCTTTACTCATTATTCTTATTACTTTTAGAAATAGTATGTTATATGTATGTTTAAGGTTTGATGTTCTTGTGAAAAAGCATGATTTTCATGAGTATAAAAGTTTCTGAATATACCAATGGACGAAATGAAATTGTTAATTTTAAATAATACCAGAATACATTTCTCTCTACATATGTATAAACATGATAAAAGGAACCTTAACAAGTGTGGCTACGTTTTTTTTTAATTAATTACAAAAATAACTTATCTATTTTAATGGGAAATTAATGGGAAATGGTATTGACTTCAGCTATAGTAACATTTTAATAATAAAAAAATAAAAAAATGCTAAATTAGTTATCCATGCTTATTTTTGGATGAAAAAAAAATATTTAAAAATATTTTTTTATTTTTAAAAAAGAGTCATAAATGTAAACATATTGTTATGAATGAATGAAAAACACACCCGTTTGGCATTAAAAATGAGCAACACATTTAGACACATTAACAGTTATACTGCTCAGTGGATATCTATAACTGACCATTGTCCACCCATTGTCCAGACTAAATACTACACCCTGTGTTGACCACCTCTTTATAAAATTTGTTTGAATCAATCAATGGTTGTATTGTGAAGGCTAACTGGATCAAATGACTTGTTTAGATTGTATCTGGATAATTTTGACACTTAAGTTCCTCAATGTTGACACTGTTAAATTTGTGTTTGGAGATTTTTTGTTGTATGGTAGACCTCTAGGAAAATTTGAAAAGATTGTGTTGACATAAGGGGGGGGGGGAACAAAGATTTTTTTCGTTGTATAGTAGACCTCTAGAAAAATTTAAAGAGATTTTATTGACACAAGGGGGAGAAAAAAGATTTCTTGTTGGTTGTTTTATGTAATAGTCTATTAAAAAACTTGATCCCTTAGTTAAAGTATTGTTTAAAGTCTGTCTGTTTAACACACTATGTTTGATTTTACATCACAAGTTTTAAAGTGTCAATTTACACACAAGTTTGTTAAATGATTTTGTAGCACGAAAGCTTAGAAATTAAAGGGGAAAACATCAAATATTTCACTTTAGAATATACTTTTCCTTCAATTTTTTTTCTTTTCTTAATCATTGCCTTTTAATATTTTTTTTTGAACATTTAAGCTTAAATACAAGCAGAATTTCAAAATTTTCTGAGTTTTGTTCTTTATCTTTCTGACAACAGTGCCTGCTGACAAAGTTTATCCATCATGTTACATGTATCTGTCATAGGGCTGAAACTGAGGTTAAAACAAGTGGCAGGGATGAACTACATGTATAGATTCTAGAAGCCACTAAAAACTTTTAATTAAGTAAAATTTTAAGGATTGAAGGATGCCACTTGAATGTTGTTGAAACCTCTTAAAACACCCACAATAACAAAACTCAGGAGTAAGTTTATACTATTTTATACAGGAAATGTTGTCCATACTTATAAATTTTATCTAATAACTATACACAGATTTTTTTCCCTGATAAAAATTCATCCCTTTTAAAATGATAATGACCACAGGAAGAAAACTGTATTTAGATTTGAAGATTCTTCAGTTTCATTGTATGTTTTTCAAATGATTTCCCCTCTAATTTTCCAAGTAAAAACAGCGAGGCTTAATTACTGAGCATTTGAAATGTTTAAAATTTTACTATTGACAGGGGGACATAACCCAACTTGTGAGATTTGGTGATAAAATGGGTTTCTCTGTTAAAACTATTTGAGCAAAACTTTCCCGCTTTTTTTTTAATAAACTGCTTAATTTTCTGTGCCTGGATTTTTCTTGAAGAATGGTCACTATTGCGAAATCTCAAAATTGCTGTGATTGTCATTCTGGGAAGATGTCTTGATATTCTTTAACATTTATTTATTAAAAATTCAATTAATTTAGGTGTGGGACGTGTGAAGAGTGCAGACATCTGTACAGTCTCGCACATATCTCTCAATTCAGTCACACTTTTTGAAGGGTTTGACAATTTTATGCCAATTTTCTTTGAGCTCATGAAAACTGTGTGTCTTTTGTTTATCAATTTATTCTTTAAATTACGAATGTAATACTAACACATGGTGTGTGATGAGGTTCCTTACGCACATTTTTTCCTGCAAAAAGTATATTTAATAATGTCACTCCAGTCAATTTCAAAGACAAATCTAGTTTCGTAACTCTTCTTAAGTTTAGACTTTGCTTTAAAAGGTCTTTCAACACAAAGTTATTTTTTCTAATGGAATAATCATTTACTTCAAACAAATAAGATGTTTTTAATTTATTCCTGGCTTGAATGGTAGATGTTTTAAGTTTCTGATAAATCAATTCACAACAAAGTATTGAAAGCTACATGTATCTTGGAAAAACCAATGTTGAACTCAATATTTCTTTTCTAATTGTAATGTGTTGATAGTTGATATGTCTCTGTTGAAACATTTCTTTTTGTGAATTTAATGAAGGTATATAAAATAACCTAAAATAATTGATTATTAAAATATTAAAAATGACATTTAATTGATTTCCCTTCTATTCATCAGAGAGTTGTCTCCCCCTTTTTTAGTAGACTTCTATTTATGTTATCTTCATTTAAAAAAAAATTATGAATGACATAGTTATAACATAACATTTAAATAAAGCAATCTATTTGTGTTTATAGTTTTCGGTTTCTGTTGTAACATTACTTTACTTCCCTCCTATTCAAAAATATGTCCCCCTTTTTTAAAAGACTTCTCTTTATTTTATATACCTTCATTAAATTCATTAAAAAAATATTAAGAATGACATAGTTATTACGTAACATTTAAATAAAGCAATCTTTTCATCTACATATAGGTACAAATGTACAATTTTAACAAGTATATTAGTGTATGATTGCTATCTATTTTTCACAGTTATGTTTTTTTTTGTTAGGCAATACATGTAGATTGATAACATCTTCTTTACAAGATTTTCATTGATAAAAAGTTGAGAATTTGAATGTAAGATGTAACAAGATAAATATGATCAAGCCATTGTTAGTACATCTACATGTAGTGTGATCAGATTATTTACGTGTTTCAAGTAGAGATGTCTTAATTTAGTGTGAAATGAAATACACAGGCTGAAATTTATAAAAGAACATCAAGAATAAGATAAAGAGACCCTTTGGGAGCTTAAGGGCATACAATACAGTTACAGGGGAGGTTATGACGTTGCTAACGTAAAATGTTATTTTCACGACGTCAAACAGTGACTTATCGGGAAAAGATGCAGTTTTCGGCTGATTTTTATCATTCAAACTGATTTAACTTTAAAACGAGTTCATGGACCCCTCTTTTTTAAAATGACATTTGGTTTGATTATGTAAGAAGATTATGTGTACCAATTTTCATGAAATGTAAATAGTGCAATTTTTTTAAAATTGATAAATATACAGCAAAAAATGACGTTTTTTTCCTACATTCATGATCATTTGATAAATTTGAGTTATTTGCAAAAATAAAAATGTACAAATTTATGCAAAATTTATATAACACATGAATTACAAATAATTTAGCGAAAAACAGATTCTGTTTATCTTTCAAAACAAAAAAGTTATGTATTTCTATCGAAAGGAAAAATAAGTCCACAAATCCGTACTTTGAGGAAATATCTGAAATTTGAACCTTAATTTACTCAAAAAGTATCACATGAAGGTATATTTTTATTACATATTTGATTTAATCAGGTAAAAAATAGCCTACATGCAAATTTTCAGCAAAATTTAAAAAAGGGATCAAAACTGTATGGTATGCCCTTCAACATGAAAATACATGTGCTAGTGTACTCTTGATGTGCATTGAATGCAACAGCGCAGCATTGTGTATTTGTCATGTCATCAACTTAGACCAAATATTTAATAACGGATATTTTAAGAATATCTTCAATTTTCAACACAACAAAATGTATTTAAGTTAAGACAATGAAATGGTTCCTCATTGTTGAAGCTAATTTCCTTTTGCATGTAGAGTAAGATTTTGGTTAGCTTGTTTGCTTTGTTTGTATATTGTACAATTGTATTTCAGGTATGAAATCCAATCAAATTATAATATGATATATACAAGTTTAACTATGTCAATGTATATTGTTTGCAAATTTTGAGCAAACGTTTATACAAACAAAGCAAAGCAAGCCAACTAAAGTCTCACTCTATAGACCTTAGGAACTTAGCTCTAAATTTTTTTACTAAACTAACATTTCAAATTTCAAGCTTAATGTGTTATTTTAATAAACATGCTTTGCCCTTGATCTTTTGGTCTGAAGAATAAGAATGATATATACCGTTATAATTTTTTTCTTTGTTGACCAATGTCAAAAATTCAATTTTTGCAGTTTATAGATTTTAACATTTACCACATTGTAACTAAAGTACATATTAAGTACAAAAACTACGGTATTCTAAAAGAGTCACACAATTTTCCTGTATTACCAATGATTCACCAATAGGTATATTGCTTGAATACGAATTCTATAAGATACATTAGTTGACCAACATTTCACCTTTGTACATTATCGAAACTGTCCATCATAAAAAATTGTCCAAAACACCACTAGGAAGTTTTGACCAGGGCTAAAGGCTAAAAAATTTGGACAGTTTTTGTGATGTATTGGTATATACTGAGAAAGATTTTTAAAAAAGAAAAACTAATTCCTTGTTAAGACTTGAGTTTTAGGTGCCATACATTTAACTAGAAGATGTTAGTTGGTCTGTCATTCCTTAGAGGTGAGTCTTAAACTGGTTAAGATGGGAATCATTTGGCAAGTTTATTAGCAAGGGGGGGGACATTTGGCAAGTTTATTAGCAAGGGGGGACATTTGCCAAGTTTATTAGCAAAGTGGGAGGGGTGAAACATTGTGCAAATTTATTAGCAATGGGGCAACAATTCTTCCACCGAAAGTGTTTTTTGTTTTAGAATTTTGATACATTGTTGCTTTTATTGCAAGACTTTGCATGACCTTCATTTGTAATCTACTCAGCCTAAGTATACTGAAATTTCTTAGAATTTTGGTAGTTACTAAGGTAACAGTACTGTGTGAAAGCTTATTATGTAGGGATTTCTTCAGCAATGGTAACAATTCAATTTTGTATACCAATGTATTTTAGAACTTTTATTGTTGCTGATGTTGTTAATTGATAGCAAAACAAATCCATACATGCCAGTCAAATCACAAGTCTAAAAAGTTTTATTTAATATTATTTTTTTTTATAAATGAATGAATTGAAACAAGTAAGAACAAGATTGCTTTTTTGTATTTTGATTTTTTTGACTATTTTCAATTCTGTTTTAGAAATGTTAACTAGATGGCAGGTGGCCTTTTTTTAATGTAGAAGCAGGCTGACATTTAAATGATAAACTTGGTTAGTGTTCCCAGTAAATACAAACAGATTTAAGGAGACTAACAAAAATTGATAATAAAAGTGGTCAATCAGATATATTACGTAACATTTCATTTTTCTCAACTACATGAAGTCATTTTGGTATTTGGACAAACCCATATTTTAATGTGGATTAATGTTTTATGGAAGGTTTCAAGACACAAGAGGAATTTTAAATAAAACTTTTGAATATAAAATGTTTTAAGAAGGAAACAGATAATTGCTAATAGATAAATTTGTGATAAGAGCCGTTCGGTCTTAATTCCCTTCAAGATCTCATTAAAATTTTCACTCAATTAGACATTTTAAATTTTATTTTAAGAAGGTAATAATTTATGGAAAATATTAATCCTAAAAAATCCTATTATAATAGTTGAAAAGATGAGTGTCGATCTTATTTTAAATTTAATGTGATTTAGTCGATTATTAATCTTAAAAGTACAAAGGAAAAGGAAAAAGGAGCTTTTTGTTGACGATTTGTAAGCTTTTGTAACTTTACTTGTTGACTTCCTATTTTAAACTTTTTGTTGTTATTTTGGAATAAGATACAGGAAAACAATATAACCCTCAGAGAAAGAATTTTAAAGTTTTAGCAAATTGACAAAAAAGGGGGAGAGAACTTTTTTTATTTGTTATCGCAATGACAGAGGGACACAAAAGAAGCAATGCAATGATTGAAAAACTATAACAACAAACTCTTAAGACCCCAAAATAATTAGTTAACAAAGAAAAAGACTGAATGAATAACACTGCATAGAAAAAGCAAGATTGAGCAAAAAGAAAATCCCTGATTTATATCTCGAACTGTCAGATTTCTGACTAAACGTATGCATTTTTTGCAGGTATTATAATCTAAAAAGACAACTCATTTAAAATTGTCATTTAGCTAAAAAAGAAAAATAAGGCCTATAAAACCAGAACAGTTTCTTTTGTGTATTTGTTGAAGAAAAACACATGTAATAATCTTTTTTGAAATATATCATGAAATCTGACAAGTAAGAGTATTTTATGATGTGTCAAATTGAAAAAGGTAATTGTGAACTGTCACACCAATTTGGGTGACATTTTTACCAAGGGCAATTTACATATCATATCTTTCACACTGGAACACCAATTAACCCTAATGTCCAGTCAGTGGTCATTATTTTGACCACCATAAAATATTAATATGTCAGAAACTGGCCTTTCCTATTTTTGTAATCAATTTTATCTGATTCCAATGGGGATGATTTTCAAAATTTCAAATTGCTCATTTGGGTATTGGAAAATAAGCATATATATAGAAGTAATGAGAAATTAATTGATTTATTTAGAATATGACTTCAAATAATTTAACTCACTGTTATTAAACAATTTTAACCCAAAATTTGTTTGTTAATTGCTTAATATACATTTTGATAAAATAGCTGACAAAAATATGTTTTACCAAAAATATTGACTTGCTAACAATAAAGACAAGCATTCCATGTCGTACTGAAGTCCTAGAGAAATGTTTTATTTTAATTCACTGTTCAATCACAATTAATATTTTGTTAATGTAACAAAACGCATAATTTCTTTGATTCTTTTCTGTCAAATTTGAAAAACAAATTAACTAAAAAGCTTAAGTGAAAGTACTTTCTAATTGTTTAATTACATTTGAAGAATTTAACCTAGGTTAAAACATGTATCTGTATTTGAGACCCATTGGTGGCCTTCGGCTGTTATCTGCTCTTTGGTCGGGTTGTTGCCTCTTTGATATTTTCCCCATTTCTATTCTCAGTTTAATTCCTTGTAGAAAATTAATTGATTAAACTGAGTGGCACTAGTGGAGCACAAGCAGTGCACCTACTGCACCTTGGATCTCCAATTTCCAATTTATGCATAGATTATATTTTTTATTTTTTTTGTTATTTTATTTTTTATTATTTATGATTTTGTATTACTTGGCCGTCCTGATAGTTTCTTAATTATCACCTGTAACTTTTATAAAAGCTTTGTATTTTGCAAATTGAATGTTAAAAGGCCGGAAGATAAATTTTTCCTTGATAAAATAATTCTTTGATGAAACACATCTAAGGCTTTTGTAACATTGCATGATGATAATTGAATGTCTAATTGAAAAGTTACAAAAATCAATTTCGTGACAGTTGTCAGTTGAAATTGACGTAATTGTCCATTAAAATACAAAATATTAATAATAAATGACCACCCTTTTTACATGTGACTGGTCAGTTTCATTGTCCACTTGCCATCAGCATTAATTAAATCAATAATAGAGATTTTTATTGTCAAAACTTACTGGAAAATGAAGGGCTATTTTAATGAGTTATAATAAAACATTGATGGTCAACTAAAGTGGACAATGGCTGTCATTTACACTGACCAGTGGTGTTGAGAGGTCAGCTGTGATGCAATATTGTCCATCAAAAATTTAATTAAAAGTTTTCACAATGGGGGAAATGAGCATATTGAGTTTTTCTTTTTATAGAAAATGTCAGACCCTTCAGCTGGACATGATGGTCAGTTTTGGCATTTGGCTGGCTGTCTTGTCATGCAACTTGGTGGGGATGTGACTTTATCAAAAAACAATTTAAATTATCTTAAATTTGCATAATGTGCATTCATTAGTATTTGTGGGACACCAAATTTTGGAAGTTTTCTTGTGTAAAAGTAAACCACAAATTTCAAAGTTCTACAACATGCAAATTTTCCAGGCTAAAAAAATAATGCAGCTTTTGGCAAAACTAAATTTCAAACAGTCATGAAAATACAATTTTTTCTTCAATGCACTAAAATTGGTTAATCCAGGGAAATAAATAAATCCAGACTTATTTTATCTGATTATACAGAGGTATTCAGAGAGGTGATGATATGTTTATTAAGCCTAAAATAAAAGATAAAAAGACAAATCAAAATCAAATTTTAATGAGTGTCTTATTTAATTATTCATAATAAATTATCCAAAACATATCTAACAAAAAAAAAGATGAAAAAAACGTGTCAAGTTTTATGTCAGTCAGTCCAGATAAATTTCTTGGTCCATCAAAAATATTGCTGTACTGTTGAATTATTGTTTATAGCATTTGTTATGTAAAATAATTAATGTACATTACTGAAAAATCTATAAAAGACCCCACTATCATCAGGGGCAATAACTCAAAACAGTTAATAGATAAAAACCACACTAGTCTCTCGTCATTCTGACAACTTTATTGGTGAATTTATGTTTTTGTCCACACGTCTAATTGTTAAAATGAATGTCCACTGTCACAAATGTCCAGTCTCTGGAAAAAAATGACCAGTACAAATTTTTTTTCACCCAAGGGTATGATTTAGACGGACACCACCTGGCTAATGGGTCTACAATTATGTAATTTTATCACAGGTTTAGGTTTTCGTGTGTCTACTCAACCATGAAAAGAAGAAAATTAAATGTTTATTAGTACAAATTAGGATAATAAAAAAGCTGAGAAAAAAGATTATAGGAGGTTTTTATGTATAGAGGTGATATCAATTACGGATCAGGAAAGAAATGACATGTAATTAGTTAATGATTAAAAACATTACCATGTATACTTATACTTATGTTACGATTTATACTTATATTACTTATGTAACGAAAAGGAAAATTCTTTCAAAATGGAAATCAAAGTGGTTTTTATTTTTATTTTACTGAAGTAATGTTAAAAGATAAATTAAAATAAGAAGTTTGTTTGAATCAGATATAAATACAGTTTGGGTAAAAGTCTTAATTGCTTGATATAGATTTATTTCGAATTTTATCTCCAGAAAAAAAGGTTTGCATCAGGAATATAAAATGAAAAAAAAACTAATTAAGGTGGTAGGTGGGAAATAACTCTTAAAATCATCTGTACGTTTGTGTCAACCATTTTCAAAAACATGTTCTAAGCTTCTAGGTTACATAGATTATTTTCAATCTGTTTCAGGTAAATGCTTAAAATACATTGGTGAACTTGACTTTTACAAACGCTTGACTGATTTAAAGAGTTATCTCCCTTAACCTAGGTCCACCTCCTTAAACAGTCTCCTTGATTGAATCTTGTTAACTTAAATGTAAAGACCCCTATACATGTATTTTTAATATAGAATTTTAAATAATTCCCAATTGAACTTACAACTTTAAAAATAAATAACATGAATTTAAATGAAGATAAAAATAAAATTTCAACTTAAAAGTTTGATTGTAATTTCATATGAGAACAAAGATTAATGAAACAGATGATTTGGGGAAATGTTGCACCCAATGAATTAAAGTACATAGATGTAGTAAGAACTGACCAATACAAAATTACACCAGAAACTGACCAGTTGTATTGTAACCTTGAGAAAGTGATTATGTTATCATATGATGGAAAACACCAGGCAGAGAAGATAAATATCTCATAAAAATTACTTAAAGAAGATTCTCACAGCTGGTCACTCTAACCATGTAAATCATCACTTTTTTGTGCTGCCAAGAAGGGGTACATTTGGGATAAATCAACTTTAAATTTAAAATTGTCATGAAAAATATGTTTGTTTGTCATTTATGACAACGGAAATGTGAAAATATCATTAAAATGATTGAAAATAATACAAATAAGAAATTTGATCCAAGTAATTATTGGTAATTATGAGTTAGCTCCCCTTGGGAAACCTCTGTGCATGTAATCTTGGCTTGGATAATGAAATGAGTTGTACAAAAATCAATAGCTTTATCAATAGGTGATGGTCAGCTTGACCCTTCCAACATTCTTTTTCACTGGGTCATTTATTGTTTTTCCATTAAGCATACTAAGTGCACTACGACTTTCTCACAAAAATTAATTAGATGAACACTGTATTCTTGACCAGTACTTTGTACTGATAGAATGAGATAGCGTTCATTAAAAATCCTTGCAATCTTTGTATAGTGAATAATATTAACATGTTTATTTGTTTAGACAAAGAAAAAGTTCACCTAGTACAATTTTCATGTAAATATTGACAAAATGATGATTTTTCGTTTGTCATTTGTACAAAGTACATTTTTCACAGTAAATATTGACAAAATGATGATTTTTCGTTTGTCATTTGTACAAAGTACATTTTTCACAGTAAATATTGACAAAATGATAGTGTGCCTTTATTTCAAATTTTGAAATTTATACAAAATATAATTACTTATCACATAAACTGTTTATATTTACTCATATACAAGACGGCCGGATTAATAAAAGTTGATGTTTTAATTTTAAAGAGTAAGAAAATAGCATTTTTGACTCTGTAAGAAGTAGTTTTTGACTATAAACTTTGACATGGAATTTGATCAAAAAGGTAACAATTAACTGATTTGTAAAAGGTCAAAGTTTGTTTAGATGTGACAAACATTTTTGTTATGAAACATAATTACATTCAGAGGAAAGTTATTATATTGAAAACATTTTTGTGTTACTTGACTTCATTACCAAATTTATGATTAAAAAAGTATGTTATAGTCACTGATTTGTTTTCTATTAAAGTTCTAACAAAAAAACACCTTCTATCCTTGTAAATCAGTTGCGTAATGCACAGTGTCTAAGTCAAGAGGACACTACATGAAAGGTCAGTTGAAAATCACCGGTATTTAAAATTTGATGCTTGTTATGCTAAAGACTGACTGCATGTATTTCCTTTTCTGATTTCCATCAACAAATGACTGACTTTGGATTACTTTAGATGAACTACTAAGACCACAATCAGTTGCTGATTAAGGAGGGAACAGGGTGCTCCAGCCCCCCTCTTTGTTGGAAAAATATGGTTGATTATTTAGGGAATCACTGAGGCATGACTTGATTGGGCCCCGTCTTGTAGTCAGTGAGCCCCCCATTAGAAAATTTCTAGATCTGACACTGACACAAATGGAAGTAATCTTTACTAATTTGAAAACTAACATCAGTAAGAAAATAAAAAAGAAATGGATTAAATTCATTTAATACAAAATGACATATCTAAATAACTTTTTTCAATAATTTGTAATATTTATCGACTCGTAGTAATTATAGGTTTAAGTTATTTGCTTTCCGTAGCGGTGATATTAATCTGAATTCAATTGATATTGTAGTGTATTTCACTTAAGCTGACACAAAACGTGTAATTATATTGACCTGAGGGATATTTCTATTTTTTAGATGTTTTTTATTGCTTTGATCATCCTAAAGCAATTTAACCATGTGTTGCACATAAAAATTGGATTATTGAAAATCAAATCAAAGATAGATATATAATTCAGTAAAAATTTGAGTTATCTCCCCTTGTTCTGGTGTAAGAAATTCTTATATGTATATAGTATATATGTATAGTTTATATTGTCACTAGAACTTGTAATATTCTGTTCTGTTAATGGTTTAGTGTTTTAAAATTGACAATGTGTTTGCTTTGCACAAGTTCCTCTGGAAATTTTACTTTAAACACATTGCTACAATATCTGTTCCTGTTAGAAAAACTATTATATTATATAAGAATAGTTTATGTGATGATGAGCATTAATTGGCATTGTCATTGTAAATATTATGTTTGCAGTATTGAAGTTCCTCTCAAAATTTATACGATATAACATAATGCTATAATATCTGTTCCTGTCTGAAAAAAATATTCCATATATAAAAAAGAAGATGTGGTATGATTGCCATGAGACATCTCTCCACCAGAGACCAAATGACACAGAAATTAAAACAACTTTAGGTCACTATACGGCCTTCAACAATGAGCAAAGCTCATGCCACATAATCAGCTATAAAAGGACCCTTTTATAACAACAACTGTAATTTAAATATACAGTGGTAATAATATTCCAGAAAATCTCTACCGTTCAGAATTGATATTAAAAGGATCTTTTTTTCTGTGACATATCATACATAATCATATTTAGTTTTCCAATAATATTTGCCTTTTAAATTGTTATTGAAACGCAAAATATTTTTATAAGTTAACAGTTGAGGAGAATGCATTTCATTACCAGACAATTTTCTATTTCAGTTCCTGAAGATGTTGGTTATATCAAAGATGCCCACCAATTTGCCCACAGACCATTTCTGGACATACACGGTCAAGAGAAAACAACACCAAGACTGCCATATCCAGAAATTTACAATCAGCCAGCAATATCACCAAGGCAACATGTTGAAAATCAAAACCAAGAAAAGAACCTTTATCCACAGGTATTTGACAGGCAAGAGCAAGAAAAAATCCTGCAGAGACAAATGATTGAGGCCTACAGACGAGAATCGAGAGAATTTGGAAAATTTGAAGAGGAAAGCAGGGGAGATTACTCACAAAAACCAGATGACCACGAAAAAGCAAAAGAAGCTATTTCACCAAGACAACATGTCGAAAATCAAAACCAAGAAAAGCAAATATATCCTCAGATACTTGAAAGACAAGAAAACATCAGAGAGCGAGAGATGATTGAGGCTTACAGACGAGAATCGAGAGAATTTGGACAGATGGGAGATGATGTCAAGGGAGATAATTCACAAAAGTCAGACAGCCAAGAGAAAGACAATGCTGAGGGGATGGACCAGAAAGAGGAAAGCAACCAGTTAAATGATGGCTTAAAGAAATGTCCTGACAGCATGGAAGATTTTCAAGCAGCAATTAAAAGGTAATTTTCTCACCGAATGAAGTAGAATCAAACTTGTATTCTGGTTTTGTCATGTCATATGGTTGCTGTCACATGGTAACAATTCTGATTGTAATTCACTTGTGGTTTGTTGGTTTGCTGTCTTCCATAAATGATTTTGTTATTAGTTTTGGTATAAATTAGGCCTATGTTTTTTTAACTTTTTATAGTTTCACATTTTATCATGTCATAGCCAATAATAAGCTGATAATGGAGTATGGGTCTTGCTCGTTGTACAGTTACCTATACTTCCTCACAACCACAACATCTGGACTCTGGTGGATAGTTGACAATCTTACTAGGACTTTTTAAAATGGGGTTGCCAACCCAGGTGAAAAGGGTGGGGTCCATCCATATATCCCATTCAACTGCATTGATTGTAAAAAAATGAGGGGGGGGGGTCCAACCACCAGAATCCCATCCCCTTTCTGGAATGCCACTGGCCATCTGAACTATAAATATTTAGTCTGTCATATCTTCTTAGGGCCTTAAATGATGTAAATATGTTTTTCAGTGAATAATATTTTTACTCTCAGGTGCAATAGATTACAATATACCTTTTTTATCAAATTAAGTGGACCTTTTATCTTTTTATTGATAACTAAAATGTAAGTTATTACAAACAACTAAATAAAAACTTCAATTTATGTTTCACCTGGTATGAAAAACTTGAACCAGTGTTGCTTAATATAGATTATTCTGTGATCTTTTTCTTGTATGACAAAGAATCAGCTGTTGTATTTTTCTTTACAAGTAAAAAAGTTGGCCATGGACCAAAATTAAGTAATACTAATATTGGGTCATTTCTTTGGCTCAATGTACTTTTATTTTGTTTTTGTTGCCGTCTCATTGACATCGTTATGGTCATTTCCTTCCCCTTATTGTTTTTGACCATTTCTTAACTTTGACAAGGAAGGTTGAAGAAGTTGTGTAATATTGTTAAAATTTTGTTTATCACACATTATCATCATCATAATCTTATATATGTTATACAATATAAATGTCCCCCCTCTTTTAAATCTATTTTTCTTTGTGAATTCACTTATTTAAATTGTACTTTCTTACTCTGGTTCTAGAGAAATTAGACTTTAAACTTTAGTAAGACTTGAATAGATATTTTGCAAGTAAGGTTCCTTCTTCAACCCCACCCAACCACTTGGCACTAGGTGTGATACCTGTGCATTAGATAATAACTGTGGTATACAAGTTATCCTTGTTGATTTTTTAAAAGGTTATATTTGGGTTATTTCATGACAATGTCCTCAAAGAATGGAAATTGGTAACCCAAAAAATAAAATAAAGAATCATCTTCTTACTACATATAAATAGTAGTGAGAAAATTTCTGAGTACAAAAGTTTCAAGTTGTCCATAAACCCCTATCCCCCTCTTTTTTTCTAAAAAAAAAGAAAAATTTGAGTAAAACCTGGCCAATGAATACATGTTTTGCAAACTTCCAAGTAGATTTAACTAAAAACTTTAAACATCTTTGAGCTGACTTTCAGAAATTTCAGCAATTTTCCTTTCTCAATGTTATAAAATCTCTGAAAATGTTTGTCATATTTACAATAAATTATATCTTATTAAATTTAGGTCAGATTTTAAGTGGTTTAAAAAACTGATGTCTTGTTTGAAGCACATCTTTTTCCGATGAGGTGTCAAATATCGGGCATATTTATCAAGTGTTTTTGTTCAACTTTAATCTGCTTGTTTTTAAAGGTTTAAGTGTTCTCAATTATATTAACAGGATTTGAAAATAATACATGTACTTCCAATAAGTACTTGTGAGGATTTTTTTGTTTCATGGAAATTGAAATAATAAGATTTATGACATCTATTTAAAGTATGAATATTTCCGCAATTTGTCTTGTTAAAATTTTTTCTCTTCAAACCAAATTTGGTGATTTTTTATGCATATCTTGATCTATTTTTGTGCTGAAAATAATAAAAAAATCTCTTGATGTAACTGTGCTCCAAATATAAAAAAGAAGATGTGGTATTATTGCCAATGAGAAAACTATCCACAAAAGACCAAAATGACACAGACATTAACAACTATAGGTCACCGTACGGCCTTCAACAATGAGCAAAGCCCATACCGCATAGTCAGCTATAAAAGGACCAAAGACAATGCTTTGAAAGTTTCTATACAGTACTATGCCTATACATTGTATATAGAGCATCTTAACAGAATTGTAAAGGCTGAAAAGATTGAATTTTAACTCTTTGCAATCTTCACTAGATATTGTTAACCATTTGTTCCTCTGACTCATGACTAGCTATTTAGGATGACTATCAGCATTGCTGAATTTCTTAGGGTTAAAATTAGAATTTGGTAAGAGAGTCCAGAAATTATCCATGTTTGGTCATGATGAGTCCAATGTGAGAAAAAAAAACAATTAAGTGCTTTAATTTATTATTAAAGTCCCCTTGATAATAAAGAGCAAAGAAAGTAATCAGACTTATTTTAGAACTTTGCTAGGAAAAAAAACATTGGGGATCAGCCTACTTTACAGACAGATTTTCGTGAATCCAGGACTGATGGATTCATATTGGTGAAAACCTTGATATATGAAATGGCTGGGAGTATTTTCTTAAAACCGACTGCTTGCTTTATAGACTTTGAGGGAGAATAAAGCCTTATATGTCTGTCTTTTTGCTAGAAAACTGACCTCTATGTTTGTTGAACATTTTCTACTCTTTAAAATAAAGTAGGACCTGAAAGATGTAAATGTTAGTTTTGTATGTGTTTTAATTTTAGTTCATTTATATGTTTTCGAGTTTAGTATGACGTCGATTTTCACTGAACTAGTACACATTTTTATTAAGGGGCCATGTGAGGCCCACCTCCTGGTTCTGGATTTTCTGGCTTCGTTGAAAACACATTGGTGGCCTTTGAATGTTATATTCTCTATGGTCGGGTTGTTGTCTCTTTGACACACTCCCCATTTCTATTCTCTATTCTATCATTTAAAGTTTTGGTGCAAAAATAAAAATTCTATTTCAATAACCTATCCAATAGTAACAAGAAGTTTGTTAAGTGTCTAACATAAAGAATATACAATTCAAATACATAAAAGTTGAAACAGTACAAACAAAATGTACTATTTTAACTAATGAGCTATACTTATGTGTGTGTATTAAATTCTAAAACTATTTTAAATGCTTTCATCAGTTTCTCATAAGTAAACTTTCATTATCCTTTTGTAAAAAAAAATTAATTCAGACAATATTATATAATTGAAAATAGATTACATAAAAAAAAGGTTTAAATCCGTTTTAAATTACACCCCATCCCAAAACTCATCTTTTTTATACCCTTTAAATCCAAAACGTTGTAATCAAATATCATTTTACTGTGAAAAAGTTCAGCCATAAAATTTTCAGGGGTCAGTGAAGCAATAAAAATTAAAATGATGAAAAGACCAAAGATAATAGGATTTTTTTGGACATATGTTGTGTAAAAGGTGACCAAATGTCATCCAGGTCAGACCAATCTTTTATCCTGCTTACATTACCATGTCATACAGGCAGGTGTTTTTCAATGGTCAGTTTTTAAAAATAAAGGTGGACAATGGCCAAAGGGTCAGCTTTAATTATCCCTTTTGTTGTTGATGATGACCATCAGACCCAATGGTCAGTTTTTATGTTTGACCACTGTATTCATTAAAACCGATTTATTAAAATTTCATTTTTCAAGCAGATGACCAGTGCAGTGGTCATCTTTGCTGAAAAAAAGAATTGTTAAACATTTTGGACGCATGTCAGTCATGGCTAGTGGGTTAGGACAGCCCACTTAAACTAAGTAGGCATGTAATGTATATGTTGATTTTGCCACGCTTATAATGACCTTTAACCTATGTATCATGTGGCTACGGACAAGTGACCAGTGATATTTTTACATTCTGATAACTAAGTGGACATAAAAAGGATGCTGTTCTGATCACGAGTGTGTTTTTTGTCACTAGTAAAGCTAATGGTCATTTGAAGTTTTTAATCAACACCACTGGTCAGTGTTAATGGTCATTACATGTTTTCAGCTGACCAGTAAAGATAAGAAAATGCCAGATATTTACCCAGATATTGAGCAGAACCTGATTGACAGGTAGGGTTTAGTTTATCTATAGATTTATAATTATAATGTCAGTAATTATCAATAAATTGAAATCAGGAAAATGATTTTGATTACGTAAAATTTCAACTAAAATTGAATTTTAAAAATGCTTCTATTTTTCATAATTTTTTCTTTCTCTTGGTCATGGCTGATCTTTTTTGTTTCTTTTTCTTATTTTATGATTATTTTTTTCTTTTGTTTTTATTGTTGTTGGAGAGAAAAGGGTTGTTTCAATTAAGCATTTCCTAAATACATATTCTTATACCTGAATAATAATTAAACAATTTCTTCTTTTAATGTGTGATGACTTAGAAAAATTTAGAAAATGACATTCTTTACTTGTAATTAAAAACAGAAAAAAATAGCAACTGTACTTAGGCCAAATAAAAATATATGTGTGGTTCCAGTTACGCTACCTTGTAACCCTACTTTTTAGTCGTAAAAATAGCCTACCCTAAAGATTTTTTTGTCATTTTCCATTAAGCACTGTTAAAGTCAGAATGTTGCTCCCATAGACTTAATGTAAAAAAATAACATAAAATAAAAAAAAATCCCTACCTACCTACCCTAATTTTTTTAGATGTAACTGGAACCACACATACTATTTTATTTGGCCTTAGGGTGTCTTCATTTCATGTAGAATATATTATGCAAATTCTATCTGTAAGCAAAATCAGATTCCAAACACATATAAAACCTTACAAACAGGCTAGGTTTGACAATTGAAATCAGGACAATTTAACTGTGTAAAACATAAAACATTATATAATAAAGGCCTAAAAAATGTGTAACATCAGTTAGTTTTAAATCTAAATCAGACTGGTTGCTTATTAAGTGTTCATTTCATGGGTTTTATAAAAAAAAAATATAAACATTTGTTTAGTAGTAATAATTACTGCATAAAAAACAATGATTATTTAATAAGTCTTTATGTTTTATTGTACTTTTCAAAAACTCATTAGATTTGTGTAACATTTGTGAAAGTAAAAAAATTACCTGTCAGTTTAATGTTTATAGTATTAATACCTTGATGTGGCGACTGAGTTAACATTACATACAACTTTTCATTTACTGTGTGTCCTATAATGTCTCAGAAAAGATGTATTTGATCAAAGATTCTTAAACTAAAACAAATTTGTGTAGAATTGATACTTAATTCTAAACATTTATGAGATTAAAATATTTGAGGGAAAAAAACACAAAATTGCTTACAAAATATTTTGAACATACACTTTTGCTTTAAGCATACAAATTTAGTTGTCCTTGTTGACCAAAATGATTTCAGCAGAGAGGTGATAATAAATAGATGTCAAGTTTCATCAGAAAACTCCAAGAGGTTTATGTTAGAAAGTAGAAAAGATGTTTTTACATATTTACACTGGGTAGGGGAGAGTTGAACAAAGTTTTAGATCATCAATTTCATCGTGTATTTTCTTCCTTGTGGGCAACACACCCTCCTGTGACTTCCTCTTCATCTCTTGCTTAGAAAATTCTAGACTCGCTAAGTTACATAACCAATTTTTAAACTTAAGTGTAGCATGAAATTTAAAGTTTAAATTTCATGGAAAAAACACTTTTGACCACTTTTACATTTGGTGTTTTTGTTAAAAACAAGTGACATCAGCTGAAACAGATGACTTCTTAATCCCATAAATTCAACCCACTTTCCTCAAAATTTGAGAGATTGTGATCTTTTTGAGTTATAATAAAACCTTCAAATTTAATTTTTAATTTCATCAAAAATCTCATTTTGAGTTAGCTGCAACAGACAGTAGATATAATGTTTGATACTGTTATTCTGAGGTATGCTTTCATGTTTTATATATAGATTGAATATTTGTTTTCCTGTTTGTTTGGTTTTACACTAGTCAATTTTGGGGCCCTTTATAGCTTGCTGTTTGCTGTGAGCCATGCAAGGCTCTCTGCTCAAGACCATACTTTCACCTATACATGTAATGGTTTACTTACAAATTGTGACGATCTGTTTAAGTGGTTTTTTCCAAAGAATCTGGAATAATTAAAAGTAAGGGTGATATGGAAAACATTCAAGATTGTTTTTACCACAGTGGTATCTGTTGCTAGGTATTGCTGGAGTGTGGTTGGTATCTGTTACTAGGTATTGCTAGAGTGTGGAATTTGTTACTAGGCATTGCTGGAGAGTGGTATCTGTTACTAGGTATTGCTAGAGTGTTGTTACTAGGTATTTCTAGAGTGTTGTTACTAGATATTGCTAGAGTGTTGTTACTAGGCATTGCTAGAGTGTGGTATTTGTTACTAGGCATTGCTAGAGTGTGGTATTTGTTACTAGGCATTGCTGGAGAGTGGTATCTGTTACTAGGTATTGCTAGAGTGTTGTTACTATATATTGCTAGAGTGTGGTATTTGTTACAATGGGATTGCTGGAGTTTGGTATCTGTTGCTATGTATTGCTGTAGTGTGGTATTTGTTACTAGGTAGTGCTGAAGTGTGGTATCTGTTGCTAGGTATTGCTGGATTATGGTATCTGTTACTAGGTAGTACTGGAGTGTGGTATCTTACTAGGTATTGCTGGAGTGTGGTATCTCACTAGGTATTGTTGGAGTGTTGTTTCTATTACTAGGTAGTGCTGGAGTGTGGTATCTTACTAGGTATTGCTGGAGTGTGGTATCTATTACTAGGTATTGCTGGAGTGTGGTATCTATTACTAGGTATTGTTGGAGTTAGGTATATGTTACTAGGCATTGCTAAAGTGGTATCTGTTGCTAGGTATTGCTGGAGTGTTGTATCTTTTACTAGGTAATGCTGGAGTGTGCCATTTTTTACTAGGTATTGCAGGAGTGTACTTTTTGTTACTATGTATTGCTGGAGTGTGGTATTTTTTACTAGGAGTGTACTTTTTGTTACTAGGTATTGCTGGAGTGTGGTATTGTTATGTTACTAGATGTTGACTGAAGCCTGCCTCAAGGTGCTGGATTTTTTAGTGTGTTAAAGACTCATTGGTGGCAGTCAACTGTTTCTGCTCTTTGGTCGGGTTGTTGTCTCTTTGACACAGTCAGTTGTTTCTGCTCTTTGGTCGGGTTGTTGTCTCTTTGACACAGTCAGCTGTTTCTGCTCTTTGGTCGGGTTGTTGTCTCTTTGACACAGTCAGCTGTTTCTGCTCTTTGGTCGGGTTGTTGTCTCTTTGACACAGTCAGATGTTTCTGCTCTTTGGTCGGGTTGTTGTCTCTTTGACACAGTCAGCTGTTTCTGCTCTTTGGTCGGGTTGTTGTCTCTTTGACACAGTCAGATGTTTCTGCTCTTTGGTCGGGTTGTTGTCTCTTTGACACAGTCAGTTGTTTCTGCTCTTTGGTCGGGTTGTTGTCTCTTTGACACAGTCAGCTGTTTCTGCTCTTTGGTCGGGTTGTTGTCTCTTTGACACAGTCAGATGTTTCTGCTCTTTGGTCGGGTTGTTGTCTCTTTGACACAGTCAGCTGTTTCTGCTCTTTGGTCGGGTT